>OU823256.1:17918323-19240489 GCA_917490735.1 Dryobotodes eremita | reverse complement strand
AGGAAATGGGCTGAGGATCTACCAAGAATCGATAATTGAATTCCTTCGGTTCTTACATCTTGCATTGTGTCCTCCTCGCTTCAAAAACATAATTTCCCTCCATTCAAATCAAAATCACATTCAAAATTATCGATACCGTTCCATTCATATTCAAACTTCGAACAGCGAAATGAAAGCCATTTTTTCAATGGAAAAAACTTTAGCCGACAAAACGTCAGTTGGGAGGCGAGTCGACGATGGCGGTCCAAAGACACCAGTTTACCAAGACCTGTCTAGCTGTTCTACAGACACGAAGTAAGAGATCAATGAATATTGGTTCTTAGTTAAATGCACTATGTATTGAATGCACTTGACTGAATGGTAGCGTGGGAGCCATTCGTGGCAAATGAACCGCAATGGAATGGAAGTAATAAGTGCTTCGTACAGCCGGGTAACGGAATGTGTAGTGATTTTTATTTAAAAAACGAATTGATAAAATATTCGCTGAGATTTTGTGGAGTGAATGAATTTAATGCAGGGTTTTGAATGCATTGTGGCTTTTGAAAAATTACATAATTGAAGCAATGAACGAGGATTTAGATGATGAGCTCTCAGCTAACTTCTGGTGAGATGTGGTTATGATTGATTTCAGCGACGCGACCATAAAACTTGGATAAACCTTCAGAAAACTTCATTTTTCTATTGTTTTTCCTTTTTTTTTCACTGGCGAAATGTGGATGTACTATATATATACTTCTGCCTAACCGTTCGGGGATTCAGGCGTGATGTAATCTTGTTTGCAAAGAGACTATATTGATTTTGATTTGCCTTTGATCTCTTGCCACTGCCAGAGTTACAGATAAGACACCCTTTTTGGTTGAAGACTGCCCGGAGCAAAAGATGCTTCATTGAATACTCAAAATAAGAAGAAAAGAAAATACCAACAACTACATACGTACACAAATGTATTGTTTTCAGAATCGAAATAAACAACACCACACCTCAATTTCCATAGACTAAAATAGCAAACTAGAGTAATAAAACATTCGATACTCAATCTAGTCTGTTTTATTTTTGATCAGTGCGTTGTTCTGTTATTTATGGGCGCGATACCACAGCGCATGATTTACAATACGCCATATAATATTATGGTTCGACACACAAAACACCAAACATAATGTACTTACACGTAAATCATGTGGAATGTACTATGCTAGGTTTCCGCAAATAAATTATAAAAGGGGTAATTTAAAATTATAGAAAATGGCCACACGCTTGACGTTCTGTATGAGGGCATTATTAACTCAATAATATGCATATATTTGTCTCGACTTTCATGCTGTTTGTAATTCAAATTCATAATCACGCCTGTCATCCCCGACGGGTTAGGCAGAGGTGTACCTATAGTACACTGTACAACCACATTTCGCCAGTTATGTTTAAGTCCCATGTAATAGGGAGCGAGCCTATTTCCAACAACCAGGCACAAATCCAGACTCCGGGCTGCTTCTGAGAAATTCCTGATGGAAAAACCCAATAACACATTGCCCGACCTGGGAATCGAACCCAGGACCTCATGCTCAGAAGTAGCGCTTGTGACCACTAGGCCATCGAAGCAAGCCGTCATTCAAATTCAATACCGTCAAACGGGGTGAATCGGGACGAAACTTTAAAAGGGATTATAACATTGAAATAATATGGTTTGTTGCCAACAAGGGCACTTAATCGTTAATTATAACACAGTGAATAAATTAGAGCCGCTTTTGGCCACAAACTATATTATTTCAATGTTAAAATCCCTTTTAAAGTTTCGTCTCGATTCACCCCTGCATCCCTATTCACCCCGTTTGACGGTACCATTTTATTTTACCAAACCCCAAGCTCCAATCAATGGCTCCAACTGATTTATTCAATATTTTTCAGTGAAGCTTTCAGTACCTACGTAATCTGCGAATAAACATTCTCCATTGAAAATTAAAAATCAATCCACATTCATAGAATTTCGCTCCTCATTCAAAAAAGAAAATACAGATAAAGTTACCCGCGCTTTTTTCGCCGCAAAATCAGTCTGTTTTCTGTTACCCGTTGCGGCTGTGTTCGGGAACAGGGTATGAGCAAAAAGGCTAATCACCGCTGCATACACCAATGAGAACAAAACAGGTAAGCGACAGCCAACTTATTGTTCACATTTTAAATCCCTATTGTGTAAAAATTAAAGTCGAGTTTTGTGTAGCATGAGCTGTAAAATAAATTGGCGTAAAGCTCTCTACAGCGTAGATTTAGTTCGGAAACGTTGGAGTGTTTGCGAAGGCAATCAGCACGTACGTTGTATTGCAGGAGTTTTTTAAAAGCGATTTTATTTAAAATTTAATTATTGTGTCTGCTTCAGTTGCGTTTTAGTGGAGTGAGTGAATAAAAGGATTGTGCTGGAATGATAGTTTTTAATTGAATGGGAATTGTTTGAAGTAATTTCAAGCTTTTAATCTGGTTCCTTTTATTATTTGTATTTGGAGCGGATAAACGGAGACAGCCATTGTTTTTTGCTCGAATAAATATTGAGTAGTATCAATCAAAATATTTGTTATTGTAATAAGTAGGTAAGTGTTTTGTTTTAATCTTTCATTTACCACAATACCACCTATTACCTATTTCAATTTGGAATAGTCCGAGTTTACCCCATAAATGCAATTCCTCGACCAACGCATCTCCAAGGAGTATTAACTGTTTATCCCAGAAAAGCTGAATGGACCACAACCGGTACTCCTGTCTTAAAGGAAGTGATATATTAGAGGGGCTTCCTAGAATTTGGCACTTAGCGGGAATTCGGGGAAGACGCTTCATTCAATGGGCTATGGGTGGTATTTGGTTTAGGAGATAGGATGTTGTTGGGTTAATTTTTTATCGTCCCTTTTGTAATATTTTTTGCTCACTGGACTTGGGTGGATATCAACGGTATTATGACAGTGAAAATTACAGTTTCTAGTACCTATGATTCAATTTATATTTCCATTAAAAGGTGTTTGTTAATATATATTTGATATAAGTCGTCTCTTAGACCTATGTAGAGATAGTCGGGGACACTTAGAATTTTAAAATTAAATGGTTTCAAAGAGAGGTCCAACATTGAGTTGCTGGAGGTTGCAAAATTATAATAAAAACTAGCGCGGGGATATACTGGCTTAACCAATGTTAATGTGAGAGATTACTCGGAATAAATAATGTAGCTACAACAATATTTTTAAGCGTTAGGTACAGTGAACGAAAAATTTCCGTTCACTGGTTAGGTATCACCCAACATATTCCTGGCGCACTGTACTGTGTGAAATAAATCTCAGTGGGCGGGTGTGAACCGTCCTTTTGTTCCCGTGCGGTATAACGCGCACTGTATTTACAAATTGCTGCGTTTTAGATGCATTCCTATTTTGAAATTAAAAATGGGAGCTGCGATGGCACTGGTTTTTTTGTGGAAAAATGTTATGCAGTACTTGTTTTAAGTGTTGATAAAGCATCTCCTGGTTTCGGAAAGCCTGTATTTTTTTATCTGCGGGATAGTTATGTAACACACTCATAATCCCAATGCCATTCATTTTGACAATTCAATAATATTCATTACGTTATTTACGTTGTTGAGTAGACGAATTTTTTCAACATAAGAAGCAATGGATTATGAATTTCTTTCAAATCCTTCGCATTATTATTTGAAAGTGTGTTACATAAGCAATTTCGGCGCTGCTGTCGAATTTAATGACAACTTATAAAATCGGCTCTTCTGGTTTTGGTCAACTAATCATAACAAGATAAGATTTGATAGATGGAGGGATGGAGTGAGTGATTTGAAAATGTAGAATATGGAAAGAAGAACGTCGTTATACACGTTTGAAGGCTCGTACACACTGGCGCGACGCGACGCCCGACATAAAGGCACCGCGTGTCGCGCGACGAGCGGCGCCTTTGTGTAGCGCTGTTGCGTCGCGCCTGTCTGTGGGAGCCTTAACGCTAAACGAGTTTTAAACATTATTCTGTCTCTGTCATCTTTGACAGAAACAGAATTATATTTTAAAATCGTTTAGAGCTAAACGAGTTTTAAACATCATTCTGTCTCTGTCACCTTTGACAGAAACAGAATTATGTTTTAAAATCGTTTAGCGCTAAACGTGTTTAGTGATTGGCGGTGCAAGTGGGCCTAAGTATTTCTTTGATCAGTAATTACACTGTTGGGTTGGATTGGAACCCCCTGGCTCTAGAATATCCCTGTAGATAATTATTAATATAAAGAATCTCTATTATATTCCATTATTTAAACTTCAATAATGATGTTTAAGAATATCCATTATTTTTTACATAGATCACCATAGACATTTATCATCGGTCCAACCAGAAATTGTACGCGTTCTTTCGAGGAATGCCGGCGCCATGTTTTTTTTTAAATGCCGCTTAGGAATGCCAGCCTGTATATTTATTGGTCTCAGAATAGATTATTAGTTGTTGTATAGAAGAAAAAAATGTTGTTATGTTATTGATAATAATGTATTATGGTTTATTTAGTTATGATAAGTAGGTCGTCTAATTAAAACTTTACTAAAATCGTCGGATTTAATTAGTACTGTTAACAGAAAATCTACCTGTCTAAAATTAATTAATTTGTCAGTAATTTACGTGATCTAGTTAATTAAGGGCGCTATGAATCATAGACAATATTCGAACTTTATATCCTTATTTTAATTTATAGTAGGGCCAACATCTGAAAAACATGTACTAAGTACATACCACTGGCTGTAATACTGCGGGATAATTTGCGCACACTAACAGTAGGAACGGCTTTCATTGTGACAGTTCAACAACATTCATTGCGTTATTTATATTGTTGAGCAGATTTTTTTTCGAACTTGTGAAGCAATGGATTAGCAATAGGTTTCAAAATTGTGATGGATAGTGTTACACAATTAGGGTGCTGTAGTCAATAAACGTTTATTCTTTTGTAAAACAAGACATAATAGTTAATACTCCATACTTAATATTATAAATTCGAAAGTAACTCTGTCTGTATGTTATCTTTTCACGCCAAGCCACGCTTTGTTGTTTTTTTTAAATAAATATCTGAACTTTTACAGTTGTTCAGCGAAAAAATTCCATTGAGATCTTTATATTAAATTACGCGGTGCTATTAATCTAATTGATCTTTCTGATTTTCAATTGATATTCTAATTAATAAACTGTGTACGCTTCTTTTAAACTGTTTTTTACCTCTTTATATCTAATCTGCTTTCTTTAAATAGATCTGCTAATAATTTCCAAATGGTCCACGGTCATATTGTATGGTTTATAAAATAAAATTGAAGGAAGTGATTACGAGGAAATATTTAAGGTTTAAAATCTGACACTTTCCATGTCAAATGCTTGATTTTAAATATTGAAATCAACGAAAATAACGAAATATTGAAATAAACCCAAACTCATGGACTAACGCTAAATGGAACGAATGAACGAAATGTCAAATTTATTGTAGGCCGTAGGGACCTAGCTATGGTAACGCCATCTACAATTAGCTTTGCCTGACCTTCCCCTTTTAAGTTGCAGGTCAATTCAATAAACAATTAATTTCCCTGACTTTACTTTGTAATACTGCTCGGAGTGTACCAATAAATAATAATTCTATTATTTAAAACAAGGCGGAAGTTACACATCGTAATTGTCAAAGAGAAGCAATGAATAAACTTTTGAATTGAGTTTGTATTTTAATTAATTTTCTCTTTACTGTAACTTTTGTGAGTTAGAATAGAAGTTCTACTGAAAATAATTAAATTGTTAGGAAGTATCTCTTTATTAATATGTTGTCGGTCAAATTCGTGGCGCCAAAAGTGCGGTGAGCGCATGACTTCTGTCACGGGCCGCCTGTTAAAGCTGTCAGTCATTTGCGCACTCGCGCTTCGAGAGAACATTATAAGACTTGGATAGTTTGCAAACGTATCTTTGCAGGTCACAGAGAGAGTTCCGTGACTGAATTGACTGACAGAAAACGCAAAGCCTAAGGGTGGTCGCACATCTGACGGAAGATACGTCGGGCGTAACTTCGTTAGTACGCTCGACGCACTATCTACTCACTTAAATGTCTCAATGTTGGTGGCGCGTGTGTTGGATCATTCGGTTTCCTACAAAATGGTTGAGCTGGATGGTGCTGACCCACGCGTCATGTTCGTGAACGGGCGCCGTCAGTTGAGACTGATCATCTCTTAACTGCCTCGGCTTATTTTTATTATTAATCTTATATTTTGAATTGTTTCTTTATATATTTTTTTCATTGTTCTCGCATATAGAAGCAACAAGAATAATGTACCCAGGATTTTGTAATATCTTGATTTAAAAAGTGTGTCCTTGGAGTTTCTTGCCCGTTCTTCTCCATAGAGATCTACGTTTTGGAATGGACAACTAGCTTCAACTTTCTGACTAACTGACCGACTCTTTGACAGTTCAAAAGTGCCTGTAAATGGTTTAATTGAAATAAATGCTTTGAGTTTGAGTTTGAATCGCATCATCGATTTAGTGTAGTGTGTAAAGGCCCCGCAAACAGGTGCGACGCGACTCTAGTAGAACAATTTCTATGAAAACTTCATGGAAATTATTCTACTAGTCAAAGTCAAATCATTTATTTCAAATCGGCAAATAAAAGGAATTTTTGAACGTAAAAGTTTACAAGAAAATAGAATTGATTTTATTTGCCCCTTCCAAAAGGTAGTTTCGTATGGAGAAGAATGGGCCAGAGACTCCACCGTTACTCTTTTAAAATGGTTTACAATATTTTGCATACATTAATTATTTAATTAATGTGAAGACGATGCACCTAGAATAAAATTATTATACCATAATAGGTATTAAAAAAAAAATATAAAGCAATGACAGATAAATTAATTATGTGATAGATACATGGTGCTCACATATAAGTAGTCAAAAAGTAGAACTAGAATCGCGTCGCAACGTCGCGTCGCGCCCGTCTGCATGAGCCTTAAGGTTCAATGTTTTATGATCTCGACGCATCTTCCGTCAGAAATGCGAACACCCTAAGCTGTACAAGTCACGTGGCCACACCCAGAGCTAACGCCGCCATCTTGTTTTTTCAATATATTTCACAAAACAATTTCACAAATGTTTACCAACAGCGCCAGTGTCAACGTCATTAGAGTGCCCAAAAATCTTTGTACATTCGCCAGCACATTAAGTTACCACAAACTGTCAGATTTTCTGATTCGATTTTGAACTTAACCATCAATATTTTAAGGTTTAAAATCGTTTGGAGGAATTTGACAGTTTTGTGTAACTTGACCTGCTGGCGACTTAACATGAAAGCAGATCATTCATTAATTTCGTACGAAGAAGGTTGTATGCTAACAGAGTTCGGAAAAACAGCAAATAGCTTTGGAGAGTTCAGGAAAACTTCCATTTCAGGCGAACTGATTCTCGTCTACAGATTATTAAATAATTAAACCTTTATAATACTCACCTGCGGGGTAATTACGTAACACACTAACAGTAGGAATGGGTTTCATTTTGACAGTTCAACAAGATTCATTGCGTTATTTACGTTGTTGAGCAGACAAATTTTTCGAACATATGAAGCAATGGATTAGCAATAGGCTTCAAAATGATTCAGATTGTGATAGATCGTGTATTGAGTAATTAGGGTGCTGCTCTCAAATTCACGTACAGTACAACTATTTTCCTAATGTCCCTCGGGAATCATCGCATTTCCGAATACAAACGAATGCTAATTTCCATGTCCATCAATTGTTAGATTTATCGTGTATAATAATTTGAATTTAGAACTAAGTACTTTATTGTTGTTTTGTTTTGACGTAACACCTACTTAGCATTCGTTTGTATTCGGAAATGCGATGATTCCCGAGGGACATTAAGAAAACAGTGGTACTGTAATGAACTATACCTGTGGTATTTTCAGAATCTCTAAGGTATTCAAAGATTTAAATCGCTAGATTTGCCCTCACCGTACTTAGTACGCGACAAAGTAGGTATCCATACTGAAAAGAGCAAGCTCACGCATTATTTAATAGCGTTTCTATGACAATCAAGTCATTGCGTCATGTGTCAGAGGTGTCAAAACCAAACAGAAACGCGACTAACATGACGCGGTAGGGTGAAATATCTAACGATTTAAATCTTTGCTTAGGTATTACATATTACGTATATTTAAGCCTCATAGCCACAATCCTACGCATTCTTGTTGTTAATTCAGTAATTCATAACTAATTACCTCCTAAATTGCGGTCAACACGTCTAGACAGATTTCAAGGAATTTCGACATCTAAGTTCCACGTTCGCATGTTCTAACGTAAACATAACGTTTAATAATATAAATGATAAATGATTTTATTTCCGTAAGTAGGTTTGTATAAACAATTTTACACGTCAATCATGTTTTTTAAACTAGATGAGGTCGGCGTTTCCTATCTGACTACTCTGAGAAGAAAGGCCGAAACAAACTCAGAGGTCACAGTCTCTTTTAAAGTCCAGACATAATCTTGGTCAGGTATTAAATTAGTTTTGTCAACAAAAATAATTTTCTAGATTTCAAATGTAAATTATGTAGGGTATCTTAAAGATAGGTAATTTCGATTACCTATACAGCATGTATCAAAAAGGTGTGGTTAATTTTAAGGGTGTGGTGACAATCAAACGAATTTTCGCAATAGATATCGCGAAAAAATGATCAGCCGTGCCATAAATTTGGGTCACAAGTTTTGTATGGGACAGTACCTACATAATTTTTTCGCGATTATAATTTTGGTCCCATGGAGAAAGTTGATTCAGTTTGGTGGTACTTACCACACCCTAAATATGAGTACACATTACCATACCTACATATTTTTTAAGCTATTGCATAGCTTTTATCGCGGGCTTTGAGCGCGGCGACCGAATCAAGAAATTCCGTAACGAAAATAAAACCTAACACCCCCCACTCCGCCTACCATGTAGCTCGGCCGAGCGTTCATTTAACGTGTATGTATATGGTACGACTGTACTTGAATTAATATCAAAGAAAAAAAAAATACTGCATAAATAAAAAATAAATAAATAATTATAATTGCATAAGTTGATAAAAAATGCTATGCAATAGCTTTACCGCGGCAGTCCCCGAGTGCCACACGTGTTTTATTTTTTCTTTTATTTTTATTAAATCGTTGCCCCCATACTAGAAATTTCTCCTGTATTGTGCGTGCGTTTACAAACATTCAAACTCACATAAACAAACAGCCAGACCCGGAAAAATTACTCGTAGGTCATACAAATATTTGTTCCGTGCGGGAATCGAACCCGCGACACTCAGCGCAGCAGTCAATCGCTTAACCACTGCGCCAACCGTGCCGTCTATATGAAAGACAACAAGAGTGAGTTTCTCCAAAGAATTTTACGGAGATACTTACTTCAGAAAACTTGAATTTTAAACCCAAATGAAGTAAAGCAGTCGTGTCTCAAACGGTACGTACCTTCGTGTTAAAACGAATTATGAACTTTCTTCTAACAAACATTTCACTTAGTTTTTTCGTCTCTTTCTTTTATTTCTGTTTTGTTTTGCCTTCTCTTTCTTCCTGCGTAATACATCCACCCGTATTTAGACTCGGTTTCTTTTCTGGAATTATGTTTGTTTAAGAAATATGATTTGTTTTTTTTCCTTTCTTGGTCTCTAATTACGATTCTGGGATAGTAGATAATGTGTAGGGGCTTGTGGCTAAATAATAAAAGCGAGGGTAAGCAACGCTTGCCGAGGTCAGTCCGTGGATGGGTGACCATCCATTACATACCGAGAGCTCTCCGTGTCTAGGAAAGCAATACGATACCCTACAAGCGACAGCCTGGATTTTCGAGGCACGAAGGAGTCTCGATATGTAAAGGATGGTCACCCATCCACGGACCGACCTCGGCAAGCGTAGCTTAAGCTTCGGTCGACCCCTGCGACTGTTATTTTTTAGCCAAGAGTGCGCATCAGCAGCTTCATGAACAGAAACACCATTCCTCCTCTAAAAAATATCGTTATTCACTCTCCGGGACACTTTTATAGCCTCACCAAGTAACAGCTCATGGGTACTTATTTTTATTCTAAGATCTACTAAGAATGTTTATCAAAATACTGGGTAGAGTAACCAGCTGAGAAAAGATAGTCGGGACAAAATATTACAAGAATTTATGGGCTAAAATGCCTTACGTGGTTTTACTAAGATGAAAATAGTATTATGCTTACGTAAGATATGTACCCAGTGTCTTGGTCAAAATGTGGGTCAAGCCATATTTTTATTAGAACTTGGTAATAGTGTTTAACGATGGATGGACTGTGTGAAAGATGATATGGCTGGAAAGGGGGTTACTCCCGAGATGTATATATATACAGGGTGGCCGGAACATTGACGTCCAAAAATTAAATTTAGGTCCCTCGTATCGTGGGGTATCCGAATCACCCCCATGTATGTTCCGCGACTTTTCATAGCTTTCGAGTTACGAATTTTTTTTTACGAATTTACCGAACGTAATTTTTTCACTTTAGACCAACTTTTTCATAACTTTCATCACAGTTACGAAGCTGATTATTTTATGCATAAAAGTACTACTCACGAAGATTCAGTTGCAAAAAAAAAAAATCTCGACAAAGCCATGTACTTTTTTTTTTAATTTTTTTTGGATTGGTAAGGTCGATCACTCTCAAAAACTCAGAAAAAAATTCGTAACTCGAAAACTATGAAAAGTCGCGGAACATACATGGGGGTGATTCGGATACCCCACGATACGAGGGACCTAAATTTTATTTTTGGACGTCAATGTTCCGGCCACCCTGTATATATATATATATATATATATATCGACACCTGCAACCAATAACCTTGTATCTAATATTTAGTAACTTTACAGGAAAGCGTGTCAAAGATTTGAATGATCTTATCTTATGTTGTGATCGGGTTCCAGATTAGCCGGATGCAGCTGAATACGTCTTCTACAAGGAGTGACTGCCTATCTGACCTCTACAACCCAGATACTGGGTAACATGATACCCCTTGGTTACCCCTTGGTAAGACTAGTTGTCAGACTTTTTGGGCTTCTGACTACCCGTGACGACTGCCAAAGATCTACGAATGACAGCCTAATGTTATGATGTATACGTACATGTATAATACAAATTTAAAATCAAGAAAAAACAGTTAGGTATACTCCATAACATGAATATGTTTGACAAACTGTAATTAAACTCGAAATAACAATGCTTTCGCGTCTTTAAACGACGCCATTGGTAAAAAATCTGCCGAAGCGCTGGTTATAAAAATAATCAGTACAGTAACTTTGTGTTTTTTTACAAATATGAAATTACGGTATTTACAATAAAAATATAATAACCTAACCTGACTAAAACTATTAACGTCGAAAAATTCCTCCACATCACTGTCGACTGTTAATGTACCCAAGAGACTGGCGGCATTGCTACGTTGATGGTAATGCTTAGCATCTGGCCAAGGTAAAAGCCAGCCCTTGGGTCACGGGAAGTGTCACACAGGCGTTTGGAGATTTTGTTGAACAAAACATGAGCACTCGGGCCCACGGCCCGAGGATTTCAATCCCAAACGGCTCGAAAATATAATTATTGATACAGTTATTATACTTTCGCCTCTTGAGATATTCTGCAGCCGGAGCAGCGGCGCAAGCACAGCACGCCGAGAATTTAAAGAGCAACTTTGTACGATAAGAATAGAAATCAATCCTCCGATTCTAAATTTACACAATAGACGATCAGCTAACATTTAAAACGCCGAAACATCTCCAACGGTTTTACTTTCAATGAAGCACAAAAACGGTGGTCAATACCAATAACACGATTGATTAAACATTGATCTATCAAGTAGAAAATGGTTAGATTCATCCTAAATATTTGTCCGTTTTCGTTTGTTTGAAACGAATTTACGATCTCGGGAATTGTTCAAGCGATTTTGGTAGTGTTCTTTCGGAATTGGAAAAAGCAACAGATAACTGTATCGTACTATACAACGTCAAAAAATGTTAGCTAGCAAAACTTCACAGACATGAAGTATACCTAACATTACGCCTGTATTCCCAGAACCAATATTTCGCCAGTTATGTTTAAGTCCCATGTAATAGGGGGCGAGCCTATTGCCATCAATCGGGCACAAATCCAGACTCCAAGCTGCTATGAGAAATTCCAGATGGAAAAGCCCAATAACACTTTGCCCGACCTTGGGGTCGAACCCAGGACCTCGTGCTCAGCAGAAGCGCTCCACGCGACCTCTAGACTAACAAGACAGTTTGATGCGTATATACAGATAAAACAAGCAAAAAAGGTTTTCTAGAAGAAAAACAAACTCAAAATTTCAAGTAAGTACAATTGATTGGTCAATGGACTATGGACATAGTCAAGGTTTTTTAAAGCCCTAATTTAACAACATGTAAAGCAGCATAATTCTTCGTGTGCTGATGATTCTTTGTACCTATGGCTTCTGGAATGTTGCTCACACCGTGTTACCTATATCCACCCTCCTCGCTTCCTCCCGAGTATTCTCGAACGGACTCATGCGGCGCTCACCGAAGTCCTTTCCACTCACATACTATAAATCTCACTTATTTGTAGCTACACTACGTGGGGTAGGAGAGGGTCACTCAAATTGTACCTTTTATTGTTTGTTTCTGGTGGTTTTCTATTTTTAACCGACTTCCAAAAAAGAAGGAGGTTCTCAATTCGACTGTATTTTTTTTAATGTGTTTTAGCTCAGAATTTTTTTCTGGGTGAACCGATTTGGATCATTCTTTTTAATTTCAAAGCTGGTGCTTCACATGTGGTCCCATTTCAATTTGATCAAGTTCTAACCCGTAGTTTTTGAGTTATCCTTAATACTGCGTATTTTTTCCACTTAGTTTATATTGATGATGTTTTAATAATTTCCTGTCACGGTTATTTACATAGCAAGTAGTGGTATACGAATGTGTGTGGGGTAGGTACCACAACTAAAAAGTGAAAAATAAAAACTTTTTTACAAAAAAAAAATCACAAAAAAACGTGAAAAATAAATTTAATTTCGTAATTCGCTGGCCAAAAACGAAAATACACAACCAAAGACACCGACTTCCGAAATTAAAGTTATTCTTCACGTTTTTTAGTGTATTTTTTTTTAAGTCGGTTGTTTTTTTTAAATATTTTTTATATTGGGACTAGTTCTTTGCAGTGTTAAAATACACCTACTTCTAATTATAGCAATAAGTATGATACACGGAAAAAGCAAGCCGTATTGTTGTTTAAGTGATAGCAAGAAACGATATTTTAAGTCTACAGAACGGTTCAGAGATCTGTCAGAACTGTGATCATAAATTTTCTGTCAGAAAGTGAATTGACGATTATTAAAACCATGAATTGCAACAGATTTTCCAGCAGCAAATGACATGTATTAAAACGGACAGACTGCAATGTTTTCAAATCCAATCCGTATGCCCAAAAAGCTATTCCAACAAAAAATCGCCTAGGGCTGTCTAACTTTATGTGACAATAGATTGGTTAAATTCGAAATTCATGCTGTCGCATGAATTTCGAATTTAACCAATCTACGCCAGTACGCCAGTTTGAATACAGACCCTCGCTAAATTCCATTCGTCCACATTGATAGATAAATTTGTCAAGCATCAAACAAAAACGCTTTCGAAATTCCCTTTAAAAAAACTGGTTAGAATGTGAATAAACATGATAGGTCAGAAAGTCAAGTCTGCTAAAAAATCATTTAAATAGTCATGCTGAATGCCAAGGAAATAGAATTTAAAAGTATTAGGTACTGAGTGAACGCAAAGAAAGTCCAAAAACACAATCCGAAACGGATCTTAAATGGTTCGCGGTCAGGATGTTATTATCGTTAAATTAGTTTACAGATTTTAGGCTCCAATATAGGTCGTTTCTACTGAAAACATGTTTGCCAATGTATTATATTTGCTCTGTGACAGTAATGCTAAACCTCTGGCTTAAGAAGATTTGATTACAGGCTTACTGATGGTGATGATAGACTGATACTGCATTTGAACCTAAACCTCATGATCTGCCTAGGTCTCTTTGACTTCTGTACCTTTCATATTTGGTGGTGTTAGGCCGTATAATAGATAGCGCCGTTCCAATGCTGGCCAATTTGTTAGATTGCATTGTAATTCAGTCATTTGTTCTTGTCGAGCCATCAATGTAAAGTGAGCATTTTTTGTGTCAATGAGTCTGGTGCTCGTGCTCGTTAAAACAGTATTAATGGTGACAGAGTGAACTTTAATCTTTGTTGGTGATCAATTTGTGGGTGCTATCAGCGCAATGTTTAGTGGATCACGTAAATGGATTGAAATATGGAATGGTTTTGGAACTTTTTATGTTATTTTTCTACATTTAACAACATGCAGTGTGGAAGGGACTCTAGTTATCAAACGCATTATTATGTGTACGTGTAGTAATAAATTATTGGTTATTGATATATTTTGGACAACTCATCAGAACTGATTGTTAGTTCAAGATAAAGATAATTTTATTTTGCAAATATGGTTATATAAAGGATAACAAAAATTATGACAAGTTCAGCTATATATTACCATGTAGGCATGCAAAAGATACACATGCCCATAAAGTCTGACAGCCAGTCTTACCAAGAGGTATCTTGTTACCCAGTAACTGGGTTGTGGAGGTCAGATAGGCAGTCACTCCAAGTAAAACAAAAAAAAAATGTTTTGAAAACATTAGTGATGGCTAGTCTACTTACTGATTAGAGAATTGACCAGGCTTTCGGTGTAACCTGCCTTAAAATAGTTTATAACATAAAGGATCCATTTTTAACCAGTGCACAAACTGTAACCATGAATTCAGCACATGATTCTAGACCCTCAAGCGCATAAAATTCTCGTCCATTATATAAAAAAAACGTCTGCTGTTTCATAGAATAGTGCAATACTTACGCGGTCAAAATGTATGGAACAACTAATAAAAAAAAATTAAAACTGAAGAAAATTTTCTACGCTTGGGGGATTATAATATGCTGAATTCATGGTTACAGTTTGCGCACTAGTTAAAAATGTATCATGTATAAGCTCTCATAATACCAGTCAAATTAATATCATTAAATCTGCCTAGTCTTCCCAAATATGTTGGGGTCGGCTTCCAGTCTAACCGGATGCAGCTGAATGCCAGTATTTAACAGGGAGCGGCTGCCTATCTGACCTCCACAACCAGTCAAACTGTCTTATAAAACTGCATTTTTTTCCCCTAACATAAAAAAAAAACACAGTCATGTAACAAATCTCTATCCCATGTCGGTATGGTCATTCATAAACATGTAAAGCGGATTCTTACGGCTTCCACAAAATGTGGCGGATGTTTATTTAGGACGAAGTTAAACACTTGTCGACTTGTTTTTTTGTTTTTACTCATGTCTCTTGACGGAGTAATGAGAGTTGTGATGTTAAGAGCTATATTTTACGTTAGACGTACGTGTTAGCGAATAACAGACGACAAAAATTAAATTACATTGTTTGAAATGCTCACTTTCGACTACCGCCTCACCTCACTACCACATATTTAGATTGTTTGAAAAGCTCACTTTTGACTACTGTCACATCTCACTACAACACATTTACATTGTTTGAAATGCTCACTTTTGACTACTGTCTCACCGCACTACCACATATTTAGATTGTTTGAAATGGTCACTTTTGACTCTGTCTCACCTCACTACCACACATTTAGATTGTTTGAAATGCTCACTTTTGACTACTGTCTCACCTCACTAACACATATTTAGATTGTTTCAAATGCTCACTTTTGACTACTGTCTCACTTCACTACTACACATTTAGATTGTTTCAAATGCTCACTTTTGACTACTGTCTCACCTCACAACCACACATTTAGATTGTTTCAAATGCTCACTTTTGACTACTGCCTCACCTCACTACACTTATCTGGATTAGTTTAAAAGATCTATTTGTCAATGAATTAATGATCTCTTTATTTGCGAATAAAGGGTGGTAGGGACGTCGACGCGCAATCTGTTATCATGGATCCAGTACATGATTCTGAACGCGCCTGCGTTAAAAATTTTCCTCGGTTATTGAAAGAATAATTTGCTGTTCCATACATTTTGACCGTGTAGGTATTGCACTTTTCTATGAAACAGCAATTTTTTTTTTTTGATAACCGACGAAAAATTTCTACGCTAAGGGGTCTAGAATCATGTGCTGAATTCATGGTGTCAGTTTCCACGTCGATGTCTCTGCCATCCTGTATAGGAAGAGAATATCATGATATAAATATCCTTTAAGACATAACGACTCCAGGTTATACATTAGTTATAAGGAAACACAGATTCACAGGCAAGTCATATTCAGTGTATCCTAGGCACTCTTAAGGAGGAATTGTCATTCTTAGTTACCAAATCGCTTCGCATACTAATTAACGAGGTTAAAGACACCATGAATCAATGTAACCTTATAACATTAAAAAACAATATTGTCAAACATAACCACTGAGGCCATGGCCTAAGTCCTTGCCAGGAAAGCAGTGTGTAGTGCAGAGACCATAAGCCTGAAAACCAGAGATTTTTGAGGATGCGAGTATCCGAGCTGCTTAAGACTAGAGTGACTATCATAGTGACCTTTACACAGACAGTATCCTCCTTAAAACCTTCGTGGAACATCTCCAAGCTTCCCGTCGCATAGCTAGGACAAATTAACGACAGGATGTTATCTTGGGCTCAAACTAACTTAAACTTATTTTTTTGTTTTCGCATTCTCACGTTCAAATGAGATGTGTTAAACTGTTTCTTGGTAAACGTGATATTTTTATTAAAAGAGGGTTAAAATATAAAATATGGCGTGTTGGAGAATTTTGTGAAAGTAATATTGCAATGTTAGACCTGACACTAATGGTTTGAGAAAGGTTATTGCAATTTTAGTTCTGACCTCAGTGACACTATAGTATGAGGTGGAGAAAAATAAAATATTTGGTAATTAGGTATTTTAAATATTCTTTTATAACTGGTTAAAGTCGTAGACAAGCTGCCGTAACAGGATCTACAACGGCTCTTAGCTCTAAGCATTTTGTTAACATCTTGTTTTACCTTGTGGAACGCAAATAAACGAATATGAATATGAAATGTGACTTTCACAACAATCAAATCAGATTCCTAACAGGACAAAAATGTTACCGTCCGTGTGTAATGTTTATCCTTGTCTATCATAGGAAAGAATCGCTATGATTGACACTACATCTAGCCACAATAACAAATTTGATTTATTGATGTCAAACACATCAAACTTGACATTGACAGCGCACTGACATTTCCTTCACTCCATCACCAAGAAAAAAACAAGAAAAGAAATAAAGAAGGAAGGCAAATGCAAACAAAAAGTAATTCCCCCAATTTCATCGTGACATTTTCATCTCTCAATATTTCCTCAAAACATGTTTACTTCGTTGGTAATTTTACTGAAACGACATGTCAAACTGTCAGTCAGTACTGTTAGGAATTAGCGTGTGTGAAATTTAATCTGTGTCTGTCTTGTGTTATCATTATCAGTAATTATATCGTTTGAGTTGTGACAGATTCCTCGAGCAAGACATTTGTAAGAGAATTAGTCGTTGGTTTAACTGTATTAATTTGGTGTCAGTCTTACAACTTCCTTAGAGAGTTAAGCGAAGTAACTGTATTGGTTGTGTCTGGAAAATGAAGGCCATTGCCTCAGTCAGAGCTAGTCTGTAAGGGTCTTCGTCCTAAGTATTGACGCCCTAAAAGACCACAGCACACATGTAACACCCGACGCTACCACATGCGTTTTCATTGGCCAAATGACAGAACATTGATCCCCGATATGAAATGTGACCAATGAGCATGATACACTGACGTCACGTGGCATGACATGTAATAAGTCTCTTCCCGGCAAAACAATGAACACCGTTCCTATTGCCAAGCTTGGTGATAATAGTAATAGAAGTGATTACTAGCAATTTGCGTAAAATTTTAAATTGTTCATTCTAAGCTTTGAATCAGCACTTTTGAAGGTTACTGTCAGCCTGCATCATCCCAAGCAAAGATTATGAGTTGGAAATACAGCCCCTAAATCATTAACCCTTCACCGCTTCCTACTGTCTAAAATATTATTAGTTATTATTCATATTATTTTTATATTTTTACATATCTCGGGACCCTGGGGTCCCGGTCCTTTAGAAGGCGTACGAGGGGCCGAAGCCAACTCGCAGTGGCCCCTTAGACAATTTTAATGAAATTGAGTGTTATTATTTTACGTATCTCAGGGCCATGGGGTCCAGGCCCTTTGGAAGGCGTACGAGGGGCGGAAGCGAACTCGCGCTACCCCTTAGAAAATTTTAAATTATATAATTATTTATGCACAATTTATTATGAAGCGCTTGGGCGAAATGAGCTTGTAGACCCAAGCATCAGATGGAATAGAATAGATCATTTATTTGTCCAAAACATAAGTATACACACACATGGCAGGCAAGATGTTACATAAAAATTATAGCACAGTCATGTTTTGCCTTAACGGCGTACAAATATGAACAGGTTGGTTAGTTATTTTTATTACATTAGAATATAAACATCAAACAAATTTGTCCATTATTCAAAGAAAAGGACAGTTTTTACAAAATAGATCGCTAGAACTCACTACTTTTAGGTCTCTATACTTCGCCTTTCTCACACCTTATCATTTAGCTCTTAATGTTTATCTGTAAGTACTAATATTACAAAGAGGTAAAATTTGTTTGTAAGTTTATATGTAGGGGTAATCTCTGGAACTATCGGTCGGCTTTGAAAAAATCTTTTAGGATTTGGTAGCCCATTTCTTGAGGAAGGCTATAGGGTATTTAACATCAGGCTAGGAACCTTAGGAGCCGAGAAAAAGAAAAGAATGCTAAGCGAAAACGAAGCAATAGCGCGGGCAAGCGATGCGATGCGACGGGGTGGGTCGGGGGAGTTAGAATATTTACGCGGAAGAAATCGCGGGCTGGAGCTAGTTACCAACAATGTAATAGACACGACGAGGACCGACAACCTTAACCTTAAGAAGGTGCCTGGGACAGACTGGATGCGGAAGGCGGAGGACAGGGTGTTGTGGCGCAGCATGGGAGATGCCTATGTCCAGCAGTGGACTGCGATAGGCTGAGTTGATTGAATAGACACGATTACATTTCGGATTTCAGTCACATATCTAATCTAACACACTTCAACGTCAGGATCTTCATTGAATAGTAATTAAACATCTGTCAATAACATATTAATTACTTGATGATTGTATCGCTGTATCCGTGTTCCAGGTGGTTATCTAATTAATGTACGTGTAGGTGTCAATCAGCAATAATGTAGTAGTACTTGGTACATAAGTTGTGAAACTACCTACATTCTGTTCGGTAATCTATTCTAAATGGCCACTACTGAATGATGGAAAACATTTTTTTGAGCAAAATAATTTCACATTCATGAAAATCTTGCATTCACGGACCATCTTATTTCTCCACCCTTAGATCTATCTATCCTACTAATATTGTACATGTGAAAGTTTGTGAGGATGGATGGATGGATAGATGGATGTTTGTTACTCTTTCACGCAAAAACTGTTGAACGGATTTGGATGGAATTTGGAACACAGATAGTTTATAGTCTGGATTAACACGTAGGTTACTTTTTATCTCGGTAGTACGTTCCCGTGGGATAATTTCCGACATCCACGCGGGTGAAGCCGCGGGCAAATGCTAGTCTTGTATACTAATAATAAAGCTGAAGAGTTGGTTTGTTTTTTTTATCTCAGGAACTACCCGTCTGATTTAAAACATTCCTTTTGCATCTAATAGCAAGTAGCCAAATTCTTGAGAAAGGCTATAGGCTATTTAACATCACGCTAGGACCGTAAGGAACCGAGCAAAAAGATGATAAGTCAGAAAGAACGCTTAGCGAAAACGAAGTAATAGTGCGGGCAGGCGATGCGATGCGATGGGGTGGGTCGGGGGACCATGAAATTTATCGCGGGCAGGAGTTAGTGTAAAATAAAGATTGAACTGTCATCGACAGTTAAATCTTTATATTACACTAACTTCACCAGAATAAAACAGATATGTAAAATTCAAATCTATCGGATTACGAGAAATGACTTTAAAAACGAGCGACTTAAAATGAGTTAAAACTGAAGTACGTTAAGATCAACTTTTATTTACATACCTAAGTTTTATTTATTTGTAACTTTATACTCATTGTTAATATGCGCTTTCTAGCCTGAAGCACAGGTTCAACTCAGTTCAGGCAGATTAGCAACCGTGTCTATTTTAATTGTTCAGGTATTTATTGTAAATGTGTTCCTCTTATAAATAAACGATTTTATTATTATTTTATTAACTAAGTCTTGACCACCGTGCACAAACCCAGATTTCGGCCTTCTATGGACAAATTCCTAATGAAAAACCCAATAACACTACTTTTAGCAGTCACGAAAAGGTTTATGTGTATAATACATTTAAAATACAGAGTCAAATTAAATTAGCAAGCGAAACCCCGCAGACGGAGTGAGTATCGATATCTAAATACGATAAAATGAAAAATTAATAAATTTGGCGATTTTTTTTGTAGGGTCATCGACCGCAGTTTGATTAGACACTTGAAATATCAGTTTAAATATCTGCTTTGTTGTTGAAACAAATAAAGAAAACATATTTTCTCAACTCATACTTCAAGTAACAACACTAACAGCGGTCGTAGACCCAAAAAAAAACATCCAACTGTTTTTTGTTTTTATTTTATCATATTTAGATATCGATACCCTGATAAATTATGTGAAGTTTCGCCAGCTAATTTAATTTTAGCCTGTATATTAATCAAATCTCGATGTTTTGACAGGTCGCCATTGCGCCTGTGCGAACTAGGGACGGGTCGCAAATAAAAATAAAATATATAATGGAAACCATACCTCAATAAAGGTGTCAGAGACGAATCTCTGGACGAGCGAGGTCTTCCCGCACTGGGTGTCGCCCACCAGCACCACTTTGATCTCCTCCTCAGCAGACGGAGTGCTGGCGTTGGTGCTGTCATTCTTCTTGGCTGACCACATTGTGGCACTGGAACAAGATGAGGATGGAGTTAGTTTGTGTTGCTTACGATTAGCGGGGTAATTGATTGGAATCGAACTAGGTATAGTGTATATATTTTATTTATAATTTATTTTGTTCATTTTTTATTTCCGTATGCTGCACTGGTTGACGTCATCAAATCAACGCCGGCTTCGCTGAAAACCAGCGCTGGGGCTTTTTTGCGTTTGTGTTTTTTCTTTGCGTCATGTTTACCGCAAATAAACGTATTTTCTTTCTTTCTTTCTAATTACGTGACTCACTAACAGTAGGAATGGATTTCATTTTGACAGTTCAACAACATTCATTGCGTTATTTAAGTTGTTGAACAAACAATTTTTCAAACATTATTAAGCAATGAATTAGCAATATCCTTCAAAATGATTCAGATTGTGATTGATAGTGTGTTACGCAATTAGGGTGCAGTGTACAGTTGAGTCAATTTATTTACTTCTCATACATTGTCTTCCCCTCCTAAATTTAGTTTTATAGCTGAGGAAGAAAGTATCTGAATTCATTCAGCTTATGCAAGCCTAAATAAAATAGGTCATGAAAGTAAAACTTAAAAAAACATTTTTATTAAAACGATAAAACTAGATTATGATAGATAACAACCATAGCATAAAAATATTCAGAAGTCCAAGATTCAAACACAATAATTGTAAGAAAAGCGAGAGTCTGGTGTTGTAGGCGGGGGTGACGGTGTTCCCTTGACGAAGGTTATGTAATGAAACCACGTTAATAGGCGAAATCACACTTGTATTGCAAGTAAATACACGAAAATGAACAGTAATCAGTAAATTATAAAACCGTGAGGCGGCTATCGTAACACAAAACACTTTTACACGGCGAAGTACACAATAGTTTCAGGACAATACACGCACATATACAGTTAGGTAATACCTGAATGGTTCAGGGAATGCACAGAAAACAGATCACACAAAATTACAGTCTTTAAAATATAGTCAGAGACGCCGATGGCATATAAATATGACACAAAGGCTAACTTACAATGCACTTTTAGATACCCTATAGTACTTTACTGCCCTAGGTACAATTCGCGACTTGGTGATACACTTGAAGAGACAACTTATTGCTTTGGAGAACTTCCGACGATTACTAGTGATGACTAACGACGACTACCAATATTCGGAATTATGCACCTTTTCTATAGTCTTATTAACTGTAGCGAGTAGTGGGTGCAGGCCACTGGTTTTCCCTCGTTAACCACTCACGAGCACGTATTATAGACTCGCCCGGGGACAAGTACAGACTTGTCGAGGTCGAGTTCAAACCTGACCGGAAATAGACTCTCCCTTTCATTCCTATTGAGTGTCCATTTCCGGCCAACTATCACCCGCACCCACTACCTGCGCCCTAGTGCGCTGCGTGGGTCAAAATGTATTTGATTTTATATAATCATATCAGTGTTTTCTTAATATGTTATTTATAGGTACTCTGATTTACAAATCAAACAATAATTTCACCAGCCTTTATTATTGTGCTTCGCTTACAATAATACAATTTATTAATTCACAATAACTCAATTATCAAACATAACCATTAAAAGCGTGTAATTATTATAATTATATTAGATATTTACTGCTGCACTATTTGTTTAATTTGATTCAGTAATAACAGTATTAAAGCTAATTTATGCAGTTTTAGACAACGACCATCATTGTATTAATAATTTGATCATGTTTAAACATATTATTCCCCGGATTCTGCAAGCATAATCTATACAAATCTAATGTTAGCTGTAGGCTGTAATTGTTTGATCTAATCTAAATCACAAATTATTTTGGGCATATTTCAGGATTTTCCCTGCTTGCACTATTTGTATCAATCTCTGGATAAACATTATTCACATTCACACATACAATGTAAATACAGTTCCATATTTGTTTTGTACCATTAGACCAAAAATGGTGGGTATTATTATTCACATTCGCTATAACTAAACAACGTAGTTTGCTCACTGTAAATTAATAATATTTTTCCCCTAATTACTTATCTGCTAGTTACGTCAACCGGGATTTATCTAGAAGCGGTAAATCAGGCCATAAGGGGTTTTAAAACCCAGCATTTGGTACATAATTATTAATAGAGGTGTGGTAACCGTTGACACTAGTCTTGCCCCAGGGGGCCCGCTAGCACGCCACAATTGCGGCGGTAAGACCCCTCTTTGAGGAGTGTCGGTGGAGGTCTGCCCGGCTTGGGCGGAGCACCGCCGTGTCCTCGTGGCGGCGATCGGCGGCGGCGACCTCTCGCGTCCGGCCCTGGTTCAGGCCTTGGTACGGAGCGAGAGGGAATGGGAAGCCGTCACCTCCTTCTGCGAAGCAGTAATGCTCGCGAAGGAGGAGGCGGAGCGCGAAAGGGAGAGGCAATCTCTGCGCCCTCGCGCCCCTAGCCGCCGCAGGAGGAGGAGACACCCTGGGCGTCGGGAGTCGATTGCTGACTCCCGGCCACCGTAGGCGCGGGCTTGCGGACGGCGAGCAATGGGCAGCTCGCCGTCCGGTAAGGACTAGGCCCGGGTCGACGGCGCGTCGTGTTCCACGCGCGCCTCAAAGAGATGTCAGCAAAATTGACGGGGTCCGATAGGACCGATGCCTGCCGGGGCTGCGGATTGTTCGAAAGAGTTACCGTGGCCCTGGCGCACAGGCAACTGAAGGAACACGGGTGGGTTTTAGTCAGTAAGAGTCTGACACGCCCTTCCGCTCCGCCCAGAGCGGGAGAGGTCATTTGATGATTTCCCAACCAAAAAAAAAAAAAAAAAAAGGGTCCCCGCTAGAAACTCGCCGTCCGGTAAGGACCAGGCCCGGTTCTAAGGCGCGTTGTGTTTCACGCGCGCCTCAACGAGATGTCAGCTCACAGTGACGGGGTCCGCTAGGGCCGATGCCTGCCAGGGTTGCGTGTTGGTCCGAAAGGGTTACCGTGGCCCTGGCATACAGGCAACTGAAGGAATACGGGTGGGTTTTAGTCAGTAAAAGTCTGACACGCGCTCCTGCTCCCCCCAGAACAAGAGAAGTTATTTGATGATTTCCCATCCAAAACAAAAGGTGGCCCGCTAGAGGGCCATTACAATAGAAAATCAATTGAGATGTGGTGAGATGCTTAATAAGTTAAAATATTATTTGGATCGACTGTATGTATGTGCACTGTGGCACACAGTTGTTGTTCATTCCAAAGTTGAGTGATAATCGTTATTCCGTAAAAGGCGCCTAATGGTTTTTATCTCCAGATATACAACCTTTTTGCACACAATTTTGCACAGATTTGCACGTAATATTTTGGTATAATATTCGTTTAAAGAAATGCGGCTTAACTTGGCACGCTGAATACCAAAATGGCGTGTGTTTATGACAAGAATTCTTAACTGGATTTGCGTGGATTCGTTAGTATTTATTTCGCAGAGATTAAAGAAATCGGTAAGTACATCTATTAAAGGTTTAGTTTCTTTAGAAAGCGGTGACCGGTCACACAATAAGGGCTGTCCAAATATAGAGCGTTTTTAAACACGTCAAAACTCTCAAACTCATAGCATTTATTTCAATTAAACCATTTACAGGCACTTTTGAATTGTCAAAGACTCGGTCAGTTAGTCAGAAAGTTGAAGCTACTTGACCATTCCAAAACGTAGATCTCTATGGGGAAGAACGGACAAGAAACTCCAAGGACACTCTTTTTAAATCAAGATATTACAAAATCATGGGTACATTATTCTTATCTTATGTTAATGCCACCTTAATGTCAAATACTGAAATAAAAGAAAGAAAGAAAATACGTTTATTTGCGGTAAACATGACGAAGAGAAAAACACAAAAATACAAAAAAGAACGAGTTGGGGGAAAATATGCGTCACATCCACGCAAAATGGCAAATGACAGATTTTTCATGACGGCCGTTATAATATGACGGCCTCCGCTATTCTAGGAAACCGTAGCTATTAAGCAGTTATTTATTGAGTTTTTCTTTTAAAAAGGTACGGAGTCAATAACACTTTTAGATCCACTTTGTACCTATCTGCTATTCGTTTTATTTAGTTTATTTCACATAACATTTTATCCACGTGATTTTTTCCGTACAGTCATTTTTAAACTCATGAATTTTCAGGAAACCTGATAGCGATAATTTTTGTTTTTTATTGACGACTCTTTTAGGAATTTTATTATCAATAAGATTGGTGCGTGTACCAATTTCTGCTATTTCCGATACAATATTTAAGTACACACGGCTACATATCAAGCTATATGTTTCCAGTTATAGCTGACCTCACATTGTATAGGCTTTTCGTACAATGAGAAGTCAGCCTATACTGGAAATGTATAGCTTGATGAAGTCGTGCGTAACTATTCACATTTTATTTTTAACCGACTTTAAAAAATCAGGTTGTTGTGTTTTCTGCGATATCTTTGCCAATTGTATACTGATTTCGATGATTATTTTTTTGTAAGAAAGAGTATTTTTTCGAGGTTAGGAACCATCTGTAGATTTTATTAACTTTTCTTGGGTAGTTTTTGAGTTAGCTTCAATAACACGTATTTATTCCACTTTGTGTATGTTGATGATTTATTAATTTATATAATCTTTATTTGTACACCACAAAATATATAACAAAAAATAAATCAAAGCCTACAAAATATACAATGGACGGCCTTAAGGCTCCCACAGACAGGCGCGACGCGACAGCGCTACACAAAGGCGCCGTTCGTCGCGCGACACGCGGTGCCTTTGTGTCGGGCGTCGCGTCGCGCCAGTGTGTACGAGCCTTTATCGTTTTCTGCGATCTCTTCCAGGCAACCTTGGAATCGACAGTGATTCGCCTGGACATAAAATGGGGCTGTCGTTGGTGCAAATAATAAGTAGGTATACAAGACAAAAAAAAATACAGTCGAATTGAGAACCTCCTCCTTTTTGTGAAGTCGGTAAAAATAGATACGTTACTCAATACGTCATTCGGTTCCCTACAAAATGGTTGAGCTGGATGGTGCTGATCCACGCGTCATGTTCGTGAACGGGCTGTCAGTCAGAGACTGGTCATCGCTTAACTGCCACGGCTTATTTTTATTATTAATCTTATATTTTGAATTGTTTCTTAAAATATATATTTTTTTCATTGTTCTCACATATAGAAGCAACAAGAATAATGTACCCAGGATTTTGTAATATCTTGATTTAAAAAGAGTGTCTTTGGAGTTTCTTGCCCGTTCTTCTCCATAGAGATCTACGTTTTGGAATGGGCAAATAGCTTCAACTTTCTGACTAACTGACCGACTCTTTGACTATTCAAAAGTGCCTGTAAATGGTTTAATTGAAATAAATGCTTTGAGTTTGAGTTAGATATACAGATATAAAATGAAAAAAAATATCTTTTCGTTGTTGTTTACATAGCAAGGCAGATAAGAATTTGTGTGGGGTAGGTAAATCAACTAAAAAGTGACAAAAAAGAAGACGGCTTTTGCTACTGAATTTCGGAATAAGAGTTATTTTTCACTTTGTAATGTTGTTTTTTGGTTTAAGTTTTTTATTTATTCAATGTTCCGCGAAAACCAATGGCAAACTGTAAAGGCTCCTACAAACAGGCGCGACACGAGACGCGAATCGCGCGTGACTCAAAGGCACCGATCGTCGTGCGACGAGCGGCGCCTTTGTGACGCGCTGTCGCGTTGCGCCTGTCTGCGGGAGCCTTAACGGTTATAAAGACAAGATGTCTGTCCGTATGCGTCACCCCTTTTCTTGGAAGACAGTTTGACGTTTTAAGTTGCAATTTGGCACAGTTTTAGGAAACCACTCTACCCTTCAAATTTTAAATTGTCACTACCCTCTTCTGACGGTTACATGGAGACAAGGGGTTGTTTACTTTCAGAGAGAAACAACCAGGAAAATGTTTTTTGTTTATCCCGAAAATATTGTTTTTCTAAAACTGTTGTAAGTTTATGTTCCTTAGGGCCCGTTGTTTGATCAGTAGTCAAAAAGCGTTAGTTAAACTAACAATTTGTTATAAATGACAGAAGTACGTTGTTTGACAAATGGTTAAGATAACACAAGTAAAAAAAAAATACAATTTGCTATAAAAGTTGACCATGCGCAGACAGACAGAGTAGTTAAACTTTGACAGCTATTGACTATTGTCAAGTGACTAATTGTTAAATTGACTCTTGGTCATGTTTAACTATGTATTAAACAACGAGCCCTAAGTCCAACAAGAATGTGTTTTACGTACAAATTGTAGGTTACGTAACATGGCTACGTAAGAATTTTTGACAAATTATTATAATGACAAAGTCTCTTAAAATAACACTTCAATATTGGCAAAAATACGAAAGTAAACTGAATAAAGGTCCCCGCAGATAGGCGCGACGCGACTCTAGTAGAACAATTTCTATGAAAACTTAATGTAAATTTTTCTACCCGAATCGCGTCGCACCGTTGTGTCACGTCTATCTGCGGAAGCCTTAAGATCGGTCAAAAATAGAAATCAGGTGTTACTCACACTGAAGGTAAGGAATATTCCTTCATTAGTTGATTAGCCAATGTTTTCTACAAAACACCGTTAATAAGGAATGAGTAACAACAGTGGCTTTCTGATCGCAATTTGCATGAAGATACGTGTTTTGTAGATAATTGAATTAACAATGTTAGTCATGGTGCTTACTTAAGAGATATTTTCACTTTCACTCCAGCCTGTCTATTCTCAAAAAGCCTTACCGTGAAAACATAGGTGAAGTCAACTTGAAGAGAGATGTCAATAGAGTCAATCACTAGCAACAGGTGGAATGATTAATGATTGTATTTCAGTAAGTAGGTTTGTACAAACACTTTTACACGTCAGTCATATTTTAAAACTAGATAAGGTCGGCGTTTCCTACCTGACTACTCCGAGAAGAAAGGCCGAAACAAATTCAGAGGTCACAGTATCTTTTAAAGTTCAGACATAATCTTGGTCAGATCATGTGAAGGCCATGTAGATTTGTGTCTGAAATGGTCTTTTGAGGAAAAACCACACAGAAAGAGCGGACCTGTCGAGTCAGTGCACGCATTTGTCAGTAATCATGCAGCTCAACTCAAAACTTAAGGAGCTCAACGATTCGACGAACTATACCAAAGAAAGGACATTTGGGTAGGCCGCATGAAGCACTTACACTGCCATTGCCAGTGCCACTACCGAATCACAGAATAAATCGGCTGTTTTTGATACTTCAATTAATTAAGTTCAAGTTTAGAAACTATCTTCAAGCAACAGGTTTACAGTAAAAATACTAATTAGTCAGACTAGTACAAATATTTCAAACTTAAACCAACCAGCACGCGTAGCATGACAACCATAGATACGGGTTTTGTCGACGGAAGAATAGACAAAATGACAGATTGTAGAAAAAAATCTTTAGAAAGCTGTTAACAATCTGTCATTTTGTCCATGGTATAATAATATACTTCGCCAGGTATAGCAATCAGAGACACAGTGGTCACGTGAGAGACACAAGCTTACGTCATCACCGTTGTTACCAGTAGTGTGTAATAATAACTCCCCAACCGCCTTTATTATCTGTGCGAATTCGATAAATCAACGAGGTTCTAACTAACAATTACGTTGGTATATGTTTAAATTGATTTGTTTCGTTTGATTAGAAAAACGAAACGACAATTTAAATGCTTTATACCTATGTATTTTTTAACAGAATGGTGACCGAAAATGTTTCCTTATTTCGAGTTTTGTTGCAATAAAGTGGCAACTGGATGGTGACGTAAGCATGTGTCACTCCCGGAATGCCAGACTTTGTTTTTTTAGACCATGATTTTGTCTATTCTTCCGTCGACAAAACCCGTTTCTATGGTAGTCATGCTACGCGTGCGGGCGTACCTATTTATGGTGAAAGAAAACATCGTGAGGAAAACTGGGACGAATAATTGGCAACACATACTTAGGCATAAGTTGCAATTCAAACTCAAAACATTTATTTTAATTAAACCATTTACAGGCAATTTTGAACTGTCACAGAAGTCGGTCAGTCAGATAGCTGAAGCTAGTTGCCCGTTCAAAAGCGTAGTAGGTTCTCATCAAAACATCTGATACCAGACATTGTCAAACAATAAACTACAAAAGAAATTAACAAATAACTACACTGACGTACAAACACTACCCAATATTTTTAAAGGAAAGTCCATAGATTACTCAGCTTATCTCGTCTCGAGACACACCACAGAATCCGTCGTAGACTGAAAGGCAATCAAGTATCAAAGAACCAAAAAATATAACCGAAGGAGCTTTGTGAAGAAAAATCATTTTATTTAGTGTCGAGTCTTGTCGAGCAGTATCGGGTGCTCGTTGGAAAATGGTTAAATTGTGTTTTAGAATAATTTTTTGTTCAAATTGTTTTTATTATGAGGTTAAAACCTATTTATGTACTTGTGTACCTATTTTATTTTTATTTATAATTAATGATGTTATCTTTATTATTTATTTTTTGTTATTATTAACTCCTGTTAAACAGAGCACCTGCCATCTTATCTCTACAGCACCCTTGGTTGACTAGTAGAGAATGCCTAAAGGATGATTTCCACCAAACGGCTCGCATCGCATCGGATCGGAACGGATTTTACAATCTTTAAACGATATTAAATCGTGTACACAGACGGTATTTAAAATCTATATTATCAAGGCGCGCACAGCAGCTTGACCGCGGGCCTCTTCCGCGACAAGCGATCGTAGCCGAAAGTATGCTGCGACGCGCGTTCGGCTCCGTGCGACTGTCGTCGTATCTTTCTTTTCCTCTTCGGTGTTTAATGATGATTTTCTTCTTCTTCTAATGCAATAGCCAACAAGACTACTTCAACTTCAATGCCTGAAACCAGTTAAAAAAAATTGAACACGTCAACACGGTAGGAATGAAACTATTTGACTAGGCGCAGAAACGGATACGTTCGCAAGCGACCGCAACGGTACGGAGCCGATCGTATGCGTCGCCATCGCTCGTACGTAGTTCGTTCGTATCCTTTCCAATCCGATGCGATGCAAGCCGTTTGGTGGAAATCATCCTTAAGTCACTAAGTCCGCCTTTGTACCTTATTATGTGCAAGAAATTTAAATAAATACATAACATCTTCCTTCTTTTTTCGCAGGTTTATGAGCACGGGAATGTTGGCACTGTGGCAGATTTTTATTCAGCACGGATCATTTATAATTTAGATAGGTTTTACCTTGAAGAGGGACTCTTGCAACAGGTAATGGAGTAGGGATATGACTGTATTCAGCACAACGAAAGAATAAAATCGTTCTAGAATGCGAAACAAACTCGGCGTTAAAGCTCTGAACTTGTTATTAACCAAAGTTACCTAAAATCAGCTTTCAGTTAAGGGGGAAGCGTAAGGGTAGCCCGCGAAATAAAAATTTTCTTAAATTTTTTTGCAATTTGAAGGTCAATGTCAGGTTGTATTTTGATTAAAATATGATTTTCGACCGTTACAAATATGACTTTACAGAATTATAATCATTAGAATCAGCAAGACAACTCCTTAAGTTAGAATTGGCGTCAAAGGTCATGATTTCATGAAATAGTCATTCAATGCAGTAATATGAACTTAGAGAGATATATTGCTGATTCTAATGATTATAATTCTGTAAAGCCATATTTGTTACGGTCGCGAATCATATTTTAATCAAAATACAACCTGACAGTGACCAGCATATTGCAAAAAAACGTAAGAAAATTTGAATTTCGCGGGCTACCCTGAAGGTTCCGCCTTAAACCATTTAGACAGAAGTAGGTACATTTTAATTGTCAAAGAGTCAGTCAGTTAGTTAAAAAGTTAAAGCTTGCTTAATTTCAGATTCAGTGTTTTACATTGTACCAGCAGTCCCGGTCTGCATTTCAGAAGTAGATTTAATCAAATTTCGCTCCTACCACATTAATTACACGAGCGCTAATCGCCTGTTGGCTGTATTTGATGAGCTGGCTTTACTTCAACATTGGGTTATTATTAATGGACGAATACTTAACTAAATTGGTAAAGAGGTATTTTGGGGTAGTGTTATAGAGGTTTGTGGAACTGTGAATAGTTGCTATGGAGATAAAAACATACATACATACATAGAGAAACTCACGCCTTCTTCCCGTGGGGGTAGGCAGAAACTACAGAACGCCACCTGCTACGATCCATACATACTCCTTTTGGCTCGTTTACGTTCATACATCTGGTCATACACGCACGCCGGTTGCGAGTACTACGCACCCACAGACAACGGGGCTAAGTTGTCTGTGTACGCACCTGACCTTTCTGAAGAAAATCACCAATAAAGTCACTATATGTCTTCCTAGGGCGTCCCCTCCCGGCGTTTCCACTCACATCTGCCTTGTAAATACCTTTTGTTAGTCGCCCTTCATTCATCCTCTCAACATGACCAAACCATCTTAGCATACTCTTTTTAATTTTGGTCACTACATCTTCTTTTAAACCGCACCGTTGTCTTATCACATCATCCTTAGCCTATCATTCATAGTCACACCACACATGCTTCGCAAGGTAGGCATTTCCACAGCATTTATTCTACTTTCATGCTTCTCTTGCCACACCCAACACTCACTTCCGTACATAAGCGTAGGCACCAGCACACCATTGTGAACAGCCAGTCGTGCTTTTTTGGACATCAACTGGTTGGTCACAATTGCATGTGTAGCACCATTGACTTTATTTCCCGCATTCACTCTTCTTTCCAAAAAGATAAAAACTGCGGGATTCAAGGAGTTTAGGATCAAAACCACTACACATCCACTTTTTTCAATAAGGTAGAAAGCGAAAAAGAAAACGTAATAAATAGTGAGCACATATTTTAGTTTTTTTTTTCAAGAATGCCATTTACGTACGTGATAAATAGGTCCTTAAAACAGTTTTATTTTTTAACCAACATATGTTGAGGTTTTCAACTAAATGTTAATATTAGACATCATTTTCCTAAGGAGAATAAGCTGTTTTGAACTAAACAGTTACTGCTAATGGTAGGTTTTATTATTTTGTGCAGAAATCGTGAATAAAAAAACAAAATTGGTAAAGTGGATATGTTGTGATTTTGATCCTAACCTCCTCGTGCAAGTTCGACTTTCAATAGGGTTTTAATACTGTCGCCAGAAAAATGTGAAAGCACTCTACATCTTTGTTTATCTAAAGGTACATATAAACTAAACTCGCGTTTCGTGTCTGGGGGCCTACTCCGTAAGCACGAAGTCCGTAGTTCCGGCCGAAATTACGGGCGTCTTCCACTCCGTGTCACCTACGGACATAATATTACTTTGGGGCTCGAACTAAGAATGCATGACAACACGTTTCGACAGTTGTCCCTACTCACGATGTAATTCTGCCCGTCCGCAAAATTGATTTTGACACTTATTATGATGGTTCATCTATTTTCGGACGGGCCCGTATGTTCGTTGACCGCCGTACGGACGTTGACGGACGGAGAATAGACTCCCTGTACGAGTGACCGTTTTGTTCTTCTAAACTACACAATGGATTTTAATGCGGTTTCATCATAATTTAGAGAATTTATGCCGGAATATATTTCGATGTTTAGTCAAGTCGTAAAAACCGTGCGAAGCAAGGGCGGGTCGCTAGTTTAAAGGCTTCTACAAACAGACGCGAGACGCGACGCGACACAAAGGTGCCGCCTGTCGCGCGACGAGCGGTGCCTTGGTGTCGCGCCTGTTTGAAGGAGCCTTAACTATAAAACGAAGAACGAAGTTAAAGATGGAATGGTACAACTCTTTTCAGCGATCAATAAACTGAAATTAATTTAGCAACTACTGGATACTTAAAATTTCAATAACTCAACCTAAGAATATCGAAATTAGTCGCCATTTCCAAAACTTTGTCTAAACTAAAATGAGTCTTAAATTCTAAATCTGAACTTCAACAGAAATTTAAGAGTAGCACTTAATAAGTTTCAACAAAATGTGCTGTTTAAAGCTGAAGGTCTCAATAACTCCAATTTGTACCATCAATTTTAATGGGTTTGGGATATTTTGAGCAATTTAAGAGGTACTTCACGCCAACTGGAGGCCGATCGATTAATAAGCTGATAGAGTAAAGGGGCAATATTATAGCCCGTTGGAAATGTTGAAGGTTTTCGAAGGAAAAGTGCTGTTGAATTTTGTTTATTTTTTTTATTGGATTTCTAACATAGGCTGTAGCCTATGTTAAGAAATCCACCGTTGAAACTTCAGTGAGGTGAACTTGAAGTGAGTTGTCAGTCCACCTGATCCTATGGATTGGCCCCATTGACAACTTTTTTCATCTAAGTTTTCACGGTGAGATTTTTACAGATTTTTTTTGGCAGAAATAGGTTCTTAAAATTATATATATGGTGGAAATACGTTTAATCAAACGTTTGTCTTTGACTAATGAGGACGCCAGCGCCACCAGGCGGCGCTTGACAGAGTCTAAAACTAACGCTCGATCAGAGTAAAACCAGAGGTTAGTAGGTGGCGGTTAACCAGTGAACACGTTTAGAAACTGTCGCGCGTTCTGTACAGTTGTGTCGTGTACCTTCAGTATGTGATTCGCTAGTGTGATTAATTTGTTCGTAAATTATAATTTGATCTTAACTGCAAACGGTTTTTCTATTGCGCAATAACCAACACTATAGTATGCCCACAGTAGTTAAAATTGGCTGATGATAACGTGAGAGACACATTACCTTCTCCGTCATATATTTTATTCCAGATCAAATTATAAGATCCATAAGTTGTTAGTAAGTCTTAAGGGGATTACAGGACCTAAATGCAAGTTTTATAATACCTAAAAGTATATGATCCACTGCAGTAATCAAAATCAGAAAAATATATGATATTCTTCAGGATATATGCTAGTTAGATAGTGCGTTGAAAATATAATACAACTAATTTGATACGATAGAAAAAAATCACGAAGAATACTCAATTTTTTTTTTTACTTTTCAAAACCATAATAATATACATGCAATAATTCGTATCTTTTGACAGATATTCTACAAGCACCATATTAACGTAATAGTGTTTTAATTTTTTAGTCCAATCAATAGATTTTTTGTAAATAGATAATTACTTCATATTTTGCAATAAATTACCAGCGTTGTGTCATCGCGCTTCTCTTTCTTTTCTATGCAGTCCGACAGTGATCGCGCTTTAGCTGTTGTCAGCCTCTTCACCTAATTTTAGAAAAAACCACACAATATACAAAATTGAAATGACTGACACCTCCGTTTGCAGCCGAACCTAGTGAGCCAGCATGGGGCTGTCCCACCTACCCACAGACAACTTAGCCCCGAAGTTGTCTGCGCACCTACCACACAATATTCTCAAGATGCTGTGGGAGCTAGCACGTATTCTACCGAGAATAGAAGCTCACCGTTCCCTACAATGGCATGAAAACCATCAACCCTGGCCTCGGTGAACATTCCGAAAGCACTACAAAAGCGTGGTAGACCCAACAGCATCCTGAATAAATTCTTATACTGGACACGACGGGCGTTGTATGCCCTCAGCGTATACCTGACCCACAGACTGCATGTGTAACAAGACTGGCAGTATGCTTTGAAAAGGGTTATTTTGACTGAAGCAACTTAACACATCAACTTTGTGCCTACAATTATAAAATATAATATGTAACTCGACAGGGTATAAAAGCGTCATAGCTTTACAAAATAACCCACAAAAACATTTTCAATATCGTATCACAGCCAATTAGAGCTGCACAATTTTGTTAGTAAAACCATTACACATTCTTTGCACGGTCGGGTAACCACCTAAACACATCTGTTTCATGTAATATATTACAAAACGGAACGAGCTGAAACTGTAAACAATGTTTGACCCGGGTGTCGAACCCGGAACGTTGCGATAAATTATAAACATTTATAATATCCGAGGCCTTTATAGCTTTTATTATGACTACCAGGGAATTTTGTTATATAGAGTTTCTCAAAGTGGGGTACGCGAACCCTTAGGGGTTTGCCATTTGATGGTAGGTTCTGGACAAGATTTACGTAATGGCGGCTGGATGACTGTTCTCAGCTCTCTGGCGAACTAAAAATGTATGTTCCAGATTTTGATAATGCTGAAGGCTGGATTCGAAACCCATTTATGGTCACAACTGAGAGCATTAATAATGGTTGGAGTTTATAGCAACAGGATTAATTTCTAGAAATGTCTACAGATGAAACTCTTCAAGTGATTTAAAAAGGATTTCATTAATTGATTTTTGGGCAGCTAGACAGGAATAATATCCCGAACTGTCATAAAAAGCGTTGAATTTCCTTTTAACCTTCGCAACAACTTACTACCAAACCTAGAAAGAAAAGAAATCGACTTAATGTTGAGTCAGAATTAAGATGAAAATTAACCAAATTTGCTCCTAAAATCGACCGAATTTGCGACAAGAAACAAGCCCACATGTCACATTAATATTAATAACATATTTATTTTTGTTACTGTATTACATTTTTATTAAAAAAAAAACCTTATTTTCTTATACAGCTATATTTTATTGTGGCGGGGGTGGGGGTGATGGGGTTCGCAGTCGTTTGGGAACTTTAACAGGGGTACGTGGGGCCATAAGTTTGAGAAACCCTGTTGTAATAGAATGGCTTTTTGTGAAATTTTTGACGGTCATTACCCTTTCCCTAATATTTCTCCGCAAAAACCCGAAACAATAAACTATATATGCTTTTTAAAACATGTTGATGATCTCGATAATTCAGGACGTTAACGGACTTAATTAATTTCATTTTATGAAATACAAAATGCTAGAAAATGTAGGTGGTTCAATGATCGTTATTGCTATGCTAAAACGCGACAGCTAAGTTTAAAGGCTCCCACAAACAGGCGCGACGCGACAGCGCGCCACAAAGGCACCGCCTGTCGCACGACGAGCGGTGCCTTTGTGGCGCGCTGTCGCGTCGCGCTAGTGTGTACGTGCCTTAAGAAAGGTAGTATGTAGATAACACCTAATTTCTGCCGTCAATCAGCGTGGCATTGTTCTTTTGAAGGTCATACGTGCATGAGCTTAAGTGCTTATGAACTTAAGTGGCAGTGGGCAAGGCAGATTGCTCGTAAAACAGATGGCCAATGGAACCGAAAGGTTCTGGAGTGATGACCGCGTACCGGAAGACGTAGCGTTGGAAGGCCTCCCACAAGGTGGACTGATGACCTTGTGAAGGCAGCAGGAATCCGCTGGAGGCGGGAAGCACAGAACCGGTCGCAGTGACGGTGCTTCGGGGAGGCCTATGTCCAGTAATGGACGTCTTTCGGCTGAAATCATGATGGTGATGACGTGCCGATGACTCTATATAAACATAAGGTTTTACCTGTAGATTTAACTAACAATGTCTTTAACTTTTGATAGGTTAAAGAAATGAGACCTTCACTGATGGATGACTAGTGAGAAGATAAACAATTAAATAATTGACCGAGCGAGCGCGAAGCGTCTCCGTGTCAGCTTGTGCAAAAATGATTTCGTATGTCCGGCGGATGTCCGGCTGTTCTCCTCTACAGGTCGAATTTCTCAACCAATTTTCGTGAAATTTTGTGAGCTAATTTATTTTGTCGATCAGTTTTTCGAAATTTTTCAAAATGGCGGTGATATGGGGATTGAAAACGTAAAAAAAATATTTCAACCATTTTGCGCTTTTTGCGCGCGGTGCGCAGTGAAAACTTATTAAGTTTTAAGCTATGCAAAAACAGACGCGAAGTGTACAGCTCACAGAGCCACTAGTAATCTAAATAAATATACACAAACAATTAAGCCCCAAAATCCAGACATGAACTATCTAGTTTGGGGTCTGTTCAGCAGTTTTAGCGTGAAAGCGTATGAAACAAACAAACTTACTTTCGCATTTATAATAATTATTAGTTAGGATTAGGATCAAGATGGATTTGAGTCTGAAATCGCCAACGCTTCTTGAGCAAGCGTGGTGATCAATGCTCATGTCTACTCTATATGAGAAGAGGCCTTTGCTCTGCAGTGTGGCAGTAATAGGCTGGTATTTTTAAATGGTTAATAATACTACAAATCTTTAACTCCGTCTCTACCATCATAGCTTCCACACAGTACAAAAAGTTTGATTACACTAACAAAGAACATTAAAAATACGGAACCTTCATTAACACCGTGGTAGCCGCGCAATAAATAAAGGAATGAAACAGCACATGCTTCGGAGCAGTAAATATTGTTCGAGTCGGGTATCGAACCGGGAAGCGAACGGTGTTCCGCGGAGTTCACACCTTTCCCTAATATTTATGGTATCCTACAGTAGTTTATTTTGCTAGAGTTCAGTTAAAAACGAACAGTTTCAATAACCTTTAGTGGTGGTCAGATAGGAGTAGCTGTCTACAAATCATAACGGTTTTAGGAATTCACTGTGCTCTCTTGTGTTTTGTGTCCGTTCGCACCTAAATATTTATTTACAAATAGAAATAGCTCTGAAAAAGCAAGACCCTGTAAATTGTCTCAACTCGAATATTTAACCCTATTCTACAAATTATCTGACAAGCTGTTGCTCTCGGCTTCACTCGCATCCAAACGTAGGTACCGACTTCATGTAACCGGATGAAAAGTGCCCAAGTATATAATTATGTTCATAGGTTATAGACAGCCTGTGTGCCATAATTTCATCCAAAATTGTCCAGCCGTTACAGCGTCATTGTAGTCACAAGTATCCAAATTAACGAACATCGTAAAAGACCCATCACATAGCCGTCAACTACGCATTCTGTACATCAAACTAAGTAACAAAGCACAAAAATAATTGCTGGTAAAGGAATTTTATTTTTGGTGTGAAAAATCGCTGTTAAAAGTAGGTATAACGTGACCATACGTCCCGCTTAGGTCGGGACGGTCCCGCTTTCAGGCTGTCCCCAGCGAGGGCATAAAAATCCCACTTTCGCAAACAGACCAAACGATAATTTAATTTACAATTATTTTGTACTGTGATTCAACACAGAACTTGAAGTGTTTGAATAAGCAAATTTGACGAAAGCACCTACATGGAAAGAGGTACAGAAAATGATGGATTTGCTGCTCACGCAAGGATTTATTAGCAGCTGTCAAGTTACAAAAGTGTTCGACAAGTTTTCAATTATTTCAAGCTTTACGCCAGACGAAAAAATCACTGGCTGGAATGCTGAGAATGTTACTGCTGAAAACCGTTGGATGGAATTATTTCAGCACTTCCTTGTCTGTTGACGTTAAGTGGATATTGTTATATCCACTTAACGAACTTTTCTATAATTATTGAGTAAGTTATGTGTCTGTCTGGAAGTAAGGCTCCTGTCGAAAGTCTTTTCTCAAATGGACAAAATAACATTAAAATAACATTTTTAGAGTTCGGTACCCAAGGGGTAAAACAGGACACTATTACTAAGACTCCGCTGTCCGTCCGTCTGTCTGTCCGTCTGTCACCAGGCTGTATCTCATGAACCGTGACAGTTATCGTTAGACAGTTGAAATTTTCGCAGAGGATGTATTTATGTTGCCGCTTTATAGCGAAATATTTATTTTATTCTGTTTTTTAGTATTTGTTGTTATCAACAAATACTAAAAAACAGAATAAAATAAATATTTAAGGGGGCTCCCATACAATAGACATGATTTTTTTGCCGTTTTTTTATAGATAATGGTACGGAACCCTTCGTGCGCGAGTCCGACTCACACTTGGCCGGTTTTTTTACATAATTCCGCTGGGGCCTTCCCGCTTTGACAAAGAAAAACGGTCAAGTTAGGTAGGTAGTGCGCAACGTAACGCACGCAAAACATTGCGCTTATGGGTGCATGCAACGGTACAGGTGCCGTGGGGATATTTCAAGTTGTGTTATAACATTAAAAAACTTGTTTTCATAAAAAAACGTCAGTAAATGTTAGAATTTTGATCTTCAATATCTCCATAACCAGAGGGTTCCCAAGTATGACCCAGTACAAAAAAAATATTACAATGACGGGGAGTACAAGTGACTCTCGGCTTCATTATGTGTCTTTTTACAACCGTTATATCTCGCTAACCAAAACCCAACTACACGGATTTCAAATGTACCACCAAAACACCTTTTAATTGAGTCAGTCAAGTTACAAAATGATTTATCACCTCGCTTATTCCCCACCTGTGCCGAACTGTCCGGTCCATAGTTTGAACCCTTTTAGCGAATTGCTGTAAATGTGACAACCATTTGAACGCCTGTTCTAGGTTCAAAGCAGAATTTATTTCACACAAAGTAAAACCTTTCGTTTGATTATCGAGGGTTTGGAGTGGTTTGTTAGACGCGGGTTTAAAAATAAAGTAGGTTGGGAAGGTAGGAATGTATTGATCGGTTATTGAATTGGGATTTCTGATGGGGTAATTGCGTAATACACATAAAATGCCAAATGATCGCAATGCCTTTAATTTTGACATTTCAGCTACGTACTGTTGCGCGGACGATTTTTTTATTTTTTTACACCTATGAAGCAATGGATTAGGAATTTCTTTGAACCCTCGACTTGCGATTGAAAGTGTGTTACCTAATTAGGGTGTTGGTTAAACTGAAGGTAAATATGAGTATTGTAAATGGGACAGAGTGTATTTGATTCGAAGATAATTTTGTATACAAATATCAGGCACTAAAAGAAATTACTGAGGGTGCTCAAACATTATTATTACATACATAAGCTCACGCCTTCTTCCTATGGGGGTAGGCAGAAACTATAGAACGCCACCTGCTACGATTCTACATCCTCCTTTTGCTTCATTTACGTTCTACATCTGGTCATACACGCACGCCGGTTGCGAGTACTACGCACCTGACCTTTCTAAAGAACATCACTAATAATAAGGTCACTATATGTCCTCGCGCGTCCTCGGGTGTCCCCTCCCGGCGTTTCCACTTATTATATTGTAAATATTCTTTGTTAGTCGCCTTTCATTCATCCTCTCAACATTTCCAAACTCTTTGAAATTGTTATCATTATTATTATCACAATAATAGGCTAATAACATAAAAGAATGCTCCCAGAAATTCCTGTAACAGAGTATATAATGCTGAAAATCTGACTGAAGACGATTTAAAGTCTCGTCAAAAACCCTATCTTATTAATAAAGGAGATCGCCCATTCTGAGTTTTTTTTTTTTGTGCGGCTATCTATAATAATTACATATTTTTAAAGTACATATACAACACATTATTTTTTACAAATGAGTCTAAGTCGGGAACAATTTGGGTTCGGAGATATACCTCTATAAGGTAAGAATTAGAAGGCCGGTGGCGACGGGAAACAATTATTATTATTTTGGTAGAACTAGCCTAGCACTCTTCTCCCGCGCCCCTTCCCATGTGCTCTCAGTCACTCGTGTTCTGTTGCCTTGTTCACTACTCACTGTTTTTGCGAATCATCTTATTTCTCGGCATGTATTATTCGGATTGTTTTCTTCATATAAACCTGTGACCATTGTTCGAATAACGGACTGTTTTTATCATGGATTGATGTGTGTGTTGCAATCGTTCAGTTGTCAATAGGAGGCGGATTGAAAGATAAGATTGTTGTATATCTTTGTTCGCAAATTTATTACAGCGTTGTTGCTATACAAATAAATGTTTCTACTACTGCCTCCATTCAAATAAAATGTAATTAATTCCAGGCCACCGACTTTTTTTTTAATTCATTTCGCTGAACAAAAGAGTGATATCCTTTGAAGGCCAATTCTGAACCATATTATTATACAATGACTAGCTGTGTCCGCGACTTCGTTCGCGTGCATGTTGGAAAAGAATTTAGATTTTATGGGTTTTAATTTATTTTGCGCAGAAGCCTAATAGTTTTTCTAAAATAAAAGTAGCCTAAGTTAAGCTTAAGTCCCGTCAAAATCGGTACATTCGTTTCGGAGATCAGCTGGAACAAACAGACAGACATACAAAAATAAGAGTTTTTTTTTTAAAGTACCGTGTATTATATACTTTCATAAGCATTTAGTAAAAAGCTGTTATTTTGACATTGCAAACAGACACTTCAATTTTATTTATTTGTATAGATGTCATACTTGAATCTCTAGTTGTCCCAGAAGTGTCAATAACTCAACAGTGGTCATCATCCAGCTATAAATAAATATACCCTTGAAACCTATCCAACCCTACACACATTAAAATCTACAAAGTGTTATGTTACTGAGAGCTACGGTCGAGTAAACAAGAGTGTCATGAATGGACATGGAATTGGAATGAATGGGAATGAACGGGAATGAACGACCAGCGACGGATTTTCGTTCTCTTTATTAAATTGACGGAGACACAGAATCAGTGAATTTCCTCTTATTATGTTTTTAACAATAATTATAGGATTATACGATACAATTCAACACTCAATAAAATAAAACCGGCTATTGGAAAAGTATGAAGGACTTTTTTTGGTTAATATTGAATTATTTTTTCTTCCGAAGTTTTTTCATCTCAAGGCTCCCGCAGACAGGTGCGACGCAACAGCGCGACGCGACTCTAGTAGAACAATTTTTATAAACTTTATGGAAATTATTCTACCAGAATCGCGTCGCACCGTCGCGTCAGGCCTGTCTGTGGGAGCCTTAACGGGGATCCTTAGTTGAAGCCCGCCAAATTCAAATTTTCTTTGGTTTTTTGCAAATTCTAGCCCTGTTTGACGTCGTATGTTGATCAAAATGCGATCCGCGACTGTAGGAATGATATATTTACTGAATAACAATCATCAATTTCATATCAATCGTCGAACTTTGGAAATTTGTTCCACCTAACAATTCTCATATAAAATATTTTGAAAAATTCTTTAGTGGTACACATTTCCAAAGGTTGTTGTTTGATAGGAAATTGATGAAATTTGAATTTGGAGGGCTACAGCTGCGGATTCACTTTAAGGGTTACCAGTTACCTTATTTTTGAAAACATTCGGAGTATAATCTCCGTCTTAATCTGTCAAAATTACCTCTACATTTTTGACAAGTTTTTGACGTTGATTATCGCTGAGATGAGATTGCGACGAGATTTTGAACGTTTTGGTCTTCATAAGGGATGGCCATTACGTTTGTCGTGTATACACACCTTAAGTTCAGCCAGCAAGAAGAAGCGTTAAGCCTCGTTTACGGAGACGCGGGGCGTCGCGCTTCGTGTTGGGCGGAGCGTCTCGCATTAAATTCAAACATATGGCGTTGAAAGAGAACGTTTACGGAGAAAGGGAAAGAAAGACGCCACGCCGCACGCGCGACTCCCCGCGTCTCCGTAAACGAGGCCTTAGAAATAAGTCCGCACTATCTCAAAGACAAACTATTAATACCCAAACTCCTTGCAGCGCGCGACTGGCCGGACACGTCGCCCGAAACGCACAGAGCTCAGCCATACGAAAATAAAACCAGACAGGTCGATGACGTTTGACCTGATAACTAACTTATCCAACAAACAAAATATCAACTAAATAAAATATACACAATGGACATAAACGAAGGCAAACTCAAGGAAGAAGTCAGCAGCTTTGTGTCCTCACTGCAAAGATTACTCCCTAAGAAAAAGGAGATCATCGTCATCGAACCGCGCAGGCTTAAAACAATCAAGTTATGTGACGTTCATGCCGAAGCGAAGAGTACGTTCCCGAAGTGCTTCATCGGAGCCAGACTCATTATCCTCAGAGAAATCCTGGACAAGGTTAAACTCGTTCAACAGTACAACTATGGGAAGACTAAAGAGTCTTATAAGTGTTTCGCCCAGTTAATCCACAAGGAAATGGACCCAAAGAGCAGTGGTGAAGGTCTCCTGATAGACTCAGCTGGTTCTGCAACAGCCACGTACAAGGAAATCTTAGAAGGAGCGTACGAGATGCGACTGACGTCGAGAATCAGAGACTTGGTGACGTCAGAAACCGAAATAGTTTTCGAAAAAGATAATGACAAATCAGTGGGTTCGATTTCATGTTCTGTAAGGGATGTGGACCCAAACACACTTCGCATGGTGATGCAGTGGATGTACAAGGTTCTGCCAGACGTTTGTTTTGGCACCGAGATCGGACTCAGGCCGCTTACGTACCCGCCGAGCCCGGAGTTATCGATCAGTGCCCGTTACGACAGACCCAGTTTCACGTTATCGTCAACGGTCAGCAAAGCCGGCCTCCAGTTGTGTCTTTACAAAGAGTTTTCCCCACAGTTGCGATTAGCGACGATTATAACCGAAGGCTGTCGAGGAGCGCCGACGCATGTGAGTTTGGCGATGCACAAGAACTACCAGAATGGTTCTGAGCTGAAGATATTTATTGATTCGCAGCGCTGCGGTGGCTTTACATTTCAGAGGGATATTTTGTTTTATGAGCCGCACAATGATATCCGCGTTTTGCGCCTCGTCGGAAGCACTCTGATTGATAAACAAAGGCGCGTACGTTTTGGCGTTGGATTTCATCTGGACTTTTGACGTATTCTGAGTAAGTTACACGCTTCAACTCAGCCTTCGCAAAAATTGCCCGTTTCTATCAAGTTGACGGGGTGTGCTTACATTTTTGTAGATTTATTCGTTTGTATATAAGTATACATAGGTTTTAGTTACTGTTTTATCTTATGAGAGTTTGTTCCGCTACGTGGTTTAAAAATTGCATTAAATTATTAAAAATATAGTCGACGGGTTGATGGATTTATTGTTTTTTTTTTCTTTTTGATGATTATATTACGTTCGATAATAATATTCTTTATTGATTTTTGTGACTTTTCTAATTCCTACTGCATTTTAATATGAAAGAAGAATACTATTATATGTTGGGTGTCCCAGAAGAGAATGAAAGTATAAATGCTGTAGAAATGTGTTCCTTGCCAAGCATGTGTGACTATGAATGATAGGCTGAGGAATGATGTGATACGGTAACGGTGCGGTTTAATAGTAGCTCTAGTGACGATTTTTTTTAAGGGTAGTATTTAAACGCAAATCAAAAAATATCCTTTTTCTATGCAATAAGATTCCGAATTCCCATCAAAGTTACTGATTGCACAGCAAAATATTCAACTCAAAATATCACTAAACACACTACAATTTATTTTCGCAGCGTACAGCGATTTTTCCTAAAGCAAAAGCTTTTTCATCAATTTATTTTCTATTCCCAACGAGTACCACATTTTTTTAAATAAAAAATCTATTACTAACGAATACCAAAGCGTGACTTTTTGTACACTCAGCTACACAAAGTTTTATTTAAATTGCGTTTTACCGAAATCTAGGGTAATCTAAATATAGGGTTAGGGTTAAGAGGGCGCAGTAAGACAGAAAAAAATCAAGTTTCACCCGCGCCTCTTTGCCTACCCCTCTCATCAAACACGACAAAAACAAAACACAATCCCTTCCCGCCAGCAGAAACTTTTCGCCCGGCGTATATTTAGGCATTTGAATTTGAATCTTGTGTGTAGTGTGTATACGCAAAATAATCAGATGAAACTGTTTTATTCAATTTACCTATGTGTACAAGTAGGTATATTATTAAATATTATTGTATGTCCGTGAATCTGTTACCGATGCTGGTGGGATGTTAGATTGGAGATTAGACTGACTTAAATGAAATAAAGACTAAATGTTACTTCAAGATACGGCCTATTTTTCGATTCCGAATTGAAAGACAAACCTAACGTTGTAATTGAAAAAATATTGTTCCATAAATTACGTAACATAACTACAATTGAATAATTTTCAGCTACTTTCCTGTACTTTATGAGTTTTAATTTATTGTGTGTGTGTGTGTCAAGATATGCGAAATGAATGGCAATTTATGCCAAGGTACTAAGTCAACGTCTTAGAAGCTCGTTTTTTTTTACAGCTCCAAAGGACCGTTTATCTAAGTATTTGATATGAATTTCAACTTGATACCCACGCATTCCTGAGATAAGCGGTCAGATAGATGGATAACAAAGTGATCCCATAAGGGTTTCGATTTTTTCTTTTGGGGTACTGAACTGTAAAAAGCAAAGCGCTTCCATCAAAGTACTATAATATTACATACTCATGATACTACCTACATGATGGTGAAAACAATTTCGATAAAATTGCTTTTTTGATGATATAAAAGCGTATAATTATAATCGCATCACTTACCTTCCGCTTTTTTACTTTGAGAAAATGAAATCAATTGAACAAAAATGTCAATAAAATAAGAAGATAACCATTCGCAAATAAATTAAAATCCATATGATACATCCCGTTGACCTAGAATCATGATTTTTTGGCAAGAAGCAAGGTCTCACAGCACAAATAGGTACCTCGAATGGTTTTTCAATTAAAATATTTAAACGAAGTATGACCATTGTCCACTCCCTTTATTTTCAATGAAATTCTTCAGTAGGTAAAACATCTGTTTATTTTGCCTATACTATACGCTAAGCTTGAATTCATAATCTTAGATCATAGTAATGTTTTGGAACTAGAAACTCAATGCTGGCGTGACAAAGTTCAAATTCCAATGTAACCAAATTTTATTTAGGGCCTTGTACAAATTGGAGGTCACGACGTCTTCGTGGAAACCAGTGTTGACCAAGTAAAAAAATATAATGGTATATCGTGGATATTGCATTGCAGGATCGTGCAAATTCAATTAGCAACAGTGTTACCAAGTAAAAAATTTTATTGGTATGGTGGATTTTGCACTGTATTGTGCAAAGTCAAATGGCATGTGTCACGAAAACCTATCCTGCGCGGAGCGCGAGTAGAAAAAAGTCCTCACCGAAAACATTTGTGAAAAACAGGCCAATTTCGGAACAAATAACTAGGGTACATTAGTCGGCTTTACCGACAAAATAATTGGCATCTATTTATATGGGTGCCAAAGAAAGTCGAAAGTTTATTAGGTTCCTCTTTTGTAACTGTTGAAACTTTAGCTTTGAAAAGCAAGCCGACAGTCTCAAACATTATGATCCGTCACAATCTTTACTCATCCCCACCATAAGAAGGGATCTAGTCACGAGAACACTATCCGTATGAAAACTGTCATGTCCCGTGCACACCGTTTCGTACTTGTGTCCGCAATAAACCCTATTTTAGTTTTCCTATTTATTTATTTTGTAAACTCCAATAATATTATTATACCTACCCATATGTTAAATTTTGAGTTTCAACTTTATTCGAGGGTTTTGGTCAAAAGTCGCTCGAAATGGGTCGTCTAAGGTTACCCTTACCCGAAGTTTGTCAACGAAAGTGGGAGTAAACGAATTTGGTTCTGTATGTAATAGTAATAAGATCTAAAATCTCCAGCACGAACTCTATATTGTAAATTTTCTCCGCAAGAAAATTGACTGAAGTGGAGAACAATGGCGCTAGTTGTACTATACCAGTCAAAAATCTGTCAAATAATTGTATGTCATCTTGAGTTTTCAAATATCATCATTGAATTATTATAATATTTTTATTTTATAGTTTAGCCGTGGTATTTATTTAGTTTATCAATTCTTAACGATTTTAATAATCGTTTCGGAAGTGGTTTTAGTGATTTTTTCATGTTTTGTATTTCACAGTTTCATTCCAACAATGTGATAAATTACGAAAATATTATTTACGCAAATAAATTAAATCGCAGAGCAGCAGAAAATTCAAGCGCAGTCCTCTCGTCTCAACAGAGCGACGGCGACTGATTTGTGAAACAAAAATATGCTTGAAGTTCCCGCAACGTGCGACGGAAGATGACTTCTTCCACGAACTAAAAACGTCGTAAGTGCTTAAAGCTTGTAGTCGTAATACTACCAAAAATAAAAGGAATTTCAAAAAATGCTTGCACAAATTTTTTCGCCTTGTCTTGATTCAGATAATCATTAAAAAATTATCCTATTAGTCATTCGCATATTAAGTACAAATTGAAAAAACGTGAAAATTAGGGGTAACTTCGTGATGTTATTTTATCGAGAAAATTTTAACGTATTGTGTTTCTGTTCTACAAAAAGTTTCAAAATATCATGTAGTTACTCATATTATTTTTATTTTATACCTAAGTCTTATGAATTTCATGAAAAATTAAATTGAAGATAGGCAATTTTGGTTACTACCCGCTCTTAATAAGCTGGTCGACGGAGCCCCGCTTCGCGGGGCTCCTATTTCTGTCTAAAGGGTTTAAAGGAACCTAACCAACCGAACCTCGGGATGCCACTGACGTCGACCGTCTAGGGTTAGGATTTTCGGGAACATTTATTATGTTTTCGGAAACTTAGTTCGGTAATTCATGTTAACACAGCTTAGCTGTTAGTATTACAGTCAACCAGAGATCGATCGCTGGAAGTTAATTTGGTAGGTAGGTAGGTTAAACATTACTTAAAATCACTCAAAGCATTTTAATTTTACTGAACCTGACTGTATCTGATTTCTTCAAACTTGTTTTGGTTTTAAAATGTGGTACTCGTTGGGAATAGAAAATAAATTCGGAAATAAACTAATACCAAATGGTATTAGCTCTTGGTATTGGATGGGAATAGAGCATTTTTACGACAAACGGCTGATCGGAGACAAATACATAATACTCACACGCTATGAATGTGAGTATTATGTATGTACGGTCTGGTTGATTTGCTGTGCAGTCAGTATTTAACTTGCTGTGCAGTCAGTATTTAACTTGCTGTGCAGTCAGTATTTAAATGATGGAAATAAATTGATAGGTGATTATTTATTTGATGTGCAATTAATAATATCCCTTTTTTTAAAGTCCCTTAGCTTAAATGGTTAGGTAATGTGGACAGGATGATTAAATACGACCAATAAAGGTATTTACAAGGCAGATGTGAGTGGAAACGCCGGGAAGGGACGCCCTAGAAGGACATAATATAGTGACTTTAGTGGTGATGTTCTTCAGAAAGGTCAGGTGCGTAGTACTCGCAACCGACATGTGTGTATGACCAGATGGATGAACGTAAACGAGGCAAAAGGAGAATGTAAGGATCGTAGCAAGTAGCGTTCTGTAGTTTCTGCGATGAAGGCGTGAGTTTATGTGCTTATATGTATGTAATACTGTACTATGCTCTAGAGAGTTTTCTTACATTGTAGGTAATCATGAAAATCTAAAACTTTACAGACATCTGGGACAAGTTTCCTCCAAAACTCGAGAGTTACCGAGTTCTGTCTAGAGATACGAGTGAAAACTTCTCCAAATAAAAAATGAACCGGTACATTTTGAAAACTTGAGACAAGTAGACAGAGATAAGTTTGAGAAACTTGGAGCCTCGTTATCTAGTGAAGTAGTGACACGAGATAAACACGACAACTTGTGTTTTATTAAAGTATTTTCTTAACCATACAACTGTTTATGGCGTGTTGCGCATTTGTTCGAGTTGGCATTGACCGGCTCAGCCGGACGGTGAACATAAACATACATACACTCACGTCTTCTTCCCATGGGGTATAGCAGAAACTACTAAACGCCACCTTCTACGATCCTTATATACTCCTTTTGCCTCGTTTACGTTCATACATCTGGTCATATACGCACGCCGGTTGCGAGTACTACGCACCTGATTTTTCTGAAGAAAATTACCAATAAGGTCACTTACGTCCTTCATATCTGCCTTGCGAGCAGTGAAATCGTATATAATATTTTATGTAGATGCGTGTACACAGGGTGCGGCTAAGTCAAGCCCTGCGGTAAAAAATAACTGCAACATGCCAATTTACGGAAGGTAGATGCCGAACGGAGTTTACCGATCGGTATGAGCCGAATGAAAGCCGAATATTTATAGTAATTGCTTCGGTGCGGTTTTGTTGTTCAACAAATACAGTCATATCGAAAGTGCCGACTTGAAAAAGAGTTAGGCATACCTAATATATGAAGTTCATAACATCCTCACTTTGTAAAAAAACGCAACGTCTCGAATGTGAACTTTATTTTTATGCTCATAATGTTCACTTTCGTGTAAGCGAATCAGAGCAAGCGTGTCATAATAATAGAATGCGAATATTAATATTAACGTAATAAAAATATGTTCAAAGTATTCGATTTCTTGGCAAAATAAATTCAAAGTACCTTCTGTGAATCCTGCCTTATGACATAAGCTCACTATAAGCAATACTACCCTAATTGCAATGCCCTATTGCTAATCCATTGCTTCATATGTTCGAAAAACATGTCTGCTCAACAACGTAAATAACGCAATGAATGTTGCTGAACTGTCAAAATGAAAGCTATTCCTACTGTTAGTGTGTTACAAAATTACCCCACAGGTTTTAAGGCTGAGCTTTAAAAGCTCTCCTTTATCCCACTTTCATCCAGGTACTGTTCAAATTTTTACATAATCCATACACCATACTTATACCAGTCCTATGTCTCTCAGTCTGTCTGTTACCTTTTCACGCCATAGCGGCTTAAAGGCTTTCCATAATTGGCACCCAGGAACAACATAACCTGGGTTAGGACATGGGATACTTTTTTCTAGTAATACCTACGTTCCCGATAATTTCCGAACACCACGCGGGTGAAGCCGCGGACAAAAGCTAGTTTAAAATAAGGAGAGAAAAACTGCGTTCAGCCTTTGCCATGCAGTAAAGTGGGTTTCCTTGTCCGTAATCTTTCAGGCTGAAAGTTGCTGAAAACGTGCCGTATTTCGGTAGGATTACATTTGTGTAGACTTTAATATAATAAAGGGAACGTGCCTTTTTCAAGTAGCCAGGATTATGAGGAAAGCCTCGCGTGGTGGTGTTTTTAGTTTTTTACAGTTTTAGTCAACAAATCAAATCAAAATGGTTTATTTGCATAAAATGTGGTAGGTACAAAAGATGTTACATAAAATTTCAGTGCAGACATATTTCGCCAGGTAATGATGGCATGCAAATATTTAATAGATTATGTAGGTATGTTCTAACATACAGTAATAGACAAATTAATTTAAAAAAATGGGAATGTGGCGGCATCTACATCGCCACATACGAACTACGCGTCACACTGAAGTCCTGCATCGCTGTACCTTATCCGACGCATTGGAGCATAACGCAGCGCCACTCTGAGTCATGTCGGGGACACGAGTATATAGGTTTGAGGAACAGGGTGTATAGCTCACTTATACCTCCATAGAAAAGGCTGGATCCTCTGACCGGACGGGTATTGTGTCTGATGGGCAACTGCCCGACCATTGATGTCGGGACGTTGTAGATATGCTAGCTGCGCGGTAAACTCTGCTTGCGCGATGCAGGATTTTGCGTGACTTCAGTGTGACGTGTAGCTTGCATGTGACGACATAGATGCCGCCACAGGTATTAATACATTTTTAGGTTTTAGCGTCAAGAAGTCTATGAACGAATAGAACAATTTATTCAATTCATTACCAATTTGAATTTAAATGTTACACACACATTACATAAATAGTAAGGTAAATAGTTAACTAAATTAACAAAGTAACTTAAATAACAAAAAAAAAAAAAATATTCTTGAAGTGGTAGGACTGCCATGAGTTTTTGTTGAGAATTTCGCCGACTGAATAAAAACTATGTGATATGATACTCGTATCAACAATTTTTTCAAAACCACGCAGAATTTTTTGTAAGGTAGTTTTTTTGTCCAGATAGATAAATAGCTATAGTTCTTCAAATCTCGTGTAGGATTTACGGGATTATTACTTACTTAAATAAAAGTGGGGCGAATATCTGGGTTTACTTACTCTGTACTTGGAAAATTGTAACGAGTTTTGGGAGTAGAATAAGATTCTTGCTAATAATCTGGGTCATGATCTTTTGTATTACGCTGAGGGCTGAGTTTTCATATATCTAAACTTTAGATTTCAGCTACTGAAATAATCCTTTTATCAGGGTTCCGTACCCAAAGGGTGCCAAGCCAATGGAAGAATGGAACCCTATTACCAAGCCTCCACTGTCCGTCCGTCCGTCTGTCTGTCAGCGGGCTGTATCTCAGAACCGTAATAGGTAGACAGTTGAAATTTTCACAGAGTGTGTATTTCTGTCGCCACTATAAGAACAAATAATAAAAATAAAATAAAGTAAAAAATTAAAGCGGTCCCCAAACAAGAAACGTATTTTTTATATATGTAGTGTACGGTTTGTGTTGTACGGTGGTACGGAACCCTTCGTGTGCGATTCCGACTCGCACTTGACGGGTATTTTATTATTAATTGGCTCGCGTTTGGTCACTATCTCACCTGATCGTAGGTAATCGATGATTAGCGTCCCTAAGGCTAAGCGCGCACTCCGATTTTAATCGTTCCGATTATAAAATCGCAAACAAAAATAATTTTTCAAGCTAATTTTCAAGTGATTTCTTGCCGCATTGCGCGATATCGATACCCATCGCATCTGCGGAGTTTCAATAGCTAATTAAATTTGACCCTGTATATCATACTGTTAATATAGCTAGTCTTTCCCCACTACATTCTGAAACACGAGAGCCTTAAACGTTCATCGTTCATATCACATATTGGAGCGCTAAGCCGGACTAAGAGCTTTATATTGGGCTCCACAAAGATAGACAGCACACTTGCAAGGGTGGGCGAGTGTGTGTGTGTGCAGATGTGTTAGGTATCGGGAAATCGAGATTTTGATCACATGAAACTACCATTGTTTTTGTTTCACTTTGGCTTAGATAAACTTTAAAGCTGTAGATACGGTACTTACACAGCGCGCTGTCCTTTTCAACCAAGTCCAATAGACACAGTTGTACTCAGTCACACGCAGACCATCACTAAACAGCGCATGTTGATACAGCTCAATATTTTCTTTTTTGTATTGCAATACGCATCAAAATGCCTTCATTCGTCAACCAGGCACAAATCCAGACTCCGGGCTGCAACTATGATAATATGGATTTTAAAGCTATTTGTGCTGATTGCTACATATTTTATTGTACTAACATTAGGTCCAATCATCAATTAAAGGCCCCTTCAATCAGGCGCAACACGCGGCTATCGTAGGACCAGCGGTGCCTTTGTGTCGCGTGCGATTCGCGTCGCGTGTTGCGCGTGTTTGAAGGAGAATTTATTTGCTGTGAATGTACATTGTGATTGCAGATTCTCCGCGATTTTTTTGGTACAATATTATAATGCAAAATGAGAATGTATCACATCCTTACTCACATAATAATCCTCTAGTTTCGCGCACACACACAAGCCCACCCTCAAACACACACACACACACACATCTCACCCTAAAATGTTTGCCGAAAATCTTTATGCCGGGTTTAAAGTACAGTGCGCTTATCATTCGTACGCTGTTAGTGACAAAAAAAAATAATTATATTATAATGGATGCATATAATATGTGAGAATGGCGGATGAATATTAAAATCATGTGTAGAAAACGTTGTGCTTTCAAGAGATGCGAATCTGTGATGAGTTTGCAGTTTTTGTTGTTCAGGGATTTTAATTTTGAGCGAAACGCTTTTGTCTATACTTATAATATTATAAAGAGATATTTGTGAGTTTGTATGTAGGGGATAAATCTGTTTAATTACTGAACCGATTCCGAAAATTCTTTCAGTAATGGGAAGCTAAGTATTGCAGAGTGTCATAGAATATATTTTATTTTATAACAAGAAATTTCGTAGCAGGTGGTGTTCTGTAGTTTCTGCCTACCCCCATGGGAAAAATGCGTGAGTTTATGTATGTAAATTTCACGCGGATTAACTCGGGCAGAAGCTGGTATTAAATATTGTATTGGTGTCATTTAATTTTAGTCATAATATACGTGAAGTACCTCACGCCTCTTCAAGAGCACAATGGAAGGATTTTTGAAAATTCATCTCCTATAGGGGTCAATAGTAGATGAAAATTTGCCGATGGAATATCCTTTCTTACCTTAAATAAATAATATAAATAAATAAAATACTGGGAAACAGCGATGGAGAAGGAGACAGGCGCTAAGATAATAATCCGCGGCAAGGGCTCGGTGAAGGAGGGCAAGGTGGGCCGCAAGGACGGCCAGCCGCTGCCCGGCGAGGACGAGCCGCTACACGCCTACATCACGGCCACCAACGCCGACTGCGTCAAGAAAGCCGTCGAGAAGGTAACGAGCGCCGACTAGCTTTCCGCGTGGAGACCCGAACTAATAGAACTAGTTATGGCAATACTATTCTTTCCGCTCGCAAGTTATTAAGGGGGATGCGCTAATCCGCCCGCGAATTTCAAATTTTGTTACGGTTTTTGCAATTTGCAGGTCAGAGTCCAGTGTCCTTCTTACCTTATTTTTTTTTAACCTACTGAGTTTACACACACTAGGGTGAAAACGCAAGAGATTCATTGTTTTTTAAGGCTTTATTATTATTCGGGTGAAACCGCAACTGAGGACCAAAGGATGATTTCCACCAAACGGCTCGCATCGCATCGGATCGGAGAGGATACGAACGGATGCGGCGACAGCCGATCGCGTCCGGTAGGATGTCGACGCATACGATAGGCTCCGTACCGTCGCTTGCGAACGTATCCATTTCTGCGCCTAGTCAAACAGTTTCATTCCTACCGTGTTGGCTTGTTCTAATTTTTGAAAATGATTGAAGTTGAAGTAGTATCGTTGGCTATTGCATTAGAAGAAGAAAATAATCATAAAACATAGTACAGGAAAAGAAAGATACGACGACATGCGAACGGAGCCGATCGCGCGTCGCAGCATACTTTCGGCTACGATCGCGTATCGCGGAAGACGCCCGCTGTCAAGCTGCTGTGCGCGGCTTGGTAATATAGACTTTAAATACTGTGTACGCGATTTCATATCGTATATAGATTGTAAAATCCGTTACGATCCGATGCGATGCGAGACGTTTGGTGGAAATCATCCTTTATGCTACTAACCCGGGCGCACGACTTGTTTTGTTATAATATTCATATTACTTTCATCAAAATGTAACCATGTTTAGGAAATTGTTTGATGATTTATTTCTATTTGTTTGCGGATTACTTACCAACTATTTTTAGGAGGGTTTTGCTTTTGAAACCAACATAGTTATGACTTAGAAAGACGTCAGAATCAGAAGCCCGAAAGTCTGACTGTCTTACCAACGGGTATAGTATTACCCAGTAACTGGGTTCTGGAGGTCGTATAGGCAGTCGATTTGGTATCCAGGTGCATCCGGTTAGACTGGAAGCCGTCCTCAAAATAGCTGGGAAAACGCTAGGCAGATGATGACATAGTTGTTATAAAACTCTGCCTGACTGAATATGCTCCCAGTTTTCTAAATGTATTAACTCATACTTTGTGACAAAGAGAGTGCAGATAGAAATGGAGCAGTTTTCTAAATGTCTTAAGTTATACTTAGTTCTCTCTTTGTGACAAACAGCGTGCAGATAGAAGTGGAACAGTTTTCTAAATGTATTTATACGTGGTTCTCTCTTTGTGACAAACAGCGTGCAGATAGAAGTGGAACATTTTCTAAATATATTTAGTTATACTTGGTTCTCTGTTTGTGACAAACAGCGTGCAGATAAAAGTGGAACAGTTTTCTAAATGTATTTAAGCTATAATTGGTTCTCTGTTTGTGACAAAGAGCGTGCAGATAGAAGTGGAACAGTTTTCTAAATGTATTTAAGCTATTTGGTTCTCTGTTTGTGACAAACAGCATGCAGATAGAAGTGGAACAGTTTTCTAAATGTATTTAAGCTATAATTGGTTCTCTGTTTGTGACAAAGAGCGTGCATATAGAAGTGGAACATTTTCTAAATATATTTAGTTATACGTGGTTCTCTGTTTGTGACAAACAGCATGCAGATAGAAGTGGAACAGTTTTCTAAATATCTTAAGTTATACGTGGTTCTCTCTTTGTGACAAATAGCGTGCAGATAGAACTGGAACAATTTTCTAAATGTATTTAAGCTATATTTGGTTCTCTGTTTGTGACAAAGAGCGTGCAGATAGAAGTGGAACATTTTCTAAATGTATTAAGTTATACTTTTTTCTCTGTTTGTGGCAAAGAGAGAAGTAGAACAGTTTAAAAAATGTATTAAGTTATACATGGTTTTCTCTTTGTGACAAAGAGCGCGCAGATAGAAGTGGAACAGTTTTCTAAATGTATAAGTTATACTTGTTTCTCTGTTTGTGGCGAAGAGTGTGCAGATAGAAGTTGAACAGTTTTCAACTACACTTACTAATAATAAACGCGAGGTTGTGTTATGAAGTTTTGCAACAATAATGTTGCAAAACTTCATAACACAACCTCGCGTTCCTTACTACATAGGCAGGGAGCTGGCGACTAATAAAATATTGGCATCTAATGAGACGTCTATTTGGACAATTTCTTTGATAGTCTATTGAATAAAAGGGCTTGTGTGTTTCCACAATTACGGTCTACAAATGATAGTATTAGTATTTAACAAAAAACGTGTTTCGAGTTGACGTTCGAACCCCTTTTAGTTACATTATCACTTTTATTTCTACTTGTTTTTATGATTAGTTAATTTTTAAGGCGAGCTCCTGGACTGTATGCTATGGTAGGAATGCTTAAAGTTTTAAATGAAACGCAAGGTAACTTCAAGTAGTTCTCTACTACAGCTCGACTGTTTATTTTACGCTATTTGCTTATTTTAAGTGTTACTTAGGAAGGAACATCATACAGCCACCGAAATTAATTGTTAAGCTAATTGACACCCTACATCAATTTGCCGTGCCATTTTATAAAACTGTCAAATAATGAACGTTCTGATTTGAATATACGGACAATTTAAGTTGATGGTTATTTTTTAATAATAATGAATTCTACAAATAATATTAATAGCATGTACAACTAAATAACAATAAATAAAAATAAAAAAAGAAAGAAGGAAAAGAATCATAGACCATCAAAAAATTCGTCCGCATCGCTGTCGACAGGAAAAGTGCCCAAAAGGCTGGCAGCATTGCCACGTTGTATAGCGATGCTGATTCTTTGGCCAGGTGATGGTCATTTTGCTTAAGAATTATTTGACTCTGACTTATTACATTACATACGAGTACTTACCTAATCTAAAAACAGAAAATGCATTTAAGTAGGGAACTTGTCTCTTAGCATAACATTTTAATGCATAATATCGTTGGCATAACGTTTTCGCATAACTTTTATTAGTATAATTTTACCGTGGCATAATAATACTTTGGCATAATGTAATAGTTAGGTTAATTAATTAGGTTAATTTATGGCAAAACATTTATGCGTAATAATATTATGCGTAATGATCATAATGCTGAATTTCGTTATGCCAATGCTTAATTATGTCTTGAAATTTTATGCAAATGGATAGGAAACCATTCAAGTATCCCACGATTCGATTTATTTTCAATTGAGAAGGGTAGGTACCTACTTCTGTCCAATGTTTTAATATTCAAAACGAGAATGTAATATTAATCTGAATAGAGGAAATGAAACCTATCTGCTAATAAATTTGATTTAACTTAAATACGTGCTGTGGTATACTTATGGCTGTTTAACTTTATACACAGACTCTAAGGGATTGTGGGTGGTTGAAACATACATTTTAAAAATATGATTTTGTTAAAGACATTATAGGTTGGTTTTGAAAGATTCTTAGGCCTATATTTTCACAGTTTTGAGGAGACTGTCACTTTGGCCTAGTACTGAAAAGTGCAACTGTTAAGCGATGGGGCTACGTGTCGTTGTGGTTTTCTCTGGCCGGAGTCTGATTTTGTGGCACAAAACCCGACTAACTAAGAGTAACTCGAAACTAATCACATTCAGTGTGTACGTAGGTAATATATAGCATAAAGGCTCGTACACACTGGCGCGACACGACACCCGACACAAAGGCACCGTGTGTCGCGCGACGAGCGGCGCCTTTGTGTGGCGCTGTCGCGTCGCGCCTGTCTGTGGGAGCCTTAATGATGAGATAGGACCCTTTTTGGCCTCGCACAGCGGGGTAATTATACAAAACACACTAACAGTAGGAATAGTTTTCATTTTGACAGATCAACAACATTCATTGCGTTATTTATGTTGTTGAGTAGACAAATTTTCGAACATATGAAGCAATGGATTTGCAATAGGCTTCAAAATGATCTAGATTGTGATTGATAGTGTGTTACGCAACTAGGGTGCTGGTTTAATTTTTTACTTGTTTATTGTTGATATTAATGTTAATTTTGTTAGTTTTAAATGCTCCATTTTTATTTTATTTTTTTGCTGTTTGTATTTTCTGTGCGTGTCCCAAATAAAATAATGTTTCTTTCTTTCTTTTGTTTTATTTTAATCTTACTTTGTTGTAGTTTGTACGGTACGTTTCGGTTTTAGTTGATACGGTTTTTTCATACGATTTTATTGGCATTCGATTCCTGTTGAATCGATTCAAAAATCGGTAGATTGTATGGCAATGAATCGATCTTCCGGTAGATCGATTCAAATCGGGCATCCCTATTTTGTGCCCACAAGCTTGCACCCTATGACATGGAACTTATAACGAAACTGCCGTAAGTGGTATTGGCGGTAGTGGCGGCCGCCCAGGGTGCCAGATCCGAGGTAAAGAGGCGCCGAAGGGGCTGTGACTAGGCGCCTGGAGAGTATTTTTGTTTTAGTTCGTTTGGAGTTTAAAACCAAAAAAAAAAATTGAGATCTATTCGCTTGCTCTTACATCCGACATTCTCTGAATTCTCAAACTTTTCTGCATAAGCCGACAAAGTAACTCCTATTTCTTCATGAATAGGCATAAGAAAACCTAGGCGGAGTGCTGAAAATTTTAGCCCCTCTGTACTCCCATGAGGGGAGAGAGGCACCGCCCTATTTTGCTGAGGGCGCCAGTAATGTTAAAACCGGTTCTGTTGATAATGTGGGGTAAAGTTATCACCATTACGTCTCTGCCAAATTCTTTGAGGGTCCTTTGGATGTCTCATAGTTCTCAGAATGTCGTTGATCAAAAAAAGCATACTCAATTGAAATAGTCTTAGGGTAAAGCTAAACTTAAGCATCGATGAGGCAGCTTCTTGAGGTACAGTCAGCAAAAGAGATAGGTATCCGGGGTCACCGGATATAGTTGAAATTTAGTAAGAAACCGATGAATGTTTTCGAATAAAATAAAATAAAATTAATAGAAAACAAACTGGTCATTTATCAAAATGAATTTCGTTACAAAATAGTCACCGGTTTTTTACTAAACTTCAACTATGTCCGGCGACCCTGAATACTTATCTCCTTTGCTGACTGTACATCAAACATCAGGAACGCAGTATTGTAGTTACAAATATAAATCCGTGTTGTATTTTCTAAGAATATTACAAATAACGTAATTAGACATTAATTATTATTTACCACGGGAAACAATGTGAGAAGGGATCCATGGTAGGTACCTTACGGTTATGGGAACAATTTAATTGTGCGAGTCTATATGGAATAGCAATTAAGTTAGTCGAGAACCGTCGCAAGGGACTTTTAGCGTGTAGATTACTTTTTTATTGTGTTTATTAAGAAAAATAAAGTAGTTTTACGCTTCCTTGTAATGGAAATATCTTAGAACATACGTATATACATACACTCATGTATTCATCTCATGGGAGTAGGCAGACACTACAGAACGCCACCTGCTACGATCCTTACATAATACTCCTTTTGCATCGTTCACGTTCATACATCTGGTCATACACGCACGCGCCGGTTGTAATATCATAGAATATGGTGAGAATCTTCATTAAAATCGTTATAGAAGTAACTTTAATTGTTCTTTTTAAATGCTTTGGTTTGTCGCGTGCTAGCTTCTACCAGCGGCTTCGTCCGCATGGAAGACAAATATAGTGATTATATAGAATAGAATACTCTTTATTATGTACACCATAAAAATTGCAGATATAAATGTAGACATTTTACATAGTGGGACACAATGGGCGGTCTTATAGCTAAAAGCGATCTTTAACAGACAACCTTTGGATGGATTAAAGGGAGAAGGAGAGACAATAGTGCAGGTATTCAGTGGTTTACCATGTACATATACAACAAATATATACATAGATAAAACATATACTTATCTGCATATAATATATACAATAATAAACATGAAACAAGAGCAAGGAAACTATATGTAATGATGATGTTTAAGGAGAGAGGAAGTGTTTTATAATAATAAAATAAATAATATTATTTTACCGTAAAACATATCCACACAATCGCTGAGTGTCAGGCGATTGTGTAGCATTCTATCAGTGACAGAATTTTTATAATCGGTATGGTAATTCCAGTGACTACCTTCACAAATAAACAAACAAACGGACAATTTTGCCTCTTTATTTTGCTTCTCTCCGGCGCAGAACACAAGTCAAACTCAAACCCAAAGCTTTTATTTCAATTAAACCATTTACAGGCACTTTTGTTTTGTCAAAGAGTCGGTCAGTTAATCAGAAAGTTGAAGCTAGTAGCCCATTCCAAAACGTAGATCTCTATGGAGAAGAACGGGCAAGAAACTCCAAAGACTTTCTTTTTAAATCAAGATATTACAAAATCCTGGGTACATTATTCTTGTTGCTTCTATATGTGAGAACAATGAAAGTCAGTTCCCATAGCATGTTGAGGGCATTAAGTGACCGGTGGGACTGCCCGATGCTTGGCCGTTGGGTGAGTCTGCACACACAGGTCGGGTCGAGTATTCTTTTTTGTTTCTATTATCTTTTCTTTATCTGTGTTACTAACAATAGTTTAATAACAAGTTTCATGTCAATACTAACACTATGGACTTCAAGGTCTGCAAATAAAAGTTTATTATTATTATAATTTAGTATAGAAGATCAACGAATTGCCACATGCCATTAAAATTCATGTAACGTGCCTTACGAAGAAAAGCATTTTCGTGGCTGTTACCTATGTTCAAGCTAGAATTCTATAGCAGCTTTGTGCGACCAAGAAAAGAAGAGGCTAGTTTTTTTCAGACACGGCACATAACTTTTTTACCATATTTAGCGGTATGAGACCGTTGCTCATTTTGCTGAAATGCCGAATTTTTTTGGCTGAAATGTTCTCCTCGCAGAACCACCACAAAACCATGCATTTTAATTTTAATTATAGGTAAATCTATCTTCGGGCCTAGACAAGCGGCAATCGGTTTGTAAGATTTCTAGAAGTTTCAACAGGATTCACATAAGCACACTCACAGACACCACATATCACATGGATATTATTAAACCCCTTTTTTTTCTTTTCAAATCAAATAACTTTTCCCGCTCTAGGCGAAGCGGGAGGGCGTGTCAGACTTTTACTGACTAAAACCCACCCGTGTTCTTTCAGTTGCCTTTGTGTCAGGGCCACGGTAACCCTTTCGAGCAAACCCGCGACCAAGCCAGGACTATTAAGATATGATAAGATAATAGTCTAAAGAGTATTCAATTCATTTCTATTATATTCTACAACTTAGTCAGGTGGGGGTACTCCTCTGAACCACAGCTCTCTTGTTGTGCTTGCTGTGCAATAACACCTGCATTGTGGAAGACCTTTTCCGAGGCCAACGCTAACGCTGTCGAAGTGGCCGAATTCTGGTCGAAGCTTATTTACGATATATTAATGGAATCATCGATACCACGAAGAACAAGCATGAAATCACGGTAAAAAGCTGCATCTCATAGATCTCAAACTTTCTTTAACATGCGACAGGGTATCTTGTACCCAGCATATTGATAAGAAGGTTATCTCTGCAGGCTATATTTTTTTTTTGCCTTAGGACGACTTCCTTATAATAATGAAAGTCATAAAGAATTATCTCCCTTTTGAGGTTGCTCGTAAACTCGTTAACTGCTGTGTTGTAATTTGAAATCTTATGAAAATTATCAGGATATAGCTGTGAGGCTTGCTTTCTTTAATAGGTGGGTAGAATTGAAGGTAAGCGAAATCGAAATCAAGAGAAATGTTATAAAGAGGTGAAATTGTTTGTTTGTTATTAAGAGATACTCTAAGAAAGTTATGATCCGATTTAAAACATTCTGTCACTGAGAGAAATCTACAACTATTGCCGAGTGCCATCGGATATGTTCTTTCAAGGAAGCTCAGAAGCTTGTCATATTATAAAACTGGCAGCATTTAATTACCTCACCTTCCTATTTTTTTATATTTTTCTTTCTTGTCGGGGGAAAATCCGGAAATCCTCATGGATGTTCTCCGTCCTGGGATGGACTGAGGGTCTATCAGACTCTTACTGGCTAAAACCACCCCGGTGTTCCCTTCACCTGCGTCGGGGGCTGCGGGTGCGAATGTGACTTCCGCTGCCCCGGACTGGTGATGGCTAGTGAATGATATGGGCGATATGCCTTATCTTTCTGGACAAACTATATTGGGGTTGGTTAGTTCTTGTTCCAGTTTAATACTGACGGTAATTAGAACTTCACAGCCCTCAATATTCTAAGGTTGCGCTGGTTGACAGACTCTTGATGTGTATTAATATCTAAGATTCGATTAGATCTCTAAGGATCTCTAATAGATTAGTTATCTAAGGATTACCAAAGAGATTTGATTTTGGACGGCACGGTTGGTGCAGTGATTAAGCGATTGACTGCTGCGCTGCGTGTCGCGGGTTCGATTCCCGCACGGAACAAATATTTGTATGACCTACAAGTTGTTGTTTCGGGTCTGGCTGTTTGTGTATGTGAGTTTAAATGTTTGTAAACGCACCCACAATACACGAGAAATTCCTAGTGTGAGGTAACGTTTAAAAAAAACATATGTTACAACAACTTTTACAATAATATTAAAACTTGTAAGTATGATATACTTACGTTATCCGGTAATGCACATTGAATTACAGTTAACCACAGCTTACAAGCTGTTAGCAACATAGTCAAAGAGAAAAACAGTCATTATGAATGTCAGGCACCACAAGTAGGTATTCAAAAAAGCTTTAGATATACACGTACCTTTATTAACTTTCTTGGACTACCCTTATGTCAAGGAGCTCCTATTAATAACTGGGGCGGCATCGAAGGACCAATTTTGTTCAAGCATAAGTAACCATTTTTCGAAACGCTAAAATCGCGAAAATGAGTATTACTAAGTAGGTACCCATAAACAAACATCAACTCATGTCTTCTTCACATGGGGGTAGGCAGAAACTACAGAATGCCACCTGCTACGATCTTTAAATATTCCTTTTGCCTCATCGCAGGCCGGTTGCGAGTACTACGCACCTGACCATTCTGAAGAACGTTACCAAAAAGGTCACTATACTTATTTTGTCCTTCTAGGGAGGGCGGTTGCCCCCTGGCGTTTACATACACATATGCCATCTAAATACCTTTTGTTAACGTATTCGTATTAAGTAATAAACATTTTAAAACTGTCCGACACATTTGACGAGTCTCTAAACTTCGAAGTCATATTGACCTCAATAAAATCCCAAAGCTTTAAATCCTCAAGGCTACATTCAGGGGAAATCTTAAGCGATGATATAAGTACATTTCAGTCAATTGTGAGCCTCATGTTGAGAAGTATTAGGCTTTGAGTGAGGGGGTTGAACTAGCCTAAGTCTGACCTCCGAGGTGGCGGAGCGTAGTGTTCCACGCGCGCCCCTCTTAGACGTCGCGGGGGGAGTCAAACACCTCACTCCCCCCGCTCGACCGGACGGGGCCCGCAGAGGCGGGCCGGCACCGGTCGGGGGTTGCGGAAGATTTGTACGTTCCCGCGACCCCCGGCGTAGGTGTGAGACGGAACACCGGGGTGGTTTTTAGTCAGTAAGAGTCTGACAGACCCCTGCGCCTCCCCAGGGCGGAGGACATCCATGAGGATTTTAAACCCCGGAACAAAAAAAAAAAAAGGCTAAGTCTGACCTAGGCTGACAGGCGAAGATGGAGCATTTTAGGTATATCTTTGGAAGCATGTAAAGTGATGCTGGGATGTTGTTTTGTTTTTTATCATTATCAACAACTTTTACGTTGGTACCAACCCTGAAATTGCGATACAATGACCCCTTAAGAGGTTTTCAGTTATTTCCATAACAAATGTAGACCAAAAAGAAACATTCTATAATCTTGTTATAATAGTTAGTTAGTCAAATTAGAAATTTTGAAATACAGCGGATTTACTGATCAAAATGTTCGGAAGTAAGGACCGGAAATTCGATTATGGCAATCTTTCAGCTCCAGTTTCCATTTAACACGAACCGACGCATAACTGACAGGACAAAACCTACCGTTTAGAAAGTACCCATTCGTTTTATCATTCTATCTTTCTTTACTCATTCTTATGTATAGTTAGCTTCGCCCGTGTGGAGGTCGAAAAATCCTGTAAATCCTTCTCCATTAAAATATTTAAATACTTACCCATGTGCCAACTTTCATGGTGTTCGGTCAAACGGTGTTGGAGTTCATTGTAGACTCACAAAATGTATTACTTATATTTAATCAAATTAACTCTTAACACACTACTAAAATTTCTAATAATATAATTCAATCATGATTTGAAAGATACGTAGCGCCATCTAGCGTCCTAAAGCAATTGTGAGCGTTGAAAGTTATTGTTCTTTCCCTCAGAAACAGTACTTTTTCCTGGATGAAAAGTACCCTAAGTTCTTTTCTGTACCCCTGACAATGTATATGCAAAAATTCATGATGATCGGTTCAGTGATTTAGGCGTAAAAAGGTAACAAAGTTACATTCGCATTTATAATATTAGTTAAGATACTACCTTCTGCTCGCGACTTCATCCGTGTGAAATTTCTTGTTTTAACATAAAGTATATCGTATGAAACTCGACAATACCTACTACAGGTTCCCATTAGTGAAAGAATTTTGAAGAAAGAAAGAAATCACGTTTATTTGCGGTAAACATGATGCAGGGAAAAACAAACAAATACAAAAAACAGACGAGTTGGGTAAAATCTGCATCACATCCACGCAAAACGGCAATCGCTCCGCATAATGCTACGACCCTATGCGAGACAGAGCCCTAGCGCTAGTTTTCAGCGACAGCCGGCGTTGACGTGATGACGTCAACCAGTGCAGCATCGGACGTTCGGTTTTCGGAATCGGATTAGTAGTAGTTCCGAAGATTAACCCATACATACTAACTCACAACATTTTACCTCTTTTTTTACAGTATTGAACCTAAATATGACATTGTATACCAGGCAACACACATCTCCAACGGAGCTAAAACTACCGCCCATAATGACATCCGTAAAGATGCTTCAAAACGTAAAATACCAGCATAATATCCTTATATATAATATTTTAATATACCACAAAAGACAGTTATTACATGCTCTTTTGTCTTACAACCAGGTGAATTCACGATGCGGGGACCATAATTTCTCTGCACGTTGCATTGTGGGCTGCTTGCCAAAAACGTAAGACAAAATTCGCGACGCCGATGTGCGTTAGAGAATTTTTACACGAAACTTGAATTTTGGATGGAATATGAATGACGTGGGGCTGAGAGTGACCCAGTTTTGCTATTGTTTTCCGGCGACGTGTATCGGTGTCCTGCTTTTATTTTATTGTTTCTGGGATGACAAAGAATTTAAGTACTTGTTTAATGAAACCTGGACTTCTTTCTTTTTGTTATCTAACTTTTAAGCCCCACTGCCGTATCTTTACGTTGACATCGTGGTGGGGACTTGCGTGCTCTAGGTCTGTACCGGAACAGGTCTGGGGTGAGGAGTCAGACCAAGAGAGATACAGAAACTCGCAGGGCAGCATGTGGCGAGCTGTTGGGCAGTAGCGAGCCCACGGACCCTATCTCCCGGGAGTAGTCTTATTCCTCGCCTCTGGCTTGTCTTTATTTGTCTGCTGGAGTGAACACTGACGAGTAACAGAGCTCCCATGTCTTTCTTGCCTTTATTGGCTGGCTTGAGTGGAGATTCGCAAGAGGCAAACGTGCTCAGAGGAAGTAAGTGTTCCAGTAAGTGCTGGTAGGGATATAAATATAATAGTCCTCCAGACCGTATTTCGGCCATGGCGGCCAATCTCAATTGAGACTAGCCTTCAGCGCGGAAAGTGCACAAGTGTGTGCGCAGACACAGGTGCACTCTCTTATCTTTCACTAGGTACCTACTACGCTTTGGAATGGGCAACTAGCTTCATCTTTCTGACTGACTGACCCCTTGACAATTAAAAAGTGCCTGTAATTGGTTTATTTGAAATAAATGCGTTGAGTTTGAGTTTGAGTTTGACTCTCATAGTCCAATGGGATGGCAATCCGACACAACCGCAGAGAGATCAGGCGCAGGACCAACGCGCAAATGCTTAACGTGCATTCCGAGGCACAGGGGTATCACACCGCCAACTTCCAAACTCCGGGCTGTTACTAAGAAATTCCTAATGAGAATATCCAATAACACTTTGCCCGACCTGGGAATTGAACCCAGGACCCCTCGCTCAGCAGTCGCGCTTGCAATTAAGAGACCAACGGGGAAATAAAACCTATTGACATTAACAGAGAGCATATTGTAATATTGTTAATATTTTTTGCGATGTTTATTAAACTGGCATTATATTTCTACATTTTACTATAAAACAATCTTCTTCATCTTCGTATCAATGATTCCCAATTATATGAGTTTTGATCAGGGTTCAACCACGTCGAAGTTGTCCCCTTATGAAATACTAAGCTTCTGCTCGCGGCTTCGCCCTCCTAGATGTCGGAAATTATCCCACGGGAACGTGCTACCGGGACAAAAATTAGCCTATATCCTTTCCCAGGATGCCATCTATCTCCTTGCCAAATTTGATCGAAATCTATTCAGGGGTTTAGGCGTGAAAAAGTTACATACAGACAGAGTTACTTTCGAATTTATAATATTAGTAAGGATAAAAAATACTAGATTCTTATTATGATTTAAAGAAATAGCTTTATGAATCTCCGAATTAACTCCCATCCAATCACTCATATTACTTAACTACATTGTTACTAAGAGAAGTAGGAGGTCTAGTAAATATTCACCCCCAAGCAATTAAGTGGAAGCCACTAGTAAGGCATTAGCAGGATGAGACAGGACTTAAGGGAAGGCCTGTCCGGACTGGCCCTTAGGGACGTGCGTACCTTGTACCCTTATATACAGGGTGTTTATTATTTGGAAGACAGTCTTTCTTGAACAAGGAGTTTACCTTAAAGGCTTACGCAAATTGGGGCGGGCCGCGCCGTAACACAACTCATCGAAAAAATACTCCTTCATCACTTTCGTAAATTTTCTATGCACCTTCGAACACTACATGTAGGCCGCAACGCATTTTTTTTTGTATGAAAATGGGTTGCGCTGCGGGCAGTTGCGGCTGTAATGTGGGCCTGGCTTAATTGGTCTTAAACAATTCTGAACCAAAAACACTAAAAGAATTTCGAAGAGATTTTCAGTTGTTACTATTTTGGCCAGCCAAGCCAAATTGATGTTTGAAGTTTTCTTATCCTTAATTGAGACCGAAATTTAACTCAATAAGGCTGTTATTAAAGGGTTTCGAAGCTGCCCAATTTAATTTAGGAAAGTTCCATATTGAATGGAAACAAAATCAGAATAGAATAGAATACTCTTTATTATGTACACCATAAAACATAATGAGAGATTACATAATGTAGAAATTTTCTTCTGTGACAATCTATCTTTCACTTCATCATATGCCTAACCTTTCCCAACTGTATTGGGGTCGGCTATCAGTCTGACCGGGTGCAGCTGAATACCAGTATTTTATATAGAGCGACTGTCTATCTGACCTGCAGAACCCAGTTACTCAGTACTAAGTCTGTCAGTCAGCCTTTCGGGCTTTTGACAACCCGTAATGACTGTCAAAGGTCTACGAATGACAGCCGGGACCAACGGCTTAACGTGGTTTCCGAGGCACGGAGGGGTCTTGATATGTAATGAATGGTCACCCATCCACGGACCGACCTCGGCAAGCGTAGCTTAAGCTTCAGTCGACCCGTGCAGCTGTTATTATTTAGCCACCCGTGCACATCAGCAGCTTCAGCAACAGAAACACCATTACTCTTAAAAAAAATATCGTTATTCACTCTCTCGGGACACTTTTATAGCCTCACCAAGTAACAGCTAATGGGTACTTATTTTTATTCTAAGATCTTTTAAGAAAGTTTATCAAAATACTGGGTAGAGTAAATATCAGAGAAATACACGGACCCACCGCAGCAAGTGTAGCTTAACCTGATCAGTCGACCCGTGCGGCTGCCCCAGTCTACCTAATCTATCCTTCACCTAAATACATTAAATTCGTCCTCGAATTGTACCAGAAAATATGAGTAAACAACAATTGAACACCCTGTATAATAAAACCACTTCATTACCTGTGGCAAGAGAACTTGTTGAAAATCTACATTATTTAGACTGCTAGCCAGCATGTTACTTTGTTTATTTGAAAATATATTTGTCTGTTTATTCGTAACTAAGGAGATACATTTAGTTTGTATCTCGTTCACGTAAATAATGGGTCGAGGAAATAGTAGATTGTTATACAAGGGTCGAAAGGAATCAATTCCCATACGAGGTATTTAGACGCCCGAGCGTAGCGAGGGCGGCTATAGTCCGAGTAGGAATTGATGACTTCCACCCGTGGTAAACACTCTACTTTTCATTTCGAATTTAAGGAAAGTAAAAACAGTAGTTTTTCTAAAATGTCTATTAATAATGTAATGCATGAGACTAATTTTTAATCAAATATTAGTCTCTAAAACTGATATTTTGAATTTCGGTACAGAATACAGTTTTTTTTTTTTCTTGTGTCTTCGCACTCTTTGTGCATTCAGTCTATGTCACGTTTAGTTTCTTTAGTACGAAGAAAACAAAGTTAGGAAAGATTACAGAGTTAGTATCTCGTCAAAATATATAGTCTTTTTCAAATTTTAAATATGGAACACACCGCGTCACCGCCGTCCCGCTTAAGGTGGCTCCACAGTTGTAGCCCGCCATATTCAAATATTATTTGGTTTTTTGCAAATTGCAGCTCTGTGTCAGTTATGTTTTTGGTCACTGCAAAATGCAAAAAACGTAAGTAAATTCGAATTTCGCGGGCTACCTTAGCGCATCCCCCTTAATAGGTATTTTTTTAATTCACACTGGCTGTTTATACACTCTTAAAGCCCCCGGCATTTCTTTTAATCGATATTTTACTTAATTATATAAAAACTTTCGTAGCCGACTACCTAACCAAATTTAGTTCTATTTTTAAAATTCATTCCCGCCCTAGAGAGGGAAGCAATTACTATGAGTTTTTCCCGCCCTAAGACGGGGAGCAGCGTCTTCCACCCGCTACTCGGATCAAACAAACACTACTTTCCGTGTATGAGAAATGAAAAATATTTTTCGTATTTCATAGGTGTAAAGTTCTAGGAAAACCTCTTTGGCTGTACTGTTTGCATCTGGCTGGTTTTGATACCATTAAATAGATGACATTTAAAAAATAAAAAGTAAAAACGATGTCCCGCCATTTTGCAATTATTTTCCGTCCGCCAAAATTAGTGAATCTAATGAAGAAATTCGATAGATTTTGAAGTTTTATTACAAAAAAGGAAAAATACGACGCAAATCGCGAAAAAAATATGTGACGTTTATGGACTTAACCCAGTGTCAGTAAAAGTAGAACAAAGTTGGTTCAAGCGTTTTCAGTCCAGAGGGCCTAGACAAAGTAACATTCGATTAGCGATGACGCTAGTAGAAAAGCTAAAAAAATTATGGAGTTGACATAAGCTATCGAAATGTCACGTGATCATAATTATGTCAACGAACAGAAATTAGCTAGACAATGCTATAATTTGATTCTATGAAACGAATCGACAGCGTCGAACGATTATTTCCATAGAGATGCGTAGCCAAGTGGCACTTTTTGAAAAGCGTTGTCGTTAGTTTTCGATTCTTATGATGGAAACTTTAGCGAAAGCGATAGCGATTGTAGAACTAGAATCGCTCCGAAGCGAATGCCATTTGTCTAGGCCCTCAGAATTTTTTATGTCAAAGATGCAGCTCGCTCTAGTCGCCCTGTTACGGATAAAGTCGATGCCTTAACTGAAAAGTAGAGCAAGATCGACGCATATTAGTAGTTACGACATAGCTGAAGAGTTAGGGGTTTTTGACCCATTTTAAAGAGTATATAAAAAAACTCGATATGTGGGTGCCACAAGAGCTGTTAGTCTTGAATATGTATATGAAATACGAAAGAACTTTTTCCCCGACCTAATATGTAAGAGATGTAGACTTTAGTTCTCTTTTTGGAGATGAAAGGGATTGTTTATAGTTTTCTGCATATTACATAATAATAATAATATTTTATTGACATAAAAGTATGTTACATTTATATATGGAAACCCTGACTCCTGCGCTAGGTTGTAACCTCTGTTACAGGAATCAGTGTCTTCTCCCAGTAGTTTTATAGATATTATGCAATAAGATTTAAACAATTTTAAATTATTCAGTACCTACTTGAGGCGTATGTGTGAGGGTGGGTGTGTGTGTATGTATGTGAGAGTGTGTGTGCGTGTGAGTGTGTGTATGTGTGAGTGTATGAGTGTGTGTGTGTATGAGAGGATGCGTGAGCGTACGTGTGAATGTATATCATGGTATATATATATTTATCGTGCATGTTTATTATGTTATATATTTTTCAGTATGTATGTAATTCAATGTTTGTAGCCAGGCGTTTATTTTATTTTTAGAGAATGGGTTCATCAGTAGAGCCTTGTTTATCTTATTATAGATATTCGTAGCAAGAAAAAAATGTCTGTGGATCTTCTCGGATTAGTGCGTTTTTGTTTCCAAACAAGAATAAACCTTGCATACTTGCCGTTAAGAACTTAAGGATTAATGAAGTATGAAGTTTTTTCTATGCTCATGTACTTAATTATACATGACATACAAAATTTGTAATTCCGGAAAAAAAAAAACTGGCTTACTTAGCGAGCAGAATTTGGATAGCTTCGAATAAAATAATCATAGGGCTAGCTTTTTATAACAACATTCTTCATAGACAAAAAAATGAAGGTGCTCTCTATCGTTACGTCAAAGACTTCACTAACAGACTGTTTACATAGTAAAATACGCAGAAATCAAGACTTTTCCTTTCATTCTAATATTTCACCTTTTACCTTTCAATCAAGAACAAACGAAACTATGTAAATTTACCTAACGTTTGGAGAAATTACTCAGCAAAATTGGTACAGTCAGCGAAAAGAGTCGATCGACTTGAGTTTAGCATAAGCGTTATCAGCCTATAATGTTCCCACTGCTGGGACACAGGTGTCCTCCCTTCGAGAGGGTGTGGGCTGTAATCTACCACGCGGGCCCGGTGCGGGTTGGTAGATGTCACATGTCTTCGAATTTTTGGTTCTAGGACATGCCGGTTTCCTCACGATGTTTTCCTTCACCGTTTTGAGAGCAGTGGTGATGAAATTATTTACACAAAGTAAAGCGCCTGCCTGATTTCAAAGCTACGACTCGAAAGTCGAAGCAGTAACCACTGGGCCACCACGGCCTCTGACTTGACGACTTGAGTTTATTAAATCCTAATTAAATAGTTTATTAAATCTTAATTATTGATCTAAATATTTAATTGCATCACGCCTGTATTCCCCGGGTTAAGCAGAGATGTACGTATAGTAATACCCACATTTAACCAGTTATGTTTGAGACCCATGAAATAGGGAACAATATATATATATATATAGTCCTCCAGATCGTATTTCGGCACGGCGGCCAATCTAAACGGAAACTAACCTTCAGCGCGAGAGATATTATAGTGCACAAGTGTGTGTGTGCGCATACACAGGCGCACGCTCTCTTTTCTCACTTTCATAGTCCGATGGGACGGCGATCCGACACGACCGGAGAGAGATCAGGCGCAGGACCAACGGCTTAACGTGCTTTCCAAGGCACGGGGTATCACACCGCCAACTTCCAAACTCCGGGCTGTTACTAAGAAATTCCTAATGGAAAAACCTAATAACACTGCACGACCTGGGAATCGAACCCAAAAAGAACCATACGCTCAGCAGTCGCGCTTGCAACCACGAGACCAATAATGTAATATCGGAGCATAAATTACATTAAAAACATATTAACTCTTGGCTGTTTTATGAAATGCGGAAGTACAATGTATCAAATAATGCTGTGTTAATTAGGATGATAATGTAAAAGTAGCAGTGTTAATAGACTTTTGTCTCTGACTGTACATAGAGTTACAACGGCAGGCCATCAGGTGCGTTCAGCGCCATTTTTGGACATAAAAGGGGGTGGGTAGACTTGGGTAGTCAACGAAATATATTTGCAACTACCCTACTCGGAGTTAGCACAATATATTACATTCATTCTGTCTAGTGAACTGTAACTTCACCAAAGAAAGGGGTCTTTTTGAGAATTATTATACAAATGGTACCTTTTATTATTCATGAAAATGGTGGAACTCCTGCGGGGTAATTACGTAACACACTAACAGTAGGAATGGGTTTCATTTTGACAGTTCAATAACATTCATTGCGTTATTTACGTTGTTGAGCAGACAAATTTTTCGAACATATGAAGCAATGGATTGGCAATAGGCTTCAAAACAACTCAGATTGTGATAGATAGTGTGTTACATAATTAGGGTGTTGGTGTGAAGACTTGTTTTAATGGAGTTAAAATAACAGTAAAAGATTGCTTAGATTGTGGTCCCAAGGCAAATTTTTATGGGAAATATTTAACTGATCCTCTAAAAACTCTTTGACCTGATGATGGACACTTTTTTAAATTGATAAACCTCTAAACACTTTTTGGGCTTCTAATGATGCACATGTTTTTTAATGAATGAGCCTCTTTTTAAATTTGTCAGTGAAAAAAGCCTTTTTTCACGGTTGGTCCCGGTAACTAAGTTAGGATAGGTTAGAGCCGTGACCAACCTACATCCAAGTTGGTCACTGTTACTTGGCTATTTAGTATTTTTAGGACTCCAAAATAAGAATTATTAGAGAAAGAAAGAAAATACGTTTAATTGCCAGCGACATGACACAGAGAAAAACACAAACACAAAAAAGAACAAGTTGGAGGAAAATATACGTCACATCCACGCAAAACGGCAATCTCTCAGCATAATGCTACGACCCTATGCGAGACAGAGCCCCAGCGCTGGTTTTCAGCGACAGCCGGCGTTGACGTGATGACGTCAACCAGTGTAGCATCGATAATAAAAAAAATAAGAAATAAAATAAATAAACAATACCTAATAGAGGTAGGTGTAGAGGTTCACAAAAAGAGGCGGATTATGTTAGGGTGTCCAATAAAGTTTTTAGGAAAACAAATGGGTATTATTTTATTTTGATTAGATACACGCCAATTATGATGGAAAATTATAACATTTGCAAATATACTTATTGCAAATTCACGGACTAGAAAAGCCACGCATATCGAAAGTGAAGCACCGTACCGATCTATGTGTGTGTGTGTGTGTGTGTGTAAATAAAGTGTCTTACTTGTGATATGTTATTCCATGATACTTTTTCTGGGATGTAGAATTATTTTTACACCATTTTACAACACAAGAAGGCATTATTTTATTACTTGACGTAAACAGTGCCTACCATGACCCCGTAGTGCCGCGTAATGGCACCTTATGATGTAAATGTGTGCGTGAGGCATGTTTGTACAAACGGTCCCGGCATACTTATAGTGCTTCACTTTCGATACGCGTGGCGCGGAGTCCTTTTTTTTTCTAGTCTGTGTGCAAATTATTATTTATTTTATTATTATTATTATATTAGGACCTTAGGACCAAAAGCTAGAACATTTTACAAATATCCAACTCAATTCACTTAACATTCTAGGGAACAGTATACTCTTGATATTAAACTTAGAAAATTACAAAACCGATACTTTTTTTTGCAGAATTTGAGAGTTTTATATCAATTACCATACAATGAATAATGTATTACAGTAGAAAAAAGTAAATAACGAGATTTAGAAAGCTTTGCATTTACATTAAACTTGATGTTGTAGATTTAGGCGAATAATTTTTCGATACATTTTTAAATAATATGGATATTAATCCATATTATTTAAAAATGTATCGAAAAATTCAAATGTGTCAAAAAAGAATCTCCTAAGCATTAGCTTAGGAGATTCTTTTTTGACTGGTTGCAATATAAGGAAATGTCCATAGATGTGGTGCAACTAGATAGAGGCAGTTAAATCAGCATATCGCAGTCCACTGCTGGACATAGGGCTCTCCCAGGCTGCGCCACAACACCCTGTCCCACACTTAAGGCTTCAGCCAGCCTCAGGCAGCGCCTAGTCAGCCTTCTTGTCACAGACATGACGTGCAGCTGTCGACTATTTCTGTTTTGTGCTCGTGATTATAGATCTATTTTGTTTATTATTATCAGAGCTAATTATCTTTTTTTGTATGCACGTGTTTCTGTGATAAATAAACCTATTTTTCTTTATTCTTTCTTTCTGTCCTCCGCCTTCCACTTCCAGTCTGTCCCATAGAGGCAGTCGTCGATTGCGAAAGTTTGAATTTCTTGATTGAAATATCTCATATGTCTGTCGTTTCAGACACACATCTACACGGTCTTCACATGATCTGACCAAGATTATGTCTGGACTTTAAAAGAGACTGTGAACTCTGAGTTTGTTTCGGCCTTTCTTCTCAGAGTAGTCAGATAGGAAACGCCGAGCTCGTCTTGTTTTTAAAATATGATTGACGTGTAAAAGTGTTTGCTCAAACCTACTTACAGAAATAAAATCATTTATCATTTATCGTTTCACTGACTTCAATACCTTTTAAATCTTCAAATCATCTTCATCTCTTCTTCTTTCAATCAATCATTCTTCATCTTTTAAATCTTCTATTTAAATCAATGCTTGTTGGCAGAAATAGGAATGTGGTAGTTCCTAAACTCCCCATTTAGGTAGAGTTATACGCTGAAAGGAGTCCACAATTTTCCTCTGCATTTTTAGGAGTATGTCGAGGGGCTCGTGGCTAATTAATAACAGTCACATGGGACGATCGAAGGTTAAGCTATGCTTGCCGCGGTCGGTTTGTAGATAGGTGACCATCATTTCGTTGAGAGACCCCTCCGTGCCTCGGAAAGCACGTTAAGCCGCTAGTCCCGGCTGTCATTCGTTGGTCTTTGACAGTCGTTACGGGTAGTCAGAAGCCCAAGTCTGACAACCAGTCTTACCAAGGGGTATCGTGTTACTCAGTAACTGGGTTGTGGATGTGAGGTAGGCAGTCGCTCTATGTAAAATGCTAATATTCACCTGTATCCGGTTAGACTTGAAGCCGGCCCCAAGATATTTGGGAAAAGGTTTGGCAGGTTACCTCTCTAAATGTAGACCTTCATCTACTCATCTTGACAGGAAAAAATAACATCATTATCCATATGTCATGTCGAAATCTACATTTCCCGTATTGTCAACATTTTGACGAATGCCTTACATAGAATATTGGCAATAATTCAAAGCATTTCACGGAAAATTGATACAATTTTATGCTATAATAAATTCACCAGGGTATATCTGTTTATTTCATTTACAATATTTATACCCGTATCACTCAATTCTTGATCCTGTTTCGTGCTTTCTTCTATTTCGGTCGAAATAGAATGGAAACTGATGTTTGAACAGTTATTTTTTATGTTTGTTTCCATGTTTTAAATGTAAGTATGAATTATAATGTGAAATGTATGCTTTAGATGTTATTAAATACTCTCTTAAAAAGTATTATAACGGCTGCAATTTAAATGTTCACCAAAATATTCTTTAGACCCTAAGACTAAGTACCAAGTAAAATATGTTAACTTCAAATAAAATAAACCCACTCTTTACCGAGGTGCCTAAAGAACAACGTTTTAAGTTCCAAAATAATTATACACTCATCAGAATAATTGTACGTGTGGTATTTATATTCTTTTGCATACCAAAAGCGAGCGAGCTCGGGACTTGGGGCACCCCGACTCGGATAAGTTATGTTAGGTTAGGTTATTTTTTGTTAAACCACCCAGAAGTAGGAGCCCCGCCAAGCGGGACTCCATCGACTACGCCTTATAAATAAAAAAGGAAAATAGGTTCAATTCTACAATAGTTTATGATACACAATTTGGTGAGCATTTATTTATCCATTCTGGTGTTCACAATTTGGTGAGTATTTCGATTTTTTTGATAGTAAAATAGGTACTTTTCTGGTAGGCGTTTAAACACTAGCTTACTGTAACACATAACATAACAATGAAGGGTTAGGCAGAGTTGTAACTAACTATAGGTACCTACACTTCTGCCTTACCCTTCGGGGAATACAGGCTTGATGAATGTGGGTGTGTAGCGGCACCTACAACGCCACATATAAGCCACGCGTCACACTGTCGTCACGCAAAATCCTGCATCGCGCAAGCAGAGTTTACCGCGGAACTAGCATATATACAATGTCCCGATATCCACCGTCGGGCATTTGCCCACCCGACACGACACCCGTCTGATCAGAGGATCCTCCCTTTTCTATGGAGGTATGAGTGAACTTTACACTCTGTTCCACATACCTCTATAGGTGTACTAACACATTTCGCCAGTTATCTTTTAAGTCCCATGTAACAGGGGGCGAGCCTATTGCCTTCAACCGGGCAAAAAACGAGACCCTGGGCTGCTACTGAGTGCACTGCCTTCCTTCCTTCCTTCTTTCCTTTCTGCACGAGCGGTTCAAAGGCATGGTTATCTCACGCGGAGGTGATGTAAACTGGCCACCGAGATCGTGCGATTTGACCCCATTAGACTTTATCTTGTGGGGTTTTCTTAACTCGCAGATCTATGCGAATAAGCCACAAACCACAGCGACCCTCAAAGCCAACACCTAATCCACCACCAATAATGTACGTAATTTGTAATAGCTAAGAAAATAAATAATTAGATAATAATTAGTAGGTACCTACCTAATTTTCCCTCGTTCCATTCTTAGCTATATTCAAGTGTATTCTGGAAAGGTGATGTTTTTCAGAACGGTCAGGTGCGTAGTACTCGCAACCGGCATGCGTGTATGACCAGATGTATGAACGTAAACGAGGCAAAAGGAGTATGTAAGGATCGTAGCAGGTGGCGTTCTGTAGTTTCTGCTTACCCCAATGGGAAGAAAGCGTGAGTTTATGTATGTATGTGTGGTCTGGAAAGGTTTCTTCAGGGCGAACGAAAACCTTTTGCTTGAATACATACCTAACAGGTAACGTAAACATCATGTTCAATAGTTTTTTTTTTTAATCCACATAAAAGACCTCAAATTTGAGGTCTTTTATGTGGATTAAAAAAAAAACGAAAACGTGTTCATGAAAACAATTATTTTCATGAATAAATTTTTTACATGAATGAGTACGTTAAATTACCAAACAATTTAAAATCACCAAATAACTCAACCCGACGCGGTTTTTTATTAAGAGCCTACAACGCACAGTGGGCACAATGCCAGTAATTCCAGACATATAAATGACACTACGAATATAATTAGCGTTCGTATTTTGTATAAGTCTTTCTCTAACAGATGTTTGTGTCCAGGATTTGTTCTGAGTGGCAGCACAGTGGCGATGTATTTACCTGTAACAAAGAGAGTAACATTTGGTTAATTTTATCGCTGATAATTGTGATAAGGTAGCAGGGCCGTATTTAAGCATGTGGAGGCCCCGGGGCAACCAAAAAGTGTAGGCCCCAAAAATTTTGTGGAACAGACGATAACTTTTATTCCCGCATTTTTCAATAATTTTTAAAGAGGGTGGATTTTTTAGATAGGGCAGTAAGGGCAAGGTACCTTAATCTTTGTACCTACACACCGTGTGTAAAACAGCGAAATAAAATATCAAAGAAAAAGTTGTTTACTAGTGTTTACTCGTCGGAATTTGAAAGATTTTTTTTTCCGAGGTCTCTATTGTGGGGGCCCCTCTTTTGTGGAGGCTCCGGGGCGGTCGCCCCGGATGCCCTCCCCTAAATCCGGCCCTGTAAGGTAGGACAGTAAGCAGATGAGAAAGATAGGAAGTTTGTGATAAAAGTTTGCTTTTGTTACGTCCAAAGCAAGCTTTTCATTTTACATTGTAATTTTTAACTTAGTCGTAAGTTTTACTAACAATCTTGTTGAGTCTTGGTTACTCGAATAAAGAAAAGAAAATTCTATTCTATTCTATTCTATTAGCTTCTGAAATGTTCTATGTAACTGTCAAATGTAACGTAAATTTTTCTCTATTTACAATGACTAACTTCTGCCCGCGACTTTACTCGCGTGATTGTCAACTACACTATGCAACATATATTATGGCATACGGCAATAGTGTTGTTTCTGCCTGGGAAAGAATATTCGTATTCCGATCAGCACTTCCAGAGGTTACCTCCTACATCCAAACTTACAAACGTTGACTTTTTATAATATTAGTGCAGATAAAAATTAAAAACCTGCTACCCTTACTAAAATATATTTTTTTTGGAAACAATTGTAATAAAATTCAACCGACTTAAAAAAAAAAAAACACTACAAAGTGAAAGATAACTTTAATTTCGGAATAATTAATTTATAATTTTAATAATTTAATTTTAATAATTTTAATAATTTAATAATTTAATTATTACTTAATTATTATAAATAATTAATTTATAATTAATTAATAATTTTTCATTTTTTGCCACCGAATTTCGAAATTAAAAGTTATTTGAAATTTTTTTTTTGGAAGTCGGTTGTATTTTTGAGTTTTAATTTTTCACTTTTTAGTTGTGGCACCTATCGCACACAAATCGTATACTACTACTAAACTTGATATGTAAATAACAGTGACAGGAAGTTATTAAAACTTCATCAATATTACTAAGTGGATAAAATACGCATTATTAAGGATAACTCAAAAACTACTGGTCAGATCTTGATCAAATTTATATGGGACCACATGTGAAATACCAGCGTCAAATAAAATTAAAATAATCATAAATATCGGTTCACCTAGAAAAAAGGTTCTGTGACGAAGCACATAGAAAAATACAGTTGAATTGAGAATCTCCCCCTTTTTTTGAAGTCGTTTAAAAAGTAGGGGCAGTTTTAACCATATACCCTAATAGCAGCTCTTCCCAGTCCCCTAATGTGACCCTTAATGACGGCCAAATAAAAAAATAACCCGAACTTTTGCCGAACAATGGCAGTATTCAGAAGAGGAACACTCACTAATGACCTCTAGTTAAAATATATAGACGCCATTATGTGGTTTATTTACCATTTGCTGAACTGAAGCAACTTGATAACGACCTGGCTTTAATTAAATATACTAAACGCTTCAACGAGCTGGATAGGTTCCGTCAAAACTGGAAGGAAGCCGCGCGAGCTCGCAAAATATGGATGGAGTGGCGGCAGGCCTTTGCCCAGGAGCAGGACAGTGGAGGCTAGTAAAAAAAAACGCTTCAAGTTGTGAAATAACTGGGTTTGAACATTGACAAGAACATAAGTGGATGACTACTTAACGTTTCATTACACGAAATTTCAAGCTAAATGTTTACCGTTTGAATCTAATAAAATATTTATTATATTCACGGCCTGTTTTCCGAGAAATCTGTCCTGAAAATGGGTTGTTTAAATATTCACGTAACATTGAAAATATTTTGTTAAAATAATAGAAAAGGTTTTTTCCTCAAAAATAGATTAAGTCGCACAGTGGGATTTATGTTAAAATATAAACTAACAGATCTTTTTAAATTAACCTTAATGTTTGAAAAGAAAGACCTTCAACTCATGTATACTCCCATGTCTAACTTACGGTTGTGAGACATGGGCAGTCACCAAATCGCTCAGAGAAAAGCTTGCCAAGTGTCAAAGAGCAATGGAGAGAAGCATGGTAGGCTCAAAGAGACAGGACAGAATTAGGAACACAGATCTCCGGACCAAAACAAAACTGACCGATGTTCTAACAAGAATAGACCAGCAAAAATGGAGGTGGACAGGCCACATGATGCGAGACGCTAAAGGCAAGTGGAGCAAGGTAGTGACAGAATGGTATCCAAGGGACGGCAAAAGAAATAGGGGAAGGCAGCCTACCCGCTTTTTTTTTTTGGGTGGGAAATCATCAAATGACGTCTCCCGCTCTGGGCGGAGCGGAAGGGCGTGTCAGACTCTTACTGACTAAAACCCACCCGTGTTCCTTCAGTTGCCTGTGCGCCAGGGCCACGGTAACTCTTTCGAACAATCCGCAGCCCCGGCAGGCATCGGTCCTATCGGACCCCGTCAATTTTGCTGACATCTCTTTGAGGCGCGCGTGGAACACGACGCGCCGTCGACCCGGGCCTGGTCCTTACCGGACGGCGAGCTGCCCATTGCCCGCCGTCCGCAAGCCCGCGCCTACGGTAGCCGGGAGTCGGCAATCGACCCGCTGGGAGGAAGAAATAAAACTGACGGCAGTTCCAAACTGGAGGAGAGTACCTCACGACAGACGTCAATGGAAATTGTTGGAGGAGGCCTATGCCACGAGGCACACCGAAATTCGAGACATCTTGTGATTTTTGTTTTCACCATTATTGTTTTGTAATTGTCTGGTTTCGGAATAAAAGGCTTTATTATTATTATTATTATAATGTTTAAAATATTCTAATAAAATTAAATAAATATTTCAGAGCAAAGCAAAAATACAAATAATATCAGGTATATATTACTTTTATTACCTACTAAGTTGTCATAATTTTTATTTACATTGTTTTTGTTCAGCTTACAAAAAATCATTTAACTCGTAAAAAAACTTTTTCTTTTATAGTTTAAAAGGAGACAAAGGAAATAACATAACCTGTAAAAAAATATAATAAATATATTAGGTCGAGGAAAAAGTTATTTCGTATTTTATATACAAATTCAAGACTAAGACCTCGCGTGGCACTCAAATATCGAGCATTTTTGTATACCCAGACTTTTCAAAATGTGTCAAAACTCTTTTGTGGTCAGTTATGTCGTAACTACTAACATGCCAATCTTGCTCCACTTTTTCGAAAATGGCATCGACTTTATCCGTAACAGGGCGATCAGAGCGAGCTGCATTTTTGAGATCAAAATTCCCGGACTGAAAACGCTTGAAGCAACTTTGTGCTACTCTCACTGCGTTAAGTCCATAGACGTCACATATTTTTTTCGCGGCTTTTGTCGCATTTTTGTAATAAAACTTCAAAATATATCGAATTTCTTTTCTTTTTCTTCGTTAGATTCACTCATTTTGGCGGACAGATAAACAATTGAAAAATGGCGGGAAATCGTTTTTACTTCTTATTTTTCTTTATTAAAGTGTCATGTATTTAACAGTATCAAAACCAGCCAGATACAAACAGTACAGTCAAAGAGATTTTACTACAACTATTTACCTATAAAATACGAAAAAACTAAAGGCGGTGCCTTTGTGTCGCGTGCGATTCGCGCTGCGTGTCGCGCCTGTTTGAGGGAGCCTAAATATGGGTTGGCATTTTCCTAGAATTTCCCTACATAGAACTTTGAACGATTAGAAACGATTCTACTACGAAAAAATATGAATACATTTTTGCATATTATGTTTGTTTAAATCTTTTTCAATAACTTGCAACAATTTTGAAACCAATGTATGACTAAATGAATATATTCTTAAGACCATTAAGCGCCTAAAATCCAGTTAGAAAAATGGAAAACGGTTAAATTTTATACGAGATCTAAACTTTTACCAATGAAATATAATAATACCAAAGGGCCTCGACAGGTGGCAATCACTTTCAAAGCGTTTCGTATTTCTACAATGACTTTCAACAGAATTGACATTTTTGACTTTTGGATTGACATTTTTGACTTTTCCATTATCGTTGTCAATGATAGAATGTCAGTTTGTCTAGGCCTTCAGGGTGCTACATTGCATTTGGAGTTACAGACAGTCTGTGACATATGATTGAAGGAGACGACGCTCTACAAAGCCGTTCTTTTGAACCGAACGATTCGAAAAGAATAAAAAGAAAATCAAACATGTAAGCCGGCTAAACACGAATGAGAAAATGCATATATAAGGGAATAATTGAAGAGGGAGCCTTAACGCGAATGCAAACTCAAACTCAAAGCATTTATTTCAAATAAACCAATTACAGGCACTTTTGAATTGTCAAGGGGTCGGTCAGTCAGAAAAAAAAAAAAAAAAAAATGATGAAACTAGTTGCCCATTCCAAAGCGTAGTAGGTACCTATGGAGAAGAACGGGCAAGAAACTCCACGGACACTCTTTTAAATCAAAATATGGTTACAAAATATTGGTTACATCATTCATGTTGAAATTATGCATGTGAGAACGATGCAGAACGTTAAAAGCGTCCGTAATAAAGAGATAAAAACAATTCAAATATTCGCATAGATAGTCCGCGACATTTAAATTTTATTACGGTTTTTGCAATTCAGAATTATAATAATCAGAATCAGCAATGCAGATAGAGTTAGAATTGGCCTCAAATGTCATGGTTTCATATGTCATTAAATAGGGTAATATGAACTTATAGAGTTTTATTATAAAATATTTGTTACGGTCGCAAATCATATTTAGATCAACATCCAACCTAACTGACTGACCTGAAAATTGCAAAAAACGTAAGTAAATTTGATTTTAGCGGGCTACCCTGGTGATTTCGCCTTAAGATGTGTTTTTCAATAAAATACTGCTCCAAATAATATGACAATATTGTAACACAACTTAATAAACGTTTTGATCCTTCAGGTAGGATTTTATTTCATTCCAAATTCGAGGAAGCAGTCATATTTGATACAGATTTCGGAGAACCGATTGTTCCTGATACAAATTCGGAGAATATCGCTTGTACGTGGACTATGTCATTTCAGATTTAGGTATAAATTTATTGGGGACACTTTTAGGGGGAGGGGTTGGGGTAATGTCGTGATGGCTCGGTGGTTAAGGCCTCGCCTTTCATGTACGTGGTTGTGGGCAAGTACCAATGTTGTTTTTTCAATTCATATATACTTTCTGAGTTTACCGTGGACATTACTGACATCAGTGAAGGAAAAAACATCGTGAGGGAACCTGGACTTATTATGTAGTTAATATAAATTTGAAATCGTCAACCTGTCTTGCTAATATTAAGTCATTTGAAAACACAATATGAAATGTTTTATGTATAAATAAAATCATTAAAATAAAAGTGAAATGATTCTTTTGATATTTGGTTTGGCTTTAATTAATTATTGTTTGTTTTCAGGAACTTATTTATACCTAGATTATTACATAATAATTTATGGATATAAGTTGAAAGAAGAGAAAAAGAAACTCCGACTAAAATATGTCAGTAGAAGAACGGCCGATCTATTCTGTAAAAATCTCACCGTGAAAACTTAGGGTGAAGTGAGCTGTCAATAAAGTGTCAATCAATAGCATCAGGTGAAATTACAGCTCACTGCAAGCTCACTGCAAGCTCACTTTAAACTAACTTCAAGCTCACTTCAAGCTAACTTCAAGCTCACTTCAAGCTGACTTCAAGCTCATTGCAGGGTCACTTCAAGCTCACTTAAAGTTCACTTTCTATCACACTTCAAGCTCACTCCAAGCTCACTTCAAGCTAACTTCAAGCTCACTTCAAGCTGACTTCAAGCTGACTTCAAGCTCATTGCAAGCTCACTTCAAGCTCACTTCAAGTTCACTTTCTAGCTCACTTCAAGCTAACTTCAAGCTGACTTCAAGTTCACTTTTTAGCTCACTTCAAGCTGACTTCAAGCTTACTTCACCTAACTTTTTTTTTACAGAGATCGGCAGTTCTTATTCTATGCAACATTATATGTGAGTAACGAAATAATTATTTGCTAACGAACAGGTAGCTAATGTTTGAAAACAATAGGCAATCCAGGGTTTCTTTTAGGAACTAAACTGGGAAAATCAGAAAATATAAGTCACGCTATACGACCGTAAACCATTTGGGTAGCTCAAGTTTTTTGTGTTTCCCCTTTTAGATAGGGTTGAACGTAACCCTTTTAGTAATTTTCTCGATAACAGTAACATTTTTATATGATAAATGGTGACGGGGTCTTTAGGTCATTTTGGATTGAGTTATTATGACTAGTTTTCAAGAAATAATATTTTTAATGAAAGAAAAGAAAAGTAAGAAAGAAAAAAATACGTTTATTTGCGGTCAATATGACGCAGAGGAAGAACACAGACACAAAAAAGATCAAGTGCGTGCAATGCGTTTTGCTGCTGCTGATGACTATAAGATTAGAGGAAGACCAAGGAAACGATGGATGGACTGTCTGAAAGATGATATGGCTAGTAAGGGGGTGACAACCGAGCTGACGACTTCAAGAGAAGCATGGAAGAAAAAGACATATTGCGCGGACCACAAACAAATTGTAATAAGGGCGAAAGAATGATGATGATCATAGACTAAATGGCATCGCGTTTTTTTTGTAAATTTTGACATTCAAAAGTGCCTTTTGTGTGCCTTTTCGAAATAAATGATTTGACTTTGACTTTGACTTTCTCACAATTCAAGTGCCACCCCTTTTTTTTTTTTTTTTTGGGTGGGAAATCATCAAATGACCTCTCCCGCTCTGGGCGGAGCGGAAGGGCGTGTCAGACTCTTACTGACTAAAACCCACCCGTGTTCCTTCAGTTGCCTGTGCGCCAGGGCCACGGTAACTCTTTCGAACAATCCGCAGCAAGTGCCACCCCTAGATTATAAATCTTAGATCCCATACGTGTGTATAAGTGCACTTAGTTCCCCGTACAGTTATAGCGGGCTATTTTCTAGGACACGCAGACTTATTTCTTCCATTTTAGGGTGTGGAGAACTTATTCCGTCATAAATACCGTCCGATCTATTGCCCTGCCCTTATAGATTTTTATAGTTAGATTGAAAAAAGACCGTTAAGTATAGTCCTTCAGACAGTATTTCGGCCATGGCGGCCAATCTAAACGGAAACTAGCCTTCGGCGCGTGAGATATTATATTGCACAAGCGTGTGCGCAGACACAGGTGCACTCCCTCTTCCCTCACTTTCATAGTCCGATGGGACGGCAATCCGACACCACCGGAGAAAGATCAGGTGCAGGACCAATGGCTTAACGTGCTTTTCGAGGCACGGGGGTATCACACCGCCAACTTCCAAACTCCGGGCTGTTACTAAGAAATTCCTAATGGAAAAACCCAATAACACTTTGCCCGACCTAGGAATCGAACCCAGGACCCCACGCTCAACAGTCGCGCTTTCAACCACGAGACCAACGGGGCAGTAAATACAGTCAGCGACAAGTCGATGAACAGTTTTTTTTTTTAATTATGGAGCAAAATCATCATCTCCCTAGACTTTTCCCAACTATATTGGGGTCTGCTTTCAGTCTTACCGGATCCAGCTGAATACCAGTATTTAACATGGAACGACTGCCTGTCTGACCTCCAAAACCCAGTTACTGGGTAACACGATACGCCTTGGTAAAATTATTTTATTGACTAAATTATTGAGCAACATACATACACATTAACTCACGCCTTCTTCCCATGGGGGTAGGCAGAAACTACAGAACGCCACCTGCTACGATCCTTACATACTCCTTTTCGCGTCGTTTACGTTCATACATCTGGTCATACACGCACGCCGGTTGCGAGTACTACACGCATAACAAATCATAATAACACACAGTAACATATTTAACTTAATTCGGAATAAAATAAAATATATACAAAATTAACTCTAACCTATTATATGAAAAACTAAAAAGCAGTTTATCCAAACATTTTGCGTTAATTTTGTTAATAAATATGTAAGTTACAGGGTCAATGGACGTTTGTTGGTGACCGTATCGAGTCTTAAAATCAGGTGCAACAAAAAGTGCTAGAATATGTTTTAATTTCTTTTTAGTCCAGTTTAGTAGACAATGGGATAGTCTCCGTCAAAGTTTTTAATAGAAAAACCGTTGAAAATATTTATTATCATAATGATCGGAACCTTTTCCCAAGGAAGGGTAGTCTTACAGTTTTAATGAAGCTTGAGCTTACTAACAAATTTATAAATACATACTAGATGCATAAACTGTAGCTTTTTTCAGGCGGGTAAACTTTCAGGAAACCGCGTGCAACTTCCTTGAAATCATTGTTTTGCCTTTTCCACGTTCATAAACGCGATAATTCACGGCACTGATATCGTAGCAAAAAAAAACCGTATAACCGTAGTTTAAACGTAACTACATTTCAAGTCAGATAGGAAACGCCGACCTCATCTAGTTTTAAAATATGATTGACGTGTAAAAGTGTTTGTACAACCCTACTTACAGAAATAAAATCATTTATCATTTATCAAAATACTGTCACAGAAATTAATTGTTTCGTCAAATTTACTACCATCTTCAATTTTGTCCGTAAGTTTAAACACATATTGTCATTCTTTGACAGTTCTTTGAAATCGTTATAACACGCCATATTGACGGCAATTGAGAGCAGTGGTGGCCTAGTGGTAACGGCCGCGACTTACGAGTTGTAGATTGTAGGTTCGAACCCAGACAAGCGCTAAATTTCGTGTAAATTATTTCATCACCACTGCTTTCAAAACGGTGAAGGAAAAACATCGTGACGAAACTAGCATGTCCTAGAACTAAAAATTCGAAGACGTGTGACATTTACCGACGCGCACTGGGCCCGCGCGGTAGATTACGCCCCACTCCCTCTCAAAAAGAGGAGGCCTGTGTCCCAACAGTGGGAACATTATAGGCTGATTATGCAATTCAATTAAGGGCGAATTCCACCAAACTATTATACCTAGAATAAGCCTTATACTGAGAGAAAAAAATGAGTTTTTCCATACTAGAACTGTCAGACGTCAATTTTATTCCACGGATAAAAGATGGTAAAATCAGCTCTGGCTTTGGTAAAATCAGCTCTTAATCGCAAGTTCGCCGATAGTGCGCTACTACATCACACTGTATCACCCTGTTCATTCAGGAAAACCGCCAATTTCCTATGAAACCGCTCTTCAAACCGAATTAATAAATGTTTCGCTACTACAGTTTATGGGGTTTGCCTGAGATATTATGAACCATAGAGTAGATTTTAGTACGTATAATTAATTTAATTTATTTTCAAAAAACTCAGATAACAGAGATCCGTAGTGTTAGTAAAGTACCTTATACCTAGTGTTAGTATATACATAAATTAAAATACATTTAGGGTATGAGTCACTTTGTAAAAAAGACGAAACCAGTTTCTCAACCGGTCATCCTCTCCACAAAATGCCTCCTAAAAGGGGAAAACACATTCTCACTCACTGTTTTCAGAATGCTGTTGCCACTGGCCCGGGTTCTAGCTGCCACCGACGCTATTTTCTTCCGCACGATTGCATGAAAGCCGTCAGTACGGTTCTGCGTAAACATCTCTGACGCACTACAGAACCGGGGCAGTCTCAAGAGCATTCTAAAAACATTGTTGTACTGGACGCGCAGGACATCTAGCGACCTTTTGGTGTAGTTGATCCACAGACCACCCGTGTACAGACCCTGGCAATACGCTTTGAAAAGCGTTATTTTTACCTGGTCCGTGCAGCGAGCGAATCTACGAGCCAACATATTACCGCGGACCGCCAAAGCCCTGCGCTCCCTCTCAATGTCCACATTGTCTTTCAGGTCATCGGTAAGCATATGTCCCAGGTATTTGAGTTGTTTAACTCTTCTTATGCTCAAGCCATTTAGGGTAAAGTTAGGTGAATAATCTGTACACCTACCGGCGACCCCAAAGACCATGTACTCACATTTCTTCACGTTATACACGAGCCCATGCCTAGCCGCGTAGTCCTCGCAAACTTTTAACATCTCTCCAATAGAACCTGCAGTCGGGCCCAGCAGCACCATGTCGTCTGCATAGCTGATGCTGTTAATATTAACACCACCCACCCGACAGCCAACACGCATACTGCTAAGCTCGACAATAAGGTCATTCACAAATAGGTTGAAGAGCCTGGGTGAGGTCAACCCTCCCTGCCTCACCCCGCACTCCGACCCATAAGCCTCAGAGAGACTGTTGGACCACTTCACATGATTCGTTTGGTTAGCATACCAAAATTGCAGAACCTTACGAACTTCCGCCGGTACATTCCTGTCCCCCAGCTTCCTCCAGAGCACATCATATGACACAAGGTCAAAAGCCCTGGAATGATCCAGGAAACAGGCATACACCGGCGTTTTACGATCTGTATAATATTGGACAGTATTCTTGAGACTTAGTATTGCACTTTCAGTGGAAAGCCCAGGTTGAAACCCAAACTGTGAGTCGTGCAGGTCCAGATGTTTTTCCAAGCACAAATCAAGCATACTGTCCAATATTTTAGCAATGGTAGTTGCAAGAGAGATTGGCCGGTAGTTTCCCTTGTCCGAGATATCCCCTGTCCTGTTTTTGACAATCGGTACCACAATCGTTCTCATTAGCTCTGTCGGTAGGTACGAGTGACTAATGCACATTGAATAAAACAGAGACAGGACCCTCGGCAGGTGAATACCAGCATACTTAAAATGCTCGATGCTGAGTCCATCGTGTCCGGGTGATTTACCTCTACTCATGTTTTTCACTACCGCCCTGACCTGTTTCGTCGAGAAATACACTACCGGTTCCACTCCCCCACGGAAGGACCCAGCACCGGTCATCGTACCTGAGGGGCCAAGGGGTGATCGCATTTTGAAATGTTCCATGAACATATTTGCAATTTGCTTTGCATCATTAAGTCCACCGACGCTCACCGGCAGCCCAGGCTTGGTATCTAGCTTACCTGTGGCCTTCCAGAACTTACTAAAGTTGTTTGCGGCTCTTTGCTCGGCTAAAAAATCCATTTTTATTTGTTCCCTATTTTTTTGGCACCATTTATGACGACCCTTAAATATTTTCCGGATTTCCCACATTTCTTCATATATTACTCCAGAGGTTGGTCTATTATATAATACCCATTCTTTGAATAGCTAGCTAGCTTGTTTTGTATAGCTTGGGGAAGGAAATCTAAATATAATTATCTACATCACGCCTGGAATCCGCGAAGGGTTGGCAGAGGTGTAGATACCTATATTACACCCACACAATTATGTTTAAGTCCCATGTAGTCGGGGGCGAACCTATTGTCATCAACCGGGCACAAATCTAGATGCTGTTACTGAGAAATTCCTGATAGAAAAACCTTGAAACACTTTGCCTGACCTTTTCTTTTTTGGGTGAGAAATCATCAAATGATCTCTCCCGCTCTGGGCGGAGTTGAAGGGCGTGTCAGACTCTTACTGACTAAAACCCACCCGTGTTCCTTCAGTTGCCTGTGCGCCAGGGCCACGATAACTCTTTCAAACAATCCGTGACCCCGGAAGGCACTTTGCCCGACCTGGGAATCGAACCCAGGGCCTCATACTCAGCAGTAGCTTTTCCGACCACTACACCACGGTGGAATTTTCTGTATTGTATAAATTCTAATAAAAGACGCATCTTAACCATAAGATGATTAAGGGCAGATGGTCAGCAGGAGGGTCGCAGGACATTTTTTAACCGACTTCAAAAAAAGAAGGAGGTTCTTAATTCGACTGTATTTTTTTATGTGTTACCGCCTGACTTTTTTCTAGGTAAACCGATTTTGATGATTCTTTTTCTATTTCAAAGCTGGTACTTCTCATTTGTGGTCCCAGATCAAGATCTGACACGTAGTTTTTGAGCTATCCTTATTAATGCGTATTTTTTCCACTTAGTATATATTGATGATGTTTTAATAACTTCCTGTCACTGATGATTACATATCAAGTAGAGGTATACGAATTTGTGTGGGTTGGTAGCACAAATAAAAAGTGAAAAAAAAAATACAAAAAGAGCAACCGACTTCCAAAAAAAACACTACAAACTGAAATATAACTTTAATTTCGGAAGTCGGTGGCAAAAAACGAAAATACAAAACTAAAGACACCGACTTCCGAAATTAATAGTAGATTGTTATACAAGGGTCGAAAGGAATCAATTCCCATACGAGGTATTTAGACGCCCGAGCGTAGCGAGGGCGGCTATAGTCCGAGTAGGAATTGATGACTTTCACCCGTGTTAAACACTCTACTTTTCATTTCGAATTTAAGGAAAGTAAAAACAGTATATAGTTTTTCTAAAATGTCTATTAATAATTAATGCATGAGACTCATTTTTAATCAAATATTAGTCTCTAAAACTGATATTTTGAATTTCGGTACAGCATAGTTTTTTTTTTCTTTTCTTTTCTTTTTTTTTCAGTCAATGTCACGTTAAGTTTCTTTAGTACGAAGAAAACAAAGTTAGAAAAGTGTACAGAGTTAGTATCCCGCCAAAATATATAATCTTTTTAAAATTTTAAATATGGAACACACCGCGTCACCGCGGTAGGCCGTCCCGCTTAAGGTGGATCCACAGTTGTAGCCCGCCAAATTCAAATATTCTTTGGTTTTTTGCAAATTGCAGCTCTGTGTCAGTTATGTTTTTTTCACTGCAAATTGCAAAAAAAACGCAAGAAAATTTGAATTTCGCGGGCTACCTTAGAGCATCCCCGTTAATAGGTATTTTTTTAATTCACACTGGCTGTTTATACACTCTTAAAGCCCCCGGCATTTCTTTTAATCGATATTTTACTTAATTATATAAAAAACATTCGTAGTCGACTACCTAACCAAATTTAGTTCTATTTTTAAAATTCATTCCCGCCCTAGAGAGGGAAGCAATTACTATGAGTTTTTCCCGGCCTAAGACGGGGAGCAGCGTCTTCCACCCGCTACTACGATCAAACAAACACTACTTTCCGTGTATGAGAAATGCAAAGTTATTTTTCACTCAGCAGTGTTTTTTTTGGAAGTTAGTTATTTTTTAAGCGCAAAAATCAAGCTATATTCATAACCTTATTTACAAGAAGTTCAGCCAAAGAACTCTACGGTTAACCTTCTTAGTAAAAATAAACACAAACTGCTACTTCTATCTTGTCTATGGTGTGGGAAGGCGTGGCTAAAGCAATTACCGTGAACGTAATTATCTATACCCTTGCAACATCAGTGGGTTTGTTAGCTATCACAGACATTGATTATTTTGGATCATTTAGCTCCCTTCAAAATGGTTGATCTGAATGGTGCTAATCCATACGTCATGTTCGTGAATGGGTGCCGTCAGTAGGGACTGGTCATCTCTAAACTGCCACGGCTTATTTTAATTTAATTTAATATTTGAATTATTTTTATCTTTTTATTACGGACGCTTTTAACGTTCTGCATCGTTCTCACGTGCATACATTTTTAAACAATATTTTGTAACCATATTTTGATTTAAAAGAATATCCGTAAAGTTTCTTGCCCGTTCTTCTCCATAGGTACCTACTACGTTTTGGAATGGGAACTAACTAGCTTCATCTTTCGGACTGACCGACCCCTTGACAATTAAAAAGTGCCTGTAATTGGTATATTTGAAATAAATGTTTTGAGTTTGAGTTTGTGTTTGAAGATGCTGTAATAAATAGGAGGTTGAAATTATATTTTAGTATTTTGTATTGTAAGTATACAAGCTTACTATTCTTACACTGCAAGCCAAACGCCTTTTCTTATAAATGAGAAGGAATGAGGACTGACCTTGATACTTAATAAAATCAAAAATCAAAATCAAAATATTTTATTTCACATAAACCAACATGGACACTCATGAAACGTCAGAAGCTAGGTGCACGGTTCTAATTGGTTGTTTCCTATGGAGAAGAGCCGGCAAGAAACTCCACGGTTACACTTTTAAAAATAAGGGGCTTTTCTAATGTTTCAAATTACAGAGTTGATAGGTATGGGAGGACAGTGTAGGTCTGTCAACAAGTAACAGGCACTCAACAAAATATTTAAAAAAAATATATATAAAAAGGTCTATATCTCTAATACGTAGTTAAAGTCAGGGAAATTCATTTAATTATGTTAAATTGTCTGTATTATCAAAACACAATTTATTGTCATTCTTTAACAGCTGTATGAAATGGCTATAACAAGGCATATTGGCGTCGGTGGCAATCTGTTTAACAATTAATTTTCCTGACTATAAAATTGTGAAACTTTTTTTTTTCTTCAATACGAGGCTTTTGTCTATTTTTTATGTGTGTATTTAATGTAATTTATTTGTAATGTGCGTTTTGTTTGTGCAGAATAAACTATTTTTCTTTCAATTGCGTAACGCACTTTCAATCACAATCCGACGGATTTTGAAGGATATTACTAAACCGTTGCTTCTTAAGTTTGAAATTATTGTCTGCTCGACAACGTAAGTCACGCAATGAATGTTTTTGAATTGTCAAAATGAAAGGCATTGTCATTGTTAGTTAGTGTGTTACCCAATTACCCCACTGGTTTCCATACGTTAATTACTTTAACCATAATTCCAGCATTATTAAATGAATTATCTTTTAAAATGCTTTTTCTATCAGGAAGCAAATACTAGCAGATCCATTAGAAACTTCCTGAGGTTGTATTTTCCCATATTATCATAGAAAAAACCGCTAGAACTTATAAATAACCGTTAAAAGGCTGGATGGGAACTTCCCTTGCCATGATTAAATTCATTAGTACCTACTTACAAAGGCTTACTTACCATTAATTGATATTTATAATGTTATTTACTTCCTGACTACGTTAGACAATCATGGGATATCTACTTATGTTGGGAAAATTCACATAGCACATACTAACAGGTAAGAATTACAAGTTAAAATCTCTATAAATGGTGTCAATAATCCTTTTTTAAAGTTAATTTTGTATATCTAAATTAACAAATATGAAATAACAGAAAAAAGAAAACTATGTAAATAAAAATGAAAATATGCTGTTCGTTGGTAAGCTTATCACTTCAGAACGGTTAGACCGATTAGGCTATTTTTTGTTTCATATATTCGTAATAGTTTGAATTAGGTTTTTATAGACGGACAAATTGGAAAAGTTGCCGGGAAAATTGGAAAATTCGGGAAAACAGAAATTGCATATTCGATGGGAATTTTGTATGAACTCAAGATGCCAGAACAACGTGTGCTGGATCAGTTAGATACAATATAAAATAAAATCTTTGAGAACTAAAACTTGGGCAATAAGCTCAGAAAATCAACAACATTGCTCATATTCACTGCAACAGGCGGCGATAACGTTAGAGTAAGCTGGTCATAAAACGTGGCAACGAGAAAATACGAGACAAAGTAAAGATTTTTTTGAAATACCGTACTAACTTTTTACTGATCTATTCGCACATTTCATGACTGCGACTGCTTTGAGTCTTGGCGTTTACTTCACCACGTTTGGCAAATTAATTGATGACAGCAGTATAATTATTGAGACAAGGCCCGACCACAAATTAGTGATAACTACAAAGGCAGAATGAAAACCAGAAAAAGAACCGGAGGTTGTCGATATAGCTTGTAAAACAAGCAAGCTGATGTGGCAGTGGGCTGGCCATGTTTATGGAAGGACCGATGGCCGGTGCACGGTGGAGAAGATGAGTCCAGGGCCAGCAGTCTCGACATTAGATAGCGACAAAAATCTGTCGCTAAGTCGTATCGATGTCAAATTACTTTAACAGATTTTCAACTTTATTTCGAAAGCATAAGGTTGAAATGAAAATCTATTATAGAAATTTGACATCGATACGACTTAGCGAGAGATTTTTGTCACTATCTAATGTCGAGACTGCAGGGCCTGGAGTGGAAACTGTGCATCGGCAAGCGTAGCGTGGGACGCCCCCCAGATAGATGGACCAACGGCCTTAAAAAGGTGGCTAGGACAGACTGGATCCGGAAGGCGGTAGACAGAGTACTTTGGAGACTGGGAGAGGCCAGTAGTGAACTGCGACAAGCTGAGTTGATTGGGTTGATTGATAAAGGCAGAGAAATGATAATAATGATAATTAAGTCTATATTTCTATATAAATTAACCTCCACCACAATTTGCCCCGCATTACGCTAACATACCCGAAACTCCCTGAAAATCCCGCTCCAAAATCTTGCCTTCTAATAAAGAGAGACTTTTTCCGACTCCAGTGAAACTTCGCCGGTTACACGTCGTTAGGATAGCCCACACATGTTGCGGTCTCCAACTGTGCGAGCAAGAATGATAGTTGTTACAACTTGTGTCGATTACTGTACGTAGTTAGAGGATTTGACCTAATTGTACTGTATCTACTGTTGTCCTTGTTTTGGGGTGAAATGATGAGAAGTATAAGTTACTAGATGAAGAGTCACGATCAACAATAATATGCAGTAAGTTAGCAAATTAAAAAAATACGAAAACGAAACGAAAAACACGAAATACGTAGTAGTACGTGTATTCTAAAATTCTCTCGTGTTCTAGAGCTTAAGAATAAAGGGCCGTGCATAGTTATACACAGTCCCATCACACTGTTCCTACGAATCAATTAGGACTCAGAGCAATTCCCGACCCATTTCACGTAGTATTAAGTAACAAGAACGGACGGACTGTGACCTCCCAATGTACAAGAACCGTCTTCTGTCTTAGGCTAATATGTTTTATCTACAGGGTCAAATTAAATTAGCTAGCGAAACTCCGCGGACGGGATCAGAATCAGAATCAGAATTATTTATTTGTAAAACATAGGTTAAAGGTCAAGGGTTTATTATAATAATTATATATTGCTAATTTATTTCATCACCACTGCTTTCAGAAAGGTGAAGGACAATTTCGTGATGAAACCAGCATGTTCTAGAACCAAAACTTCGAAGACATGAGACATCTACCAATCCGCGCTGCCCGGCTCTCGTTGTGGATTACGGCCTACTCTTAAACAGAGAGGAGGCCTGTGTCCCAGCAGTGGGAACGTTACAGACTGATGATACTCTTGCAAAGAGGCCGCTGCTGCTGCTATTATTAATTTTTATACTGAAAACAAAGAAAGAAAGAAAAATAACTGTTTATTCTGCACAAACAAGATGCACATTACAAAGACTAGACAAAATATATACACTAATAAAAAGTAGCCAAAAGCCTCGTATTTAAAACGTTAAAAGTATAACGTACGTACGTACATACGTTAGTAGTATATAATCCCTTAATTACCTATACCACACCCACAGAGAAAACGGGGTAGCCGCTACCTAAAACCGAACAGAGAGTTAGTTCAAGTATTTGTCAGAAACTCTGAAACAACTCGAGATTGATCAGACTCCACATTGTTACACTTCAATACTAAACTTCTATACTAACTAAACTTTGATTTACAAACTCCAATAGCTCTGTTAGTTCATAGTTAACGCATTTATTTGAAGGAGGCTTCTATTTTTGCCTGGGTCTGTTCAGACGAACCATACCACAGCAGTAAAATTGTGGCCAGACTGTGGTCGTGTGTGGTAGCTGCAGCTGCATACAATTGCGTTGTCTGTCACAAAATACGTACTTTCTTTTCTTTCAAATACTTACTTGCTGTAACTCAGCCTTGTGACTACGGTACCCACTGCTCAACATTCACTGAGCCCGTATCTTCTCATGTTTTATCTTATAGTTTTTATTTCTTAATTTGCTGGCAGTAAAATTTACTTTCGTTTTCTTTCAATTAATCTTTCGTCTGGATGGAACTTCGCAGTTTCATACAATTTTGTGGTGACATTCTTGCTGTCGTAGCGAGATGGTGGCACGTCTGGTAAGACCCTATGATTGTTTTAGTCTTTCAGTCTGTTGGTACAGAACTTAGGTGTTCACCGGGCACAGTTTTCCGATAATTTGATCAGGTCTCAAAGTGATAGCGAGCTAGCTACTTGATATTTATTGGTCGTCGTTCCACACTAGTGTTATTACTGAAGAATTCGATTTCGCTCGTGACGGGAGGTTTACGAGAATTGCTTGTGCTGTGGTGAATACCCGCAAAATTGGTAACGATGTGCCCGTGGTGCGAAGTTAGAACCTTAATGTCACTCATGAAGATTCTTCAAATGCACCGCTTTTAAAAATACTTTCATTATTATAACAAATAGTCCCATTTTCCTCTAAATATGCACCATGAATCAAAATATTTTAAGGACACCTTTCATCTTGCTTCTAATTCATGGAAGACAAGAAGTCCTTTAGTCCTTTCTACTGAATTGTTTTATTATATTTATACCAAGGTTTTCATTTATAATTTAGTATACTCGTAGACCAAGAATTGCTGATTTAACATCGGTTAGAGGTGATCAAGGCTGGTTACCATGACAAATCGGAGGAGGCTTTGGTGCGGATGATGGTCATGGACAACATTATAAAAGATGTAGGTAAACACATCTTTAAAAAAAATACCATATAGTCTTTTGACTATGGTATTTTTTTCAAATTATTTATTCTCAGCAATCTCAGGAAATAATCGGATTACCAAAAATCTTTTATGGTAAAACACTATTGCTGAGTGCCACAGGATAAGTTTTATGGAATAGTTGACCCACACGCGGACGAAGTCCCTGACAGAAGTTAGTCTATTATGAAGACATGCCAGTCCGAATAACAGCTTCACTTTTAGCATACCTCACTCTTATCCCAAACTCAGTATAGCCAACTGAGTAACTCAAAATACACTGCGTTCATAATTATATTCAAACTGGAACTTTGAAACTTGGTTATAGTTCATAGTTAATTACTCCTTAACTCAATAGCAGTCGGTTCGATCAGTTTGTTCAACAAATATTAAGTTTTGGAGCTACCGGAATTTAATGGGTTATTGTACGTTTAACTTTAACCACGGTTAATAGAGAACTGGTGAAGTTACAGAAAGTTTTCGAAAACAGTTTGTGATTTTGTTTGTAAAGTTATTTGAGATTTTTTTGGTAATTCTGCATTGTTATAATACAAGCATTCGTTAAATAAAATGTGGAAGATCAGCTTAAAGGCTCCTTTACACAGGCGCGACGCGTAATGCGAATCGCACGCGACATAAAGGCACCGCTCGTCGCATCGCGCCTGTTTGAAGGAGCCTTGACGGTTTTCTACATCGTTCTCACATACCTATATTTATGTATAATTTCAACATGGATGATGTTATCAATATTTTTGATTTAAAAGAGTGTCCATGGCAGTAGCGACGGGTCAATTTTTGTAAGAGGTAAACCGGAGTACATATCTTTAATGAGATTATATTATTTGTCAATAGACTACTGATTATGCCATTTTTCAAAAGGAAGCCGGTAGGAATTGAGTTGTATGGAAACTTCGCCACTGGTCCATGGAGTTTCGTGCCCGTTCCACACTCCATTCCAGAGATGAAGCTGTTTGCCGGACTCTCTCGGACTGACCAAATCCATGACAATTCAAAAGTGCCTGTTAATGGTTTAATTTAATTGAAATAAATGGTTTGAGCTTGAGCGGAAAGATGATTAAACCAGCGGCACTTTATGACGGCGCCTGTGACAGCTTGGTGCCCATTCACACGTACCACAACCTCACCGAGTCCAAAACACGTGGTTGGGCGCTGATTTGTATGAAAATTCACACTTAACCACAGCTTGACCACATTTTGTCGCGGCGATGTGGTGTGGTTGTGATACGTGTGAATGGTCCCTTACAAGTTATAAAATACTGCTTATCCATTCGATAAATTACAGCTCCAGCGGTACGTTATTATTGCGGCCTGTACAACAATGAAGTATGGCATCTGTTCTCTCACATTTAGCAGTCAATATTAATAGAAATTCATGAAAACGTGCGAACGTCAGAGACCATTATACAGTGCCGCCATTGTGAAAGAGTATCATCTCTAAATCAATCTGCCAAGCCTGTTCCCAAATGTGTTGGGGTCAGCTTCCAGTCTTACCGGATGCAGCTGAATACCAGTATTTTACATGGAGCGACAGCCTATCTGATCACCACAACCCAGTTACTGGGTAACAGGATACCCCTTGATAAGACTGGTTGTCAGACTTTTGGGCTTCTGACTACCCGTAACGATTGTCAAAGATCTAAGAATGACACTCGGAACCAACGGATTACATGTTTTCCGCAGCTCGGCAAAGTCATGAATAATCATGATAGTAAGATATATAATAGAACTAGTGACCAGCCCCTGCTTCACACGTTGCAATTTCGACATGCCTATGTATGTCAAAACATAGAGATTTCTGAGATAAATCTAAATGAAATATTAATCTAAACCAATATTATAAAGAGGAAAGTTTTGATTGTTTGTTGGTTACGCTTTCACGCTAAAACGGCTCAACGTATTTGGATGAACTTTGACACGTGGGTAGACCATGACTAGGATTAGGACATAGGCTACTGTTTATCCCAATTTTCTCACAGGATCGAGACTTATGCGGTTAAAACCGTTGGGCGTAGGTACACACATGTACCTTCCTGAATAAATGCTTTAAGGGGGAAGCGCAAGGGTAGCCCGCGAAATTCAAATTTTCTTACGTTTTTTGCAATTTGAAGGTTAATGTCAGGTTGTATTTTGATAAAAATATGATTCGCGGTTGTAACAAATATAGCTTTACAGAATTATAATCATTAGAATCAGCAAGACAACTCCTTATGTTAGAATTGGTGTCAAATGTCATGATTTCATGAAATAGTCATTTAATACAGTAATATGAACTCAGAGAGATGTATTGCTGATTCTAATGATTATAATTCCATAAAGCCATATTTGTTACGACCGCTAATCATATTTTAATCAAAATAAAACCTGACAGTGACCTGCAAATTGCAAAAACCGTAAGTAAATTTGAGTTTCGCGGGCTACCCTGAAGGTTCCGCCTTAAGTGATGGTGAAAACCGCATTAAAAATCATTGTGAAGTTTTGAAGGTCTAAGCGGTCACATAGACAGCCACGAAAAACGACTTTAATTTATAATACGTTTAGGTCTCGATATGTAATAGATGGTCACCCATTCACGAACCAACCGCGGCAAGAGTAGCTTAACCTCCGATTGACCCCAGCGGCCGTTATCATTTTACCACGAGTAAATTCTAAAAAACGAATTAGAGCCCGCAGCAAAAGAGGTGTAAAATACAAACGCGTATTTTATCAACCGACTTTTTTCCACCCCGTACCCAGACCACTAAATGCGGGCCGCCATTACCGTCTGATATTTCTCTACCCACATGATTTTGTCTAGTTTTTGTAACAAATAGTCTTGCTTATTAGAAGTTGTTAGCCTCAAAAGGCTACATCGACCAGTCATTTGTGAGAACACTGCTAAAATAAAAAAAACAGGGCTTTACAAAGGTGCCTTTAGAGGTGCCTTTTTATTTTTTAAATATCGCAGCATCATGCTGAGATAGGAGCCTTGTTGGCCTCACACAGGTCTTTTATTTTCACTTTTAATTTTATTGTTATGTTGTGTATTTTATTGTTAGTTTTAAATGCTCCTTTTTTATTTTTATTTTTTATTTATTTTTGTTTGGATTTCCTGTGCGTGGCCCAAATAAAATATTTTTCTTTCTTTCTTTTTTCTAGATGCGGTGTTCGCTGTCTAGCCATCATAAACTACCTGAAACTGCCTGAATGTAAGCAATTGAGACATTTCATGTTGGGCTAGACTGTTTATTAGACCCGTCCATAATCATTTTAGTCCGTCAAAACCATTTTTTAAGCATTCTAATAGCCTAGTACATCATCGTTTCAGTCCGTTAATGAATATGAAGCATCACATATGTAATGCAAAAATCCACTTTGAAGACTCAGTTTGTTTGTTTGTTTGGGTTTGAAACACGTTACTTTTCAGTAGCGTCGTGAACGATAGGCCTCAGAAAAACATGTCCGCAACTTTCACAAAGCTAAATAAAGCAGGCGGTAAACAGCGCATCCTGTTTCCGTACCACAAACACAAACTAAAAGTGCACAGTGGAACATAACTACATGTTTTGACACAAGTTGCTCACTTTGTGTGCTGTAGGTAAGTTGGTGGAGCACTGTGCTTATTTTGTTAGTAGTGGGCAGTGGCTTATGTACCTATATGACGGAGAAGGTACGTCTCTCTCGTTATTATCAGCCATATTTTAACTACTGTGGGCGTACTTTGGGAAGTGTTGGTTATTGCGCAATAGAAAAACCGTTTACAGTTCAAATCAAGTTATAATTTACGATAAAAGTAACCACACTAGCAATTCGCACACTGTAGTTACACGACACAACTATACGGAACGCGCGACAGTTTCTACACGTGTCCACTGCTTGACCGCCACCGACGAACCACCTCTGGTTTTACTCTGGTCGAGCGTTAGCGTTATGTTGTAGACTCTGTCGAGCGCCGCCTGGTGGCGCTGGCGTCCCGATTAGTCAATGTCAAACGATTGATTTAACGCATTTCCGAAGCATATTTACATTGTAGTATTATTCTCTGATTATCCTAACTTCCTAATCCTAACTTCCTGACTTCCTAACTATAATATTATAAATGCGAAAGTAAGTTTGTTTGTTTGTTTGTTACCTTTTCACGCCTAAACCACTGAACCGATCATCCTGGAATTTTGCATATACGTTGTCAGGTGCACAGAAATGGACATAGGGTACCTTTCACCCCGCAAAAAAGTACTGTTCCCGAGGAAAACAACAATAACGTTCTTATGATAATAGATGGCGCCACGTGTCTTTCGAATCATGATTGAATTATAACCCGAATTGATAGTGAAAGTCTAAATTCATGCGAGCGAAGCCGCGGGTAAAAGCTAGTTTTATACTAATTATTAGCTTCGACAACGACTTCGAACAGGTGCAATTTTCATGTGAAGACGATATTCTGTTCACGAAAAGTTGTGCACAAGTTTTGAGCAGTAGCCTAAGAAAAAGTACCTACTAAGGCTTGCATGAATTCTTCTCCATATGTACCTACTACGCTTTGGAATGGGCAACTAGCTTCATCTTTCTGACTGACCGACCCCTTGACAATTCAAGAGTGCCTGTAATTGGTTTAATTGAAATAAATGCTTTGAGTTTGAGTTTTCAAGATAGTATTTCATTATTTATTTTTTGTATATATTTACATAATATATATTATCATAATCTGTATAATTTTGAAGCATTTCTGTTGCTTTATATGTGCGGAAAATTTGTCTGCTCAACAAAGTAAATAACGCAATGAATGTTGTTGAACTGTCAAAATGAAAGCTATTCCTACTGTTAGTGTGTTACGTAATTACTCCGCTGATAAAGAGCTTCTTATTTTAATACTGTAAATTTCAGAAAACAAAATACTTAAGTAATAGCTTCTGAAAATTGTGTTCAATTTAACTTAATACCAATTTGTGTCGTTTAGAAAATGTTTAATTATTTATTTACTCACAGAGGGCACTTAAGTTTATCAAGATTATAAACAATTGAAACTTTCTGAAAAACATGTTATATCTAGAAATTATTTGTTGAAAACAATTTTCTTTATCTAAGTACATACTTATAAATTTGAAAAGTTCGGTTACTTGAAAGTATAAAAGGCATTAAAGAAACGAAAGCAATTTGAAAATTTCAAACGATACTGTTTCCAAGAGGGCACAGGAAATAACTAATGCAGAGCCTGATGAAGCAAATTACCGAAATATTCGGAGAAAAGTACGCGGGCTACTTTTGCACCCCGAAGTTTCTGAATATAAATTTCTTAAAACACAAAAGACGAGAACTCGTGCCTTCTCTCTATGAAAAGAGGCCTTAGTCCAGCAGTGGGACAATAATACGCTGGTATTATTATTTTTAAGGACAATAAAGTTTCTGAAAATAAAGAGTTTGCTTAATTAAAATTACTCTTTCGTGTCAACTCATTTGGCATTCTAATTCAAAGGACGATGGGCAATCTACTATAGATGTCGTCCCAAAAACCTTTTTTTTTTGATCCAACATGCATAATTTTTGTCTCATATTTTTCGTTGCGGGCTACAAAATAACAAAACGTTTGCTTCAAGTCTTAAACTTATGAGGTTTCCTGAAAGAAATAGGCTTATGATTTTTGTTAAATTACTTATGTGTTGTACCGAAGCAAAACGAGGATGGAATAATCGTAACAGGTGGCGTTATGTAGTTAGTTTCTACCTATCCCCATGCGAAGAAGGCGTGAGCTTATGTATGTATGTACTTTTGTGTTTTTTGATAATTGAGATTACCTACCTATTTACAATATTATTCCCCAAGCAGCAGACTTCACTAGAATATTATATCCAAACTAGCTTCTGCCCGCGACTTCGTTCGCGTGAAATTTCTTGGTCCCACGACTCACCCCGTCGCATCGCATCGCCTGCCCGCGTTAGTTAGTGTTCTTTCTGACTTGATTTTGTTTCCTTGCTCGGCTCCTAAGGGTCCTAGCGTGATGTTAAGTACTGTAGGCTATTTCTTCGAGAGGCTACTTTTTCCTTCCTAGAGTATTGGGGTACCAAACGCAAAAGGAATTTTTCCAATCCGACTGCTAGCTCCAGAGATTAGCGCGTTCAAACAAACAAACAAAGAGACAAACAAAGAATGGGTCCTAGCGTGATGTTAAGTACTGTAGGCTATTTCTTCGAGAGGCTACTTTTTCCTTCCTCGAGAATTGGGCTACCAAATGCAAAAGGATTTTTTCCAATCCGACTGCTAGCTCCAGACATTAGCGCGTCCAAACAAACAAATAAAGAGACAAACAAGGAATGGAACAAAGAAACAAACAAACTCTTCTGTTTTACAATATTTTGACAAATAAATGCATTTTATTCTTTTATTCTATAATAATATACACAATTTTGCGCGAAAAAGAACTCAAACTTTCGGAAATATCATAAAAGAAATAATTATCTTAGCCCAAATCTTTATTTTTCAACCTAGCTAAAGAGAACTTTGCCACGGGCATTATTAATAGTCAGTGGCAGGTGTCAAAGTGATAAATAATATCTTCGGAATTTTTTCCATAATGCGACATTTACCTTGTCGACTTTTTTTGGAAAACTAAAATGAAGGGAATGTTACGTGGTATTTTTTGGCTATACCCTAATGATTGAAAACGAATCGAATGATGCAGTAATTGAGAAGACGCTCAAGTTTGTCGATTTGTTACAGTTGTAATTAATCATGTCATTTGGTTTAAATAGGATTTTATAATTATTATTTTATTTATCTTTTAATATAGATTATTTTTTATTTTGTGAATTTGACAAAGGTGTAGGCCCTGTAGACTGTACATATGTTGCCATTTCCGATATTTTTAGGTAAGACTTACATTGTTATTTGGAAATATTGTAAAAGCCAATTATTTTTAAATAGTAACCGTGGAGTTTCTTGCCGGCTCCTCTCCATAGGAAATGACCAATTGGAACCGCGCACCTAGCTTCTGACGTTTCAAAAGTGCCCATGTAGGTTTATGTGAAATAAAATATTTTGATTTTGTATCATGTAGGACAGTCAAAGAAGTTAATTGTGAACCAAATTGACACCCTACATAAATTTACCGTGTTATAGCCATTTTATGCAATCGTCATGCAGTTATGCTTTGAATCTTTAGCCAAATTAAAACTGTCGTTCTTTGACAGTTGAAAATCGACTACCAACTTAAATGCCCGGCTATGTACGGACCGGCGAGTTTAAGTTGGTAATCGATTTGCTTAGCAATTAATTTTCCTGACTAAGTACCTATTTAATTTTGTTACGGCCTCCTCTCTGAAAAATAACTAAGGGTACTTTTGATCCCATTAAATAAAATCCTCGTAATTCATTTGATTGTAACTAAGGGTCAATTAAAACATTTAAAAACTACGCTGTCCCTTAAAAATCTTATTTCCGTTACAAGACTGAAGTAAGAACGCTATCATATATAAATACCACCAGCGGGGTGATAACGTAACACACTAACAGCAGCTGGTCGATTCTGTAAAAAAATCTCACCGTGAAGACCCGCGTGGAGTAAGCTGTCAGTGTCATCCCACTGATGCTAGGGATTGACCAAGCATAACATCTACAATCATAATCGAGATTTTAATAATATTTTTTATGCTAATTCTATTGATAATTTTATATTAAGTAGGTACTTATTTCAAAGCTAGTATTTAAGTGTCTAAATATTACTATTTTGGGAGTTTTAAAAAAAAAAAAGGAAAACAAATTCGGTTAGAAACTCAATGTTGTTTTTTAATTTTTTTGCCTAGATTAGGTATAGTCTGAGGCGCGAGCGCGGCACGCACGTACAATAAATTAAATTAAACAAACGTTTAAGACATCTACTAAAGAAAATGCGCATCGACATTGTTTATTATTTTACTATGAACCCATTGTTAAATGATTATGTAAACGCAATCCCGGCCATGACTCAATCGCGATATGGTTTGAAGAAGCCAATGTGGATCGAGTCGAGTAAAGCCTGTGCGACGTTGTTTAGCGTTGTTGTTAGCCCAAATCTATTAAATTCAAGAGCTCAACTGACATTCGCGCATCGCGCTCACTTCATCTAGTCGAAGTATGGCTACGACAACCGGGTGAACTGATAAGATCACGCCGCGCTTGCGCGTAAGGCACTGTCATTATCACTGGAGTTTTTTTTTTTACATTAAATATGGACATAAATATTGTCCGCCGATGACTTAAATGCAATCCGACACCTAGCGTGATGAGATGCGCTACTACCTACTTACTATGAAAATATTCAACGGTTCAACTTTATTGCACTTTGCGCAGCGCATCGCGCCGAAGTGGTGTTGCTATGGATACCGCCGCGTGATTTCAGGAATCTGGTGAAAACACGCGACTGCGTAGAAGGCGCTGTCATTCTCATCACATTGAGTTTTTTCTTTATTGTTTGTGTAGGTCCCTAATTACAAATCATTTAAATAAAAAAAGATGTGCGTGATGTGTACTTAACTAGTCGTTGCCAACTATACAAGAATATTCATCAAATCATCATCATCAATACCTACCTACTACGACAATATTCAACGGTTCAACTTTATTGCACTTTGCGCCGAAGTGGTGTTGCTATGGATACCGCCGCGTGATTTTAGTACTTGACAGGAATCGAGTGAAGTGAACACGCGACTGCGCAAAAGGCGCTGTCATTCGCATCACATTGAGTTTTTTTTCCGATTTTCAGCCTTTGAAAGTCATCTCTATAAGCATTGACGTACTCGGGTTTAGTGGCAAATAAGTATGTACTTACCTATTCATTTCCATGCTATTAGGTATTTTAATGTCAATTCAAACCATTTTATACATATAGAATGTCAGTTTAGTACCTACATTTAGTTTTCAACAAAATGTATTATATTACTTGCGAGGTGAGATTGAGCAACTTCATAAAATTGTGCTAAGCAATTATTCAGTGATTGGTGTATTGTTCGGTTACATAATACGTAAAAAGCACATAGGTTTTTTTTTAATACCCCGTCATCTAGATAAATGACAGCACAAGATACAATCCTTATAGGGTAACAACATACCTAAGTAGTTAGGTATATCAATAACCTATTCATAAATTGCTTATCTCTTGCTACCAAGAAATTTAAATTATTCTATTTATTCATGTATTTGTTTCTATATTTGGTCTGTATTATTATTATTGTATGCATGGGTATTTTAGCCAATAAAATAATGTAAGTATGTGTAGGTTGCTAATGCTCTAATTTAAGTTTTCCTGTTTTACACAACCTGTCTACGTTTCGCATCCAACTCTACTGTCGCAGGTCTGCTGGAAGAAATTTCTAATGATACAAGCAGCCGTTCCTTTTTTCTATTAAATCTTTATGTATTTTACTTTATTCAGTGTTTAGTGTGTACATAAATAAATAAATAAAATTTATTCATTTGTATCACATCAAAAAAGTTGGCTAATATTTTTTTTTTCTACTGGGTCTGCTGCTTCTTGGGGTTCAACTTCTTGATGCCTCGAGGCTCGGAGGGTCGTCTGATGTGTCGGCTGCATTAGCTGAAAACCATGGTAATTATTTATTACTAAGTATTTGATTTACTTCATTCCTACACTCATTCTAGTATATTTTTTTAAATCAATTGAACCACCTAGTTTAAAATTGTCATTATCATCAGAATAGTACCTGCGGCAAATTTTGTACTTTTAATAAGTATAGCGGTATGATTTATTCTTAATACAATAAAAGATCAGCGTCTGATTCAATAAAATCAATCACATGGGCCATTATTCTTCCTATATTTTGAATGCAATGAGTTGCTACATTTTTTTATTCCAAGCTCCATGCCTGTCCATGTCCCAACTTATTTGCTCACTATTATGTTTATCAAAAATAGTGTGTGAAATATGAATACAATACCTCAGATGGCCACGATTGACAGACGGCCATGAGTGATGAGATCAAATCAAGTAGAGGTGGTGTTCCTTTATTGTCTTCAGTTTCTACTGGCAATACCTTGGCAACTGCAGGGTTGTATAGGTTCATCTGCTGAGAGGTAGAATAATTTATCAGATTATTAAAATTTACTTGCATTTTTTTTAGTTACCTATGTTGTCCCACTGCTGGGCAAAGGCCTCCCCATAATTTTCCTTATGTTGTGCCTTCTCCGGCCCATCGGCCAGGAACGAGTCCAAATTGTTATGGCAGTAGCAAATAGTAAATCTTAAATTTTTTTGGACGGCTTCTTGCCAAAAATGTTGGTATGGTGAACCTGTTGTACAGGATGCATGTAAGGGTTTCCCTCTTGATGGCTATTTAAACTAGCACCATTCATTGAATCAAACAGATAGTAAAAAAATTATACTGTTTCAGTCCGTGTATTTTCGTTGAGGTTGGAGCTAACTCCTCTCCCATCAGCATGTTGAGCTGGAACAAATGACACTCGAATTAAACTTGGTGTAGGTACTATGGATAGTTAATTGAAAAAGAAAATGGCCTTATTAAAGAGTTGAAAGTTCGAGTTTCAGAATATATAAGTTTAAAATTATAATGATGAGATAAATTTATCTGGCAAAAATGAATAACAACAAAAATTACTTGATTTATTATAATTATTTTAACATGTCCAAATGTTAGCAAATGACAATTTTGTCATTTCTATTTTAAGTGAACAGGGAAGTAAGATTGGAGGGAGGTTAGATAAAAATATTATTATACCTACTACTTATATCACACAAATACCTATAAAACTGATATGAATAAGAGTCAGGAAAGGCTGCAAACCACTTTTTTTTTTTCTGAAACTCAAGCTCATTTTTCTCATATAAAAGGCACTGCCAGTCAGGTATCTGAAAATCAAGTTTAGTTTTTAAATAATTTAAAAAAAATCCTTTTAAGGCAAAATCAACAAACTGTGTTTACTTTTATTTTATAATAATAGTCAGCAGGTTATAATCACATGACTATTAAACAGACTGTGAATACTTCATTAAAATATCAGTCTTACCAGGCTCACAGGCATAATTATGATCATCATGTTTCAATTTCCAAGGATAGTATGATCACAATTCTTCTATACCTACATGTGAAAAAAGAAATTTACACATTAGTATACTATAAACAATGTTGAAAGGCTCGTTTTACATAAATATGGGGTGATGGAGCGGTGATCAATAACGATTGAGAATGGTTTTGAAGGTTACAGACAGCCTAATAAAATTTGCCAATAACTCATACTTACCTAGCATAGTTGGACAGCCTCTTAGAAGCTCAAATAAAAAGCAATGTTGGCAAGGAAAACTTGAGTGGATTGGAATGAAATATACTTATTTTACAAGATTAGCAGGTAGTTATTGATAACGTATGAACCTTTGTACAGTTTTGCGAATATTCTTATGGTAATTTCTTGGGCCGAAAACAATGAAGGTAACGACCAACTTTGAGCCAATACTTCTCATTGATTTATCTTTTTCAAAGTGTGTCTTGCACACACATAGCTTGTGAGTATCTTGAGCGCTTAATCACTATTAATGCTCAGGAGCCACTTTTTGCGTTCGATCTCACTAATAGGAAACGTCTGCATTTTCATCCTTTCATAAGACCACAATGTTCGATAAAACACTTGTTGTAGGTACCTACATCTTGCACTACCAATGCAAAATAATACACTTTAAAATCACTGAGCAGATAAGACCGGAAATGAATACACGGAAACTTTACTCGACAAACAACAAAACCACAAAACAAAACTTTATTAGAGGGAAACTGAAAAGTCACAAACTTCGAAAACCGCCTAAATTTGACAGTAACATTCTTAAGTTGTCTACGGTTTTACAACCATAGAGTACACGGTTGCTTGTTTTAATTCCATAGAAGTTGCGTTCCCTGTGGAAACAAAAAAAGAACTGGGTCCAAAGGCTGACGCATTAAATATAACGGAAAAATTCTGTACATTATAATATTTACAGCCGTAGAAAATTTTGAAACTATGTACAAAATCATGTATTTTTTTTAGTGGAACGTTCCATTGACACACATTTCCACCAAAGATCGTGATGTTTTGCAATCTTTATCTATGGATGATTTGAATATAATTAGGTACCTAAAATGTCACTGACAAACTTATTCAAAGTACAAACATTCAATAATAAGTTGAGAGTTAGAGTTTGTTTAGTTTTCAGTTATTTTTGGAACTTGGACTGTTGTAGAGCAAGCCACTAGTGTCAACAACAAGAATTGTTAAATCGACGTACGGTCCGCTACAAAAAAAAAAATATTTTGTATATAGTTTCAAAATTATCTACGGCTGTAAATATTATAATGTACAGAATTTTTCCGTTATATTTAATGCGTCAGCCTTTGGACCCAGTTCTTTTTTTGTTTCCACAGGGAACGCAACTTCTATGGAATTAAAACAAGCAACCGTGTACTCTATGGTTGTAAAACCGTAGACAACTTAAGAATGTTACTGTCAAATTTAGGCGGTTTTCGAAGTTTGTGACTTTTCAGTTTCCCTCTAATAAAGTTTTGTTTTGTGGTTTTGTTGTTTGTCGAGTAAAGTTTCCGTGTATTCATTTCCGGTCTTATCTGCTCAGTGATTTTAAAGTGTATTATTTTGCATTGGTAGTGCAAGATGTAGGTACCTACAACAAGTGTTTTATCGAACATTGTGGTCTTATGAAAGGATGAAAATGCAGACGTTTCCTATTAGTGAGATCGAACGCAAAAAGTGGCTCCTGAGCATTAATAGTGATTAAGCGCTCAAGATACTCACAAGCTATGTGTGTGCAAGACACACTTTGAAAAAGATAAATCAATGAGAAGTATTGGCTCAAAGTTGGTCGTTACCTTCATTGTTTTCGGCCCAAGAAATTACCATAAGAATATTCGCAAAACTGTACAAAGGTTCATACGTTATCAATAACTACCTGCTAATCTTGTAAAATAAGTATATTTCATTCCAATCCACTCAAGTTTTCCTTGCCAACATTGCTTTTTATTTGAGCTTCTAAGAGGCTGTCCAACTATGCTAGGTAAGTATGAGTTATTGGCAAATTTTATTAGGCTGTCTGTAACCTTCAAAACCATTCTCAATCGTTATTGATCACCGCTCCATCACCCCATATTTATGTTAAACGAGCCTTTCAACATTGTTTATAGTATACTAATGTGTAAATTTCTTTTTTCACATGTAGGTATAGAAGAATTGTGATCATACTATCCTTGGAAATTGAAACATGATGATCATAATTATGCCTGTGAGCCTGGTAAGACTGATATTTTAATGAAGTATTCACAGTCTGTTTAATAGTCATGTGATTATAACCTGCTGACTATTATTATAAAATAAAAGTAAACACAGTTTGTTGATTTTGCCTTAAAAGGATTTTTTTTAAATTATTTAAAAACTAAACTTGATTTTCAGATACCTGACTGGCAGTGCCTTTTATATGAGAAAAATGAGCTTGAGTTTCAGAAAAAAAAAAAGTGGTTTGCAGCCTTTCCTGACTCTTATTCATATCAGTTTTATAGGTATTTGTGTGATATAAGTAGTAGGTATAATAATATTTTTATCTAACCTCCCTCCAATCTTACTTCCCTGTTCACTTAAAATAGAAATGACAAAATTGTCATTTGCTAACATTTGGACATGTTAAAATAATTATAATAAATCAAGTAATTTTTGTTGTTATTCATTTTTGCCAGATAAATTTATCTCATCATTATAATTTTAAACTTATATATTCTGAAACTCGAACTTTCAACTCTTTAATAAGGCCATTTTCTTTTTCAATTAACTATCCATAGTACCTACACCAAGTTTAATTCGAGTGTCATTTGTTCCAGCTCAACATGCTGATGGGAGAGGAGTTAGCTCCAACCTCAACGAAAATACACGGACTGAAACAGTATAATTTTTTTACTATCTGTTTGATTCAATGAATGGTGCTAGTTTAAATAGCCATCAAGAGGGAAACCCTTACATGCATCCTGTACAACAGGTTCACCATACCAACATTTTTGGCAAGAAGCCGTCCAAAAAAATTTAAGATTTACTATTTGCTACTGCCATAACAATTTGGACTCGTTCCTGGCCGATGGGCCGGAGAAGGCACAACATAAGGAAAATTATGGGGAGGCCTTTGCCCAGCAGTGGGACAACATAGGTAACTAAAAAAAATGCAAGTAAATTTTAATAATCTGATAAATTATTCTACCTCTCAGCAGATGAACCTATACAACCCTGCAGTTGCCAAGGTATTGCCAGTAGAAACTGAAGACAATAAAGGAACACCACCTCTACTTGATTTGATCTCATCACTCATGGCCGTCTGTCAATCGTGGCCATCTGAGGTATTGTATTCATATTTCACACACTATTTTTGATAAACATAATAGTGAGCAAATAAGTTGGGACATGGACAGGCATGGAGCTTGGAATAAAAAAATGTAGCAACTCATTGCATTCAAAATATAGGAAGAATAATGGCCCATGTGATTGATTTTATTGAATCAGACGCTGATCTTTTATTGTATTAAGAATAAATCATACCGCTATACTTATTAAAAGTACAAAATTTGCCGCAGGTACTATTCTGATGATAATGACAATTTTAAACTAGGTGGTTCAATTGATTTAAAAAAATATACTAGAATGAGTGTAGGAATGAAGTAAATCAAATACTTAGTAATAAATAATTACCATGGTTTTCAGCTAATGCAGCCGACACATCAGACGACCCTCCGAGCCTCGAGGCATCAAGAAGTTGAACCCCAAGAAGCAGCAGACCCAGTAGAAAAAAAAAATATTAGCCAACTTTTTTGATGTGATACAAATGAATAAATTTTATTTATTTATTTATGTACACACTAAACACTGAATAAAGTAAAATACATAAAGATTTAATAGAAAAAAGGAACGGCTGCTTGTATCATTAGAAATTTCTTCCAGCAGACCTGCGACAGTAGAGTTGGATGCGAAACGTAGACAGGTTGTGTAAAACAGGAAAACTTAAATTAGAGCATTAGCAACCTACACATACTTACATTATTTTATTGGCTAAAATACCCATGCATACAATAATAATAATATAGACCAAATATAGAAACAAATACATGAATAAATAGAATAATTTAAATTTCTTGGTAGCAAGAGATAAGCAATTTATGAATAGGTTATTGATATACCTAACTACTTAGGTATGTTGTTACCCTATAAGGATTGTATCTTGTGCTGTCATTTATCTAGATGACGGGGTATTAAAAAAAAACCTATGTGCTTTTTACGTATTATGTAACCGAACAATACACCAATCACTGAATAATTGCTTAGCACAATTTTATGAAGTTGCTCAATCTCACCTCGCAAGTAATATAATACATTTTGTTGAAAACTAAATGTAGGTACTAAACTGACATTCTATATGTATAAAATGGTTTGAATTGACATTAAAATACCTAATAGCATGGAAATGAATAGGTAAGTACATACTTATTTGCCACTAAACCCGAGTACGTCAATGCTTATAGAGATGACTTTCAAAGGCTGAAAATCGGAAAAAAAACTCAATGTGATGCGAATGACAGCGCCTTTTGCGCAGTCGCGTGTTCACTTCACTCGATTCCTGTCAAGTACTAAAATCACGCGGCGGTATCCATAGCAACACCACTTCGGCGCAAAGTGCAATAAAGTTGAACCGTTGAATATTGTCGTAGTAGGTAGGTATTGATGATGATGATTTGATGAATATTCTTGTATAGTTGGCAACGACTAGTTAAGTACACATCACGTACATCTTTTTTTATTTAAATGATTTGTAATTAGGTACCTACACAAACAATAAAGAAAAAACTCAATGTGATGAGAATGACAGCGCCTTCTACGCAGTCGCGTGTTTTCACCAGATTCCTGAAATCACGCGGCGGTATCCATAGCAACACCACTTCGGCGCGATGCGCTGCGCAAAGTGCAATAAAGTTGAAACGTTGAATATTGTCGAAGTAGGTAGGAATTGATGATGATGGTTTGATGAATAATCTTGTATAGTTGGCAACGACTAGTTAAGTATACATCACGCACATCTTTTTTTATTTAAATGATTTGGTAATTAGGTACCTTCACAAACAATAAAAAAAAAACTCAATGTGATGCGATTGACAGCGCCTTCTGCGCAGACGCGTGCTCACTTCACTTCATCCGATTCCTGTTAAGTACCAAAATCACGCGGCGGTATCCATAGCAACACCACTTCGGCGCGATGCGCTGCGCAAAGTGCAATAAAGTTGAACCGTTGAATATTTTCGTAGTAAGTAGGTAGTAGCGCATCTTATCACGCTAGGTTTCGGATTTCATTTAAGTCATCGGCGGATAATATAGTTCCAAATTTAATGTAAAAAAAAACTCCAAAGTGTCGTAGCCATACTTCGACTAGATGAAGTGAGCGCGATGCGCGAATGTCAGTTGAACTCTTGAATTTAATAGATTTGGGCTAACAACAACGCTAAACAACGTCGCACAGGCTTTACTCGACTCGATCCACATTGGCTTCTTCAAACCATATCGCGATTGAGTCATGGCCGGGATTGCGTTTACATAATCATTTAACAATGGGTTCATAGTAAAATAATAAACAATGTCGATGCGCATTTTCTTTAATAGATGTCTTAAACGTTTGTTTAATTTAATTTATTGTACGTGCGTGCCGCGCTCGCGCCTCAGGCTATACCTAATCTAAGCAAAAAAATTAAAAAACAACATTGAGTTTCTAACCGAATTTGTTTTACTTTTTTGTTTTAAAAACTCCCAAAATAGTAATGTTTAGACACTTAAATACTAGGTTTGAAATAAGTACCTACTTAATATAAAATTATCAATAGAATTAGCATAAATAATATTATTAAAATCTCGATTATGATTGTAGATGTTATGCTTGGTCAATCCCTAGCATCAGTGGGATGACACTGACAGCTCACTCCACGCTCACTTCACCTATGTTTTCACGGTGAGATGGTTACAGAATAGCAAAGCAGGAATGGGTTTCATTTTGACAGTTCAACAACATTCATTGCGTTATTTACTTTGTTGAAAAGACACATTTTTCGAACATATAAAGCAATGTATTAGCAATAGGCTTCAAAATGATTCAGATTGTGATAGATAGTGTGTTACGTAATTAGGGTGCTGCTTCCAGTATTTTAAAGTAAAGAAACAGATTCACGTAGACTGAAATACTAAAAAAAATCTAACGCATTTTAATGGCATTTAATCTTCGTCAGCAGTTTCTCCTTATATATTTTTTTGTCATTTTTAAGACCTAAAAAAGAGGGTGTGTGCACGTTAAAAGTGGAAACTAACGACTGGAGCCGAGTATACCCGATTCAGCGTCACCGACCCAAGCGTGACAGTTTAGGGGGCCGAACGAAGACACGGGCCCATCCGAAAATAGTTTGAAACTTTGGAGTGAACCTTAAACCCGATTAACTAACTTTTTCGGACAGGTTAAAACACATCGGGAGTACGGACAATTGTCCCATCGTGGTGTCAGCCATTCTTATGTCGGGCCCCATACTAATCTTATATCCTTAGGTGAGAAGGAGTAGGAGACGCCCGTAACGAGAGCTGCCAACCCGTCATACTTTTCATACAAACGCTCGTACGTGATTATGGCGTTGTAACACATCTTTCATATTTTTTTTTGTTTTTTCATTAAACTTTCATTAAATTAATAAGTGTCTTGTGTACTTTATCTAGGTTTCTATGCAAGCAAAAATTCAAAATTTGGAGAAACAAATTCAGTATAAGCCTCCAAAAATCAATTTTCTCCACAAATTTTACCTGGACTTTTGCCGTTCATAATGAACTCATAAATTGTGAACGTAAAGAAAACATCAGCATAGAAACCTCGCACATGTAATGGAGACTCTAAATGACAAAAATATTTTCCAAAAAAATTTAAGGCTTTTGCAAAAACACGTATTTCCTGCAACAAGTTTTGTGAAATCTCCGCGCGCCAATTTTCGTTCGATGTTATCGCGTTCTCACTCTTGCTTCTTGTTTCAAACATTGCTTTGAATGAAACAACAAGCTTTTCAATCATGCTTGGTTTGACGATAGACGGACCGGGAAGGGTCCTCTTAAAGAGTAGATCTCCAGCTTCGTTCACTGTTTAGAAAGAGCCCAATGTGCGCTTAGAGAAATTTTCACTTTAAAAGTCTCAACAGTGTTGAGGGTAGTCTAGCAGTGTCTCTTATTAATTGATCGTCGCAGCTGCCTCGCTGATCCAATTACATTATATTGACAATTCCCCCGGGAACCCCCCGATCGCGACGACTAATGAAATCTACACCCAAGTACTGGTTATTACAAAAGTGTTCGTTTAAAAAAAGATGAAGATAATAAAGCCCCATGAATGTACAAACCACCACCATACTAAACCTTCTGTACGATAGAATTAGAAAACTCGGTGATTAATCAAAATTCATATGAAAAAAATAAGCTGAGAAACGGCAAAAATTTAGTACGTAAAAAGTCATCAAATGCATAACCTCCTCTTTTTTATAAGTCGGTTAAAAGACACCGCTGACAACCCACTTTCACAGTTAGAAGAATCGGAACAGTAATCTGCCAGATAACTCGTCTCTGCCAGCGGGGTAATTACGTAACACACTGACAGTAGGAATGGGTTTCATTTTGACAGTTCAACAACATTCATTGCGTTATTTACGTTGTTGAGCAGACAAATTTTTCGGACATATGAAGCAATGGATTAGCAATAAGCTTCAAAATGATTCAGATTGCGATAGATAGTGTGCTACGTAATTAGGGTGCTGTTTTCAATTATTTATATCATAGACAATTTATATGTTGTTCTAGCTTGTGATCTCACAGCTTTGTACTAGAGTTAAACTGCTCTAAGGCCGAGAACTATAAACATTATTGCACGCCCTTAGTTTACGAGTAAGCGTTATCCCTGTCACTGTCATACTATACTGTCAAGTTACAAGTGCAATATACAGTTGCGATCATTTCCTATTATGTCCTTTTGGTATTGTAAACAGGACTTAGTTTTAAGCTATTGCATAGCTTTTATCGCGGGCTTTGAGCGCGGCGACCGAATCAAGAAATTCCGTAACGAAAATAAAACCTAACACCCCCCACTCCGCCTACCATGCAGCTCGGCCGAGCGTTCGCTTAACGTGTATGTATATGGTACGACTGTACTTGAATTATTATCAAAGAAAAAAAAAATACTGCATAAATAAAAATAAAAAAAAATTATAATTGCATAAGTTGATAAAAAATGCTATGCAATAGCTTTACCGCGGCAGTCCCCGAGTGCCACACGTGTTTTTTTTTTGTTTTTATGAACCGGTAATTTTATTTCTGCTTCTATGTTTGAGTTTTAATATTTAGCCTGTGTTCTTCCTGTGCGAGTCTCAATAAATACTTTTTCTTTCTTTCTAAACATTTTTTGAATGCGCTAACTATTTTATATACCGTAAAACGGGGTGAATAGGAACAGAGGGATGAATCGCAACGAAACTTTATAAGGGACTTTAACATTGAAATAATATAGTTTGTTGCCAAAAAGGACTCTAATGTGTGTTTACTGTATTATAATTAACGATGAAGTGCCCTTGTTGGCAACAACCTATATTATTTCAATGTTAAAATCCCTTTGACAGTTTCGTTCCGATTCACCTCTGCGTTCTTATTCACCTCGTTTTACCGGTACATCTCAGGCTATAATAGCAAGGAGTTTCTACGTGAAATTAGTCTCCCATGGTCGAGACTGTTATGAGGTTTCTAGACCATGTGCAACGGACCGCGGTGCCATCTTCACGCTAGCTCTGAGTCGTCTTGCGTCTTGATATCCGTGTCACTACATTCCTTTAAACATGTTCTTTTTCTTACGGAGCAGAATTTTTAGACAAAAGTAGATATCGAAGATTTGGATAGTCAATTAAGAAAGAAATAAAGATGAGATTAAAAGAGATGAGATTAGATTGTAATTATGTCGTATACCTTTGTAATTTACTGTGTGTACATAAATAATAAAATAAATAAATAAAGGAAGAAAGGAAAATTGATACTAAAATGGTTATAGGAAGAAAGGAAAATTGTTACACCAATATACTGTGGCATGGCAACACAGATTTTTGATTTTTTATTAGTTATTACTTGTTATTTTTGCGTTTAATTTACAGTGATCGATTTTCAAACGTGTAAACAATATGGCAGTTTTAAAACTATAATTATCCAGGCGTTAAAAGGTTTATTACCAAAGGCATGAATCGATCCAAAAACAACAAAACTTTCGCGAGTACAAATATTATCTTTATCCAAACATTTTATAAAGTTTGTTTCACGATAAATCTAAACAAAAAGCTATTTCGTGCTTACAATAACAAAAAATTTCACTCTACTCGCATAAAACAACTCACATTTTGACACAAAACCACAAATCATTTAATTTATATTTTCCACAACAAAGCACTTGTGTTCTCGACTATAGAACATGGCATTACAGTATGAGCCTTATTTATTACATCGTATTTTTAAAAAATAACTTCACTTTCATAAAACGTGGAATCTACTGAGTACTTGACAACTTTGTCTGAGTTTTATTTCAAATTTTATACGATAAGTAATAGATGAATAAAGGTTATACTGCCGGGGTCGCGGATTGTTCGAAAGAGTTACCGTGGCCCTGGCGCACAGGCAACTGAAGGAACACGGGTGGGTTTTAGTCAGTAAGAGTCTGACAGGCCCTTCCGCTCCACCCAGAGCGGGATAGGTCATTTGACGACCCATAAAAAAAAAAAAGGCTGGCAGGTACATCGACGCAACACCTGTTACCATGGATTCGGTACATGATTCTGGACCATCCTTTTTTTTGTGTAGGAAATCATCAAATGACTTCTCCCGCTGTGGGCGGAGCGGAAAGGTGTGTCAGACTCTTACTGACTAAAACCCACCCGTGTTCCTTCAGTTGCCTGTGCGCCAGGGCCACGGTAACTCTTTCGAACAATATGCGACCCCGGCAAGCATCGGCCCTATCGGACCACGCCAATATTACTGACATCTCTTTGAGGCATTCTGGACCTCCCTGCGTTGAAAGTTTTCGTCATTTATTTAAAAAAAAATGCTGTTCCATACATTTTGACCGCGTAGGTATTGCACTTTTGTAGGAAAAAGCTGTTTTTTTAATAACCTACGATAAATTTCAACGCTGTATCATGTACATGGTATCAGGTTGTGCGTCGATGTTCCAGTCACCTTGTATTTTAGCTCTGGCAACATTGTGGGGTAGATTTTAAGTATAACTTAATATTTTTCTTCCCGAGGACCTAGCACGAACGCTCGACGTAACCGTAACGTTAATTCGAACGATATTTTAATCGAAATTACAACTATCCGATAGCATTTTGGTTTAAATTAAATTTAAATCTATGTCTGCAACGAGTTTTTTTTTTCTGTTTTGTTTAGAAAAGGCGACGTCACCCGCTCGCGGTTTGAAGAAAAGCCACTACGGTAGAAAAATAAATATTAAGCGTAGTAATTATTGCAATATTCCACGTGACAATTATTTGATGTTACTTTTCACCAGTGAATTATTGAACTGAAACGGTGATAGCCGATTTTAACTGCCACAATAAAAAAGTACCAAAGTCCAAAACAGTCATCGATCTAAAAAGGTCAATCCTGAAGTTACCCTAAATTGTACTCACATTGTATGAAACCACAAGAAATTGGCTATAGACCCTGTCCTTTGACTTAGTTTCGGCGTTTCTTCTCAGAATAAGTTGGGAAAGGTCTACTTTGTAATACTAAGAGCCTACTTTTTTATCAACTCTGGTCTGTAGAGGCACATTGTGCCCAGGTTATTATCTCTTTTAATCGGGAATCTATAATACAGGGTGTAAAAAGACCTATCACATGAACTTCTTCTTCTTGCCCATTCTTCTCCATACGAAACTACCTTTTGGAAGGGGCGACTAGAATCAATTCTATTTTGTTGTAAACTTTGACGTTCAAAAATGCCCTTTATGTGCCTATTTGAAATAAATGATTTGACTTTGAACGACAATTTAATAAAATATCAATCAATAGGATTATAATTATGATTTAGAGGGTTGTTTTGATGGTTTTAATGATGAAATTTCTGTAAATACATACTTGTTACGGTCGCGAATCATATTTTGTTCAACATACAACTTGACACTGACCTGCAAATTGCAAAAAACTAAAGAAATTTCTAATTTTGTGGGCTACCTGGCGCTTCCCCCTTAAGGGTCTTTGTTTTCGCGGTATGAACGTGCTTTAACGGTTTGTTCAAGCGATAGGAACACGCGAAGGAGCTTCGAAATTAGTCGAATTGGAACAGTAAGAAAAGGTGAGGTATTTTCAATTAAATATTCCGGCGCCCACTGCTTATAGGCAGACAATTTTGAGTGAGAAAACTTTGTCAAGTCAAAACTAATTTACTCGCAATCAATTTAAAAACTCTTACAAAAATTAGATTCTATACATTTTAGTGTCATTTCAAAAACGGCACCTTTTCGCTACGTTCCAGTTTTTCAGCTGGAATGGTGATCCGAGTTCATGCTACTATATGAAACAATAACGTATCGTAAAAACCGATACGGAAAATAGATGGGCCATGCAAGGTGTGAATGGGCCACATAGCCATGGCTATAAGGCTATAAAGTATCGTAGGTACGAGCCATTCGTTTAGACTAGAGTGTAAAATAAAACCGCTATGCCCGCTGGAAACCACGCAGGTTAGATAGTAGCCGCCTGGCAACCAACAATTCGGGGAATAAATTCATTTTTCGCACCTTTTTCCGAAATTCAATATTCATCCAAGTAGCGTGGAATATGTGGTTTTTGAACGGGTTAGAAGCGTAGAGTAGAGATGAAACTACATACTTGGCAAAGCGTGCATGCATAGGTATTGCATCTGTTATGATGATGTAGTAAAAAATAGCGGTATGCCATCGGAATCTTTGTTAGCTACACCTATTATTCATTAAATCGAGACTTTAAAGGCAGACTGGCGCGACGCGACAGCGCGGCACAAAGGTACTGCTCGTCGCGCGACGAGCGGCGCCTTTGTGTCGGGCGTCGCGTCGCGCCAGTGTCTACGAGCCTTAACTCACACACTAAATTAATACTTGTTAAAATTTTGGCAAAATCATCTACTTTTCATTATTTGTAAATATGTGAGCACCATGTATCTATCACATAATTAATTTATCTGCCTTTGCATTATATTTAATTCTTTTTACCTATTGTGGTATAGTAATTTTATTCTAGGTGCATCGTCTTCACATATAATTATATAATTAATATAAACCTACAAATATTGTAAAACATTTTAAAAAAGTACAGGTGGAGTTTCTTGCCCATTCTTCTCCATACGAAACTACCTTTTGGAAGGGGCAACTAGAATCAATTCAATTTTTTTGTAAATTTTGACGTTCAAAAGTGCCTTTTATGTGCCTATTTGAAATAAATTATTTGACTTGACTTTGAAATCTTAAAAATGCCGATATACGATAAAAGTTACGTTAGGCTAAAGTTCCCATGATCTCCGTTGCAAGTATGGGAAGGGAACACCAGGGTGGTTTTTAGTCAGTAAGAGACACACAGACACACAGACATCTATGAGGATTTTCCAACACGGAACAAAAAAAAAGGCTAAGATTTCATAGAAGCATGGTGACCTCCACATGCGTCCGTAATGTCCAAATATAGAGCAATTTTTGACATCTTAATGTCAAATGCTGGTGAAAATTACAGATTTTCATGACGTCCGTTATAATTATGACGGAAACGCTCTTTTATATAAGGAAACTAGCTTTATTGGCCAAGAACTGACGTCCAAAAACTGGATGGAAGAAAGATGGATGAAAAACTGGATGAAGCTTGATTCTTTAGCCTGCATTTTAACAACAGCTAGCAAACTATCGGATTAACGGGATACGAGATAAAAAAATCGGAACCTTGAAACACAATCCCGAAAATTGGAATTCCTGAAACAAACAAAAGATACCTCTTCATCGTAGTCTGAGCGATCCCTCTTCATTGTCCCCACAGAGGGCGGCCTCCGTCTGTCTGCTGGACAAAATACGCGCTAAAATTAATGATGTTTCGACCATGTCTCGGACATGTCAAGGAAACTTTGGTACTGGGACAAGATTTTCGAATTAGATAATTAAATTTATTTTCTCGTATGTAGATAGGTAGGAATTTGCTTAGATAATGTATTTTGAATAAACTTTGGGTTGCTAGTGCATCAGAAAAGGTCTTGCAAAGTTATAACTTAACTAGGGACCTGCCCCTGCTTCATACGGTTGAACGACTTAACAAAACGTAACTTTAATATTAATGTATTTTATGCATATATCTTCCGAAAATAAAAACTCCAAATAATGGTGAACACCGCATCAAAATCCATTGCGTAGTTAAATCTGCAACTGCAACATGCAAAGCGTCTTTAATTTATAATATACAGCGGGGTAATTACGTAACACACTAACAGTAGGAAAGGGTTTCATTTTGACAGTTCTACAACATTCATTGCGTTATTTACGTTGTTGAGCAGACAATTTTTTTGAACATATGAAGCAATGGATTAGCAATAGGCTTCAAGATTCAGATTGTGAAAGATAGTGTGTTACGTAATTAGGGTGCAGGGTTATTGGTTATATGTCGGCAATCCGTTAAGGGGATGTAGGAGAGGTAATTTGCAACTGAATGACCCCTGATGACCCCTATGCAAATGTCAACCATTTTAGAGTAATATGACATTTTATATTTTTCATATTCATATTCATATTCATTTATTGCATTTCATGTTGTTTACAGGTTGTTACATTATGATAGTTCCAAACAATGAACCCTGCTAGGGCACAGCAATGTGTAGGCGACAGGTTTTGGAAGATATCTGGTTCTCGTCGGATAGCTGAGAAGTTGTACATATTTTTGGAATGTTCTGCCGATAAAGTACTGCAGTGTTTTTTTTTTTTGCAGAAGTCGTCTATTTTAGTCAAAAAATGATAGAAAATGTTAACGATTTGTGAAACTATTAAAGATAATTGTCATTTTATGGTTGATTATTATGATAATGTATATAATATATATGATTATAATAATTTAAAAAAAAATCGTACATTGTATTTAAAAAAAAAAAAGACAAAGTTGTGTTTTTGCATCAAGCTGATTAGAATGTTATAGTAACTTCCAATAGTAAGTCAGATAGGAAACGCTGACCTCATCTAGTTTAAAAAATATGATTGACGTGTAAAAGTGTTTGTACAAACTTACTTACAGAAATAAAATCATTTGACATTTATCAATAATTTATTTAAAATTGAACCTCTAATGTCAGGAAATTTAATCATACGTATCCCGAATATTTTAGAAACGAGCTCTATAACGGATAAATATTATAACGATGAATTTTGTAGGTTCCAATAATCCAAAAACATTTTCAGGACTTTGTAAATACAGAGAAAGCTTTTCTCTGAACAGAAGTAGTAGGTATAATAAGTAATACAGTGCTCATACTTCGTTGCAAGTGAACTATTAATGAAATACGGACTTACTTCTTGCTATTAATAAAAGCGGACTTAAGGAAGTGCAGGACTGGGGAACTTAAAGCGACTTAAGAGTTGCAAGTTTCAAAGTAACGTTGATACATTTAAAAGGGTTTGTTTGGAAGCTGTGTGGCAATTAGCATTCAGTTTTCGAATAACAATTAATGCCTCGTGGAATCTAGATTTAATTTCAGTACGTACAACTCAACGTCGGGAAATCTGTACTAATAATAATAATTATGTATGATGAATAATAATAATTATGAATGATGAATAATAATAATGATGATGATGATGATGATGATGAATCATGAATGACGTGTGTGTGTAATATGTGACCTATTTGTGTCACTAAGCAACATTGGATTGGATCAGTTTTAAGTGTATGTATTTTACATCTTTGAATATAGTGATTTGTGGAACCTCTATTTAACAGTATAAGAATATCTAACGGATAAATTCAATAATAATACATAATACATAGTTTATTATAAACAATATATATATAATAAGAAAAATAACAAAATTAAATTATATTAAATACTTAATGATTATACTACACTAATATCAATGAACAAATTTTAATTATTATTATAATATAATAATTATTATATTAATTATATATAATAATTATAATTATTATTATATATTTTAAGCATTATTTAAATTAATTAAATTGTATAATAAAATAATAAATGAATAGATAGATTTGCATATATAATATTAAAATAATAAGTAAATGAATAGAAATGTAAAATACATAATAGGGTATAAAAAAATTATTCAAACTTAATAACATGGAAAATTAATAAAGTGCTCTTCCTCTCTCAACTTATTTAAAAATTTGCTGTGCCCGACAGGGTCCACAATTGTTTAGCAATATTTTTTTATTTACCACCTGTAAGTGTACATTAGGCATTACAATAAACGATTTGAGATTTGAACAGTAACGACTTACTCGTAGCTTATAAACGAACGTTGTTCACAATCATACGGTGTCATATATATTAGATTGGGGGAAAAATTATATCGTATTTTAATACAAATTCAATACTAAGAGTTCGTGTGGCACCCAAATGTCGAGTTTTTTTGTATACCCAGACTTTTGCAAATGGGTCAAAACTGTTTTGTGGTCAACCCCTAACTCTTCAGCTATGTCGTAACTACTAGTATAGCATCTTGCGCTACTTTTTCAATAATGGCTTAGACTTTATCCGTAACAGGGCGACCAGAGCGTGCTGCATCTTTGACATTAAAATTCCCGGACTGAAAACACTTGATCGAACTTTGTGCTATTTTTACTGACACTGCGTTAAGTCTATAAACGCCACATATTTTTTTCGCGGTTTGTGTCGCTTTTTTTTCAATTTTTGTAATAAACCTTCAAAATGTATCGAATTTCTTCGCTTTATTCACAAATTTTAAAGGACAGAAAAACAATTGAAAAATGGCCGGAAAACATTTTTGCTTTTGATTTTTCTTTAAAAAAATTTAATCTATTCAATTGTATCAAAACTAGCCAGATACAAACAGTACACAGCCAAAGAGGTTTTACTACAACTTTATAACCTATAAAATACGAAAAAAAAATCCCCGACCATGTCTGCTCATTATGAAAGGTCACCAGCGTATGGTGGAACGAGGGTGGGATATTTCATCACGTGCAACACAATTTAATTACTTAAATGTACCACATTTCCATATTTTGAAAACGTTTTATCCTAGAGGATACATTTACTAATGAGAACGCCATCATTATCTCAATTTTCTTAAACGAAATTATTTTCAGTCATAAAAGAAAACGAAATGTTTAAAGTTTTCAAGAAGTAACGTGTTTTCAGCCAGATGCATCCTTACCTAGTGACCGTCACTGATGTCATTTTAATGACAGCAATCTCAACATAATGTCTTCAAAACTGCACAAAGTACCGCTGCTGTTTCTTAAACATCTAAGTACCCTCAAAGAAAATAAACTCCAAGTCTTGGTTACAAATCGGTTCCTTAAAGTATTTTGCGAAGTTTTAAAATAAAATACCTGGGTAACTTGGAGACCGCGGAACTCATCGTCACTTATAAATATGTTAAAACTCCTGGATTCCTGCCATGTCGTGAACGACTTCAGTTAACGTTGGGTAGCAATGACTTTTTGAAAAGACCTCTTTAGTTTGCTTGCTAAATTTTTTATATTTTATGACGTGAATTTTGTGGTTTGAATGATTAGGTTTAAAGCGCTTTATGGTTTTAAGCTATTGCATAGCTTTTATCGCGGGCTTTGAGCGCGGCGACCGAATCAAGAAATTCCGTAACGAAAATAAAACCTAACACCCCCACTCCACCTACCATGTAGCTCGGCCGAGCGTTCGCTTAACGTGTATGTATATGGTACGACTGTACTTGAATTAATATCAAAGAAAAAAAATACTGCATAAATAAAAAATAAATAAATAATTATAATTGCATAAGTTGATAAAAAATGCTATGCAATAGCTTTACCGCGGCAGTCCCCGAGTGCCACACGTGTTTGTTTTTTTTAAATTTATATTTGTGATTTCGCTAGCTACCACAAAATTTAGTTTTGGCTAGAAAAAGGATTTTCAAGTTTTGAAAGTAGAAAATATTGGCGCGAAACAGATTTCCGGAGTGGAGAATTCGAGGTGTGGTAGCACATAGTTGAGACTTTTACCCCAACAATTAGTTGTTATAATAATTATAATAATAGTCCTCCAGACCAAATTTCGGTCATAGCGACCAATCTCAGCGGAGACCAGCTTTCGGTGCGGGAGATATTGAAGTGCACAAGTGTGTGCGCAGACACAGGTGCACTCTCTCTTCCCTTACTTTCATAGACCGATGAGACGGCAATCCGACACGACCGGAGAGAGATCAGGCGCAGGACCAACGGCTTAACGTGCTTTCCGAGGCACGGGGGTATCATACCGCCAACTTCCGAACTCCGGGTTGTTACTAAGAAATTCCTAATGGAAGACCCCAATAACACTTTACCCGGACGCGTTTCCGACGACGAGACCAACGGGGCAGTCAGATGATACAGGTAAGTAAAAGATATAGGTACAGTCACGAGCATAAATATATATACACTTGGCTAAATTCAAAAGCGACTTTCTCCTTAATTTTTTAATGAAATTGTATGTTATCACGAACATAGTATTTTCGAACCCATAGGTTTATGTAATATGTCGTATTTCAACGTTCCATTCGTTATTTCACGAATAAATCACTGTAGAAAGTTGACAAGTGTTGACATATTAGTGCTCGTGACTGTACTCTCCTAATGATGAAACATTTTTAAGCTTCAAACATTTTTATTCTTTCTGTGTTGTCTGACAAAATATGCCGTCGTCATACAATCCTTTGATTAATACCAACATTAAGAACAATAACCAATTCTCAAGGGGCTTGTGGCTGGTGGCTAAGTAATAACAGTCGTACGGGTCGACCGATCAGGTTAAGCCCGCTTGCCACGTTGGTCCGTGGATGGGTGACCATCTCTTTACATACAAAGAGCACTACGTGCCTCGGAAAGCACGCTAAGCCGTTAGTTAGAAGCCCGAAAGTTTGATAACCAGTCTTACCAAGGGGTATCGTGTTAGCCAGTGGGTTGTGGAGGTCAGATAGGCAGTCGCTCTATGTAAAATACTGGTATTCAGCAGCATCCGGAAGACTGGAAGCCGATCCCAACATATGTAGTAGGGAAAAGGCTAAGCAAGCTAGGCGTCATGTTCGTGATCGGGCGCCATCAGTAGGGACTGGTCATCTCTTAGCTGCCACGGCTTATTTTAATTTAATTTAATGTTTGAATTGTTTTTGTCTTTTTAGTACGGACGCTTTTAACTTCCTGCATCGTTCTCACATGCATGATTTCAACATGAATGATGTAACCAATATTTTGTAACCATACTTTGATTTAAAAGAGTATCCATGGAGTTTCTTGCCCGTTCTTCTCCATAGGTACCTACTACGTTTTGGAATGGGCAACTAGCTTCATCGTTCTGACTGACTGACCCCTTGACAATTTAAAAGTGCCTGTAATTGGTTTATTTGTAATAAATGCTTTGAGTTTGAGTTTGATTGATTGAACCAATTCTTACAATATACCGAGACTAAAAATACGTCTTCATCATTAACCATATCAAAAACTGCACAGTGCAAACAATGACGACACTCATTTATCACACATGACATACAAAGCCACGGTCGTCGCACAGTGTGACGATCTCGCGTGTCACGGGACAAAATCTGCCCGGGCATTAGCACAGTTACCCAGTGGACCAAACACGTATGAAATTAATGACCACTGACGCCAACTTAAACTAGAAATTAACCGTGGAACACTGTGCAGTGGTGAGTGTTTCAGATTTTGAAGGTATGATGATCAGCGATTGGATATTCGGATGCATATTTAGCTAAAGTTAATTTTTAGCTATGAAAGTATAGAAATGGTTTCTTAAATATTTTTTTGTATAATTTTTTTTTTTTTTTGTATAAAAAAACCCGGGATACCAGAAACACCGATTATGTATAACCTATTTTTCAATCTTTCTTTCTTTCTAGTATGGAAATGATTTCTAAAAAAATATTTATTTTAAAAAAATACCCGAGATTCTTGCATTGCAAATTATTCAGATGCATATTTATTTAAAATTAACGTTTAACCCCCGATGCAAATAATGTGTATGTAGGGTGTAAGAGGAGGAGTGGTGTGTGTTAGTTAAAGTAAAGATTTTTTCGATACAAAAGCCCATTCCATATTAGGCAACATCTCAACTTTAGGTGAATATCCGATCTCTGATGATGATGCAAAGTTAATTAAATGTTATCAGGTTACTCTTTACCGGTAATTTGGTTAACACTGAGGCAGAATGTTTGGTATAAAGTTCCAAAAGCTATCCCATCTCGACCTTTTTGTTCTTGAGGGTATCTAATAAGGATACGTTACGTTAGGGTCCAATATAGCTTTGGATAAACCGATTTAATATTATTCTTTTATAATAATAGGACGGTCAAAAAGGATTTTTATATTTTATAGGTAGAAAGTTGTAGTAAAATCTCTTTGGTTGTACTGTTTGTATCTGTCTGGTTTTGATACCATTATATAGACGACATTTAAAAAAAGAAAATGTTAAAACGATTTCCCGCCATTTTTCAAATGTGTTTTTGTTATGTCCTCCGAAATTAGTGAATAACGAAAAATTTCGATAATATATTTTGTAGTTTTGTTACAAAAAAGGGAAAAATACGACACAAGCCGTGAAAAAAATATGTGACGATTATGGGCATAGTGTCAGTAAGAGTAGCACTAAATTGGTTCAAGCGTTTTCAGTCCGGGAATTTTGATGTCAAAGCTGCAGCTCGCTCTGGTCTGGTGGTGGTCTGGTCTGATGATTTAAGAGATGCTATTTTTGAAAAAGTGGAGCAAGATATTAGTAATAACGACATAGCTAGGAGAGTAGAGTTAGGGGTTGACCACAAAACAGTTTTGACGCATTTGAGAAAGTCTGGGTATACAGAAAAGCTCGACATTTGACTGCCACACGAGGTCTTGGGCCCGTATTACAGAACCTCACTCAAAACATAACATACTGCATGTATGTACGCTGATTTATTACATCACACAGGGGAACGTCATTACGTCATTCGAGAGGTAGTTGCTGAAAATCAGCGCTGTTGACGATAGGTTCGTCCGAAGTCACAGCATTTTGCTGAGCAACGACCTGTTCTTGCACAGATGCGACGCACTGCTTAATTGTTCTTATTATTATTGTTTGTTTGTTACAAAAGTAGTCATTTTTCCACACTGCAATCAGCATTTTGTTTTTGTTTTGATCGTTTGATTGTTGTCATTTGCCAGTGTCGCAACACAGAGCAATGTTTATTGTCTTTGGTCTCTGGCATCAAGCAATAGACAAAATTATGAAACTTTTGTAACATGAATACGAGGCTTTTGGCTATTTTGTATGTCTCTAAATTAATGTCGTTCATTTGTTAGGTGCGTTTTGTTTGTGCAGAATAAACTATTTTTCTTTCTTTCTTTTTCTTTCTTTATACTGTCAGTCCTTTTACACGTGCAGCCTGTGGGTCGACTATTTGCAGAGGGCATACAGTGACCTGAGAGTGCAGTACAACAATGCATTCAGGGTGCTGATGGGGCTCCCGCGGTATTGCAGTGCCTCTGGCATGTTTGCAGAGGCCCACGTAGACAGCTTCGCTGCAGTCATGCGCAAGCGTTGCACCTCCGTCCTATCTCGCATGCGTGCTAGTACCAACAGCATCCTGTGTGTATTGTCGGACCGGTGGGATTCTCCGATGCTCGAACACTGGATACGACTGCATGCAGTCAAGTAAACACGCGAACGAGTATCGGAGTTTCCGATAGTGTTATGTTTGTTTAGTTTTTAAAGTGTCTTGTCATGTCATTACTAACACTAGTTTTTTATAAGCATTTCTGTGTTACTAACAACTATATGGATGTATTTAAAAATCCGAAATAAATGAATATAATAATAATAATAAATACTCAAGCATTACTTAAAACTCGTCTAAAGCCATTTGATTGGTTGAAACTAGTTTTAAGTAATGCTTGATTTTTGAGTAAGGTTCTGTTGTAATACGGGGTTTAGTCTTGAATTAGTATACAAAATACGAAAGAACTTTTTTCGTGACCTAATATTATACGATACTAAAAAAATCTTGGAAATAATTCAAGATACGCGGCCATAAGTGCGTAAATTCCTTCAGAATTACAGAAAACGGAAACTTATTTTTTTTTTACAGTAATTTATAAATTACCACTATTTGTAACACTAAATAAAATATTAAATTCACAAGAAGCCAAACTCGTGAGCAATTATTTAAATAACCTTAAAAGCCTTCAATCTAAATTGTTCCGTTTCACTTGAAAGGCAAACTACTTAAAGACCTGTTCCATTGACTAAATGCACGACCCGGACATCGAACCGAATACAAGAAAAATTGCAACACAGCTATTAATAACAGGGTGTTGCTTCCACCTGGCGCACAATGGAGCGATGCCAAATATCGTGGAAAAAATTGCATTTTAAAATTTCGTAATTTCTCATCTGTATGAAGTATTTTTCCTGAGACTGTGATTTATTAGATTTAGTTTTTTGAATAATAGATTTTTTGTCTCAAAAATATGAATACCAAGTTACACATTTTTTAATTCATAGCAATTTAAACTGTTCATATTTATTTAATTTTTTTACGTAAATTATCACGTGTAGTTGTAATTTTGAATGTTTCAACAACCATAATTAATATACAGCGCGTCCCACGGATATGCCACATGGAGGGAAAGTACCTTGAATATTGTAGATGGAACATTTTACTGTACCCCGTTAGATTTTTTTTAATGGGGTTATGTAAAAAAAATTGTTTACAAGAACGAGTATGAAAGTGTCCACGAGCTACAAGCAGAATTTAGACGTATTATACTAAATATTCACCACAACAAGATCCAAAAATCGACAGGGAGCGAAATAATCAAAAGAGTGCGACTTTGTATTCAACTCACTCAACTCAGAATGCTTAAAATGAGTCCCTCATTTTAAGCATTTGATAAATTGATTAATTTTGTATTAAAAATGTTAAAATTCATGGTCTTGCTTTTATTTTTGACACTATGTATTTAGCAAAAATAATCCTTATGATGAAGCCTTGCGATCGGTATGAAAAAGCTATAGGATGATTATTTTTCTCGTGTAACGGGTTCGATTCCCGGTTCAACCATGTAATTATTTAAATATCTATGGATGCAGTTTAAATTGTTTTTTAAATTCAAATAATGTCTTCTTTCAGTAAAATGTTCCATCTACAATATTCAAGGTACTTTCCCTCCACGTGGCGTATCCGTGGGACGCCCTGTATATCTCTCCTAGAATGTTCTAGTATATACTAATTTAACATTGTGACGTTGCAAAATCAATAAATAACGCAACAAGTAGCGACATCTTGTGTCAGGCATTGGCATGGCTGTTAGCGTGTTCTCTGTAACACTAGATAAATTATGTCATGTAAATTATATACAAGAGTATTAGTTAATTTAAATAAATAAACATACAGACATAATTTCCCACATTTAATTTAAAACAATGCCTAAGAAATGGAAAATAACCAATAGACAAGAATTCTATTTAGTCTATGGTAGTGGAAGCTTCTCGAAGGTTTGTGACATTGATCCGGCATGGGGAAGACCCGCAACGTGTGTGACACGATACGAATAGGATTTGGAAGAGGGACTTAGTTCTGGAGGAACAGACTGTACCCAAATAACCCGATGGGTTTCCGATAAGTCCCATTCGAAGCTGAATCCGGTGAGTGTTCAACCGTATTCTTTGTTCATGTGGGATGGCGTGGCCCGTACATGTGATTTCTGACACGAGTGTATTGTTACAGGTCTGGCTGTTTATGCTAGCCTCTTTTTTCTCTTGTATCTCTGATATATAATTGAGACGTGATGCTTTGGAGTAGCCCCGTGGTCTGATGATTGGAATGGATCCGGGTGCAGGCAACCTTTGAGGTGTGGTCATCCGTTTGACAGGAAGGCTTTACTTAACCGATATCGGTGATGAGGGAAGTTCGCCGCTCCAGGTAACGAAGCGTCATTATAAAACCCGTAGGTCACGTAACGTGCGAACACAGGGGTATCCTGTGTTCGATGCCAAGGGTCGTAGTCTTGTCAAGTGAAGGGATTAGTACTGAGAGATCACCGAGAATAATCGGTAAGGTAGCAATTTAGTCTATGAGAGAGTTAGGCCTATTGTATGGACTGGGTGATGAGACCAGTTGCCATAAAGTGTTGTGTCGCGGATTGTTTAGCATAATCTTATGTTCCCGTTGTTAGCACAACCTTGATAGGTAGGTACTTGTATGATTGAGCTAGTATCTATTAAGTGGTTCATCTCACGGACTCGCTATAGCGACTCTGAGTATATTGTAATAGTCTCATTGCAGGTGAACACACCAATACAACTAGACCCGAGACTGGTTGTACTGGTGTGGAAGCCCAGGTGTATGGGGAAAGGTATGTGGCCAGCCACATTCAATGTTGTGAACCTTCAATAGTGTGTTATTATAATAAACATTGCATTGTATAAGAAGGTACTTGTTTAATTGAATCTTTCCCTAGCAGCTTATTATACCCTACAAATTTACTTTAGCACGGTGGTGAGTAGTACAACACCGAAGGAGACCATCAACATCCAGTCTCCTAATCAATTCTGTACAACTCCGAGGGTCGGGTTACAGTTATACCTTCCCCCATATGCCTGGGCTTCCACACCAGTACAACCAGTCTCGGGTCTAGTTGTATTGGTGTGTTCACCTGCAATGAGACTATTACAATATACTCAGAGTCGCTATAGCGAGTCCGTGAGATGAACCACTTAATAGATACTAGCTCAATCATACAAGTACCTACCTATCAAGGTTGTGCTAACAACGGGAACATAAGATTATGCTAAACAATCCGCGACACAACACTTTATGGCAACTGGTCTCATCACCCAGTCCATACAATAGGCCTAACTCTCTCATAGACTAAATTGCTACCTTACCGATTATTCTCGGTGATCTCTCAGTACTAATCCCTTCACTTGACAAGACTACGACCCTTGGCATCGAACACAGGATACCCCTGTGTTCGCACGTTACGTGACCTACGGGTTTTATAATGACGCTTCGTTACCTGGAGCGGCGAACTTCCCTCATCACCGATATCAGTTAAGTAAAGCCTTCCTGTCAAACGGATGACCACACCTCAAAGGTTGCCTGCACCCGGATCCATTCCAATCATCAGACCACGGGGCTACTCCAAAGCATCACGTCTCAATTATGTATCAGAGATACAAGAGAAAAAAGAGGCTAGCATAAACAGCCAGACCTGTAACAATACACTCGTGTCAGAAATCACATGTACGGGCCACGCCATCCCACATGAACAAAGAATACGGTTGAACACTCACCGGATTCAGCTTCGAATGGGACTTATCGGAAACCCATCGGGTTATTTGGGTACAGTCTGTTCCTCCAGAACTAAGTCCCTCTTCCAAATCCTATTCGTATCGTGTCACACACGTTGCGGGTCTTCCCCATGCCGGATCAATGTCACAAACCTTCGAGAAGCTTCCACTACCATAGACTAAATTGAATTCTTGTCTATTGGTTATTTTCCATTTCTTAGGCATTGTTTTAAATTAAATGTGGGAAATTATGTCTGTATGTTTATTTATTTAAATTAACTAATACTCTTGTATATAATTTACATGACATAATTTATCTAGTGTTACAGAGAACACGCTAACAGCCATGCCAATGCCTGACACAAGATGTCGCTACTTGTTGCGTTATTTATTGATTTTGCGACGTCACAACATGAAACAAAAACAAACAAGTAGGTAGTTATAAAAAGAAGAAAATAAAATATAAAATAGGTACATTAATTTCTACATAATTATGTACCTCCATCAAGAAACCTTTATTAATTTTAACAAAATAACGAAACACAAACTATTATTATATTTTTTTCTATCAACCACAGACAATACATCGCAAGGCACATTTTTCCACCGGATAAGCACTACGATATTTACATCAAAGATAATTGCGTACTACCAGACGCAGTGTTGCCAACGGAAATACGAAGACGCTACATTTGCACTGAGCTGGCAACACAACTTTTAATTACAGCGGAGTACTGGTAATGTACAGCTGGGTACTGCATTTTATTATTTCATTTTAGATTAAACTGAAGGTAGTGAAATTGTTGGTTACTTAGAGTTACTTCTTTCGTTTGAGTAAGGATATTTTTATTTTAAAGTAGTGCCTGAAGGTTTCTTCAAATTCGAATTTAATTATGTGCCAGAATGTAGGTTTACAACGTATGATTTTAAAACTAGAATGGCCCTTTGGAATGGAACTAGGTATAGTGAATTTATTTTATTTATTATTTTTTAGTTTATTTTTAGTTTTCGTATGCTGCACTGGTTGACGTCATCACGTCAACGCCGGCTATCGCTGAAAACCAGCGCTGGGGCTCTGTCTCGCATAGGGTCGTAGCATTATGCTGAGCGATTGCCGTTTTGCGTGGATGTGACACATATTTTCCCCCAACTCTTTCTTTTTTTGTATTTGTGTGTTTTTGTTTGCGTCATGTTTACCGTAAATAAATGTATTTTCTTTCTTTATTTCCCTTTATATTCTACCTTTACACATGGTATGCAAATATTTATTTTTATCTTGCACAATCTAAGTAAATTAAAAAAAAATCAGCAACAACAAATAAGAGCTTATGCATTAGGATTTTTAAGGAACGAGGAAGTGTTTTTTCGTGTAAATATGTTGTTAATTTTCTGCGACGAAAGCTAACGAATTCTCTTTAGATATCAAACTACCTTTCTGCTTTTGATCAAGAACCACGTTTGGTGTAACCATTGTAATGTATTTATTTAACCATTTATATACACTTGTATATAAACAGACAAGATGAAAAGAACAGAAAAATAGGTACAAAGGTGATGCTTATTTCTAAAGAAATCTCTTCCAGCATACCTGCGAAAGGAGAGTAGACAAATAAAGACATTGTCAGATGTTTTCATGAAAGCTTTTTTAACACACGATCATTTAAAGTTAAATATTATTAAGTACGATTAAATTAGAAACATGTTGGTGAAAGCCCAAATCAAAATAGACGAAAGAACTTTTGTCTAAAACTAAATTCTAAAGTTAAAGTTCATCAGAATAATTTGAAACTAAACCAATGCTATTGATACGATTTACAACCACTGTCAACAGCACCCTAATTACGTAATACACTATCTATCACAATTTGAATCATCTTGAAGCCTATTGCTAATCCATTGCTTCATATGTTAGAAAAATTTGTCTGCTCAACAACGTAAATAACGCAATGAATGTTGTTGAACTGTCAAAATTAAAGCCATTCCTACTGTTAGTGCGTTACCCAATTACCCCGCGTTCTCATCTAATTATCTCTTGTAGTAATATTAAATTAAACAGAAGGCTATATTAATACATTAATCACAAATCTAAAAAATCATTATAAACAAAAATGTAAAACCAACCAAACAAAACAATTAAAACAACAACAAATCAAGAGAAGAACATCGTAAGGAGCCGAACTTTGTAAAAACAACTTAAATCCGACCGTAGGCTCGTGCGGTCGTGCTTGTATTTTCTTCACCGTCTGCGTCTGGCCGAAAGCCAAGAGGCCGAATCAGAGCCAGCACTTTAGGGATAATGGCAACAATAGTTTACAATATGGTGATGGATGGTGATAGTCTAGTAATTAATTGACGTCGATTATCGGCGTATGAGCAGTATTAAATAGGTAAGGTTTGAGATTTAATTGCAAAGAATTCATTTGTTTATCGTCTTATCCACGGTAAGGTTATATTTATCTAGCGATCTCTGAAAGCAGAACAAAATAACCAAATAACTGTACAGTAGAACTAATTTCTTAATGTTCCTCCGGAATCATCGCATTTCCGAATACAAACCAGTGCTAATTTCCATGTCCATCAATTATTAGAATTATCGTGTATAATCATTTGAATTCAGAACTAAGTACTTTATTCTTGTTTTGTTTTGACGTAACAACACAATAAAGTACTTAGTTCTGAATTCAAATTATTATGCACGATAAATCTAGCATTCGTTTGTATTCGGAAATGCGATGATTCCCGAGGGAAATTAAGCAAATAGTTTTTCTGTAGTTTAGATGATGTTTCAGGTATAACACATACCAACAAAATAACTAATGTTTGAAGTTTAAGTCTAGGTATTACATTATTATCCGAAAAAAATCTGGCTACATTACTAAAGGGTTGATTTTTAATAGTCATTTAAAACACGAACACTCGAGCCTTGCACATTTACTCTTCGGATTCAACTGAATTTGACCACCGAATTTTCGGCTTTACCCGAATTTTGCCGAACACATAATTCGGCAGAATCAACAACCAGTCCATCACTAAATAGAAGCCTTTAATAATATCCGCAGCTACTCAAAAGCGACGGAAATCAATAAATTCATAGCAGATTTCTGAACCGGGATATTTCCCGGAAAACTGTTCACTGATATTAATCAAATTATTTATTGCTTCCTGTTTTTATTTGTTTTATTGTAAAAGCACTCCTTTGTTTTTCGTATCAGTGTCCGATTTTATAATTAATTTGAAGCTTTTGACAGGTTCAAGTTCATTATTATTATGCCTTTGGGAATACTTGACAATTATGTTGTTTAAAATACTAAATCAATTACAAGAACTCAAAAGTAATTATTTTCTTCAAATTATACAGGGTGGTAGGGAAATCGACGCACAACCTGTTAACATAGACTTAATAAATGATTCTGGACAATAGACAATTAAAAACCAAAAACTGTTTCCTACAAAAGCTCAGTAATATCTACGCGGTCAAAATGTATGGAACAGCAAATTTTTCTTTTAGATAACTGATGAAAAATATAAATCCAGAGGGGTCCAGAGTATCGGGAGTAGATTGCCGACTCTCGCCACCATAGGCGCGGGCTTGCGGACGGCGAGCAATGGGCAGCTCGCTGTTCGGTAAGGACCAGGCTCGGGTCGACGGTGCGTCGTGTCCCACGCGCGCCTCAAAGAGATGTCAGCACCATTGACGGGGTCCGATAGTGCCGATGCCGGATGCGGATTGTTCGAAAGAGTTACCGTGGCTCTGACGCACAGGCAACTGAAGGAACACGGGTGGGTTTTAGTCAGTAAGAGCCTGATACGCCCTCCCGCTCCGTCCAGAGCGGGAGAGTTAATTTGACGATTTTTCACCCAAAAAAAAAGGGGGGTCCAGAGTCATGTATTGAATACATAGTGACAGGTTGCGCGTCGATGTCTCTGGCTCCTTGTACTTGAAGAAAATCATTACTTTTCACGACTTTTTTTAAACGCTCTATCTCGATAAATTATTTTGAAACAAGAGTACAAGCCAATTGAGCTTTAAAATAAAGTTAACTGCGATGTACAATCGCCAGCACAACAACTTACCACATACTGGCAGATTTTCTCATTCGATTTTGAACTTAATCATCAACATTTTAAGGTTTAAAATCGTTTGGAGAAATTTGACAGTTTCGTGTGGCTTGACCTGCTGGCGACTGATTGTAGGATTCCTAATTTTACATAAACGGTGGTTACAGATTATTTCACTCTCATAGTTTCTATATTGTTCAAATCATGGAGGTTTTAGCCCCCAAAAGTACCTACCTATTATTTCGGCATGCTATCAATACCCGTTTTAAATGTACCAGCATGAACGCACGGCTACATATCAAGCTATACATTTCCAGTATAAGCTGACCTCTCATTGTACGGAAATCTTATACAATGCGAGATCAGCTTATACTGGAAAACTATAGTTTGATATGTAGCCCTATGTACAATCGTTATCACTGACATTAGGAAACGTTTAGGCGTCGCCTAGTGTTTATGAAAACAAACAGTACCCAGTAGTACTTAAAAGTAGTTTACAAAAAAGTGCATTAAAATGAAGTCACCGCATTATACTGGCAGCGTTAACCACATTAAACGAACATAAATTCAGATGAAAATAAATTCCCTCCATTGAAAGCTTAACGTCAATACATCCGTTATAATAAGGATGACCATAATTTAAGGTCACTACGCGGACAAGACTTGTAAAATACCTATTGGTTGACTTTATTCACGAAAACTTGCTAGGATCTATGGATTATACCTTGTAAATTGCCTTTACAAGAAGGAACCTAATACAAGAATCGCAATCCTAACTAATATTAAAAATGCGAAAGTAAATTGGTTTCTTTGTCACGCTAAAATGGCTGAAATTATTTTGATGATATTTGGCACACGGCTAGATCATGACCTGGAAAAGAACATAGGCGTACTTTTCATCCTGGATCGCAGCCGAAGTCGCGGGCAACAGCTAGTGATGAAATAATTATGCTACTACATAAAGGACACTGTTAGCAGTTCCTGAAATGCAAAGCAATGTTTAAACATTCTTAAACAACCTATTAAATACATAAATAAAAATAAAAAAATATAAAAAATACAAAATAGTATAAAACAAAGTCCCTTTTCGTGTCAGGGGTCTACTCTGCAAGTACTAAATCCATAGTTCTGCCGGAGTTACGGACGTTTCCTACCCCGAATCACCTACGGACATAAAATTACTTTTGGGGCACGAACTAAGAATGAATGACAACACGATTTGACAATTGTCTTTACTCCCGACGTATTTGTGCCCGTTCGAAAAAGTTAATAAATCGGGAATAGGTTTCATTCCAAGTATCGACCTATTTATGAATGGGCCCATACCTCCGTTTTCGGACTTAAAGAGAAGCCCCCCTGTTTATGTGATCGCGTTGTTCTTCTATACTACGCAACGGATGATGCGATTGTCATCATAATTTTGAGAATTAATTTCGGAAGGTTTATGTATAGTATTAAACTTACATAACACAGACACACCCACCCACACACACACACACTCACACACACACACACACACACACACACACACACACACACACACACACACACACACATACATACATTATACAGGGTGGCAGGGACATCGACGCGCAAACTGTAACAAAATAACGCAGCGACAAAAAAAAAGTGTCGTGTCGCTAGTAAACTATAAATTGTGTAACCTATCAGATTTTCAGATTTGGCAGCCAATTTTCTTAAACCAGCACGCATATCATGGACCATTTCTACCTCAACTCTACGAAGTATAGACAATTTTTTTTTCAGACAAAGTAACATTTCTCTTCTTAATTTTTGACATCACCCAGATACCATTTTAAAACTCGTCTCCCGACACCCAGAAACATGGCAACCCCAGCGATAATAGCGGTACAATATCCTGTCCCGACAGCGATCGTAATTTCACTTCCTCACTGCGCCAGCGCTGATCAGTCTAAAGAGAAAGTGCTGAGTTATTGCACAGAACTGGATTTATTTTATGGGTAGATACTGTAGGTAGGTATATACCTGTCTGTCGGCTAATTAAGATTTATCTGAAATTGGTCGTGTTAAACTATTGTTAGTTACAACAGTGTCGGTTGTCTGTTAGTGACTTATTAAATAGAGGGTTTGATAGTATAGTATTTATACATATATATATATTTTTTACTTTTTATTAATCGCATATGGATAGAAGTCTAATAATAAAAAATAAAAAAACTATATTTATACATGATCACCATTTTGTGCAATCAGCCCTTCACCTTTCCCGTCATATCCCCTTACACATACGCCTACCCACACACACACACACACCCTCATACACACACACACTCACCCCCATACACACAAACACACATACACATACTAACCCTAGAATTAATTCTTTTTCTGGTTTTATATACTGGTCTTACCGCATTTGTGTACGAGCGCATAATCCGAATTAAATGTAACTAACTGCTTCCGAAGTGTAAACTAAAACTGAAATGTAACTGTGTCCTGAAATACAGGCCTTACGCCTAGCTTAGGCACCAGTCTCCCACGGTATAATTAAAACAATTATGTATTGTTCTTAATAATTTGAAAATGTACTTATATATTGCGGTGAGAAATTAATAATTATCTTATCTATCTTATCTTGATGTTATTGGAGATATTATTTTCTCAATAGAAATTGACTCATCCTCCTTGATCCTCTCCTGACTTGGTTTCCGTAAGTCCTTTTTGGGTATCCACTGAAAATCAGCGCTGTGCTGTGGGTCCCCATAGCACAGCATAATGCTGAGTGGAAGCCTTCTTGTCACAGTCATGACGTGCAGTTGTCGACTATTTCTGTTTTGTGCTCGTGATTATAGATCTATTTTGTTTGTTATTATTTTACATTATTACCTTACCATTATTATCTTTTTTGGATGCACGTGTTTCTGTGACAAATAAACCTATTTTTCTTTCTTTTCTTTAATCATCTGCGTAGTCTTTTCCCAATTATGTTGGCTTCGGTTTCCAGTTTAAGGCGCGGTAAGAAGCAAATTTGTAGGTAATTGACAATAGCGCATCGCGGCAACAAATAAGTTTCAAAACAGCGATGCGTTTGATGTTAGTTGAATCGAATGAACACCAAAATAAAAGTAATTATGCAGTTTTAATTAAATAAAAAAATAATTGCACGGCTTAGTGGAATAGTTTTTAGGTATTTCTTTAGTTGATTGAATTCCCTTTATTACATATAATTTGATAGTTTACGCTTAACATTTTGAGAACTTGCGATGGAAAATATGTTTTTGAGGTCTGTTTTATCATGATACTATTTTATTTATATATGACAGATATGGATTTTCATACTAACACGTCTACATTTATATCTGTAATTTTTATGGTGTACATAATAAAGAGCTATTCTATTCTGGCTTGTAATATGTAATAATACGCTTAACTATGCGACAAAAAACTGAGCATTTTACGGTGTCCTACGTTTGGGCAGCGCCTTAACCGGATACAGCTGAATACTAGTATTTTATATGGAGTCACTGCCTATCTTTGATCGTCTAAAGGAATATGCTAGCCCTATGTGTAAGTCGTAAAAATGGAACTAAAGCATTTTGATAAGGCAGAACCTTTTGAATGACGACAAACTGCAAGTACCATTCCATACCTACGCCAAATATTTGTGAATTTATTAATTACCTATGTTGTTTTACCTAATATCAAAACAAATCAGCTAAAAGGCTCCCGCAAACTGGCGTGACACGACAGCGCGACTCGATTCTAGTACAACAATTTCTATGAAACTTTTTTACAAAAAAAAACACAATCGTCTTCCAAAAAAAAAAACACAAAAAAGTGAAAAATAAATAATTTTAATTTCGGAATCGGTGTCTTTGATTTTGTATTGTCAGCCGGTTGTTTTTTATGTAAAAATGTTTTTATTTTTCACTATTTAGTTGTAGTACCTACCCCACACAAATTCGTATACCACTACTTGATGCGTAAATAAAACTGACAGGAAATTATTAAAACATCATCAATATAAACTAAGTCGAAAAAAATATGCAGTATTAAGGATAACTCACAAACTACTGGTCAGAACTCGGTCATATTTATTTGGGACCACATGAGAAGCACCAGCTTTCAAATAAAAAAAAATCATCCAAATTGGTTCACCTAGAAAAAAGTTCTGAGCTAAAAAACATAACAAAAAAAAAACATACAGTCGAATTGAGAACCTCCTCCTTTTTTTGAAGTCGGTTAAAAACTTAGTGGAAATTGTTCTACAGGATTCGCGTCGCGCCTGACTGCTGGAAACTTAAGGCCTTTTAAGATGTTGTTATATTAAAAAGAACACAAAGCAAACAAATAAGTTCATTAGATGTTTTCCTTTATATAGCAAACAACAGATGAAGTCTCAAGAAGAAAGTTCCATTATTTTCGACCATTTCCATTATACGGATAGCTGGAATCCCGTACAAGGATAATCTTTTGCTATTCACTCACAATATTATATTTACCGCCGAGGGAACTTCGTCTGCGACAAGAAAGGTATTATAATGTGAAGCGAAGGGTTTTGGTGGAAAAACTTTATTTTTGGTACCACAAATGATGTTAGGTACATACATTATAGTTTTTAGGTACTAAAGTGATGTAAGGTGTATTTTTTTTTATTTGTTTGTGGGAGAGTGATTTTTTATTTATCTGTTAATAATAAATCATAATGCTCGGCTATAATTGTGCCGATTATCGTATCGGCCAATGGCCTGATGGCCGAAAGCCTCGGTCTCTCGAGGCTCTCGTTAGGCCTAATCCAGAAGGCAGTACTCCTCGATACGGCTTGCATCTTGAGGAGGTTCCTGTCTCTGGAGTCCTAACCACCGGTAGCTTGGACCCTGCTCCCGATACCGGCGGACCACTATATTTTTATATTTATAAATGTTTTTTTAAATGTTTTTATAAAACTATTTAAAAATGTATTGAATAAGTATTCAAATAAATAAACGAAATAATCATATGCTAACACGTGCACTCGTTCACGAAACTGCGCTGATGTGGCTCTGACATTGGTCGAAACGTGAGCATCTGCATTTGCCGACACGAGTCAGTGGCACTGGCTTTGCGGACCATACAAGATGGATGCATAGATTTAAGTTCGAAATCCGCCACTACCGCTCGAAAAACGTGTACTCGGTAATGAAAGGCGTGGGCCACAAAGAATAGATGAGGACGGGACGCGGGCGCGTCGCTTTTCCATCTGCATACTCGTCCTCGTCTTACGTCTCTTCTGTGTGGCCCGCGCCCAAGGCCACTCGCACGACACGCGCGTCCACGCTCATGTTCGTGCATGCGTCAACACGTGAGAACAAATGTGGAGTTCGGTAGGTACTAGAGTGCGCGCAAGTTAAGTCTGCCCGCGAGATTGACCTTCAAGACTATATCGCTACCAGCACTTTTAATCACTTTCGGCAAATGATGGCGATTGTTTACTTTGCAAAACATGGAACACAGCACACTCTCTTGACATCTGATATAAACGTCAAGATGGCGGCAAACCATTTTTTCCGTTTTCAGCCGCGCACAGACTTATTTTGCGCGAACTCTACTCCATAGTTTTTTTTTGTGCTGCCACTCACACGCTGCTCGTGATGGCCAGTGCGAGTGTGAGCATGTGCGGCGGGCCTTCGCATGACAACTTGATAAGCTTGAGAGTAAGCACTTGCCTCAGTATGTCTGAGGATGGGTGACTGTTCTTCTCACAATAGAGACAGCACAATGCCTTTTTCAAATAATTTACCTATGAGTATGTAGCGGCATCTACAACGCAACATGCGAGCTACGCGTCAGACTGACGTCACGCAAAATCCTGCATCGCGCAATCAGAGTTTACCGCGCAACTAGCATATATACAACATCCCGACGTCAATCGTCGGGCAGTTGCCCACCAGACACAACACCCGTCTGGTCGGAGGATCCTCCCTTTTCTATGGAGGTGTGAGTGAACTTTACACCCTGTTCCTCATACCTTACCTTAATCCTTACCTCCCTACCTTAATCTAAAAAGTGCGTCAGTAAATGTTAATAACTACTACTGTTATTTTCTAAGCTTTTGTAGTCTGGTAGAGATGAATGAGGTGATGAATATGCGTGGCAGTAAGTTAGATGTAGTGTTGGCTCGGGAGGGCGCTGCTGTAAACTGTGAGTATATCCAGGGTACGGAACTGGTTCCGATTGATCTGTATCACCCTCCGTTAGATATTGCTGTTACCATCCTAAGGCATAAGGTACATGAAAAACTTGACCCTAGCAATATTGACCGTAGTAAGGATTGGAACTTTTGTAAAGGTGACTACACATCATTGTTCGATCTTGTTCGCTCTGCTCCATGGCAAGACGTGTTTCGCTGCAATGACGCGTCCACCGCTGCTTGTAAGTTTTATAATTTAATGTATGATATTTTTGATTCCTCTATTCCAAAAAAGACGAGAAGGACCGCTGGTAATAAGCGGTACCCAGTCTGGTTTACTAGAGATATCGTAAGCGACACTCGACGTAAATCAAAACTCCATATTAAATGGAAACAATCCAGATGTGATGCTACATATGCTCAGTTTAGCGCACTGCGGTCGGAATTAAAAGTGAGAACCGAGGAGGCATATAGACTGCATTGTTCTAATGTGGAAAACAGCCTAGGCAAAAATCCAAAAATGTTCTGGCAGCACATTTCAAGCCTGCGATCTAAGGGTGGGTTTGAGCCGGACGTTGTGCTTGATGGCAGGGTCTATTCAGGTGTCAAAGCTGCTGAGGCATTTGCTGAGTATTTTTCCAGCGTATTTCTGCCGGACACACCAGAATTGGACCCGAAATCAATCACGGTGAATAGTGAGGGAGGTAATTTTCCCCTACCCGTTTTAGTCCCTCCGGACGTGGTTAGGGGTATTTCCAAACTCAAACCCTGCTGTTCGATTGGCCCAGATAACATCCCTGCATATATCGTTAAAGGATGTAGCAGTATATTAGCAGCCCCTTTATGTCATGTTTTTAATCTAGCTCTTAAGTCGGGCGTGTATCCGGAGCCGTGGAAGACTTCACGTGTTACTCCCATCCCTAAAACCAGTGACAAGACATATGTCGAGGAACACAGACCCATCGCTATTTTATCAACCATTGCAAAGGTCTTTGAACATATACTTCACACTGTTATCTGTAAACAAACCAATATGTATCTTTCTGATGCTCAACATGGTTTTCGACCTGGTCGCTCCGTGAACTCAAATCTGCTGATTCATGTTGACTTCATATCCAGTAGCCTGGAATCCGGTAGGCAGGTCGACACTCAGTATTTTGATTTCCGGAAGGCGTTTGACAAAGTGGACAACGATGTGCTTTTGGCAAAGTTAGGGGCTACGGGCTTCTCATCCGGCCTTCTTAACTTCTTCGCCGACTACCTACGGGATCGCAAACAGTTCGTCCGCCATGGCTGGTTTGAGTCGAAGTCTTATTACACTCGCTCGGGCGTGAGCCAGGGATCCGTGTTGGGGCCGCCTCTGTTTCTGATCATGATCAACGACCTAATTTGTAAGATTCGATTCGCAAAATGTCTACTATATGCCGACGATCTAAAACTAGCTGCGCAAATCAGAACAGAGGTGGATTGCGAACTCCTACAAAAAGATATCGATACCGTCTATGAGTGGAGCATGGCGAACAAGTTGTTGTTTAATATTAGTAAATGCAGCGTTATGACTTATGGTCGTGGGTTGAGACCAATAAAATATGATTATAGTTTGGGGGGTTTAGTGATCACTCGTGTCACCAGCGTTAAGGACTTAGGAGTGACTTTCGACCGCAGTCTGACATTTAGAGACCACGTGTCTGCCCTTGCAAAGGAATCCTTCAGGCGTCTGGGATTTGTCTTGAGGAACGCTCGTGACTTTCGCAATCCCAGTATTATTAAACTTCTTTACACCACTTTGGTTCGGAGTAAACTCGAGTCCAGCGCCTGTGTCTGGCATACGCATACTGCGTCTCAGACACTGATGCTTGAGAAAGTTCAGAAGACCTTCCTGAGATTTTTGTATCAAAGGCTGTACCATTACTTCCCATTCATGTACCCAACGAATTATCTTCTAGGGGTGTTGGGTTTAAATTCGTTGGAGGTAAGAAGGGGCTTTGATCAGCTCACGATTGCCTGTAAAACCCTAAGCGGTCGTATTGACTGCCCTGAACTCCACGGACTTTTCTGCCGCCTATTTGTGCCCGACAAATACCTTGGGCACCGTCAAAGCCGCCGTCATAACCTGTTCGCATTACCGCTGTCTAGATCTGTTGCTAGAGCCGAATCCCCAGTTTGTCGAACCCTAAGGATGCTAAACGCCCTCCTGACTGCCGACCCTGAATGTGATGTGTTTGCCGATGAATGGAAGAAAATAATGCGTGCTTGTCTGTTGTTTTGTGAGGGACAATATGCGAGGGTGTCCACTGTTGCAGGTTAGTTTATTGATGTATCTAATTTATTGAACCATTTACTCAAATAATTATTAATAATTTTATCCACGAATTGTATATCTTTGAATTTAATTTTTTGTATTGTATGTTATTTGAATGCTTATTTTATTTTAATTTTTATAATTCTATGTTAATTAATGTAATTGGACCTGTGCCGTTTTAATTAACTATAAATAAATAAATAAATAAATAATACCTCTATAAGTATGACAGTCATGAGTCAGATTCCTGAAAGTTTAACAATCAATCTAACCGTAATCGACTGACATTTGACCTCTAAATACACTGGTGGAACTCGAAAGTAACTGCAAGGTGTGCTTCAAAACACATACGGAGCCATCCATAAATAACATCACACTTTAACGGGACGTCCACCAAGTGTAAATTCTTGTACTAAGGTCGGGGGGAGATTCAAATATTAACACTCTAAACTACGAGTACAACTTTAGCGAAAAACTTTAAAGTATTGCCAACTCTATTAATATTATTATACTGTCTAATTTAAAATTGGAAAATGTGTGATGTCACACCAGGGGAGGAGGTCACACAATTGTGACCACCTGTGACAAGGATGGTCGCGGATTGTTCGAAAGAGTTACCGTGGCCCTGGCGCACAGGCAACCGAAGGAACATGGGTGGGTTTTAGTCAGTTAAAGTCTGACACGCCCTACCTCTCCGCCCAGAGCGGGAGAAGTTATTTGATAATTTCCCAGCCAAAAAAAAAATGTTACAGGACGGGGAGGGCGCTCCAAAATCATGAAATTCCTGTGACGTAATTATTGGATGGTCCTTATTAGAAAAGACTACGTAACTGTGACGTAAGTACTACGTAGGTAATATAGAGGTATGAGGAACAGGGTGTAAAGTTCGCTCATACCTCCATAGAAAAGGGAGGATCCTCCGACCAGACGGGTGTTGTGTCTGGCGGGCAAATGCCCGACGATTGATGTCGGGACGTTGTATACAGGGTTATTTGTAAAACACCAGCAACCTCTTAAGGGGTCACTGTACTCATCATTATAAACAACTTTTACTATGGAAAAAAACCTGAAATCGCGAAAAAAATATCAGCTGTTCCCTACGTTTTGAAGTGTTATGCGAATATAAATGTAGGGAAAATCTGTTTTTTTTTTCGCGATTTCCGGTTTGGTCCATAGTAAAAGTTTTTTATAATGATGAGTACAATGACCCCTTAAGAGGTTGCTGGTGTTTTACAAATAACCCTGTATATGCTAGTTGCGCGGTAAACTCTGCTTGCGCGATGTAGGATTTTGCGTGACGTCAGTGTGACGTGTAGCTCGCATGTGGCGATGTAGATACCGCTACAGTAATAATAGCATAGCACCCACATTCGTCCTTCTCACGACACGACACATAACTCACAATACAATACCGCGGGACACGTCTACACGTTACTTCTATTGTATGAAATACATTTTAAGATGTTTAAAATACAACTTTATACGTCGCCATAAATTGTACGTGTCCCCATTTCAGTTTCGTTTATGAATTGTATTTTATTTTCGCGTCTGTCTGGTTTTATGTCTGAATATTCTCGTGTTAACAAAGTTAATGGAAGAACTAAAATCTATGACGTTTTATTTTAAATACGTTTAGGAAATAATTAATTCTAAATCACAATTATGTGTACGTTTTAAGCTTCCTGTATGGCAGGGTGAGATTTTCCCTAAGCAAAAGAAAAAATTGTTTCTTTTATCAAGCGTGTGGTTCTGAAATTATATACATACATAATCTAACACCTTACACATAATTTCACAACAGAACGTCACCTGCTACGATCCTTAATCATACATTCATACTGAAAATTAATTTAATTTTTCTTTACTTTTTGGTAGTAAAATTTTATTCACCTCTCAAATTCATAGCAAACTATAGTTTTATATAATTAAGAAGTATTTTCCAATTTTGTAAATGTGAGTACCATGGATTCGTTTATTATGTATTTTGACTTGAAAGCATGGCAGTTGAGTGTATGTGATACTCACTTAAATGTCTCACTGTTGGTGGCGCGCGTGTTGGATCATTCGGTTCCCTACAAAATGGTTGAGCTGGTCGACTCCTTGACAATTCAAAAGTGCCTGTAAATGGTTTAGTTGAAATAAATGCTTTGAGTTTTAGTTTCGAGTTGAACTTCGTTTAGAAATGATAAAAAGATTTGGACTCAAATGCGGCGTAAAGTTGCTACAAGTTGATGTAAAATCCATTTAAACTCCTGGCACCCAACAGCTATGCCAGAAAATTCAATCACAAAAAAGTAATTTTGAATGATAAATGTTAAATGATTTTATTTTTGTAAGTAGGTATATACAAACACATAAACACGTCAATCATATTTTTTAAACTAGATGAGGTCAGCGTTTCCTATCTGACTACTCTGAGAAGAAAGGTTGAAACAAACTCAGAGATCACAGTCTCTTTTAAAGTCCAGACATAATCTTGGTCATATTATGTGAAGACCATGTAGATTGGTGTCCGAAATGGTCTTTTGAGGAAAGAACCACACAGGTTGAGTGGACCTGTCCAGTCAGTGCACGCATTTGTCAGTAATCGTGCAGCTCAACTCAGAATTTAAGGAGCTCAACGATTCGACGAACAATACCAAAGAAAGGACATTTGGGTAGGCCGCATAAATTACTCAAACTGCCAGACCATGACTAAAAGAAACTGAGGAAAAAAAAACAATGACCCACATAGTCCTCACATTCACAATAATTGAAATAATATAATACTTTACAAAGTAAATACTCATGTCATTGTATATATAAAAACCAATAACGTTACAAACACGAAATTTAAACGACGAGCCATTAATTCGGTCGCTTGATATATTCAGTCTTCAAATTGAATGTCCTTTTCGAACAAAGAAAATGTACCGGAAAAACAGTTTCTTTAATATATTACTGTCATATATCTCGTGAGCTAGCCGTAGTCTCGAGTTCGCAGTTTCTCTAAGACCGGGTTCTTATAAAGAAAACGATTGTTTTTCGTTACTATAGTAGCTATCCAAAAAGTATAATAGCTGCACGGGTGCTACGCTTGCTGCGGTTAGTTCATGGATGGGTGACCATCTATTACATATTCAGACCCCTCCGTGCCTCGGAAAGCACGTCAAGCTGTTGGTTGCGACTCCTTTTTGATGTTAGTATGGATTTAAGGCGGCATCTACAACGCCTCAAGCGAACTACGCATAACGCTGACGTCACGCAATATCCTGCATCGCGCAAGCGAAGTTTTCCGCGCAATTAACATGTATACAACATACCGACATCAATCATTGAGCATCAGTAGCCCACCAAATACAACAACCGTCTGATGTGAGGGTACTCGCTTTACTATAGAGGATGAGTGAACTTTACATCCTGTTCCACATACCTCTATAGATATATGGTGGAAGTTGGTCTCAAAGATACCGATTCGACTCTTACTGTAGTAAAAAAACCCGACGTCGAAATGTTGAAAGTGGCTCAAGTAATGAATTAGGTCGCTATAGTGAAGAGGACATGATTTAGACACAATGAAACCACCCATTTCCTTTTGGTAACAAAATCCTACTTTATATGTTGTTGTGCCGTTCTGGGAAAGTGTGTAAAGGTACAGAAATACCTTTGAAAATATTCATTTAATTCCCTAAAACATTTACTCGCCTTTTCATATAGAATGAGAAAAGCGGTTGATGCCGTTAAGCTAATGTTTCTTAGAAGGTGGCTACCACATAACGGCTCGGTGATGGCCGTCATGGTAATGATGGCACCGGAGTTTGACTTTAAGGCTCCTTCAAACGTTGTCTAGGGAAACACACCAACTTTCTTTCATTAATAGCGTTTCAGTGACGTCATTCGACGGTAAATTGCGGACGTTATGTGGTGGCCATCGCAGTCTTCAGAAACCAGCTTTGTACTGAGTTTTGTAACTATATAAAATCCTGTAAGTCCATGAAAATATCGCAGCTAGATAGGAAATTGCCGTAAGAGGATTAATCCACTAATCCAGATTTGTTGTATCCATTTAAAAATAACGAGTTTTGCAGGATTTTGTATGAAACTTACCAGAGTATGCACTAGTAGGTATGAGAAAAGATTAGTTGGACTTACTTGATGAAATCAAAATATGGGTATCTACTCTTAGGGCAAATAGGCAACCAACGAGCAAGCGCAGAGTGGGACGCCTCCAGCAAGACGGACTGACAACCTTATAAAGTTGACTGGGACAGACTGGATGTGGAAGGCGGAGGCTGGAGTGTTATGGCGCAGTCTGGGAGAGGCCTATGTCCAGCAGTGGGTTGTGATAGGCTGAGTTGAAGCCACCATCTCACGCTTTAGAGTAGGTTCCCCGTTTGCACTTCTTAATTCCCGAAATATTTAAATTTGTAACAGGATAGGATTTAAAAGGTTCATTGACCTACTTGTTAAATGTTAACAAATATCACTTGTTAAATGTTAACAAATATCACTTGTTAAATGTTAACAAATATTATTTGTTAAATGTTAACAAATATCACTTGTTAAATGTTAACAAATATCACTTGTTAAATGTTAACAAATATCACTTGTTAAATGTTAACAAATATCACTTGTTAAATGTTAACAAATATCACTTGTTAAATGTTAACAAATATCACTTGTTAAATGTTAACAAATATCACTTGTTAAATGTTAACAAATATCACTTGTTAAATACAAACTCCTATAACCATTTTCAACAAACGATCCAAAACGCCATTTTATTCAGAAGCCTTTTTAAACTCAATCACAATAACACACAATTTTATTCTAAGCTCAATAGTAACGCTAACAAAAAAGGGTTCACATATTCAACTCAATAAAGACGATACGATGAACGGAAAATAAAATTTTATTGGACATGTTCACGCTTCATAAAATTGGTGAGATACTCTCCTATTCCAGTAAACATGAAACTTGTAAGAAATCTGAGAAAACGTAATAAGGAAATAAAGAAGGTACAGCCAAGTCTTTTACATCTTCGTCAGTTTTTTAGGGTTCCGTACCCAAAGTGTGCCAACGGAACCCTACTATTACTAGGTCTCCGCTGTATGTCCGTCTGTCTGTCAGCGGGCTGTATCTCATGAATCGTAATAGGTAGACAGTTGAAATTTTCAGAGTGTGTATATACACTCCTATTGCCGCTACGAGTATAACAAAAAGTCTAACAAATATTGTAAATGCGAAAGTAAGTTTGTTTGTTACGCTTTCACGCTAAAACGGCTCCACGGATTTGAGTGATATTTGGCACACAGATACACCATGACCTGGGTAAGACATAGGCTACTTTTTTATCCTAGATCGCAAACATACAAAGTGTACGTGTGTCACACTCATGTACGTTTCGACGCACTCGTAACCTCACAGAGGTAATTAACTTATGCGAATTCAAGTTGCACCTATCAGCTGTTTATTAAAATTTTCCTAGTTTACAGATTTGTAGGTACTGTGATTAGATTAAAATTTGTTTTAATCGCACCTAGGTTCCTTTTCGTGGCGTCGGGGAGGCAACCGCCTTGGTGCCTAATACGCCGAAACCCACTTACAAAGCAATGTAGGTGGACCTTTGGGGTCGCAGGCGCACAGAGTGGGGACTCTGTCCGCCCACTGAGTGACCCCAGGGAAGACGGCGGCACAGTGGTCACGTGCTGCCGCGCATAGCGAGGCTCAGGGGAGGCCCCTTTACAGTCTCCCCAGGGATGTGCTTTCCAGGCGTTGCACAGGTGGGGTTCCGGAATTGGTCTTTTAAGAGGAACCGGGACCCCCTCTATGTGCTGATGGTGATCACCGGGGTGGTTTTAGTGAGGTAAAAATCCCACACTTCCCGACCTCCATCCCCAGAGGTCGGGTGCCTTTTGAAGGTTTCCCCCGAAAACAAAAAAAAAAAAAAAAAAAAAAAGGTTCCTTTTCGTAAAACCTTGAGGAGAGAATTTAATAATGTACTTACCTACTAGGCAGAGGTGTATTTTCGTACGGTCACCAGTGATATGGTTAGGTCCCATTTAATAGGAGGTGAGGGCAGGTGTTTGCGTTCCGCAGCACACAGACTGTGGAGTACGATAACCGAACGCAAAATAACTACCAAGCTTGCGCGATCGCGCGGAGACATGCATGCGAACACAACCTCACCAACACGCTGCTTGACACCTTTAGGGGTATATATATTCTGTGCTGGACACAGAATAGACCTTGTCCGATGAGGCCCCAGCCCGCGTCGTAGCTGAGCCTGTAGCCTTAAATTCCCCTATTAATAATCATAATGTTAACCTTTCGATCCAGCCTGTCCCCACTTGCTGCCCTCTCTCAGTGACGCCCTAAGCCGAGGTCCGTACCCCACAGGGGGTCCCCTTAGCGTGCGGTCATTTAAATATAAGTTTTAGTATTAAATTTCGCTCCTAGCTGGAGGCTTTTTGAGTAAAATCTAAAGGCACCCACAGGACAGTTCGGTTAAGTAGCCAAGACCTCAGTGGTCAAAACTACGAGTTGCCATTTCCAAAAAAATAAAAACAGAATAGACGAGACGCCCCGGAGCGGCGGCGCGGCGTGACCGGGGCCCCGCGCCCGCAACTCCGCCCTCGCCGCGCCGGGCAGGTCATTAATAGAATAGGGAGTAATATTCTCATACTCGTATTGTATGTTTATATTTAAATTACAAAAATTATTTAAGATTTTATGTATTTTGTTTTCCCTTCTACTCTTACACACGTTGTCTACATCTCTTTAATATACTCTCCTATCGCAGGTATGCTGGAAGAGATTTCTTTAGAAATAAGCATCACCTTTGTACGTATTTTTCTGTTCCTTTCTTCGTGTCTGTTTATATATGTGTGTACATAAATGGTTAAATAAATAAATAAAAGTTTTATGCAAAATAGTTTCAAGAAAATTAAAAAAACACTTAATAAAAAAGAAACGTTTATAAAGGTTCTGTACTAGTTATAAGTGTATCTCTTAAAATATTTCGTGTATGGATAGATACACCTTATATTTTGGCTGTACTTCATTCAAGAAAGTAAAAAAAAAAAAAACTGCTCTACTCACTTTTGTTGAGCTGTCAATCGCATGAACCGTCATAGGAATATAGCTATATATAGCTGCGGAATGTTAGTTGTTTTTGTGTTTATTTTACTTATTTGAATAAGGTACCAACTTACTACTTATATGCGTGGTGTACGATGGAAATTTTGAATTCGATTATTCGTCAAATACAAAAACTAGCTGTGTCCTTAGCTTCGCTTATGCGACTGTGTATTTTAATGGCAATCTATGTTGTTGGGAACTTGGAGCCATAGCATTTTCGTAAGAAAAATACATTCTGACCAAACCCTCTATGATTGAAACAAAAAAGAAAAAAAAAACAACTGTCACTTGTTTTTTTATTTTGCTATAAAACTAAAAGTTTTATAAAATTAAAATTAAGGTAAACTTTATAAATTCGTAATAAGGCTTATCTGATAAGCTGCAATAAGCCAGTAACATGTAGGTCATAATGGTCAAAATACTACTTGTCCTAAAGATAACATTTGTCACCATTAATTTTCGCAAATATTAACAATATTTTTTATACACCATCCCTAAACAAAACTTACGCCTATTTCGTTTCAGTAACATAATCACGTAGTATTTGATCTGAACCCTCAATTTTTCCAAAGAATGATAATCTTAAAGCGCCAGACGAGAAAAAAGCTAAGTTGTTTATTGGTTAGGCCCTTAAATTAATCCGGGGTTTTACGAGGACAGATCAATAAGCGAGCTACGAATGATACTCTTGTTAAAGATGATGTTGGTCTTGTTACTATTGTTATTTTATAAAGGTCTAAAGTGGCGGAAAGAATTTACGCTTAAGTGGTTGACAGAAGGACAGCACACAAGTCTTCAGTCATTTGTTTAACATATGTACAGTAATATTGGTATATAAAGATTATTAATAAAGACTGCGCTATGTTTTGCCAGAGGGCGCACAAATGTTCGTAATCAAGCAATCAAGCCAGCCGAAAGAGCTACCGTGGCCCTGGCGCACAGGCAACTGAAGGAACACGGGTGGGTTTTAGTCAGTAAGAGTCTGACACGCCCTTCCGCTCCGCCCAGAGCGGGAGAGGACATTTGATGATTTCTTACATTAAAAAAAAGCCGAGTCTTCGGGATACAATAATTGACCGAGCGAGCGCGAAGCGTCTCCGTTTCAGCTTGGGCAAAAATTCTTTCGTATGTCCAATGTCTGTTCTCCTCTGCAGGTCGCATTTCTCAACCGATTCTCGTGAAGTTTTGTGAGTAGGTTCGATAATTATATGGATATATTTTGTTGATTCAGCAGTTCGTTTTTTTTTTTTTTTTTGAAATAGCGGGGATATGGGTTTGAAAACGTAAAAAAAAAACAAAATTTTTCAGCCATATCGCGGTTTTTGTTTTAAATAGCGTGGTGAACATTTATTCAGTTTTAAGGTATGCAAAGACAGACTCGCGAGGTCTACAGCTCACAGAGCCACTAGTAGTTTATGAAACTGTTGCATAATGAGGGGTATTACGAGTGTGTGTTTGAAAACCGAGCTGTAGATGAGGTTTTTAATAGTATCACACGAGTGTTTTAATACCTAGTTATATGCAGTTTCATACACTACTTTATATACTCTCATACATTTGGATTGAACCTACTAAATAAAATATCAAAGTTTTCCACGAAATTCAGTACAACAAAACGTATGAATGGCGTCAAAACCAAGCACATCACCGCGCATGCGCTAAAGAGGGCGCTGCCACAGACATTTATAAATTTGAATTAAAACTTTTTTGTAATGCAATAAAATAGCGCGCCCATCATATGCGTTCAATTAGAAAAAAATATTGATGCAAACTACTTGGTGATATTAACTTCTTGGATTTGTCCTGTATTGTATTGACAAAAAAAAATGTTTTTTAACATTATTTTATTAGAGAAAAAGTCTTATAATAAGATTCTATTTTTAAATTTTCGCATAATATTTTTATAAAGGATGTCAATATAAACTCGTTTTGAAGTTTATAATTCGAATTTTACGATATGAGAGTGTAGATAAAATACTATTGTATTTTATTTTGCCTGCCTGGGCGCCGAGTCTCGACATAGATACCGGCAAAAAACGGTCGTTACGACCAATCGATGTCAAATTTCTTTAATAGATTTTCAACCTATTAAATAGTTGAAAATCTATCAAAGGAATTTGACATCAATACGACTTAGCGACAGATTTTTGTCGCTATCTAATGTCGAGACTGTCGGCCCTGGACGATAAAAATAACAATTATAAAGAATCACACATTTCATAATACAAATTAATTAACAATAAATAAGAAATCAATGTCAATAAAAAAGAGAAAAAGAAAGTGTATGTCACAATGTGATAGATATGACTGCCAGCAACATAATACGTACATAGTTGAAATATGAAATAATATGCAAGTTTCAATATGTTCGTATAAAATGGTCTTATTAAAAAAAGTCATACCCTCAAACATTTGTATTGTAAACCACATTATTATTCTTATTTAAAAGAAAAGAAAGAAAAATGCCTTCCATCCTAGTACAGCACAACACAGACAAAACGCAGTATTTTTTTAACACAACAACACAGAAGATTATTCGTCCAGCAATAATTTCTAAATTTAAGACCGCGTAAACGGTCTAGCAACGCTAACAAAAGTCCAGTTATGACCATACCCTTTTATAATAATTCTCATAAAAATGGCGAAATTAAGGTCCAATGCAAATTCAGAGTATTAAAAAAATACTGTTGCTATGAGACACTGGCTATTAACATACGTAAAAAGTGCTAAAAAGCTGAATATTATGTTAATGTCTTGGACGGGAAGCACCATATTACAACATACGGACTTATCCGTTTGCCAAACATGGTGGGAACAAAACAATTATGCATTTAATTGCACAATTTGCTTAAAGAACGTCTAAAGGATTACGATCAGCAGAAAAAGCTAGCAACCTCCGTCTGTAGCGGTATCTACATCGCCACAAGCTAGCTACACGTCACACGCAGCGCCACCCCGATTCACTGGGGTACCACTGCAAACAGTTCCGACTCACCGTGAACTATGCAGCACTTGGTTCCGACTCACTGGAACCTCAACTGGCCCTGGCAAGCATCACAAGATACAAGACTCAACCCACTATCGACCTCCGGCCTCCTGGGGGGAGTGATGTAGCGGTATCTACATTGCCACATGCGAGCTACACGTCACACGGATGTCACGCAAAATCCTGCATCGCGCAAGCAGAGTTTACCGCGCAATACAACGTCCCGACATCAATCGTCGGGCAGTTGCCCACCAGACACAACACCCGTCTGGTCAATAGTTATTATTCTGGGTGCGAGATTCAGTTTCTGAAGAACAGATACTTAGATAGACAGTTTTAAAATAGGTACCTACCAATTTTCTGATCAGAATAATCCATTATTGTTTTAACAAATTTCGAGATTATAACTATAAACCTAATCCGATACACCCATGATGGTAAAGCTGTATAATACCAAAATAATTAGGTACGGATACTCTTGGAACCTGTACCACATAACATTTAAAACTAAATAGAAAGCTTATTATAATATACAGCTTTACACCGGCTGAATTTTATTACGAAAACCTGTAACATAATATGTAATATTGTTTTTTTAACCACACTGCTAGCTTACTACGGATTTGCGAAAGAGGTGGCTCATGACGTGTTTCCAGGGGATCCCAGCGTTGAAATTATTTAGCCTAGTCCGTGTATTTTATTTGTGTCTTTTTTCTGTCGACTGTAGCTCCGATTTTAGTAAAAATATCAACCACAGCATGTGTAAAGAAAAATACACCTGAATACCTACTTCGTAGAATTCATCAATGATTTACCCACGAACGTCAAGCGTATGATATACCCACGAATGTCAAGCGTACCTATGATATACCCACGAATGTCAAGCGTATGATATACCCACGAACTTCAAGCGTATGATATACCCACGAATGTCAAGCGTTTGACGACGATTTAGTTCTCGGTTGGAAGAAGTTGATTTTGTGAATACCTGCAGCTCAAAGATGGCCTACGCCTTACACTTTATATACAAAATGTGCTATAAAATGTTGGATTTTGAAATCGAACAGCGCCCTTTTATTTAGCCATTCATTTAGGTGTCGCTTAGTGTTACTGAAAACGGGCATTAACCTCATATGAGTATAGCTTAATTTATCTAACTGGCTGCTTTTAATAGGCATCGCCTAAAACCTAATTAAGATTACTGAACAACCCAATTCCAGCAATGAATAAGTGAGAGTGAGACATTCACTAAGTTTACGACGTAAGGTAACTCAGTTATCTCCGAGTCATCGGTCATTTCCCGGGATCACGCCGGATCCCGGGATCCCGGTTTCTTCACGTGCCGAATACAAATGAAACTATTATCTACTTGGCCTTAAGGATGACCCACGGAAACAGCGGAGTAGAGTTTGGGATCCCCATTAATTCGGCTTAAGGCTCCCGCAAGCAGGCGCGAAGCGTCTCTAGTAGAACAAATTCCATGAAAACTTCATGGAAATTGTTCTACAAGAGTCGTGTCGCGCCTGTTTGCTGGGGCCTTTATGGCTTTGGTTTGCTTTTTCCTTTTATGAAGACGCACTCACTGGAGTAGGTGAGGTTTTAATTAATTTGTGGGTTTTTTTTAATCACTCATCATCTGCCATCTTTCATACATGGGTAATTGATTCACTGATCTAGTTAAGCACTAGTTGTCTGACATATTTGCTGAACTGGACCTATTTGGCGCAGCCGCGAGGCACACTTTCCTGCTAATTTCTCACAACGCACTTTACACTTTTTATTTGTTTCTTTTATTTTTCTTTTTTACTTGTAGGTATATGTTGTGTTGTGTGCTTTGTAGTCTGTGCTAAATAAACGTATTTTCTTTCTTTCTTTTGATCTAATATCAGTTACCCGCCCTTGTTTCGCACGGTTTTTACAACTTGACAAAACGTCGAGATTTCTTTATTAAATGTCATCATCAGCCTGTCTTTACCAAACTATGTTGGCGTCAGCTTCCAGTCCAACCGGATGCCGCTGAATACCGATATTTTACATGAAGCGACTGCCTATCTGACCTCCACAACCCAGTAACTGGGTAATACAATACTAAAGGAAGACTGGTTGTCAGACTTTCGGGCTTCTGACTACCCGTAACGACTGTCAAAAATCTACAAATGAGAGTCGGGATAAACGGTTTAACGTGCTTTACGAGGCACGGAGGGGTATCGATATGTAATAGATGGTCACCCATCCACGAACCGGCCTCGTCAAGCGTAGTTTAACCTTCGATCGACCTGTGCATTTTTTTATCAGCCTCAGTCAATATTTAACTGAAAACCATGAACGCGTATTTTTGATAAGTAACTGTAGTTTTACTATTTTGAAGTTTTTAACAATATTACGGTAAAGTTAGTACAAAAACCAATAAGCCGAAATCTATTACAATTGATAAATAGTTTATAAAAACTCCGCAGAAGTGTTTTGACGGCACGTAGACAAAAAGTTGGTGCAAAACTTTGTCACGGTTCACCGCGTCGAAAGAATGAAAGTGAACGGGATACTGTAATTAATGATCTTTGACGTATCAAGTAGGTTGGCACAAAATAGTCTACTTACGTGCCACTGTTTTTGCGAGTTTCTATATTTTGGATACAAAAACGAAAAACTATTTAAGACTACTTAGCCGTCGCCCGCGACTTCGTCTACGTGTATTTGTCCTTCTCCAGCGGGGTAATTAAGTAACACACTAACAGTAGGAACGGGTTTTCTTTTGACAGTTCAACAACATTCATTGCGTTATTTACGTTGTTGAGCAGACAATTTTTTCGAACATATGAAGCAATTTATTAGCAATAGGATTCAAAATGATTCAGATTGTGATAGATACTGTGTCACGTAATTAGGGTGCAGGTCATGGTCTATATGTGCCCTAAATTTCATCCAAATCCGTCCAGCCGTTTTAGCGTGAAAGCGTAACAAACAAAGAAACTTACTTTCGTATTTATAATATTAATTTTAGGACATAACTCTGAAATCGCCAACCCGTCTTGAGCAAGTGTGGTGATCAATGCTAGCGCTTTATCTGTATGAGAAGAGGCCTTTGCCCTACAGTGGGACAGTAAGAGGTTGGTATTATTATTTTATCATTTACAGCAAACTTTACCACTGACTTTATAGGCTCGCGACGCTTGTAGAATAATTTCCATGAATTTTTCATAAAAATTGTTCTTCTAGAGCCCCGTCGCGCAGTCGTGTCGCGCCTGTTTGCGGGAGCCTTAAGGCCAAATAATAAGTAGGTCAGTAAGTAGGTCCAACGTTTGAAAGTGAGCGTAATTTGGTTTCTGTCCGTCGCTTTAACGTAAGACATTTCACAGAATTTTCGGAAGGGATCCTCCTTAATATATTTTATGATGTGATCGGAAAGAATGGAAGGAAAGTGGCACTTTTGTGGAAAGTGTTGAAAATGTGGTTTTTATACACAATCAAGGTATAGTGTGTTTTTGACGATGCATTTTTACAATTGTCCGTGATGAATAAATGATTCATTAATTTCTCAGTAGCAGCCCGGAGTCTGGATTTGTGCCCAGTTGACGGCAGTGAGCTCGTCCTTTATTACATGTGACTTAAACATAACTGGCGAAATATGGGTGTACTAAAGGTATATCCTAACCTAACTCTTTTTTTTTTGGCTGGGAAATCATCAAATGACCTCTCCCGCTCTGGGCGGAGCGGAAGGGCGTGTCAGAATCTTACTGACTAAAACCCACCCGTGTTCCTTCAGTTGCCTGTGCGCCAGGGCCACGGTAACTCTTTCGAACAATCCGCGACCCCGGCAGGCATCGGCCCTATCGGACCCCGTCAATGGTGCTGACATCTCTTTGAGGCGCGCGTGGAACACGACGCGCCGTCGACCCAGGCCTGGTCCTTATCGGACGGCGAGCTGCCCATGCTCGCCGTCCGCAAGCCCGCGCTTACGGTGGCCGGGAGTCGGCAATCGACTCCCGACGCCCAGGGTGTCTCCTCCTGCGGCGGCTAGGGGCGCGAGGGCGCAGAGATTGCCTCTCTCTTTCGCGCTCCACCATCCTAACCTACCTCTGCCAAACCTTTCGGGGAAAAAAAGCGTGATGTTATATTTGTTGTTAAGTATGTAAATAAATAATTGATGATCTTGATCACATGCAAATGTACGACCTTGATATTCTAGTCTTCGATTTAAAGTAGAACACCTTTTTGTGCGATTTGGCATTTTACTATGACGAAAAGGCCAACGTTAAAACAACAATCGCTTTCGTTCGCGTAATTATTAGAATGTTCCAACGTTGAAAATACTTTCATGCTAAATTAATGTACGAACACACTCTCCACACGAATTATGTAAATTTTAATTGTTACCCTTTTACCGAAAACGATAAACATTGCAAATTAATTATCGTCGTCTTTAATAGCCGGAGTAAGTACTACGCAACAGTAATTATGGGTAGGCTGTGACAACTATATTTCTGTCAATTTTATTTACAAAATTACCGGAAAACGTGGTTAAAAAAGAGCAGATATTATTTATCAATTTATTGCATTATTTATACATATACACACAGTAAAATAGATACAGATACGGCATATTAGTATTGAGTACAAAGGTATTGCTTATTTCTTAAGAAATTTCTTCCAGCAGACCTGCAAAAGGAGAAACAATAGTGTGTGGGTGTATTATTGTGTTAATTAGCATAATCAGCCTCTGATGTTCCCACTGCTGGGACACAGGCCTCCACTGCCGTACCTAATCCCCTACGGACCAGTGCGGGTTGGTAGATGTCACAATGTCTTCGAATTTTTGGGTCTAGGACATGCCGGTTTCCTCACGAAGTTTTCCTTCAACGTTTTTGAGCAGTGGTGATGTAATAAATTACACAAAGTAAAACGCCTGCCTGGGTTCGAACCGACGACCTACAACTCGTTAGTCGTGGCCGTTACCACTGGGCCACCACTGCCCCTTTCTGGTGGTTATTGTGTGACCAATCTTCAGCAGTAGAGGTGATCTAAGGGCTGTCAAGATAAGACAGAATGATATAACCCTAAACTTTCTATACGTTCTTCGTCTTTCATATCTATGCTGTAACAGTTGGTCAGAAATAACCTCGATCATTTGGGTAATAGTAAAAAAATTGACATGAAGAGTAATAATTCTATACGTTCTTTTAGCTTCAAATTAGTGTCAAACTGTCAAGGTCTCCCAGTCATACACAAATTCACGCCGTCATCCCTAGAGGTAGTCAGAAACTACAATACGCCACTTGTTACGATCCTTACATACTCCTTTTGCTTCGTTTACGTCCATACATCTGGGCCTGCAGTCTCGACATTAGATAGCGACAAAAATGTGTCGCTAAGTCGTATCGATGTCAAATTCCTTTAATAGATTTTCAACCTTATGTTTTGGAAATAAAGTTGAAAATCTATTAAAGAAATTTGACATCGATACGACTTAGCGACAGATTTTTGACGCTATTCATGTCGAGACTGCAGGGCCTGGGCATATGTGTAACCCGCGCCGATCAAACTTTCAAGGTCTATCAATCCTATTGTGCAGATCCGCGTAGTTTATGTCGGACCCCTAAGAAACCGTAACTCATCAATTCGTGCGTCTTTTACGCTGATGTTGTATTTTTATGTCGCCTTTTGAGCTCTTTCTCTCCAAATTGTTAATTTTCTTGATAAGATCTTGGTAATAAAATTGTGGTAATAAAAGGTAATAAATTCGCAAATAAACAACTTAATAAAATAAATACACAATTTATTTTGTTAAGTTGTGTATTTGCGACTTTATTTTGAAACGGGTGATTTCGGACCAGCTGTTTTGTAGTGAATTCGAAATCTTTGGGTTGATTCTTATGTCCGTCAAAGTACCTACTTATTGAAGTTTTTTCCTGTCATCATTCTCCTGCCTTTATACCAATCTATTTGGGGTCTGCGCAGCAAGCCTTTCATTTCCATACTTCTCTATCATCATCGCGGTATTCACCCCATTTCTAGCATCACCTTTCACACAGTCCTTCGTTTCTTTGGTCTTCCTCTTCTCTTGTAGATACTCCTAAATTATGAAGGAGTAATCTATGCTTTTATCCATGGCAAACACATAAAGGCGCAAACGGGCGCGACACGCGACGCGAATCGCACACGATACAAAGGCACCGCCCGTCGCGCGACAGGCGGTAATTATTTGTCGCGTTGCGTGTCGCACCTGTTTTTAGGAGCCTTAAGAGGGCGCAGTAAGACAGAAAAAAATCAAGTTTCACCCGCGCCTCTTTCCCTACCCCTCTCATCAAACACGACAAAAACAAAACACAATCCCTTCCCGCCAGCAGAAACTTTTCGCCCGGCGTATATTTAGGCATTGAATTTGAATTTTGTGTGTAGTGTGTATACGCAAAATAATCAGATGAAACTGTTTTATTCAATTTACCTATGTGTACAAGTAGGTATATTATTAAATAATATTGTATGTCCGTGAATCTGTTACCGATGCTGGTGGGATGTTAGATTGGAGATTAGACTGACTTAAATGAAATAAAGACTAAATGTTACTTCAAGATACGGCCTATAAATGTTCGATTCCGAATTGAAAGACAAACCGAGTAGAAAAAAGTCCTCGCCGAAAACATTTGTGAAAAACAGGCCAATTTTTATAACTAGGGTACATTATTCGGCTTTACCGACAAAATAATTGGCATCTATTTATATGGGTGCCAAAGAAAGTCGAAAGTTTATTAGGTTCCTCTTTTGTAACTGTTGAAACTTTAGCTTTGAAAAGCAAGCTGGCAGTCACAAACAATGTGATCCGTCACAATCTTTACTCATCCCCACCATAAGAAGGGATCTAGTCAGGAGAACACTATCCGTATGAAAACTGTCATGTCCCGTGCACACCGTTTCGTACTTGTGTTCGCAATAAACCCTATTTTAGTTTTCCGATTTATTTATTTTGTAAACTCCAATAATATTATTACACCAATAACCTACCCATATGTTAAATTTTGAGTTTCAACTTGATTCGGGGGTTTTGGTCAAGTCGCTCGAAATGGGTCGTCTAAGGTTACCCTTACACGAAGTTTGTCAACGAAAGTGGGAGTAAACGAATTTGGTTCTTTATTTAATAGTAATAAGATCTAAAATCTCCAGCACGAACTCTATGTTGTAAATTTTCTCCGCAAGAAAATTGACTGAAGTGGAGAACAATGGCGCTAGTTGTACTATACCAGTCAAAAATCTGTCAAATAATTGTATGTCATCTTGAGTTTTCAAATATCAACATTGAATTATTATAATATTTTTATTTTATAGTTTAGCCGCGGTATTTATTTAGTTTATCAATTCTTAACGATATTAATAATCGTTTCGGAAGTGGTTTTAGTGATTTTTTCATGTTTTGTATTTCACAGTTTCATTCCAACAATGTGATAAATTACGAAAATATTATTTACGCAAATAAATTAAATCGCAGAGCAGCAGAAAATTCAAGCGCGGTCCTCTCGTCTCAACAGAGCGACGGCGACTGATTTGTGAAACAAAAATATGCTTGAAGTTCCCGCAACGTGCGACGGAAGATGACTTCTTCCACGAACTAAAAACGTCGTAAGTGCTTAAAGCTTCTAGTCGTAATAATACCAAAAATAAAAGGAATTTCAAAAAATGCCTGCACAATTTTTTTCGCCTTGTCTTAATACAGATAATCATCAAAAAATTATCCTATTAGTCATTAGCATATTAAGTACAAATTGAAAAAACGTAAAAATTAGGGGTAACTTCGTGATGATATTTTATCGAGAAAATTTTAACGTATTGTGTTTCTGTTCCACAAAAAGTTTCAAAATATCATGTAGTTACTCATACTATTTTTATTTTATACCTAAGTCTTATGAATTTCATGAAAAATTTAATTGAAGATAGGCAATTTTGGTTACTACCCGCTCTTAAACCATGATATCCAATAATATCAACAGTATTAGGTATGTGATTAGAAGATTAGACTCTTCCCCTTTTTGGCTTATTTCAAGAGTTTTCATGGTCACTATTAGAAAATCGAGAGCCGGCAATTTTTTTTCCTAAAAACCAATATGGCTAAACGCTGAGCTAAGCAGTATTTTTTATATTTAAATAAGTCATTCTTAAACCAAGGTATAAAGCATGTATTCTACATGTTGGGACAGGTATTCGTTTATCGTTTACAACTTTTTTTTTTGTTTTCGGGCGGAAACCTTCAAAAGGCACCCCGACCTCTGGGGTTGGAAGTCGGGGAGTGTGGGATTTTTACCTCACTAAAACCCCCCGGCGATCATCAGCAGCACATAGAGGGGGTCCCTATCGTTAACACCTAAAACAAGTTTAAAATACTAGTTGTACACAAAACTTGTAAACATATAAGGAAAATAGTTAACAATATTAGGTTTGAAACATCGTCAATACACGTATGACCGTTTCCATCAAGGTATGAAAAATGTATTCTAAATGTTTCGTTTGTTGATAATACCTAAAACAAGTGCTAAAGACTAGTTGTAAACAAAACTTGTAGAAAACTTGTAACTTGTACATGTTTGAAACAACGTCAATACATGTATGATACACGATATATTTTGACAAAACTTGTTCAAAACAAGTATTACAACCTGTTGGGTGTAAACGCGGGATGAATAATACTTAGGTCTGTATTTAGCCAAAGCAGAACTAGGAAACATAACCAAGACTTGACTTAATATTCTAGCTATCATCATAATGCATAAATAATAATTTGCTTATCAATTAATTAGTCCGCACAAGTGTTTGTCTAAGCGAGTAAGTAGTATGCAAATACTTGTTCAAGTGTCTTTGAATACCTGAGTACTCGAGTCTTGAGTTCCTGATTAAATTATCAGGTTTACATGATTGTAGAGTAAGCGATCATCATCATCAGCCTATATTCGTCCACTGCTGGACGTAGGCCTCTCCTAGGGAACGCCACTGAGCCTGATCTCCGGCTCTCCTCATCCAGACTATGCCAGCCGCCTTAGTCGACAGCCGACTCCCGGCCACCGTAGGCGCGGGCTTGCGGACGGCGAGCAATGGGCAGCTCGCCGTCCGGTAAGGACCAGGCCCGGGTCGACGGTGCGTCGTGTTCCTCGCGCGTCTCAAAGAGATGTCAGCACGATTGACGGGGTCCGTTACAGCCGATGCCTGCTGGGGTCGCGGATTATTCGAAAGAGTTACCGTGGTCCTGGCGCACAGGCAACTGAAGGAAAGGAAGTCGCGAGCAACAGCTAGTAGTACATAATTAATTGTTGCTTTTGATCATTAGACAAAGACAAAAAATACGATAACGGCTGCGACTTACGAGTTGTAGGTCGTAGGTTCGAACCTAGACAGGCGATTTACTTTGTGTAATTTATTTCATCACCACTGCTCTCAAAACGGTGAAGGGAAACATCGTGAGGAAATCGGCAAGGCCTAGACCCAAAAATTCTAAGAAATGTGACATCTACCAACTAGCTCTGGACCGACGTGGTGGATTACAGCCCACCCCCTCTCACAGGAAAAGGCGTGTGTCCCAGCAGTGGGAACATTATAGGCTGATTATGCTAAAGAGTATGAAAGACTAAGTAAAATTTTAATGTTAAAACGACTACTATGTTGAAGGACATGCAAGAGATCAAATTGTCTGTGACTAACAAATTATTGAAACTTTAAATGTATATTCTGTCCTTGTTAAACAATGATAAGATTGAAAAACGCCTTTGATGTGAGCGAAACTAAAACAAAAGGCTTTGTTCAACTCTGCTTCTACATTTCCGCTAGTTGTTTTGTATCTTTCTATTTACATTATCAGCTAGACTGAGTCTCATAGATACTGTTATTAAATACGTCGTTTTAAAATGTGTCTTCATTACTAAACATCCATTGTCTTAAAGATCCAGCTTCATTAAACAAGAAAACCTTTTCTAAGTATGGTACAGTCAACGAAACAGTAAGGAATGCAGGAGCAAAAATATTCATCTTTCTACACACATACACATATACATTACGCCTGCATTCCCCGAAGATAAGCAGATTAAGCAGAGGTGTACCCATACAGGTGGTCTCGTCAATAATGGATCAAACGTAACAGGTAGGTAGCTCGCCTGATTCCCAACAACTAATTTGAATAGTTTAAAAAAAAACCGTTACGGTAACCAAGAAATTTTTTTTTCATCGTGAAAAAAAACTTGTCTATTCAAGATTTATTTTCTAAGGCACATAAAACGTTAATTTAAAAAAAAAAATATCTCATAACGTTAGTATTTTACTTATTCAGAATTTTTGAACAACAATCATACCTAAAAATTTTACCAGTTGCAGCGACAGCATTAAAATGAACTGAATTCTGGTAGAGAATATATGGAAAAATTCGAAGAAAAAACTGGTTCACCGTAACGGTGTTTTTTAAACTATTCAAATTAGTTGAAAATCAGGTAAGCTACCTACCCGTTATATTTGATCCATTATTTACGGGACACCCTGTATAGTAAGTACACCCACATTTCGCCAGTTATGTTTAAGTCCCACGTAATAGGGGGCGAGCCTATTACCACCAACCGGGCAGAAATCTAGATTCCGCGCTGCTACTGAGAAATTCCAGATAGAAAAACCCAATAACACTTTTGGGCGACCTGGGAATCGAACCCATGCATTCATCTTTCTACTACACTGCTAATACAAGGTGTAATTGAAATAACTGAAAACTTGAAAATGGGTCATTGTAGACATTATAAGCAACTTTTACATATTATCGGAGCCTGAAAACCGTAAAAAAACAGCTGTTTCCTACATTTCGTCGAACATAAATGTATTTTTTTTCGCGATTTCAGGGTTAGTTCCTTAGTAAAAGTTGTTAGTGTGTATGTTGTGTATGTGTGTTCGTGTGTGTGTGGGCGGGTGTTTGTGGGGCGGTATTTGTGGGGGGTGTGTGTGTGTGTATTGTATGTGTGTAGGTGTGTGTTATGTGTGTGGTATTGTTGTCGTAGTTGTAGGAAGTTGTTACACTTTATATATTTTTTTGAGCTTAAGAGTTAAGACACAATAGAGTGTAAACTACTCGGCAAATTCACAACATTGTTGCAAGTTCGGTGCCTGTATCTGTATCTATTAGTTTGACTGTACCAGTGTACTCATGTAACATTATTCATGACGTCATCGAGGAACCGTTTAAAAGATATAAAAGATAATGGTGTATCCACAAATAACGGGAGTCCTTGTTATGGGCTATCTAGAGCTTTGTCAACAAGATTATTATGGTGATGTCCGTCGTTGGCATAATCGTAGCTGGTATTAAAGCTATTAGGCGTCTTAAAAATTGTTAATAGTCTGCTGGTTTTCAAGATCAGCCATTTTTTAGGTGTTTTATGATATTTTGGTTTGTACCAAATAGGATGGGGATACATAATTGTTCTGGAATTTTAATCACACCAGTATCTGTGTTCCGTAATACCTGGATAATAGAATTTTCTTATAGACTGAGAAGACTGTTGAAAAAATCTATGCCAACTGAGTAAAGGATAAACTTCGGTGATATGTTTATTGTGTCGTATCAGACCCTTTGCTGATAGTCATCAGCCTACCGCAAAAAATCCATCAACAATTTTTTTCTGCCGCCTGCATCCATCCATCAACTTATATACTTTTTTCCTAAGAGTCAGCACAAGCTATCATCATCAGTTTACAGCAGTCCACTGCTGGACTTAGGCTTCTCCAATTGCACGCCATTCAGCTCGATTTTTGGCAACTATAATCCAGCTGCTACCAGCCACCCTGCGAAGATCGTCGCTCTACCTAGCCTGAGGGCGATCTTGCGTTTGCCGATTCGTGGTCTCCACTCAAGAACACGTCTATCCCAACGGTCATCGGTTCTACGGCTAATATGGCCGCCCATTGCCACTTCAGCTTGCTTATTCTGTGAGCTATGTCGACAACTTTGGTTCTCTGCCGGATCACCTCTTTCTGGATTCTATGCCTCAGAGAGATTCCAATCATACCTCGTTCCATAGCGCGCTGAGCGACCTTGAAATTATGGACCAGCCGTACCGTGAGTGTCCATGTTTCGGCTCCGTTATCACAAGCTATTTAATAAGGAATTATTTTCATGATTGTGAAAACTGAGAGGAGATGATCAGATTATGCCGAATGTATAGACTGAATAGGTAACCATCTACTGGAGCTCGTGACTCGTGCACTTTAAAGACATCCCATCAAAGAACTTTAACTTATTCAGCCCGTACGTAATGTTCCCATTGCTGGAACACAAGCCTCCTCTCGGTGAGAGGGAGTGGGCTGTTATCCACCACGCGGGCCGCGTGCGGGTTTGTAAATGTCACATGTCCTCGAATTTTTGATTTTAGGACATGCCCGTTCCCTCACGATATTTTTTTCGCCGTTTTGAGAGCAGTGGTGACAAAATAATTTACACAAAGTGAAGCGCTTGTCTGGATTCGAACCTACGCCCCACAACTTGTAAGTCGCGGCCGTTACCACTGGCCACAAAAGAACTTTACTAATAACTGTATTGCTTAGATTTAAAAAAAAATACGAACATACTTTCACCGAATTGACTTGAATATTATTTCTCTTAATATATCATTTTATCAGCGAAAACGTGCAATGATTCCCTAATTCCAAATTCCGTGGGTATGTCGCCATAATTGTAACGCCGTTAAAGGGATCAATAGCTGTTCATAAATGGACACTGTTTCATATGCGATTTGTATTCAGGAAAGGCTGTGTCATAATCATGGGGTTTTCAGGAGTTCCATGATCAGGTGTGGACGTAGGTAGGTCTATGCCGAATGTACCACGTATTCGCACGCTTGCAATCTACTTATGTGGCGACATCTTAAACTATCGACATTCCAAAGCTATATTTAAGTTAAATATTATTTTATTAATGCTATATTTATATATTTGTGTATTATACACACACAAACCTACCAGTTTCTTTTTTAATGATTGTGACAATCGCATCAAAATTCATTTAGAAAAACAACACAGTCATCGCGAAAATCTACTTTTATTTATACTATGTATATTACGGAGAAGATACGTCACTCACGTTATCATCAGCCATATTTTAACTACTGTGGGCGTACTATGGGAAGTGCTGCGCAATAGAAAAACCTTTTGCAGTTCTAATCAAATTATAATTTACGAACAAATTAATCACACTACCAATTCAAACACTATAGGTACCTACATGAAATAACTATACAGAACGCGCGACAGTTTCTAAACGTGTTCACTGCTTGACCGCCACCGACCAAACTCTGCTTTAACTCTGGTCGAGCGTTATGTTGTAGACTCTGTCGAGCGCCGCCTGGTGGTGCTGGCGTCCCAATTAGTCAAAGTCAAACGATTAATTTAACGTTTTTCCGACATATAGATATAGATATAATAATTACAGAATGAAAAGAAGCTCCTTCCTCCTTTCTCCCACTAAATAGAAATTATTAGGTCGGGGAAAAAGTTATTTCGTATTCTATAAACAAATTCAAGACTAGGAGCTCGTGTGGCACCAAAATATTGAGCTTTTTGTATTACCAGACTTTTTCAAATGGGTCAAAACAATTTTGTGGTCAACCCCTAACTCTTTAGCTATGTCTTAACTACTAATATGCCCATCTTACTACACTATTTCAAAAATGGCATCGATTTTCACGTAACAGGGCGACCACAACGAGCTGCATCTTTGACATCAAAATTCCCGGACTGGAAACGCTTGAACCAACTTTGTGCTACTCTTACTGACAGTGCGTTAAGTCCATAAACGTCACATATTTTTTTTCGCGGCTTGTTTCTCATTTTTCACTTTTTTTTTTGTAATAAAACTTCAAAATGTATCGAATTTGTTTTCTTCGTTAGTTTCACTCATTTTGGCGGACAGAAAAACAATAAAAAAATGGCGGGAAATCGTTTTTACTGTTTATTTTTCTTTTTAAAATGTCATCCCATTTAATGGTATCAAAACCAGCCAGATACAAACAGTACAGCCAAAGAGATTTCACTACAACTTTATACCTATAAAATACGAAAAAACTTTTTCCCCGACCTATTTATTATACTAGACTTAAAATAGTTGAGTAATTTCTGTATTTCCTGATAAAGCTGTTTTTTATTGTTTCAGCCAAAGAATCGGCCACCCTTAAACTGTGGGTATCGTAATTAAATTGACTAGATATTTCGTCATGTCTTGCTCTGTGATCACCATTCCGATTGCCAAGCGTGAAATGTGATGGCTGCAGAGAGGCGTTTACGAGTTAAATGCAGTATTTATAATGGCTCTATAATTTATCTGAAAACTAATATATTATACTCATAAAACAAGTATTAACTAAGACCATTATATAATTTATATCCACGGGCCTTTAATTCTCACCCACAAGAAGTCAAAGTGATGCCATTTTCATGTTTAAGACCACTCAGCAGTATCCAGCGTAACTACCACGAAAGCTATAAAGTTTATTGATTCTATAACAGTATTTATAGCACTGCTTAGCAGCGCTGCAGCGGATGCGAGCTCATAGACCGTATAATAGCAGTATTAATATTTGATTGGGAGGTCACTGTTGTGTGTTATGTGGGTAGTTTTAAATGGAGTGGTGATGTATGGAGGTATATTTTAATGATACAATGGGTTGGGGAGTTAACAGGTACAAATACACCATTATCAAACTCGAACTCAATCGGCCTTATTACAAAAGAAGGTTTATCTGTAGACCCAGGTAGCCATAGACTATCGAGCCATTTTTGAATTATGAACGTAATTCCGAGGAATTTAAAGTTTTAATTACAAAAACTGTCGTTAAACCCGAGTCTAGTTGTCAATTTTGTATTAAGAACTTTATGCTGTCGGAATAAAGTTGCAAATACAATAACTGCCTCGAAGATTTGGGCTTGGAGTAAAGTTTGAACTCGTTCTGTATTGAGATATAGAAAGCATTTATTTCAACGGAACCATTTATATAAAGACACTTTAGAATTGTCAAAAGTGTCAGTCAGTCAAAAAGATGAAGGTAGTTGCAAAAGTAGATTTTAGTGAAGAGGGGTAAAATTTTGACTTCAAGAAAAAGAGTTCTTGAGAGACTAGACGGCGGTATTAGCAGAGGGCCAATGGTTTTTACAAAACATATGCCTACGTCCCATGTTCAACCGAGAATGAAAGAATGATGTAAAATAGATGAGGCCCTAGCTCGAACGGGTGACGTAAACGTAAATTCGAATGATTTAAAATCGAAAATTCAACTCTCCCATAGCATTTTGGTGCAATTTTTGTGACAAGCACAACATCGTACCATCACCCATAGATATGAATAAAGTCTTAAAACTATATAAATATTATGTGCGAAACGATTGTTGACAAAAACCATTTAAAAAATCGAACGGAAATCAACGATTCTCGAGATATTATAAGCGAAAAAATGGACAAACAAAGGAACGTTGTTTTTTTTAATAATATGAAAGAGTGACGAGAAAAAAAAAATTACCGTGGTAAGTAGGTAATGCAAATACGAAGAATGAAGATTTTGCTAACGTTAGACAAAAAGCAGAAAGTCTAGTTTCAAAACGTTCCCAAAGTATCCTAGACTTTTTATTTCTCAAATAAAGAACCTAAGAATGTTTACTATTGAGCTAAAAGAAATAAATGAGCCAGAATCACCTCTAACAATGCCCAACGGTGTGTGGCTTGATCCGTAAATTCCTTGATACCTTAATATTTTCTTGGCTTAATACAGCTTTCTATAAATACTCGCTTTATTGTTGAGAGTGATACGACAGGATTACTTTCAACCGTCTGTACAAAATAAGGGCTGATCACAAACTAACCGACTTTTTTCTGCGTTTTAAGGCGGAACCTTCAGGGTAGCCTGCGAAATTAAAATTTTCTTACGTTTTTTGCAATTTGCAGGTCACTGTCAGGTTGTATTTTGATTAAAATATGATTAGCGGTCGTAACAAATATGGCTTTACAGAATTATAATCATAAGAATCAGCAATACATTTCTCTAAGTTCATTGAATGACTATTTCATGAAATCATGACATTTGACGCCAATTCTAACTTAAGGAGTTGTATTCCTGATTCTAATGATTATAATTCTGTTTCTGACATTAACCTCCAAATTGCAAAAAAACGTATGAAAATTTGAATTTCGCGGACTACCCTTGCGCTTCCCCCTTAAACGCATTTACGGACCACTAAACGCTCATAGGCGTAATAACAATAAAAGAAAGAAAAGAAAGAAAATACATTTATTTGCGGTAAACATGACGCAAAGAAAAAACACACAAAAAACTTCAATGAAAACTTTAACCTAACTTAAACTTAACTTTAAACTTTAACTTTTGTTTTTTTGAACTTTGAGAAAACTTCAATTGTGTCTCGTTCAGTGTCCTTGAACAGATAATTTAATAGATTTATGCCCTTTTTCAGTAGGCAACATCTAAATGTAATGCAAGCAGTTACTTAGCGCAAAAAAAAAACATTTCGCCTGTCACTAGGCAATCACTAAATTACCGATTTGCCCATGTGTAATGCTCCGGCGAGCAATGGGCAGCTCGCCGTCCGGTAAGGACCAGGTCCGGGTCGACGGCGCGTCGTGTTCCACGCGCGCCTCAAAGAGATGTCAGCACCATTGACGGGGTCCGATAGGGCCGATGCCTGCCGGGGTCGCGGATTGTTCGAAAGAGTTACCGTGCCCTGGCGCACAGGCAACTGAAGGAACACGGGTGGGTTTTAGTCAGTAAGATTCTGACACGCCCCCACCCGCTCCACCCAGAGCGGGAGACGTCATTTGATGATTTCCAAAGAAACAAAAAAAGATAACTGCTCTTACAAGTTGCCTGGCAACAGATTTCTGGCGACAGACACTTGACTCAAAAAACTATTGAAAAGGTTTCAAAAATATTGCTTTCGAAACGAGTTGTTTACTGAGAAAAGAATGGTGAAACAGTGGTTACTCTGGGATATGCTAACGTTAGACATTACCTAATTAGGCGTTGCTTAATTTGACATTTGTGAAACGGGCCTTAATTTTGGAACTTAATTTATGTGGTCACTGTTTTATTTAACATAGTAAACTATAAATAGCACGTTATTTTTCGAACGATAAATGGCTTCGAACTCTTTAAGAATGCGGCACAAAAGCTAATTTATTTCACAATAAAATCAGTTTTTAATAACACCACCTGCTAACTTACCACATCTGGTGCAAATAAACGACCTAATTAAGTCTAAAAAAGATTAAGATAAAGGATCTGCATATTTTATAGTCGCAAGAATAAAATTACCAAGTAAAATGTCAAAACAAAATACAATACCTACGGTCAATGAATCGTGGCCGGTCTGAACATGGCTTTCCGAACTTTCGCGCATGTCCTCTCACTCACACTCGCTTCATATCATCATTTGGTTCCTAAAAATTTTTATTGCGCAGTCTTCTTCGCAAAGTTCGGACTGGCCATGATTTATTGGCGGAATTATACTTACCTACAACCCGTGCACCCGATAAGATTTCCCATCGGCAAAAATTAGGTACAAACTTCCGTACCAACTTTCATCCTTTATTTAACCCCTTCAGGGGATGAATTATCATTCTTCATTAGTGCTTTTGTCGATATAAAAGGACCTCTTAAACAAAATATCATGCTTCTACATCACAGAGTTCTAGACCGAACGGTTTTGACTGTGCATTGTCTGACAGCGCATGAATCTTCATTCATTTCTCACACAACAACACATACACACACACACACCAACAGAATAATGATAATAAATTAAAAATATTCATTATAAACTTTAACTTTTGTTTAGAAGCATGTTTCATTAATTGAGAGTTAAAAAGAGCGGTGCCTCCTGGCACAGGCATCTATATGCTTAAAAGGAGATGCCTTCAACTGTATCATGTACACCGTGTAATAATGAAAATAATCATTTTTATTGATTTCGATTCTTTATATAATTATAATTAATGTATACAAAATAAAGTACATTATTTTTAAACAGTAACTGGGTAGTTTCCATTCTTCTCCATACGAAACTACTTTTGGTAGGGGCAACTAGAATCAATTCTATTTTCTTGTAAAATTTTGACGTGCGTTTTATTTGAAATAAATTATTTGACTTTGACTTTGTAGATATAGCTAGTATTTAGCTGGCAGCTGTCATTCTTTTCAATAAAGCCAGCCACAAAAAGACTTATATGCGTAATAAATACTCGCTCGAAATCCCCGACACGAATGGTCGGCCTCCGACTAAAAATCGCAAATCTCCCGCCCCCCTTATCACAGATTCACTGGATTTACTCAATGACGAATGTGTCCCTTCTGAATCCCGATCGTGACGTATATCTATTTCCGTTAACGGAAAAACTTTTCCCTTAGATTGGTTTTTCCGGAAAATTATTTTTGCTCGGAGCGGAAAATTCGGATCACAAGTTAGTAAGGTAGTTTCATTTGATAGGTTAACATTAAATCTTTCAATGTCATTTTGGCTGATTTTCCTTGTAAGTGACGAGAAGCAATCTTTTGGTGAAAAGTTTTGGGTGAATGTCTCGGTATGTAACTTTTATTCTGTTTGGAAGTTTTTCTTTTTGTTGAATCGAGATTGAATTGAGTAATTTTGTAGAGGAAATAATAATCGCAATATTTTTGTTTATATATTTTTTTTTATCTTGCGTTATAATAATACCGCTTTTTATGAAATACTGGCGACCCGCCCCTGCTTCGCACGGGTTGTACAACTTGACAAAACATCGACATTTCTTTATTGTATGTAAGTTTAATATAATGTATAATGTTGGTTTATACACATAAAACTTTCGGAATAAATGCTCTAAATGTTGACAGACTCACGAAAAGCGACTTTGTTTTATAATATGCAATAAAATAGAGATATAAATAAGAATCTAAATCTATATTAATAGAATATACTCTTTAATGTTGCTCTTAACTGTTGCTCTTTGCTGTTGGTCTTTGCTGTTGATATTTGTTGTTGGTCTTTGCTGTTGGTCCTGGCTGTTGGTCTTTGCTGTTAATATTTGCTGTTGGTCTTTGCTGTTGGTCATTGCTGTTAGTCTTTGCTCTTGGTCTTTGCTGTTGATCTTTGCTGTTGGTCTCTGTATCTATCTTCAAGACCCAAACCTATCCCAAACTATTTAAAAAACTATCAGATGTTTCAATCCGCAATCGACGGGGTGACAATAAATTATGTGTACCAAGATCAACCACGGCACTGATGCGTAAAAAGTATTTCCTCTTTAGCCCTAGCACCCTAATTGCGTAACACACTATCAGTCACAATCTGAATCATTTTGTAGCCTATTACTAATCCATTGCTCCATATGTTCGAAGAATTTGTCTGCTCAACAACGTAAATAACGCAATGAATGTTGTTGAACTGTCAAAATGAAAGCCATTCCTACTGTAAGTTTGTTACGCAATTACCCCGCTGTTATTTACAATAAAATCCTTAAATCCATTAGACAAATTCCCATAACTCTATTTAAAGTATCTACATCTAAAAAAATACCTGTAGCCGTACTATGAGTTGTTAATACCATCATGGTTCGATTGCGAAAAAGGGATAGTGCTATCGGTCATATATAGCTCCGTCTCTCTTGATGATGGTTTTAACACATCATAGTAAGGCCACTGATAGCCAAATTTTATTATAGCCTAACTGAATTTTTAAATGATCGTACGTAGTTCCTACCGTTCGTTGTGACATTTCTGCGATTTCAAAACTGTGGCACCTTTTAGATTTAAAGTTTTTTTTCAAATAGGTTATCTTTTCAAACGACTGCGCGACAATAGGTTAAATAACATATTGTTTTTGTTATGTTAAATTCAAATGGTTAACTTGACCAATTTTTTTGTTTTTTACGCCTTAAATGGAAAAACGTGTAGATCCAGTAAATGGTTAACTTGACCAAATTTTTTTTTGTACGCCGTAAATTGCAAAACATGTAGACCCTGTTTCTGGAATGTTTATTTTAAGACCATGCCATGTATTGCCCATATATTGCACTTTTTGTTTTACAAAAAAAAAAATCCATCTTATCTATTTTCATTTAATCTTTACGTTACTGTAAAGTGCAAGGCTGTAATATCATAAAAAAATATTTTCCCATCTAACAATATAGGTTATAAATGTGTTGCCAACTTTTTCTATTACTCGTACATCCCAAACTACATTTATAAACTACGAGCAATGTAATCTACCAACTATTCCATTTTCGGCTGAAACTGAAACTACGCGTTTCATATTACATAACATTTTGATGAAATTCTTGATATCAGTTTATTGTTGTTACCAGCGTAATGAGGGCTATCGCGCTTGAGTTCACCGCTAGAGGCGCTAGTGTAGAGTGAGGTCTCTAGATGTCAGAATATGTACTGAACGTTCACTGTTTGCGGGATTTTTTATCACGGATTTTATCGAATGATTCATAATAGCTGTAATGGTCGTGCCATTTTTGATTAATTATGGCTTAAGATTTTAAGTAAAAAGTTACGATCTAATTTGGTAGCACTTGAAGGAAGAATAAGATTTGTCTGCTTCATGCTTGCCAATTTTAGGAAAATATAATCTAAATATTCATTTGAACTTTTAAAATGTATTAAAATAAACATAATAATTATGAATATAAGGGTACTTAAAGATATCTAAAACATCAAATAAATGTACTGCAACAGGACCTCACTCGACAGTGGCGCCAACTGGTGAGCACAAAAACGATAGCCCCCATTATGTAAGTAGGTACAGTAACGAGCATAAATACCTTGCACTTAGGATTCCGAAGCGATTTTTCCTAAAGTATTGATAGAAGTTTTATGGCTAGAAGGTTATTAGGTTTTTCTATCAGAAATTTCTCAGTAACAGCCCGGAGTCTAGATTTGTGCCCGGTTGATTTTAACAGGCTCGCCGTATTTCATGGGACTTAAACATAACTGGCGAAATGTGAATGGACTGTAGGTATACCTCTGCCTAACCCTTTGAGGAAATAAGGTGTGATGTTATGTTATGACCTACATAATTGTGTAGGTAAGTTACAGCCACGAACAAACTACCTATATAGGTATGAGGAACCGGGTGTAAAGTTCACTTATACTCTATAGAAAAGGGAGGATCCTCCGACCAGATGGGAACTGTGTCTGGTGGGCAAGCGCCCGACGTTTGATGTCGGGACGTTGTATAATGCTAGTTGCGCGGTAAACTCTGCTTGCGCGATGCAGGATCTTGCGTGACGTCAATGTGACGCGAAGCTCGTATATGGGGTTGTAGATGCCGCTATATACCTTACACTTACGCAAGATGCAAAATCGATTTGCGCCTAAAATATTGATAGAAGTTTTATGGCGAGAAGAATGCAGGCGTGTGTATTTTTAAATAGTAGTACGCACCCACTAAATCTTAAGCGGAATATATTTGTTTTATACCTTACTTATTTATACATATTTATATTTATTATAATCTCTTTTGTATTGATATTGTTTAAATATTTAAATAGTGTAATGGACTCCGGTCGTTCTATTTAAAATGAATAAATCGCGCGTATACGAGTATACACATCACAAGTGTCTAGGGATCAAGGTATTTAAAAAAAGAAATTGAAATTATATAAAAATGTCTATTTAGATTATTTTAGATTGATTAAATAAAATGTTTTCCTATGTGTAGATCGACGACTTACTCTCTGATTTTGCGTTGATGAAGACTTTTCGCAATTTTTGCTTATGCTGAATTTTTCAACTTAGTTAATCCTGGCATTAAAATGTAAAGATACAAAGGTGAAAATTAAAGTTTTTAAAGGTTATTATTGCGTAAAATAAACTATTATTAGTCTGTATGTCCGCCGTTAACGCATAGGTATAACACAATCGCAGCGATTCGGCATACTCAATATGATACTTTGATCCAAATCAGTTCGGTTCTTCTACCTGTAGCGGTATCTACATCGCCACATGCGAGCTAATCGTCACACTGACGTCACGCAAAATCCTGCATCGCGCAAGCTGAGTTTACCGCGCAACTAGCATATATACAACGTCCCGACATGAACCGTTGGGCAGTTGCGCACCAGACACGACACGCGTCCGGTCGGAGGATCCTCCCTTTTCCATAGAGTATGAGTGAACTTTACACCCTCATACCTCTATATGCCAGTCCAAATGCCCGCCCATATCATGATTGTTCCACCACTGTATGCATGGACTTCCTGGCATGGATTTTAAACGTTCTTGGCATCCAGGGGTCCTCCAATACGCCCACAATCATCGCATTAGAGAGACCAAAGACATTTAAATATTTTTGAAGGAAGCGAATCATCTGATCTTCGTATATAAATAATCTAGCTACTGCCCGCGGCTCCGCCCGCGTGGATGTCGGAAATTATCCCACGGGAACGTGCTACCGGTGTAAATAGTATCTTATCATCCAAATCCATTCAGCCGTTAAAGCGTGAAAAGGTAACAGACAGGTAATAACTGCAAATAATCTTTTTTCATTTTTATAAAACAGGTTTTTAGGATTATAAAATGTTTAACTTAAAAATAATAATAATTCATTTTAATATTATGTTCATTCATTTGAAATACTCTAGCGCTGCCATTGATCACGTATTACGAGTACCTGCATATTAGCTAAATTATTTTATAACTTCAAATTGTAATAACTTACAAGCGGGTGACCCGATTTAAATGAAATAAATAATACCTCAAGATACGGGTTCTGACTATATTTCCAATTCCTTATATACACACAAATTTCAATAATAATGTGAATGTTAAATTCATCTCCTATTTTTACCCACTTGGGGGATGATTTTACAACAGCTAAAACAAATTATTTTGGTTTTTTCATGGTCCCATACAAACTTTCATCCCCTATATCACCCTCTTTTAGGATTATTTTTGAGATAAAAAGTAGCCTATGTCCTTCCCCAGGATGCCATCTATCTCCTTGCCAAATTTTATCGATATCCATTCAGTGGTTTAGGCGTGAAAATGTAACATCAGACAGACAGATAGAGTTACTTTCGAATTTATAATATTAGTGTAGATTATGTGCTTGAAATTCCGCATACGATATTTACTGAATAGATACTTTACTTTACATTTGATACTTTGTAATTCCATTGTTGTAATGAGTAATATCAGCATGTATTTTTTATTGAAGCCGCCTTTTCCGTCATAAATTATACACTTTTATGGCATACAAAAGGTAGATTTCACAAGGTAGTTTTTGAATACGCAGCCTATTAAAATAAACATGTTATACAATTTGAATATATTTACCTTTATCTTGACATAAACAGGGTTCTAAAGTAGCAGCTTCTCCGTATCTGCAACAAAACAAATTATTATGAGTAGTGAACATTGTAGTTCAGCGAAAAATATTAAAAACGTTGCGAATATAAAACGCCATTTTATACTATAAAGGATTGTATGTTAAACAAGGGACATAATATGTAGAACTCATGAAAATGAACAACTTTTACGATGGGGCTAATTCTGAAACATGAAAAAATAAACCCTACATTTTGGCAGGTATCATACCTCCGCCGCGAAACCGTCGCAGCGAAACCGCAGTAGTTCCACCATGTCTTGTCCGTTGTACGACAAGCGAATCAGAAGCGAAACTGCCTCTTCTAACGTACAGATTTTATTATGATTCTATCTCTTTCCCGCGTGATTTCGCTGATCTGCTCGGAAGCCGGTTCACGCCTTCCGATGGCTTCGCGGTGGCCGCGCTCAGCCAGCCATTTTGTTGCGGTGCCGCGTTTGTTTCGCACTTATCTGTGGCAGTCGATATAAAGCGAACTTCCATGTTTTTTATAAATTGGTTGTTGATTTTACGGAAAACTAATCCAAGAGGTCCGGAGTAAACCTATACTATATTAATAAGTCGAAAGCGACGACATTTTGCTCTCTTTGCTACAATTCAACAGTTGTTCGATAACATTCCGCTACTCGAAACGCGACATAATGTAGTAATTTTTTCGCAGCGGAATTTGTTTAGCGGCTTCGCATCATTATTTTCGCGAATACAAATGTATGGAGCAGCTGATTATTGTTTCACTATTTCAGAGTTGATCCCATAACAAAATTTGCAATTGAAATAACTATAAAGCATTTATTTCAATGCCATCTTGTATAAAACAAAAAATATTTATCTGTAATAAAATTAGTTTTTTTTTAATGTAATTAACATTAAAAAAACAAATAATTAAAACCGTAAACGAATGCAAGTGACAGGCAATTAATCTTTTAATAATCAAACCATTTTTTCTTTAAAATTTTAAACTTTATGATATTTAATATATCTAAAATTGCACCTTTGGAATTTAAATATTTCTTAGTAGTCCGTTCGCATGTTTTATACTACTTCTAGTTATACAGAGAAACCAATTATTAGCCATAAAATACTGTAATCTACATACTACATGTATAGCTATTGGTTGCCATCACAACCAGCCTATAATATCCCCACTGCTGGGGCACAGGTCTCTTCTCTACAAGAGGGAGTCTTCGAATTTTTTGGTTCTAGGACATGTCGGTTTTCACGATGTTTTCCTTTACCGTTTTGAGAGTAGTGGTGATGGAATTATTTACACAAAGAAAAGCGTCTGCCTGGGTTCGAAACCATGACCTACAACTCGTAAGTCGAGGCCATTACCACTGAGCCACCATTGCTCGTGGGTTGCCTAAATATATCTATTTGTCTATCTATATAAATATACCTAAAACACAAAAATTGTTTCTACCTATGTCCGTTGTAGACTATGAAACCATCCAACCGATGTGCCCCAACCGGTTTCATTAGAAAGGCAATAATGCGAAGATGATTTTAGACCACTAAAAATATATAGACGATACTTTTAATCCCGGTAGTACTTTGCATATATACAAGACGGTATTCCGTGCACGACACGTGCACAATTTCTGAGCAAAAACCTAACAAGAAGTACTAGACTTGCATGAATTCACGATAGTATTTCAATCTTTATTAATTATTCTTCTAATAGGATTTGGATGAAATGTGGCACACTGATAGATTATAACCAGGATTACCACATAGGATATTTTTTATTCCGGTAGTACGTTTCCGTGGGATATATTCCGACCTCCATGCGGGCGAAGCTGCGGGCAAAAGCTAGAAGTAAATAAAACACACCCGTACCAGCCTGAATTTCAGCGAAAATTTGAACAAGAACAATACCTATCAAAAGATAGACATAAATTTTAGATAAACAGCTGTTTATTTCACAAGACTTAATATGTTTATAGAGTTTGTTGACACCACTCGGGGATGAATCGTTTCATGGAATCTATAGGTATACTCTCGACCCGAAAATCTTGAGATGAGGTCGTTGAACCTTCTTAGTTTACTTTTAATAAGATTTTCGTGATTTATTTTCTTGATTCTGAATATAATATTTCTATGTAATGAATTTATTTGTTGATAACCTTTTTTCTGAGTGATATTATTACAGTATCTGCTTGAGAGTCGTGGTAAACTAGAAAATGTGATATAAATAAATTTGGATATTTTTACTGACGATGAAATATACATTGTGAAAGAGGTTTTTTCCGACTAAGATGATGATATAAAGGGGATGGGCAGGCAGTATCATCATGATTCGGAGTAAATAATAATAATCATTTATTTCACAGAAAAAACCTTCCAAATTGTTAGTAATTATATAAACAACTCAAAAAACTAGTGTTAGTACATATATTTAACAATTAATTGGTATGTCAAAGTCATCATTACTGAAAATTAGTCAATTACATACATTAATACTAAAACAATATTATTTCACGGCAAGGCTCTGATAAATTAGAGGTTGAGGTTGGGGTTGAGGCTGAGGAATTAGGGTTAGAGGAGGAATAGGGTGATTAAAAAATCTGCGTAATATTTTGGTTTGCAAAATATACTTAGTTTCCTTCAATAACATAATTAGTAGTCAGCGACAAAGTCCATTAACACAGTCATTAACGTATTTTCATCAAAATTTACACAAAATGAAAACCACTTTGCAGCTGTCATAAATATTAGAAAAGAGTTCATATTCTTAAAATTTTACTTTTGTTCTAATTTTAATTGAATATTTTGCTCGGTAATTAGGGCCTTAGCACACCTCCGCCGTGAAAATAATGATGGGAAACCGGTTAACGAATTCCGCTAAAAACGTAAATACATTATGTCGCGATTCGAGTAGCGGAACTTCATGAGGGTCAGTTGAATTGTAGCAATCAGAGCAAAATTCCGTCGCTTTCAACTTAGTTACTAATTGCACTTCGGACCTCTAACATTAGTTTTCCGTAAAATCAACATCAATTTTACAAAAATATATATATATAAGTTTCGCTCTATAAACTTATCGACTGCCACAGATACGTGCGAAACAAACACGGCACCCTAACAAAATTGCGGGATGAGCGCGGAGGTGTAACTGGCTTCCGAGCAGATCGGCGAAATCACGCGGGAAAGGGATAGAATCATAATCAAATCTGTACGTTAGAACTGGCAGTTTCGCTTCTGTTTCGTTTGTCGGACAACGGACAAGTCATGGCGGAACTACAGGGGTTTAGCGACGGAGATGTAATAGCCGCCTTATAAAACTGAAGTGCTATCGATTTTGTTGCTGACTATACTAATATACGGCCTGAAGGTTACTTTTATCTCCAACGATTGTCAAATCCTAATAATTTATACGTAATTCAGTAATTATTTACAGCCGGGAAACGCAATTAACGTATGATTTTGGCGAAATATGTATGCAATTAATGAAAGTTCAAAAATTAACACGAAATCTCTTAACAATACCTATATTAGGTATAATTTATACATGTACCACCTATATCTCTGCTTAGCCGTTCGAGATGCCGGCGTGATGTTACGTGTGTTCTAATTTGATCATAATCAAACCTCAGAAGAGAGAAATATAGCTAAATAAGTGCCTTATTCCCATTTTCACTAAGTCTAGGCGACACCTAACTGGCTAAACAAAATCCAACGTGTAATAATATTTAGGCATTACATTGGAGTGCCTAGTGTTATTGAAAACGGGCAATAGAGGTGTAGAAGTGCATCAATAAAGTATTTTTCTCAAACATGCTTGGAATTTCGAGCATTATTATGACAAACTTCTTCGAGATAAATCGAAAATGCTGTACTGGTCAAATACATGCGAGCAGCGGTCGGCAATGTTAGTATGAAAATCCATATCTATCGTGTTTAGCGGCCGAATAAATTACTATGAAAACTCATATCTGTCGTGTAATTTAAAAATGGAACGAACTTTTTACTTCGACCCATGGCAACCAAGGAGGTAACATAACAAGGATTTTATTTAAATTTCGAACTGGCTTAGCAAATAGAGCTGTTTAAAGTGAAAAAGAAACAAACGAACATAATATTGGCGCGAGAAAAGTTATCGTTGTTCGTCATATAATTAATTTACTTAGTTTGAATTTCCGCGCATTTTTTGAGAAAATTACTATACAAGCTTTGGCCGCAACCAAGCATTGATGGACTCGCGTATGTGTGCGTCGGCCCATATTTTCACATTCGTCCATCAATGCCTCTGTTGTCGGCTGCTGCAGTAATGTACTACTCGTATATTGTAACTCAACCCCTGAACGGGATTCAAATAGGAGATGAGAAAATCGTAAGGTTGTAAGCGAGCCTATTCGTGCTTAACAGCTAGTGGTAAAATATATTGTCTCCACTACAATACACTAACTTTATACACAACTTATGAGATGATTACAAGCTATCGACATAACTCAAGCACCCAATTTTCCGGTTGAAGAGAGTTTTATTCCAATAAACTCAATCTTGGGGGCCTGTGGGGGACGGATACCGACCTCTCGGCTATTTGTTCTTTACAACAAGATAATTTATTTACTGGGGCAGGAGATTCTTTCGTGCATCGGTGCACGTTAAGCCGTTGGTCCTAGCCGTCATTTGTAGATCTTTGACAATTGGTACGGGTAGTCGGAACTCTCATGGTATAGTAATATACTTCGCCAGGTATAGCATTCAGGGTGACACAAGCCTACGTCATCACCGCTGTGTTACCAGTAGTGTGTGATAATAACTCCCCAACCGCCTTTATTACCTGTGCGAATCCGAAATAACAATGAGGTTTTAACTAACAATTACGTTGGTATATGTTTAAATTGAATGGTTTCATTTGATTATAAAAACGAAAAGACAGTTTAAATGCTATAAATATATTTTTAACAGAATGGTGACTGAAAATGTTTCCATAATTCGTGTTTTGTTGTAATAAAGTGGCAACTGGATAGTGACGTAAGCATGTGTCACTCCCGGAATGCCAGACCTTGTTTTTTTAGACCATGGGAACTCTGAAAGTCTGACGACCAGTATTACTAAGGAGTATCGTGTTTTCCAATAACTGGATTGTGGAGGTCAGATAGGCAGTCGCTCCATGTAAAATACTGGTATTCAGCTGCATCCGGTTTGACTGGACAACGCGGTCAATACATGTATGACCATTTCAATCAATGAATGAAAAATGTATTCTAAATGTTTCGTCTGTTGATTACACCTAAAACAAGTGCTAAAGACTAGTTGTAAACAAAACTTGTAGAAAACATGCCATAATGTCAAATCGGTGAACCAAATTGTTAACAATACTTGTCTGAAACAACTTCAATACATGTATGATACACGATATGTTTTTCACAAAACTTGTTCAAAACAAGTATTACAACTTGATGGGCGTAAACGCGGGGTTAGTAATACTTAGGTCTGTATTTAGCCACAGCAGAGCTAGGAAATATAACCAAGACTTTACCTAATATTCTAACTATCATCATGATGCATAAATAATAATTTGAACCCGATCTTCGGCTCTCCTAATCCAGACTCTGCCAGCTTCCTTAGTCGATAGCCGACTCCCGGCTACCGTAGGCGTGGGCTTGCGGACGGCGAGGAATTGGCAGCTCGCCGTCCGGTAAGGACCATGCCCGGGTCGACGGAAGCCGATCCCAAAGTAGTAGGCAGATGATGATCTTTCAAACCAACGCTTGATAACAGATAACATAACACCATGCCTACATTCTCCGAAAGGCCAGGCCACCTACCCAGGCCCAGGGTACCTATAGTGCACCCACATTTCGCCAGTTATGTTTAAGTCCAGACTTCGGGCTGCTACTGAGAAATTCCAGATTGAAAAGCCAATAACACTGCCCAATCCGAGAGTCGAACCTTAGACCACATGCCCAGGAGAAGCGCTGTAGCCAATAGACCAACGGGGCATTACAAATATTATGTTATAACCTCCTTACATGTCTCGACAAGTTTCGTAAGTTTAAACACAACGTGTGTGGTTAAAGTTTATGTTAAACCATTACCTTAATTAACTTCATAATTTACCGGCTCCCTTTAATTAAGTGTTTCAACTTGAGTAGGTGACAAATTGGCGCCTAGCAACGTGAAATATGTCTGTGAACTTTGGGATGGGACAGACTTGTGACACCTCGTTTGCGACATACGACATGTTACGAGTAGGAAGCGCTATGTGCTTGTTGGGTATATATTATTATACATACATACATATACTCACGCCTTCTTCTGATGGGAGTAGGCAGAAACTACAGAACGCCACTTGCTACGATTCTTACATATTCCTTTTGCCTCGTTAACGTCCATACATCAGGCCCTGCAGTCTCGACATGAATAGCGACAAAAATCTGTCGCTAAGTCGTATCGATGTCAAATTTATTTAATAGATTTTCAACCTTATGCTTTGAAAACAAAGTTGAAAATCTATTAAAGGAATTTGACATCGATACGACTTAGCGACAGATTTTTGTCGCTATCTATGTCGAGACTGCAGGGCCTGGTCATACTCGCACGTCGGTTGCAAGTACTTACGCACCTGACCTTTCTGAAGAACATCACCAATAAGGTCACTATATAGGTCCTCCTAGGGCGTCCGCTCCCAACGTTTCCACTGACATCTGCCTTGTGTGTTATCTACCTTTTGTGTTATTATTATGTTGCAGTTTTATGTCAATTAGTAAAGAATTACTCATGGGGACATAAACTGAAACTCAAAGCATTTATTTCAATTAAACTATATACAGGCACTTTTGATTTGTCAAGGAGTCGGTCAGTCAGAAATATGAAGCTCCTTGCCCATTTCAAAGCGTAGTAGATACTATGGAGAAGAACGCGCAATATGGAGAAGAACGCGCAAGAAACTCCATGGACACTCTTTTGAATTATATGTATTGTTAAAAAAAATTAGTGACGTCATTAATTACGGTGTAATGTGTTCCTTAATTTAAAGATATATTCATAATAGGCATTATTAAAGGAATTGACGTTATAAGTTACAGAAATGCTAAAAAATATGCAATGAGATTTGGTAGTAGAAATTAATTGTAATTATATTAAAACTTTACTTTCCAGAACGAAATCTTTCACAAGGAGTTCTGACTACACACTACTTATAAAATAAATTACGAGACATTATTCATTCAAATGACCCAATTAGTTTTAATATTTCAGCCAAAAATATCCACTTTCCATCAAAGGCAAGCTTTTATTGAAACTTCCTTCAAAATGAATAATATTTCGATATTGTATGCGTTTCTGTGAATTCATTCTATGCTCTTTGAATTCTGTGTGAGGGTAGATGGAGAATGTTACATTATGTTGATATTGAGACACGGATTTTAATAAGGGGGGGGGGGGGGAAGAGGATGGTCTTTTTCGTCTCTACTGTGTGGAGAATGATATTAGTTTTATATATGTATAGACGCTTCGTTATTATGGAGGTGAAATGGTTTGGTTTTACCTGAAAATAATGCAGCACTCGAGCTGGTCAAGGTATACAGGGTGTAATTCCACATTGACGGGCAATCTGTTATCATGAATTCAGCACATGATTCCAAGCCCTCAACGTAGAAATTTATCGTAGGTTATTAAAATATAAACCCTACCACCCTGTAAATCAACCGTGTACTTTTGTTTGAAACAACAGTTTGTTTTGGCACCGTCAAATACGTCTTCGCTGGGTGTCTAGAATCATGTGCTGAATTTATGGTAACAGTTTGCGTCCTTTAAACCATGTATAGTGTCAATTTATAAGGGAATTGGTACGTAAGACGTCATGTTCGTGGACGGGCGCCGTCAGTAGGGACTGGTCATCTCTTAGCTGACACGGCTTATTTTAATTTAATATTTAAATTGTTTTTGTCTTTTTACGGACGCTTTTAACGTTCTGCATCGTTCTCACATGCATAATTTCAACATGAATGATGTAAACAATATTTTGTAACCATATTTTGATTTAAAAAAGTGTCCGTGGAGTTTCTTGCCCGTTCTTCTCCATAGGTACCTACTACGCTTTGGAATGGGAGACTAGCTTCATTTTTCTGACCGACCGACCCCTTGACAATTTAAAAGTGCCTGTAATTGGTTAATTTGAAATAATTGCTTTGTGTTTGAGTTTGAGTTTGATGGCTTCGAATTTCTCTTGAAAGCTTACTGAAACCGTCTTGTTGCAGTTTTATTTAAAAGTGGTTGCAAAAGTCCTTCATAACAGCAATGTGCCCTTTCAAAATGTAGTCAAAGGGGAACGCCCGAAAAATGCCTGAAATGGACAGAAACTACTAATAGTCCATAATTCTATTTAGAATTTATTGTGTATAACGAAATAATTCTCAAGTTTGTTTATCTAGGGTAAAAATATAATGATTTTTAAAATATTTAACTTGATATCCGTATAGTTCATTCTTATTTTTTTATTGGAGGTCAGTGTTTATTTGACATGAGTAAGTGACATTCAGCCAAACAGGAATCGTCAAATAATCCTTAACGAACTATTTTATAGAATTAGTGCACAGTTATCATTAATTTAATATAACTCGACCTATATGTACCCTAAATCTAATTAAAATAATATATGCATGTCAATATTTATTAAAAATCTTTTTTTTATATAAAAAGTATCGTAGGCTGTATGAATCACATGTCTTTAGCCTTACTGACAGTTTGACATTACTGGTTTTCATTTTTTCGTTTGTATAGTTGACACCAATATAAAATGTACTCTGTGGTTGACACAGAGTACCTTTTAAATGACTTGATTCATGTTTTTTGCGGAATTAAGGATTGCTTTTATGATATTTCACAACGACTGTGGCCATTTATTAAGGATTTTGATTATACTTCTGCACACGATACCCATTTTTGAACACGGACTTACATTGGATCCGCCTAAATGACGACTTGGCTTTTTGACGACGGACCTGAACCTGCTTTATATACGACGCTGCTGTTGTTTTGGACTTGTGCCCAGTGTACATTTAAACAAATGGATAGAAACCTACTCTGTCTTAATTGCTATCTCGATATAAAACACCACAAGCTTTAAGTATAGAGATTCCTCAAATGAGAAAAAGAAAGAAGTTCCTCAAATAAGATCCATCACCTTGTTACCTAATTATGGAAGAGCAGTCGACACTCGAAAGTCATTGTTTCTATCCAGGATGTAATATGAGAGACAGATATTTAGTACCTCTTTCATTAAAGGTGTGGCTCTTCAAGGACTGTATTATCATTATGTACCAAAGCATTCACAAATATGTAGTCATCATTTAAACGGCGAATTTAGCATGGGCCCAGTACTAATCCAATATCTATCCACCTGCATTTCTTGATGATACATATTTTTTTAATGATGAATGAAACATTTAAATACTTTTTTGTTGTTTAATTATTGCATATTAATCCTTGACCTTGACTTAACCTATATTGTACAAAAATATTTGGAACTGGCTTCTACCTAGTTTTTTGATAATTATTGAAATTGCATTGGGTTTCCTACGATTTGTGGTGCAATTTGGCTTTTATTTCATTGTTGTTCATTTTAGGCATTTTTTTGTATGGTAGATGGGCATTGCCCTTTAGGTGAAAAAAAAAGTTAGGTTAAAAGTTTGGACAGCATGGCAACCAGATTTTTTTTTCACCTTTGCCTTTGGAAATTCAGACATATTTTATGCATAAGATATGAAGACAATAACCTGAACTTAAAAATTACTAAAACATCGTTTAATTCAATTGCAGAGAATTAACACCAGAACTGATGTCAGTACCAGTTTTTTGGTTCATCTCAATGCGTGTAGAATTACATGATGCTGAAACGAATTTACCGGTAATCAGACACAGCTATGCAATATACCATTTGGTATGCTTATTTTACGCGGAATGGGCATAAATCGCTTTAAAACTCGTAAACGGAGCAAAAAGTTGAAAAACTATTTAAAAGCTCGTTCCACTCCACCTATTATTTCGGGGTGTATCTAGTTCTTATTTTTCGAGATGTACGAACTACTTTATAAACTGTTCGAGACACCAAGCTATACCGCTCCTGAACTTCATCAAAATCAGTTCAGTAGTATGGCTGTCAATATTCCTGCTTACATTTAATTTAATTAATGTTTTGTTTGGGATTCGAGTACTTATAAATTATTTTTTATTCTAAGACACGTACATTCTAAGTGTTTAAATTACAATCGATTTTGACACCGTTCTATAATCTATAACGTTCTCACACCCTTCCGCCATATTCGTTCTACCAGGCTCGTTCGTTCTCTCACTCACTCAGTCCTTCACTTACATTCCATTCGTTCATTCCTTTTGAAATTAATTCCTACATTAAAATCAATCAATTACTAGTAATTGCTAAGTTCTAAACTGTAATATTGTATTTATTATTTGTTTAATGTTATTTGTGTTTCCTATGGTTATCGTGGTTGTCTACCAAGAACATGTTATTTTCTGAATCCCGCACCCTAATTACTTACGTAACACACTATCTATCACAATCTGAATCATTTTGAAGCCTATTGCTAATCCATTGCTTCATGTGTTCGAAAAATTTGTCTGCTCAACAACGTAAATAACGCAATGAATGTTGTTGAACTGTCAAAATGAAATCCATTCCTACTGTTAATGTGTTCCGTAACCACTCCACTGGACTATCTATAATCGAGCGCTCTTCAGGCTTTGGATTTTAACCTGACTAGCTAAATATCTCAATTTTACTCAGTACGATACAAAGTTAAGTTCTCGAGGTGAGAGAGTGTATGATGAAACTTGCACTGTGGGAAATAACGCCGCTCCAATTTTCTTTTCACTCACTATTGCTTTAACAATGTAACCACTTTATTACCTTAGACCTTTCTTAAGACGGCTACACACGAGAAACTGACTATATCCGTTATCAATGGATTTATTAGACAACCGCTTGTAATTTGTATTGACAGGACAGCCACATTAGTAGTTCTTGCGTTTGCCCAGTGCAGTTATAAATAAACGCACGCTTTCTTCCCATGGGGGTAGCCAGAAACTATCAAGAAACCAAAAAAAAAACTTAATCCTCCAAATTATCAAGTGTACCTATTTATAAGGTTCTCAAAGAAGCATACACTGTCCATCAAGATTACCATATTGGAAGATGATAGTCTAATCCAGCTCAAATAGTTAAGATTAATGGCGAGAAGTGTTGCCAGTAAAAACTGTCTTCGAAGTCACCACGAGCTTAACTAAGACATTATCTTCAGTTTTTATGAAGGTTGCTTACGATAGGGGAAGTAGCTAAGTAGTTGTCAGTAACTAATCTTCTATTGTCACCAGTATGTGGGTGCTTTATCTCCGACGACGACGGAACTTCGTACGTTGAACCCGAAGCAATTTAGAGAAAGTGTTCGGCTGTTCGCCATTGTATCGCCAATCGTTGCGTAAGCGAACGCACCGCTCAGTCCTCATGACAATAAGATGAATGAATTTGGTGTCGATTCGTTTCAAAGTGGGCAATTTTTATGAAAGTTTTAACGGTATTATGATAACATGGCTGTGAGTTCTACGGGCGTGTTACCTGTTGCGCGAATATAATTTTACAACTTTGGTAGCTCTCCTAAGAGACAGGCCCTTTAAAATGTTAACTCATAGAAGAAACTAATGTGTATATATAGCAAATTTTTATTTTATTTAATTATTATTTTTTAAATTTATTATTTTTCTGTATCTGTCCGTGACATCACAGCAGCGGGCCCTATCAGAATACTAGCGCTGCGACACTTATTTTTTTTTAAATGTCGCAGCATCATGCTGAGATAGGGGCCTTTTGGCCTCGTACAGGACTTACTGTTGTTATTTAATTTTACATTTGTTTTTATTTTATTACTTTTATGTATACTTTTTTTTATGAGTGTGTTTAGTTTAGTTTCTGATAATCCTGTGCGAGTCTCAATAAATACTTTTTCTTTCTTTCATAAATATTTAGCCGAACGAGCCCCAAGATACAAACTGTCTAGTTTGGGGCTCACTGGCAATTAACACCACTTATGTACCCTAACTGTAGGGGAGGTCAGACAGGCAGTCGCTCCATGTAAAATGCATATTCAGCTGCATCCGGTTAGACTAGAAGCTTACAAAAAGGCTAGATGATGATGATGGAGTAACCTAGCTGCAGGTAATTAAGCCAATCTCAATTTATGTTTAACCTTTGTCCCTGCAGAGGTTACCTGGATAATAAACAAGTTTCTATTTATATTCCCTCGATCGAAAAGGATCGAAATTCTTTCCGAAAAATATTTTACTGCGATCGCCAAGCTTTTAAAGCTTCCCCGTAGGAAAAGCGGGACGTGTCGATATCACAAATCCGGATCGAAATCGTACGGCAACCGGAGTAAAAACAGCATTGCATATTTATTAACGTTTACGGTTTTACTAACATACTTATTTCGGATTTGCCCGACTAGAGTGAGTTGTGAGTCCTAGAATACATTCATAAATTCACGCCTTCTTCCCGTGGGGGCAGGCAGAAACTACAGAACGCCACCTGCTACGATCCTTAGACACTCCTTTTGCCTCGTTTACGTTCATACATCTGGTCATACACGCACGCCGGTTGCGAGTACTACGCACCTGATCTTTCTGAAGGACATCACCAATAAGGTCACTATATGTCCTCCTAAGGCGTCCCCTCCCGGCGTTTCCACTCACATCTGCCTTGTAAATACCTTTTGTTAGTCGCCCTTCATTCATCTTCTAAAGATGGTGTTTAGTGATAGTTATACTCAATCACCTTTATTATTTGCCAATATTACCGGATTTCGCAAGAGAGCCCGGATTCGTTGCAATCGCCTCCAAAGCGTTTCTTATTTCTACAACGACTTTAAACAGGATCGACATAAGCTTTTTGCTAGCACAAAGGCTTCTTCAAACAGGCGCGACAAGCGACGCTACACAAAGGCACCGCCTGTAGCGCGACGAGCGGTGCTTTTATGTCGCGTGCGATTCGTATCGAATGTCGCGCCTGTTTGCAGGAGCCTTAAGTCAGTTCCATGCCTTTTTTGACATTTCCTTTATCGTGAAGGCTGATAGAATGTCATTTGTTTCGGCCCGAAGGATTCTTTTAGCCCCAATTAAACTCACTGGCGCGACGCGACTCTAGCAGAACAATCTCTATCAAAACTTCTCCCGCTGACAGGCGCAGTTTGAAGTTTTCATAGAAATGGTTCTACTAAAGTGATGTCGCGCTGTCGCGTCGCGCCTGTCTGTGGTAGCCTTAATGGCAATAGCGCCCACCCACAAGTAGATAACAGTGAGTGGGTCTTTACATGCATGCATGCATGCATATGGGCCCACACACTATTATAAACCTCTGCTTACTTCCTTGAGAATACAGGCGTGATAGTATGTTATGTTTATAACTGGATTTCTAAGAGCTATTACCCCAGTAATTTCTTATAACAACTTCCTATCTGTCGTAGATACTCTCTATAATTTCTCCAACAAGTTCGCACGGTGTTGCCACTGACTATTTATAAGTACATCTATCTCGCTCTAATTGCTCTGAGAGATTGAAACGTGGACACATTAAAGCTAGCTAAGGTCTCTTTCAAAAGTATCTGATGAGACTGTAAACGAACCCTATTCAAGTTAAATTCTTACACAATCATTTAGCTAAATGGAATTAGTAATACATTCATCTATATTAAGAAGGTTTCAACTTTATATCTCGACGCTTTTTTCTAACAATTATTGTTTGAATAACATTATTAAATTGTAGTGTAATAATCATCGATGAAAACTGTGGTTATAAAAGTAACCTCAATTGTCAAATGAATAACATCTTTAGGGTGATTTAAAATTAGAATTTCGGATTTAAGTATTCAAATAATAACATCAAGGCACTCAGTTTGTAAGTGACACTAGAAATGGGCAACCACAAGTACGTTTTCTGATCCATTTGTTTACATTTTCATCAGATAATTTTGGAACAGACCAAAACCATACTATTATAAATTCGGAAATAACTCTGTCTGTGTGTTACCTTTTCACACCTAAATCACTGAACGGACTTCGATCAAATTTGGCAAGGAGATAGATGAAAAGTAGCCCACAGCCCTGGGCTGGCTGTAAGCTACTTTTTGTCACGGGAGCACGATCTTGTGGGATAATTGCGACAAAAACGCGGACGAAGCCGCGGGCAGAAGCTAGTACATTATATAATATTGGATATGCGCTACAAATGCAACTCGTCGGAGCATCAAACCGACTCACGGCAGTAATTGATTGATTGATGAAATCCTTGCGGAAAATTGGATGATCCATCAATTATGAGAATTCTTATCTTTTTTTATATTTTTTTGTTCAAATGTATAATTGGGGAAGCTGAGCTCGTAAGTCATAAATCATAAAATGACTGCTGAAATGCTTATTAATACAATCTTCATTAAAGGAAAAAAAAAGAGAAAAACTCACAATTCACGAAAAAAGGTACAATAATTACTTTTCTCATTCATTATTTTAAATAGTATTAAGTTGTAATTTTTCGTCATTGTATTTAGTTCATTATTCAATATGATATCACTGTAATTAATACTGATCCTATAGATTTAACCGTCCTATCCTAAATCCCGTTATAATTTTTACTAGTAATATTTTCGTTTCCCTAACTTTGTTTTCTTCATTTAGAAGAAGTTTTTTCAAACGTGACATTGGCTGAATGCACAAACCGTGCGAAGCCACAAGAAAAAAAAAAAAATATTACTTTTCTCCTAGTTATGTCGTTTTATTTTAATATTTTTAATTTAATGAATTACATTAAATCCAAAAAGCTTTAAACTTCACCTGTCATAAACTCAAGGTTAACATTATTTTGATAAATTATACCGATGTAATGACATCAAAAGAAAATAAACTTAGCCGGAGTCTCGTTTTATCAGCCTGTCAGTCTTACCCGCCGTTTCAAAATGGCGGCCATATTGACGCAGCTAAAAGTTCATTGCGGGGGGAATTAAAAAGTTTTAAACTTGGAATGCGTTCGATCTGTTGAGCTATTGGTTCGCTGAACGTTTGTGGTAACTGTGCTCGCTTTTTAAATATTAGTTGTTTTTGTCATAATCGTAGATCTTTTATGGCATAGATTTTAAGGCATTATGCAGAGTGCGTCAGCAAAATGTTCTCGCACAACAAAATGTATCTATTAATTAGGATATGTAAATATTTGGTATCTATTTTAGTATATTGTATACTTATTATTTGCACCAACGACAGCCCCATTTTGTGTCCAGGCGAATCACAGTCCATTCTAAGGTTGTCTGGAAGAGGTCGCAGAAAGCGATAAGGCCGCCCAATGTACTTATATTTTGTAGTGTTTAGTTTATTTTTTGTTATGTATTTTTATGGTCTACAATAAAGTACATCATATCCTACTAATATTACAAATGTGAAAGTTTGTGAGGCTGGATGGATGGATGGATGTTTGTTACTCTTTCATGCAATAACTACTGAACGGATTTGGATGAAATTCGGAACACACACAGTTTATAACCTGGATTAACATGTAGGATACTTTTTATCCCGGTAGTACGTTCCCGTGGGATAATTGCCGACATCCACGCAGGCGAAGCCGCGGGCAAAATCTAGTAAATAAATAAATGTTTAACCCTTTCAGTATGTTTCTATAGGTACTCATGCTTGAAACTAGAATCAAATCTATTTTCTATATCTGTTTACATTCAAAAGTGGCTCTTAATGGCCTACTTGAAATAAATGATTTAACTGTGACTTTGATTTTGAAAAATCGTTGCGTTTTTAAAAGACTTTTTAGATTCTTGCGATTCCCGGTAAAGAATAAACCATCAAAATAGAAAATTGAACTTTTCATTGAGAATGGATTCTCTATTTAAAATTTTAAAAACAAGACCACACACATAACTTCAAAGGAATTAAAAAGTAAAACGTATAAAACAGATCACGTGGATGGGAATAGGGGATTTAAAAAAAGTACCACAAACAAGAGACTTGGAACTTTCATAACATATTGTTTTCAAAGACAATGAGTAAATTGAAAGTGCTGCGGGTGGTATAGACTAGACTAGTACAGTTTATGACGAAAGTGCTTTAGTTTTTATAGAATTTAATGGGATTATATTCTTCAGTTTGATTAAAGCATTTTTTTTTCTCGGTATCTTAACTTGTTATTATTAGTCTGGTGTACCTATTTTGCTGTTGGTTAGTATTATAATTTCGGTACTTTCTTGGAAATGTTCGTAAGATAGGCAGGAACCTACCTACTGCCTCTTATACTTATTCAATACTAGCTGCGGCCTGCGGCCCAGCATAAGTGTCGATTATATGGGAATATCGGGATAAAAAGTGTTCTTTGTCCTAAACCAGCACCCTTATTACGTAACATACTATCTATCACAATCTGAATCATTTTGAAGCCTTTTGCTAATCCATTTCCTAATATGTTTGAAAAATTTGTCTGCTCAACAACATAAATAAAGGCTCCCACAGACAGGCGCGACGCGACTGCGCTACACAAAGGCGCCGCTCGTCGCGCAATACCCGGTGCCTTTGGGTCGGGCGTCGCGTCGCGCCAGTGTGTACGAGCCTTAACGCAATGAATATTGTTGACCTGTCAAAATGAAACCTATTCCTACTGTTAGTGTGTCACGTAATTACTCCGCCGGTCATGGTCTACCCGTTGCCAAATTTTATCCAAATCCGTTCAGCCAAACAACAAACTTACTTTCGCATTTACAATATTGTATGTTAGTTAGTTAGGATTTCAATAAAAGAGCTCTGTATTTCAATTTGGCATATTTTCGTAATCCGTAGGTACGTCAATACTAATATTATAAAAGCTAAAATAATTCTCTCTGTCTGTAATTTCACGCATTAACGGCACTACGGTTTTTTTTTAATATGGCACACGGATAGACCATGGATTAGGACCTAGGATGATCTCTATCTTGATAGTACGTTTGCGTTCCTGTGGTTTAATTTCCGACCTCCACGCGGGCGAAGCCGCGGGCAAAAGTCAGTAATGAATTCTGGGAAGTAGGTATTTCGCTTTACATCAATTTTCTAGCAATAAACCTGCTGTGCTGATCAGTTCATTACACATTCAAATTGTAACACATCCGCGATACATACTTTACTAGAAATTATCGTCAGTCAATGGCCTTTGTGACAGCCGAATTGCAAACATAAAACAAAATAAGGCTAATTTACCATTCAGCACGTAAATGAAGGTAATCAAAACAAATTAATGTGGAGAGTTTCTAAATATTATGTATGTAATCAATTAAGTTAATTGAGCTTTTTGTTATTTTAATTTGAAGATTTTGTGTACAAAATGTTAATGTATTGGCTTGGTAACTCAACTAAAAGGGTTTTAAAAAATCAACTAAACAAATAGAACTAGTAAAGAAAATCTTTTGCCAAATCCACAAATGTATTAAAAATGTATCTATACTCCGTTGGTTTAGGTTAGGTTAGGTTAGGTTAGTTAGTTCCAATGGTAAACAAAAAAAAAAAACACGTGATCTCGGGTGCTAAACCTTTTTATTATAAATATATATCATTATATTCATTGAACAGGGCTACAAGCTTATATACCGAAATTTAACCAAAGTCTGTTCACACGCACTTTTAACGAAGTTAATTTAGATTATTCATATTATAACTAGGCATTTTATATGAAAACGTCAAAAATTTCACATAATAACTGGCAATATTTCGAGTGAATTTATACTAAACAAAAAAAAAAAACCGACTAAACGTAATATCTGTCACTTTAGTTGTCATATTACGCCATAGTTGTAGTTACTCTTCAATTTAGCAACGTTACCTATCTAATTCGTTGTATTTTTTTAAAGGTTTAGAGAACCTGAGACAGATTACAAAATATTATATTATTATTACAAATCTAACAAAAAAATTGTGCTCAAGTAGTTACATCTACGAAGAGTAGTTTAAGAATAAATGATAAAGTTTAACATATTTACATAAAAGGGGAAACTATCGTAAAAATCTAAAATATATTTAATTTTGTTTAACATAGTGTTAAACAAGAAAGTTCCATCTATAAAACCCTTTTTACGATATGTTTACCTTAACCAATGGAGTATAGATATTCTATTTTCGAAAGTACGAAATTCTAACTTTAAAAAGCCTAAAACCATAAAGCACAAACGAAAAACAAAAGAACTTTTCCGAATAAAACCGTCAGAAGAAAAAAGAAAAATAAGAGCTCATTCTTTCGAAAATAGCTCCACAAATCGGAGCCGGGGGTTCGTTAGTCTATTTTTATTCCCGCGTAAAAAGCATAGGGAAGCACTTTTGCGCTCACCAGTAGCAACCTGTCATCGGTATGCAGTTCGTACGTAATTACTCGATGTTGAAAAACCCGCTAGCGCTTTTAATTTAAACGATTTCATTATTTCAACGGTTGTACTCGATAATACTGTACATTAGTGTGATTAAGTCCACGTTCGCACGGACGTAAAAATATCGCGGCGGAATTTTTTCGCGAACTGGATCCTCAACGCACTGCTTAGATCCGAGAGTTGAAAATCGAACAATGTGTTTTTCGACGCGCTGGGATGCACTCTGTTGAATTCTCAATGCTCGGTTCCACAACGAGAGTTGAAAATCCAGTGCGCGATAAAATCCCGCTGCGATATTTTTACGTCCGTGCAAACGCGGTCTAAAAGGGTGTAGGCAACGTACTGTACGGTATTCAGCCAGTCGGTACGTTTTTAAAAGCTGATGTGATTGCGATTGATAAAAAGTGTCGGTAAACATCGAAATCATTTGAAATAAAAATAAACAGTTACAGACCAATATCGCTTTTTGAATTTAAATCTGCTGTTGGGGTAATATTTTCGCAAGAAATTATCGTGGCATATTTAACTGATCATCTAAAAACTTATAGACATTTTAATGTTGCACGCTTTTTAAAATTAATGAACCTCTAAAAACTTTTTAGGCTTTCGATAACGCACACTCTAAATTCCTCTTTTTAACTTTCTCGCCTTTTCTCACAGTTGGTCACAGTAACTTGACTATTTTGTATTTTAGGGCCGCAAAATGGTGATTATTTGAGCATCACATAAAGAGGCGCAATCACTATAAAAGAGTTCAATAATATTTTTAAGAGCGCAAAATGATGCTATTTGAGGTTCGATTAAATAAACATGCCAATATTAATAGTACAATGAGACAACAATCTTACATTAGATTAAGAATAAAAGAGCTACTGAATACTGAACCGTATAGATAGTAAATAAATAAATAATTTTATTGGCATGAAAAATCTGTACAAACAAAGTGAAGCCCTGACTCCTGCATAAGGTAAAAACACCTGTGTTACAGGAGCCAGTCTCCTACCTGTACCTGGTTTGTATGCAATATATATCGTTTATATAAATACGACTATATCGTTTATATAAATATTACTTTACGACAAACAAAAATAATAATTCATCATCATCATCATCAGCCTACAGCAGTCCACTGCTGGACATAGGCCTCTCCAATTGCACGCCATTTAGCTCTATATCCGGCAACTCTCATCCAGCTGCTACCAGCCACCCTGCGAAGATCGTCGCTCCACCTAGCCTGAGGGCGTCCTACCTTACGTTTGCCGATTCGCGGTCCCCACTCAAGAACACGTCTACCCGAACGGTCATCGGTTCTACGGCTAATATGGCCGGCCGACTGCCACTTCAGCTTGCTTATTCTGTGAGCTATGTCAACAACTTTGGTTCTCTGCCGGATCACCTCATTCCAGATTCTATCTCTCAGAGAGACTCCAAGCATAGCTCGTTTCGTAGCTCGCTGAGCGACCTTGAATTTGAGGACCAGCCGTATTGTGAGTGTCCACGTTTCGGCTCAGTAAGTCATAACAGGCAGGACGCACTGATTGAAGACTTTAGTCTTTAGGCTCTGCGGAATACGTGACGAGAAGATTCGTCGAAGCTTCCCAAATCGCTGCCCAGCCCAGCCGAATTCTTCTGTTAGCCTACTTCTCAAAGTTATTCTTACCAAATAGCAATTATAATATCAAAATTGTAGTTACATAAATTATTAAAATAAGTGTGTGATTAAAATAGTTATAAAATACATGATAAAAAAGAGGAGTAAAAGTTATGATAGATATTGATTTATTATATTATGTAGGGGGTAGCAACTGTAATCTACTAATTTAGGCAAAAGAGGGACTTAGACATAAAAGAGTCATTATATCAACCTTAACGATGCTGGTAAACTCAAAAATTTATGGGACTGTCAAAGGGGAACGCCCGAAAAATGCCTGAAATGGACAGAAACTACTAATAGTCCATAATTCTATTTAGAATTTATAATGTATAATGAAATAATTCTCAAGTTTGTTTATCTAGGGTAAAAATATAATGATTTTTTAAATATTTAACTTGATATCCGTATAGTTCATTCTTATTTTTTTATTGGAGGTTAGTGTTTATTTGACATGGGTAACTGACATTCAGGCAAACAGGAATCGTCAAATAATCCTTAACGAACTATTTTATAGAATTAGTGCACAGTTATCATTAATTTAATATAACTCGACCTATATGTACCCTAAATCTAATTAAAATAATATATACATGTCAATATTAATTAAAAATCAAATTATTTTCAAAATAGAAAAAGTATCGTAGGCTGTATGAATCACGTGTCTTTTGCCTTACTGACAGTTTGACATTACTGGTTTTCATTTTTTCGTTTGTATAGTTGACACAGAGTACCTTTTATATTACTTGATTCATGTTTTTGCGGAATTACGGATTGCTTTTTATGATATTTCACGACTGTGGCTATTCATTAAGGATTTTGATTATACTTCTGCACACGATACCCATTTTTGAACACGGACTTACATTGGATCCGCCTAAATGACGACTTGGCTTTTTGACGACGGACCTGAACCTGCTTTATATACAATGCTGCTGTTATTTTGGACTTGTGCCCAGTGTAATTTAAACAAATGGATAGAAACCTATACTGTCTTAATTGCTAGCTCGATATTGCAAGGATGAGACGTATTATATTATCAGTGCAAAATGATGAAGTACGTTATTTAATACAGGCATGGATAACACCACAAGCTGTAAGTATAGAGATTCCTCAAATGAGATCCATCACCGTGTTACCTAATTATGGAAGAGCAGTCGACACTCGAAAGTCATTGTTTCTATCCAGGATGTAATATGAGAGACAGACATGTAGTACCTCTTTCATTAAAGGTGTGGCTCTTCAAGGACTATATTATCATTATGTACCAAAGAATTCACAAATATGTAGTCATCATTTAAACGGCGAACCTTTGGTATCTTCGCCCATGCTATGTATGGTACTTAACATGGGCCCAGTACTAATCCAATATCTATCCTCCTGCATTTCTTGACGATATTTTTTTTTTAAATAATGAATGAATAATTTAAATGATTTTTTGTTGTTTAATTATTGCATATTAATCCTTGACATTGACTTAGCCTATATTGTACAAAAATGTTTGGAACTGGCTTCTACCTAGTTTTTTGATAATTATTGAAATTGTATTGGGTTTCCTACGATTGGTAGTGCAATTTAGCTTTTATTTCATTGTTGTTCATTTTAGGCATTTCTTTGTATGGGTGATGGGCATTGCCCTTTCATTTCGCGGGCTTCCTTGACGCATCCCCCTTAACAAATCTCAGAGTAATTTTAACATTTTTTATTATACCTGTGTCATTTTCTTTTAATTAAATTAAACATGCGTTTGATGTAAGCTCCGGTTTAAGCCAATTAGGATCCCACGTAACCACAGACTCAAAAAGCTAATTAAATGTCAGTATATTTTAAGACTTCAAGTAAAAGGGTTTTATTTGCGGTGAGTAATTAATTTTTGAAGGTATTTTTTCGTAAGTGCTATGTAATGTACCTCTGTGTAACATCTTATTTAAACATAAAAAAATATATTATTTTAAATAAAAAATCTAAAAAGTCTTTTAAGAGATTAATTAATTATTTGACTTATTTATTCATCTTTAATTCAGGCACATTTAATTGTGTTAATTTTGATAGTTTTTAATGTTCCTCTTTTACTGTTTGTACCTATTTCCTGAGCGTGCCCCAAATAAAAAAAAGAATTCTGCTTCTACTTTTAAAAAGAAAATTGTATAAAAAGTACACAAAAACTTAAATACGATTTAATTTTAACTTTGACGTTAGTTATTCGTCATCCAGTCTTAACTTAAGCCATTAAGATTAAGTGAGACATATTTAGGTAAAGTATCGATTTTGTGGACCATTTTAGGGTTGACAAATTAATCTCTTTTTGGACAGTCTGGAGTGGAGCTTAATCTAATTGAAGTTTAAATAAATAAACAATTAATGAGACTACAAACGAAGACAATAATTTTTGTAACTTTTAAAATAGGTAGTCATTAATGTTGACTACCGGAAATACCTTCTTGTATTTTATCCATTATGATTTTTCAAGTAAAATGAGCTACAAAAGGTTGTATCTATCGGACGATAGCAACTCAGAACTGATCTTTGTGGAAATCCATAGCGGTGATGCAGACATCATCTGGATAAAGGACCTGCACCCTAATTGAGTAACACACTATCAATCACAATCTGAATCATTTTAAGGCCTATTACTAATCCATTGCTTCATATTATAGAGATATGAGGAACAGGGTGTAAAGTTCACTCACACCTCCATAGAAAAGGAAGGATCCTTCGACCAGACGAATGTTGTGTCTGGTAGGCAACTGTCCGACGTTTGATGTCGGGACGTTGTAATACTAGTTGCGCGGTAAACTCTGCTTGCGCGATGCAGGATCTTGCGTGACGTCTTTATGACGTGTAGCTCGCATGTGGCGTTGTAGATACCGCTAAAATATGTTCGAAAAATTTGTCTGTTCAATAACGCAATGAATGTTATTGAACTGTCAAAATGATAGCCATTCCTACTATTAATGTGTTACGCAAATACCCCGCAGCAGTGGACGGCTTCCACGTTTTAATAATGATTAAAACAAAGATATTAATAAGATAATGGTGCTCTAATAATTACGTAGCAGTAGGAGAATGTCAAATAATACTTTTTGTAAACCTATTGCTTTCACAAGGGGGGAGGGGGATAACTGAACAACTCCGCAGGATTTTTGTTATTTCAAATAATACACTTTGTTTTGTATTAGTGCGCCGCCTAATTACACGTAATTCAAAAACAGCGGGGTAATTGCGTAACACACTAACAGTAGGAATGACTTTAATTTTGACAGTTCAATAACATTCATTGCGTTATTTACGTTGTTGAGCAGACAAATTTTTCGAACATAATTATGAAGCAATGGATCAGCAATATCTTTCAAAATTACTCAGATTGTGATTGATAGTGTTTTACGCAATTAGGGTGCTGGTGATCGGTATGTAAATATTGAAAAATAACGCCATAACTTTGACAATGTTATACCAAGTAGGAAAAGTCATTTATACCTCCCAGTTCGTATTAAGGCTCGTGCACACTGGCGCGAAGCGACACCGCAACTCAAAGGCACCACGTGTCGCGCGACGAGCGGTGCCTTTGTGTCGAGCTGTCGCGTCGCGTCTGTTTGCGGGAGCCTTTATTCTTGAAAATCAATCTACGTGCCTAATAATGAGGTACACAATAATACGTACATAGGTATGTGGACAAGGACGAAGTAGTGTATTATACGCGAAAATTTGTATATTATTTTGTGCTGGCTACTAATTTACCTATACGCCACTCAACTGAACTCAAAAGATATAATTGAAATGTAGGAAAACCTTGAACCATCTTTTTGTATTGCTTCTACATTAACTTATTCAATAAGCATCGCTAATGTGAGACACAATTGATTTTCTATTGTTATAGCGCGGGCTACCTGGGGCCTGATTTAAGGCTCCCACAAACAGGCGCGACGCGACAGCGCGACACAAAGGCACCGCTCGTCGCGCGACGCGCGGTGCCTTTGTGTTGCGCTGTCGCGACGCGCCAGTGTGCACGAGCCTTTACGCTAGCAATACTTACTACTTGCAAATTCAACAACAAATTAATTTAATTAAAGTATAAAGTCACTAATTACCTACTACATTTTCCAGTTAACACCTGAAATAATTAAAACAAAGTTATAATGAAAAGATAACGGAAATGTACAAGAATCTTTGTAGGTTTCAATGAGAAATTGATTCAATTATTAGTTGAATAAAGCTGGTTAAGTTATATCTCAATAAATCTATTCAATTTACTTCAAAACCCTTTGTTTATTTCAGGCGCGAGATTAAGTTACTGCAGCTGAAGAAAAACCTCCCTTGTATTCAGGCGAAAGAGTTTAAAATCGAGTAGCAATGGTATAGAAAAAGAGGATTCTTGAATAAAAATTATGTTAAAAGAAAGGAGGTGGGTAATGGCAACATTTCCAAAGCTATTTGCGAGTTGAAGAAAAAAACGTGGCAGGTAGTTATTTTGTCGCCGGAGATCGAGTTGATTCCAGCGAAATTTTCTCGCTATTTTGGTGTCACTGATATACCTTGCGTATATATTTTGGGTATTATGTGCATTCGTGTGATTTTGTATTACTAATTACGTAGGTCTTCCCCTTTAAAAGATTTGGGCAGACGAAAGCAATTATCTCAACATCTTTCTAAACAAAAGCTCTGGTCAAACTGATGCGACTACCGCGCGGGATGCGGGACGAAAATTTCTCGCGATTTTTGTGTCAACTAACTTGTATGGAGGTGTTCAAACTGGCGCGAACAGTCGTGTGACTTCCTAATCTTTAAACGTCGTCTGGTCCCGCATCCCGCGCGGGACTCAGTTAAGTCAGTCCTTAAGACTGCAATCTACAACTAAGGCATAATCTAACCAACTCCCAACCCAGGACCAGGACTTTACTTACAACAATGCAGTCACGTTGCTCAGTAATTAAGTTATTGCATAAGAGCCAGACACTGAAGCACCCAAACTTGCTCGGAAGCCTTAACTTAGTGCTCTAGCGGTCGAAAGGTTATAGATAATACTTAGTAGTGCTAACCCTATTAACAGGTTTGCTTCAGTTTCAGTTAACTTTAATTTTATACGGTTCAGATAAGTTGAGTTGATAATTAAAATCGATGTGCCGGAGTTTGAATTAACCGATTGGTTTAGTTTGGTTGGAGCTTGCGGTTTAAAAGTTATATTATTTTGAATTTATACGTAACTAGGTTCTGCCCGTGACTTCGTACGAGTGAAATTTCTGGTTTTAACATAAAATATATCATATGACACTCAGCAGTAGTACTGCAGCTGCCCATTAGTAAAAGAACTTCGGAATCGGATCAGTAGGTCTGAAGATTATCCCTACATACAAATTCACAAGGTCGAGGAAAAAGTTCTTTCGTTTTTTATATACAAATTCAAGACTAAGAGCTCGTCTGGCACCCAAATATCGAGACTTTTGTATACCCAGACTTTTTCAAACGGGTCAAACCGTTTTGTGGTCAACCTCTAATTCTTCAGCTATGTCGTAACTACTAATATGCCGATAATGCTCCGGTTTTTCAAAAATGGCATCGACTTCATCCATACCAGGGCGACCATAGCGACCTGCATCTGACATCAAAATTCCCGGACTGAAAACGCTTGAACCAACTTTGTGTTACTCTTACCGACACTGCGTTAAGTCCATAAACGTCACAATTTTTTTTTCGCGGCTTGTGTCATTTTTCCGTTTTTTTTGTAATAAAACTTCAAAATGTATCGAATTTCTTCGTTTGATTCACTCATTGTGGCAGACAGAAAAACAGTTGAAAAATGGCGGGAAATCGTTTAAACTTTTATTTTTTTAATTATCGTCTATTTAATGGTATCAAAACCAGCCAGATAGAAACAGTACAGCCAAAGAGATTTTACTACAACTTTATAACCTATAAAATACGAAAATTCTTTTTCCCCGACCGATTCAATATTCGTATTGAATCTACTATAACACATACAAAGCATATTTTGTTCGATTCGTGTGTTTTCTGTAAGTTACAAATGTTTAATCCTTACACACACTTTAGACTGAAAACCCACAAAAACCCTACCTCAAAACGATTTAAAAGAAAACAAAATTAAATAAAACATCCTAACCATCCACCGAAAGCAAACAAAAAGATGGAAACCACACGGAAAAAGCAGCATCTCTTTCAACAGTTACATTAAATACAGCTTTTAATATTTTCACAACGGTTGTTTTCAGTTTATTTATACCTACAAGCTCTGAAAGTTTAAATGTTCATGCGATCGTGTAATTAGTACCGTAATTATTTATCTCTAGCCAAACTAAGGCGAATCTCGCGCGGGATGCGGGACGAAATTCGTTCGTGCCAATTGTGTCAAATAACTCTTACGGAGATGTTCAAATCGGTGTGAATAGTTGAGTTGCATCCTACATTTCGGGCAATATTCGCCTCAGTGTGGAAGCTTTATTTTGCACGTGGGAGCATTCTAGGCTAAATCCTAACTAATATTATAAATGCGAAAGTGAGTTTGTTTCACGCTAAAACGGCTAAACGGATTTGAATGAAATTTTGCACACGGATAGACCACGTCCTGGATACGAACTATAGGCTAATTTTCATCCTGGATCGGAGACAGTCGCGGGCAATAGCTAGTAGAGGTATATTTAGTATTTATATCTTCAACTGTATGGATGCCATACTACGGCCAGGCTATCCTTAGCACAAACGGCATTGGGTTCACCTCGATTGTTGTATGTAATGATTAGGAAGTCACACCACTATTATTGGCGGCAGTTTGAACACCAACATACAAGTTATTTGTCAGAATTGGCGCGAATGAATATCATTCCGCATCCCGCGCGTAATTTGCCTCAGTTTGACCAGAGTTTAATTAATGTAGGGAGGATCGTCTGCACCGCCGGAAATAAGTAGGTTATGTAAGAATTATTTTTCTAAGGACTCTATTTATTAAATGAATGTTCAGATTTACGCTTATCTACAATTGACTACCTCCGTCGTTAATAATTTGCATTCAATTTATTAAAAGGGGTTCGATTTTTTTTTATGGAAGCTGGCTGGCATATCTTGTCACCGCCATTTTGATTTTTTGTCAAAGTTTCCGCGCACTATGAAAGTAGTATAATTATATATTATAGGTAGGGGATACTTATACAAACAAAAAATGTCCATTAATATGGTACCCTAAAGTGTCACGTGTCATGTATTTGAAGGTAAACATTGACATAAAATATGAGAACTATGAAAATCATAAAAAATGTAGTAATTACGTTACGTGTGTATTTGCATTTGGCTATAATAATAAACGATTACTTATTATATTATATTATTATTTTATTTTTACTACTTTTTTTTCATATTTTGCTTTTATATTATGTTTTTTTTGAGTTTTCACCAGTGAAAATTGAATAGCATACATTTATTAACAGACGAAAAAAAAGGAGTCGTTCACATTGTACCCGTATTGTCCATGTTAATTTACAAAAGAGATGAAATGCATTTACTTTAATAGGTACTTAAAGCAACAATTTAACAAAGAGACAAAAAATGTGGAAACTGCAAAGCAACGTGGACGTTTCACTGCAGTTACGATAAAAAGAACATTAAATATTTTCCCGACTGTCTCGTGAGTTTACTCGGAATGGACTCTATGTTTTTATTTATTACAAACTGAATTTAAAAAAAAATCTCTCATATAGAACTTAGATAAAGTTCAATATTTAAGTATTGTAGACATAAACCTTTCGGAATAAATTCTTTAAATGATGGCGTAAACCGCATCAATATACATTGAGTAGTTTAGAAGATCCAAGCGGTCACACAGTTAGACACGAAAAGCTATTTTGTATACCTAGATGTTATGGTGCAACAAATTATGTTGCATGTAAGTAGATACCCCAACAATTTTTTTTTCTCTTTTTTTGCATTTATTGATAAGAACTAAAGTTCTTAATAATTTATTACAATCTAGCCTAATAGACTAATAAGCAACTTATCTTTAACTTATTATTTTACGTTATAACTAAGAATAGTGTCAATTTGCACTTTCACGTAATTCGGTAGGACTTTCTTAGAGTCTGATAATTAATAAAAACATCTTGTTTTTCACAATTTAATATCAACTTCCCAATGCATATGTCCTGTACTGTTTATTTTTACCTTATTTTTATTTTATTTTTTACTATTAATTTAGACCTCATGCCGCCTGTGATACAGGTTTATCCTAGTACAGGCATCATACTTTGTAGTACCTATATTATTTCTAAGATTTATACTGTATTTTACCAATATTTATTTTTGAATAAATACTATTATTATTATTTATTTTAAAGCTTTTCGCATATCTCGGGACCATAGGGTTCGGGACCTTTAGTAGGCATACGTATTATTATTATTATTATTCTAAATTAACTTTACCTATTTAGCACTTTTGCAAGGAACATCATTCCATTCTGTATCTGGAGACGGGCGTTGTTAGCTGCGCTATACTTTTACAGCTATCATCGTTTTACATTTTGTACGTTTTTTTATTTATTTTTTTGGCTTCGCACGGTTTGTGCATTCAGACAACTTTTTGTACTTAGTCTTGTGTTAGTGGTCCGATTTTTTTTTTAATTTTTAATAATTATAATTTAATATTTTAATTTACACAAGCTATTTGTTAAAATATTGTACTAGCTAAGAGATAAATCGCAATGGATAAAAAAAATATTAATACATATTTTAACACTTTTTGACTCCAAGTTACTGCATTATGCACTACTTCGTTAAAGGTTAATTGCTTTTAAAAAGCAGCTTTTACACATTAAGTTAACACATTGAAAAGGGCATCTAAAGATAAAAATACACATGCCCTTTAAAGTGCACGTGCCATTTAAATTAATTCCAACTAACGCAGAAAAACTCTTCTACAGGAAGAAACATTTTCAGCTTTGAAACGTATAATTATCTAAACATAGTACTGGACAAACCAGATTTTTGTGTGTCTAAATGTGACGACTTAGATCTTCTTACTTCGACACCGGATTTTGATGCGGTTTTCACGATCATAAAGAGCATTTATTCTGGAAGGTTTATGCGTATAATTTTCTTATTGTTTTTTTTTTGTTTTTAAACGTTGCCCAACACTAGGAATTTCTCTTATATTGTGGGTGCGTTTACAAACATTTAAAACTCACATACACAAACAGCCAGACCTGGAACAACTACTATTACTACTACTATTTAATTTGGGTATAGCACAGAAACCCGTGCGAAGCAGGCGGGTCACTAATAAATTGTAATTAACCATCTTTGTAGCATGGTTTACCCACATAAAACTGCCTGGAAGAACTTATGCACGATACCATTTTTGATTGGGTAACAATATCAACGTTAGTGGGCAGAGTTGTATTTATTTATTTATTTATTTATTTATCTTTATTTCAGGTAGAACCCATAAATGTGTTAGTATTCCTTAACCTATGTTAGTATATTAGACTAAAACACACACTAACTAATAATAATTAATTACGCCATCTCACGGAGACACCTGGCAACAGTACATGCACTGCGCACAGGTGCCCCATAAGGTAGCCCTCAGTCTTACTAGCAATAACACTCAGAAGACTGTTGACGCTGCCCCGCATTCGACGCAGTAGTGAAGCGGATCTTTTACGAATGATCGCAAAGAAGTCGTCTGTACGCGCTACTGCGAACATTCCTGACGCGCTACAGAAACGAGGCAGCGACAGCAGTATCCGAAAAGCATTATTGTACTGCACACGCAGGGCATTAAAGGTTTTTTGCTTGTATCTGGTCCACAGACTGCAAGTATAAAAGGTCTGGCAATAAGCCCTAAACAGAGTAATCTTGACATTGCTGTCGCACCTTGCAAATCTGCGGGCCAGCATGTTGCATCTTACGGTCAACGCCCTCCGCTCCCTCTCAATATCACAGTTATCAGTGCCATCCTCTGTAACCCAGTGACCAAGGTACTTGAACTGTTTTACTCTGTTTAGAGTGGCACCACAGAGCGAGACTGGTGGTACAACTTCATAGGTCTTGTTTTGTGCCATAAAAACTAACAGCTCGCTTTTCTTGGCATTATACCTTAGTCCATGGGCTCCAGCATAGCACTCACATATATTTAACAGCTTCCTAAGAGCACTGATCGACGGACTCAGCAGCACCATATCGTCAGCATAACTGATATTGTTGAAAGACACACCATCGATCGTGCATCCGATGCCAGTGCTGCTGAGTTCCTCGATCAGCTTATTCACATAGATGTTAAACAACTTGGGGGAGGTCAGACCCCCCTGCCTCACCCCGCACTCTAACCTGTACACATCTGAGTATGAGCCTGCCCATCTCACAGCGTTGTGTTGGTTATCGTACCAGAACTTTAGGACATTAATTATTTCTGGCGGCAGGTTAGCTTCATTAGACAACTTTTCCCACAGGATGTCATATGAGACGAGGTCGAAAGCACTGGATAAATCCAGGAAGCATGCATACACAGGTGTCCTCCTCCCAGTGTAATATTGCACTGTACTCTTAAGGGTCATGATTGCAGTCTCAGTTGATAACCCATCCCTAAAACCAAACTGTCTGTCGTTAATTTTTAATTGTTTACCTAGACAACGGTCAAGCAAACAATCAAAAATTTTCGCTGTAACCGTTGCCAAGGATATCGGTCTGTAATTATTAACATCAGACATATCACCGGTCTTATTCTTAGGAACGGGCACCACCACTGTTTTCACTAGATCAGCCGGCAGATAACGATTACGAAAAAATCATGGCAATTAAAAAAAAAACCGGCAATGTGCGAGGCGGACTCGCGAACGATGGGATACCATTATCTATAAAAACGGCAAAAATATCATGTCTGTTGTATGGGAGCCCCCTTAAATATTTATTTTATTCAGTTTTTTTTGTATTTGTTGTTATAGCGGCAACCGAAATATATCATTTGTGAAAATTAAAATTTCAACTGTCTAACTGTCACGGTTCATGAGATAAAGCCTGGTAACAGACGGACAGACAGACGGACGGACAGCGGAGTCTTAGTAATAGGGTCCCATTTTACCCTTTGAGTACGGAACCATAAAAAAGATCTTGAACGATCATAGATTTAATAGAGAGAAAACCATTGTCAACGGCTAGTTTAAATAGATGCAGCTTTTCTTATTTTTATGCAAGAATCTTTATTATGAAACTTTTTTCATTGCAATTTATCGCAACTTGCATGCGGGATATCGAAGTTCCAAAGCTCATGCGGGGTTTGGCAATCAAATCACGATTTGATAGCATAAGAATTCTCTTATCACTAATCGGGTCCCGTTTAGCTCAGCAAATCGACCATTGAGTTAAGTTTTTCACTTCCACCAGACGGAATGTGTAGAAAGTTAAACTACCCCTCATTACGACTTACAGCAAAAACTGTCCGCAATAACGCGCAACAGTTTTTTGTTATCATTAATCAACAGTTACCAACAGTTACCGGCAGTTACCAACGGTTACGCGCACCTGCGTAAATGTCACCCGCCGTTAACGAACTAGTTTAAAATACCAACGATTGTGTAACAACGCAGAAATAAAAAGTGGCCAAGTGGGAGTCGGACTCACACTCGAAGGGTTCCGTACCACCGTATAATATTTAACACATACTATGCCAGAAGACGGCCGACGTCGCCGAGGGAGGCCAAGGAAACGCTGGCGTGATGACTTAGGGCTCCCACACGAAACTGCGAATTCGCATCGCAATGCAAAGGTCTACAAGCTCGCTGACCGCAGCTCCAGGACGGTTCCTGCGATGCGGCATCGTATCGCATCACATTGCAATGGTCTGCGAGTTCGCAGGACGCAGCTTCAGGACGGTTCCTGCGATGCGGCGTCGTATCGCATCGCATCGCACATCGTATTCTTGCACAGATGCGACGCACGATTTCATCTTACATTTCATTTGTTGTTTACAAAAGTAGTTACAAAAGTAGATCATATCATGTTTTGTTTGTTTTTTGTTGTCTTTTGCCAGTGTCGCAACACATTACGCCATGTCTATTATTGTCTTTGGTCTTTGGACATCAAGAAATAGACAACATTGTCAAACTTTTGACGTTTTAAGTACGAGGCTTTTAGCTACTATTTAATTAGTGTAATTATTTTATCTACAATTGTTTGTTTGTATTGTGCGTGTTGTTTCTGCAGAATAAACAATTTTTCTTTTCTTTCTTTTCTCTTATCGCAGTGTTTTGTGGGAGCCCTTAGATGCGTTTTCGGGAGATTGGTCGAATAAGGCAATATACAAGGAACAGTGGAAAGTCATGGGTGAGACCTTTGTGCAGCAGTGGGGCAGTATAGGTTAACACAACATATTTATTAAAAATACTTTACTGGAATAAAAACATGTTTCAATGGGTATCCCCTTAAATTTTTAACTTTATTATTTATCTTTATTTATTATTTGCTGTTATAGTGGCCATAGTAGTACACACTGTGTCAAAATTTCAAGTGTCTATTTATTACGGTTCAAAAGATACCGTCCTGTGACAGACCGACGGACAGCGCAGCCTTAGTAATAAGATCTTGTTGGCACCCTTTCGGTACGGAACCCCAAAAAGGGAAGTATTATACCTACGCTGACGTTTTGCGAGGGTGCTTATAAGGTTTTATGTGAAAGCCCTAACTAACTACCAAATTAGGCGCATTAAAAGTGCCTCCACATGTAATGAAACTTATTTACGTACGGACAGCTGCATTAATTAGGACCTCACGCATTAAAAACTTCAGAGAAAGGGGTTACAAATTTATGCAACCGTCTGTACGTTGGCTGCATCCTTGGTATAGTACGATTCAAACTTAATGGCGGCTCGGAACATGAGGCGAGTCGCTGCGCAGTAACCAATTCACTTGTCAGCGGGGGTGAAGGGTGAGGTACTGCGCAGCGAATAGCGCACCTCACAGCCGCCAATAATTTTGAATCGTACTGTAGTTAGCGTAACATGACATCACGACTTTATTCCCCGAAAGGCTAGGCAGAAGTGTACCTATAGTACACCCACATTTCGCCAGTTACATTTAAGTCCCAGGTCATAGGGGCGAGCCTATTGCCATCAACCGGGCACAAATCCAGACTCCGGGCTACCACTGAGAAATTCCAGATGGAAAAACCCAATACCTAACATTTTGCCCGACTCAACAATCGAACCGAGTACCTCGTGGACTACGAGGCAGTCAAAGTTAATTTAACTCCGTTAGCTCAAATAACAAAAAGCTTTTTACTATGTAACTATCTTTTACCCGCGGCTTCGCCCGCGTGGAGGTCGGAAACTATCCCACGAGAACGTACTATCTACCGGGATACAAAGTATCCAGCCCTAATCCAGGTCAAGGCCTACCTGTTTTTTTTGGGTGGGAAATCATCAAATAACTTCTCCCGCTCTGGGCGGAGCGGGAGGGCATGTCAGACTCTTACTGACTAAAACCCACCCGTGTTCGTTCAGTTGCCTGTGTGCCAGGGCCACGGTAACCCTTTCGGACAAACCCGCGACCCTGGCAGGAATCGGCCTTATCGGATCCCGTCAGTGTGTGCTGACATCTCTTTGAGGCGCGCGTGGAACATAACGCGCCGTCGACCCGGGCCTGGTCCTTACCGGACGAGGAGCTAGGTCATGGTCTACCTGATTGCTAAACATCGAAATCCGTTCAGCCGTTAAAACGTGAAAAGGTAACAGACAGATAGAAATACTTTCGCATGTATAATATTAAGTAGTTAAGTATGGACTATGCATGATCATAAAGTATATTAGATCATAAACTAAAGATTTGAGTGAGGTCTTAAACCTTACTCAAATCTTTCTTGAAGAAAATATTACCAAGTCTACATAAGTAATATTTATTTTCCTAGAATAAAAGGTTAAAGCTTTTCCCCGTAACCAAAAGGAAACACGGGATTTCAGGAAATTGAGATCGAGAGTTCCCGTTCCCGGAAACCATACCCTTCCTGTGTGAACCGGGGTTTATTTCATTTGTACGTTACAAAGGATAACCGATGTTAAGGTGAATCCTCAGGTGTAAATTTTTATTTGTTTTTTTTGCAAATTGCAGCTCTGTTTTACGTCGTATGTTGATCAAAATGCGATTCGAGTGTGTAGGCTGACTTATTTACTTAATAATAATTATCAATTTCATATCAATCGCCAAACTTTGGAAATTTGTTCCACCTAAGAATTTTCATATGAACTATTCGGAAAAATTCTTAGGTAGAACAAATTTCAAAAAGTTGGTGCTGTACATAATAAAGAGTATTCTATTCTATTATATTATCAATTTTTACAAAAAATATAAAAACAAGCTACTTAAATGATTTTAGCGTTGAATGGGCACAAGGTAAGTACTAATTTGATTATAATATTTACTGTGCAATTAAACCGCCACTGCGCCCAAAAGTGGAAAACTGAAAACCAATATTTTCAGCGAAGTCGGGGGACCTTTAAAGAACTTCCAAAGAACCGTCCCCCGACGGCAATGACGGCACTGCACTCCTTTTCGTGGGCAGTCGTGTAAAAAAGTTAATTAGCTCTAATAATAAAGAAAAATAAAAACAAAATAGATCTATAATAACGAGCACAAAACAGAAATGTCGACAGATTTTTGACTTGTGTGTGATGAGGGGCTCGTGGCTAAATAATAACAGCCGCATGGTTCGATCAAAGGTTAAGCTACGCTTGCCGAGGTCGGTTCGTGGATGGGGGACTTATCCATTACATATCGAGAGACCCCTCCGTGCACCGGACAGCATGATTGTCCCAGCTGAAGAGAAGCCCGAAAATGTCCGACAACTAGTCTTATCATGGAGTATTGTTTGTTATTGGTTGTCTGTAAAAGATCGCTTTTAGCGATAAGACCGCCCATTGTGTCACCCTGTGTAAAATGTCTACATTTATATCTGTTATTTTTTATGGTGTACATAATAAAGAGTATTCTATTCTATTCTATTCTATTGTGTAATCCAGTAACTGGGTTGTGGAGGTCAGATAGGCTTATGTAAAATACTGGTATTAAACTGTTTCCGGTTAGACTGGAAGCTGACCGCAACATAGCTGGGAAAAGGATAGGCAGATTAAAATGATTTTTGATTTGATTAACATATTTTATGTTTGCAAACAGTATAACTTTCATATTACCAGTATTTCTACTAACTTCTCCTTAAAAATGTAGAAAGTGTATTTATTACTCTATTACTTAATCACGCTTGTACAAAACAATAGACAACTTTGCATACAGGAAGCTGGTGTCACGGAAAGCGACGCCGCCGGCGCCGGCGCAATTTTAGTTCAACTACTTGCTTTGTTTCGCCTTTGAGGTGCTTTCCGCCTCATTGCTCTGAGTACCTACTGGTATTTAGGTTTTTTGGTGTGAAGGTAGAGTTTCTAGGTAGGAAAAGTCATAATTATTATTTAAAAGTAGTAAAGTATTATTTATAATTGTAATTTTATTTCAAATGTACAACATCTTAAATGTATTGAAATAAATTATTTAAAATTTGAAATTAATTAGTTTTGGATAGATAGAATACTCTATTATTTTGTGTGGTACTCGCAACCGGCGTGCGTGTATGACCAGATGTATGAACGTACACGAAGTAAAAGGAGTATGGAAGGATTGTAGCAGGTGGCGTTCTGTAGTTTCTGCCTACCCCCATGGGAAGAAGGCGTGAGGGTATATACGTACTGGCGTACATATTATTATAGAATATTCTATAAATTTCAGATATAAATATATAAATTTTATATAGAGTGAGAGAATGCGAGGTCTTAGCGACCTTTTAAAGACAACCTTTGGATTGATTAAAGGGAGAAAGAGAGACAATAGTGCTGGTTGTTTGTGGTGTACCATTTACATGTAAAATAAATTACATATCTACATAAAAAATATACTTACCTACTAGTTTTTTTCTATTTGCATAGAAAAGTTTGATTAAATTAAGTAATTAAAAACATTTCCAATTATTTATGCTTAAAAACATTCATTAAGCAGAACCCGTTATTTATATTTCAGTAAAATTAATACACAAAAATATTAACGAACAAAAAATACATTTCGCCAAATACTGAAAATTAATATGACAACACACATGTGTTTTACACATGATGGATAAATCATAAACAAACAACGTGTCAAAACTCCCAAATACGGTAAAAGCGAATTCCAATAATTATGAATATTATGAGGAAACATGCTTATGATTCAAAGCTAATCACTCTGCTAACGTTTCATGAATAAAACAAGTCCCTTTTCCTGTCTCTCTGACTGTCTGTGCGAGTTGGGCTTATAAACGAATGGACGGTACTCATTCAAGTGTCTAGTGGTTTGTAGTGGTCAGGAAAAATGCCTTATTGGTATACCTATACGTGACAATATGTCGACCTAATCTTGTGATATTTTGTGTAACGGACAACTATGCAGAACATGTTCAGAACATGCTGAACGTAAACCGTTAGGGCCTACGAGGTAATTACGTAACACACTAACAGTAGGACTGGGTTTCATTTTGACAGTTCAACAACATTCATTGCGTTATTTACGTTGTCGAGCAGACAAATCTTTCGAACTTCATAAATTCTAAAAAAAAACATGGTGTTTCATGGCGGCGCGGGCGGCGCCGCGCTGTGGTGATATGTCCAGCCCCCTAATTGCGTAACACACTATCTATCACAATCTGAATAATTTTGAAGCCTATTGCGAATCCATTACTTCATATGTTGGAAAAATTTGTCTGCTCAACAACGTAAATAACGCAATGAAAGTTGTTGAACTGTCAAAATTAAAGCTATTCCTACTGTTAGTGTAGTACGCAATAACCCCGCAGTTCTCAGATCCAGACGACAGTAATTCTAATAACCGATATATTACTCAACATAGGTACTTAACATTCGTAGTTGATTCTAACAGATGATAAAACTCGCAGAATGTCCTTGCTACAAGTTATGTATAATTTATTCCGTCGAACGTTGGTGTATGCGTTGGTATGTGGTAGAGGTACACACGGCTACCAGCCAAGCTACGCATCCAATATAAGCTGACCTCTCATTCAACTCAACTCAACTCAAACTCAAAGCATTTATTTCAAATAAACCGATTACAGGCACTTTTGAATTGTCAAGGGGTCGGTCAGTCAGACAGATGAAGCTAGTTGCCCATTCCAAAGCGTAGTAGGTACCTATGGAGAAGAACGGGCAAGAAACTCCATGGACACTCTTTTAAATCAAAATATGGTTACAAAATATTGGTTACATCATTCATGTTGAAATTATGCTTGTGAGAACGATGCAGAACATTGTACGGAAATCCTACACAATGCGAGATCAGCTTATACTGGAGATATATAGCTTGATGTGTAGCCGTGTGTACATGGTGAATTTACATCTGGTATCGTTGAATCAGCGGTCTGTTTCGCTAATGCAGAAGCGATTTATCATTCTTGCATTCACAATTAGGTTTCCAAAAACGCAAACAAATCTGTGTGTTACACATAAAATTCAGTTTGCGCTACAACTTCAACGATTTTTATGACTTTTTCAATAGTGCTAGTCATTGTGAAATCAACCTAAACACACTAAAAATTAAGTTGATATTTCTTTAAATGGAAATAACATCAATTGGAAAGAAAGATTTGAATTTGGATTTGATTTTGGTTTTGATCTTCCCTGACATCAAACAATAGACAAGTTTGTGAAACTTTTAACGTTTTGAATACGAGGCTTTTGGCTACTTTTTATTAGTGTATGTATTTTGTCTAATTTTGTAATGTGCGTCTTGTTTGTGCAGAATAAACAATTTTGCTTTCTTTTATTTTTCTTTCTAATAAGGAATAGTTTCTAAATAGATAGGCAGTGCTGAAATATTACCGGGAAACATCCTCTCTTGGACTAATTTATTAAATGGCTTAGTCTGAATTAGAATTTCTAGGCTGTAGCCGTTTCGTTTTTTAGTCTTTCGTAAAAGCTAATAAATCCACAGCTGATAACTGCTTAGTGTATAACTTAACTTTATGATCAGTACTTGGATACATTGGTTTCTCAATTTTGGGATGATGTTTATTGATACCTAATGTTAATTGACATTGCAAAGAAAGTTGTAAAAAGCAAGCTTAGGCCTACCTTTTTTTTGTTTTTCGTGGAAAAGCATCAAATGACCTCTCTCGCTCTGGGCGGAGCGGAAGGGCGTGTCAGACTCTTACTAACTAAAACCCACCCGTGTTCCTTTAGTTACCTGTGCGCCAGGGCCACGGTAACTCTTTCGAACAATCCACGACCCCGGCAGGTATCGGCCCTATCGGACCCCGTCAATTATGCTGACATCACTTTGAGGCGCGCGTGGAACACAACGCACCGCCGACCTGGGCTTGGTCCTTACCGGACGGTGAGCTGAAGCTTAGGCCTACCTAAGCTGTTTATATCCGTCTCATTGGCACAAACTATTATTGAGCCAATATCATAAAACAAACCTAAAATACTTAGCATAGATGTGCAGGTGGAAGGTGCAACATATTCTGAGACCATCACCTATCACCATCACAAGGGTGCCACATACCTACTATTCGATAGGTATTCAAATCTTTGTTTCCAATTGTTGTTAATAGTAGAATATCAACTTTATATTAGTGTTAATTAAGTTGATTTCAGAATGACTAGTGCTAATGAACAAGTCATAAAAAAATAAGTTTTGATAATAATAATAATGATTTTTATTTCGGAACAAAGAATCCTTAGTGTTAGTGTTATACCAATAACCCCCGCACAAACTGCTTTACAATTGGAGAGCTGAATCTCTCAGCTACAGTTCTCAGGATGCGGTTGCGGCTGTCTCTCACCGTCCTCAGTAGTGAAGCTGTTTTCCTGCGCACAATCACGTGAAATCCGTCAGTACGAGCTTACGCAAACATTTCCGACGCGCTACAGTAAGGAGGAAGTCTCAACAACATCCTGAAACCATTGATAAACTGCACGCACAGGACATCCAGCGATCTTTTGGTGTTGATCCGTAGACTTAGCTTTAACTGATCTTTATGTGTTAAAGATATTTTTCTCAAAACACACATTTGTTTACATGTTTGGAAACTAAATTGCGCACGCAGAATACATGGCCAATAGTGCCTCAGTTGTCACTTACAAAGAATGCAGTACACTTTAGAATAGAATAGAATAGAATAGAATACTCTTTATTATGTACACCATAAAAAATAACAGATATAAATGTAGACATTTTACACAGGGTGACACAATGGGCGGTCTTATCGCTAAAAGCGATCTTTTACAGACAACCTTTGGATGGATTCAAGGGAGAAGGAGAGACAATAATGCAGGTAGTCAGTGGTGTACCATTTACATATACAACAAATACATACATACATAAAACATATACTTATCTACATATAATATATACAATAATAAACATGAAACAAGAGCAAGGAAACTAAATGTAATGATGATGTTTAAGGAGAGAGGAAGTGTTTTTTAACCATAATTTTAAAAGTGGACAAAGATTGAGCACGCCTTATCGACTCGGGCAAGGCATTCCATAACCGTACTGCTTGAACTGTAAAAGACTTGTCATAAAAGCTGGTGGAATGCATCGGCATCTCTAGTCTTAAGTTTTCCGATGACCTAAGATATCTATTATGTGTGTCATGAAGGAACTTGAAACGTTCTTTAAGATAAGAGGGGGTTTTAGGGTTGAATAGAATACTGTAGAGCTGAAACAAGATATGTGAATTCCGGCGAAGACGTATGGGAAGCCAATTGAGCTTTGTACGAAATTCAGAAATGTGATCATATTTGCGCAGGCCAAATATAAATCTTATGCAAAAGTTTTGAAGTCGCTCAAGTTTATCTAGTTGTGCCTCAGTGAGATCGAGATAACTGACATCAGCGTAGTCAAGGATGGGAAGTAAAAGGGATTGTGCAAGCGCAGTTTTAGTGGCAGTCGGAAGAAAGTTCCGCAATCGTCTCAGGGACTTACCAGATGCAAAAATTTTGCGACTTACGTCCTGCAACTGAGGACCCCAAGAAAGATGTTTGTCGATCCAAACCCCAAGGTTCTTAACCTTTTCGCTGACTGGAATAGCAGCTCCGTTAAATTGTACCTGGGGAAGCTGTGACCAGTTTACTTTGGGTGTCATCCTAGAGCTGCCAACAACAATGACCTGAGTCTTCGATGGATTAACCTGCAACCCATGTGCCTCACTCCACTCGCAAATTGAACCCAAATCTTTAATTACTATATTAATTGCATCAGCCAAATCCGAAAGGGCAGCTTGTCTATATATTTGTAAATCATCTGCATAAAGGTGGTAGGAAGAAAGAAGTTTTTTGGAAATAGAGTTTATAAATATTGCGAAGAGTAAAGGAGATAAAACGCCACCCTGAGGTACACCGGCAGAAGTATAACACCAAGAAGAGCAAGACTCTTCCATGCATATACGCTGCCGGCGGCCATACAGGTAACTATGAAACCAGTCAATCGCCGTTGGAGATATGTTAAGCGAACGAAGCATGCCAAGCAGGATATCTACTTCGCAAGACATGAAAATACATCCTAATTATTAGCTTGGGGAGTCTAATTCCTGTCCTGCATTATTGTTTCTCCTTCTCCCTTTAATCCATCCAAAGGTTGTCTGTCAAATATCGCTTTTAGCGATAAGACCGCCCATTGTGTCACCTTATGTAAAATTTCTACATTTATTACTGTAATTTTTATGGTGTACATAATAAAGAGTATTCTATTCTATTCTATTCTAATTACAAAACCACACGGTGTCTTAATTAACATCAATCACTCCTTCCAAACTAAACATACCTTTTGAACTACCTCATAATAGTTTCCACGGCGGAAATGACATCAAAAACAGTCATTATCACCCACGTGAACACCTTCGTCTAGTATTATTCGAGATAAATGCTCATTGTGAGATCATTCTCCATTTATCTCAAAATTACTGACATTACGGAATGGTATGAAGTCATATTATGAATACTAATATAATGGAAAATCATGTACAAAGTGTGTAGGTATGAAAATCTATGGTGTTTTTTCCTAAAATTCATATGTATTGTTAAGTAAAGTATAAGTATAGTGTATTTATTTTATTTCTTATTTTAATGTTTATTTTTAATTTTCGTATGCTGCACTGGTTGACGTTATCACGTCAACGCCGGCTATCGCTGAAAACCAGCGCTGGGGCTCTGTCTCGCATAGGGTCGTAGCATTATGCTGAGCGATTGCCGTTTTGCGTGAATGTGACGCATATTTTCCCCCAACTCGTTCTTTTTTGTGTTTGTGTGTTTTTTCTTTGCGTCATGTTTACCGCAAATAAATGTATTTTCTTTCTTTCTTTCTTTCTTTAAGTACTCAATGCTTGTCTTTTAGATCAAGTGGTCGCAAGCGCTACAGCTGAGCACGAAGTCCTGGGTCAGATTTTTAGGTCAGGTAAAGTGTTTTTCCATTAGGTATTTCTCAGTAGCCGCCCGGAGTTTGGAATTGTGCCTATATTGATGGTAATAGGCTCGCGTCCTATTTAATGGGACTTAAACAAAATGGTGGAATCTGGGAGTACGTACGACGACATATCCTCCTGCATCACAGTTAAAACTAGCGCAGGAGTCTGAGAATTGTATAATTTTTTGTACATCTTGTTTTATGTCAATAAAAAAAAATGATTATTTTTTATTTTTGTTATATCGTGCTATACTCATACCTTTCCAGTATAAGCTGACTTCTCATTCGACGAAAAGCATATATACAGGCTGGCAGGGACATCGACGCGCAACCTGTTACAATTTTTTTTTTTTTTTTTTGGTTGGAAATCGACGAACCCACCCGTGTTCCTTCAGTTGCCTGTGCGCCGGGGCCACGGTAACTCTTTCGAACAATCCGCGACCCCGGCAGCAATCGGCCCTATCGGACCCCGTCAATTGTGCTGACATATCTTTGAGGCGCGCGTGAAAGAAAGAACAAAAGAAAAAAAATTACGAAAGAACCTGTTACCATGGATTCCGTACATCATCTTGGGTATTCAAAAAAAAATTGCTGTTCCATACATTTTAACCGCTTAGGTATTGCACTTTAGTAGGAAACTGCAGATTAATTTTTTGAAACCGACGAAATATTTCAACGCAGTGTGTCCAGAATTATGTACTGAATCCATGATAACACATTTCCCTGCCACCCTCTACAATGCGAGGTCAGCTAAAACTGGCAAGGGGGGGAATGTATAGCTTGATATGTCGTCGTGTGTAGTATATGTACACCTCTGCCTCACCCTTCAAGGATTACAGGCGTGATGTAATGTTTATGTTATGTTAAGTGCTTGCTGTTTGGTCATGCGTTTCTGCAAACACTCGTGGGTTGCTAATTCTTTTATGACTAACTATTCTGTGACTTTACGACGAATTCTGGCTGCACTTCTTTTTTTAATAGCGTTATCATAATAATATTTCGACTATGACCTTGGGTTTTAAATTTGCAGAATTCTGTTGATACTGCAACGTGTTACATTATGAGGGTAGCAACGGAAACACAAGTTTTAGCTGTTGGTCCGACAAAAAACCTCCATTCTCCACAGACGAAGAATACCTATCATAAGAATTTGCTCACGATCAATAAAGGCTCCCCAATATAGGCGTCGCGTCGCACCAGTGTGTACGAGCCTTTATAAAATGCCTACAATTTTAAGGCTCGTACAAACAGGCGCGACGCGACAGCACGACACAAAGGTACCGCTCGTAGCGCAACACGCGGTGCCTTTGTGTCACGCTGTAGCGTCGCGCTTGTGTGCACGAGCCTTAAAATAGTATTTTCAAATTAAACAACAAATCAATTACCAGCAGTGGGTGTAGACAAGCGGCAATCACTTTCAAAACGTTTCGTATTTCTGCTATTTTCAACAGAATTATCAACTTTTCGGTAGCTTATGTCAGTCCCATACATTTTTAACATTTTCAGCATCGTTTTTGTTGATAGAATATCACTTTGTCTAGGCCATCTGGTACAAATTAATCGGCACAATTTTAATACATTTTCGAATTAGTTAGGTTATCCTTCAAAACAATATATCAAGGACCCGATTCAAGGATCTCAAAATGTGGAAACCTACACGCGATGCGCGATTATAATGTCAAGTAGAACTGACAGTTCTCTACGCGGACTGATCTTATGTAGCTTACATTATGATACGTGTGTAGCTAGTTTAATTATAGGAATGTCCTTGTAGATAACAATGGCAAATTACTGAGCGGTTTTTTTAAGTTCGTGGCTTAATTTGTAATATTTAAGGTGTAATTATTTAGGGATAATTATGTGAGTGGAATGTTAAGAATCGCCAAAAGTAGATACTTACCTATAACACTAGTGGCTCTGTGAGCTGTAGACCCCGCAAGTTCTTACACCTTAAAAGAAAGAAAGAAAAGAAAGAAAAATGCGGTTATTGGCCTTGCAGCAACAAAAATACACCTTAAAACTAAAAAATACGCAAAGAGCACGAAATGGCTGAAATATGTTTCTTTTTACGTTTTCGACACCCATTGGTCCGTCATTTTGGAAATTTTTGAAAAACTGTAACGAAAAAAAATACCATTTATTGAACCTGCTCACAAAATTTCACGAGAATCGGTTGACAAATGCGACCTGTAGAGGAGAACAGCCATCCAGACACCACATACGAAAGCATTTTTGCCCAAGCTGAAACGGAGACGCTTCGCGCTCGCCCGGTCAAAAATGTTACAGTACGTAAAATGCTAGAAATCAGCGAGCAACATCGAGAGCAGTTAAAATATTGGATTTACTGAAAATACAGTTCAAACACTTGATCTCATCTCCATTGTCGATCAAATGAAAAATATTGCCTCATCTTTTCCCAACTATATTGGGGTCAACTTCCACTCTAACCGGATGCAGCTGGATACCAATATTTTACACGGAGCGACTGCCTATCTAAACCAGTTACTGGGTAACACGATACCCCTTGGCAAGGCTGGTTTTCAGACTTTTGGGCTTCTGACTACCTGTAACGTCTATCAAAGATCTACGAATGACAGCCAGGACCAACGGCTTAACGTGTTTTGCGAAGTACGCAGGGGTCTCGGTAGGTAATGGATGGTCACCGATCCGCGAACCGACCGCGGCAAGCGTAGCTTAGCCTTTGAGCGACCCATACGGCTCTTATTATTTAGCCACGAGCCCCCCAGATCAGATGAAAAATAAAAGCTTAAAATAACAAATGGTATCGAAGTCAACTTCTAAGTTACGACTTTAAGTAAACTTGAACAGAAAGAACGAAAAGAAAGAAAGAAAATAAAGAAAGAAAAAAAAAACAAAGAAAGAAAACAAAGAAAGAAAAAAAAGAAAGAAAGAAAGATTTTTTTTTTATTCTGCACAAACAAGTCGCACGTTACAAAAATATAGACAAAATACAGACACTAATAAAATGTAGCCAAAAGCCTCGTATTCAAAATTTCAAAGTTTGACAATGTTGTCTATTGCTTGATGTCAGGCCAGATCAAAACCAAAGACAATAAATACCGCTGTTATGGGCGAGAAGTTTAAATAAATTGCAAACTCAACTCATTTTGTTATCCAATCGTGTCGCTGATCCGCTAAGCACTGTAACTTACAACTTAGCATGATATACTCAGTTTGTTTGAACTTCATTAGTCCTAAGCTGTCAAGTCGCAGTATTCATTAAGTTGAATTATGTGAAATGTCGAGTTTTAGAGCGTTTGAAGTTGTATTTTTACGTGTTGAAGACTACGGGCAATGGTGGCCCGGGTAACGGCCGCGAATCTGTTAGGAAACTATTTAAAAAGATTAATATTATGACGGTATCTTGCCAATTAATTTATGAAAATATTATGTATGTAAGAAAAAAAACTATATCTATATTATATACCGAGTTGTAGGTCGTAGGTTCGAACCCAGACAGGCGCTTTACTTTGAGTAAATTATTTCATCACCACTGCTCTCAAAATGGTGAAGAAAAGAAACCGGCATGTCCTAGAACCAAAAATTCGAAGACATGTGACATCTACCAACCCGCCCTGGGTCCGCGTAGTGGATTACGGCCCACTCCCTCTCACAGAAGAGGCCTGTGTTCCAGCAGTGGGATTATTTTTTTATGACGTATTTTATAATGAAGGTAAGTATTATAAGTGGAATTTATACGTCTCTTCCTTTCAAATCATCTTGAGTTCAAGCGATAATACTACACTTTTGATTGTGCTTTGCCAACGGGTACATTATAAATAATTTCTCCATTCCCGTCTTGTCAGTACTAAAGGCTCCCGCAGACAGGTGCGACGCGACCGCGCTACGGGACGCTTATAGAACAATTTCCAAGAATTTTTCATAGAAATTGTTCTATTAGAGTCGCGTCGTGTCGTGCCTGAATTTTACAGAATATTCCACTGTCTTAAAAATTATTATAAACGCGAAAGTAACTCCTTCTTCCTGTCTATCCTTCCTGTCTGTAACCGTTTTAAGCCATAAGGGCAGAACGGATTCAAATGAAATAAATATAATTTGGCACACAGGTGGACCAAGACCTGGGTTAGGACATAGGACTTTTTATCCCGGGAGTACAATCGCCAGCACATCAAGTTAATACAAATTGTCAGATTTTGTCATTCGATTTTGAACTTAACCATCAACATTTTAAGGTTCTAAATCGTTGGGAGAAATTTGACAGTTTCGTGTAGGTTGACCTGCTAGCGACTATACATTCCCATGGGATAATTTCCGACCCAAACGCGCGCGAAGCCACGGGAAAAAACTAGTTTTTTATATCTGTAAAATTAATAATAATATATGTCGATATGTCTGATCTTGAAACTCACCTTCATCAATTTAAATATTGTTCACATTACTTTGCGTCCAGTGACTTGTTATCGACTTCCCGTCAATAAATCGAATATAAAAACGTTCCGAAAACTTCGAACAAACCGTAACAAAAAGTAGGTCGTTTTACGACATAGTGTCCGAAAGTTGGTCGATCTCACAGCTAAACTAAGTTTGACGAGTTATCGCTAGTTCGATATTGTGGCGGCCCGTCATCTGCAAGACTGTTATTGAAACGACCAGCGAACTATGATTAAATGACAGAGTTTATTACCTACACTTGCGTGAAAATTAAGGCTCCTTCAAACAGGCGCGACATGCGACGCAGAACGCGCGCGGCACTAAGGCATCGCTGGTCGTGCGCCACGCAGTGCTTTTATGTCGCGTGTCGCGCCTGTTTTTCGGAGTCTTAAATCGGTCATTGGTCTATCGGTTACAAGTATTACTACTGAACATGAAGTCCTGGGTTCGATTCCCTGGTCTGGCAAAGTGTTATTGGGTTACTCTATCTGGACTTTCTCAGTAGCAGCCCGGAGTCTGGATTTGTGCCCGGTTGATGGCAATAGGCTCGCCCCCTATTACATGGGACTTAAACATAACTGGCGAAATGTGGGTGTACTATAGGTGCACCTCTGCCTAAGCTTTCGGGAAATACAGGCGTGATGTTTTGTTGTAGCAATATCTACAACGCCACATGCGAGCTACGCGTCACTGACGTCACGCAATAGTCCTGCATCGCGCAAGCAGAGTTTACCGCGCAACTAGCATATATTCGCCGTCCCGACATCAATCGTCGGGCAGTTGCCCACCAGACACGACACCCGTCTGCTCGGAGGATCGTCCCTTTTCTATGGAGGTATGGGTGAACTTTACACCCTGTTTCTCATACCTCTATAATTTTATGTAAAAGCCTTCTTCCTTTCTCCTGCTTTGCTGTGCCTGACAAGGTCCCAGGTAGGTTCCATGTCCTTGTAACCCTACATCCTAAGTTCACATCGTGGAATGTAATATTTCAAACTCAAACTCAAAGCATTTATTTCAAGTAAACCATTTACAGGCATTTTGAATTTTCAAAGAGTCGGACAGTAAGTCAGAAAGTTGAAGCTAGTTGCCCATTCCAAAACGTAGATCTCTATGGAGAAGAACGGGCAAGAAACTCCAAGGACACTCTTTTAAATCAAGATATTACAAAATCTTGGGTACATTATTCTTGTTGCTTCTATGTGTTTTATATTGATTATTGAAAGTTGGGCCGAAAATATCCAATAATTCCTATGTAGGTATTTTATTAGCGTACCAGAAACAATTTCATCAGATTCTGATCCTTTATAGAAACGTTGCCTCAACAACTTTATAGATTTACTAGCTGTTTCCCATGACTTCGTCTGCAATCCAGGATGAAAACTTACCTATGTCCTTATCAAGGTCATGGTCTATCTGTGTGCCAAATTTCATCCAAATCCGTTCAGCTGTTTTAGCGTGAAAGCGTAACAACCAAACAAACTTAATTTCGCATTCATAATATAGTTAGGATTAAAACCTTGAACATTTCGGTTTTCCCCTTTTCTATTTCTATCTGTTTTGTAGCGGCATCTACAACGCCACATGCGAGCTACGCGCCACACTGACGTCACGCAAAATCCTGCATCGCGCAAGTAGAGTTTACCGCGCAACTAGCATATATACACCGTCCCGACATCAACCGTCGGGGAGGACACAACACCCGTCTGGTCGGAGGATCCTCCCTTTTCTATGGAGGTGTGACTGACCTTTACACCCTGTTCCTTATAACTCTATACTAAGGAAAGTCAGGGAAATTAATTGTTCATCAAATTGACGCACTACGTCGATTTGCTGTGTTATAGCAACTTTGTACAACTTTCAAAGAGTGGCAGCTGTTTGAATACAAGGACAACTTAAGTTGGTATTTAATTTCCTGACCAATTAATTTCCCCAACTTTACTTCACTGTATTCTTGGAAACAATTTCATTAGATTCTAAACGATTAGTAACAAAAAGTTAGGTACTTTATTAAATCTTTGCAACTTTTTGTTTTTTCTTTTCAATTTCTATCTTTTTATGGGTCCTTACCCAAAGGGTAAAACGGGACCCTATTACTAAGACTCCGTTGTCCGTCCGTCTGTCTGTCCGTCTGTCACCAGGCTGTATCTCATGAACCGTGATAGTTAGACGGTTGAAATTTTCATAGATGATGCATTTCTGTTGCCGCTATAACAACAAAAACTAAAAACAGAATGAAAGAAATATTTAAGGAGGCTCCCATACAACAGACATGATTTTTTTGCCGTTTTATTTATTTATTTTATTATTTATGTACACACAGTAAAATAGATACAGATACGGCATATTAGTATCAAGTACAAAAGTACTGCTTACTTCTTAAGAAATTTCTTCCGGCAGACCCGCGAAAGGAGTAATGAAAAAGAAATGTAGACAATAGTGTGTGAGAACAAGAGAAGAATTTTATTATATAGACAATCCGTTTTTATAGATAATGGTACGGAACCCTTCGTGCGCAAGTCTGCCTCGCACTTGGCCGGTTTTTTGTCTTTACTTACTCTTAATTAAGTAACTTGTTGGTTGGTTTGTTTTTTCAAGTTGGCATCCTATAAAGTTACATGAATACCACAAACGTTACACCACAGTCCACATTCGTTGTATAACTATGCAAGGTTGTCGGTTTCCTACTGCCGAGTTGGAATCTAATATTTTATCTAATGAGAATTGTATTAGAAACTTCTGTGGAATGAATTTTCTAGAACTCCATTTTGTGTCACCATACTTTAGAGTTCCTACCTAAGAATGCTTTTATTTCCGTAGGTCAGTGAACTATCTGACTCTTTTACTATCATAGCTGCCTGGTTAAACCCTACTGTATCGACTTTCAACGCATAATAATAGCTATGTCAATTTAATAAATTGCTCAAAATTTTTGAATTGCCGAATAGTGCATCTGAAAAAAACTCTGAAGAAAAATGGTGTGTCTTCAATGACAGGGTTTGTAGAGTTACGATGCGTATTTTCTAAGATATCGTTGTTTTAATTAACGCGTTACGCGCGCGATTTTGGGTGGATACGCCACTGCACGTAGCGGTGCGCATGAGTTGTGACGACGGAGGAGATATGCTCTGTTCCAAAACTATATGATAAAAGTGTAAAAAAATGGATCAGAAAACCGACCTGTGGATAACAATTGGTCATGCCACTTACAAATTAAGTGCTTTAATTTGATTATTTGAATAACCCGAAATTGGAATTTTAAATCACCTTGAAAGATATTTTTAAGAAAGAAAGAAAATACGTTTATTTGCGGTAAACATGACGCAGAGAAAAACACACAAATACAAAAAAGAACGAGTTGGGGAAAAAGTGCGTCACATCCACACAAAACGGCAATCGCTCAGCATAATGCTATGAGCCTATATACGGTCCTTGTGACCGCGCTGTTCTTCAAAATTACGCAACGGGTGTTGATGCAGTTCTAAACTTCTCACCATCATTTAGGGAATTTATTTCGGAAGATTTTTAAGCTATTGCATAGCTTTTATCGCGGGCTTTGAGCGCGGCGACGAATCAAGAAATTCCGTAACGAAAATAAAACCTAACACCCCCCACTCCGCCTACCATGTAGCTTGGCCGAGCATTCGCTTAACGTGTATGTATATGGTACGAATGTACTTGAATTAATATCAAAGAAAAAAAATACTGCATAAATAAAAAAATAAAAAATATATAATTGCATAAGTTGATAAAAAATGCTATGCAATAGCTTTACCGCGGCAGTCCCCAAGTGCCACACGTGTTTTATTGGATATTAATATTAAACTTACATAATTAAGAAATCTCAATGTTTTGTCAAATCGGCAAAGGGTAGCGAAGCAGAGGGGCTAGTTTATTTTAAAATAATAAAAAATAAAAAACAAAGAAAGAAAAATAGTTTATTCTGCACAAACAAAACGCACCTAACAAATGAACGACATTAATTTAGAGACATACAAAATAGCCAAAAGCCTCGTATTCATGTTACAAAAGTTGAGTTGAGTTGTTGTTCAAATAATAAATTGCCGTTCACCAGCCTTGTATAAGTACTAAGGCTCACAAAACGTCAGACAACAGTCCGGTTAAGCAGCCACGACCCCCAGTAGTCAAAACTGCGAGTTGCCATTCCAAAAAAAAAAAAAAACGTCAGACAGTTGTGTGCAATGTTTGTTTCTTGTGTGTCGTCCATGGCTCTCGTATGCTGCATCGATAGATTGATTTATATCCCTGTACCCTAATTGCGTAACACGCTATAAATCACAATCTAAATAATTTTGAAGTCTATTGCTAATCCATTGCTTCATATGTTCGAAACATTTGTCTGCTCAACAATGCAAATAACGCAATGAATGTTGTTGAACTGTCAAAATGAAAGCTACTCCTACTGTTAGTGTGTTACGCAATTACCGCGCTGGACTATCTGTTGGCAGTTGTTTAGGATAATATTGTGCTCAACACGGACTAGATAAAAAAGGACTCCACGCCACGCTTAATGAAAGTGAAGTACCGTACCGATCTATGTGTGTGTGTGTGTGTCTGTGTAAATGAGTGTCTTATTTGTAATTGTTATTCCTTGACACTTTTTCTGGGATGTAGAATTATATTTAAACCATTTCACAACACAAGAAGGCATTATTTTATTTTATGACTTGACGTAACCAGTACCTACTGTGACGTTGCAAAATCAATAAATAACGCAACAAGTAGCGACATCTTGTGTCAGGCATTGGCATGGCTGTCAGCGTGTTCTTTATAACACTGGAGAAATTGTGTCATGTAAATTATATACAAAAGTATTAGTTAATTTAAATAAATAAACATACAGACATAATTTCCCACAGTTTATTTAAAACAATGCCTAAGAAATGGAAAATAACCAATAGACAAGAATTCTATTTAGTCTATGGTAGTGGAAGCTTCTCGAAGGTTTGTGACATTGATCCGGCATGGGGAAGACCCGCAACGTGTGTGACACGGTACGAATAGGATTTGGAATAGGGACTTAGTTCTGGAGGAACAGACTGTGTCCAAATAACCCGATGGGTTTCCAATAAGTCCCATTCGAAGCTGAATCCGATCTGGCTGTTTATGCTAGCCTTTTTCCTCTTGTATCTCTGATACATAATTGAGACGTGATGCTTTGGAGTAGCCCCGTGGTCTGATGATTGGAATGGATCCGGGTGCAGGCAACCTTTGAGGTGTGGTCATCCGTTTGACAGGAAGGCTTTACTTAACCGATATCGGTGATGAGGGAAGTTCGCCGCTCCAGGTAACGAAGCGTCATTATAATACCCGTAGGCCACGTAACGTGCGAACACAGGGGTATCCTGTGTTCGATGCCAAGGGTCGTAGTCTTGTCAAGTGAAGGGATTAGTACTGAGAGATCACCGAGAATAATCGGTAAGGTAGCGATTTAGTCTATGAGAGAGTTAGGCCTATTGTATGGACTGGGTGATGTGATGAGGCCAGTTGCCATAAAGTGTTGTGTCGCGGACTGTTTAGCATAATCTTATGTTCCCGTTGTTAGCACAACCTTGATAGGTAGGTACTTGTATGATTGAGCTAGTATCTATTAAGTGGTTCATCTCACGGACTCGCTATAGCGACTCTGAGTATATTGTAATAGTCTCATTGCAGGTCAACACACCAATACAACTAGACCCGAGACTGGTTGTACTGGTGTGGAAGCCCAGGTGTATGGGGAAAGGTATGTGGCCAGCCACATTCAATATTGTGAACCTTCAATAGTGTGTTATTGTAATAAACATTGCATTGTGTAAGAAGGAACTTGTTTAATTGAATCTTTCCCTAGCAGCTTATTATACCCTACAAATTTACTTTAGCACGGTGGTGAGTAAGTACAACACCGAAGGAGACAATCAACATCCAAGTCTCCTAACCAATTCTGTACAACTCCGAGGGCCGGGTTACACTACAATGGCGGCCGGTCGGCACCTTATGATGTAAATGTGTGCGTGAGGCATGTTTGCACAAACGGTCCGGCTGGCATACTTATAGTGCTTCACTTTCGATACGCGTGACGGGGAGTCCTTCTTTTTTTTCTAGTCCGTGGTGCTGAATTTAGTTTTAGTTATGATGTTATTGCAGTTGGGTGTCATGAGTTATCCGCCTCCTGATAGCGGAATATTAGATATGAAACATAAGGCTGAGTCTGATTATAAATTTTAAAGCAAGTCTTCTTTACGAGCTATTTGAATTCGCACTGATTGCTTTTAATCTAGTTAATTAAAGCAATTAAGAAAATCTAGAGAGCCTTGGGTTTATGAAGTCAAACAGAGTTGCAATTAACGAAAAATCTTAATTATGCACTTCCATTAAACCGTTTTAATAGCTTTCGAAAAATGTACAACCAAAATCTATACTACTAAAACTGAAGAGATTGTTTGTTTGTTCTTTCCTCAAAAGACCATTTCAGACACCGATCTACATGATCTTCAAACATTATTACCGAATTTATATATACACATTGACATTGATAAATTTTATATATACAATGACATGAGTATTTACTTGTAAAGTATTATATTATTTTAATTTTGTGAATGTGAAGACTATGTGGGTAATTGCTTTTTTTTTCTAATTTAATTTTAATTATGATCTGGCAGTTTGAGTAATTTATGCGGCCTACCCAAATGTCCTTTCTTTGGTAAGAAGGCGGTCTGTGTTTGTGCACTGTACTGGTGGCCCTACTGCTCTCCTGGAGGAGGGTTGTGGGATCATCGGGGTCGACTAGGACATGCCGGGGACGGCGGGTGCGACTGATACGGGAGGGGGCATAACGGGCGGCCGCGACAACCAGAGGGTTGCGGTGAGTGGCGGCGGAGTCGAAGAAACGCTTGGATAGGCGTTTCATGAACTGACTGATGGTCGGGATTCTAAGATCGAGATGGAGATTTTCGTTCCGAACGAACCAAGGGGAACCGGTCGCCCTGCGGAAGAACCAGTTTTGAAGGGCCAGCATCCTATGGATGTGATGGGGTTTCGCTTGTGCGAATACTACGCTCGCATAGGTCATGATGGGACGAATGCACGCTGTGTAAATGCGCAATTTGGCTCGCTTCTCCCATGGGATAGGCTTGCCGAACATGGTGAGCGGACGGACCCGACGATTGATGTCGGGACGGCGTATATATGCTAGTTGCGCGGTAAACTCTGCTTGCGCGATGCAGGATTTTGCGTGACGTTAGTGTGACGCGTAGTTCGCATGTGAGACGCCACATGCGAGCTACGCGTCACACTGACGTCTACAACGGTAGATGCCGCTACAAAGTCATAAATAGTCATGGTAGTAAGATACATAATAGGACTAGTGACCAGCCCCTGCTTCGCACGTTGCAATTTCGACATGCCTATGTATGTCAAAACATAGAGATTTCTGAGATAAATCTAAATGCAATATTAATCTATACCAATATTATAAAGAGGAAAGTTTTGATTGTTTGTTGGTTACGCTTTCACGGCAAAACGGCTGAACGGATTTGGATGAATTTTGACACGTGGGTAGACCATGACTAGGATTAGGACATAGGGTACTTTTTATTCCGATTTTCCTACAGGATCGAGACTTATGCGGGTAAAACCGCTGTGCGCAGGTAGTGTATTAAACACATTCGGAACCTTCCTTAATAAATGCTTTCAATGATGGTGAAACCCGCATTTAAATTAATTGTGTAGTTTTGAAGATCTTAGCGGTCACATAGACAGTCACAAAAAGCGACTTTAATATATCGCTCATTTGGAGAAACTTCGACGTAAATGTAATTTTTACCAAAAATAAGTTGTCGATATTTGTGCTCGAACAAATTTTCAAAGGAGCAGAGGAGTCAAATATTTAATACCTATGTATTGGGATTCATCAACATTTCAGAACGAGACTTTACCATCTCGTTCTGAAATGTCACCGCATTACAAAAAAATAATTCAATTTAAATCACTCTCTTGTTAAATTTGAAAAGCATCAATTACGTCGTTGTTTCTCTATAATATGTTTAGATGCGCTGCGCTGACTTATCAATGAAAAGTTCATACGGTCTCGGCCAAGGCGAGTTCTATTCTTATCGTAGACCACTTTAGACCACCATCGTATTCAAATGCTATATTGAATGCTTACACCCATTCAAAATGGACGAAAATCATCGGAATAGCCGTAAACCAGAGTGTGTTGCCTAGAGCTGCATCTCTCACATGTTGTGTCGTGGGCAGTCTCCAAACGGCTTGGATATAAATCAATCTAGCAATGCAGTGAATAGCTTCTGGCTCCGAGGACGGCACATGAAATAAACATTGTACATCGTGGGTGCGTGTGACTCTCACACCGAAAGACTTTGATAATCAATTGGAGTGAAGAAATTCGCAGTTCTATTTTTGCTCCATAACCACTTTTTAGTCTTGTCAGTACTTTGTTTTGTATTCTTTGGTTAATCATTGTTTTAGTCTTATCAAGGTAGATATGTTTGCTTTAAGAAACTATTTACAGGTATTTTTTACCTGCTATTGTAGTCTATGTAATCCACAAGACCTATAGAGCTACAAGACGTCTCTCTAATCAAAGCTTCATAATTCAAAGTCGAATGTTTTGGCTAAATTCTAAAATGCTGATATTATATTTGTCTCTGTTTTCTTCACAAATACATATTGATTACTGACAAATGTGTGCACTGACTGGACAAGTCCACTCAATCCGTGTGGTTTTGACTCAAAAGAACTTTGTCATTTCAGACGCAAATCACATGGTCTTCGCATGATCTGACCAAGATTATGTCTGGACTTTAAAAGAGACTGTGACCTCTGAGTTTTTTTTCAGCCTTTCTTCTCAGAGTAGTCAGATAGAAAACGCCGATCTCAACTAGTTTTTAAAATGTGATTGACGTACAAACCTACTTACAGAAATAAAATCATTAATAATATTTAATTATTAGGTAGAAAATCGAAACAAACGAAAATAACAAAACATCACGCCGGTAATCCCCGAAGGGTTATGCAGGAAAGTACACCCACATTTCGCCAGATAAGTATAAGTCCCAGTTGTGTTTTAAACAAAAATATTTTCTCAAAAACAGTAAACTCGGTGTGTGACCCGGACTTCAAGCGGCGCCTACATCTAACTCTTCAGCAAGTGGGCGGAGGACAATAAAATAAACAATAAAATGATAATACCCACACTTCGGTGTGATACTCAGCCCACACACGTGCCCGCAGACAAACCATTGAACGTTCACGTTCGATAATAATTTTAAATTAGTGTTTTTTTATTTCATTTTGTGTTTTTGTGTGTAGGAGGACGTGCAGTGACACTTCGATTCGTTATAATTAGAGTGTTTTTTTATCAGTTTTACAATGATTGATTGGGTGCCATTCATGTTTTTCGTTGATTTTAATAGTTGCGAGCCTAGGCCTCGATAATAATTATTAGGTAATTGATGTTCTTATTTAAGTTATACTATACTCAAATTTTTGACATGATAATATAGGTACCAAAATTATGAAACATGATGCCTAGAACCAATAAGGATCAAAGCAGAAATAATGAGATATCTATCAAAATCAAAAATCGTTTATTCAAATTAGGCTGAGTACTGGCACTTTTTGAACGTCAAAATTACATGAGACAGACCCCCAAAACGCCCGCCCATCACTACTTTCTAGTGCTTTAGCTGGGGAGAAGTGGCGCAACAAACTCCCCAATACAGCTAGGTGCGTGTAATGGGTGTCCCAGTACGTAAAGGCTTTGAAGAGGTGATGTCAATTGGCCGCCGATATCCTGCGTTCTGACGTCATTGGATTTCTTTCTTTGGGGCTACGTCAAAGATAAGGTCTACGCCAATGATCCACAAAACATTGACAACTTAAAACACAATATTCGCCTATTGGTGAAATAAGCCGCGAAATGTGTGAAAATGTAAAGAAAAAAATTGGTAAAAGAATCGGTATTTGCTAAAATGCCTGTGGCGGTCATTTAGTAGATATTTTGTTCAAATAAAATTGTACAAATCTCTTCTTTAAACTAAAATAAAATTACGAATAAAATCCAATCCGTTCGCATTTTACCTACTTTCGAGACAACCTTTATAATTAAAGAACTTCGAAACGAAAATCACTAAATTAAATAAAGAGTATCAAAAAGGAAGGCGGTGTTACGCTTCGGTGTAACTGGAGGCGTCACATCACACGCATCACGGAACCTGCACTTTATAAGGATTGCTGCTCCTTTGTGCTCAAAATACAGACACACACAAACACACCATACAATTACACACATACACACACACACACACGCACACACACACATACACGCACACACACACACACACACCTTCACATCATACAATCACACACACACAGTCACCCACATCATACAATTACACACACACACACACACACACACACATCACATTCACATTTTAGACAAAAATATGTCATCTTGTTTCCATCTTTTTTAAAGGTCACTTTTGCGCAGTCAGGGCTTTGAATTTTTTAGATTACGAACTTAACTTTTTTTATTTTACACTTTTTAGTTAGGAAGGATTATTTTTCTTTGACTGTATTAAGTAACGCTTTAGGTAACGGTCGTTTAAATTATCTTCCAAAGCAGTAACATTCTGGGTTTGTCACTCGATTTTAAGAATTATATTATAGGTCATTATTATTTTTGACGTTAAAGGCTCCCACAGACAGGCGCGACGCGACAGCGCTACACAAAGGCGCCGCTCGTCGCGCGACACGCGGTGCCTTTGTGTCGGGGGTCGCGTCGCGCCAGTGTGTACGAGCCTTAATACGATTACATAAGAACTTTATCACAGCTTTATTAAGTTTTGAAAATGTAAGTGAGAATGGTTGCTAAACAACTTAAAATCGTTATGGATCCTAAATAGTCATTCAAAATGAAAAATCATTAGAGATAGCTAAAAATCTTTTTAAAGACCTATTCAACGATACCCCACTTGACATAATTCGTCGACTTAATTTTTTTTCTTTTTCACATATTGAATTTTGATTACTGTCATATCTTTAATGACACTCACAAGATTCAGACAAATCGATTGACGTAAGAATCATCAAAATCGGCCTACGAGTTTGGTCTCTAGAACGCCACAAAGGAACAAACATTTATACATAGGCTGATAAACTGCTACGGCTGATTCCTCATTCCTGGGAATCACGCTAGACGAGAAATTACAATGGGGACCCCATATAACATCTCTTGCGGGGCGGTTAAGCTCGGCCGCTTATGCTGTTAGGAAGATAAGACAATTAACAGATGTAGAAACCGCGCGTTTGGTCTATTTTAGCTACTTCCACAGCATTATGTCATATGGCATTTTACTGTGGGGTCGGGCTGCTGACATTGAATCCATTTTCATTTTGCAAAAGAGAGCTGTCAGGGCCATTTACAATCTATGTCGTCGCGAATCTCTTAGGGAACTATTTAAAAAGATTAATATTATGACGGTACCTTGTCAATTCATTTATGAAAACATTATGTATGTTAGAAAAAATCTACATCTTTTTAATAAAATAAGTGATAGACATAATTTTAATACTAGAAATAAAGATAAAATAGATCAACCATTTTTTAGATTATCTAAAGTACATACATCTTTTATGGGGTACTGTGTTAAATGTTACAACAAAATACCTTGTGACATATTGCAATTAAATGAAAGAAAATTTAAAACTCATATAAAAAGTACACTTTGTAAACAAGCATATTACAAATTAGAGGATTATATCCTAGATAAGAATGCTTGGAAACATGCGGGTCCTGCTCCATAGGACAATCTAGAGTCTAGACAAAATCAAACTGGTTGCTAATTTAATTGTATAATTTATAATTTTTATGACATTGATTGTTACATTATGTACTTAACTACTTTAACTCACACACTAAATTATTACTTGTTAAAATTTTGGAAACATCATCTACTTTTCAATATTTGTAAATATGTGAGCACCATGTATCTATCACATAATTAATTTACCTGCCTTTGCATTATATTTAATTCTTTTTACCTATTGTGGTATAGTAATTTTATTCTAGGTGCATCGTCTTCACATATGATTACATAATTAATGTGAACTTACATAATATTGTAAAATATTTTAAAAGAGTAACGGTGGAGTTTCTTGCCCATTCTTCTCCATACGAAACTACCTTTTGAAAGGGGCAACTAGAATCAATTCTATTTTTTTGTAAATTTTGACGTTCAAAAGTGCCTTTTATGTGCCTATTTGAAATAAATGATTTGACTTTGACTTTACATCGCGCAGTCGGGTAAAAATATATACCTACATGTAGGTATAAAATAGGGGGACAGCTCAGCATACTCAGAAATCAGAACATAATAATATGTTGTGACATTATTATTATTATCCGAATAAGCGGAATACTTATTACATTACCTGCGGTGTGGCATGGGACCCTAGTCAGGGGTGAGAAGGGTCCCCAATGACATAACCGCCACGACAATCTAGCTGTAAGTATTTTATATCGTTCCACATTATTAGATTTGTATTTTATTTTTGGGTATTGTGGCTAAGTAATAACAGACGCACGGTCGATTGATCAAGTTAAGTCATGTTAGCTGCGGTCGGTCCGTAGATGGGTGACCATCTTTACATACCGAGTCGCCTCCGTGCCTCGGTAAGCGCGTTAAGGCTCGCGACACACGACGCGAATCGCTCGCGACACAAAGGCACCGCTCCTCGCGCGACTGCCGGTGCCTTTGTATAGCGTCGCGTGTCGCGCCTGTTCGAAGGAGTCTTTAAGCCGTTGATCCTGACTGTCATTCGTGGATCTTTGACAGTCGTTACGGGTCGTCAGAAGCCCGAAAGTCTGACAAAGACAAGAGGTATCGTATTACCCAGTAACTGGGTTGTGGAGGTCAGACAGGCAGTCGCTCTATGTAAAATACCGGATATTCAGCTGCATCCGGTTAGACTGGACGCTGACCCAACATAGTTGCGAAAAGTTTAGGCAGAGGGTGATGTTATGTTTTCATATCTTTTACAATGTCTGTTTAATCTAAAAAGGAAGGTGATTGTGATCCAAAGGCAAATAATCGTATGCCCGTTATTAACACAAGGCGACACCTTTTTTTTTTTTTTTTTTGGTGGGAAATCATCAAATGACCTCTCCCGCTCTGGGCGGAGCGGAAGGGCGTGTCAGACTCTTACTGACTAAAACCCATCCGTGTTCCTTCAGTTGCCTGTGCGCCAGGGCCACGGTAACTCTTTCGAACAATCCGCAGCCCCGGCAGGACTAGGCGACACCTTAAAGTAATTCCTATCTAAATATTATTTCACGTTGGATTTTCAACTCTCGGCGGTAAGCCTAGAGTGTGAAATCAGGGACAGGTAGACTCATTACAAAAATTTTAATGACAAAAAAAGTATTCTGTCAAATTCTAGTTTACTAAAATGTAACAAAACGACGACTCCTGGCCCTGCAGTCTCGACATTAGATAGCGACAAAAATCAGTCGCTAAGTCGTATCGATGTCAAATTCCATTAATAGATTTTCAACTTTATTTCCAAAGCATAAGGTTGAAAATCTATTGAAGAAATTTGACATCGATACGACTTAGCGACCGAGTTTTGTCGCTATCTATGTCGAGACTGCAGGGCCTGGTAGTAGGTGGCTGTTGTGGCGACTTGGTAGGTGGTTTCACAAATCCTGGGAAATTACTATATACCTACTCGCATCTGTATCGTCTTCACATATCCTAACTAATATTATAAATGCGAAAGTAAGTTTGTTTGTTTGTTTGTTTGTTACCTTTTCACGCCTAAACCACAGAACCGATCATCCTGAAAATTTCCATATACGTCGTCAGGTGTACAGAAACGGACATAGGGTACCCTTCATCCCGCAAAAAAGTACTGTTCCCGAGGAAAACAACAATAACGTCCTTATGATAATAGATGGCGCCACGTGTTTTTCGAATCATGATTGAATTATAACCCGAATTGATAGTCCAAGTCTAAATTAACGCGAGCGAAGCCGCGGGCAAAAGCTAGTCTAATATATGTATAAAAATCTCGTGTCACAGTGTTTGTTATCGAACTCCTCCGAAACGACTTGACCGATTTTTATGATTTTTTTTGTGTATATGCGGTAGGTCTGCGAATAGGTCGTAAAGTATATTTCATACCGCTGCGGGTGAAACCGCGGGGCGCAGCTAGTAATTATATAATTAATGTATACAAAATATTGTAAAACATTTTAAAAGAGTAACGGTGGAGTTTCTTGCCCATTCTTCTCCATACGCAACTACCTTTTGGAAGGGGCAACTAGATTCAATTCTATTTTCTTGTAAATGTTGACGTTCAAAAGTGCCTTTTATGTGCCTATTTAAAATAAATGATTTGACTTTGACTTTCCTCAGAAATACACAACAAAGTAAGCCTAACCCAGGAATCGAAACAAAGAGGTCACAGCAGCAATGTACTTTGAAATGTTTGTAACGGTTAAACATAATAAAAAAAATATGGAGGTAATTAAAAATAGGGCCCGTTGATTGACCAGTAATCAAACATACTAATAGTAAAAATGCATTAGTTAAACTAACAATTTGTTAAAAATGACAGAAATATGTTGTTTGACAAATGGTTAAGCTAACTACAGTTAAAAAATGTAAATTTGCTATAAAAGTTAACCTTGCGCAGACAGAGTAGTTAAACTTTGACAGCTATTGACTATTGTCAAGTGACTAATTGTTAAATTGACTATTGGTCATGTTTAACTATGTATTAAACAACGGGCCCTTAGTAAGCAAAAACAAATTCCTCAAACAAAAATGCAAACTACGTCAGGAATTCCAACTAATACCGTAGTAAGAAATTCTAATTATTTTTATGTACATATATGCTAGACAGAAACACCGGACTTAAAAACCGGTTATTGGCAAAAACCGGTTCCTAGCTATCTAGAATAACTGGCTACCTAACCTAGTCTAACAGTTCTTCTAAACGAATTGCAATACAACAGTCAATACATTGATAAAGGCACACTTAGAGTATCTATATATACTGCGTCCACGATCTAGTTTCCAAACATGTAAACAAATATGTGTTTTTGGAAAAACAACTTTAATACCCACACATAAAGTGCAGTACTAGTCATTCTAAAATTTACTTAATTTACACCAGTATAAAGTTGATATTCGTTAAAGTAGAAATAACAATGGGTATGATCTAGGTACCTACTAGTAAACATCCGGTTCCTATTTACGTAGAAAACTGACTGTTTTATTTACGACTAGCCCGCGACTTCATCTCCGTGTATTTTTAAATTTCATCAATAATAACTATAATCTACAGAATGAAAAGAAGCCTATGTCTTTCTCCAGCACCCTAATTACGTAACACACTATCTATCACAATCTGAATCATTTTGAAGCCTATTGCTAATCCATTGCTTCATTTGTTCGAAAAATTTGTCTGCTCAACAACGTATATAACGCAATGAATGTTGTTGAACTGTCAAAATGAAACCCATTCCTACTGTTAGTGCGTTACGTAATTACCCCGCAGGTATTAGGCTGTCGATTTCCGACTCCCGGCCACCGTAGGCGCGGGCTTGCGGACGGCGAGCAATGGGCAGCTCGCCGTCCGGTAAGGACCAGGCCCGGGTCGACAACGCGTCGTGTTCCACGCGCGCCTCAAAGAGATGTCAGCATCATTGACGGGGTGCGATAGGGCCGATGCCTGCCGGGGTTGCGGATTATTCGAAAGAGTTACCGTGGCCATGGCGCACAGGCAACTGAAGGAACACGGGTGGGTTTTAGTCAGTAAGAGTCTGACACGCCCTTCCGCTCCGCCCAGAGCGGGAGAGGTCATTTGATGATTTCCCACCCAAAAAAAAAGGTATTAAGCTACCTTTTTTTAAAATTTCATTATGATCGGTTCAGTGGTTAAGGTGTGAAACGAAACAGACAGACAGAGTTACTTTTGCATTTTATAGCCAAACTAGTTTTGGCCCGCGTCTTGATCTGTGTGAATTTTGTATTTCATAAAAATAAATATACAAATATCCGGAATGAAAAGAAGCCTCTTTGTCCTGCACCCTAATTACGTAACACACTATAAATCACAATCTGAATCATTTTGAAGGATATAGTTAATCCCATAGATATCCGAGTTAATCCATTGCTTCATGTTTGAAAAAGTCTGCTCAACAAAGTAAATAACGCAATGAATGTTGTTGAACTGTCAAAATAAAAGCCATTCCTACTGTTAGTGTGTTACGCAATTACGCCGCTGGTCAGACCAAATTTCATTAAGGCTCCTACAGACAGGCGAGACGCGACAGTGCGACGCGACTCTTGTAGAACAATTTTTATGAAATGTTCATAGATATTGTTCTACTACAGTCGCGTCGCGCCTGTTTGCGGGGGTCTCTACGGTTGGTTCAGTGGTTTAGTCGCGATGAAGTAACAAACAAGCGCGACACGACAGCGCGACGTGACTCTTGTAGAACATTTTCTATGAAGTCATGTTCGTGAACGGGCGCCGTCAGTTGAGACTGGTCATCTCTTAACTGCCACGGCTTATTTTTATTATTAATCTTATATTTTGAATTGTTTCTTTATATTTTTTTTTCATTGTTCTCGCATGTAGAAGCAACAAGAATAATGTACCCAGGATTTTGTAATATCCTGATTTAAAAAGAGTGTCCTTGGAGTTTCTTGCCCGTTCTTCTCCATAGAGATCTACGTTTTGGAATGGGCAACTAGCTTCAACTTTCTGACTAACTGACCGACTCTTTGACAATTCAAAAGTGCCTGCAAATGGTTTAATTGAAATAATTGCTTTGAGTTTGAGTTTGAAGTGTTCATAGAAAATGTTCTACTAGAATCGCGTCGTGCCGGTTTTCGCGCTTTCATAGCCCAATTTCTATGTCTTAGAACGGATTATTTTTCATACCTAACCTACTCGTAACATTTTTTCTCCTACGAAGTTCGTTACAAACACTGTAGATTTATAGGCACACTTTTAGGCAATATTCCCAAACTGATTGCCGACTCCGGCGTCACTATGCTGTTGATAGATTATCATAATATTTCGAAGGCAATCGATCAGCCTTGACGTTCAGAAAATGGTTAAGAAAACTAGGCAGAATAAAATATGCTCTTGAAGAAATGTTTGTTAAGAAAATATGGAGCTTTTTTGTATCTATTGTGAATGGAAAAGGTGTAAAAAGTGATGTATTAGGCTTTCAGATGCTTCAGAAAAAGCTAGTTTTTTTTTGTATCTAGAATCTATTATTGAATAGAATTGATTGAGGTGACATATTGAGTGATAGAAAGGTAAAAAAATAAATATACACACACACACAAAACACTTTTGCAGGCCAAAAAAAATGTTTTAAAACAATATGAGGTTGGTGTTTCTATATGAGTGTTCTGAGAAGAATCACCGAAACAAACTCAGAGGTCACAGGCTATTTTGAAGTCAAGACTTAATCTTGGTCAGCGGGGTACTTGCGTAACACACTAAAATTAGAAATGGCTTTAATTTTGACAGTTCAAAAACATTCATTGCGTTATTTACGTTGTTGAGCAGACAAATTTTTCGAACATATGAAGCAATGGATTAGCAATAAGCTTCAAAATTATTCAGATTGTGATAGATAGTGTGTTATGCAATTAGGATGCAGATCATATGAGGACCATGCAGATGGTCTTATGAGGAAAGGACATACATATTAAAGTGGACTTAGGTATCACTAGCATTGCGGCCGTGGCTCTGCCCGCGATTAGGTCAGAAGTTATCCCATGGGAACGTAATACCACGGCGGGATAAAAAGTATCCTATACCCTAACTCAGGTTGGCATAGCATGGTTTACCAGTTTACCATATTTCATCGAATGTCGTAATGGGAGATGGTTTATGCTGTTTTCTACGAGTTTCCATTGTCAGGTTGTCAGGGAAGGCACTTGTGTAGGCGAAAGTAACACACACCAGTAAAATGGTCAATTGTAATTTATAGGTTAAAGTCTTAAGGCTCCTACAGACAGGCGCGACGCGACAGCGCTACACAAAGGCGGCGCTCGTTGCGCGACACGCGGTGCCTTTGTGTCGAGCGTCGCGTCGCGCCAGTGTGTACGAGCCTTTACAGGAATGAATACACTCGATCTTATTACAAACCACGATCTAACTTTAGCCCGAGTCTAAATACCTTTGAGCCAGTTTTTGTATTTCGAACTTTATGCCGACTTTAGTAAAGTTCTTAAGGGTACTACAGGACCTAAACGTAAGTTTTATAATGCCTAAAAGTATATGATCCACTGCACTAAACAAAATCAAAAAAATACATGTTATTCTTCCGGATATTTGCTAATTAGGTAGTGTGTTGAAAACATAATACAACTAATTTGATACGATAGAAAAAAATCACGAAGATACCTCAATTTTTTTTTTAACGATTAAAAACCATATTACTATGCATTAAATCATTCAGATTTTTTAGTCAGATTATTCTATAAGCAACATACTAACGTAATAATGTTTTAATTTTTTAATCCAATCAATAGATTTTTTGTAAATAGATAATTGCTTCATATTTTGCAATAAATTACCAGCGTTGTGTCATCGCGCTTCTCTTTCTTTTCTATGCAGTCCGACATGACCGCGCTTTAGCTGTTGTAAGCCTCTTAATACAAAATCGTCAACCTAAGACCGGACTAAGTTGACAGTTTTGTAAAAGGAGCTGTATGTCGATAAAAACGGGCTCGATGGTTTAAACTATGTCTAAAGAAAAACGTTGTTTTGTAATAAGACCGAAGTTTTAGTTATGTCTAAATGCAAGAAGATGCGTTCACAAGTTCACGGGGCTCAGAACATCGGGAAATTCACCCGTGTGAGCGAATAATAGTTCGTCTAGCAAAGCAACCGTATGGTTCACTTGCCAAAAAAAGAAAGTCCCAAATCCAAACCCTTTGCCTTTGAGCCTGGGGTGTAATGCGTGAAAGGTAACAGACAGAGTTACTTTCGCATTTATAATATAAACAAATAATTTAGTTTGGAATATAGATACTTAAGTATTTCTCAAAATGTATGAAATTAGCTCAGCGGTTCTAAAGAAACATGAATAAAAGTTTAACAAAAAAGTATTTTATAGAGCAACACAATGAAAAACACATTACCCTCCTTTGCGTCGCACAGTCGGGTAAAAAGGACCACAAAGCCCACTGATAAATAAAATGTTGACCTATTTATGAACAACACAGTAAGTAATTAATTACTCATTTTACTAATCACGAAACCACCGTCCACCGGGTAATCAGTACATTCTACGTTCTGTACAACTATTTTCTTGATGCTCCTCGGGAATCATCGCATTTCCGAATACAAACGAATCCTAATTTCCATGTCCATCAATTATTAGATTTATCGTGTATAATAATTTGAATTCAGAACTAAGTACTTTATAATTATTATTGTTACGCCAAAACAAAACTACAATAAAGGACTTAGTTCTGAATTCAAATTATTATACACGATAAATCTAATAATTGATGGATATAGAAATTAGCATTCGTTTTTATTCGGAAATGCGATGATTCCCGAGGGATATTAAAAAATAGTCTGTTGTACTCTAAGAGCGTCAAATGACATAAAGAAGTACATTTATAAACAAAACACGATCCCACAATAGTAGCATTATAATTAACTAGCGTCTGCCCGCGGTTTCGTTCGCGTGAAAGTCGTAAGATGCACAATATACTAAAATAATAGCCATATTTTTATGGAAAACCCTCGGCCCCTACGCACCGCGTCGCTTCGCATCGCCCGCCCGCGCTATTACCTCGTTTTCGCTTTTAGATATATTTTTTTTGCGCGGCTCCATAGGGTTGTAGCGTGATGTTTAATAGTCTATAACCTTCCTTAAGAATTGGGCTATCAAAGTAAAAAAAAAAAACAATTCCGACTGATAGTTCCAGCGCTAAGCGCGTTCAAACAAAAAAAAAAACACTTCAGTTTTAAGGCTCCCACAGACAGGTGCGACGCGACATCGTGACGCGACTCTTGTAGACCAATTTCTATGAACTTTTCATAGAAATTGTTCTACTACAACTCGCGTCGAACCTGTTTGCGGGAATCTTTATTGTATTGGTATAGAAGTATAAATTAAAACAAAAGAAATACGATCATAGGTACCTATTATTGACAGCTAAACGAAACCAAACCACAATAAAACATTTGCTATGGGGTAAATACGCATCAATTTTCCTTAAACAAACTGTCCAAGTAGGTATTTCACATTTCTGTTCATATAACATTGTTTTTGGCATCCACAAAACTAATGTAAACGGACTAACACTTATATCAATGTACGTAGAGGAAAATACAGAAGTTTCATGATGAAAGAAATAAAAGACAGACGAACAAACGTCAGTTAATAGGACAGTAATTTAAAACAGTAGGTCGCCAAAAATTGCACGGAATCTACTGATTTTTTGGGATGTTGTTAAGATAGTTAGCACAGACATTTCAAAGCTACAAACTTGGATTTACACTATTAGTATCCATCCTAACAACATCCTAAAAAATCAGTACAGTCCAATTTTGTGCGATCTAAGGGCTAACAATTTCGATGAAGTTTTCGTAGAAATTGTTCTACTGCATTCGCGTCGCGTTGTCGCGTCGTGCCTGTCTGCGGGAGTCTTAACGTGATTTTTGTGTCTTCGGTGACTGGCCTATAGTCATTCGATCATTTTTTACAACCCAAACGTGAAATTCCTATGTTTTTAATATTATGAGTAGGTATAGTATCAGTAGCGTGCATAGGTTTCCATAATGTGCATCAGGACATGTTGTTAAGTGTAGGCTATGAATCTCAAATTGAACAGCGGGGTAATTGCGTGACACACTATCAGTAGCAATGGCTTTCATTTTGACAGTTCAACAACATTCATTGCGTTATTTACGTTGTTGAGCAGACAAATTTTTCGAACATGTGAAGCAATAGTTTAACAATATCCTTCAAAATTATTCAGATTGAGATTGTTAGTGTGTTAAGCAATTAGGGTGCTGCTTCCCAACAGATTACGGAGTCGCCACTATCAAGCCTTTCTATACAAACTAAGCGTGTCACCATTTACTCTTACTATGACACAAATGACTTATAGAAACTGAAGGCTTTGGAGGCCCTACTCTGGACCGTAACAGAGGTACGCGAGCTCAACGGACCTTCGACGCTACGATTTTTATTAGTAGGTACTGCCGCCGTGCTGTCTGTAGACGCTGCAATTACGTCGTATGTGAGTTTTGCTTTGCGAAAAGTATTGAAAAATGCACACCGAAATAATCATAATATATAGGTACTGACGTATATATGGTAATTGCGCGGTAAACTCTGCTTGCGCGATGCAGGATTTTGCGTGACGTCAGTGTGACGCGTAGCTTGCATGTGGCGTTGTAGGTGCCGCTTCAGAACTAACAGTCGGATTTCAAAAATTATTTTTGCATTTGGTAGCCTAATTCTTATAGGTTATTTAACATTACGCTATGACCTTTAGGAGACGAGCAAATTTAAAAAAAGTCAGAAAGAACGCTAAGCGACAACGAAGTGATGCGATGCGGCGGGGTGAGTCGGGGGTACAAGACATTTCCGGAGACGCCGGCAGAAGCTAGTTCTTAATTAATCATGTTAGTCTCCATCAATTCTTGCCTTTCCCACAGTCATCTATCACACTATCTAATGAGCCTCCTGTTATATTTACACTTTTATCATAAACACACGGCGATAAGTGCTACAGCTGGTAAATATTTGTTCGCCAGTAATCTGTAGTCAATATTCGCGTCCTGTACTCATTCTATAGAAGCAAGATAGTGCTTACACTTCCGTATTTTATGAGTAGATTTGGGTTTTTAGTTCGGTCAGCAAGAAAATTCCTTTTCTTTATTGCTTCTCGTAGGACTACCTACAGGTCTACCTAGGAGATTGTCGGCTGCTTAACCGTTCATGCCTGTGATTGTCTTAATAAATTAAGGCCCCAGCCAGGGAGTAAAAAAATTACAAAATAGGCGACTACACGCTAAGGGCTCCCCCTGTGGGGTACGGCCATCAGCTTAGGGCCTGGACACATCAACATGGCGCGGCGCCGCCACCGTGAAACGGCACGATGTCGTACCGCGCCACGGCGCCGTGTACGGTGCGCCGCGCCGCCTCACGGCGCACCAGCTCGGCAGTAGATGTTTCGCTGTCACAAAGTTCTTACGTGTTAGTGCAAGATTTTTTTGTCCTTATAATCCTCAATTCTCTGGGTATTATCAGCCATCTTTTTTGCACTAACACGTACGAACTTTTCGACAGCGAAATATCCACTGCCGAGCACTGCGCCGTGAGCCGGCGGCGGCGTGGCGCACCGCACACGGCGCCGTGGTGCAGTACGACTATATGACTTCGTGCCGTTTCACGGTGTCGGCGCCGCGCCGTGGTGATGTGTCCAAGCCCTTAGGGCGTCGCTGGGAGAGGGCAGCAAGGGTCAGGCTGGATCAAAATTAAAACAAAAGAACAAAACTCTTTTAACGGTGTCACTTGTATACTAGGGCCATTAAATGCAAAGTTAGAGTAAATCATTTTGTCCATAACAATAGCACAGCTAAGGCTCCCAGAGACAGGCGCGACGCGACAGCGCTACACAAAGGCGCCGCTCGTCGCGCGACACGCGGCACCTTTGTGTCGGGTGTCGCGTCGCGCCAGTGTGTACGAGCTATTAGGCACAAAACTAGCATAAGGGTCGTAAGTGCGAGTGAGAGGACCGATAAAAATGATTTATGACTAACTATGCGTTTGTAATGGCCTAAGTTTAGCATCAAAACTGACACAAAATGGATTCTATAAACTGCTTTTTAGTTTTTCGTACGAGTATAATATATCAAAGATTAAATACTCTTTAAACACTTACAATTAGGTAAATGTTTTGTTCAATAATTACTTTTGATTAAAAAAAATGAAGTGTTAATAGGTTTTTTGTTAAACGTTAACGTTTAGGTGTTTTGTTGCAGATGTACATTATGACCTGGTTTTTTAAAAGTCATCATAAAGCCATTGTCAAGTATTTGAAGACCAATTCCCGTATTATAAACGTTGAAAATCTACAGTCCGGCTGTAGAGACAATGCGTTCCTGACACCTGCCAATGCGACAATTCTAGTAACGAATAAAGATCAAATTCGCAAAACACGTTTTCGTTTGTACGAAACTGACAGATGTCAAGAACGCATTCTGTCGACGGCCGGACTGTAGACACAATCTCATCGCAGTGACAATAATGGGAAAGGTCAGCCAATGCTAATTGTAGGTCAGATAGCGTGATCATAGCTAGGTCCCTACGGCCTATAATAAATTTGACATTTCATTCATTCGCTCCATTTCGTGTTCATTCATGGGTTTGGTTTTATTTCAATATTTCATTATTTTCTGTGATTTCAGTATTTTAAGTAAATTAAGTATTTGACATGGAAACTGTCAGAATTTTAAACCTTAAAATTATTTTTTTTGTATTTTTATGTTTTTTTAATAAAAACATAGCCCCACACTAGGAATTTCTCCTTTATTGTGTGGGTGCGTTTACAAACATTTAAACTCACATACACAAACAGCCAGACCCGGAACAACTACTTGTAGGTCATACAAATATTTGTTCCGTGCGGGAATCGAACCCACGACACGCAGCGCAGCAGTCAATCGCTTAACCACTGCGCCAACCGTGCCGATTTCCTTGTACTTAATCACTTTCTTCCAAATGATTCCGACAGAACTGCGAACTACCTTTAAAGGCTCGTGCACACTGGCGCGACGCGACGCCCGACACAAACGCACCGCGCGTCGCGCGATGAGCGGCGCCTTTGTGTAGCGCTGTCGCGTCGCGCCTGTCTGTAGGAGCCTTAATTTAAAAGAATCTCTACGAATAGCTTTAAGCCACAATCTTCTAATTTTAGGATCTTTTGGGAAAAGGTGGACTCCAATTTAGAAGTACTTAGGAACACAACAACGCGTCATTTTCGCAAAAATAAAATAAAACCACCTCACGCCTTAGATTATTAGCTTGTGTTGGGAACTAGCTATGACAGCGCCATTTTGACAGTTGCCTTCCTCACTGTCAAAAACTAAACTAAACGCAAGTAAATTAGAGGTATTTTAGACAGATTGACACAGATTAGATTGCGAATGTTCGGAATAGTCCCTCTGATTGATAAATCTTAAGTTAACTCGAAAGGTTGACCCGAATAACAAAAAAAATGGCGTGTTATAAAAACTAATTATTCATTATGAAAATGGTCTTATCAGGTTTCTTAACCGCAGTATTATTTAAATAACAATAAATTATTATTTTACAACAGTGAAGTATTACAAGGTTGGTATAAATTTTTATTTTACTGCTGACGTTTATATCACTAGGCAGACGAGGTGAATTAATATTAGCGTATTTTAAAAGCTCAGCAAAAGCCTAGATTCCTAGAATGCTGGTCAAGGCATTTAAAATACAACCATTAAAGTATTATCTTGAAAAAAGTACATTGGTATTAGAGCTAAAGAACTAAGATATAACAAATAAAAACAAAATAATAACAAAAAACTGATGACAAAGTGTCTTTAGTCTTTGAAATACACATGCACAATATTATGGCATAAATAATACACAAATTCTATGTTCCAGACAAATTCAAATTTCTCACAAGTCCCTTCTTCTACTTCTTTTCGTATGGAGGGCAATAAGTTCAAATAGTTTTGACCCAAAATTCAGCTGCACGAACTCTGCTCACTGACATAAGGTCATCAAGTGCACAGGTGACACAGCGGCGCCAGATGGAAGGTGTGTTGTTATTGTCTGAGACGCCGCATACGCACTAGGGGTCTGAGGCGTCCATGAACCCCCATCTGTGGAGATTGTCTTTGCTCCGGCCGACTCGAGTTAGTCACTTGTCATCCTATTCCCAGCTGACTACTAAGATTTTACGATCGAAATATACGACGCGAATCGAATGAGTCACGTGCGAGTTGATCAACAAAAAGATAAACAAAGGTGTAACGACTATAAACTATAACGGTAGTAACGGTCTGTGTTATGGTATTATTCACATCTGTTGGTTTCAACTTCGGCAGAACGGGAATGGTGAGTTTGTATCGAGTATAGTTCAGAATAGGTATTGATTGTAGAGTGTATATGAAGTTCTTTGGGATCAGAACTAAATTGTCTTTTTGGATTATTGTCTTTTTGGTTTATTTTCTTTTTGGGTTATTGTCTTTTTGGATTATTGCATATATGGTTTTTTTTTGGATTATTGTCTTCTTGGATTATTGTATTTTTGGATTATTGTCGTTTTGGATTACTTTCTTTTTGGATTATTGTCTTTATAGTTATGTTGTTCACTATCATCATCATCTACTTAGCCTTTTCCCAAATATCTTAGGGTTGGCTTCAATTCTAGCTGGATGCAGCTGCATACCAGCATTTTACATGGAAAGACTGCCTTTCTGACCTCCACAACCCAGTTACTGGGTAAAACGATACCCCTTGGTAAGACTGGTTGTCAGAGTTTTAGGCTTTAGGCTACCCGTCATCGTCCTCATCTACCTGCCCTTGTTCCCCTGTTACTTGGGGTCAGCGCAATACGTCTGGCATCGTGACTGGTTGTCTGAATTTCGGGCTTTTGACCGTAACATCTGTCGAAGAGCTACCTCTGATCTAATTTCACCTATCTAGATCTGTTGTTCATTAACAATATAACTTCTTCTGTTTCAAAAGTTGCTTAGTTAAATTCTTCTTTTTTCGTCTGGTGATGTGACAAACGCCGAATTTTACCAGAGTGTGTTCTCTACCTTCGTTTGTCGGGTATTTGCTTTTTCCAATATCAACAAATTGAACATATGTTACAATCAAATAGATCCTGTGCTGCCGAGCCTAAATTGGTGTCAAAACTGTCGACCAATCTTGTGATTGAATGGATTCATAGATTCCTATAACCGTTCTAAGATCAGTGTCTAGAAATTCGTAAACGTAATTGGATATTGACAGACAAATAGGTTTCATAAAATATTTTATTTTAGTTGTGACGTTTCTTCCAGCTTAGGTATCCGTATGAGCAAAAGGTTATGTGAAAAAGTAATATTTCAACATAATTCCCTATAGGCCTATCCATCAGACTGGCCTTTCTGTTGTGACGTTAGTCTTCTGTGAACAAGACTACGGATGACAGTTCTTTATTACAAATATTATATTTGTATCGTCCCCTAATCATTTATTTACTTTTAGCCTTTTTCTCACACTCTCACTGCAGGGCAAAGGTCTTCCTTTTCTTTTGGGAAATATTTAACTGATCCTCTTAAAACTAATTGACTTTCTAATGATGTAAACTTATTTTAATTAATGAACCTCTAAAAACTTTTTGCGGTTCTAATGATGCACACTTCAACTTTTTTGTTAATTCTGAGGCCCACGAGTGTTACATCCAAGTTGGTCGCAGTTACTTGGCTATTTAGTAATTTTAGATCCCCAATATAAGAATTATTTAAAGTTCACAAAAGGATGCGCAATCATTATATTAACTCACAGGTCACTCAATCAGGACAGGTCCACTCAATCTGTGTGGTTCTTTCCTCAAAAGACCATTTCAGATACCAATCTGCATGGTCTTCGCATGACCTGACCAAGATTATGTCTGGACTTTAAAAGAGACTGTGACCTCTGAGTTTGTTTCGGCCTTTCTTCTCAGAGTACTCAGATAGGAAACGCCGACCTCATCTAGTTTAAAAACATGATTGACGTGTAAAAGTGTTTGTACAAACCTACTTACAGAAATAAAATCATTTATCATTTAAAGTGTTCAATAATATTTTTAGGAAAGTATAATGGGAATTACTTATTTGAGGTTCGATTAAATACATGCATTTTCTTTTCACCTCAGCGTGCGAGCCCAACTCGCTCTTTGCCGGTTTTCTGTTAATAAATCAGAAATTCTTCAACCGGAAAGTGATTCAGCTAAAATCCGAAACCTCAATCTTAACGCTCAAAATCATTCTGAGAGATTGTAAAAACAAGTTATTGTAGATAATCTAGTTTAAAGAGATAGTAAAAAAGTAATTGAAGGTAATCAGCCTTTCGAATATAAATCATCAATGATTGTGAAATGTTACATAGAATCAGGACGGACTTATAAACTTAAAATTCTTCAATGAAGACATGTGTGACAAAATGGGTCATATCACACCACACTTTAAAATTATATTTATGAAGACATACTCCCGCTAAGATATAATTTGGCTATTTATAACAAACGTCTTTGCACTATTTCCGGAGTTAGAACATCTGGTGATACTGGAAGCTAAACACAACGTCAATTAAAGACGACACGATGTTAGACTTTTAACCTAAAAATATGGTTTTCTTATTTATCTTAAGACTGCTCATTATCTTAAAAGAGGTGTATAAGAGGTAGTTTTTTTGTTGGTTTGTAAGAGATAATTAATCTCTGGAAGTACTGAGGGGCTAGACAAAGTAACATTCGATTAACGATGACGCTAGTAGAAAACCCAAAAATATGGGTTTGACATAAGCTATCGAAATGTCACGTGATCATAAGTCAACGAATAGAAATTAGCTATAAAATGTTAACATCATTCGATTCTATGAAACGAATCGATAGCGTCGAACGATTACTTCCAAAGAAATTAAATCAAAATCAAAATATTTTATTTCACATAAACATATAGGTATTTCACATAAACATATACGAGTAGGTATGGGCACTTATGAAACATCAGAAGCTAGGTGCACGGTTCCAATTGGTCGTTTCCTATGGAGAAGAGCCGGCAAGAAACTCCACGGTTACTCTTTTAAAAATAAGTGGTTTTTACAATGTTTTAAAATTACAGTGTTAATAGGTATGGAAGGACAGTGTAGGCCTGTCAACAAGTAACAGGTCCTCAACAAAAGAGAAAAAGGTCTATAAATATACAGTCTACAAGTTAGCCCTACAACGTTCTCACATTCACAAAATATTGAAGATTCTATACAAAAGATCAATAAAATAATTAAAATATGAGCCTATTTAAATCAAATGACATGACAACTATAACCAATCTGAATTATGCGCGAATTCTGAATTGATGCATAGCCATGTGGCGCTTTTTGACAAGCGTTATCGCTAGTTGGTTTCGTATGATGGAAACATTAGCGAAAGCGATAGCGATTGTAGAAATAGAATCACTCCGAAGCGAATGCCATTTGTCTTGGCCCTCTGATCCGATAACAAAAAATCTCGTCACTGATGCTACACTATTACGGAGTGCCAAAGGATGTGTTTTATGATACAGGTATTTGGTTGACTTCCACGCAGACGGACTATGTAGGTACAAGGCCTACTACCTAAGCACGAAGACCGTAGTTCCGGCCGAATATACGGATGTCTCCTACACCGTTTCATTTTTGGACATAACATTAGTCCGGAGCCCGAACTAAAAATTCATGACAAAACAATTTGGCAGTTGTCTTTACTCCCGATGTGTTTTTGCCCGTCCGAAAAACTTGGTAAATCGGCAGTAGGGTTTACATGTAAGTATCGAACTACTTTCGGACGGGCCCAGTTGGTCGACCAAGAGAGTAGGCCCCAAGGCACGAGACACAACCACCGAAGGTTAGTCCATGTCACTGTTTCTGGAAACAAATAGCTGATGAGGGAATCTGCTGTCAAAGCTCATGTTAGCTACTGTGATTGGTTGATTGCTAACAGCTATCCAGAACAGCTAATATCAAAAAACTTTAAAAAAAAAGCAATCGACTTCCTAGAACACAAAAAAAGTGAAAAATTACTTTAATTTCGGAAGTCGGTGTCTTTAGTTTTGTATTTTCGTTTTTTGCCACCGACTTCCGAAATTAAAGTTATTTTTCACTTTTTTAGTGTTTTCGGAAGTCGGTTGTTTTTTTGTAATAATGTTTTTATTTTTCACTTTTTTGTTGTGGTACCTACTTACCTCGCACAAATTCGTCTGCCACTACTTGATATATAAATAACAGTGACAGGAAGTCATTAAAACATCATCAATATAAACTAAGTGGAAAAAATACGCATTATTAAGAATAACTCAAAAACTGCCGGTCAGATCTTGATCAAATTTATATGGGACCACATGTGAAGCACCAGCTTTCAAATAAAAAAGAATCATCAAAATGGGATCACCTAGAAAAAGCTTCTGGCGTACCACACATAAAAAAAGAATACAGTCGAATTAAGAACATCCTCCTTTTTTTGAAGTCGGTTAATAAAGTAAGTAATAGCGATTATACAAATAATTTCGTATAAGCTTTCAGAAACCGTTTGTTAGACTGAATTAAAGAGTAGAAGGAGATGCAGCATAGTAGAAATGACTGCATAATTACTTAATCAGCATAAAATGTTCCCACTAGTGGGATACAGGGCTCTCGGTGAGAGGGAGTGGGCCGAAATCCACCACGCGGGCCCAGTGCGGGTTGGTAGATGTCACGTTTTCGAGTTTTTGATTCTAGGACGTTCCGGTTTCTTCACGATGTTTCCTTTCACCGTTTTTGAGAGCAGTGGTGATGAAATAATTTACATAAAGTGCCTTTGCGGGTTCGAACCTACGACGTACAACTCGTAAGTCGCGGCCATTGCCACTGAGCCACCACTGCTCTAACAGTACTTAGGTACCTTTAAGACTCTTTCAAACAGGCGCGACACGCGACGCGACACAAAGATACTGCCTGTCACGCGACGAGCGGTGCCTTTGTGTCGCATGCAATTCGCGTCGAGTGTCGCGCCTGTTTGAAACAGAATCAAATAAGTCCAATGAAAACAAGAAAGAAAGAAAAACAATTGACACTACATCGTTATGCTCTTCCGAATTGACATAGAAATGTTATCACGTTAGAGATAAGGTCACAATTATTGTAGGTACTACGTTATCTGATAACGAAGTTGATAAATATTTGATTAACCGTGCTAATGTAGAAGTAGGAGATAACAGTATTTGTTTTGATAACAAGAAGACGCTTCGGGCAAAACGGTATATTTTTATTTGAGGTGGCAAAAATGCCTGATAACATTTTATTAAGTAGCCCAAAAAATTACGAGGAATGATTGCGATTTCATTCAACATAATTTGCAGATTTTTCAGAATGCGTGTGACTGGTTGATTTTGATGATAGCTTATAGTCGAGTGCAATTAGTCAAAAAGTGGGACGAATTTTATACTGGACGAATTTTCATGGGACTTTTTCTGTTGAAATATTTCGACGCTGACGACGTCTATTTTTATTTTCAGTTATAATTTTTTGAGTTACTTATAATTTGTCGAATTCATGTTATGGCGTAATAGTGCGCCACCATTCACCACCTAATTGATAGGTAGGTACGAGTATGTCTGTTTGTCCATCGTTCTCGAAAAATTTGGATTTTTAGGGTTTACGAAGAATTGAGACTTATTGGTATTATTTTGGATAATTTCGAATTTATTTCCATTTTAATACTATTTAGGGACTTATTAAGGTAGGATGTCTCAACAAAAGAAACTATCCAGAAATCTTAGAGAAACCTCCTTTTTGTTTAAAAATGTAGGTACTTAATGATTTTTTTTTTTCACTATGCTGGAGGTCTACTCTCTAAGCACGATATCCGTAGTTTCGGCCGCCGTTACGGACGTTTCCTGCTCCGTATCACCTACGGATATAACATTAGTTTCGGGCCAGACCTAAGAATGGATTACACCACGATGTGACAGCTGTCCCGACTCCCGATCCGGTTTTACTTTTCCGATAAATTAAATTAATCGGGTGTAGAGTACACTCCAAAGATTCAAACAACTTTGGGATGGGCCCGCATCTTCGTTGACGGACGTAGTATAGACCCCCAGATTTGGTAGCTTCTTTGCAATTGTGTGATAGTGCTAAACTGCTAACTAATCAATTTAAGACTCGTACACACTGGCGCGACGCGACGCCCGACACAACGGCACAGCGTGTCGCGCGACGAGCGGCGCCTCTGTGAAGCGCTGTCGCGTCGCGCCTCTCTGTGGGAGCCTTTAATACGCTAATGTTATCTTAACCGATTACCTACATATTGTATTGTTGCTGCAATAAATAAAAGGTGCGGTAGTCCGTATCAAATACCTACCTATAAAAATATCTATCAAGGATCGATTTCGGTACAAAGTTGATAGGACTGAAGAAAAAACCGGGCAAGTGCGAGTCGGACTCGCACACGAAGGATTCCGTGCCACCGTACAATATTTAACACTACATTTTTTTTAACACTTTTCTTGTATTTAATTTACGTTCCGTATTTTATCTGCTGCTATAGTAACAATAGAAATACTCTGTAAAAATTTGAACTGTCTCTAACTCTGTGTTTAACCTATTACGGTTCATGAGATACAGCCCGATGACAGACAGACGCACGGACAGCGGAGACTTAGTCATAGGATCCCGTTGGCACACTAAAAACAATCCAAAATAATATCAGGGTGATATTATTTTTCAAGCCAGTGTGGTTAGATTTTGAACTATACCTAGTCTGCCGTGCTAATGAAATAGACTTATAATACATGGAAACTCCTATCAAAAGACGGCCTTTTAAACAAACATGGCCGGAAGTAGTTCCTAAACAACCATACTGAACCTTAAAAGATTTAACTTTAAAATTTAGCTCATGGATACCTGTCAGCGATGTTGTTAATGACCTGTAGTTTAGAACTTACTAATAGGTACTGGCCAGGAAAAAGAAATATCCTAGAGGTATATAGGAGTAAGCAACTAATCTCTAAATGAATTGCCCCTAATTACTTGTTTACGAAAATAAATTGTTCTAAACTATAATTATACCAAGTGAAACATTTAGATAAGCTAATGAAACGTGTTGAGCTCCTTAAGTTCTGAGTTGAGCTGCACGATTATTGACAAATGCGTGCACTGACTGGACAGGTCCACTCAATCTGTGTGGTTCTTTCCTCAAAAGACCATTTCAGACACAAATCTACATGGTCTTCACATGATCTGACTAAGATTATGTCTGGACTTTAAAAGGGACTGTGACCTCTGAGTTTGTTTCGGCCTTTCTTCTTAGAGTAGTCAGATAGAAAACGCCGACCTCATCTAGTTTTTAAAATATGATTGACGTGTAAAAGGGTTTGTACAAACCTACTTACAGAAATAAAATCATTTATTTTATTTGTTCGTAGTTTTAAAAAGTACCTAGTACGTACCTACCTAAGACAGCTAGACTGCTTTATCAAGTTTCTTTCACCCATGTCTCACTCCTTTACCAAAGTTTGGCAATTAAGAGATGAGAAAAGAGCTGAGTATCCGATCTCCGCGTGTTACCGAAATTGAGCCAACAATCCTCCAAATTAATTTAACGCGTCCCGGAAACAACACAAACAAATTAAGAAAACTGTAGCTTACCAGGAAGGGTACAGATATTAATGAATTCTACTCATCTAGACTATTTAAACCAGCATTTATTACGTAAGATCTAGTAGAAGATAATAATTATAGTACATAATGATGATGCAGCAGTCAGTGCTAATGACGATAATGATGATACATTTTAGAACGTTCTAGAAACGGCAGATGGAAGTAGGTACCTAAATAATTATTTGAACGAGGGAAAAAACAATAAATTATAATATGGGTGAGACATTAATGGCACACACAATGAGTCGCAAAGTAATGATACAACTTGTAATCATAACAAAGCACCTACGCAGAGGAACTCACAAGAAATAAAATATAGCTTGAATAATAAAGTTAGTTGAAAAGAATTCTGTAAACACAAATAAAGTTTGGTTGGAACGAGCACAAAACTAACATCATAAATAACAGAATTCAAACAACAAATAAGATATTCATGTAATCTAAAATTGAATCCATGAAAACAATATTGTAGAATAACGAGCCGATCCAAACAATGCACGCAATAAGACATGAAATTGCAAACCAAATACCTTCCCACGGTTGACCGGACGAAAAACCGGTTGTTGCATTCAGAAAGGAAATCATTCTTGTACGTTCCTTACTAGTAATTATTAAAAACTACAGAGAACTGGTTGACATACCTTCGACACAGAAATCCGATAATAACTAAGCACCTAACACAACACTAGAACTTATAAACACACATGTTTTTAAACTTCACTACGAAAGATTAAATATGTGAGTCGACTATCAATAGTCACTTTCGTTTTGGTTGTATCGCACACGCGGTCGCCGGCTTTCGGCGAAATTTTGCGCACACGATCACTCTCCACCAAGTCTCGGCCGACACTGACTTTGCTGTTGTGAATGTGAGCGGACCCATTCTCGAATACTACGCTACGGCCATTCAGGTATGTGAACAACCTCTGAGATGGGATCACTCCAATCGAAAACCAACTATAAGCTCTCGAGAATAAAGGTAAAATTAATACAAAGGCGTGGCAGTGATAAGGCTGCGTCGATATCAGAGCTGCGTCTAGGATTCCAAACAGAGAGAGACGGGTGACTAACGCAGCCAAGTATGAAAGAGAGAAGAGTATTTCGACATTAAGATGATTGGAGCGTGAAATTTTTATATTCAGTTTGCAGCAAAAGCGCAGCATCAGAACAATAGTAAGTACCGGAGACTGTAAGGCTTCTTTGTCTCATAGTTTATTTAACGATGGAAAGAGACGACATTATTATTAATTGTTTGAAAGCGGCTTTTCCAAGCTCCTGTTTGCGATATTCCTTAACATTATTCCTTAAGGATTGGAAATGAAAATATGCATTTGTTCATATGGATTTTCTGATTCATCAATTCATCGAAAGCTCATTTGAATGGAAAATAAGTCAGAGGATTATCTCTGGTTTCCAGGCTTGACTCTCATGCGTTCCGAGTCCGACAAGTAAATCCTTTTAGGGCTCTGTACTCATATTATTGCGTCTGACTTCATTGAATCGAAAATTCCCAAAATTGTGTTATCAAGTTGCGAAATCCTTATCTTTTAGTTCAATTTATCATGCCTGGATGCATTGAATTTTCTAGTGTTTAAGGAATTTACTTATATTCTACTGCTTTATATTCTTCAGATGTAGCAGAAGTAGCTCTTCGTTTATTTAAAAGCTCGTCTTGGAAAACAACTTCTTACAGGACTAGCGCCAACAGTGTGTTTTTATTAACTTTTTATCCTACTCAAAAAGGAGGAGTTTCTCAATTCGTGTGTATATTTTTTTTTTTGTATTTTTGTTACGCGATATCTCCGGCAATTGTGGATCGATTTCGATTTTTTAATTTTTTTAATATATATATTTTGCCTCAGGGGAGGTTCTATATGAATTTTATTAACTTTGCTTAGTTAGTTTTCAGATTGCTTCAATAATACGTATTTTTTCCACTTAGTGTATATTGATGATGTTATAATAACTTCCTGTCACTGTTATTTACACAGCCAGAAGTGGTATACGCATTTGTTTGGGGTAGGTACCACAACTAAAAAGTGAAAATTAAAAACATTTTTACAAAAAAAAATAACAACCGGCTTCCAAAAAAACACTACAAAGTGAAAAATTACTTTAATTTCGGAAGTCGGAGGCAAAAAATGAAAATACAAAACCAAAGAACCGACTTCCGAAATTAAAGTTATTTTCCACTTTGTAGTGTTTTTTTTTTTTTTGAATCCGGTTCTTTTTTTATTGTATTTATAGACTAGTCTTTAAAAACAATTGTTAGCAATCAGCAGGAAATAATATACTTTTAGCCACAACTCTTTTTAAATTTTGAACATAGATTAGGCAAATATTTAAAGCAACAGTGGACCTACTTTTCTTGAAGCCTTGAAGACTCAACGTTCTTTAACGCAGCCATCAATATTTTAGCGACGATTCATAATGCATTTTGTCCAATTGCATCCAACAAGTCAGTACATGTCCAAGCAATATTCATTTCATCCACTTTGAAAGTTTCGGTTCCCACAATAACATACTATATTACCTTTCTATGATTTTTTTCATCCCTTTGAGATTAGTTAACAATAATAACAGAACAGGTACCTGTCATGAGAAGATGTAGGGGCAAAAAATGTTTGGAGTGTTACCGCCTTGCATCCTATTGACGCTTTTGGAATTCTGAATAGTTTTACTTCACTCAATTTTGGCAATAATACAAATACAAATGATGACTCTTATTATTTGAAAAATTTTGGGAGTGCACAATTCTTTGTTAATTCTTGAGTAGGATACTCAAATAGAATCAATTACCGACTTTGCTATCAAAAGAACTAATTTTAATTGCTTAATTTTATACGGTAGTACCATTGTTGGTCACATGAAGCAGTTTTGGAAGAGTTAACTCATAATAATATAAAATCGTTCATCAAATAATCGCCTTCTTGAATGTCCCATTCACCGCACAGACTTTATTCACTCTTCCGTCTTCGTTCAGCCTGTCTCTCTGTGGAATGTACTCCCCCTGGAAATTAGGATGGCAACCAACCGATTATCTTTTAAAAGTAAAAGTTTGTGAGCACATCCGTAAGCTGACGGTATCTTCACAAAGCTAATGTTTCCCCTTTGTTTGTCTTATTTGTTATAGTATATTCGTGTATATTTATTTGTACTTATATTTAATATGTAGCTTGATATTAGGGTGCCACACGAGCTCTTAGTCTTGAATTTGTATATAAAATACGAAAGAACTTTTTCCCGACCTATTATTACATAAGTGGGTTGGGTCCTAAGTAAAAGCTTTCCATTTCCATGAGTACTACATAAACTTAAGAGTGGCCAACCCGTCATACTTTTCATTCTAACGCTCGTACGTGATTATGGCGTTGTCACACATGTTTCATTGAAATTTTTGAACTAATAGGTATCTTGTACACTTTATCTAGGTTTCTAAGCAAGCAAAAAATCGAAATTTGGAGAAACAAATTCAGTATATGCCTCCAAAAATCTGCTGTTTTGCACAAATGTTACCTGAACTTTGGCCGTTCATAATGTACTCATAAATTGTGAAAGTAAAGAAAACATCTTCATAGATACCTCGCACATGTAATGAAGATTCTAAATGACGAACATGTTTTCCAAAAACTTGTTAGGCTTTTTCAAAAACACGTATTTCCTGGAACAAGTTTTGTGAAATCTTTGCCCGCTGTTTTCGTTCGATATTATCGCGTTCTCACTCTAGCTTCTATTTCAAACATTGCGTTGGATGAAACAACAAGCTTTTCAATCATGCTCGCGTTGACGATAGACGGACCGGGAAGGGTCCTCTTAAGGTATGTTCCGCCATTGCGGACAAAACCTGGATGAGATTGGCACAGGAGCGTGGGGATTGGCATAATAGAAGAGAGGCCTATGACCAGCAGTGGGCAAAGCGAATGATGTTGATGATGTCCTTCATTAACCTGTAGAATAAGGTGGCGTTATTAAGTCGTGATGTCAAAATAGATGGCGATAGCACAGCAATTAATTAGTGACATGATGGCTAGATTGGATGAATTGTTAAGCGTCCTTTTATTTTATGTCGGAAATATGTTAGATCAATCGTTTGACGCCAGCGCCACCAAGCGGCGCTCGGGAGAGTCTACAACATAACGCTCGACCAGTCGGTGGCGGTCAAGCAGTGAACACGTTTAGAAACTGTCGCGTGTTCTGTATAGTTGTGTCGTATACCTACAGTGTGTGATTCGCTAGTGTGATTAATTTGTTCATAATTTGATTTGAACTGCAAACTGGTTTTCTATTACGCAATAACCAACACTTTCCATAGTACGCCCACAGTAGTTAAAATATGGCTGCTGATAACGAGAGAGACGTACCTTCTCCGTCGTATATAACTTACGGAGTATTGCAAATTAAATCGCACAGGTTTTTTACTTGTTTATTGTTGTTTTTTTTTTCCTTTTTCTTTTTTATTGTTAATTTTGTTAGTTTTAAATGCTCCTTTTTTATTTTTTACTCTTTGTATTTCCTGTGCGTGTCCCAAATAAAATATTTTTCTTTCTTTCTTTCTTTCTAAAATATGGTCACGCGCAAACTTAATTAAAACTCCTTTTTCATCATGTCTACCGGTTTAAGTTGACATAGACAAAATGACGTTTTATTTTTAATGACTATTAATTTTGGATTTTCGAATTTTCTATCAGGAATTTCTCAGTAACAGCCGGCGTCTGGATTTGTGCCCGATTGATGGCAATAGGCTCGCCCCTATACAGGGGACTTAAACATAACTGGCGAAATGAGGATGTGCTAAATAGGTACTCCTCTGCCTAACCCTTCGGGTACAAAAGGAGTCATGTTATTTTATAATCGTGATCGGATAATTGGATGTATTTTCACCTAAAGTTGTGATGTTGGCTAATATGGAATGCGCTTTTGTATCGAAAAAAATCTTGACTTTTAACACACACCACCTCTCTTACACTCTAGATCAGGGATGGCGAACCTCTAAACATCCACGTGCCACTTTTTCCAAATAAATATTTAATGTGGCCATGATGTGCCAACAAACAATCTTGACTTCTTGACTAATGGAAAACTGGCGACATAGTTTCAGAATAATCCTCCTTGTTTGCAAACAGAAATAGACCTTTACTATTATTCAGTCTTCCTAACATTTACCGTTTTATATTTATTTAAATGAAAGAACAAATTAGTGCTACTTTTTAACCGACTTCAAAAAAGGAGGAGGTTCTCAATTCAACTGTTTATTTTTTTTATGTGTTAGTTCATAACTTTTTTCTGGGTGAACTGATTTGGATGATTCTTTTTTTCTTGAAAGCTGGTGCTTCACATGTGGACTTATTTAAATTTGGTCAAGTACTGACTAGTAGTTTTTGAGTAATCCTTAATAATGCGTATTTTTTCCACTCGTTTATATTGATGATGTTATAATAATTTCCTGTCACGGTTATTGACATATCAAGTAATGATATACGAATGTGTGTGGGGTAGGTAACACAACCAAAAATTGAAAATTTAAACTTTTTTACAAAAAATCAACCGACTTCCAAAAGAAACACACAAAAAAAACGTGAAAAATAACTTTAATTTCGGAAGTCGGTGACCAAAAACGAAAATACACCACCAAAGACACCAACTTCCGAAATTAAAGTTATTTTACACGTTTTTTAGTGTTTTTCTTTTGGAAGTCGGTTGTTTTTTTGTAAAAAAGTTTTTTTGCTGTTCTGCCGTCCACTAACTAAAAGGCCGTTAAGCCACAGTTGTTCGTTTTTCACTTTGTAATGTAGTCTTATACAACTTTCGATGCTCTATCTTTTGGTGTAAGAATCATTTTTCTATGATTTATAGTTTTAGAGATACAATAAATACTATAAAGCAGTTAAGGTATGGTTAGCGGCCTTATAGTGCAGTATATTATGTAAAAATGAAAAAAATTGCTTAGCTAAAGTTAGAAAATGAATTTAAATAAAATGTGATTAATATAAATGAATGAAATATATCACATATTGTGCAAAAAGACTATGCCTACGTATATAACTTGCAACCTTGTTCCTAGGTAGCATACTTTCTCGAAAACTACTTTTTGCACTTAGCGGCCTTTTAGTTAGTGGACGGCAGTGTTACAAACTAGATGCCAAATAATTTATATCAGGTTCACATTTTCCCTTACATTTACGCGGCGACAATAGCCCATAGAAATATACTTATATCTATGCAATATCTGAAATCGAAGTGCCTATCCTAGAAGGGCGCACTCAGATTTCTATGTATGTTACTGTGACTTAGGTACCTAAGTTCCTCAATTGATGCCGTGCCCAAATTGTTTTGTCGCGTGCCACCAGCGGCACGTGTGCCATTGGTTTGCCATCCCTGCGCTAGATACACCATTGTGCATCGGAGGTTAAACATTCATTTTAAATAAATATGCATCTGAATATTTATGCATTCCAAGAATCCCGGGGTTTTTTTTTTAAAGTCGCTTCCATTTTATACACCTGACTAGATATGCATTTCCAGTGTTCCTGGCATCCCGGGTTATTTTTTCCAAAAATAATATTTTAAGAATGTGCTTAGTTCTATTCTTTCATACCTAAAAATTAACTTTAGGTAAATATGTATCCGAATATCCGATCTCTGGTTATAATGGATATTTGTCGCACGGTTATCGAATAATAAAAACGGGGGAAAGTAGCAAAACATGATCAGGGTATGATAATTTGAAATAGTGGTAATAACGATCTAAATTTCCAAAAAATATAAATAGAGGTTCTACTACCTAGCTAGCGTTATTTCACGTTTCGGTAATCAGATATTTGTTCAGTGAGGACGCCTGTGTACATATCTGATTTGTTTGTAACGTAACCCATGGCACACAGGGAATTTGAAAACAGACGTTGTTTTCCTATGGTTAGGAAGCGTTTATTTCGGTAATTAGCGCCGGAATTATGTTCAACTTAGTTGTAAAAACTAGGCAGTTGATGATTGTAGTTCGGCTGCTCCGGCTTGAAAACAATTATTATTATTTGTTATTATAAGCAGAGATCGGATATTCGGATGCATATTTACCTAAAGTAATTTTTGCTATGACAGTATGGAAGCGGCTTCATAAAAAAAAAAAATTTTTGTAAAAATATCCAATGTATGTTTATTTAAAATTAATGTTTTACCCCTGATGCAAATATGTGTGTGTAGGGTATAAGAGGAGGTATGGTGTGTGTTAGTTAAAACAAAAACAAAACATAAGTTAGAATAATTACATTGTTATTATTATTAAATAATAACTATTGAACTTAATTTTAAGTAATTTAATTTTATCACCTTTTGCTGCATTAAACTTGCCCAATTGTAACTTAAATGGAAGAAGTCACTGGTTCCTGAAATACAGGTATTCTAACCTAGCTCTGGAGCCAGGGTCTCACATTTTTCTGTAACCTGTTTTTATGCCAATAAATTATTATTATTTTTGGGAGTGTTTTTTTTCTCAGCGCTTAGGCTGGTTTTAGCTACATTTACGGGCCAAAGCCAAGTAAATGCAGCGTGTGGTGTGTATTTAAGATGAGGGTGTGTTTTCTTCCTCTAACTGCATGAACTTTCTAACTATTCTGCAGGTGTTTAAGATGGCAGCTTTCTGTAGGTTAATATAATCGGATTCTTCTAACTCTATTAATTTCAGGCTACGGAGAAGATGGTTGGGGATTACGCCTGTCGTGGAGAGAACTATGGGGATAACGTTCACTTTTTCTTGTCCCCAGATTCTTGTGACTTCTTCTTTAAGATCAGCATATTTACTTATTTTTTCAGATATGGTTTTTTGTAGGTTATGGGTATTAGGAACTGCAATATCTATAAGGTAAGTGATTTTTCTTATTTTATCCTGTAGGGTTATGTCTGGTCTATTATAGTGGATAGTCCTATCTGTAAGTATGGCGCGATCGTAGTACATTTTGTGCGTATCATTTTCTAGGATAGTTTGTGGTGTGTACTTATAGTAAGGAGTGTTAGAGTTTTGTATGAGACTGTGTTTGAGTGCTAGTTTTTGATGAATAATGTTTGCAACCTGGTTGTGTCTGTGAGTGTAGTCTGTCTGTGTAAGGGTTGTGCATGCTCCAGTTATATGTTGTATGGTTTCTGATTGAATGTGGCATCTGCGGCATTTATCGTTTGTAGTGGTAGGGTCTTTAATGATAAATTTCCTATAGTTTCTGGTGTTGATGATTTGATCTTGTATCGCTATGATGAAGCCTTCTGTTTCCGGGAACAGGTTTCCTATTTTAAGCCACTTATTAGACGCCACTATGTTAATATGGGATTGTTCTAAATCATGAGGGTGTCTACCGTGAAGGACTTTTTTCTTCCAGTTTTCAATTTTTTGGTTCTGTGGATCAGGGTTATTTGTGTCTTGTATATTTTTTTCATTTAAGTTAAGTGGGGTGTAGTTAAAATCATTTAGAGAAATAGCTTTGTGTATGTTACTTGTGCGAGATTTTGAATAGAAGAATGTTTTTAGTCTAGTTATTTGTTTCTGCCAAAGGTTATGGATGTCGATTAGGCCTCTCCCTCCATTCTGTCTTTTGATGGTGAGTCGTTCGATCGCAGATTTAGGGTGCAGGTTGTTGTGTTTTGTGAGTATTGTGCGCGTTATTCTCTCTAACTGTTCGATATCAGTTTTGGACCATTTTATTACTCCGAATGAGTATGTCAATATAGGTATGGCAAAAGTATTCAAGGCTTTAATAAGATGCTTTCCTGATAGTTGTGTTTTGCAAACTACGTTAACTCTCCTTCGGTATTCTGTATTTAGTGTCTGTTTAATTGCTGTGTGGTCGAGTCCCTTAAGTTGTTTGTATCCTAAATATTTGTATAGATCTGATGGTTCCATTGCTGCAATTGTGTCGGTGTCGTTAACTGTATAGCTACCAGGTTTGATTTTACCTCTTATGATATGTAATGTCTTGCACTTATCCAATCCAAATTTCATATTTATATCTTGGCTAAATTCTGTCGTGACTTCTATAAGCTTTTTCATTTCTTTTTCGGTTTTTGCATATAACTTAATGTCATCCATATAGATGAGGTGTGAGATAATTGTTTCTTCAGTATTATGTTTAAAGTTGTACCCGGCCTGACAGTGGCGTAGTAAGTGAGACAAAGGGTTAAGGGCGAGGCAAAACCACAGAGGGCTCAGGGAATCTCCCTGATAGATACCCTTCCTTATAGATATCTGTCGTGTTATAAGAGAAGTGTGGCGGTAATTTAGCTGTAGTGTCGTTTTCCAATGTGGCATTATGATACGTAAAAAATCTATTATTTTTGAATTAATTTTGTAAATCTCTAAAATTTTTATCAACCAGGAGTGTGGTATACTATCGAAAGCTTTTTGATAATCTATATAGGTACAGTGAAGGTTTCTATTTTTTGTAGTGGCATGTTTATGAATAGTGGAGTCTATAATTAACTGTTCTTTACATCCCATGTGGCCCCGTCTGCAACCCTTCTGTTCTTCAGCTATTATATTGTGATGTTCGATGTGTGAGTTGATTTTTGTTGTGATTGCTGATGTTAATATTTTGTAAATAGTAGGTAAGCATGTGATCGGTCTGTATTGGGAAGGTTGTGTTGTGTATGTAGTTTTAGGTAGCATGTACGTTATTCCCGTTGCAATGAATTCGGGTATGTTCTGTTGTCCTAATATAATAGCTGTCAAGTTTTTTGCTATAGACTTGTGTAGTGTCGTTAGTTTTTTGTACCAAAAATTTTGTATTTTGTCTATACCGGGTGACTTCCAGTTATGTAATCTAGCTGTTATATTTGTAATATCAGTCTCTGTTATCTCTTTAAATTCCATTTCATCTATTGATCTCCATTTTGTTTCTTCTGCTGTAATCCAGGTCGCTTTATCATTGTGTTGCACTTGTTCTTCCCATATGCTGGACCAGAAAGTTTCTAGGTGTTCTTTTGATGGTGCGTCTGTGTTGTTTTGTGTTGTTGTGTCGGTGTGTGTTTTCTGTATGTTTCTGTAAAATACTTTTTCATTCATTGCAAATGTTGCATTATCATTTTTGCGCTGTTGTGCCTTCATATATCTCCTAAGCCTATGAACTTTAAGAGCTAGTTTCTGTTTTAATGTATCCAAAAATTCCTCAGGTTTTCTATTATTACTTTCGTGTCTAGTGTGATTAGTATAATTTTTAAATATTGTTTCAACTCTCTTAACTACTTTATTTGATCTGATGCCGTTGATATAATGTGTGAGTCTACCACAGTCCGCTCTTAATTTTTCGATGTCTTTTTCTAGTCTCTGTTGCCATGCTGGTTTGAAAATACGACTTGTTCTTGTAGCTCCTGTGTGGTCCGTGATTTTAAAGTTGAGTTCTTCAGATATAACTACCGCTGTGCAATATATAAGTAAATGTATGTCTATAAGTTCTGTGTCATCAGATATAAATTTTATGAGTATATTTTCATTAAATAAATTAACTAAACGAAATAGGTTAAGGGTGTATTTAAGTTTAGGTAGTTTTGGTCGGACTGCTGGATCCATCCCAGAGTATTGTGTTATTGTTGTTCTAAATTTGTCATCTATTTCTTGGATATACGAATCTGTAGTTAGATTTTGATCTGCAACAACTAAGGATTCTATATCATTTTCGAGCGTTAGGGTTAACGATTCGGTTTGTGTGGATGTGTGTGCTGTTTGCGTGTGAGCTTGTGATTGGTTATATATTAGAGATTGACTATAAGGATGTAATTGAGTGAGCGATTGTGTTTGGTCTTGCAGACTATTTTCGTTTGTGCTTTGTGTTAGTATGATAGTATCAGCGTCTGCATAGTTTTCCGATTCTTGTCGTAATTGTGTGCGTACTTCTTCTTTTAACTGATCTAATTCGATTTGAGACAAGAGTTTATTCCTAACTATAGTTCTTCGTTGATCTGATATCCGTTGTTCTGAAACGGAAATCTCAGGATATTGACGTGAAAAACGTTCATGCAGTTGTTGTCTGTAGGTGGTCATGTCGGTCTCTAATTTAGTGATGCATAGATAAGTTCGCATGATGAATAGGTTAACTTCTTTGCTCCATTTCATGCGAACTCTTGCTTTTCCAGCCTTGGTGGACGCGGGTAAGAAGGTAGATACCTCCCGCGCAACATTCAAGACCGGAGTGGGTGAAACTGTATTCAAACTAGTTATGAGGGGTGACGATGATATGGGTGAAGATGGTATTGATGGTGATGATGTTCTTGAAGGTGCGTACGATACTGTACTTGGACTATAAGGCTCTACAGGGGTGTCTGTCCTGTTTGTCAGTCTATCATCATCGTCAATGGCTTCGGCTGTAGCATCTTTGTCGGTGGGAGCCCGCCTGTTCAACTCCTCACCGCTGACGGTTCGCATGCTGAGACACTTAGCGTCAGCTCCAAGTGCGCCCCGGCGATCGCCCCCGGGCAGCGGTCCTATACGTTTTCTTTTTGAACGGGTCTCCATTTTTAAAGTGGGTTTCCAGAGCCACGTTAGCCACGCCAGTAATTTCTTGTTCGTGTGTCCGCCCCCCACGTGATTAGATGGTCAATCAGGACGTGTGGTTGTTTAGGGGGCTTATTATTATTATTATTATTATTATTATTATAATTATTTTTATTAAATTAAGTACATCCTGATTGGGCGCAAATACAACAACTTTCAAAATCAAAATCAAAATATTTTATTTCACATAAACCAACATGGGCACTTATGAAACGTCAGAAGCTAGGTGAACAGTTCCAATTGGTTGTTTCCTATGGAGAAGAGCCGGCGAGAAACTCCACGGTTACTCTTTTAAAAATAAGGGGCTTTTATAATGTTTCAACTTTAATCACTAACTTTCGATCACTATGTTTTGGTCCGGTTAGGTCACTGGAATCTGACGTTAGCGGGATTTTGTCGATACAAAAGCGCATTCCATATTAGCCAACATCTCAACGATAGGTGAATATGCATCCGAATATCCGATCTCTGATTATAAGCCTGTGTTGTCCCACTGCAGGGCAAATGCCTCCCTTCTCTCTTTCCACTTTTCCCGGGCTACTGCGAAGTCCAGCTCATCCCGCTATCTCTGGGTAACAAGTAATTCGATTTTAGTACATTTTAGAGGGGAGCGTATTTTACTACGTAATGCAACAAAGATGGCAGTTGCTTGTAGTCATCATTTTACTTTGTTGATACCTAGTTACTTGAATTCAGCTGAGTTTTTATCGTCGAAAGCAGATACGTGAAAATGTTTTCATGAATAACTCTGTAAGTTTGCCGTTTTTAAGATTTCTTACTGACCGTTACACTAACCGATGTACTAAGGAAGGAAACGAAATAATAAAAAAAAAATATTTTGGTATGAAGTTCTTTAGTTAAAGAACTTCATACCAAAACATTTTTTTCCGCAAGCCGAATTCGGCTCGCGGTAGAAGTAAACTGGTAGAAATCGTAACGAAAAAGCGTTGTGCCCCCTCCATGCGACTTTCTCTTCAATTTTCGCTTTTCTTTGAGAGAGAGTTTTCATGGGTTTCCAGGGTGCTGCGGCCAATAGTGAGGTCAATATTAAAATCCAAGACGTCGGATTCGAAAATTCGAAAAAATTTCGTCATGGGAGTCGTTTTCATGGTTTTCGAGGGTGCTAAAGCCGATAGTGAGGTCAAAATGAAAATCCAAGATGGCGACAACTTTATGAGAGCTTCTAAACACTGATACTAGATGACTCTGTATTAAAAACGCGTATTAAAGTCGCATTTTCTCTCTCTGTCTCTTTCTATTATATACGAGTGTGTGTGCGTGCGAGTATCGCATAATCGCCTAAGGAATTTCATTCCTGGGTGCCTACTCTCGCAAGTCTGTCAACGAAAGTACGGGCCCATCCAATAGTAGTTTGAAACTTTGGAGTGAACTCTACACCCAATTAATTAACGTTTTCCGACAGGTAAAAACACATCGGGAGTAGGGACCAGTGTCACATTGTGGTGTCATTCATTCTTAGGTCGGGCACCGAACTAATCTTATGTCCGTAGGTGATACGGAGTGGGGAACGCCCGTAACTTCGGCCGGAATTACGGATAACGTGCTTATAGAGAGACGCCCTGACGGGGTCCTCCGACCGTTTTTAACGTTTTTTCAATAGATGAGTTACTTGATTTCAAGTTTAAGCAGCAGATCTGTATTTTTTATAAATAGTATAAAACAAAGTTGTTTTTCGTGTCTGTCTCTGTGACCGGTTAGTTCTTTTAAACTACAGAATGGATTTTAATGCAATTTTCACCGTCGTTCAGAAAATGTATTCTGGAAGGTTTATGTATCGAATACACTTATATTTAACTTAGATATATAGCACAAAAATCTCGATCTTTTGAAATCATGTTGTCAGTGCCACCCAAGAACGGGTCACTAGTACAAACTAAAGTGGTAATTTTAAAGCAAAGAGTTAATTTCTAAAGTTTTAAAAGTCAACACCCTAATTATGTAACACCCTATCTATCACAATCTGAATCATTTTGAAGCCTATTGTTAATCCATTGCTTCATATGTTCGAAAAATTTGTCAGCTCAACAACGTAAATAACGCAATGAATGTTGTTGAACTGTCAAAATGAAACCCATTCCTACTGTTAGTGTGTTACGTAATTACTCCGCAGGAGCTGTCAAATAATCTTAAAAGTGGAAGCCAATTTAAGTATTTTATAGATTTTGCACTTTCATTATAGACTAAGTTTTAACAGCTCGACCCCTCCCTTGTCATCGATACAGTTGGAAATGATAGAAATTCACATACCTTCTGAGTTTGTCTCGGACATTACTGACATCAGTGAAGGAAAACATTGTGAGGAAACCTAGAATTATATTTAATATTAGTCTGGAATCGCCAACCCGTCTTGAACAAGCGTGGTGATCTACGCTCGTGTCTTCTTTATATGACAAGAGGCCTTTGCCCCACTGTGAAACAACAAAAGGCTTGTATTATAATGCTTTCACAAAGACTTAACTACAAATAGCTCGACCCCTACCCTATATTCAATTTAGTTACTAACGATAGGAACGAGGACGGTATTCAATTAAGCATCTCGATGAATGCACGAACCCTAGCCCAAAGTATTTACGAAACATAAGCAGAATTAAACAGGCTGGCAGGGACATCGACGCGGAAACTGTAACCATGAACTAAGCACATAATTTTCGTCGGTTATTATTTAAAAAAATCTGCTGTTTCATAGAAAATTACAATGCCTACGCGGTCAAAATGTATGGAAAAGCATTTTTTTTTAAATAACCGAAGAGAGATTCTAACGCAGGGGGTTTCAGAATGCCGTCCGGTAAGGACCAGGCCCGGGTCGACGGCGCGTTGTGTTCCACGCGCGCCTCCAACAGATGTCAGCGTCATTGACGGGGTCCGAAACGGCCGATGCCTGCCGGGGTCGCGGATTGTTTGAAAGAGTTACCGTGCCCTGGCGCACAGGCAACTGAAGGAACGCGGGTGGGTTTTAGTCAGTAAGAGTCTGGCACGCCCTTTCGCTCCGCCCAGAGCGGGAGAGGTCATTTGATGATTTCCCACCCAAAAAAAAAGAGGCTTTCAGAATCATAGGCAGAATTCATGGTTACAGTTTGCACGTCAATGTCCGTATTAACCTTTATAATTCAACAGCAGTGAAGCCGTTTCCTAATTATACACATTGGGATCGATTTTCAGCATCTCTAGGTCGTCGAATATTTTTGCAAATTCTTCAATCCATTACTGGAGGTATTCAAAAACATCCTGTAGCGAATTTTAAGGGAAGTATTTGTCCAGCAAAGAACATAGTTTGATGGGATATAATTACGATGATGAAAGTTAGTTTTTTGGTGTTATAATACAGGGTGGCAGGGACTTCGACGCGCAAACTGAAACCATGAATTCAGCACGTAATTCAACCCCCTGAGTAGACAATTTTCACCGTTTATCAAAAAACAAATCTACTGTTTCATAGAAAAGTGCAATACCTATGCGGTCAAGATGTATAGAACACACATAGAACAGCTAACTTTCTTTTTTATAACCGACGAAAAATTTCAACGAGAGGGGTTGAGAATTATGTACTGAATCCATGGTAACAGATTATGCGTTGATGTGCCTGCCACCCTGTATAATTACTTGTTGGACAAAAGAGACTCCACGAGAATCATGCGCACGCACTCGATAGTCATTCCCGTTACCAAAATTACTGACGAGCAAACCTTTTTACCACTAGGTACTTAGAGAAGAGAAGATAGGAAGATGTCTGTACACACGACGGCATCGGCACGGCGGCGGCACGGTGTTGGCGGCACGGTTGGCGCAGTGGTTAAGCGCTGCGTGTCGCGGGTTCGATTCCAGCACGGAATAGATATTTGTATGACCTACAAGTTGTTGTTCCGGGTCTGGCTGTTTGTGTATGTGCGTTTGAATGTTTGTAAATGCACCCACAATACAGGAGAAATTCCTAGTGTGGGGGCAAGGTTTTAAAAAAATAAACGCGTGTGGCACTCGGGGACTGCCGCGGTAAAGCTATTGCATAGCATTTTTTATCAACTTATGCAATCTGCTTAAGCATTCGTCCGATTTCGAAGCAGCTCGTCTCGATCCGTGCGAGCTTCGTACAGTCGTACCATATACATACACGTTAAGCGAACGCTCGGCCGAGCTACATGGTAGGCGGAGTGGGGGTGTTAGGTTTTATTTTCGTTACGGAATTTCTTGATTCGGTCGCCGCGCTCAAAGCCCGCGATAAAAGCTATGCAATAGCTTAAAAGTCTCAACTGTAGGTGTCAATAGTAGGCATTCCTTTGACAATAGAAACAGCATAACATGCTCGAACAATATCTCACATACTATGTCTTAAACTAATTCACACTCGTGCCCAAACACTTATCACAAAGATGTTCATGAGAATTATTGTAGGTACAAAACATGGTACACTTTTAGACCTTTGAATATGAAATACAAATAGATCGCTGTGTCGGCCTTTGTATCTACAATTAGGCGTAATTGAGACAATTGATAAATGGCCGACACAGCAAGTAAACAGTGCTAAGATTAAATGATAAATTTTATAGTTACTCGTTAACGTTTAAAAAGGAACACATATGTTTTGCTCAATTATGCAATACGTGATTCATATCACAAGTCTCTTTTAAGGCTCCTACGAACAGGCGCGACACGCGACGCGAATTGCATGCGACACAAAGGCACGCGACACAACGCGTGTCGCGCCTGTTTGTAGGAACCTTTAAAGTTCAGACATAATCTTGGTCAGATCATGTGAGTAGACCATGTAGATTGGTGTCTGAAATGGTCGTTTGAGGAAAGAACCTCACAGATTTGAGTGGATCTGTCCAGGTCGCTAGGACACAGGCCTCCTTTCTGTGAGAATGTTTTATAAATATTTTTTTCGTTTATATTCTAATTACTTCTCGTAGTATTGTATTAAATATAGGTCTTCTAATCTAACATAACAGACAGATGTGTTGCGTTGGAGTTTATTGCGCCACTTCGTTTTCTCATATAAAAAAATTTAGAAAACTCAAACTCAAAGCATTTATTTCAAATAAACCAATTACAGGCACTTTTGAATTGTCAAAGGGTCGGTCACTCAGAAAGATGAAGCTAGTTGCCCACTCCAAAGCGTAGTAGATACCTATGGAGAAGAACGGGCAAGAAACTCCATGGACACTCTTTTCAATCAAAATATGGTTACAACGTTCATGTTGAAATTATGCATGTGATAACGATGCAGAACGTTAAAAGCGTCCGTAATTAAAAGACAAAAACAATTCAAATATTAAATTAAATTAAAATAAGCCGTGGCAGCTAAGTGATGACCAGTCCCTACTGACGGCGCCCGTTCACGAACATGACGCATGGATCAGCACCATTCAGCTCAACCATTTTGAAGGGAACTTAATGATCCAACACACACGCCACCACCAGCGAGACATTTGAGTGAGCATGACATACTCTCAGCCGCCAGGGCACATTAAAGTCAATGAAAGACGAACCTAGTAAATGGTAGCTTAATAGTAGGTAAAGGTAAAGTGGGTAAATTTAGATAGTGAAGGGAGGGCGTTTTGGGGGACTGTCTTACAATTTTGACGTTCAATAAGGTAAGTGCTGATTCTCAGCCTAATTTGTATAATAAACAATAGGCAGTCATGGGGACTGCCGACAGAAGTGAAAAGTTATATCTATGAAATAACAGTGGACCCCCTTATTACATCAGCAAGAGATTGAACCGTGAGCATTTATAGCATGTCGGTGACGCGAAACCATAAGAATTTCCCCAACCAAAAGTCGCTCAACGAAGTTTTAACTTTAATAAACAATTTTCTGTTTCCCCAAAAAAACCTGTTCGAAGACCATCCCTTATAGTTACAGATTCGGGATAGCCAGATATTAATTTAGGATCCGATCGAGTCGCCCATAAAGCTCAATATCCGGCCAAACGTAAACGAAATTAGGCTTTCTGCTTTCGATCTGCGGGGTAATTGCGTAACACACAAACAGTAGAAATGGCTTTCATTTTGACAGTTCAACAACATTCATTGCGTTATTTACGTTGTTGAGCAGACAAATTTTTCGAACATATGAAGCTATGGATTAGCAATAGGCTTCAAAATGGCTCAGATTGTGATAGATAGTGTGTTACGCAATTAGGTTGTGGGCAATGCTGCCTGGGCCTACAATATTAGGGTTACCATTCGAAATTTGAAAAGTCCTGATAAATGGCCGGATGTTATTTGCGAAAAAGTCCGGACATTTTACTTTTAAGTCTATATTTTTTCAGTATTCATTTAACATTTTTATGCCTGCTGCTGACTGGTTCATTGGTGTAGTGGTCGTAAGCGCTACTGCTGAGCAACATGGTCCTGGGTTCGATTCCCAGGTCGTGCAAAATGTTATATATTGCGAATTTCTCAGTAGCAGCCCGGAGTCTGGATTTGTGCCCAGTTGATGACTTGAACATAAGTCACACCTCTGCCTAACCCTTCGTCAATTACAGGCGTGATGTTATGTTATGTTATATAAATTATATTATGTTATTAACATTTTCTAAAAGAAATCCCCTAAGTCGAAAAGTTCGGACAAATGATGATCCGGACAAAATACGTGTGGAAAAGTCTGACATGTCCGGACAAATCCAGACGGATGGTAAACCCTACCTGCTATCCAAATTGCCTCATTCAAAGCGTTAATATCACCCACCTTTGTGTCGCTCACAACAATGAATTGTCATGGAACAGGTACGGACAAGTACAGACATGTATCTACAACATGTTTAGCTATGTCACAGAAGACATATAATATTATTATTAACATACAGTATTTCAACTGGGACTGAATAATCGTATTCATTCACACACGCTAAGCGTTTACACGACATCTTTGCCTTTTAATGTCACATATTATGCTGGAGTGTCCAAAGTGTCGATACACCGGCACTTCTGAGGACCTATAAAACGCCACTGATGCCGCGGTTGGCGGAGCCACCTACTGGGCCCAACTCGTCTAACGTAATAAAGTATTTTTAGTTTTACCATCGTCGTCGAAAAGAAAAAGGAGGCGATATCCAAGTATACTAATAATAATAATCAGTAGTATTCGTAGTAAGTATTATTTTATTTTTTTGTTTGGATTTCCTGTGCGTGGCCCAAATAAAAAAAAAATACTTATTTCTTTTTTTTTTCTTTTAAGGCTCGTACACACTAGCGCGACGCGACAGCTCAACTCAAAGGCACCGCTCGTCGCGCTACACGCGGTGCCTTTGTGTCGCGCTGTCACGTCGCGCTAGTGTGTACCAGCCTTTATAATCAGTAATTCATGAGTTTGTTGCTACCAGACAAATGATTACGTTTTATCCGTGTAGTGCGTTTTAATTTCAAAGTTTGCCACCTCAGTTTGACACCTCTGAAGAAGTCTCCAAATGTTGAAGAAATAATTGTTAAGCTGTTTAGTCTAAGAAGTGTGAATTTTTTTTAATGTAAATTTGTAGAATTAGCATAGATATAAGCGATTTGGTGCAAACTATTAGCTTATATTTGATGAATAAATGAATTTGAATAACCTCATGGAGGCGAGGTTTTTTTTTAAAAAAAGGGCCTAGTTGAGGTACTGATCATCGTTATACTGTGGCTATGCACGCGTACGCGGACGCACGCGTGCTTTGCACCGCGTGATTGCACGCATTCAGTGACCGACCGACGCGCGACGGTTTGCTAGCCGTGCAAAAAGGATGTCTTTTTTCGGTAATTTCGTTTGTGGCAAGTACCTTTGTCAATGTTTAGTCAAACGTTTTTCGGTTGATTTGATGATACATTCTATCAGTAATACTACCTGCATCATTTTCGCTTCTCAATTCTCAATTCTTTATTGGATTCCATAATGTTGGTAAAATTGTTGGTAGGCTTAAAATTAATGAAGCAATTATGGACCCTGTCGAGCACAGCATAGTAGGAACGAGGAGGAAGAGCGCTTACCTATTTGTATTTATACTACTTATGTATTCTGGTACTTAATTGTATTTTTATTTTATTACACATTTGAGCCAGGCATAGGCATACGCAATAGGTGACTGGAGCAGTTTTAAAGATCTGTTGTTTTTTTGATTTCGCGGAGTGCATACGAAAATTTTGATAGCTTAGCTTTTATTTATTTTTATGTGACCTTTCCAATTAATATGTGAGTCTATGTCTACTCCTAATAGGGTGAATTTGTTAACAACTTCTAAAATTAAGTCATTGATGCTGAAGTTTATATTTATGGGTATTTTTTGACAGAGGTAAAATGCTTTTATTTTTGTCTTATTGAAGTTGATTTCAAGATTATGTTCGGTCATTCAATTTATTGTGGCATTAAGAAAAGCATTTAACTTTTCATTTAAATTAACATCAGATTCACATGATGTAAATATTGATACATCATTTGCAAACAAGACACATGATTCATTAATATTGGTAGGATGGTCGTTGATATACACAAGGAATAGGAAACATCCTATTACACTTCCTTGTGGGATAGAGGCGTTAATTAGTTTATTGTCGGACCGGATTAACTCTATTTCATTAGTTAAAATTCTGTTTCCACCAGTTTTTTTCTACGCTTTAAATAGGATATGAACCAATCATAACATATGCCACAGATTCCAATGCCATATCATTTATTTAATAATACTTTATCATAAGCTTTTGTCATATCAAAAAATAAACCTACCGCATATTTTTTTATTATTAATAATATTGAGGGCTTTTTGGATATACTTCATTGCTTGGATATACTTCATCATCATCATAAGTCTGTTGGTCCACTGCTGGACGTAGGCCTCTCCTAGTGAACGCCACTGAGCCCGATCTTCGGCTCTCCTCATCCAGTCTCTGCCAGACGCCTTTCGCAAGTCGTCACTCCACCTGGCCGGCGGGCGTCCCACACTACGTTTGCGTAAACGCAGTCTCCACTCTAGAACTCGCTTTCCCCAACGATTGTCGGTTCTACGAGGGATGTGACCAGCCCATTGCTACTTCGGCTTGCTTAGTCTTTCGACTAAGGGATATACTTATATTCTGTTAATATTGTGGATCGGTTTTTTCGAAAACCATATTGACAGACGTTCAAGATGTTATAGGTACTTTTCACAGAATGCATAAACTCAATGAATCGCATATATAATGTTTTTCAAATATTTTTGAAGCTTTTGGTAAGATAGCAATGGAGCGATAATTGTTTGGGCCGGTTTTTATGTTTTTCTTATGGATCGGGTTTATTAGGGCTTTTTTTAAGAGACTAGGAAAAGCGCCTTCTTCAAATGATTTATTTATTAGTTAGGTAAAACGGTAGAGTTAATTCATCTACACATTGTCTCAATAGATTAGGTTGAATCTCGTCTATATCATGGCTATTTTTATTTTATAAGTTTTTTATTAATGCATTCACCTCGTAAGGATCTGCTGGACTAAGGAATATTGTATTCTCTGTTGGTGAGATCACAAGGGCTCCTTTCAATTTGTTACCAGACGGGTTCGCGTTACCTTCCCCAATAGAAGCAAAGAAGTTATTAAAAGTGTTGGCTCTGAAGTTTCGTTATTATTAATAATGTAAAGTTATATTATGCTGTACACTTTTAATTTTCTTGTTTGTACGTTCATTTATTATTCCCCACATAGCTTTAACTTTGTTATTTGATGTTGTAGTTTTATTTTTAAAGTGCATTATTTTTTGCTGTCGCTTTAGTTTTCTTCAATATTTTTTACATAGCTTTTGTAATATCGTGTTAAAATTGGATTTTTAGTTTTTGTTGTCACTATTTTCAGTAATATTTTGTTTTTACAAGATTTTTTAATGACTGCAGTGAGCCAATATATTTTTCACATCAGTAACTCAAACATGTAGGTTTTGCTGCCTGAAATCAGTGAGCAAAATGCGATTTTGCTCACTGAGTGAGACCAAGTAACTTTTTAATTATTTTTTTCAGAAAGCCGCGAATATCGTATTCATCCTGGGGTTAATCATACAATTCGAAACATTCACACTCTATCTCTTTCCCGCCATTAGAAAGAGAGAGAGACAAAGACCAGCCCTTTCGAAGTTCCGATTTTGAATTCGACCTCAAAGACAAACACGTTCGGAATTTCGTACTAACTAAAGAAATTTAGCAAAAATATAATTATGTCTTTTAATGTAATTTATAGAATTTTTTACTTATTGTTGTATTTAAACGAAAATAAGTATTTACTGCAAATAAAACTGATATTTAACATGTAAATAGTTATTTCTAGTTTCAATAATGTTACGTAATATATTTTGAATAATAAAATATCATGGGTGCTATTTCCGAACACGCCTTAATTTAAATAAAAGAGCGGGTTACTTTTAATTTGCAGAAATGTTACTTTTAACTTTTAAAATGTTCCATTTTATTGAATTGGTACCTACAATGTTAATTATTTTGATTCACAATAAATAGTTATTTCAATCTATTCCTGTTTATTATTTTATATCCTAATGTGTTCTCGCTGCTGAAGTGAAAAGTTATGTGTGTTACACGAGAGCAAAGTTTTTTGCATCTCGTGCCTTTGAATCCCTCGCCACACTCAGGATTCAAAATCAGCACTCGCAGCAAAAAACGACTTTGCTCTCTTGTTGCACAAATAACTATTTCACTGCAGTAGCTCAAACATGTAGGTTTTGCTGCCTGAAATCAGTGAGCAAAATGCGATTTTGCTCACTGAGTGAGACCAAGTAACTTTTTAATTATTTTTTTTCAGAAAGTCGCGAATATCTTATTCATCCTTGGGTTAATCATACAATTCGAAACATTCACACACTATCTCTTTCCCGCCATTAGAAAGAGAGAGAGACACAGACCAGCCCTTTCGAAGTTCGATTTTGAATTCGACCTCAAAGACAAACACGTTCGGAATTACGTACTAACTAAAGAAATTTTTCAAAAAGATAATTATGTCTTTTAATGTAATTTATTGAATTTTTAACTTATTGTTGTATTTAAACGAAAATAAGTATTTACTAAAAATAAAACACAAATAAAACTGATATTTAACATGTACATATTTATTTCTAGTTTCAATAATGTTACGTAATATATTTTGAATAATAAAATATCATGGGTGCTATTTCCGAACACGCCTTAATTTAAATAAAAGAGCGGGTTACTTTTAATTTGCAGAATTGCAGTAATTTTACTTTTAACTTTTAAAATGTTCCATTTTATTGAATTGGTACCTCTACCTACAATCTTAATTATTTTGATTCACAATAAATAGTTATTTCAATCTATTCCTATTTATTATTTTATCTCCTAAAGTGTTCTCGCTGCTGAAGTGAAAAGTTATGTGTGTTACACGAGAGCAAAGGTTTTTGCATCTCGTGCCTTTGAATCCCTCGCCACACTCAGGATTCAACATGAGAATCACTCGCTACGCTCGTGATTCAATCGTTGAATCCTTCGCTTGCTCAGGATTCAAAATCAGCACTCGCAGCAAAAAACGACTTTGCTCTCTTGTTGCACAAATAACTATTATACTTTTAATTTAATTAAATTTTTTGTAATGGCATCCATTGGTTTAGGATTTTATAAGTGTGTCGTTAAGCGCTTTAAAATGTTCATTAATGTTTTTCTATCTTTTTATCACTTGTTATTTTACTTTAGAGTTTAATAGAATAGAATACTCTTTATTATGTATAACATAAAAATTACAGATATAAAAATAGAATTTAAAAAAAATACATCCTGTAATTTGGATTTGAAATATACTATATGTATTTGTGTTATTGAATAGACTTTTATTTTGCGTTTTACGTTTGCGTATAATGTGCCATGTATTGTCGGTGTGTGCATGTATTACTGGGTATCCCCGCCGCTTGCACCGTTTGTACCAGCCGCTAGAAATGGGTGACTCTCTTTCATTCAAACGCCGAAATGTAAAATTTATAAACAAAAAAGATCTAAATTGTTACAGCCCGGCTTTCGAGAGAATGCGTTCCTGACACCTGTCAGAGCGACAATTTTAGTAGCTTTTATAATAATATAGATCTAATGCGCAAAACACGTATTCTTTTGTATAAAACTGACAGGTATTACAACGCATTCTCTCGACGGTCAGACTGTAATGCTGTAAATGCTTAGTCTGCTAGCAAAAACTTGGCTATCGTTCGAAAAATAACATTTATACAGAACTATAATAATTATAATCATGCAGAAATTTGAACTGCTTTACGAATTGTTCAATAATATATGACAATTGTACTAAAATATGATCACCAAAATGTTGTTTCATGAAGTATCTACCTCGCGACCCTTTTTTTTTTGGTTGGGAAATCATCAAAAGACCTCTCCCGATCTGGGCGAAGCGGGAGGGCGTGTTAGACTCTTACTGACTATAACCCACCCGTGTTCCTTCAGTTGCCTGTGCGCCAGGGCGACGGTAAATCTTTCGAACATTCCGCGACTCCGGCAGACCTCGCGACCCGCCCCGTCTTCGCACTGGTAGCACTGTTGCCTATACCTAATCTCTAAGTAGAAGAACTGTAATAGATACTTAGAGGTAGTAATAGTGATGATGGTATTCTAATATTTCAAATGTTTTAATTAGGTCAACGCGGGTTGGTGACATCTACCAAACCGCACTGGGCCCGCGTGGTAGATTACAGCCCATTCCCTCTCAAAGAAAGGAGGTCTGTGTCACAGCAGTGGGAACATTATAGGCTGATTATGCAATTAGATCAACGTTAATTATTTATTTAAAAACGTGTGCCATTTAAACTTGCCCTAATTACTCCTTTCTGTTATTTTTTCTGTTACAATCATATAATATTCGAATTCGTTTCCTATCCGTAACGTACAATATTATTTTGAATATGACCCAAATACATTCTGAAATGGATTAACAATTATTTCAACCCATTTCGTTTTACGATTTTACAAATGTTACGAGTATGTGCATAGCAGTTTCTACTCGTAAGTACCCGTTATGAATCTGGTCGCATAATGGACCTCTAGTAGTTTTGAATACTTTTAATAGAAATATAAAAAGGGAAATATTATCTAAAGGCTAACTAAGAAAGACACACACACATATTCGTATTTATGTCAAACGTTTATTGACGCCTGAAATATGTATCAGAGCAAACACTTGCTATGAACTTTATACAAGGCAGTTTGCGTTCTTACTATTTTCTAACAAAATACATTCTGAAATGGATTGCCGACAATTTTTCCTCATTTCGTTTTATGATTTTAGAATTGCTTTGTGCATAACAGTTGCTACTCGTTCGCGTTATGAATTTGGTCGCATTTAATTACAAATTTAACTGATTAGGTAGTAGGTAAATAATTAGGTAATTATGTTGTTAGTGTTACTTGATGTTGTTTATTCCATCTACCAAACGATATAAAAATAGTTCAAATTGTGGTATGTGATATCCAAATATACGATGTCACGACCCCTTAACGTGGGACTACTATTTACGCCACATCCTGAATTTTCTCGGCCTGTTTTCCGAAAAGATTTCCCACTCATTGAACCTTAGGCAAAATAATTACGTAAAATACATAATTTAAACTTAAAGCTCGTGACTAAGTAATAACCGCCGCACGGGTCGATCGATCAGGTTAAGCTACGCTTGCCACGGTTGGTCCGTGGATGGGTAACCATCTTTACATACCGAGACCCCTCCGTGCTTCGGAATGCACGTTCAACCGTTGGCCTCGGTTGTCTTTCGTGGATCTATAGAGGTATGAGGAACAGGGTGTAAAGTTCGCTCAAACCTCCATAGAAAAGGGAGGATCCTCCGACCAGACGGGTCTTGTGTCTGGTGGGCAACTGCCCAACGGTTGATGTCGGGATGTTGTATATATGCTAGTTGCGCGGTAAACTCTGCTTGCGCGATGCAGGATTTTGCGTGACGTCAGTATGACGCGTAGCTCGCATGTGGCGTTTGTAGATGCCGCTACAGATCTTTGACAGTAATTACGGGTAGTCAGAAGTCCGAAAGTCTGACAACCAGTCTTACCAAGGGGTATCGTATTTTACTCACGAACTGGGTTGAGGAGTTCAGATAGGCAGTCGCTCCATGTAAAATACTGGTATTCAGCTGCATCCGGTTAGAATGGAAGCCGACCCCCCAACTTAGTTGGGAAAAGGCTAGGCTGATTGATTGCACATAATTAAAACTTAAACAAAAGTGTGGAGCAACTTTTTCGCTGTCCGCCAACTTAAAGTTAATTACAAGTATAAAGCTCTAGGAAAAAGCAATAATTTACTTTATTATAGACATAAATAAACTTTATGTTACGAGGAAAGTGTTAGGAATCTACGAGGGACTATTCCGAGGACGCGAAGAACGCAAGACTCCCGGCCAATTACTTGGGAAAACTCTGGAGTACATACTTATAGCAAGGAATTTTAGATTATTGAAAAATGCTAAAATATTTTCTTTACGGAAAAATGTTGGGTACCCCTGCTTTTTGTGTAGGTTATCTATAAGATCAGCGGGGTAATTACGTAACACACTAACAGTAGGAATGGGTTTCATTTTGACAGTTCAACAACATTCATTGCGTTGTTTACTTTGTTGGGCACACAAATTTTTCGAACATACAAAGCAATAGATTAGCAATATCTTTCAAAATGATTCGGATTGTGACTGATAGAGTGTTACGCAATTAGGGTGCTAGGGTGGTAATATAGTTCGGAGTGCTCGTGTTTAAATAATAACACCCGCACGGGTCTATCAAAATCAAATCAAACGTTTAATTGCTAGAAATACATTGTTTTGGTAAAGGCGAGATCTTCTAACCTAAGTGTCATGGTATTCCGCAAGCAAGGGTGCAAATCGAAGGAAGGTCAAAGGTTAAACTACGCTTGCCGCAGTCGGTTCGTGGAAGGGTGACCATCTATTACATATAGAGACCCCTCCGTGCCTCAGGAAGCACGTTAAGCCGTTGGTCACGGCTGTCATACGTAGATCTTTGACAGTCGTTACGGTTTTTTTTGCTGTTTGTATTTCCTGTGCGTGTCCCAACTAAAATACTTTTCTTTTTTCGTTCTTTTTTTTCTTTTCTTTCTTTCTTTTCTTTCTTTCTTTTATTTCTTTCTTTTCTTTCTTTCTTTTATTTCTTTCTTTTCTTTCTTTATTTTCTTTCTTTCTTTCAGAGGCCTAAAAAGCCTGCCAACCAGTCTGCTAAGAGGTTCAAAAAAAACCTAAACTAATCAAACCTAGCAACTGGGTTGTGGAGGTCAGATAGGCAGCCACTAAATTTAAAATACTGGTATTCAACTGCTTCCGGTTAGACTGGAAGCCAACCCCTACCTAGTTGGGAAACGACTAGGCAAATTGATTGAGAATTGAATGTAGATCCACTTTTATAAGTTGCTTAACTAATTAGTAGATGAAACCGGGGCTGGTTGACTAACTATTCACTTATTGGTCTTTATTTTCTTTTGTCTTGGACAGCCTCGTTAGTACAGTGGTCGCAAGCGGTACAGCTGACCATGAGATTCTGGGTTCGATTCCCATGTCGGGCAAAGTGCTATTGGATTTTTCTATCGGGAATTTCTCAGTAGCAGCCCGGAGACTGGATTTGTGCCCGGTTGATAGCCATAGGCTCGCCTCCTATTACATGGGAGATGGGACTTAAACATAACTGGCGAAATGTGGGTGTAGGTACCTACTAGGTATGTACACCTCTGTCTAACCCTTCTGAGGATACAGGCATGAAGTTATGTTATGTTATATAAGAAATGTGACAAATTCAAGAATGTTTTCTGTCTGGCCGCCATCAAAATATTTAATTGGTATAAAAGTTTGAAATAGTATTTAAGGGGACTACAGGACCAAAACGCCAAGTTTTAAAATGCCTAAAAGTATATGATCCACTTCAGTAAATAAAATCAGAAAAATATATGATATTCTTCTGGATATATGCTAGTTAGATAGTGTGTTGAAAACATAATATAACTTATTTGGTACGATAGAAAAAAATCACGAAGATACCACCAAAAATTTTTTTTAACGTTTAAAAGCCATACTAATATACATGCAATCATTCTGATTAATTGTGAGATTATTCTACAAGCAACATATTAACGTAATAGTGTTTTAATTTTTTAATCCAATCAATTTTTTTTTTGTAAATTGATAATTGCTTCATATTTTGCTTTAAATTATCAGCGTTGTGTCATTAACCTCACGCTTCTCTTTATTTTCTATGCAATACGAGAGTGATCGCGCTTAGCTTTTGTCAGCCTCTTAAGTTAATTTCACCTCTGATTTTAAAGTGTGGAATATTTCAGATTTTCGCCTATGTGAATAATATTAACGAAGAGGAATTATTTAATTGTGTCGGCCAAATTAACTGTTCTGTAAAAATGTTACACTCACATTGTAGTGCACTTAATTATACCTCTAATACAAAGTGTTGCTTGATATTATAATCTATGATTACTTTAACCACGATGTACAGTTATTAAAACACAAAAATATGTACGAAAATAGAACTGATTCTAGTTCAAGCTGCCTAGCCTTTACCAACTATGTTGGGGTTTGCTTCCAGTCTAACCTGTTACAGCTTGAAACCTATATTTTTCATGGCGCAACTGTCTATCTGACTTCCACAACCCGGTTACTGGGTAACACGATACCCTTTGGTAAGACTGGTAGTTTGGTAGACTGGGTAGTTATAATATAAGAAGTGAACCCCTCCAGAATTGATTCTAGTTGCCAGACGAAAATATAATGACCTGAGAGTTGAATCAATCTCAAACTCAAACTCAAACTCAAAGCATTTATTTCAATTAAACCATTTACAGGCACTTTTGAATTGTCAAAGAGTCGGTCAGTTAGTCAGAAAGTTGAAGCTAGTTGCCCATTCCAAAACGTAGATCTCGATGGAGAAGAATAAATTTATTATTACAATAAATTTATAGCTCGTCTAGTACTCGTATAGCCTTAATTAATGTTGAACAGAACTAGTTCATACCCTCATGCTGTAGTATTCCAATCAACCAGGCCATTTGAGTCAACAGTTGCATGTAAACATCGGATTTAATTAAAATCATCCGCCTACAGAGTAGCTATGAATATGGGCCAGAGGTTATTGACCCTTTGGTCAGTGTTTGTGTTTGTTTATTGTCGATGGTTTGGTTTGTCTAATGTTTTAAAAGTTTATAGTTCAATATTGGAATATTCATGTTCTTTTCCTAGCTATTGTAAATAGGTATGTCTCTCTTACTATGAGGAATAGTCCAAGAGATGGAGTTGACTGTTTTTGTGATAACGATAATCCATAGAAACTGACACACCAACGCTAAATAACCATTAACCATTCTGACACGCAAAGGTGCATTTATTATATTAGAGGTTCAATAATATTTTTAGGAATGCAATAAGGCAGTTATTTCGGTTCGATTGCTTCATCATCACTATCGACAGCCCGACTTTAGCCACTGCTCTCTTTTCTTGGGCCAATACCCACGATACTTTTTTTTTTGGTAGTGGCGTGGAACTCCTCATGGATGTCCTTCGCCCTCGGGTGGACGGAGGGGTCTGTCAGACTTCTACTGACTAAAACCACCCCATGTTCCCTCGCACGCTTGCACCGGCGGCTACGGGGACACTTAAGCACTCTTCAACGCAGCCCCCGACTGGTGCCGGCCCGCCTCTGCGGGCTCCGTCTGGTCAAGCAGGAGGAGTGAGGTGTTTGACTCCCCCCGCGACGTCTAAGAGGGATGCGCGTAATCAACACGCTCCTGTGCCAACCTTATCCAGCACCCTAATTACGTAACACACTATCTATCACAATCTGAATAATTTTGAAGCCTATTGCTAATCCATTGCTTTACATGTTCGAAAAGTTTGTCTGCTCAACAACGTCAATAATGCAATGAATGTTGGTGAACTGTCAAAATGAAAGCTATTGCTACTGTTAGTGTGTTACGCAATTACCCCGCAGGTTGTAGTTGTAGGTACTCGTGATGGAAACAATGTCGTCCGCCGATCTCGCCGCCGCCGCCGCCCGCGCCGCGCCTGACGACCGACACCTCGTCTTCCAGTTGAGTCGATTGATTAAGTTCGATGCCAAAAAATGAGTCATTTTCAGTCGGACTCTATTCCGTTGGTCTAAAGTCAAAAGAGTGTGAGCTGATTACCGCTGAGTATCTTCTCGATTTGTCACCCGGGTCACGCAAAATGTTATTGAGATATACACGATAACATTGAAAACTACAAAGTGAAAAATAAGTTTAATTTCAGAAGTCGGAGTCTTTGGTTTTTTATTTTCGTTTTTTGTCACAGACTTCCGAAATTAAACTTATTTTTCTATAGCGGTGCTTTTTTTTTTTTGGAAGTTGTTGGTATTTTTTTTTTGTAATTATTTTTTTTTTATTTTTATTTTAGTTGTTGTACCTACGCCACACTAATTCCTATACCACTACTTGCTATGTAAATAACAGTGACAGGAAGTTAATATAACATCAAGTCACTCCCTGTCATTTTATCTGTGTATTTTATATAAAACACTAGCTGCCCGCCCCGGCTTCGCACGGGTTGCGGTACTTATCTACGGCGTACCCTACCTACCTACCCTACCTACCTACCCTACCTACCTACCCTACCTACCCTACCTACCTACCCTACCTACCTACCTACCCTACCTACCTACCTACCCTACCTACCTACCTACCTCCCTAACTCCCTACCCTACCTACCAAAAAAAAAAAAAAAAAAAATAGATGTTGGCCGATTCTCATAGATACCGGATAAGCACAAAAAATTTCATCAAAATCGGTTAAGCCGTTTCGGAGGAGTATGGCAACGAAAACTGTGACACGAGAATTTTATATATTAGATTGGTCAGGCAGGGGCCATAGTGTTTCCGTAGTCCTAGATATCCAGTCCACTTAAGCTACCCAAATCCATAGTCCAATATCTTTGTTTCCAAATCCTGCAGTAGTCCTACACCAACCAGGGGTTGTGCTTGGGTGCACTTGTATAGTCCGAACAAGGATATAATCGTCGGTTGGTGCCTCATTTATTTAAAAACGTCTAACAGTCCTCTGCGAGTTGACTTCGGCCCCTCGTACGCCTTCTAAAGGTCCGGGATCCCACGGTCCCGAGAAATGTCAAGAGACGTAAAAATAATAATAAAGCGAAATGTGGGTGTTCTTTAGGTAGACCTCTGCCTAAGCTTTCGCGGAAAACAGGCTTGATATTACGGTATCGGTATTAGAATGACACTTTGTCTAGGCCCTCTGGAACATATATATATAATATATACATATATGAAAATATACAGGATATACATTGGTATGCAAGGTATTCTTGTTTGAAGGGTATAGCTATACGTTAAAATATAAGAACGTTCAAGAAATTCCAGCAATTTTGCTGGTTAGTCATGCAACAGCAAACCCTTTCCATGCGGTTATCCTATTTCCCAATCTAAATAATTAGGTTAAGGAAATTGTAGGGGCTAAACTTAGAGCACCCCTATTACATGGAATTTAAACATATAGAAAGAAAGAACAAAGAAAGAAAAATAGTTTATTCTGCACAAACAAAACGCACCTAACAAATGAACGACATTAATTTAGAGACATACAAAATAGCCAAAAGCCTCGTATTCATGTTACAAAAGTTAAGTATCGTTAAGCTCCTTAAGTTCTGAGTTGAGCTGCACGTTTACTGACAATAAGTGCACTGACTGGACAGGTCCACTCAATCTGTGTGGTTCCTCGAAAGACCATTCTTCCTTTCCTCAAAAGACCATTTCAGACACCAATCTACATGGTCTTCACATGGACTTTAAGAGAGACTGTGACCTCTGAGTTTGTTTCGGCCTTTCTTCTCAGAATAGTCAGATAGGAAACGCCGGCCTCATCTAGTTTAAAAAATATGATTGAAGTGTAAAAGTGTTTGTACAAATCTACTTACAGAAATAAAATCATTTATCAGTATCATAATTGGCGAAATGTCGCAGCATCATGCTGAGATGTGGGGGCCTTTTGGCCTCGTACAAGACCTTCTGTTGTTATTGAATTTTTGTTTTGTTTTTGTTTTTATGAGTGTGTTTAGTTTAGTTTGTGACTGATAATCCTCTCTGATTCCCAATAAATACATTTTCTTTCTTTCTTTCTTTCTTTCTTACACCTCTGCCTAACCTTTCGGGGATTACAGGCGTGATGTCATGTTCTATAAATATAAAAGTAATTGCAGAGACTATAAACCTTAATCATCTAAGGCATCGCAATTTCTAATCCAATAAAAACACAGAATTAAATTTGCTCAGCTCTTTCATACTCTTTAGAAAGTTCTCGAATACGGTCAGTAATAAGCCTGGTGAGTACTTACCTCAGTTTATTAAAACTTCAGCTGATATTTTTATCTGAAAAGCTTCTTATACTTCAAGTGCAGACTCTCAAAGAGGTCTTTTCAGTCTTTTCTATAACTTTCCTGCTAGTTCGGACCATTAATTCCTGTTTTACGGAAAATAGTTTTAATTTCGAAGTTCTTGAAAAGGAGGTCTTGCAGTTCGTCGGACCATTTTAAAGTAATTGACAGTTGAGAACTGATTTAGATGTGTTTCCCTATTTCTCAGTATAGTGTACAAGGACCTAGCCCAGGCTCCATACATTTTGAAACATCTCCTTTATAACGTTTCATGTTATCCGTCAGGCAGGACTACACAAAGAGTATAACTCCATATCCTTGTCATTGTACAAGTGAGCGGATAATTATAATATAGGAGGGACGACACACCAAAACATTTCTGTATTTTTTTCAATTTAAATTTTGAAAAATTCATTTGAGTCTCAAAAATTCGTTAACAATGTGCACAATTTGGATGGAGTTATGGAACTGTGAAGAAGTGTCTTAACGCTGTGTGAGCGTGCGTGTTCCATCGCCGCCCGTTCGATGTCCACCGCGCACAGGACGGATGGAAAGCAGTACATGAAGTAATTTTTGCCCCGTTGATGTACTCGCTGTATGGCGTTCCAATAGGAGGATAAATCCTACTATGTCCTACTATATATATATATATATATATAATATTATAAATGTGAAAGTGTGGATGTTTGGATGTTTGTTACTCAATCACGCTAAAACGGCTAAACGGATTTGGATAAAATTTGGCACATGGGTAGACTATGACCTGGATTAGGACATAGAATACTTTTTATCCCGATATTCCCACGGGATCGAGATTTCTGCGGGTGAAACCGCGGGGCGCAGCTAGTAAATAAATAAATTTAAGTTTGTGACATTATTTTTTTCATGAAAGCCAATCGTCAATCGATGGCACGGTTGGCGCAGTGGTTAAGCGACTGACTGCTGCGCTGCATGTCACGGGTTCGATTCCCGCACGGAACAAATATTTGTATGACCTACAAGTAGTTGTTCCGGGTCTGGCTGTTTGTGTATGTGAGTTTAAATGTTTGTAAACGCTGGGTGCGTTTACAAACATTTAAACTCACATACAATACAGGAGAAATTCCAAGTGTGGGGCAAAGTTAAAAAAAAACCTCTAAAGCTCTGCTTATACTTTAATCAGTGCCTTCTCATAATTACCTACTGTATGTAAATACATCAACAGCTACTTAGTATAAAATATTTCTAAGATATTCACATAATTAAAAGCTAACTTCACCATTGCATAAAAAAAAACCGTTTTAGCACGTATGAAAACGAAAGGAGGCAATGGTTCATATTATTTTTAATAATAATAAAACTTGTCTTAAATAATCATGTAGTAAAATCTATTCAAAAACCTTAAATTCGTTCCTTTACTGATAGACAACACACAGACTACACTGCTTGGTCTTAAGGGGGATGCGCCAAGGTAGCCCGCGAAATACAAATTTTCTAACGTTTTTTGCAATTTGCAGGACAGTATCAGGTTGTATGTTGATCTAAATATGATTCGCGGGGAAAGTTTAAATCTATTAAAGGAATTTGACAACGATACGACTGAGCGACTGATTTTGTTCACTGTCTAATGTCGAGACTGCAGGGGCTGGGATAGTTAGGAGCGTGCATTCTGAGCGCCAAAAATGGCAACGTCTCAAATACCTGCCAAATATTTAGCTGTTTTCATTAATTTCATTTTTATATTTACTGTACGGAAATATACAGCATGTACTCGTATCAGAAAGATGTGGTCAAATTAAAGGATGTGGTACAGACCCTAAAACTGAATAACTTTCTCCATTGGAACAATATCCTAATCGAGAAAAAATAATACTTTTGGGTCGAGTAGGTATTGATGTTTTGTATGGAAGGGACAGTTGATATTTTTGTCGCGATTTACCTTAAATTTGGCCACACCTTTCTGATACATGGATGCTGTATAGTACACTAAAATATTAATGATGAATTGCAAAAAGAACACTATATTAGGTGCTGTAACAGTTTTTTAATTGTAATAATTTACATTTGGAAAGTTTCCAAATCCTTTTCTTACATCTTTAACTAAATGTTTAGTATTATATAAATTATTGCATTTCATAATCAATATTTTAGGGCACTATAGGGCAAAAAATAATATTTCCCTATAGTAATATTAACATATTAATAAAAACGGGTTGGAACCCTTGGGCCGTCGGGTCTAAGTGCTCATGGTCTGTTCAATGAAATCTCCAAACGGCTGTTTGACACTACTCCGGACCCAAGGGCTGGGTTTTACCTTGGACACAGGTTAGCATTGCCATACAACAACTTGGCAATGCATGCCGCCTGTCTCTTGGGTACATGCACCCTGCGCGCTGTGCACGCGGTCCGATTGTGGAATTCACTTCCGCCTGACATTAGGAACTGCTAAACTGTTGGAGTATTTAAATGTAGAGTGAAAGAGCACTATCTTTCCACTTTGTCATAATTGCATATGTATTTATATATTTATGTTTTGTTTTTTATTTTTCTATCGCAGGTATGCTGGATGAAATTTCTTTAGAAATAAGCATCACCTTTGTACGTATTTTTCTGTTCCTTTCTTCTTGTCTGTTTATATATATATGTGTACATAAATGGTGAAATAAATAAATACATCACCGGTCGAAAGCGATGCGGAGGAATTTTGCGACGCCGTAATATTTTAGTTTGTTAATAGTTTTAGTTATGTTACGATATTATATTTTTATTTTATTAAACAAGTAGGTATAAGTTGTTATTAATGTAAATTTCATTATAATTCTAAAAATACATGATTTAAATTACAAAAACAGTAAATTGACAAATTATTCAAAACAGGTACAGTACAACTATTTTCTTAATGACCCTCGGGAAACATCGCAATTCCGAATACAAACGAATGCTAATTTCCATGTCCATCAAGTATTAGATTTACCTATCGTGTATAATAATTTGAATTCAGAACTAAGTACCTACTTTGATGATTGCCGAGGGACATTAAGCAAATAGTTGTACTGTACCTAAGTTATAGACAGCTATTTGTCAAACAACTTTCAGAATACCTTAAGTTTTTATAACTACAACAAGTGGAAGATTTTCTCCAGCCCTAAAGTATTTGTCAAAAGTAACATCATTCCTTGAAGGATCCTTCTTGATTTGGTTTCGTAACCTTCTCTTGATCAAAGATTCTTTGTTCGGAAAATATGTAAAATAGTACACTGGATCTGGCAGATGGGCGCTCTTTATTGTAACTATTTCAATTGGTTCTGCTGATTCTGTTCGGCTAATTTGTTGATAGACTGTGAAGAGGAAGCTTAATTACTCAAAATCAAAAATCATTTATTCAAATATGGCTGACTATCATGGGCGCCAGCAAGTTTATTTTTAGAGGGTTGCATCTTCAGCTCCACGAAGCGAGCTCGATGTTTTTTGCACTTCACCTCGAATATGTTATCGTTTATCCATTCGTACAAGGAGTAACTTTATCAACTTATGCAGAAAAGCTTAATAATTAAGAAAATGTAGGATGCAAGAGCGAGCAAAGCGAGCTCGATAAGTTTTGCATCTCGCCTCGAATGGGATAGGTTTTATTTTGTCCATGTATACAGGAAGAGGACTAACTGTGTCGATTTATATAAAGAAGCTTATGAATTAAGATAGAGTAGGATGCAAGAGCGAGCGAAGTAAGGTCGATAATGTTAGCTCCCCGCCTAGGGTCGATTAGATTTTCGGAAATAGGAGTTCGGTACTTTGTTGAATAATGCACAAAAGCTTTAGAATCGAGAATTTTTTTGGATCTCGCCGGGAATATTTCTCTATTGTTCTATTAGGCGATTTCGGTTTTTTTTTTAGTTCTGAATGTTTTTACAACTATATTTTATTTTGAAGTTAGGTAGTTGCAAGAGCATCCTCTTGCACTCCGCTCCTGGCACCCCTTCCGCTGAGAATCAGCACTTTTCGAACGACAAAATTACATAAGACAGTCCCCCAAAATGCCCGCCCGTCGCCACTTCCTAGTGCTTTAGCTGAGAAGAAGTGGCGCAACAAACTCCTCAGCAGCAGAGCCGTCTGTTAATTTAGAAGAACTTGTAAGAAATTTTTTGCTAAACTGCGGGTCAATTGCGTAACACATTTACAATTGGCAATGCCTTTCATTTTAACTGTTCAACAACACTTATTGCGTTATTTACTTTGTCGAGCAGACTACTTTTCAAACATATGAAGCAATGAATTAGCAATTTCTTTCAACAGCCTTCGGCTTGTGATTGAAAGTGCGTTACACAAATAGGGTGCCGCTATGTTGGTGTAGACCGACTACTATCTCAAGCGCTTCGCTTATGAGGCGTACAATAGATAAAATTAAAAAAAACCCCGTCACAAAAGAGAGCTGATGACGTTGAAACGGTTGAACCGATTTTGATAAAACATACCTAAGAACCATTGCTAGCAAACCCGCTTTCAAATAAAGAAACTGCATCCAAACCGGTTCACCCATTTAAGAGCTACGGTGCCACAATCAGATAAACAGGCAGACACACACACAGACCGGTCAAACATAGAACACCCCTCTTTTTGCGTCTGGGGTTAGCAAAAATAGGCAGTCATGGGGACTGCCGACAGATGTGAAAACCCCAAAATGTACACAGGCCATTCCACGTCGCCAGTCTGACACAACACGTCACATATAACATGTCGGTGACGTTAGCATGTCTGTGACGCTAACCCATAAGTTTTGCTCCTACCAAAAATCTCTCAACGCGGATAAACAAGTTTTCACTTCAAAAAACAACTTACTCAAAAATAATAAAATATATCCAACGGTAGCGAACATTTAAAATCAAATTCTAATAGATTTTCGATAACCGATATCGAATGACTGATTTTTTTATGTGACGGTTACCAATTCATATTCAATTTAGTTTTTTACGATACTTACATAAAATTTGTGTTGTTACTTTCCCATTCAACCTATCCTGTTATTTTTTGCCTTCTTTAGAGTGGCATGTATTTAATTAAACCTCAAATTATTTCCCATTTTGGGATCCTAAAAATACTTAATAGCTAAATAAAGGCGACCAACTTGGACGTAGCGAGCACCGCTCGTTTCGCTCGCTCGGCTCGGGCGCGGTTGGTACATTTCTACCCTAGCCGTTGCCCTGTAAATTACTGCGACCAATTCGGCTTGTGTGTGGTCGGTCACAGTTCCAACCTAACCTAACCCGTTTGGTCAGGTCTCAGTTACTGCGACGAACTGTGACAAAAGGTCAGAAAAGTGTGCATCTTTAGAAGCGCAAAGAGGTTTTACAGTGAATCTCTAAGCACTTTAATTTAAAAAAGCTTCCATAATTAAAAGGTTAGTAAGTTGATGTCATAAAAATTATGACAGCAGGGTTTGGCTTTACGGTGTCAAAAGCTTCTCTAGGAAAACACACCAACTTACTTTCATAATTACAGTTTCAGTGACGTCATTCGCCGGTAAATTGCGGATGCTATGTGGCAGCCACCGCTCTTCGAACAGGAAACCGTAGCTTAAGGGAAAGGATATTAAAAATAAACTGATTTAAATGAATATAAAGATGAATTGTAACTTCATGCAAAATGTTTTATTAGGTACGATGAAAAAGAAGATGAGTTTATCGACGGCTAGTACCTAAACCCTTTTAAAGAGATACCGTTTGCACACACACTGCTACATTGCTGTATTATTTTTATCTCCCGAAGCGAGACGCGTTTTACTTGTATTAGATAGATAGATAGATAAATTGTTTATTTGGTGAACACAAGAGACATAACACAACATACAAAGCACGATTAAATAATAATTTAACGTGATCACAATTAAGTTAAGTAGGCACAAAGTGCCAATATACAACAAGAGAAAAAAAGAAAGACAAAATAGTGACGATGACACTTTGTGTCACAAATTAAAATATAAATGAAAATAACGTGTTAACCAAGTGTACAAACGCGCTGTGAATGTGTGCGTGAAGATGAGTAGCGTCAGCACATAACACACAACCGCACACACACACACACACACACACACTTTCAACTTCGTCATTGTCTCGGATGGTATTGAGAGCTCTTGTGCCTACACACACATTCACAGCGTGTTTGTACACTTGGTTACCACAAGTAAAGCGCGCGTCGCTTCGTTAGAAAAAAAAAAGGTACAAGGATCTTTTGGCGCTCGAATTATGTTGACAGGGGGCGCTGTTGGTAAACATTTGTGAAATTATTTTGTAAAATGTAGGTATTGGAAAAACAAGATGGCGGCGTTAGTTCCGTTGGTAGCCACGCGCCAAAAGTACCTTGTAGCGCAGTAAGTGCGAGCCATAGATGAACAAAAAAAGTCGGATGGAACTCCGGTAAGACAAAACTGAGTCCCGTTTATGTGTGAATATTTATGTGTCAGTGTTGCCGTTTGCACGCATAATGGCCGACCGTCGCGTCGTCGTCGGCCGACTAATGTGTAAATGTGTGCGTACAGCGGCCTGTATGTACAGCGAGCTGGCCGACTTGAGTGACACAGTGTTGTGTTAGCGAGAATCTGTCCAACATTTTTTGTTCAGTCATGGTGCAAGCGGTATTTTTTTTTAAATAAATATATTATATGGCACTCGCCACCAATAATCTAATTCATCTCCTTCATTATTATTGATATGGCTGGATTTTGGTTGAAACTTACCTAATGGGGGCTATCGTTTTTGTGCTCACCAGTTGGCGCCACTGGCGAGTAAGGTCCTGTTGCAGTACTTTTATTTGATATTTTGGATATGTATAAGTACCCATAAATTCATAATTATTATTTTTATTGTATTATATACATTTTAAAACTTCAAATGAATATTTAGATTATAATGTTCCTAAAATTGGCAAGCATGAGGGGGTTCTCGGAGGGTTACTTAAAATCTAAAGCCATTATTAATCAAGAATAGCACAACCATTACAAATATTATGAATCATTTGTTAAAATCCGTGATAAAAAAACCCCACAAAACAGTGAACGTTCAGTACATATTTTGACATCTAGAGACCTTACTCTACACTAGCGCCTCTAGCGGCGAACTCAAGCGCGATAGCCCAGATTTGGAAACGTCGATATTAAAGTTCATCCAAAATTCAGCTACAACGATATGCTGATAGTTTACTTAAACATGTCTTCTATCCATCTAGGTACAAATCCCCGTTTTCGACTTAAATCCTTTTGTCCAACAATCATATTCTTTAAAAGTGGTACAAATTGACCCACGAAAATGGCTGAGCCCTTCTCAATGCGTTCTTTAGGCAAAGGATGTTTCCCTCTAATAAGAGGGTAGTCGTTATCTGCAATGTAGTAGCTGTCAACCCATATGCGAGACGGTCGGGTCGAGAATGGGTCCCACTTGAAAAACCAAAACTTCCTTTCTGGTTGCCTGGTTACCCTGCCCGGTTTCGAAGTAGTGGTGAGCAAAGAGTATATTATTCTTCTATACGGCTTCGTGACATTCTGGTTTGGCACTGAAGTTCCTGATCCATTTAAAACCAGGTAAACTATAAAAATATGAAATTGTTCAATGATTAATGATTATATTCCGCATCAGGCCGCGTCCTAACAGAACGCGAAACACGCGAGTACGCGATCGTCGCGCGGGTTTAAATGAATACGGCACACTCGACACTCGCGCGCTCAATCAAGTCGCATTATGTCATTATTCAGGCCAACGATCGCAAAATCTCATATTCGCGTGACCGTCGCTTTCGGTTAGGACGCAGGGTCATGAATTAGTCCTACTAGCTTTTGCCCGCAGCTTCGCCCGCGTGGAGGTCGGAAGTTCTCCCATCGAAACGTAGTACCGGGATAAAAAGTATCCTATGTCCTAACCTAGCTGATGGTCTATCGGTGTTAGATTGGTACATTTTAATAGATCTTTTTAAGAGGAATAATTACTTAATTCACATATAACTGTATTGGTTTACGCGGCACACACCCGTAAAGCTTCCAGTCAGCATGATTTTTTCCGACATCTTCAACAATCATCGTCATATTTCAGCCAATTTCCACAAAACCTTTAATGAATTATACACCTTCACCTTCCTCATGAATCACTCCGTCCGTTGGTAAAAACCATATGAAAATCCGTTCGGTAGTTTTTAGGGTTCCGTACCCAGAGTACGCCAACGGGACCCTATCACTCCCTATGACTCTGCTGCCCGTCCGTCCACCCGTTCGTCCGTCCGTCTGTCTGTCAGCAGGCTGTCTCTCATGAACCATAATAGGTAGACGGTTGAAATTTTCACAGAGTGTGTATTTATATTGCTGCTATAACAACAAAAAATGGAGGATGAGAAACTTTCCACCCTGTTCCTCAGATAAATGCAATAAAAAAAATACTCACAGAAGAAAACTAAAGTATATAAAACCGCTGTATTATTATAACATGCCATGTTACAGCATATCTGAAGGCAATTCGAAAATAAATTTTGTTGAACAAACCAATAGGCTTTTAATTGGTAGTTACTTATTTACAACATTTCCAATATTCAATAAAACATCTAATATATAAAATTCTCGTGTCACAGTTTTCGTTGCCATACTCCTCCGAAACGGCTTAACCGATTTTGATGAAATTTTTTGTGCTTATCCGGTATCTATGAGAATCGGCCAACATCTATTTTTTATACCGGTAGGTAGGTATGGTAGGGAGGTAGGTAGGGTAGGGAGTTAGGGAGGTAGGTAGGTAGGTAGGGTAGGTAGGTAGGTAGGGTAGGTAGGTAGGGTAGGTAGGTAGGTAGAGTAGATAGGTAGGGCAGGTAGGTAGGTAGGTAGGTAGGGTAGGTAGGTAGGGTAGGTAGGTAGGGTAGGTAGGTAGGGTACGCCGTAGATAAGTACCGCAACCCGTGCGAAGCCGGGGCGGGCAGCTAGTTGTTATATAAACATTTTGTTTCGTACTCTGGATGTTATAGGAAGTCGTGGCTAATTGATAACAGCCGCACAGGTCAATTTAAGGTTAAGTTATGCTTTCCGCGGTCGGTTCGTGGATGGGTGACTATCCATTATATATAGAAACCCCTCCAGGCCTCGGAAAATACGTTAAGCCATTGTTCTCGGCTAGTATTTGTAGATCTTTGACAGATGTTACGGGTAGTCAGAAGCCTACAAGTCTGACAACCAGTCTTACCAAGGGGTATCGTGTTACCCAGTAACTGGGTTGTAGAGTTCAGATAGACAATAACTCCATGTAAAATACTGGTATTCTGCTGCATCTGGTTAGACTGGAAGCCAACCCAAGCTTAGTTGGGAAAAGGCGAGGCAGATTGACTCTGAATGTTATAAAGATAAAGATGTAACAACACACCCTGTGTGTGCCCAACAATTATGTATTGCGAAGGCGACGGCCACGTCTGTTGGCGGTGTCCAGTAGTAGGACCAATTTACTGAGTAAAGCCCCTATAACGCGTACCTTGCGCGTGCTCAGTGACGTAGCAGACAGCATAGATCATTTTACTTGTTCTCTGAGTGAGTGCACAAAAACCACGATGTATATAATATGTTATAGTAAATAGTAAAATTGTAATTATGGCCACACTATTGAATTAGGAAATCCCTGTAATGATAGTGATGATGAGTTAATAAATAAATAAATAATACTACAATAATATAATAATAATAATACTTCTTACATTATTCTTTAATAAAAAAAATTACACGAGCTAGACCGTGCAGCCATTAAAAAAAAATATAACCATACAATCTTCTTCAATGTATATTAATTTACAAATGTTAGCCTTTTTTCACGTTTCGTAATTATTTCAATAATAAAAATCAAACAGGATATGACACAGCCAATAATCCAAGCGTAGAAGACTCCGGCGAACTGCAATAACGTTATCGCGCAACCGGCTCGGCAGCTGTAACTACTAGTTATCATATTAGTATTAGCGCTTGTTGCTTTAGCCACCAATGAAATACCTATACTTTCAGTAAACAATCTTCTTGTTATACCAGCTTCAAATAATCGCTGCACCACACTCTGAAATTTAGCCACAAGAGAGCTGTTTTTCCTAATTACCATTTCATTATAAACAGTCAGCACGTTCTCTGTTGCTCTTAGAACTCTAGCTTCATCATTCACAGCTGAAACTGCTTGAAAAATATAAAAGTTACCTTGTAGAATAATTGTCAATCCGTTGTATTTTAATGTTTTCTCGACACAGTCAGAAAATGATATACAGTCCTCAGCAGTGTCCGCGAACTTCGAATACTTCTCATCTGTTATGAAATATTTGGTTGAATTCTTCAAGTACACTGTTCTTCCAGATGCCATGACGTCACTATTAGTTTTAAGCAAATGTGGTGGCGCCCGAATAGTGAGGAATGAATAAAATTGCATGCTTACATATGCAGAAGAATATATGCACATGATTAAATACATTAGGTTCAAAAATTTCTGTTTGTTAGATCTTGCATCCTGCAGAGAAGCAGCGCCGACGACAGCCCCCCAGCCATACAATAATGTAGTTATCAATGACACTGAATCTCCATCGAACAGAGATATGAAACACCAAACAAATGAATAGGTTATATAAAATATAAAAAAGAAGTACACGTCGTTCAGTTTAGTTGCTAAATTTTCCCAAGATCTATCAGCTCTTTCGGCATGATAGACCCAAAAAACACTTTGCCGGACGTATATGCCAGAATATTCGACCAAGTCACCGTATATTCTATAGAGGCCACCGGCACACGCGTCCAGGCTTCCGTTCAGTACAAACTCTATAAAATCCCTGTTATGATAAGGATTTTCTTCTTTTCTGTAAATATAATGTAGGTCTAAAGTGGCATTGAAATAATCAGTAATGATTTTCATTATTTCCAAATCCGATCCCTTGATTTCTTCGACATGATCGTAATCTTTAAGTGATTCCTTGTTCGGTATCAAGGAAAATGGAAACAGTGTTGCCATGCCAACTCTAAATGGACATTTATTTAGATTCCCTGGATTCTTTATTGGGAAAATTTCTTTATTTTGAATGGTTCCGTTAACACAAGTATTTATATGCGTTGGTTTATCAACGACCTCTTTACATGTATTTCCATCTATTTTCGGGAATATAGTAAACATTTTATTTTTGTCTGCTTGGAAATCTTGAATGATGAATGTGACAGCACATTTACTTACACGTTCTGCAATTTGTTCAAGTATTTCGACACAGCCTTCGTTTGAAGGATCTGATATTATTATAAGAAATCTCATGTCTTCATCAATTCTTGTAAAATCAAAGTTGCTGACCTCTCCACACTTATTGAAAATGGCGACTGTTAAAGAGTAAATGTGCAAATCATGATTTTTCTCATTTAGAATTCCTTTTACAATTACTTGAGGTATGTTATATTCCGTTAGTTTATCAATCAATTCAATAATGAATGCATTTTCCTTAGCTCCTTGACTTGTTTGCTCTAATATTGCCACAGTAGGTCTAAAGTATAATTCCTGGTCACTTATGGCTATTATGCAATTAGTTATGGAGTTGAATTTATTAGTTTCTATTTTGTAGTTCTCTGGTAAAATAAGATTCATATCTTCGGACCCATGAACACCAAAAAATAGATTAATTAAAATAAAATAAACAAAGTTGTTCCACATTTTTCATCTCTTTGGTGCAGCGCTCTCCTTTGATGGCCACCTTATGCGTTTTGGTTATCACTTATTTCTTTTTAACTTACTTCCACAGACCGTGAAGCCGTTTTGACTGTGGAAATTATTTAAACGGCTCCTTAATATTATGCGTAGACACTGCTGAAACATTAGTAACTTTTACTAACATATATATTTATCTGTATTGAAAGTTTATGTATAACAAGTTTTAATAAAAGGTATGCTTGTCTCTCCGTTTGTAGAAAATATAAATATATTTTTTATAATAAAACAAGGTTATATTAAAGTTTGTTTAATCACTTACGCCATGACTATGTTAGAACTTTATCATTCACTTACTAAATAATAAAAAACAGGTATATTTATAACAAAGCCTGATTTCAGCCTGAAAAGATCAACGTTACTTTCTTCTAATAAATAAACAGCTGCCTAGCAGACAGTCGTGTTTCAAACATTACTAAAATCAAGTGAGTGTTGAAATGAAGGCATCATCTTCATCATTATTGGCAGCCAGTTCTCCTCCTCCAACTGCTGATTATAGGCCTCCTCCCTTTTGTGCCTTCCCTGCGGGCTAATTGCGTAACACACTAGCAGTAGGAATGGCTTTCATTTTGACAGTTCAACCTATATACCTATTGTGGTATAGTAATTTTATTCTAAGTGCATCGTCTTCACATATAATTACATAATTAATGTGAACCTACATAATATTGTAAAACATTTCAAAAGAGTAACGGTGGAGTTTCTTGCCCATTCTTCTCCATACGAAACTACCTTTTGGAAGGGGCAACTAGAATCAATTCAATGTTTTTCTAAATTTTGACGTTCAAAAGTGCCTTTTATGTGTCTATTTGAAATAAATGATTTGACTTTGACTTTGACAACAACATTCATTACGTTATTTACGTTGTTGAGCAGACAAATTTTTCGAACGTATGAAGCAATGACTTAGCAATATGCTTCAAAATTATTCAGATTGATGGTTATAGTATGTTACGAAATTAGGGTGCCGGGTCTGTGAGAATCTCATCCAGGGATTTCCTTTACAAGGCATAACATTGTTGAAAAACCTATTTAATTCATTATATTTTCGGACAGACACGGGTGTTTGTGTAGTATAGAGTTAATAACGTATGAATTCTCTGTAAGGCTTTTATCTCAACACGTTTAAACTTTTAGAATTTCGTATGTAATTGTGTTCCGAGTCTGAGTTAACATTGATTTTACATTTAGATAGCAGTAACAGGTTCCTGAAACTTGTTTGTATATAATTGTATATGTTTTAAATACTTACTACGGGGGATATAACACCGTCATATATATGTATCTAAGATAATATCTTTTATCCTAAACTAGGGCATACCCGGCATGTGCTACCACGATAAAATTAGGCATTAGGCACATTCGATCCATTCATTAAGTTTTTTTTCCATTGTTTTAGTGGTGGTTTGTTTTGGTGGTGGTGGGGGTAGTGTGGTGGTTTAGCATTATTGCCTTTCTTATGAAACCGGTTTGGGTTACATCGGTTGGATGGTTTTAAAGTCTATAACGGACATAGGTAGAAACATTTTTGTGTTTTATATATATGTCGTGGATAGATGGCGCCACAGTAGAGTGGACAGCGCCATCTAACAATTCGATTCGTAAACGAATAATCATGTGATCGGAAACGCAAGCGAGCCCTACCGCTTGGACACGATCGTCGGTGGAGGGGATGCAGCAAGGACTGGCGGAGAGACCGAGTGTGGCGACAGTCTATGGTGGACAGTCGAGCCCGGACAGTCTTGGCAAACGCTCCGTACCAACGCACGTGTTTGTTTCCGACGCACGTGTTTATTTCGTTTGTTAGTTTATTAAAGTTATTTTAAATTGGAATTATCTTTTCGTTCGAGTACCCACTGAAGTGCCCGCACCTACCTAAACTATGTCGGATCGTGAAGAAGACCCGATGTTTCGCATCTCGGCCACCCATGATGCGACATCAGAATTGGGATACACTCGAGCTGAAGAAAATATGGAGAATGGAGCGATGACGTCACGGTATGGCGAGAATTTACTTCGAACGCTGCTGGCGGCTCAACATCAAAATATGATGTGCCTGATAAAAGCCATCAAGGGTCCGGCAGGAAGTGCTTTGGGCAAGGAATCCAATGCTACCAATTCGTCAAGTTCTGCGGGACCAAAGCAGCGTTCGGACATTATCTGTTTTTCCACGAAGATGAGATGCCCACGAAGCAATAATGGAGGCGCCAGTACGGCGGCGGGCCCAGGCGGTCTGGGCCAGCACCTGTAGTAGCGGCGAGTAGCGAGTAAAGCGTTGAAGTTTGATATGCCGGCAATCCGAGCAGTGTACTGATGAACACTGGGTGAGTCATGTCCATTTTATTACGATTCTGGCGTCGAATGCTCTATCATTAAATATTGTGTTGTGTCAAAGTTTATTGGCAAGTGTGCAAATAAAATTGTAAACTTAACGGGGATCGGTTATGGTAGTGTGCAAAGTACCCTACAAGCTTTATCTGAGATTATGATTAACAATCTGCGTTTAGAGATCTTATTTCATGTTGTACCGGATAGTTTTCTTAAAAATGATATTTTGACTGGCCGTGAGATTTTAGATCGGAGATTTAACATTAGCTGATATTTGATAGTGTTGTTTGGTGTCGTCATAGGATTGTCAGGTTATGTAATGTTTCAAAGGAGCTCAAAAGCGATTCTTGTTTTCAAATTGATTTCGATAAAGTGAATACTAACGTTCCGGCAGAGTTTCGATCTCGGCTAATTGCTCTTTTGTCAGAAAACTCATCTTCGTTTTCTAATGGTGTTCTAGATCCCGTATTACAACAGGACAGTTGCAAATTCGGCTTTTAGATCCTAGTCGTACTGTTAATCATCGCCCTTATAGGCTTAGTGCTAGTGAACGCGAAGTTGTTACCTAATGCAAAAGTTCGTGATTAGAAGAAGCAGGTGTAATTAGGCCGAGTTGTTCGCCTTTTTCTGGTCCAGCGCTGCTTGTTAAGAAAAAGGATGCTTCAGACCGTATGTGTCTACTACAGGGAACTGAACGATAACACTGTGTCGGATAGGTTTCTACTGAAGATGATAAAGGATCTTGTGTCTAGGTTAGGTAATGCTACATGGTTCACGTGCCTTGACATGTTATCAGGCTACCATAAAATACCAGTGCATCCTGAATCAACAGAGCGCACTGCATTCGTCACACTTGACGGTCAAAGGGAGTATTTGACCATGCCATTCGGTTTGAAGAATGCAAACTCAGTATATCAGCGTGCAGTAATGAAAGCTTTAGGTGACCTTGCTTATAGTTATGCTGTCTCTCACATAGATGATATTTTAGTGATAGGATCATCCGTGGAGGAGAGTTTAGTCCGTCTTCGCACTGTACTCGATAAATTGACAAAAGCTGGTTTTTCCCTGAATTTTGATAAGTGTTCATTTCTTAAGCGACGGGTTGAATACTTAGGCTTTGTTGTGGAGAACGGCCAAATTAGACCCAACCCAAATAAAATTGTAGCTTTGTCTAAACTTCCCCCACCTAAAACCATCACTCAGCTGAGGCAGTTCATAGGATTGGCCACTTATTTCAGACAATTCGTGCCACAGTTTTCAAAAACAATGGCTCCTCTGTTTCTTTTAACGAGAGGCACGAATAGATCCATTGGTTGGGAACCAAACCACGAGGCAATTCGTCAGAAAATAATTTCTTACCTTACCAGTGAGCCAATCCTAACGATATTTAACCCTGCGCATTCTATCGAGTTACATACCGATGCCAGTGCTGAAGGATACGGTGCTATTTTTATTCAAAAGATTGATGGTAAGCAACACGTGGTAGCCTATTATAGTCGTCGCACGTCTCCAGCTGAATCAAAGTTTCATTCATTTGAACTAGAGACGTTAGCTGTCTTCAATGCCATAAAGCATTTTCGACATTATTTATTAGGGCGTAAGTTTACTGTTGTGACAGACTGCAGTGCTGTTAAAGCCTCTAAAAACAAAACTGACTTGTCTCCACGAGTTCATCGTTGGTGGGCTTACATGCAGTCTTTTGAGTTTGATATTATTTATCGTGAAGGCAGTAGGATGAGTCATGTAGATTTTCTTTCTAGAAATCCTCTCCCTACATCTAAGGCAGCTTTCACTCGTGTAGAACAAAAGCGTGTCGATTTAGCTGAACTTTCTGGTAACTGGTTGCAAGCTGAACAGGAAAAGGACGAAGAAATTAGTAAGATTGTGTCTGATATTCGTAATGAAATTTTTCCTGAGGAAACTCGTAAAACTTACGAAATCCGTAAAAATATTTTGTTTCGTAAAATTCAGCGTAACGGTCGCACTCGATGTCTGCCTGTTGTACCTAGATCGCTTAGGTGGTCTGTGATTAATAACGTCCATGAGTCCATCATGCACTTGGGATGGGAGAAAACTCTTGAAATGATCTACGAGCACTATTGGTTTGAACGCATGTCGAAATACGTGAGAAAGTTTGTGGACAATTGTATCACTTGTAAAGTAGCCAAGCCCCACTCGGGTAAAGTTCAGGCAGAACTTCACCCAATTGCCAAGTTCAATATCCCATGGCACACAATTCACGTTGACGCTTCTGGTAAATTGTCTGGTAAAAACGACATCAAGGAGTACGTATTTGTCGTCATCGATGCGTTTACAAAATTTGTGTTGCTTCGTCATTCACTTAATATCAACAGTAGCAGTAGTATTTGTGCTATTAATTTCTGTATAGCGTTGTTTGGTGCACCGAAACGTATAATAGCAGATCAAGGTCGTTGTTTCGCCAGCAAGGATTTTTCTAGTTTCTGTACTACTAACAATATAGAGTTGCACTTGATAGCCACTGGAGGCAGTCGTGCTAATGGGCAGGTCGAAAGGGTAATGAGTACTCTTAAGAGTATGTTAACAGCAGTAGAGACCAGTCGTGACCGCTCTTGGCAGGACGCATTAGGGGAGGTTCAGTTGGCTATGAACTCTACTGTTAATAGGGTGACTAAATCTAGCCCCCTTGAGTTGATGATAGGAAGGGTAGCACGACCGCTTAGTTTAGTGACCGCTGATGATGATGTGACTGACATTAAGTTAGATGATATGAGAGAGCAGGCGACACAGAATATTGAGAAAAATGCCAATTACGATAAGAATCGATTTGATCAAAGAAAAGCTGAAGTCTCTAGGTTTGCTCTTAATGATTATGTTTTAATAGAAAATGAGGAAAGGAATCAGACAAAATTAGATCCTAAATTCAAGGGCCCATTTAAGATTATTGAGGTGTTAGACGGTGATAGATACCTACTAAAGGCGCTTGACTCTAAGCGAACCTACAAATATCCCCATGATCGTGTGAGGAAGATCCCCGATCACCAAGTTCCCCGAGAATACGATGTTACAGTAGAGGACAGTGGTAGTGAAACCACCTCTGATTAAGTATGGCTTGTCTACTCATACTCGAAATTCTCGACCGCACCTCATGTGCAGTGGGCACAAGTGGCGATGGGTCTCTCTCGACCGCACCTCATGTGCAGGAAGCACATGTGGCGATGGGTCTCGACCGCACCTCATGCGTAGTAGTGCATTTGGCGATGGGTCTTGACCGCACCTCATGAGTAACATGTGGCGATGGGTCTTGGCTGCACCTCATGTGTGCTGCGCATGCGGCGATGGGTCTACAAAAAAAAAATCGTTGGTGCCATTCTAGCCTGTGTTGGTGCACAGACAGTAATGGAGTTTCATGAGTTGGGTATACAATGCTTATGCAATTTGTTTTGAATTTCTTTGGTTGAACTTGTTGATTGGACCTTTTCTAGTGATTATGAGTGTTGTGTGGATGTACTGTGTGCGAAACCTTAATAACAAGGCACTGTAAATTAAGAGAGTTGATTATTGTACCTAGATGTAGAGGAAATAAAGTAGCAATGAGATACAGCTACCTTAGTTATTGGGTATTGGCAGTACAGCCAAGCTACCTTAGTTATTGAGTATTGGCAGTACAGCCAAGCTACCTTAGTTATTGGGTATTGGCAAGACAGCCGAGCTACCTTAGTTATTAGGTATTGTCAGGACAGCCAAGCTACCTTAGTTATTGGGTATTGGCAGGACAGCCGAGCTACCTTAGTTATTAGGTATTGGCAGGATAGCCGAGCTACCTTAGTTATTAGGTATTGGCAGGATAGCCGAGCTACCTTAGTTATTAGGTATTGGCAGGATAGCCGAGCTACCTTAGTTATTAGGTATTGGCAGGATAGCCGAGCTACCTTAGTTATTAGGTATTGGCAGGATAGCCGAGCTAGTTTACTCTCTGAGCATATTTTGTCCACAGGTACTACACCCGAGGACGGGTGCTAGTCAGGGATGGCCGTGTCGTGGATAGATGGCGCCACAGTAGAGTGGACAGCGCCATCTAACAATTCGATTCGTAAACGAATAATCATGTGATCGGAAACGCAAGCGAGCCCTACCGCTTGGACACGATCGTCGGTGGAGGGGATGCAGCAAGGACTGGCGGAGAGACCGAGTGTGGCGACAGTCTATGGTGGACAGTCGAGCCCGGACAGTCTTGGCAAACGCTCCGTACCAACGCACGTGTTTGTTTCCGACGCACGTGTTTATTTCGTTTGTTAGTTTATTAAAGTTATTTTAAATTGGAATTATCTTTTCGTTCGAGTACCCACTGAAGTGCCCGCACCTACCTAAACTATGTCGGATCGTGAAGAAGACCCGATGTTTCGCATCTCGGCCACCCATGATGCGACATATATTTATGACATGGAGTAAAATAAATATATGTCGGAAATACGTTAAATAAATCGTTTGACTTTGACTAATCGGGACGCCAGCGCCACCAGGTGCGCTCGACAGAGTCTTTAACATAAAGCTTGACCTGAATAAAAGAGTTTTTTTGTTATTGGCAGTTAAGCAGTGAATACGTTTAGAAACTGTCGCGCGTTCCGTATAGTTGTGTCGTGTACCTACAGTGTGTGATTCGCTAGTGTGACTAATTTGTTCGTAAAATATAATTTGATTTGAACTGCAAACGATTTTTCTATTGCGCAATAACCAACATTTCCCACAGTACGCCCACAGTAGTTAAATATGGCTGATAATAACGAGAGAGACGTATCTTATCCATCATATATATTATACAGCCTCGTTGGTGTAATGGTCGCAAGCGCAACTGCTGAGCATGAAATCCTGGGTTCGATTCCCAGGTCGAGCAGTGTTATTGGGTTTTTCCATCATGTATTTCTCAATAGCGGCCCGAACTCTGGATTTATGCCCGGTTAACTACTGGGTCCTGGAAAATATGCACATGCGACTTTTCATCCCGGATATTTGTATCAAAAATAAAAAATACACGCAGACCAAGTCACAGGCAACGGCTAGGCGCTCATAAAACGTCCCAGACTTCTATTTGAAAACGAATGAATAGATGAGGTAGAAAAGAAAATGATTTACTTTATCAAACAAAAATGTAAGCCGGTCTGAAGTGATCTCGGTTGTTTTTACTTCATTTCTTTTACTGTGATCTTATGGCACCCGTCTCAACGCCGATGAGGAGCGACTAGCTATAGATAGATCAACGATTTTCTCGCTCAAGAAATGTACAAAATATTGCACGTCCCGTGTATTTATAAGAGATACATATAGGTATAACGGAGAAGGTACGTCTCTCTCGTTATCATCAGCCATATTTTAACTACTGTGGGCGTACTATGGGAAGTGTTGGATATTGCGCAATAGAAAAACCGTTTGCAGTTCAAATCAAATTATAATTTACGATAAAATTAATAACACTAGCTAATCACACACTTTAGGTACACGACACAACTATACAGAACGCGCGACAGTTTCTAAACGTGTTCACCGCTTGACCGCCACCGACCAACTCTGCTTAAATTTGGTCGAGCGTTATGTTGTAGACTCTGTCGAGCGCCGCCTGGTAGTGATGGCGCCCCGATTAGTCAAATTCAAGCGATTGATTTAACGTATTTCCGACAGGTATATATTAATAGTTGATCGCTGACTGTTCACACTGCCGCCGGCGATTACTCGTTTGTCGCAGCGACTAGAGCTATCAAACAGAATATCCGCTCAGGGACGCTTGCTTGACGGGCAGAACAGTCATTGATACCGGGTTCACACGGTTCAATTTTAGTTGAACAACAATTGTTGTAAAAACAGAACTTTGAAATTGAAAATCAATTTGATTAAAAGTCTATTCAGACGGTTCAAATCGCTTTTGTAGTAGCAGTTAATCAACTAAAATTGAACCGTGTGAACCCAATATAAGAGAGCCACGGTTGATACATACGCATGCCAGCGAGTAATCGCTGGCATACCTTTGTCACCCCCGACAACGCCACTACCCTCCTCCAGGAGAGTAGTAAGGCCACCAGTACTATAAAGAAATACAAAAACAGACCGCCATTCTTCCGTCCTTGCCGCCGAGGCCCGCCGCGACGCACTATGGGACCAAACAGTATTTTCCATCTCAAAAATGGTTTTGTCGAAAGTCATAAATCCATAGATTGTTTTATGGTTTTTTATACTCTCAAAGGATGGAACTTACGAATAAATTACAAAATATAAAAAAATAAAAGTTTTACGTTTATAAAATGAACCTCAAACATTGGGCATAAATATTTTCATGCCAATTAAATTACCGTTAAGGAAGTTCAACACAAAATTATTCGGAAGTTTTCCAAGGAAACATATTAGTGTTATCCATCATTAGATAGCTTAGAATATACACTTTGCAACCATGTTCAGTTTTTGTAAAAAAAATATTTTTATTTAATTTTTTTATATTTTTTTAGTGAAGTAAAGAAAATTTAGTTTTTGTTAATTTCAATTGGAGTTTTCCTTGTTGCCGAAAGCAGCCGGTGTCAAGTTAATCACTCTATTAGAGACCTTATCTATTCAGTAATATGAGGATTAAAAAAAAACTTGCGCGTTTTTTGCGCCAGATGTGATTTTAAAGCAATAATGTCAATAGGGGAAAAAAGAAAATCCTCGAAAATTACGGTTCTTCTTTTTTATTATGAAATATTATATTTAGTTATTATCTTTTGATGTCTATCTTGCTTTTTTCTATTTCTATGATAGAAGAATACATTTACAAATTAATAGACTGCTACTATATTTGAAAGAATCTTCCCATGGCACTTTTGTTTGGGGTGGTCACCTTAATCACAAGTATGATAAACTATATTGCTACGGAAGTTCTATTTATCTGTTGTGGATATTTACAAGCATTATGAAAGTAACATGGAATGATGACACTTTCGATGAAACATCCGTTTGTAAGTATACTGTGGCTTTACAGGCTATAGCTAAATATTATGGCTATGCCAAAAGGGCTACAAAAATTATATAAAATTATATTAAATATACAATGTGGATATTAATTACAATCAGTACTGATTACACTATTTCGATGAGAACTGTCATAATCAATTGTCCCATGGTTTTTGCACAAGGTACTAAAATATTAGTCCTATAAATACTCGTGTTTCAGCTTACGATTCATCAAAGTGTTCAGATACTTCTTTTTAATAACAATTAACGCACAAAAAACATATATTCTCTAACAATGAGTGAATTCGTTTGTGTTCGACGCGATCTTTGTGATTAAATAATAAAAGGGAAAAGTACTTCAGACCTCAAAAAATATTTGTTGGACAACTTTCAAGTATCGGAAACTGACGTTAATACTGTAATAGAGAGTATTAAAAAAAATCTAACATCAAGTTGCAACCAGAAATGGACCAAAGCTCAAAGAAAGCCAGACAGGTTCGAGAGCCTGTACTCAAATTGGTTAAATGGTGAGTTTAAAGTATCATTGAATTCTTGCAGTACCTCAACCACTGAAAATTCTGGTTTGAATACTTCTGGTGATCGTGGAAGACCAACAAAACCATATGATGAGTGCTCGGAAAACACAAAGAAACGAAAAAATATGGAGCTGGTCCAGGAGTATGGAATGGGACATGTCCGTAACGCTTATGTTTGGAATTGATGAAGAATTAATCAAGAGGCTATATGTAATTCTTCAAACTATGTCATAGTGATTCCCTATAAACGCAGAAAAATTCGGCCAGTATACATTGATAACCGCGCAATTATATGTAAGCAAATATAACTGATACTACATGCCATCTTCGGTCCATAAATTACTTATACATGGTGCTAAAATAATAAAGCATTATGCAGTTTTGCCTATAGGACAATTATCCGAAGATGCCCAGGAAGCTCGAAATAAAGATTACAAGAAATATAGGTTACATCACGCTAGGAAGTATTCTAGATCAGCAACAAACGAAGACGTTCTGCATATTTTGTTATATACATCTGATCCTTATATATCTAGCTTAAATAAACCAAGTTTTCTAATATCCAAAGAATTGTTTGACGAAGCTAAAGAATTGTTGGAAATAGAAAGTGATGAATAGGATAAGCGCCAAAAAAAAATATTTTTAATCATGTAACTGTTTGTTTTATAATAATAATTTACTTTTAAACTTATTTTAAGCATAAGTGTAACTTTTATTGCTATTTTAATATAACTGTATAATTTTTGGTATGAAATTTCGTATAACTTTACCTTTGTCATTTTTTTTTCGGCAAAAATATTTTTTTTTAAATTATGTTGTTTGATTTCTTTTATTGCCTAAATATTCACAAATACGTGAAAAAAATTTCAAGGAGATAAATCACAAAACAACAGAGTTATCGATTTTTGAGATGGAAAATACTGGTTGGTCCCATAGTGCGACGCCCCATTCCAAATTCGTTCCCTAATAATAATTTCGATCCAGCCTGTCCCTTTCTGTCCTCCCCCAGCAACGCCCTAACCAGAGGTCCGTACCCCACAGGGGGGTGCCCTTAGCGTGTAGTCGTCTAGTTTGTAAGTTTTTAATCCCTGGCTGGGGGCCTTAATTTATTAAGGCAACCACGGGCATGTCCATTTAGCATCCGACAACCTAGGTTGACCTGCGAGAAGTGAATTACAAAAAAAAAAAAAAAACACGTGTGGCACTCGGGGACTGCCGTGGTAAAGCTATTGCATAGCATTTTTTATCAACTTATGCAATTATAATTATTTATTTATTTTTTATTTATGCAGTATTTTTTGTCTTTGATATTAATTCAAGTACAGTCGTACCATATACATACACGTTAAGCGAACGCTCGGCCGAGCTATATGGTAGGCGGAGTGGGGGGTGTTAGGTTTTATTTTCATTACGGAATTTCTTGATTCGGTCGCCGCGCTCAAAACCCGCGATAAAAGCAATGCAATAGCTTAAAAAACGCTTCTCGTTAATCGCTACTACATCCCTGTGCCATTGAATAGCTGTGAGTTGTGACATTCTGGCTACTCATTGGTAAAGTAAGTTTCTTTTTGTGTTCGTAGCTTTGTACCGTAGCTAGAAAACAAAAATAAAAGCTGGAAAATTTCGTTAGGTATAGTACGCTACAATTTTGGAGTCTTCAACTACAGGCATTGCTATGCTTAAATGGAGACTCCTCGACATGCAATGCAAACCCAAAAAGTTATATGAAATAAACTTATTTTATTTTATTTTATTTTATACTATAGTAGATATAGATATATAATACAGGGGGCTAAAATGACTCATTATATACGAGGTAGTTTTACCCCCGAGCTTTAGCGAGGGAGTAAATAGAAACCGAGTTATAATGGGTTTTTAGCGCCGTGTGTTCACTCTACTTTTTAGTACGATTGCGAGAAAATAAAATAATCCAATACAATATGTATTAAAAATAAATTACGGTCACCCATTCAATTTGTAATTATAGAAAAATTCTAAAGATTACGCGTCAATGCCTTTTTTTCATTTTCTTTTGTAGCCGCAACGCAATGCACGCATTCTACCCGAAAAGATCGCCGCTTTTAGTTCAACTATCAAAAATAAAATGTTCTTTTTTTATGAAACAGTAGTAAGTCGAGTCTTTATTCGTGATAATTCTACTTATGAATAAAGACTTTTTCGTTTTCGTAGGCTCGTTGGTACTCGACAAAAATAAAAAATAAAAATAAAAACATCCTCAGAGGAAAATGCTATTTTACCCCCGCTCTGGTACGCTACAATAACGGAGCTTTTGAGCAAGAGGAGTGAAAAAGAAAGTATGTTAGCATCTAATAAATATAAACCCTACTTACGTAAATATCTACATACAGACATAACTCACCCTCATATTACAAGTATATTAGCTGGGTAGGTCCCCAGAGCCGGTCGTGTTTCTCAGAGAGACATATAAATCATAGCTGTTGACTACTAGAATACTGAATCATTGCTGCACATATGAATGTGTCGGCATTCATAACATCACGCCTGTATTCCCAGAAGGGTTAGGCAGAGGTCTACCTTTACCACACCCTCATTTCGCCAGTTATATACTAACAGAAGGGGTCTATAATTAATTAAATAAAACGATACGTCTTTACTCTACGAATCAATAATGAGACTAAGTCCCGTATTACAGAAGGTCATTCAATACTCAAGCATTACTTAAAACTAGTTTCAACCAATCAAAAGGCTCGAATCTAGTTTTAAGTAATGCTTGAGTATTGAGTGACGTTCTGTAATACGGGCCTAAGTTCACGATACAAAAGTGACTTATCCTTTTTTGTTTTAGCGTGGGAACTCATCAAATGACCTCTCCCGCTCTTGGCGGAGCGGAAGGGCGTGTCAAGCTCTTACTGACTAAAACCCACCCGTGTTCCTTCAGTTGCCTGTGCGCCAGGGCCACGGTAACTCTTTCGAACGATCCGCGACCCCGGCAGGCATTGTCCCTATCGGACCCTGTTAATGATGCTGACATCTCTTTGAGGCGCGCGTGGAACACAACGCGCCGGCGACCCAACCCTGGTCCTTACCAGACGGCGAGCTGCCCATTGCTCGCCGTCCGCAAAAGTGACTTATCCTAATGTTTGTTTATAATATTATGCTTAACCTATACGTAGCTCTACACAAGTGGGGCTGTCACGGCCTTCCTACCCAGGCTTCGTTCTTTTCAATGTTGGCCTTCAGGAGTTACGAAGGCAGTTATTTCGACTGATGTTTTTGCGTGCGCATCAGTTTATACCTCCAGTTATCAGTTCTAATAATTCAGTTTCGCGAAATCGTGTATTTAAGTCCCATGTAAGGGGGCGAGCCTATAATGCCATCAATCGGACACGAATCCAGACGCAGGGCTGCTACGGAGAAATTCCAGATGGAAAAACCTAATATCACTCTGCCCGACCCCGGGAATTGAACCCAGGACCTCATGCGCTTGCAACCACTAAACCAACGAGGCAGTGGTGCCGATTCTCTTGTACACCGAACTAAAGTATCACTAAAACTCCTTACATTTGGCTATGAGAATCATAAAACTTTTCTGCAAAAAAAAAAGAAATATATTTTAAAAACGTCAAATTCAGAATAGCAAAATTGCCATTTTCATTAAATTAATAACTCGCCATCTTAGTGCTGTCAAACTAAAATATATGTAGTTAAGTTGTGTCACTTTAGTCTATTTCGGAATGAAAAACCGTCGTTTGATAGGAATAAACTAAATTTTGGTGATATTTAGTCTAGTTTAGAGGCATTTGAGACAAGAAAATCGTCACCACCGTGTCGACATTCACATATTGTTCTTGGGCGGATAACTAGCGACGCCGCCCCGGCCTCGCACGGGTGCAATGTAAGTCGATGCCTACTGATGTGACGAAATGTCAAAACATCGAGATTTTTGAGCTATAAAAGCATGTTAAATATTAATGTGTTAAACACATAAACCTTCCGAAATAAATTTTCTAAATGAAGTTGAAAACGGCATCAAAATCTATTGTGTAGTTTAGAAGAACTAAGACACAGACAGACACTTCAAGTGACTTTGTAAATGGATACACAGCGAGTTCCAGAAATGTGTGGCCATATTCATCGTAATCGCGAATAAAATTATCAGCTGCAGGCTTAACATGACGTTTTCTATTTCTTGAAAGAATAGACACCGCTATTTCTATACAAAGTGACATTTCGTTTCTCCATTTTTGACATCGCACCGTAAAAATCCTTCCAGTCTGTCATTTTGTCTTTATTTTCTACCGATCGTTATCTAGGTCCTTTTTTACGTAGACTATTTAAGGAGTAAGTTTTCTCCCCCAAACTGTCAAAATGCCACTGACAACTGAAAGTTGTATACGGTAGTGAAGACAATTTGATTTTGTAATCGCCATGCTAAAGACAGTAAAAAACTTTTTACTCGACGGCCACAATGTATAAAAAGGAAGTTTTCACTTTTTGTGTAGAAAATGTGAAAAAGTATTACCTACATGTTGAGTTTTAGGAGTTTAATAAAGGCGGTCGCAATTTTCATTACTTTTGCGATAGGACAAACCATTTTAGAGATAATAGGTCTTTACCTATGAAATTGCCGTTTTGTATGAAAAAATTTAAACGAATTTTTTTCATGAATTTTTTCATTTGTATTAATCGAAGTAATCACCCATGCAATCAATGCATCTTTGCCATCGCAGTGGCAGTTTATTGATGCCCTTCTTAAAGAAATCAGCTGGACGGGAGGCAACAAATTCTTCAAAGGCATTTTGTACTGCCTCTCGGGTATTAAATTTTTTTCCCGCCAAGAAGTTATCCAAATTCTGGAAAAAGTAGTAGTCTGTAGGCGCAAGGTCTGGTGAGTAGGGCGGATGACGGAGAGCTTCCAACCCCAGTTCTTGCAACTTGGAGACCGTCTGCTGTGCAGTATGAGGTCGCGCGTTGTCGTGCAGGAGCAGCGGAGACGAGCGATTGACCAATGCTGGTTGGAGATGCGCCAGCTTCTCCATCATTGTGTTCAGTTCTTCACAGTACACATCTGCAGTAATGCTCACCCCGTTTGGTAAGAAGCTGTGATGAATCACACCGGCGCTAGACCACCAAACAGTGACCATCACTTTTCTAGGGGTAAGTTTTCGTTTAGGGCATTGTTTAGGTGCTGAACCAGGATCCAACCAACTTGCTGAGCGCTTACGGTTATCAAACAGAATCCATTTTTCATCGCAGGTAACAATGCGGTTCAAAATTCCTTCATTTGTGTGTCTGTTGAGCAGTGCAAGGCACGTCTCGACGCGTACTTCGCGCTGGCGATCATTGAGTTCGTGGGGCACCCATTTGTCAAGCTTTTTTACCTTGCCAATTTGACGCAAATGGACCAATATTGTTTTGACGCTAACGTCGAAAGCTGCTGCTAATTCAGCCGTAGATTGTATATCATCAGCTTCCACAATCGCCTTTAATTCGTCATTGTCGACCAAAGTCTTCGGACGACCGCGAGGTTCATTTTTCAGGTCGAAATTTCCAGAACGGAAGCGAGCAAACCAATAACAGGTGGTGCGTTGGTTTGTAGAGTTAGCTCCGTAAACGTCGTTGATGTTGCGTGCCGCTTGTGCCGCGTTGCTGCCACGACGGTACTCATATTCCATAATTACTCGAATTTTTAACGTATCCATGATGACGAAAAAGATTGAAATGCGATGAAAATATAACACTAATCAATAAAGAAATGACTACTTTTAGAAAAAAAAATCCATGTTTTTAAAATAAAATTAATTTAAAATTAGAATTCATAGCCAAACAAAAATTATTTTGATTTGAAATGGCCAGTACTGCAGAACGGCAATTTCATAGGTAAAGACTAATATAAGCAAAATAAAAGAAAAACTTGAATAAACTACTGAATTTCGTAAAAAGTGCAGTTAAACTCTTTCTACTTTGCTGCCGTCGTACTGTATTCACGGAACGTCATTTTTGTCTATTCTTCCGTCGACAAAACGGTGCTCGTGCTAAGCCTGCAGTGAGCTGTTTCAAACATTTTGGTTTAGTAGGTATTGAAGTTTTGTATTAGACAGCTAATTATTTATTCGCAATTACGATCGAATTCGCAACGAGGTGATCCGGCAGAGAACCAAAGTTGTCGACATAGCTCACAGAGTAAGCAAGCTGAAGTGACAATGGGCCGGCCATATTAGCCGTAGAACCAATAACCGCTGGGGTAGACTTTTTCTTGAGTGGAAACCGAGAATCGACAAATGTAAGGTAGGACGCCCCCAGGCTAGGTGGAGCGACCATCTTCGTTGGTAGCAGCTGGATGAGAGTTGCCGAAAATCGAGTTCAATGGCGTGCAATAGGGGAAGCCTATGTCCAGCAATAGACAGCTGTAGGCTGGTGATTATGACGATGATGACTTTTTGAAAAAAAAAGCTGATCCATTTAGTGTTTATAAGTCGGAGACATTTTCAGAACCTTTCTATGAGGAGTTGAATGTACTTCCAAGTATTGTTTCATCTTCATAAAATTATCTTGTTTTTTTAATAATCTGTGTTCGATGCGTTACTCTAGATATATATCAACTGTAAGTACAATATTGGGATGCATAACTGGGTTATCTAAAACTATTAGTACATACCTATAAAGTCTGTTCCAAAAGTATCTGATGAAGGTGTAAACAAAACCTGTGGGGTAATTACGTAACACACTAAAAGTAGGAATGGGTTTCATTTTGACAGTTCAACAACATTCATTGCGTTATTTACGTTGTTGAGCAGACAAACTTTTCGAACTTATGAAGAAATGCATTAGCAATAAGGCTACAAAATGATTCAGATGGTGGTAGGTAATGTGTTACGTAATTAGGGTGCTGTTCTTACGCAATGACTCACTAAACGCAGTTAACACATTAATTTGTACATATTTATTAGGTTTCAACGTTATATTTAACCAATTTTTCGAACAATTATTGTTTGAATAACATCATTAAATTGTTATTGAAAAAACATCGACGAACATTTAGGTTATAACATTAACCTCAGCAAGTGTCAAATGAAAATCATCTTTACGGTCATTTCAAATTACATTTTCGGGTACATGTATTCAAATAATCAAATCCAAGCACTCAATGTGTAAGTGGCACTACAAATTGACACGCACGTGTAAAGTATCTAAAGAAATTGTAAACAAATGGATCAAAAAACGTAGGTTCTTTTTCTGACCCATTTGTTTACATTCTCATCAGATACGTTTGGAACAGACCATAGTATACAGCACAATATTGCTAGTAATCAACTGTGTGTGAAACCAACGGTCTCATCGATAAAGCTCACTGATCCAAACTGTCGAGATATCGATAACACGACAGGGGCTCTACTCTCTAAGTCAGTCAACGAAGGTACGCGCCCGTCCGAAAGTAGTTAATCCATCAAAACAAGTATCAAATTCAATTTTGCGGAGGGAAATAATACATCAGGAGTAGAGACAACTGTCAAATCGTGTTGTCATTCATTCTTAGTTTGGGCCTCAAACTAATTATATATCCGTAAGTGACACAGAGTAGGAAGGGCTCGTAATTTCAGCCGAAACTACGGAGTTCGTGCTTATAGAATAGGCCCCCCTGATTTGATCAGATAGCGAGCCTTCTGCAATACACAATCTAATGTGATATGCTGTTAGTTGGCGTCTTGACGATCGATCTCTGACTGTTCTATGGCTTTGAAATTCTATTTAGTCATCATCATGATTGGCAGCCTTGTTCCACACACTACTGAGTATAGGCCTCCCCCCTCTTGTGCCACGCTTCCCTGGTCTGTAAGGGTCTCAATCAGGCCATCCCCGTGACCTTCTATAGATCATCCACCCACCCACCTGGCTTTTGGTCTGCCAACACTCCTTCTATTTAGTCTATGTGACAATAATTATCTATTATAGAATAACTTACATGACTGCTACTTTCTTTTATTTTTTTAATCTGCTTGACAAAATCTTAATCATATTTTTATTTATTCTACGACATTAAAATGTTTATACTTATACTAATAATAATTAATTGAATTTATTCAGACAACCATTGATCCATTACATTTATATTTATATTGTTAGTATGAACTTGTAGCGGCATATACAACGTCACATGCGAGCTACGCGTCAGACTGACGTCACGCAAAATCCTGCATCGCGCAAGCAGAGTTTACCGCGCAACTAGCATATATACAACATCCCGACATCAACCGTCGGGCAGTTGCCCACCAGACACTACACCCGTCTGGTCAGAGGATCCTCCCTTTTCTATAGAGTATGAGTGAACTTTACACCCTGTTCCTCATACCTCTATAAACTTAAAAACTATGTTAGTACTTAATAACTAAAAGAGACTTAGTCCTCTGGGTGAGGCTCCACACCAGTGGGCTGTCCAACTTATTGCCTATGACCTTCAGGATGCTGTTACTGCTCCCACGCAATCTGCTTAGTAGTGAGGTTGTCATTTTGCGCCAGATGGCATCAAATCCGTCTGTGCGCGACTCAGCGAACATCGTTGACGCTCTGCAGAAGCGCGGCAGACGTTACAGTGCCCTGTATGGGTTGTTAAACTGGATGCGCTGAGAATTGTAAGCCCTTTGGGTACATCTGGACCACAGGCTCACTGAGTACAGAGTACACAGTACTGGCTGAGTACTAAGTACTTATAATGGAGCATTTTAGCAATAAGTAATACTTTAAATCTTCCAAATACACTCGAGAGCAATGAATCCGGGTCACTTAAAGAATCCTAAAAATCTCGGAAGCTAAAAATGCTAGGTTAATGCAATAAATTGTATTTAATAGACAATGTAATACTCCTTAAATGAAGGTATTAAAACTTCTTAGTTATTGTAAAGTTATATCATAAAAAAATCAAATTTGAAAAAGGGCCACTTTCGAAGATGGAACTACGAAATTACAGCATTTGGTTTTGCTTTTGTTTGTAATCTGTCATTTATGTGGGTACATAAACCATGTTGATAGTGCTCTATATTCATTATTCAAGCTGAAATTATGTCGCTTACGCCTGAAGAATGCACCAGAATACTTACAATGCTGGAAACCGGCCGGAGTCAGCGCGATACAGCCAGGACTGTCGGTGTGTCGCTGTCAACAGTACAAAGAGTTCTCCGACGTTACGAAGAAACTGGTTCTAACCTACGCAGACCAGGAACGGGCAGAACCAGGTGTACCACAGCACGAGAAGACCGATACTTGGTGAACACCATGCTTCGAAATCGCTTTCTCACAGGAACTGAACTCACAAATCAGTTTCGACGCCTCGGAGGAAGTAACCCAAGTGCATGGACAGTAAGACGTCGGCTTGCTGAATCTAACTTAAAACCCCTTAGACCTGCAAACGGCCCTAAACTGGAGCGTGGGCATCGTATTTCAAGACTAAGATATGCCCAGAGCCACGTAAATTGGAGTATTGAAGATTGGTCAAAAGTTATGTTCTCCGACGAATCAAAATTTATGCTCTACAAGCACGATGGAAGACACAGAGTGTATCGAAGACCAGGGGAAAGATTCAAGCAAGCATGCATCGAAGAAAAAGTAGCCTACGGTGGTGGGTCTGTACTTGTGTGGGCCGGAATTTCTTCTGAAAGTCGCACAGAGCTGGTGATCATAGAAAACGGCTCTTTAACTAGCGTAAGATATGTGGAAGAAATCCTCAATGATCACGTTGGTCCATTTATGGTCAATTTAGGTGAGGATGCTATATTTATGCATGACAATGCCCGACCTCATACAGGTAGGATTGTGAATGACTACCTTCAAGAGATGAACATTACTCGTATGGAGTGGCCAGCGCGCAGCCCGGATATCAACCCGATCGAGCATGCTTGGGACGAGCTAGGCAGATGCGTAAAATAACGAAACCCTCCCCCAATCACGCTTCGTGAGCTCAAAATTGCTCTCACAGAGGAATGGGAGAATATTCCCCAATATCGTATAAGGAACTTGGTGTACAGCATGCCAAACCGCGTAAACGCAGTAATGGAAGCACGAGGAGGCAATACGAAGTATTAAAATTCAAGAAAATCGTAATAAAGTTCAAAAATTTCATGTTTCCTATTTTTGTTTTAAGGAGAGATCAGCAGTTTTTTTCTTTATGTAATTTTGTGTTAATAAAATGTATGGTGACTCATATTTTTTTTACTTTCATTTAAGGAGTATTACATTGTCTATTAAATACAATTTATTGCATTAACCTATCATTTTTAGTTTCCGAGATTTTTAACATTCTTTAAGTGACCCGGATTCATTGCTCTCGAGTGTAGTAGAAACAGTAAAAGCGTATCGATAACAGTCCTGTAAATGGTGTAATTTCAATAAATACTTTGAGTTTGAGTTTGAATAAAGAAAACACGCCTGATTGTAATAAATAAAACATTTATTTACAACGGAGTTACGTAGCACTTATTATATTTTTAGGAGATATTAAACAAGAACATGTAGGGTAGAAAAAATATAAAATCTAACGTTTCTTTGCCTTGTACAAAAGGTGGTAGCAACTGTTCATCTCCTGTGAGATTTCTAATAACTTTAATACTTAAAATGCCTTTCAATAACAGTTTTGTACGGTCACATTAAACAAGATAAGAATTCTGAACACGAAATATGTAAAAATAAATTAGGGTGAACTTGGCGGTAGCACTGCCGTGCACGTGACTTAAACGACAGAAGGCGATTACACAATAAATACAGATTTATTTAGAAAGATACTTAAAATAGGAGAAATGACTAGAATCGTGGGTATCACTTTGTAAGGAATTGTTAACCAAAACATTAGCGAAAAATAACAATTTTCACGCGAACTTTTCGGTAAAAGTTATCAATTAAGCGTAAAAATTACTTAATGGAGATGCTGGGAATATAATCCGATTGCGATAATCCAAATAATATAATAATTTAATGCAAAAACGAGAAAACCAGACCAGGGTTTTATTACCTCTAATGGAAAGGAGCAGAAATTGCTGAGTTAATTTATTTTATTTTATCACTAGGACTTTATTACATTTTAATGCAAACGTTTCAAGAATTCATAAAGCTGTATTTGCAGCTGAATTCTGAAAAATATTACTTTTACCGTCGATATTAAAAATATATTCGAGCTGAAGTGCCAATATTGCAAAACGCGAAAAATCTAAATTAGTTTTCGCCTCTTCATTATTTCACATTTTTTAAATTATAAATGGTCAGTTGTATGAAATAAAATATGCTTAGGATTTGGTCAACTTATTACAGTATTAAATTACTTGAGTATTTACAAGCACAGTTTTAATATTTTCAGTTTTGTACTCTTTCGTGACCTTCAATGGTCACTAGACTTGAACATAATACCTATCGTAAATATTTACATAACTAGCCCAGAATATATCCCAGCATGACCCCAAAAGAAAATAATACTTGAAAGAGTAATTTAATCTTCTTTATCTGCCCAAATGCTGTCGCCGTTCGCTACACTGGTTCCTCTGACGTATCTCTGAATGATTGGTAGTTTGTAGAGGTAGACTGACAGGATGGAACCCGCGCAGGCACCTATCCAGTAGACCGTAGCGTGTTCCATGAGGGTATGGCCTTCGCAGCCAGCTTTGAGTGATGTTGCCAGGACAGGGTTGAAGTAACCACCGGAGTAGTCGAAAGCTGGAAAGAGAAAAATAGGTATCTATTATATGAAGTGGTTATAAAATAAAAATTACATACATATATTTGATTTTCTTTCAGTGAACAATTTAAATTAAAATGTCTGCGGTGTTTAAGACCGTAATTTTGAAGCAGTACTTAATTATAATTAATGATTACTTATATTTTTTCAGTAATGAATAACGGAAACGGATTCAGAGAAAAAAATATTATAAAGATACATTAAAGTGTAAATATCTAAGTATTACTACAAAATATATGCTGAAAATAAAGCCACAACTGCCTACAGAGGTTCTAGAAAAATTATTGATATGAAAAGTGAAATTCTGTACAGTGAGAATGACAATGTTGACAATAATAATAATGACAATGAAATGCATAAAGAAAATGATGCTGATCCATGCACACCTACTGAAGCAGACAGCATTAAAGTTAATGGACATTTAGTTACACAAGTATGTACCTTTTCCTAAATGTACTTTGCAAAAGATGGACACGCTTAGGTCCGCATTGGCACTATTATCTTGATAGCGGTAGACGAAAACTGTGTGTCTAGTGAGGACCCCTGCAACATTGATAGCTACGAGTGAGTACGTGTGAGTGAATGAATGAATATTGGTGAATGAGTTGATTTTGTTGAGTGAGTGAATATTGGGTAGTAAGAAGCGAGGTTGACGTTATGGGGGAAGCAAATTGGACGTTATATAATATATTATGTGTGATGAGTAGACTGATGTTGAAATGACTTGTGTGTAAGAGATTCAATAAGTGGTAACTGATTCTTTAAGGAGTTCGACCCTAATACGACTTTGGCTGTAGATTGGTCCAGAGACAAGTCATAATTTTTTTGAGAAGAACATTGCAATGTCAATGAATAAAACAGCATTGCAAAAAGTTGAAGGTGGATCAAAGATCTAGATAGTGTACATTATGTCAGATCAAATATAATAAAATGTAAATTATTATAATTCGTGTATCTATGACAGTGTTAAAAAAAAACAAAGTCAGTTAATGAGTGCACAGTGGTCGTGAAAATCAGTATCAATATAAAATATAATCTTAGCAATAAGATTAAACTTACCAGCAACGACGAGGGATGTTCCAATGAAGGAATCGATAGCTGTGGCGAACCGAGGATTGAGGTCACCAAGGGATTTGGAGACAAGGCGACAGAGGCAGGTGGCAATGCCTTCAACCACGGCACCGTAGATTACTGGCACCTGCAAAATAAGTCTTAGGTAAGTAAACATTATTTATTTTATATCCTCAAGATTTTGATGATGAACTTGTCATAATCAAAGAAATTAAAGATACTATAGGGAGGCTTTCAAAAGAAATGTCACAGAATAACTGTGATCCCTTTTCTCAGTAATATAGCAAATGAATAGCCAAGTTTGACACATCTCAGAAAATTATTGATGTTATCTAAATACTGGGTTAATTACAAAATATTAACGAACAATCGCCAGCACAAATTACCACAAACTGTCAGATTTTCTTGCTTGTTTCTGTATTATAACGGGTATAAAAAGCCACATAACGAAGCTGAGATCACATGAACTCCCCGTCAATGTAATCATTTTTTTGTACTGGACCATACCTGGGAACCGAAAATCTAGTTACGGAAATATTGAACGTCAAAATTCCAGCCATTAGTGTATTTTTTTTTCCGAAAATAAGTTTCACAAATTTAAATACCCCCCCTATACCGTTGCATGGACCGATAAGCACAATGTTTTGCGTGCGTTACGTTGCGCACTACCTACCTACCGTAAACAGCGATAATTCCCACCAAAAATAAAATTCGTTTCCCAGCAATTATTTTTGTGCAATGTTACTTAGTTTGATGTACAGAATGCGTAGTTGGCGGGTATGTGATGGGTCTTTTTACACCCTCTATGTGTGTTTATGGCATCTAATTTATCACATCTACTTTGCCCACTATAGGATGCATATCCGGTACGGCTCACTAATCCTTCCCTATCCGAAGGGCACGTCTTCCTTAGCATTACGCCCCCCGGTCTACTCCTTGATATGCAGTGGTCTCTGTAGCACCATGAAACATAGGGCTTCACGAGTTAGTGCAAATCTTGGGGTTCATTCGATTGATAGTCTGGTCGAACCACGCTGGGGTCGGTTAATTTAATTCATTAATTAATTTATTTAAGTATTGCTGCTTGTTTCCGTATTATATGTGTGTATATGCCTGCATCAATATTGCAAACTTTTTACAAAAAAAAAACAACTGACTTCCAAAGGAACACTACAAAGTAAAAATAACTTTAATTTCGGTAGACTTCCGAAACTAAAGTTATTTTCACTATGTAGTGGTTTTTGGAAGTCGGTTGTTTTTTTTTGTGTTAAAAGTTTTTATTTTTTTTCTTTTCAGTTGTGGTACCTACCCCACAGAAATTCCTATACCACAACTAGCTATGTAATAAAATTTAATAAAATTTTGTACTTTTTATTTCTCGCTTTTTTTGGTGGGTCGGTTTGTAATTTATCTAACTACAATAGCCTAATGTCAACTGCTCATCACCTTTTACACAATATTGAGGATTAAGTTGAGGAGTTCTCCTGGTACTTCACCATTAGCTCCATTTCACCATATGCATTGTGACGAGCGTAAATTGCTTGGCAAACATATAAAAGTAATTGGATCGCAACCCGTGAAATACTTATTATTGAGTAGTTCCGGTGGCTTCATCATCTATGGTCCACTTCACCAAATAGTGCTTTCCAAGAGCAAATGCACGAGTTACTATAAACAATACCCAAATCACTATAGGTGTGCCTATAATATTTGAAGATCTTCCTCGATTTCTCCGGGAACCCATCATCAGAAATTGACCTGATGACAATGGGACCACCTGGGAAGTATACCCCTTGAAACAAAAAAGAATTTTACAAATCAGTTCAGGCGTCTTCGAGTAATCGGTGAACATACATAAAAAAAAGATTCCAACGAATTGAGAACCTCCTCCTTTTTTGAAGTCGAAAAAAAAATAACTATGTAGGCTTATTTTTATATTCCTGTCGATCCTATAACTACCGGCATGAGTTATGTAGATGTATTCGCGGTATTTCAGTTTTCAGAAGTTAGTTTCAAATATTCTGTAGATCCCAATTCTATATCCTAACTTCCTAAACCTAACTTCCTAACTTCCTTCCTAATCCTAACTAATATTATAAATGCGAAAGTAAGTTTGTTTGTTTGTTTGTTACCTTTTCACGCCTAAATCACTGAACGGATCATCCTGAAATTTTGCATATACGTTGTCAGGGGTACAGAAACGGACATAGGGTACCTTTGATCCCGCAAAAAAGTACTGTTCCCGAGGAAAACAACAATAACATCCTTATGATAATAGATGGCGCCACGTGTCTTTCGAATCATGACTGAATCATAACCCGAATTGATGGTCAAAGTCTAAATTAACGCGAGCGAAGCCGCGGGCAAATGCTAGTATATTATACATCCGTTTCAGTTTGTACGAGAACGGCTGAAAGCTTTGTCTGGATCCCACGTTTCACCGCGTCTGAAATCTATTTCCTCGGTCACGTTCCACATTACGAAATCTATGCATGTTCTGACAAGCCGCGCACCAACATCGCTCATTGGACGTCTGCATCCAGACGTTTCTTAACCGACTTTAAAAAAGGAGGCGGTTATGCATTCCGAGGCTTTTTTTTTGCAAAACCAAAGACACCGATTTCCGAAATTCAAAGGTATTTTTCACTCTGAAGTGTTATTTTTTTTTGGAAATCGGTTGTAGTTTTTTTTTAAGTTTTTTCTGAAGCTAAACACAAAATTCTCAGATCAAACTTTGGCTTTTACTTCTCTAAATAAAGTTAGCGTTTCGATTCGAATATGAATCTTATTCTCAAGCTTTCAAAGCTTATAAGCATGAAAATAAGATTTACCATCGCATGAGACGCTTATACGAATATAAACATTATTCACTTGAAAAAAAGTTCATATTCGTATGAAACGCTAAATTAGCAAATTAAAGTAGAAGTGCGATCTGTGAATATTGCACTAAATGTAAAAAGGTGTGTATCTCAACTCAAAGGGCATTTCGTAGAAAATTGCAAAAACTACGCGGTCAAAATATATGGAACAGCAATATTTTTTTTTATTACTGACGAAAAGTTTGTACGCTAGGGTGTTTAGAATTTTTCGTCGTAGGTGCGGGCTTGCGAATGGCGAGCAATGGGTAGCTCGCCGTCGGGTAAGGACCAGTAGTGTTATTCAATACAAATCTCACCGTGATAACTTAAGTCAAGTGAGCTTGTAGTGAGCTGTCATTTCATCTGTTGCTGGGGATTGGCACAATTGACAGCTCACTTCACCTAAGCATCACGGTGAGATTTTCACTTTTCAGAATAGCACTACAGGCCAGGGTCAACGGCGTGTTGTGTTCTACACGCGCCTCAAAAAGATGTCAGCACCGATTGACGGGGCCCGATAGGGCCGATGCCTGCAGGGGTAGCGGATTGTTCGAAAGAGTTACCGTGGCCCTGGCGCACAGGTAACTGAAGGAACACGGGTGGGTTTTAGTCAGTAAAAGTCTGACACGCTCCGCCCGGAGCGGGAGAAGTTATGTGATGATTTCCCACCCAAAAAAAAGGTAGGCCTTGACCTGGGTTAGGGCATAGGATACTTTGTATCCCGGTAGATAGTACGTTCTCGTGGGATAGTTTCCGACCTCCATGCGGGCGATGCCGCGGGTAAAAGCTAGTTACATTGTAAAAAGCTTTTGGTTATTTGAGCTAAAGGAGTTAAATTTGTCCTCGTAGTCCATGAAGCACTGGGTTCAATTGCCAAGTCGTGCAAAGTGTTTTTTGTTATTCCATCTGGAATTTCTCAGTGGTAGCCCGGAGTCCAGAGCGGGAGAAGTTATATGATGATTACCCAGCCAAAAAAAAAAAACACGTGTGGCACTCGGGGACTGCCGCGGTAAAGCTATTGCATAGCATTTTTTATCAACTTATGCAATTATAATTATTTATTTATTTTTTATTTATGCAGTATTTTTTTTTTCTTTGATATTAATTCAAGTACAGTCGTACCATATACATACACGTTAAGCGAACACTCGGCTGAGCTACATGGTAGGCGGAGTGGGGGTGTTAGGTTTTAACGGAATTTCTTGATTCGGTCGCCGCGCTCAAAGCCCGCGATAAAAGCTATGCAATAGCTTTAAAAAAATGGTTGTTTAGAATCTTGTGCTGAATTCATGGTTACAGTTTGCGCGGCAGGTGTCCATGCCACCCTGTAAAGGTAAGTTACTGTCTGCATTCTTGCTTCTAGCTAGACCCAGTTGCTTTGATTGTCTGTTGTCAGTCAGTGAGTAAATTAATAAATTATTTTTACTAATTATAAGATGTGCAAGCTAATAAAATTCAAAAATAAATTGGAATCATCAAGGAATGAAGTAAGTAGATTGGGTGGGTATTTAAAATAACTTAGTCCGACATTGCGCTTCCACCCTATCTTACAATAGATCTTTTATCAGCGTTATCAACGTCGGTACATGTAACTGCTTGCCACAACACGCAACATCCAGCGGGATATCCCAAAAAAAAAACGTTTTAAGCCACGTACACAAAGGCACCGCTCGTCGCGCGACACGCGGTGCCTTTGTGTCGGGCGTCGCGTCGCGCCAGTGTGAACGAGCCTTTACGCGACTGCGCGACTGTTTTAGAGGGTTATTTTTTCACGCGTATATTTGTACGTCTTTGTTCCATCCTGTATTCTTAATACCCTCGATGCATCGTTACAGCTGGATGGATATTTAATACATGAGGTGTCCATCGACTCGTCTAGGTCGTGCAATGATTGTAAGGGAGTTTTACTTTTGTAAAATAAAAATGGCGGATTTAAGATGACGCTTGACCATTCGTGTATCAAAATGGTGGGCTTGAAGAGACGATTCCACAAATCCGAAACACAACGAAGGAGGAAAATTAAAAAAAAAAATGGAAATATAAAAAAAAAATACCTTTACATGTGCCCTGACGGACTCTAGTACTGACATTTATCAAAATGCAGCCCTGTCTGGAAAGGACATCATAATGTAGCACCTCATTCTCAAACCAATCGCTATAGATGGCGTGGTTCTTTGTTTAGTGCATCGCGAAGAACGCTGACACAGCAATTTTAATTATTGTATTCAATTAATTACGTATAAGTATCATAATCAAAAGAATGCATTATCCAGCTGTTATTCATTACAGCAAACAAATCTCAAACTATAAAAGTTACATTAAACATTTAAAAAAAACCCCGACACAAATCATCTAAAAAGTATAAAATTTGGAATCGATCAGACCTGTGGAAGATGCTAACATCCATTCATCAACTAGAAAAGAGCTGACTGATTTTCTTGAATCATAGCTAAGAACACTCCCGAACAAGTCACCTTTCAAACAAAAAAAAAAACTACCAAAATCGATTCAGCCGTTTCGGAGCTACGATGCCGCAGACAAACACACGTTTAACTTATAACACACCTCTTTTTCCGTAGGGGGTTAAAAACAGCAGCACTATATGGTAGCACCTGTGACAGCTTACAAATTATAAGAAAACAGCTTATCATACATACATAAACTCACGCCTTTTTCTCATGGGGGTAGGCAGAAACTTCAGAACGCCACCTGCTACGATCCTTACAAACTCCTTTTGCTTCGTTTACGATCTTATCGATTTGATAAATTAAGGTTTCAGCGCAGCGGTACGAATTTATTGCAACCCATACAAGAATGTAGTATTAGTACATCTGTTTCCATACATTTAGCAGAAAAAACGTGCAAACGTGACAAGCCACCATCCAAAACATAATTGCTTCAGCTGCTAGTTTGAAAGCTAAACCTTATTTCAGCAATACTGCGGAAGATTTCGTTCGTAGACAACTAAATCCCCTAATATGAATAGTTAGTTATTCAAGCAGACATCTTGTTTCTGCATTGCGGTTGCCAGATTTCGTACATATAGCTCTAAGACGTCAGTTAATCTTTCAATTAATTAACTTCAGACGTATGAGTGGGTCTGTTTATTTGTGGACGTGGACATCCACAATAAAATGACGTCACTCTAGAAATGATAAAAGCGCACATTGGGTGTCGTTTTTAACCGGTTAACGCCAACTCCTGTATCATTGATAGGTGAAAATATGTGAAATTGATAATAAAAATAACTATTTTCAAAATACACCATGGTTTTCTGCTTTGCAAAACCAAGTTATATTAAATAGCGAAACTCCATAGACGTGATAGGTATATCTAAATGTGATAAAACAAAAATAAGGATTTGAAATAAATTTTTTTGGTGGTCATCGACCGCAGGTAGGGTAGTTGAAACATCAGTTTACAAAAAAAAGGTTCTTTTTTGTTTTTCTTTTTTCATAGCCGTGATTTGTATCGACATCTAAACACTTTAAGCCAAAAAAAAAATTTTACTCATCTATAAGTAACTACGCTGCCTGCGGTAGACCCCAAAAAAATAATATCATCAAACCATTTTTTTAAAGTGGACAGTGAATGAAACTGAGCCGTCATGCTCGGGTCAGTGACGCTGAATCGGGTACACTCGGTTCCAGTCGGTCGGTGATGCTAAATCGCATATACTCGGCGCTGAAGCGCGTATATTTATTTATTTATTTAAACTTCTCGCACACAATAACATACAAAGGCAGACTAGGCATTATGCCTTAGGCATTCTCTACCAGTCAACCAAGGGTGGTGTAGAGATAAGATGGCAGGTGCTCTGCTTAACTGGCGTTAATAATAATAAAAAAGTAATAAAAAGATAACATAATTAATTATACATGAAATAGGTGTACAAGTACCTAAATAGGTTATAAACTTATAATAAACATACATATATATTTACTATACTATATACCTCCATTATATATAATATATATACACTAAAAGGGAAAGAGGTAATTGAGATGACTACTCAGCATACTCGGCTCCAGTTATAAAGTTTTCACTTCTATCGTGCCGATACCTATTACGTCTGTGGAGTTTCGCTAGCTAATTAAAGACCTTGTATACACAAACACAAATTTCATTCTTCAACAAAACCAGTCAATATACCTGCAAATCAGCTTTGCAGTCTTCAAAAGCCTTGTCCTTATGAGTGTCAGAGATCTCCAGAGCCCAGTACATTTGGACATATTTGAAGACCAGGATACCACCACCCAACTCAGCCCAGGTCTTCAGGACAGCCTTGCGGATTTCACCCTTACCTGGAAGAGGTAGAAAAATTAATTAAACAGAGTTTTCTGTGAAGTCATTCGTCTAGGTAAGTCTTATTCTAATTCTAATGTGTATGTGTAATTTTGTTTAATTTGTTTTTGATTATTTAAATGTAATGTTTGGACTACGTCTGAATTATATGAATTATATATATTATATTATATATAAAATACAGCTTTCATCATGACTACGTAGGTACAACGATCTTTTGACGAATTAATGATATTGATATTGTTTTTTATTTAGCTGATGGTAAACATTTGTTTTGTGAATAAATGTAAAAAAAAAATTGCCATTTTTTATTATTCTTTTAAAATTTATATAAGTTAATTATTCAATGGAAATATATACAAGTCAGACTGAAATAAAAATTACGTCACTTTTGTGAATTGTATTGCAAAAACAATATGGCGGCGGGCGTTCGTTCCGGCTTTGGCAACACTTCATCAGATCCTTGTACTTACAGCAACTTTTTATTATTTTTATGATGCAGTTTTTGTGAAGAAACTAAAATTTCAGACTCAATTTCAGAGTCAAATTTTCAAATTTTGTGTCTGCATCTTCTGCAAGGGGCGTAATGTTGTCTTACCTTCTAATTGAGCTCTTGAATTTCGACACTAACAAAGCGTAGTCTTCAAAACTCACAGTATGAGAAATAATGGAATTCTCCTTTACGTTATACGTTAAAGAGTAAACTTGACTATCATAATATTACCAAAATCTGTGACTGGTAAGTAAATCAATCCCTACCAGGATATACTGGTACTGTTCACCTGCATCATCTCACTGCTGGCCAAAGGTGCTTGCTATCTAGGGCTAATGTGACCCGCTGGTCGTTTGTTTGTTCCATCGCTTCCTGCCATCTTCTACGGGGTCTGCCGAGACACCTTCTACATGTGTCAGGGCTCCACATTCCAATATTTTGGCCCACAACCCATTGGGCGTGCGGCAGACGTGGTCGCCCCAGTTGCATTTCAACTTTGCGGCGTGGTGTTGCGAATATGGTCTAATTGGACGACTTGAATTCGGCGCTCGACCAGCACCCTAATTACGTAACACACTATCTATCGCAATCTGAATCATTTTGAAGTCTATTGCTAATCCATTGCTTCATATGTTCGAAAAATTTGTCTTCACAACAACGTAAATAACGCAATGAATGTTGTTGAACTGTCAAAATGAAACCCATTCCTACTGTTAGTGTGTTAGGTAATTACCCCGCTGGATGGAACATTTTTTTTTTTAAATACCTTCAATAACATCCTCGATGTGTGTGTAGGGACAGGCAGTAGCATCTCCCCAGTTGAGTGACCACCAGATCGTCAGCGCGAACAGGAATATCGCATACGTCCCTACGCCGAAGTTGTCGGCAACTGAAATTTTGTAAAGAAATAGTTAGATCCGTATGCCTATGCCGATAGTAATATCTTTAACTCGAGGAAAATAACTATTTTACTAACGTTAAACGGGGTGAATAGGGATGCAGGGGTGAATCGGGACGAAACTTTAAAAGGGATTTTAACATTGAAATAATAAAGTTTGTTGCCACAAAGAACTAATGTGTTTACTGTATTATAATTATCGTTATTTTGAAAAAAAAAATTGTAATTTTTTTTTTTTTTTTTTTAATCTGCATCCCTATGCACCCCGTTTGTACAGTATTCAAAACTTGATACCTAAGTGACACGCAAATACAATAGTTTGGAGCTACACCAAACGCCATCATCGTCATCTGCTAAACCGTTTTCACAATTATGTTGAGGTTGGCTTCCAATCTGACCGAATGCAGCTGAATACCAGAACTTATTTTACATGGAGTGGCTGCCTGTCTGATCTCCATAACCCAGTTGTTAGATAACAGGTAGAATAGAATAGTATTATGTACCTCCTCCTCCTTATGTCTTACCTCTTGGTAAGACTGGTTATACCAAACATGCCACAAATATGATACCCACGACAGTGTATCGAAGATCAATAACATTTGTCACGGGTATGTATCCCAGGGCCGCCAGTCTCGACATAGATACCGACAAAAATCAGTCGTTAAGTCGTATCGATGTCAAAATCCTTCAATAGATTTTCAACTTTATGTCCAAAGCATAGGTTGAAAATCTATTAAAGGAATTTGACATCGATACGAATTAGCGACCGATTTTTGTCGCTATTCATGTCGAGACTGCAGGCCCAGGCCCTGCAGTCTCGACATTAGATAGCGACAAAAATTCGTCGTTAAGTCCAATCGATGTCAAATTTCTTTAATAGATTTTCAACCTTATGCTTTGGAAATAAAGTTGAAAACCTATTAAAGGAATTTGACATCGATACGACTTAGCGACCGATTTTTGTCGCTGTCTAATGTCGAGACTGCAGGGCCAGGGCCGGCAGTCTCGACATAGATACCGACGAAAATCGGTCGTTAAGTCCTATCGATGTTAAATTTCTTTAATAGATTTTCAACTTTATTTCCAAAGCATAAGGTTGAAAATCTATTAAAGGAATTTGACATCGATACCACTTAGCGACAGATTTTTGTCGCTATTCATGTCGAGACTGCAGGCCCAGGCCCTGCAGTCTCGACATTAGATAGCGACAAAAATTCGTCGTTAAGTCCAATCGATGTCAAATTTCTTTAATAGATTTTCAACCTTATGCTTTGGAAATAAAGTTGAAACCTATTAAAGGAATTTGACATCGATACGACTTAGCGACCGATTTTTGTCGCTGTCTAATGTCGAGACTGCAGGGCCAGGATAACAAACTTTTTACGAAAAATTCGCAAATATTTACGGTTGTGTCAACTCTCTATACGAATTCATAAAGTCACTTTTTTCAACTCCTTACATTTTGTTGTCCATTGATGAAGATGGATGGATTGTGTGAGGGATGATACGAAAGAAAAAATACAACCGATTTCCAAAAAACTACACTTAAAAGTGAAAAATAACTTCAATTTCGGAAGTCGGTGTCTTTAGTTTTGTATTTTCATTTTATGTCACCGACTTCCGACATTAAAGTAATTTTTCACTTTTCAGTGTTGTCTTTTGGCAGTCTTTTTTTTTTGTAAAATAGTTTTTATTTTCACTTTTTAGTTGTGGTACCTACCCCACACAAATTAGTATACCAGTACTTGATATGTAAATAACAGTGACAGGAAATTATTAAAACATCATCAAACTATATTGAGTGGAAAAAATACGCATTATTAAGGATAACTCAAAAACTACTAATCAGATCTTGATCAATTTATATGAGACCACATGAGAAGCACCAACTTACAAATAAAAAAAGAATCATCAAAATTAGTTCACCAAGAAAAAAGTTCTAAAGAAACACACATAAAAAAACCTCCCGTTTTTGAAGTCTGTAAAAAAAGGAGTAAATGATTGAGTGACGGTTGACAGGGGAGAATTGAAGAAGAAAACGTGTTGCACCAACCACAAGTATCATGAGAGAAGGGGAGGAAGACAATGATCACATTTTGTTCTCCATTCATCATTCTTCTTCTCTTATTCCAATTGATTTGGGGTTGGCGCAGCATATAAAGAAAGAAAGAAAATACGTTTATTTGCGGTAAACATGACGCAAAGAAAAAACACACAAATACAAAAAAGAACGAGTTGAGGGAAAATATGCGTCACATCCACGCAAAACGGCAATCGCTCAGCATAATGCTACGACCCTATGCGATACAGAGCCCCAGCGCTGGTTTTCAGCGATAGCCGGCGCTGACGTGATGACGTCAACCAGTGCAGCATACGAAAATTAAAAATAAACAAAAAAATAAGAAATAAAATAAATATACTATAACTAGTTCAAATGTACATAAACATAATATTCATAAGCGATAAGACCGCCCACTGTGTCACCCTGTGTAAAATATCTACATTTATATCTGTAATTTTTATGCTGTATATAATAAAGAGTATTCTGTTCTATTCAAACTCAAACCAAACTCAAAGCATTTATTTCAAATAAACCAATTACAGGCACTTTTGAATTGTCAAGGGGTCGGTCAGTCAGAAAGATGAAGCTAGTTGCCCATTCCAAAGCGTAGTAGGTACCTATGGAGAAGAACGGGCAAGAAACTCCATGGACACTCTTTTAAATCAAAATATGGTTACAAATTATTGGTTACATCATTCATGTTGAAATTATGCATGTGAGAACGATGCAGAACGTTAAAAGCGTCCGTAATAAAGAGACGACAACAATTTCAATATTAAATTAAAATAAGCCGTGGCAGCCAAGAGATGATTTCTATTTTATAAACTGGTAACATTCCGGGCAACGACTCATGCGCCGCCGGACTTATCTTTTCTTCCATACTTCTCATTTACTCGTCATCTCGGCAGTCACCGCCTTTCTAGCCATACCATCTTTCACACAGTCCATCCATCGTTTCTTACGACTTCCCCTACTCTTATAGCATTTTCATAAAAATCTTTTCGGAAATTCTTCCCTTTATTCCCAAAACTTACTTATGATAAGTTCAAAGCAGCAGCCGCATAGCTCTGCAGCGGCTATGGCCTCCTCAAACAGTAGCCTGATGAACGGTTCCTTGATCACCTTCTGGACAACCCTCCTTGCACAGTGGGCTAGTAACGATGTTAGGAGAATGAACAAGGTTGACACCACCAGTGGCGCGAAGGTCACTTTGTTTACCTGGAAAAAAATAGGGATGGTTAAAACGTACCCTCGATGAAAGGGGGACCCACCCCCCTCAGACCCACAGTGTGCCCCTTAGCGGTCAGAAGACCCACTTTTAGTATATTAACAGAGAGATTTCTTGATGGAGAGTTTGTTGGGCCACTTCTTCTTCCTAGCTAAAACACTAGGAAATGGTGAAGGACGGGCGTTTTGGAGAACTGACTCATGTAATTTTGAAGTTCAAAAAGGGCTGATTCTCAGCCTAATTCGAACAATTGATTTGTGTTTTTTTTTATTGATTAATCTCATGTTGTAATAGGAGCTGACCGTAGTAAGCCCCTTTTAAATGAACTAATCACGTCAGGCCGGGGCACTGCAGACCTCCTTGGTAAGTTTTGTAAATTTATAAATAGATGGTTCCAATTCAAAATACATTTTTTCCATAATTTTGCGGAGTTTCGCTAGCTAATTTAAGTTGACCCTGTATACGAGGTCTAGTGGTTGCAAGCGCTGCTGCTGAGTACGAGGTCGTGGGTTTGATTCGTCAGACAAAGTGTTGTTGGGTTTTCTCATCGGGAGATTGTCTGTGGTAGGCCGGCCGGCGTGTCTGGATTTGTACTCAGTTGATGGCCATAGGCTGGCCCTCTATTACATGGGACTTAACATAGCTGGCGAAATGTGGGTGTACTAAGGTATAACTCTGCCTGATCTTTCGTGGAAAACAAGGCGTCATGAAAAAATTAATGATGACCTCTCAAGTTATTCACAAGCCTGCCAATAAAGTATCATTACGAAATCGTATCACGAAAAAGTTTGAAGCATCTAAAAGCTAGTTACTAAAAGTGTCGAGATTGTAACAACAACTTCAATTTTGGAGACAGAGTTTATAAGTAAAGACAAGTTTTACATCTTCACGAGTTCCACTAACTTCTACCAAGTGGTATTCAAATTGTTTGTAACTTTCAAGTACGTTTGCTAAGAATTCCCTTGTATTCTTGGGTTACAGTAACGAAACGGGTTCATTGTTTTTACTTATCGTAATTGGAAGAGATTATTCCAGAAGGCTTATTCCCGTATTTTTTTTTTGGTTTATTTTACCCTTGGATGTTTTAATTTCAATTTTCAAGATAATGTTTACATAAATTAAAAAGCTCACAGTCTTAAAATAATAATATTAATATGTAAAAAAGAAGGGGAAATAATGCAAAGGAATCAAAAAATTCGTCCGCCTCGCTGTCAACAGGAAAAATGCCCACAAGGCTGACAGAATTGCCACGTTGTATGGCAATGCAGATTATTTGACCAGAAAATAGTCCAGCTCTCTGGTCACGTGAAGAGTCGACCAACCGCTTGCCGATGCCTGGAAATTTTCCGTATTAATCTAGTCGCAAACTCATCTCAGTGACATTCAATGCGCAGTAAATTAAAAAAAAAAAAAAAACGTAGTGCACGCCTCATAATCTCATTCAATTCTATAAAAAATAACAAAAAACGAACGAAATGTCCAGTCGTATTTTTATATTACTTACTAGCTGCGCCCAGCGGTTTCACTCGCATAAATCACGCAACTTTTTTTTTTTCGTAAGGGCCTTCTACAAAGTATTAGTTTATTTTATCTAAGTATTAGTTTAGTTTAGTTTATATTATTTTTCTAAGTTTTTTTTATACTAATGCAATATTTTATTTTTTCCGATATAAATAAATAAATTGAATTGAATTAGCAAACTATTAAAAAAAAAACACGTGTGGCACTCGGGGACTGCCGCGGTAAAGCTATTGCATAGCATTTTTTATCAACTTATGCAATTATAATTATTAATTTATTTTTTATTTATGCAGTATTTTTTTTTCTTTGATATTAATTCAAGTACAGTCGTACCATATACATACACGTTAAGCGAACGCTCGGCCGAGCTACATGGTAGGCGGAGTGGGGGGTGTTAGGTTTTATTTTCGTTACGGAATTTCTTGATTCGGTCGCCGCGCTCAAAGCCCGCGATAAAAGCTATGCAATAGCTTAAAAAATATGGATGAAGTCGGTAAAGTCGTTCTCAAGCTATGGCGTGACCAAGGGAAATAGGGATTCATTTTTATATATATATAGATTTTTATTACTATTAATTTACATTGACCGTGATCTTCGAAAGGACTTAGTTTTCGATAATATAGAAGCGTTTAAAAAAAATGGACTCGATTAGTTAAGTTTTTCGGGAGTTATCGTGAAACATACATACAGACACACGGACGTCCACAGTATATTTTTTTAAACAGTTTTTTCATTATTTTGAATAGAAAAATGTCTTTTGAAAATAACATGAGTCTTGAAACTAGTATTTTTTCTTGACGTTTGTGTGCGAATATTATTCTACAATGCGATGTGAAGTAAATAGAGACATTTTTAGTTCAATTACTTGTTCTTTGTAAGGCTAGAGTAGAGCACTACCTCACGCGCTTCGCTTATGAGGCGTGCAAAAGGGGGAAAATAGAGGTATTTTTGACAGATGTTTTTTAATAATGGCCACTCTGATAGTTGCTAAGGTTTCAACGCCTTCTTGCTAAAGATATGTGACATACCAACGTTTCAGCCTAGAGACATCCACGTAGAGGAACGTCTCCGTCCACTGCTGGGCATCCTCAAACATCGCCAATACGACCTGTCCTGCATTGCCTGCATGCAGCTGAATCCCACGATTCTCAACAAGTCATCGGTCGACGATGGTTATGGTTCCAGAACACGATAATAAGGTATGATAAACGTTAACAAAAAAAGTACAATATTTGTAGTGTTAACCCGCTTAAACCACCGCTTTTATCCTGAAGGTTGCTAAGGAAAAAATAAAAGAAAACGAATCCTTCAGTTACAAATAGGAAAATCCTAGGAAGGTAAATTTCCTTGGAGACTGAATTTATTGACACCACAGCATGTTGGAAAACTGCCAGGGTCGCGGGTTTGTCCAAAAGGGTTAACGTGACCCTGGCACACAGGCAATTGAAGGAATATGGGTGGGTTTTTGTCAGTAAAAGTCTGACACGCCCTTCCGCTCCTCCCAGAGCGGGAGAAGCTATTTGATGATTTCCCACCCAAAACAAAAAAAAAACGTGTTGGAAAAAGTCAAATAACACTAAAATAACTTTCAAACTAATTCATCAAAGTCCAAACTAAAACGAAACAAAAAACACCCATCTCCCCGGTCAATGTCAAGATTTTGTTAATACTCTACAAACTACCTTAGAACTCCGGGGAATACCCGGATAGAAACAAGTGGGGCAATATAAATAATGAGTGTAAACGAAGTCTTAGGTAACTGAAAATGTTATATCCCCGGGGTAGAACTGAGAGGGGATAAACACGGTATAAATAATGTGTGTCTGGGACGAGAACCCGACAACTAATATTTGTTATGTACCTTGTTCCTAGCTTAGCTGGCTAGAGGGTGTTGCTTTATGCTTTTGCTGAAATGTTTACAGGAATAATGTTCCAACAGCTTGACTCACAGAAGAATTGAAATAGTTATTTGTTATGCAAGTCTGCAAAATTTTTTTTGGCGCGGGTACTTGTATTGAAACGCTCGCTAGAATCCTGAGCGTAGCGAGGGTTTCAAACATAGAAATATATCTTTCTTATATCTATGGTTTCAAAGATACGAGACGCAGAATAACTTTGCTGCCAAGCGAAACACAACTTTTCGCCACACTATAGCGAGGAAAATGAAAGAAAATCCAAGAAAAATTGTTTAAATAGTACATATTAAATAAGTGTTTATTTATTTAAAAAAATAAAAGTAAAATTACTACAATTGGTAATATTGAAAATATTTTTTGTTTTTGGAACTGTTATGCATTTTTTTCACAATTTTATACTATTACTAGGTAATTTGCGGATCATTGCTCAATTTCATTGGATTCCATTGTGAATGTTGGAGACAGACGGATTGACAGGCGATTCAAAACTATTTTCTATCGTGATGTATCAGTCGTCGTGCTACTGATTATTCTAAAAATGAGGTTGGCGCACTGACATGAAAAAGTATTAATGCATTTTTGTGGACTGGCGGTATAGAAAATTATTAAATAGAAAGGTTCGAAATTCAAAAAATCTTTCCACGCTAGCGGATAAAATGCACTTTTGCATTCAGATTTCGAATAATATACAGAATCTGTCCGAGATTGAGAGGTGAAAAATATGATATAATAAAAAAAAATGTATTTTTTTTTGGTTTCTATTAGATACCGATAACCATAATTATTTTTTTGAAGTTTTTCTAGCTAACATAAAGAGACCCTCCATTATCTATTATTATTTACCGAATCAATTAGCTGGAACTTATGCGGAGAAGGCTAAACAAGCGGTATACAGACTTATTAATCTTTACAAGGCCAAACAGAGCTGACATTTTTGCGAAAAAATAGAAAGGATAAAAAAAGATCGAAGCAGGACGGGGCGTATCTAAGGATCGTAGCAGGTGGCGTTCTGTAGTTTCTGCCTACCCCCATGGGAATGGCATGAGTTTATAAATGTATGTGTATATTTTTTTTTTACCTTTTTTATTTAAATAATTTAATTTTGGCGTTCACGAAAATTAAAAAAGCCTCGAAGTCAAAGCTGGTTGGTTGACTTCCAGTTCAGTTATCCTTTTTTTATTATAAAACCTGATGCCAAGAACGCTTTCAAATTGATTACGACGAGATGAATTGGTTTTTAAATTCTGAAGTAGAAAAACATTTCTCTTAGGTCCATCGTCCACGACGACGCTTCTCAAAACTAACCACACAACGCGTTAGTAAGTCACGTCGCGTACGGACTGCCATCCATTGCAAAACTAGTACCTACTATGCCATTCTGATAACTCATTGGTGATTTGAGTTTATAACACATCACTTTTAAGTAGTGTCGTGGATAATGGGCCCTAAAATTTTGTATTTTACACTTTGACACTTTGTATTTTTTGTGTTTCATAATACTTACAACTTTGACAGGTAAGTTCTTCAATTAGAACATTGTGATTTTATTGATTTAAATTTTCTACGTACTTACAGAACGGATTGTTTTTTTTAAATCGTATTAGCACACTATCGACCCGCCCCTGCTTTGCACGGCTGCAATCTACCTACTGACGTGGCGGTATGCCACAACATCGAGTTTCTAAATGATAAATGATTTTATTTCTGTAAGTAAGTTTGTACAAACACTTTTACACGTCAATCATATTTTTTTAAACTAGATGAGGTCGGCGTTTCCTATCTGACTAGTCTGAGAAGAAAGGCCGAAACAAATTCAGAGGTCACAGTCTCTTTTAAAGTCCATATATAATCTTGGTCAGGTCATGCGAAGACCATGCAGATTGGTATCTGAAATGGTCTTTTGAGGAAAGAACCACACAGATTGAGTGGACCTGTCCAGTCAGTACACGCATTTGTCAGTAATCGTGCAGCTCGACTCAGGAAGTCAGGACTTAAGGAGCTCAACGATTCGACGAACAATACCAAAGAAAGGACATTTGGGTAGGCTGCATAAATTACTCAAACTGCCAGATCATAATTAAAATTAAATTAGAAAAACAAAAACAAAGCAATTACCCACATAGTCCTCACATTCACAAAAATTTAAATAATATAATACTTTACAAGTAAATACTCATGTCATTGTATATATAAAATTTATCAATGTCAATGTGTATATATAAATTCGGTAATAATGTTTGAAGACCATGTAGATCGGTGTCTGAAATGGTCTTTTGAGGAAAGAACCACACAGATTAAGTGGACCTGTCCAGTCAGTGCACGCATTTGTCAGTAACCATGCAGCTCAACTCAGAAATTTAAGGAGCTCAACTATTCGACGAACAATACCAAAGAAAGGACATTTGGGTAGGCCGCATAAACTACTTAAACTGCCAGACCAGGACTAAAACTGAAATAATGACCCACATACGAGTAGTCCTCATATTCACAATAATGAAAATAATATGTTATAATAATTCCGACAAACTGTTTTGCAGTTTGGCAGACTAGAAATAGTGTTATTGTTGATACAGATTTCGAATGACTAAAAAAATAAAAGATATAATACTTTTTATAGTAAATATTCATGTCTAAAAGAGTTAGCAAACTAAAATCAACATTCACTGTGTTAATTTATTGGAGCAGCTCAATGCCAAGCCTTTTTGTCCTCAATATAGTCTTTCACAGTATAATAGGCTTTCTGGCATAGTTTCCTTTCTATGCTTTATACCTTAAAAGTTAAGTACACGGACTAGAAAAAAAAGAAGCACACCACGCCTCGCGTATCGAAAGTGAAGCACTATAGGTATGCCGGACCGTTTGTACAAACATGCCTCACGCACACATTTACATCATAAGGTGCCATTACGCGGCACTACGGCATCATTGTAGGTACTGTTTACGTCAAGTAATAAAATATAATAATGCCTTCTTGTGATGTGAAATGGTATAAAAATAATTCATCCCAGAAAAAGTGTCAAGGAATCACAAGACACTTATTCACACACACACACACACACATAGATCGGTACGGTGCTTGACTTTCGATATGCGTGGCACGGAGTCCTTTTTTTTCGAGTCCGTGGTTAAGTATTAATGTATTATACAATAAACCTTCAGAAATAATTATTCTAATGATGATGATGAAAATGGTGAAAACTGCATCAAAATTCATTGTGCATTTGAACAACTGCTGGTGGTCGCACAGCAAACACGAAAAGTGACTTTGTTTTATATTACCTATGTGTGTAGTTAAAGTCAAAGTCAAATAATTTATTTCAAATAGGCACAGAAAAAGCACTTTTGAGGGTCAACATTTTAAAAGATAATGATTACACTCATACTTCTTCCCCATGGGGTAAGGCAGTATCCTTTTCTGGTAAGAATTACACGATCTTTACATTGATTTAATGATGGATCGTTTTTCAGGTCCTTTTTGAAATTTTATTGAGTATGTATCTAAAGTCAGGGAAATTTGTTATTTATCAAATTTATGGACAACGTCAAATTGCCGTGCCATATCCATTGCATACAACTGTCAAAGAATTACAGTTTTGAATTAATAATACCTTTAATATGTTTCTAAGCTATGCATGGTATAATAATATACTTCGCCAGGTATAGCATTCCGAGTCACAGTGATCACGTGGGTGACACAAGCCTACGTCATCACCGCTGTGTTACCAGTAGTGTGTAACAATAACTCCCCAACCACCTTTATTACCTGTGCGAATCCGATAAAACAATGAGGTTTTAACTAACAATTACGTTGGTGTATGTTTAAATTGAATTGTTTCGTTTGATTAGAAAAACGAAACGACAATTTAAATGTTTTATATATATTTTTTAACAGAATGGTGACTGAAAATGTTTCCATAATTCTTGTTTTGTTGCAATAAAGTGGCAACTGGATAGTGACGTAAGCATGTGTCACTCCCGGAATGCCAGACCATGCGGCTTCCTAGAACTAGGCTACTAGGCTTTCTAGGCTTCCTAGAAACTGGAGAGTAATTAATCAATTGAGGCATTCACAAGTAAAGGTAGGTGCCTAGGTGGGTCGTGTTTGTGTTGAGCAAATGTTGGTTCAAAGTTTGTGACATGTCGCACACCTAGATAAAGGGTGGCACAAGTCAAAATAATCCAAAATCGAGTTATTGCGATTATCGGAATCTGTATCATGTTGTATATTATTTTACTAAGATATTAATTCAGCAATTTAATATTTTAGTAAAATAATAAACAACATCATACAACAATAATTTTAAATCGGTCAAATAGAAAACGAGTAAAAGGTTTGTTGCTGTTCCTGAAAAAAGAGGTATTTTGAGTTGTGTTATTCTTTATCTAGTTGTGCGATATATTGGTTGGGTTAGAGGTGGGTTAGGTATGTTCATATTTCTGGAGACCATAGCATATATATTATTAAAGTTTTTTTTAAATTTATACCTATTATAAAGATGCAGTAAAAAGTGGTGTAAAAGCTACGAGAACTTAATTAATTTCTATCAATGTTATTATATCTACCTACCTAAGTAGGTAAAACAAAAGGATCGTTGTATTCCACGACCAATTTATAAAGATTTCCTTTTCTTTCCAATAAAAAATAATCATCGACAGCGGTAGACGTGGTAAAGAATTATCGCTAAACAATCATCAAAAAAAGTTTCCTAAGAATTGAGACCTTCCTTCTTTTTTGAAGTCGGTTAATCTAATCTTACTTTAGCATTGCCACGTTCGGTGGCAACGCTGATCAATGCTGATTCTTTAGCCTAAAAATAGGCTAGCCCTCTGGTCACGTGAAGAGTCGACCAATCGCTATAGCCTGACCGATACGGCTGTACCGCGACTTAGGTATGTGCGCGGCGAGACAGGGGGGCAGCGCGGGCCGCTCATTCGTCAACGCTCACGGCATCCAGCCCCCCCGACTCGCCGCGCATACCTAAGGCGCGGTACAGCGTTATCGGTCAGGCTATAGCGATTGGTCGACTCTTCACGTGACCAGAGGGCTAGCCTATTTTTAGGCTAAAGAATCAGCATTGATCAGCGTTGCCACCGAACGTGGCAATGCTGCCAACCTTTTGGGCACTTTACCCATCGATGCGGACGAATATTTTGATGCTCAATGAGCTTTCTCATTTTTTGATATACTTGATTTTAGTGTAAGATTGTACCTTGTATTTTAGATTTATTCAAGCTATTAATTGTAATAAGGTCATGATTGTACCTTGTATTTTAGATTTATTCAAGTTATTAATTGTAATAAAGTCATGATTAACTAAAAAAATACGTCTTACAAAGTAAAGACTAAATATCCACTCGACGTAAGAAGATAGATTAATAAACACTCATTATTCGTAAAATCTTAACTTAATAAGTCAGAACACGAATATTCTCAACTAAATAATAATCTAGCACTAAATTATTAGAGCTTCGGCAAAAACTGAAGCCTTTGTGACCTAGATTAGCTTTCCCTAACGAGCTAAGTTTTTGCGTCCTAAAAACTACCTAACATGTACTTATTCTGTAAGTTAACAGGGCTAAGTTTATTTTGTGCCGAACTTTATTAACATAATTTTGGTAGAATAGAATAGAATACTCTTTATTATGTATGTAGCGGTATCTACATCGCCACATGCGAGCTACACGTCACACTGACGTCACGCAAAATCCTGCATCGCGCAAGCAGAGTTCACCGCGCAACTAGCATAAATACAACGTCCCGACATCAAACGTCGGGCAGTTGCCCACCAGACATGACACCCGTCTGGTCGGAGGATCCTCCCATTTCTATAGAGTATGAGTGAACTTTACAGCCTGTTCCTCATACCTCTATATATACACCATAAAAATTACAGATATACGTAAATGTAGACATTTTACACAGGATGTCACAATGAGCGGTCTTATCGCTTAAAGCGATCTTTTACAGGCAACCTTTGGATCGATTCAAGGGAGAAGGAGAGACAATAATGCAGGTAGTCCGTGGTGTACCTACTGTTCAAGTATAGAGGAACAGGGTGTAAACTTCAAGCAACCTCTATAGAAAAGGGAGGATCCCTCTGACCAGACGAGTATTGTGTCTGGTGGGCAATTGTCCGACGATTGATGTCAGGATGTTGTAATATGAAGTTGAGCGGTAAGTCTGCTTGCGTGATGCAGGATTTGACGTCAGTATGACGCATACCTCGCATGTGGCGTTGTAGATAACGCTAAAACAGATCTTCAAGGAAAAGTATGCGCTTCGGGAAACATCGTCTATCTTCGGAAATACGATCGCGCTGTGATGAGATCTAATATAGAGCAGTTACAACCATAGAAGTACTTGCCTATTTTGTATTATAATGATTACAAAATTATAGATTAATATCTCTATGTAATTCCAAAAAAACTTGAGTAACAAATCGCACCTTCGGCAGGACAAGGACATAAGTGCACTTTTTGTGATTTTAAAGGAGAGTTATTTTAAGATCTTGTCGCGCCAAGATAGTCAAAAAAATTCACCAATATTACAAAGGCACTGGTGCCCTCTGGCGGCCTTAAGCTGATATTGATACGGGACTCTGACTCTCCGGATAAAAGGGACTTTTTAAAGCACTTTGGCATACTTATGTCATTTTTCGATTTTTGACAGTTATGCCCTTGTCCTACCGAAAGTGCGAAATGTTGATCTGAGACCGGAGTAGGTAACCTGACAGAGAGAAAACTTCAGACAAACGCGCAATGATAGACCGTGCACAGACAAAGCGCGGCAGTATAAAACTTAAAAGCATTGCCTTTGTGGGGGGTTAGGTACTCTGTAGCACGCCGGTCGTGCTATTTCGGAAACACGAAGATTACCGATGCGCAGACTTTTCTGGTTTACCTGTACTTGGATAACTTTGGGTAAGCAAGCAGTATACCAGCTTTCGAAGAAGAACTGGTCTTTTTTTTTTTTTTTTTTTTTGGGTGGGAAATCATCAAATGACCTCTCCCGCTCTGGGCGGAGCGGAAGGGCGTGTCAGACTCTTACTGACTAAAACCCACCCGTGTTCCTTCAGTTGCCTGTGCGCCAGGGCCACGGTAACTCTTTCGAACAATCCGCGACCCCGGCAGGCATCGGTCCTATCGGACCCCATCAATGGTGCTGACATCTCTTTGAGGCGCGCGTGGAACACGACGCGCCGTCGACCCGGGCCTGGTCCTTACCGGACGGCGAGCTGCCCATTGCTCGCCGTCCGCAAGCCCGCGCCTACGGTGGCCGGGAGTCGGCAATCGACTCCCGACGCCCAGGGTGTCTCCTCCTCCTGCGGCGGCTAGGGGCGCGAGGGCGTAGAGATTGCCTCTCCCTCTCGCGCTCCGCCTCCTCCTTCGCGAGCATTACTGCTTCGCAGAAGGAGGTGACGGCTTCCCATTCCCTCTCGCTCCGTACCATGGCCTGAACCAGGGCCGGACGCGAGAGGTCGCCGCCGCCGATCGCCGCCACGAGGACACGGCGGTGCTCCGCCCAAGCCGGGCAGACCTCCACCGTATGCTCCACCGTGTCTTCCGGAAGAAGAATTGGTCTGATGGAAGAATATATATTGAGATTAGTTTTTCAGGGACAGTTGATATTATCTAGATTTTGTTCCTATTTACTTGGACATTTAATTGCTATTTTACTGTACATTTTCTATAATGAGTTGATTTGATGACACTATGATGTAGTATATTTTAATGTTTATGTTCTAATTTGTACTGCTTTGAATAATGGATAAATTTGTAATTATTTGATGTTTACCTATTTATGTTTGTTCGGCGTTGAGGCAAAACATGACTGTGATAAAATTAAAATGTAACATCTTGCATGACATGTTATTGTGTGTATACTCATGTTTTGGACAAATAAAATATATAATATATATAATTATAATTATTTGTAGATTATGTAAGATATATTTTATGTAAATATTAACTTTAATGAATAAATATATACATGACAGAATGAAAAAAAAACTAAAAAATAAAAATAAATTATATTATCTTATCGGATAAACTGCTACCTGATTTTATAAATGCCAGGTAGGTAATGCACACTTACCTCCATTACAACAAACCTAGATACAGTCAACATCAGTGGTAACAGTTGCACTAGGAAAATCGCCCTTAGTACTAAGTATGTCATAACGGCGCTGTCAATGTCAATTGCTGTAAAAATGCGGTTGACTGTACCTACTATTAAAATTAAAATACTTTCAATAGAACCACCTCAGTTACCTATTTTTCTATTTATTTTGAAGTTTTCACAGAAAATAATGTAAACAGTTTCCTATAAAACACACACATACTCACTAAAATAACAATGAACTGGATTATCCAATATTTTGAAGGCCTCAAAACCAGCCAGTGTATTTAAAATTATTTTTAAAAAAAATCTTCAATAACACTTCGTCGAGGTTCATCAAAAATTCAGACCAGTAGCAAAGTTAATAAAACCAGACCTAAAAATGTGCCTGAAAAAGTTTCTAGTTCTCCTTTTATTAAATTCTGACATCGTAACGGGGGCCTACTCCATAAGCACGATGTCTGTAGTTTCGGCCAAAGTTACGGACGTTTCCAACTTCGTGTCACGTACGGACATAACATTAGTCCGGGGCCCGCACAAAAAATTTATGACAAAACGATTTGACAGTTGTCCTTTCTCCAGATGTGTTTTTGCCCGTCCGAAAAAGATTATTAATCGGGAGTATTGTTCAATTCTAAGTACAAAACTACTTTCGGACGGGCCCGTATTTTCGTTGACTGACTTAGAGAGTAAGCCCCCGGTTTTATGGACGCCAAAAAACGTAAAAAGGCGATTTTTGTGCACACATGCCCCAGCCAACGGGTTTGTAAAGAGTTGAAAGCATACCGCATGGTTTTGAAATTTTTAATGTAGTTTTTAATATTTTTTGGAAGATTTGACATAGATGTGATGTATTTTTATACCTTATCCTTAATATTTTTCCAACTTAAAGTGGTTAGCAACAACATCATCCAAGTAACAAAAACACCTATTTATTACAATAGTATTTACAATTAAAATATAATAACCTAACCTAACTAAAACTATTAACATACTAAAAAATAGCATCGAAAAATTCCTCCGCATCGCTGTCGACTGGTAATGTACCCAAGAGACTGGCGGCATTGCCACGTTGTTTGGCAATGCTTAACCTCTGGCCAAGGTAAAAGCCAGCTCTTGGGTCACGGGAAGTGTCAAACAGGCGTTTGGAGATTTCCTTGAACAATACATGGGCATAATCTGATATAATTAAGAGCAATATTACTGATTTTTCACTATCTTACCCGAACACTTTTAAAGAAACATCCTATTTATAAAATAAATTAAGATTTCTTCTGATCACCACCGCCCATATACATTTTTGTATACCTACCTATACTGCATTCGCGATTTGGTTACAAAACATGTAAACAAAACAACAAACAATTACATGTTAACAATTTTTCTTTTTCTTTCTAAACAAAGTGTTTTTGGAAACAATAAAACACTTTAAAACCCACACACAAAGTTTAGTTTGCACTGAAATTCCAAACATAATTATGACTTTTTAATAGTACGTACAAGTCATTCTGAAATCAACTTAATTCAAATGACATCAATTGGGAACAAGGATTTGAGTAGACTATACCTACCTACCTTAACACACCAACGCAAGTGTAACTAGAAGTGCCATCTCTATCCGTCTACATCGAACTAACCAAGTAACCAATCTAGTTTCAGCCGCTCTGTGTTTACCAGTAGAGTGATTGACACAATGTGGACGAGGATGAAAACACACGAAGGCTTATTGTGAATGTTACTGCGTCTATTGAGCTTGCTTTGTTTCTCGAGTATTTTGGTTTCCCATTAATTTAATATCATATTAATAGAATCCAATAGAATACAAGTTTTTACGTACACCATTAAAAAAAAATCGCTTAATACGAATGTGTTTTAAAGTTGTACCGTAAAAACGTACTCGTCTAAGTCAACTATTTACATCGATTTTTGTAAATTTATCAATATCAATTCATCGAGATTTTTTAACAGGGACTTTTGGGGGACACTTATCGCTTATGGGCGAAATGACGATAAAATTTCTATTGTCGTGTTCAGTGTCCTGCAACCGATTATTTTACACCGTGTAAATGAAAAAATCGGCCAAGTGCGAGTCGGACTCGCGCACGAAGGGTTCCGTACCCATTATCTATAAAAACGGTAAAAAATCCATGTCTGTTGTATGGGAGCCCCCTTAAATATTTATTTTATTTTGTTTTTAGTATTTGTTATTATAGCGGCAACAGAAATACATAATTTGTGAAAATTTCAACTGTCTAGCTATCGCGGTTCTTGAGATACAGCCTGGTGACAGACAGACGGACGGGACAGACGGACGGACAGACAGCGAAGTCTTAGTAATAGGTTCCTGTTTTTACCCTTTAACGGGTACGGAACCCTAAAAGTGTCATACAAACAGAAATGAATGTTAAGTCATATTAAATTAATAGATCTCATATTTCATTCAAGATAGTAGGTACATTAAATTATGTAAAACGACAAGCTCAAAATTCACGTTGTTCATAATTCATTGCTGTTTGTTCTGTACTAAAAAGTCGAGTTTATTTTAGTTGGTCTAACGATGTTTATTCGCTAGTTAAACGATTTACGAGTGTTTATTAATGTAACAGACACGTTTGCTACATTATTCACTTTATTTTAGCAGAGCTGTCCTATGTATACCGATTTTATTATGTACTGTACTTAACCTCTGAAAATGTCGTAATTCTGACCCCTAAGGTACAGGCAAACGCCGAGTTTGGGGGTCATCGTTCAATCTGTTCTTGTACTATCTGATTACATACATACATAAACTCACGCCTTCTTCTCATGGGGTAGGCAGAAACTATAGAACGCCACCTGCTACGATCCTTACATACTCCTTTTGCCTCGTTTACACATAGGTCATACATGTACGCCGCCGGTTGCGAGTACCACGCACCTGATCTTTCTGAAGAACATCACCAATAAGGTCACTATATGTCCTCCTAGGGCGTCCCCGAACGACGTTTCCACTCACATCTGCCTTGTAAATACCTTTTGTTAGTCGCCTTTTATTCATCCTCTCAACATGACCAAACCATGTAAGCGAACTCTTTAAAATGTTTGTCACTACATCTTCCTTAAAACCGCACCGTTGCCTTAAGGCTCCCACAGACAGGCGCGACGCGACAGCGCTACACAAAGGCGCAGCTCGTCGCGCGACACGCGGTGCTTTTGTGTCGGGCGTCGCGTTGTGCCAGTGTGTACGAGCCTTTATCACATCATAATTATCTCTGATTACCTATATATTAATAAAAATTAATAAGGTCAAATTAAAATTTCAAATGCCACGTTCCCTGTCTAGTTCTATGAACAGTCTTTTGCGTGTCTTTTATTACGAGCAATCTTACTTAGTAAGATTAAAGAGTTCAGTCTGCTGATGATGTCTAAAAGGCAAAGAGGTCTAAAATCATTGAACTAAAATGCAGCATTCTAACTGCATAACACACTTTCTATCGTATCGTAGGGATTTGAAGGAAATTTCTAATCCATTGCTTCATTTGTATAAAAAATCTTCTGCTCGACAATGTTATTTACGGAATGAATATTGTTGAACTGTCAAATGGATAGCATTCCCCTCGTTGGTGTGTTACGCAATTACTTCGTAGGATTAAAAAAATCGGTGCCAAAAAAGAAACAGCCATGAGCGCTCTGATAAGGACAGTATTCAACTCCGTCTGTGTGAATCTACTTATCAATAGTAAAAGAGGATTTTGCCCTGGATGGCCGGCTAGTAAGGTAGGTGCGATATTTGTCTTTTAAGGGAACCGTACCCAAAGGGTTTTTTTTTTTTTGGGTGGGAAATCATCAAATGACCTATCCCGCTCTGGGCAGAGCGGAAGGACGTGTCAGACTCTTACTGACTAAAACCCACCAGTGTTCCTTCAGTTGCCTGTGCGCCAGGGCCACGGTAACTCTTTCGAACAATCCGCGACCCCAGCAGGCATCGGTCCTATCGGACCCCGTCAATGGTGCTGACATCTCTTTGAGGCGCGCGTGGAACACGACGCGCCGTCGACCCGGGCCTGGTCCTTACCGGACGGCGAGCTGCCCATTGCTCGCCGTCCGCAAGCCCGCGCCTACGGTGGCCGGGAGTCAGCAATCGACTCCCGACGCCCAGGGTGTCTCCTCCTGCGGCGACTAGGGGCGCGAGGGCGCAGTGATTGCCTCTCCCTCTCGCGCTCCGCCTCCTCCTTCGCGAGCATTACTGCTTCGCAGAAGGAGGTGACGGTTTCCCATTCCCTCTCGCTCCGTACCATGGCCTGAACCAGGGCCGGACGCGAGAGGTCGCCGCCGCCGATCGCCGCCACGAGGACACGGCGGTGCTCCGCCCAAGTCAGGCAGACCTCCACCATATGCTCCACCGTGTCCTCCGGTCGATCCACACAATGATAACACCCGGAAGTTTCTTCCCGCCTTATCCGAAACAGGAACCTCCCGAAACAGCCATGTCCGGTGAGGACCTACGTCAGGCGGAAGGTGAGGACGCCGTGGCGCCTCTCAAGCCACTCCTCCAAGAAGAAAAACCCAAAGGGTGCCAACGGAATCCTATTACTAAGCCACCACTCTTCGTCCGTCCGTCCATCCTTCTGTCTGTCAGCGGGCTGTATCTCGTGAACCGTAATAGGTAGACAGATGAAATTTTCACAGATTATGTATTTCTATAGCCGCTATAACAACAAATAATTAAAATAAAATAAAGTAAAATATTAAAGGGGGTCTACACAAGACCGTCCGTGTTTGTTGGGGGTTTTTTGCCTTGTGGTATGGAACACTTCGTGAGACTCGCACTTGGCTGGTTTTTTTTTAATTTTAATATTAATTTAAAACCATAGTTCTGTTTATTTCAATCGTTTGAAGATGACAGAGACTGAATAATATTCTTTTTTTTTTTGGGTTTCTGTTTTTTTGTTCCTATACTTATTTAAATGATAAATGATTTAATTTCTTTATGTAGGTTTGTACAAACACTTTTACACGTCAATCATATTTTTTAAACTAGATAATTGTTGATGATGATTTATTAATAATCGTCTGGCCCGCACGAAACAAGTCGTCGTATGCTTCTGAACTGTCCTATTCCGACGTCTGTGCATTCGACACCGGATTGCATGGTAAAGTAGATTCCATTGGCGCTGACAGACTGCCTCTCTGCAAAGCCTCGGTTTGCAGACCTTGATGAAGAACGTAAAGCTCTAGTGAATGGATGTACAGTCAAAGATAAGATATTTATTTCGCAAATATGAGTACAAAACACGGTGAGATAAAAAACATAATTAGCAACAGCCATATTTAACCAGAAGGTATGCAAAAGTACAAAAATACACGAGAGATGCTAAAGATTGATTAACTATACATAATTACAATTTAATTATAAAGTGCTTCAATAGTTATTTATATTATAGCTACACAGTTCTTCTGCAGTCAACTTATTTCATATTGGAATTAAATTCAAATAAAATAAAATAAACATGAAATGTCATATTTTTCAATTTCTAATCATTATAAAAAGTAATCAAGAAATGCCTTTCTCCATTAAAAATTCCGTCACAATATAATTTTGCTAAATTTTATAATTTAATATAATTTTAAAATTATCTTTGCCTACTAAAAAAAATCGAAGTATTATTTTAAAGAAATAAATATGTTAAGCACCTTAAAGCATGGCTGGGATATTAAGCATGGTGATCAATGCTCGTGCCATATCTGTATGGGAAGATGCATTTCCCCTGCAGTTGGATGAAAATGGATAATTTTTACTTGCTTGAGTTTTTCGACTACGTCATTGCCTACATTATTATTGAAAAGAATAGTTAAAATTAAAAAACCCCCGACACAAAAAAAGAGCTGATGACCTTGAAACGGCTGAACAGATTTTGATAAAACATGTATAAGAATCACCGCTAGAAAACCTGCTTTTCTAATAAAAAAAAACCACATCCAAATCCTTCACCCGTTTAAGAGCTACGGTGCCACAGACAGACACACGCACAAAGCGGTCAAATTTATAACACCCATCTCTTTTTGTGTCAGGGGTTAGTGACAGTTCGAAAAAGTGACATGCACTTGCTTTGTGTGAAAAGTATTAGGTTGAAAATGGCTTAACAATAACATTCCTTGACCGTACTTAAACGGATATAATGTGTCGGAACCGACCAAACTTGTCATGTTAAAGAAAGAAATAATGGGTCATTCGCAGAAAAAAAATACATTTGGAGATTTTTTATATCCCATGAATTCATTACCAGTTTGAAAATATATTATCTAAAGAAATGCATACTTTTGCATTTTTATCGTATTATAGAGGTCTATGGTAGTAAAATTATGGTTTTTTATTTATAGTTTCATTAACAAAATTGAAGCAATAATTTTTCAAACATAAGTTGCAACTTGCCTGTCATACATTTTATTAATGTCCCAATTGATACTTGTCTGTCTTCCGAAGCTTGTTGTTACGAGATTTTATCCCTATTTTTGAGCTTGGTTGTAATTTTCTTACTTTTATTAAGCTTATCTACAATATGTGTGCCTTTAATAATGTAGTTTTTCAACGTAACATCATATTTTTACAGCCATATAAACATGTCCCAGAAATCTAAAGTTTCGTTACTAAGGTTTATTAACGAAAAATTATTCTGAATAAATTGCTTTTAAGGCTGGCACTGTATTATTTAATATTCTGGCAGTTACACGTTAGCATCTGTGAAAATTATTCAACAACGAGGCCATTTTGTTGTCAAACGAATTCAGCAGGTTCTTGTTGAAAGTGGTTTTTGTACAAAAAATCTCAGGGTGATTAACGACAGTGACCTTATGTAAAAAATTGTACTAATTTATCCAGTAATTATAGTTCCAGTGCCAGTTCTCATAGATACAACACGTTGTTTTAATGGAAATAATTTATGAGGTTATAATTTCTCAGCTTTTGTCCTCAGTTTCGTTATATTTTGTAACGTTAAGAAACTGAGAAATTGTAGAGCTTAGTTTACACATTTAATATAACATTAGTTCTGTCACTCGGTTGTGAGTATCAATTTTAAATGCCTGTGCTTGTAAAGTTTAGCATAGTTAATCGGTTTACTCATTCGTTTATATGGCATTTAAATATCAGTAGAGTTGGATAGAGAGAGACGCCATTATATTGTACCTATCGCTCCATATGTACTATACCTTATGACATCAGTTTCGTGACAGAGATCCTCAGTATCGTTACCTATCAGTTTAGTTAAAAAATTTAAAATGTACACTTTTTTCTGAGTATTACCGTAATAACGTTAATTTGGACACAGTTCGTGCAACAAAATACAAATACCAAAATAATAAGTGAAAATATTGAAATTAATAAAATGAAAATGAAATAATGTTAACGATAATATTGAGACACCTGTACTATGTGATATACCTAGATATGTAGTTAGTGAATTTTAATATAATACAAAACTCAATTTTCCATAATTAAGTTAAAATTGATTACGTTGATTTCTAACGAAATCAATTTTAATTTAATTATGGAAAATTGAGTTTGCGAGCAAAAGCAAAAAGGCTTTACATTGGTAAAGCCTTATCGCTTTTGCAATATTTAAATTAGTATGAAATAAATGTTATTTCATTATAGATATTCACGGACTAGAAAAAAAAAGGAGGACTCCGCGCCACGCGTATCGAAAGACTATCTGACTACTCTGAGAATAATCTCAGAGTAGTCAGATAGGAAACGCTGACCTCATCTAGTTTTTTATGATTGACGTGTAAAAATGTTTGTACAAACTTACTTATACAAATAAAATAATTTATCATTTACGAACGACAGCCGGGGCAATGGCTTAACGTTCTTTGCGAAGCACGGAAGAGTCTCGGCATGTAATTAACGGTCACCCATCCACGGACCGACCTCGCAGATCGAGCCGTACTGCTGTCATTATGTAGCCATAAACCACTCAAATCAAATCAAAATATTTTATTTCACATAAACCTACATGGGCACTTATGAAACGTCAGAAGCTAGGTGCACGGTTCCAATTGGTTGTTTCCTATGGAAAAGAACCTGCAAGAGACTCCACGGTTAATCTTTTAAAAATAAGGGGCTTCTACAATGTTTCAAATTACAGTGTTGATAGGTATGGGAGAGCAGTGTAGAGCTGTCAACAAGTAAAACAGGAACTCAACAAAATATTTTAAAAAAACACTCTATTATACCTAATATTCAATTAAAATACGACCTCATTTAAGTAGGAACTACATAACTTGTTAAATATCTACATGATAAAATGATTCCAGATTGGAACTATTCCAGAAAAGTGTTAAAAACAAATATGAGAAATATATTGTAGCCATTTCCGTATTATCAATAAATAATTTTCCTCTTATGCTACTACGGTGAAATTCTTCTAATATATAAAAATCTCGTGTCACAGTGTTTGTTATCGAACTCCTCCGAAATGGCTTGACCGATATTTATGTTTTTTTTTTGTGTATATTTGGTAGGTCTGGGAATATTTTATACCGCTGCGGGTGAAACCGCAGGGCGCAGCTAGTAATATATAATGTAGGTACAGTAGTAGATTAGCATTAGCAGTAAAAACAATCAATTGGAACCGTGCACCTAGCTTCTGACGTTTCATAAGTGCCCATGTAGGTTTATGTGAAATCAAATATTTTGATTTGATTTGAGATACCTAACTACTTAAAGACGAAATAATCTATTTTTAACTATGTTATTCCTTCATCAAAATGCAGTTTACATATTGTTATCCCTTCTTATTTCATTACTATTAGCATATAATTAGGTTTTTTTCGCCATAGCTAACTAAAATGTCCTCGTCTTTACAGGGGAAAAACGCTAAATTCTGGTTAGAAAACCACTTCCTCTCTCCTTAAACATCGTCATTACATTTAGTTTCTTTGCTCTTGTTTCATGTTTATTATTGTATATATTACATGTAGATAAGTATACATTGATGTATGTACGTATTTGTTGTAAATGTAAATGGTACACCACTGACTACCTGCATTATTGTCTCTCCTTCTCCCTTTAATCCATCCAAAGGTTGTCTGTAAAATATCGCTTTTAGCTAAAAGACCGCTCATTGTGTCACCCTATGTAAAATTTCTACATTTATCTCTGTAATTTTTGTGGTGTACATAATAAAGAGTATTTATTCTATTCTATTCTACAGTTTAGACGACGAAGGACGAAAATGTTTGGAAGTTATTCTGTAAACTATTTAAGTGTATCCACTTTCTTAAAAACCGCACAGTTCACAGTTTTGACGTTAGTATCCTAAGTTCAAAGTTGATCCGATTTCCTTGAAATTGAAAACGATTTTCCTGAAATCAAATGTGCATCTTTTCCACGGTATAGTTTTCCAATACTTTGATTATTTTATTTTGGACTAGCGGCTTCGCCCGCGTAGATGTCGGAAAGAATCTCACGGGAACGTACTACCGGGATAAAAGTATCCTATGGCCTAACCCAGGCCATGGCCTATCCGTGTGCCTCCTTGTCTCAAATCCTTTCAGCCGTCAAGGCGTGAAAAGGTAATGTTAAGAACATAAATTAAAATCTCCTTTTTTTTAAATTATTATAACATGTTTTTATAATTCTAATTAACAAACAAAATAAAAAATATTATTAATTTTAATATTATCACCACTAATTTGAAACACTCTAGCTATTTGTTAGCCAAGTTATTTTAGGACTTAAAATTTTAGATAATAAATTTTTACCGAATGGACCAAATTTTATGAAATAAAGACTAAACCCCAAGATACGAATTAAGACTATATTTCTAATTCCTCAAATCTCTTAAAAAGATGTAGGTACACAATCATGTCAATGTTACATGTGAATTTTAAAATCATCGCCTATTTTGCCCCCTTGGGGGGTGAAAAATTGCAAAAAGGCTGAAACACATGTAATTCTTTATTTCTTACCGAAAGCATAAATTTTAATTTTCATATCCTTAACTTAATAAATGCTGGGTTTTCCATACAAACTTTCGTCCCCTATATCACCCCCTTTAGGATTATATTCGAAACAAAAAGTAGCTTATGTCCTTCCCCAGGATGCCATAAATCTCCTTGCCAAATTTTATACAAATCCGTTCAGCGGTTTAGGCGTGAAAAAGTAACGTAGAGACAGATAGAGTTACTTTCGAATTTATAATATTAGTATGGGTTATTGGCGAAATAGGCTTTATTTAAATACAAAGAAATATGGAAAAGTATCTTAATAAGCTTCTATTGACTCAAGTATACCATCTCAAAATAATAGGCCAAATTCAATCATTTGGCCTATTATTTTGAGATGGTATACCCAGGCTTATTGAAACTAAATGACAACCGCTGCGCGCCGTTGAATTTTAATAGTTTTATTTCCATAAATTGAGTAAAAGTTTTAACCGTGGGATCTACTCGTACATACTTTATGACCAGTCTAATATATCTGCTGTGATTGTATTAACTAGTTATATTGACGAAAAAAACTTGTCTATGATTTCCATAACTATTGCAGATTAAATTATATTTATGTTGCATTTATTATTTCTGCACAAAAGTTACATTTTTTATTGAACCTGCGGGGTTATTGCGAACACACTAACAGTAGGAATACCTTTCATTTTGACAGTTCAACAACATTCACTGCGTTATTTGCGTTGTTGATCCGACAAATTTTTCGAACATATGAAGCAATAGATTAGCAATAGGCTTCAAAATTATTCAGATTATGATTGATAGTACATTACGCAATGAGGGCTATCGTTTTTGTGCCCACCAGTTGGCGCCACTGTCGAGTAAGGTCCTGTTGCAGTACTTTTATTTAATGTTACCCTATCTAATGTACCCTTATATTCATGGTATGTTTATTTTATTACATTTTAAAACTTCAAATGAATATTTAGATTAAATATAATGTTCCTAAAATTGGTAAGCATGAAGCAGACAAATCTTATTCTTCCTTCAAATGCTACCAATTTAGATCCTAACTTTTACATAAATCTTAAGCCATAATTAATCAAGAATGGCACAAACATTACAGCTATTATGAATCATTCGTTAAAATCCGTGATAAAAATCCCGCAAACAGTGAAGTTCAGTACATATTTTGACATCTAGAGACCTTACTCTACACTGGCGCCTCTCGTGGCTAACTCAAGCGCGATAGCCCTCATTAAGGTGCTGAATACCGAATGTTTCACCAGCTTGCAATTTGCGCTCGACATTAAATTGAACAAGAAGAAGGTTATCTAATTATTTACTAATTATCTTTTACAATGTAGCTTATGTTTACTATTTATTGCTAATTGTATAACAAAACAACAATACATCAATAAAGGAGTCGTGCAACTTCCAGCACCCTAATTACGTAACACACTATCTATCACAACCTGAATCATTTTGAAGCCTATTGCTAATCCATTCCTTCATATGTTCGAAAAATTTGTCTGCTCAACAAGGTACATAACGCAACGAATGTTGTTGAACTGTCAAAATGAAACCCATTCCTACTGTTAGTGTGTTACGTAATTACGAGTACCCTGCGGTTTATTATTATCATAACAATGTGACTATTTCTATATTATCTATGTTATTAATAAGCAATACTGTTGCCTCCTCATTAATAAACGTGGAGTGTAGTTATGCCAAACTAATCCTCGAAAAATGAATGGTAAATCGATTTGAAGGTTAAAAAGGCGGCTGGGACAGATTGGATGCAGAGAGCATAGAACTGTTGTGCAACTTGGAAGAGGTATGTCCAGCAGTGGACATCAATAGCGTGGGATTCCTTAGAAAGCGGTGCTGTCATATAACGGCCGTAAAAATGACCGCCGTGTTCGTACGGCCGTCATTTATGACCGTACAGCTTATTTTACAACACAAGCTTAGTTGCGATAGGCTGAATTGATTAATTGTGATCATTTTGGCGCCAATCATTTACAGTTATTTTTAACCGACTTCAAAAAAAGGAGGAGGTTCTCGATTCGACTGTATTTTTTTTTAATGTGTGTTAGCTCATAACTTTTTTCTGGGTGAACCACTTTGGATGATTCTTTTTTTATTTGAAAGCTGGTGCTTCACATGTGGTCCTATAAAATTTGATCAAGATTTGACCGGCAGTTTTTGAGTTATTCTTAATAATGCCTATTTTCAACTACAACCGACTTCCAAAAAAAAAACTTTTTTACAAAACAAAAACCGACTTCCAAAGAAAAAACGCAAAAAAACGTGATAAATAACTTTAATTTCGGATGTCGGTGGCCAAAAACGAGAATACAAAACCAAAGACACCGACTTCCGAAATTAAAGTTATTTTTCACGTTTTTTTGTGTTTTTTTTTTGGAATTCGTTTTTTTTTTTTGTAAAAAAGTTTTTTATTGTCTTCTATCTTCTTCTAAGAAACAGAGCGAATTTTGAGAGTTTGTGTATATGTGGAGGGTAATCCCCGTAATCACAGCTAATATTTGAAAAATTATTTCACCATTTGGTAGGTAAAGGTTGTGGTGATACTCGTATTCGTCAACTAAGTTGGAAAATGGGCTTATTGGTTGATTCACACGAATTTACTCGCCCGAAACGGGTGAATCGACACTTTTAAATCTAATAGATAAAAATCTCGTGTCACAGTGTTTGTTATAAAATTTTAAATTTAGTACTTAGATGTTTACGTAGTTTTATGTTTCTTAGTTTGAGCGGACTGAAAATAATTCAGTGTGGAAAATAAGTATGAAAATAAATTGGTCTGTTGGATACTTAGGTGTTTATTAATTTATTGGTTTTTTTTTAACACAAATTACATCTCATGTAAATTGCACTCGTGTGAAGCGACTCAAATCAATAGTCTTTAGTAAACGGTGTATCAATCGTCTATAGTCTTTAATTTCGTTGCGTACGAAATACATTAGATACGTTAGATGATGATGCATCAAACAAAACTTTTGACCTATTTTTAGAAATATAAGGGGTGGTCTATTTTTTGCCGTGATCTAAATGGGAGTGTGTAAGTCAAGTGTATGTGTGTTGATAAAAAATATACATCAGCGAGTCTGTTTGGTTGCCAATCCTGATTTAGCTCCGTGTAGGTGTTGTTTGGCTTTTCTATGTTTTGGTTCGGAGTCCACCAAGCGTTCGTGTTTAAATCGTAGTGAAATTATTTTTAAATGAAAGAAATTTAGAAATCTTACTCAATTCTTTATTGCATTCAATATGTATTACATAGATGGCCTAACAAGGTAAAATATCAATATGGACCCTGTCGGGCACAGCAAAATTAGGAGAGATAAGAGGGCTAAGCAGCAATTCAAGCAATTAAATATTATTAAAATTTATTGGATGAGTTTAATTAGGTGTATAATTATGTATATTTATTATATATATATTATATACATTATCAAGTTTATGTATAGTATATTAGTTATTTTTATTTTATGTATTGCACAAGAATAATGTAGGTAAATATTATGAAATTTTTAGAAGTATTTTTATGATTATTATTAAGTTATGCTATTATTTATGTATTTGTATTTTCATATTTATATTTCATTTTCTATATTCATATTATATTATATTATATATATTTAATAATGTTTGCTGTATAAGAGAGTGAATAATTTTAATTTAATTTTAATTCTATTACCTATACAGCGTGTATCAGGAAGGTGTGGTCTTTAATTGTATGATAAAAGACAAACATGAAACTAAACAACTGTTTCTATGGGACCAACAATTTATCGAGAAAAAAATATCAGCCGTCTCATACATTTGGGACAACTGATATTTTTTTCGCGATTAAACTCAAACTCAAACTCAAAGCATTTATTTCAATTAAACCATTTACAGGCACTTTTGAATTGTCAAAGAGTCGGTCAGTTAGTCAGAAAGTTGAAGCTAGTTGCCCATTCCAAAACGTAGATCTCTATGGAGAAGAACGGGCAAGAAACTCCAAGGACACTCTTTTTAAATCAAGATATTACAAAATCCTGGGTACATTATTCTTGTTGCTTCTATATGCGAGAACAATGAAAAAACGAAAAATATATATTAAGAAACAATTCAAAATATAAGATTAATAATAAAAATAAGCCGTGGCAGTTAAGAGATGACCAGTCTCAACTGACGGCGCCCGTTCACGAACATGACGCGTGGATCAGCACCATCCAGCTCAACCATTTTGTAGGGAACCGAATGATCCAACACACGCGCCACCAACAGTGAGACATTTGAGTGCGCATGATTATGATGATGATTACGATGTTCGTCTCATAGAGAAAGTTATTCAGTTTGATAATCTGTGCCACACCCTTAAATTTAATCACACCTTTCTGATACATGCTGTATAACACATTATGCGTTAAAAATGAGTAAAAACTCTAATAACTGCCTCGTTGGTCTAGTGGTCGCAAGCGCTACTGCTGAGCATGAGGTCCTGGGTTCGATTCCCGGGTCGGGCAAAGTGTTATTGGGTTTATACATCTGGAATTTCTCATTAGCAGCCCGGAGTCTGGATTTGTGCCCGTTTGCTGGCAATAGGCTCGCCCCCTATTACATGGGACTTAAACATAACTGACGAAATGTGGGTGTACTATAGTTACACCTCTGCCTAACCCTTCGGGGAATACAGGCGTGATATTTTGTTATGTGTATGTTGTGTAAATACTCTAATTAATAATAGGTATTTACACAAACAAATAGAGCCATTATAAAGTTAATTTCAAACTATTTTTGTTACCAAACAATAACACATTAGCAGGAACAGCAAATCTCCGAAAATATCCCGGAGCTCTACTAATTACTAAACATCTAGTTTGGCAACACAACTTGGCGAAGTTGGCGGGAAAGCATTAAAATCGGATCAACTCCAGAAGTCCGTTCAACTTAAAGCCGTTTGAGTTAAATTCGAAATGAATACTTGCACTTCACAGTTTTACTCGTAATTCCTAGCAACGCAAAGTTTCGCGAATTGTTGGTAGTTGTAATTAAACAATACGTGAAACGAACGCGCTTTTATATTTACATTATCTGTGACGCATATCCAGATTTAATGGAATTTTGTTGTCTGTGATTTTTCGAAATACGAAAAGGAAGTTTTAGTGAATGAAAAGGTTAGGGCTCGGTCCTTTTTCACCATAGCTAACTAAAAGGTCATCAAATTGACGAGGACATAATTATATCTTCGTAAATTTGATGACCATTTCACTTGTCAGCGCTCTGTCTGCGCTGACACCAACTGCGCGAGCATGCTCGAGCATTAGTCTTCACCATAGAATAATAACGCACAGAATAGTCAGTTACGAACCCTAACCCGGGTTGTCCTTAGAAGGTTTGTGTCTGTAGGGTATTTACTGATGTTTCGGCGGCGATTGCTCGTAAGCGTCGACTCGCGCAACCACAAGCATGCTCGAGTATGCTCGAGCGAGCCCGCAGCCGAATTATACAGGGTGGCAGGGACATCGAAGCGCGAACTGTAACCTTGAATTCAGCGCATGATTCTAGACCCCCTAGCGTAGAACTTTTTAGTCGGTTATAAAAAACATCTGCTGTTTCATAGAAAAGTGCAATACATACGCCCTCAAAATGTATGGAAGCAATTATTTTTTTTACGTAATCGCCATAAAATTTCAACGCAGGGGCTTCACGATGCCACCCCGTATCTTGCACGATTTCCAACTCTATTTCGGTTGTGTTTAAGTTTATTACGGATTAAGCAATGAAAAAAAGCTCGAGCATCCTGAAGTTATAGCTGGCAAGTTGCAAAAAAAAGTACTTTACCATTTTATATATTAAACAAACTATCCCCAAACTGAGAATGTTAACACTTAAGCACAGCTAGAAAAGTCCACTATTTTACCACAGTCTAAAAAAATATGACGAGATCACAGCGTAGCACAAGTAAAAATAAACGATCGATTTAAAAACATAAACTGCTAGATGCAGCGGACTGTATCTATCAATTGAATATTTCCTCATTGTGTTGGCTCTGAGTTACAACTGAGGCCAGCCGGTTGCAATTGGTACGGTCGTAGGCCACACGACAGTGATGATAAAACCAGAATACGAGTAAGCTGGCCTTCGAGCACTAAGTGACATACGACTGCGATAGCTCGACGACAAGACGCTGACCTGTCGCATGCGAATTTCATCGGGTGCACCGTGCGTCTAGACGCCGCGCTGTGACAAGTAGCGAGAGCGTGCGAATCGCCTACCCTGTCATTGCAACTCTGCTTCTCGACGCCAAGTAGATGGTTATACCAGGGGCTAAAATCACTCATTATATACGAGGTAGTTTTATTCCCAAACAGTGAGGAAGTAAATAGAAACCGAGTTATAATGGGTTTTTTGCGCCGTGTGTTACACTCTACTTTTCATTACGATTGCGAGAAAATAAAATAACCCAATACAATATTAAATAGTTTACTTTTTTAAATTTCTTCTATTACACGCATTCTACCGAAGAGATCGCCGCTTATAGTTCCATTTTCAAAAATAAACTGTTGTTTTTTTATGAAACTCAGTCTTTATTCATGATTATTCTACATAAGAATAAAGACTTTTTCGTTTTTGTAGGTTCGTTGGTACAGACAAAAATTAAAAAAAAAACTTTTTTCCTTAGAGGAAAATATGCTATTTTATCCCCGTTCTGGTACGCAACAATGGCGAACTTTTTGAGCAAGAGGAGTGAAAAATATATTAAAAGGGTCTGGTCGCCGAGCTGTCAGAGTCGCATACTATGTGTCATGTCTAATTCCATTGAAACTCGGTACTCTCCGTATTCTGGGCCGACTCAAAATCAAAGTGTTACCACTGACGTAGGGCCTTACGATTGTTGGAATTTACAAAATGTTTTTTTCTGTAGGTTAGCTTGGTAAGTATTTTTTGTTTTTTCGCGAAGGAATATCTTATAAACATTCAAACCAGTGATCGCAAAGATACACAGGTAGCCTAAGACCTGCGGGGTAATCACGTAACACACTAACAGTAGGAATGGGTTTCATTTTGACAGTTCAACAACATTCATTGCGTTATGTACGTTGTTGAGCAGACAAATTCTTCGAACATATGAAGCAATGGATTAGCAATAGGCTTCAAAATAATTCAGATTGTGATAGATAGTGTGTTACGTAATTAGGGTGCGGGAGAAGGACATTAGCTACTTTTCATCCTGGATCGCAGACGAAGTCGCGGACTACAGCTACATAGTTTCATATAAATAACGGGTTATCAGTACATAACTTACGAAGATAATTCGATTCAGGGCAAGGACTACTTTGCTCTAGTAAGTGCAATAGTGACCCTTGGTCAATAAAATTTTACGATCTGTATCTGATAAAGAAAACGGACATAATATCACAAGACTTGTAGACCGTTGGTAGTTCTCTTCATCTATTGGTATTTTATTTGTAGAGTCGACAGAAAACGTATTATTTTTTCGCATTTTCGGCCGAAAACCGGAAACTAAAATAACTTTTTTTTGCCTAGCAATAAGTTTTTCAGAAGAAATTTAGTGTCAATCTTTTAATAATAAATTTATAAACCGTTTAAACTTAAAACACACGAAACATTATACGTTTCTGAAAGACATAATGATTATAATTTATTAATACTTAATCAAATAATTTGATATTACATGCGAGAAAAGGCATTTTTTGAAAATTTTCTCAGTTATTGTCTTACTATGCTCTCACTTGTTGTAACTAAGCATTTTCTCTGAATAAGTGAATAAAAAGTATTTATCGGCAAGTAACGCTTTTCACCTACTGCCAAAAAAAAAAACACGTGTGGCACTCGGGGACTGCCGCGGTAAAGCTATTGCATAGCATTTTTTATCAACTTATGCAATTATAATAATTTATTTATTTTTTATTTATGCAGTATTTTTTTTCTTTGATATTAATTCAAGTACAGTCGTACCATATACATACACGTTAAGCGAACGCTCGGCCGAGCTACATGGTAGGCGGAGTGGGGGGTGTTAGGTTTTATTTTCGTTACAGAATTTCTTGATTCGGTCGCCGCGCTCAAAGCCCGCGATAAAAGCTATGCAATAGCTTAAAAAGTCCTGTAAACTCTGTTCACAAATCCAAAACCCGAATATTTTGACAGTTTCAACCAAATAGACGACCGCTATTCTCCCGACAACTATTTGCTGTCGGGGACTAGGCAAATCGTGTAACCGAAAATGTGTCATTTTCGATTCGGAAGCCTGTCGAATGGTTGTGAATAGCTATGCAGAACTATCAAGGCGCTGTCAGATTGTTGCCTATCAGAAACATTGTGCACGATAGTCAATTTTATTGGCTCTTACTACTTGCACTAGATACACAGCTGATTTACAATCCCGCGGGTCAGTTCAACAAAATAGGTCACATGTAAATGATGGACTTATAACAAGTCGTACAACATGTCGCTTGGTAAATAGTATTGTTTCACTGTAGTAACCTACGACCCGCCTCTGGGAGTCTACTCTTTGAGCACGTAATCCTTAGTTTTGGCCGAAGTTACGGGCGTTTCCTACTCCACATCACCTACGGACATAAGATTACTTTGGGGCACGAACTAACAATGAATGACAACACGATTTGACAGTTGTCCTTACTCCCGACGTGATTTTTCCGTCCGAAAACGTTAATAAATCGGGAGTAGGTTTCATTCTAAAGAATATAACTATTTACAGACGGGTCCGTATCTTCGTTGACGCACTTTGAGAGTAGACCTCCTGCTTCGCACGGTTTTTACGACTTGACAAAACATCGAGATTTATTTATTAAATGTTAGTTTTATTTTAATGTTTTGTACACAAATCTTTCAGAATAAATTCTCTAAATGATGGTGGAAACCGCATCATAATCCGTTGTGTAGTTTAGAATAAAAACGTGGTCACACAGACAGACACGAAAAGCAACTTATAATAATTATGTATAGATATCGATTTACCTTTTGCTCGATTTAAATATCATTTCAGTGCTTTCCTTAGTTTAGTTTTACTGAACAGTTTATTCTTTATTAGGTTTTTTATTTTAAATCTAATTCTATTTTATTAAATCTTTTTTTTTTAATGATAAGAGTATACTTAGTTTAACTTAAAATACCACTATTTACTTTCCTAATAATTAAAATAAACTAGAAAGTATAACACGACAGTATGTACGGACGTATTTTCTTTCTTATTTTTTTTTGTGCCGTTAGCAAGAAAAGCTACATCGAATATCTTAGAGAATTTAGGTAGGCTAAATGCTACAGCTCAAAACTTCACTGAGTGTCATACGAACTGAAGTATTTACACCTACGTCACACATTCTCTTAAACTTTTGAAATGCGGAACTTCTAAAATTAATCCAGTTTTAATTTTAGTTTGGGTAACATTTAAGAAGTTCAACTTTTTTTTAAGTTTTGTCAAAATGATCTTGTTTCCACAATTATTACAATTTTATTAGCAAATATTATAAATAAAATAACTTACCCTAACGACGACTTTAAGAAAAATCCCCAAAACGTCAATAGTGAACTTCATTTTGTCTTCTTCAGCGATAACCACACGATTATTTTCACTTTATTCTCACTTTTCAAACTGAAAAATTAAGACGGAAACCGATTAGAACACAATCCAGCTGATGATAACTGTTACGCGAGCATTTTATTTAACTATGTCTTTAAAACGTCCGACTTTCAAGTACATCTATTTTAGGAACACATCGAACTTACCATTTTATGAAAAAACATCCGAAATATTATCAAATCACATAAAAATCTATGTGATGTCGGTTTAAGTCGGGTTCGTCGGAAAAATATAATATGTACTACGTTTGGTTTTTATTGTGTGAACGTTTGCTGTGCGCACACGCATCGTGCGAGGCCAGACGAAGGCGTTCTTAATATAGAAGCGAACGAAATCGGACTAGAGATCCGATCACCCAGGGATTTAGTTTTATACCGCTCATTTGTAGGGGAAAAAGAATTAAAAATACGAACAACGCCGTTGGTACACATGTGATGTACCGAGTTGTCACTTATAATGACGATAAAATTATAGTTTCCGAGATCTCCGGGGACATGACATAGAGTAGATATTTTAACAGAGCGATTATAATTTGCAAAAAGATATTATTAAACATTCAGAGTACCAACTCTACATTTTTCATAATTTTTTGGTCCCTCGATCCGTACTATAATATTTTCTAGCGTAAATCGACAAAGAGTATTAAGTTTTATTTTTCAAAAATTTTAAGAACTATCTACTGATTAATCATGGCAATAAATATGCGGGAATATAGAGGCTCCATTGTAAATGTAATGCTTACGGTGAGCTTAAGCATTTGTTCCTTAGTTATTGAATAAGAACGAGACTATAAAACATCGCCATTAGACAAACTGCATTTGAATAGGAAAAGTGCAATCGCAAAAATGATTACTTTTAAAGTCATCAACATCATTCTCCTGCCCTAATCCAAATTTATTTGGGGTCGGCACACCATGAATGTGTTTTTCTTCCATATTTCTCAATTAGTCGTCATCTCGTCTAGCTTCGGTACTAGTGTCCCACAGCATAATTTAAACTATTATGTATTGTTCTTAATAATTTGAAAATGTACTTTATATATTGTGGTGAGAAATAAATTATTATCTCGGTAGTCGCCCCCCTTTCTAGCCATATCATCTTTGACATAGTCCATCCATCTTAAGTATTCGACTTAAATACAAATACGACGAAAATCTTTGCTTAAGTTCAAACTGTAGAACATGAACTCTGTTTTTTACATACTCTTTGGCGCCCCGTTGGTAACACTGCTCATGCTATAATTGATATTCATTACACGGCCCGTGTTGTATATCCGATGTTCGTTATCATATTTATACATTTTTACGTCTCTATGGCCAGTCAACGAACCCAATACAATAGATGTGAAATTAATTAGCATATTTTGACGGCACTGTGGGTCGGGTAATAGATAATACGAGTAGACCATATGGCCTGCATTCCTCCTGCGCTGATGTCGGTCGCGTATATCGCGTCGGTCGCGCGTACGTGTATACATTGTTTTCGATAAAGCACCACGCTGTGACGCTGACGTCAGCGGCGCGTACGTTGCTGCAACTGGTACGCGACCGACTGTACGTGACTGACATCAGCGTAGAAGAAATTCAGCAACCTAATTACGTAACACACTATCTATCACAATCTGAATCATTTTGAAGCTTATTGCTAATCCATTGCTTCATATGTTCGAAAAATTTGTCCGCTCAACAACGTAAATAACGCAATGAATGTTGTTGAACTGTCAAAATGAAACCCATTCCTACTGTTAGTGTGTTACGTAATTACCCCGCAGACCTAAGTCAAAATGTTTACCACAGCTCGTAAGTTAGTGAATTAATGAGTTTCGATAACATTGCAATAATGCTACCGGCTAGCTTTTACCCGTAGCTTCGCCCACTTTCTGGTCAGATATTATCCCATGGGAACAAACCACCGGGATAAAATATATCCTATGCCCTAATCTACGTCATGGTTACACCGTGTGTCAAATTTCTTCCAAATCCGTTCTGAAAATAAGGCGTGAAAGGTAACAGACAGATAGACAGACAGACGATAGACAGAGTTACTTTCGCATTTATATTATTAGTACCTATGGATAATATCTATGGATATTGACTTTGACGTTGTCTTTTAATTTAGACATTAACATCAGTTAAACAATCATGGGTGATCGATATTGAGACTGCGGGGTAATTGCGTAACACACTAACAGTAGGAACGGCTTTCATTTTGACAGTTCAACTACATTCATTGCGTCATTTACGTTGTTGAGCAGACAAATCTTTCGAACATATGAAGCAATTGATTAGCAAGATCCTTCATAATGATTCAGATTGTGATTGATAATGTGTTATGCATTTAGGTTGCTGGATCGAAACAGAATGATTATAAAAAACGGCCAAGTGCGTGTCGAACCACGATCAATGAAGGGTTCCGTAATTGGGATGAATTTAGCCCAAGAACAAACTTAATTTGGTAGTTGAAAAAATGTTTTCCCATACACCGATATAGTCACGGTCAATTCTCCAACTGCAAATGTACATTTATACTTAATCCCATTTTTTTTAAATGCGATAGAACTGCAAATTAACGAATTCCGGACATTTACTTTGCTTGTGCTGTGAGACTTTGCTTCTTCCCAAATTGAATGATTCTAGGTCAATAAGAAGTACCCTACCGGTTTTGATTTATTTGCGAGTATCAAAATATGTCGCGATAAGTGGTCGTATTTTTGATTGAGTTGACTTCTAAGTCAACGCAATAAAAAAATACAGCCACGACGGATACGGCTCAGATGCGGTACAAGTTCCTAAGCTTAAGCTCGAGAATTGGACCGCGTCTGAGTTAGACATAAACAACGAAGAGAGGGTTGACCACACCTTGGACACGCTCCTGTCGACCATTCATCGGAATCTAGGCTGTAGACTGCGAGACTTCGGCTCATCTTAGGTGTCGCCCAGTTCCCGCTATTCGGCCGTTTACCAGTGTTCCAAAATCGTTTAATAGTTCAACAGTGCTACAAACTTTTAATAATCAAATCAAAGCTGAGAGTTCTTTTGTGCCCATTCTATTATTAGATATTTTGAGATTCAAGTGGTCGACCCGTAGCTCAAGCCGAATCACGGCAAACTCGAGGAAATTCGAGTCGGGCATGTTGGAAGCCCTCTGTCGCTATCCAGGAACAACATTCGACACTCGAATTACGGCTCAGGATATAAAATGCGAATCAATTTTTGGATGGACACGGCGGAAGATCACGAAATGCTGCTAATGAGTTTTACAAAAACCGGATAGGGTTAGTAGCAAGACTTCAGACGAAGACATTGTAAACAGCAACACTTTATCATAGCAGAGCAATGACGGTGAAAAGAGCTGGCAAAGCAGTGGAACCCCGCCAAAAGATTCACCGGTGAAGCTCGACCTGAATCAACCCGGCTGCGACGTCGTTAAAAGATGTCCTTCACATCGATAAATATCACCCGTCTCTCCACTACTCTAGGATGCATATCCGGTATGGCTCGCAATCCTTCCTATCCTAAGGACAAGTCTTCCCTACCATTACGGCGCCCTCCGGTCTACCTACTCCTTAATATGCAATGGTTTTTGTAGCAAAAAGCATGAGGTATCAGGAGCTATTGCAAATCTTGGGGTGCATTCGATTAATCGAGACTGGTCAAATCATGCTGGGGTCGGTGCATTCATTCATTCATTCATTCATTCATTGACTTAGAAGCTCGATTATTTTTTTTGAGCTTAGACTTACGTATTTGATACTAATTTCAACTTGAAACCTCCACGCGTTCCTGAGAAAAAGGGTCTTTGCAGACCGACGACGAACAACGAAGTGCTCCTAAAAGAGTTCCGTTTTTTTTTTGGAGGTACGGAACCCTGAAAAAGGAAGGTCCTGGCTACGATCCTTGGGTACAGAAAAAACGTTATTATTTCGGATTTTTCTAGTAGGATGTTGAAAAGCAGATGCGAGATGAGAATCTGGATTAGTGCATGGTTCAAGGCAATAAGCACACTATAGGTACACCTCGGCCGATCTCCCCCGGGTATACAGGGTGTCAGGTTAAAAGACGGACATACTTTAGGGGAGTATAACACTCTTAAAAAAGAACCACTTTTACACTGGAACCAAATCAGAAATATGAAGATAGCTATTCCCTACATTTTAATCGCGTAGGCAAGGTATTGTATTTTCTAGGAAACAGCAATTTTATTCGTAGTTCAGAGTTTGTTAGTAGGAGGAGTACACTCTCTTTAAGTAACTATGTCCCTCGTTTAACCTAACATACTATACCTACAATACGATTCTAACTTAATGGCGGCTGTGAAGTGCGCTATTCGCTGCGCAATACCTCACCCCTCACCCCCGCTGACACGTGAATTGGTTACTACGCAGCGACTCGCCTCATGTTCCGAGCTGACATAAAGATTCAATCGTACTATACGATCGATGATAGAATAGGCCTTCGAAAGTTATTTTCTTCTCTCTCGACCGTGATCATGACCTTAATGTTCTTCAGAAAGTTCAGAAGCGTAGTCTCGCAACCACGATGTATGAACGTAAACGAAGGAAAAGGAGTATGTAAGGATCGTAGCAGGTGGCGTTCTGTAAGCTCAGCCTACCTCATGGGAAGAAGGCGTGAGCTGATGTATGTCTATATCTACTACACTCCCTAAAAGTATGTCCCTCGATTAACCTAATACACTAGGAGTAATATTAGAATATTAAAAGTTATATTTTTCTCATCAAAGAATCCAAAAGAAATTCACTTCAATTTAAATCCAAATTATCACCAAACAGTCGCTCGACATAAAGTTTTCTTTCAGCGAAAATAAAATATACACCTCGTAACTAAGCAACTGTATGTATGTTGAATCTTAATCCTTTCAAAGCGGTTGGAGTCTTAGCAGCGTTTGTGGAACCCTGAACATGTTTGTGGATTAGTTTGGTTATGGCCGATTCCTATAATTCACGAGCTGTTATCTATCTATATATAGTATATAAAAATTAATTGCTGTTCGTTAGTCTCGCTAAAACTCAGAAACAGCTTGACCGATTTGTTTTTTTTTTTTGTTTTTTTTCAACTTTTTTTTTGTTTTGGGGACAATTTTTGACAGGACAACGTCAGACGGGTCAGCTAGGCAGGTAGCTAGGAAGAGTAGGTAGGTAGGTAGGGCAGGTACGTAGGGTAAATAGGTAGGGTAGGTAGGTAGGGGAGGGTAGGTAGGGTAGATAGGGTAGGTAGGTAGGGTAGGTAGGTAGCGTAGGTAAGTAGGCAGGGTATGTAGCTAGAGTAGATAGGTAGGGTAGGTAGAGTACCTACACTACCCTACCTACCTACTTAGGTAGGTAGGTATTATAGGTTAGATACTTAGTGCTACCTGTGCGACGCCGGGTCGATAAAGCTAGTTGGTTAATATTAAGAGGGATCCTTAGCTGTATCTCGCCAAAAATGGTCTTCACATGATCTGATCAAGATTATCTCTGGACTTTAAAGAGACTGTGACCTCTGAGTATGTTTTGGCCTTTCTTCTCAGAGTAGTAAGATAGGAAATGCCGACCTCATGTAGTTTTTAAAATATGATTGACGTGTAAAAGTGTTTGTACAAACCTACTTACAGAAATAAAATCATTTATCATTTATTTATCGATTACTTTTTATTTTCCATGGTACTCCACTAAATCTAAACACTAACACAACTTAATTATTAATGTAACAGAAGCACTCGAACTCTAAGAATCCGAGCAGCATGTTAAGAGGGCGTATAACGGTACACTAGCGCCACTCCTATAAAAAAATATTATCTCGTGACTGAGAAGGAATTATGAATAACGGCTCACTAAGGACCCTCGGTAAGTGTGTCTAGAATTTTCTAATACATTTTGTAAAGTTTCGTATTGAGACACGAAGGAACCAAATTAGATCTAAAGAAAAGCGGCCACATTCCTCTAGATCGTATTTTGTTTGCTTCGTGTCTCAATATGAAACTTTATAAAATGTATTAGAAAATTCTAGACACACTTACCGAGGGTCCTTATTGAGCCGTTATTCAAAGTTGCTTTTCAGTCACGAGATAATATTTTTTTAAAGGAGTGGCGGCGGTAGTGTGCCGTTGTACGCCCTCTTAATGGAATCTGGTAGAATTTAATACAACTTGTCCTGTTCGGTCCCTTGTGCGCCATTAAGCTGAGCGCGTCGTTCATAGAAACAGTTTCCTTGACCTCGAACACCACAAACGTTGGGGAACCCTGGACAGCGGTTTAAGTGAACTGGCTTACATAATAATATTATGTCTCACATCTAGACAGTACTTAAGGTAAAAATAAAAGTACTTACTATATAAAACAATAATAAATTATACAAATGGAAGATAGGTTCTTCTTCTAAATCTATATTGGCGAAATGTGGTAAGGCAGATGTGTACTTTGAGTACACCCCTGCCCACCTTGCTCCCACTGTATGTAGAATACAAGCCTATGTAAATAATGCAGGCTAAAGACTGTATTAGCAGTGCTTAACTTTGCACTAAGGGCCCGTTGTTTGATCAGCAGTTAAACATACTAATAGTTAAAATGCATTAGTCAAACTAACAATTTGTTAAAAATGACAGAGGTATGTTGTTTGACGAATGGTTAAGTTAACTACAGTTAAAAAAATTGTCAATTTGCTATAAAAGTTAACCATGCGCAGACAGAGTAGTTAAACTTTGACAGCTAGACTATTGTCAAGTGACTAATTGTTAAATTGACTATTGGTCATGTTAAACTATGTGTCAAACAACGGGCCCTAAGTAGTTTGTCTTTGGGCTGGCCCGTGGAAATTGTCTGCGGAAGCGACGGTACACCATGTTCCTGTGGCCAAAAATCTTCGTCCATGACGAGGGGTAGATAACAATATTTATATCTATACTTTTTTATGGGGTGACGGGAACATTGAAGCGCAACCTGTTACCATGGATTCGGAAAACAACTTCTGAATGCCCTGCGTTGAAACTTTTCACCGGTTATTTAAAAAAAAAATGCTATTCCGTACATTTTGACCGCGTAGGCATTGTACGTTTCTATGAAACAGCTGTTTTTTTTTAATAACATACGAATATTTTCTACGCTAGAGTCCAGAATCATGTGCTGAATTCATGACGCACTTCGGTACGCACAATCAACCAAATATCAGTGGTGACGATTTGACTCAGACAGCGCCTTTATATCGTATTAGTAGGTACCTAAGAACGATTTTCGGAGAGCAAATGTTACCACTGATGTTCATGCCTGTAATTCCTATTCTTCACGGTTCTCCCGAGTTACTCCTTCTCCGACCACAATGACATCTTCTAGGGTTAAAACTGATCGGTTGGTCCACGTGGAGGGTCGTATTCTAATTATTTTACTTAATTAGATTGCAACAATTCGCCGTGTTACATGCAGTAGATGTAATCTACATAAATTAGTGTACATGTCTTCCCACTACAAACTGTAGCAACTTCTTAGGCCCCATTCACACTGCTATGGTTAGTACCTACTAGGGTTACCACCCGTACTTTATAATCTACTAGCTTTTGCCCACAGCTTCGATCGCGTTAATTTAGAATTTGACAATCCATTCGGGTTGTTCGGGGAATTATAGTTAGGAGTATGAAAAACCGGTCTATCGACACTCTAGAGTCACAAAATGTATTAGGTACTTAAATAAAAAATAAAAAAAACTCTTAACACACTACTAAAATTTCTATAATAATATTATTCAATCATGATTCGAAGGGCACGTGGCGCCATGTATTATCATAAGAACCTTATTGTTGTTTTCCTCGGGAACAGTACTTTTTTTCGGGATTAAAGATACCATATGTCCGTTTCTGTACACCTGACAATGTATATGAAAAATTTCAGGATGATCGGTTCAGTGGTTTAGGCGTGAAAAGATAACAAACAAACTTACTTTCGCATTTATGATATTATATAGTTAGGAAGTTAGGAAGTTAGGATATTAGTTAGGATGACACCAAGAAAGTACCCTAAAATACTCTATTTAAGTAACTCTGACTGTTACTGACTTTTTCTCCCTTATGAATGTAAAGTGGAGAGACGAAAGGAACAAAGTTTCCCTAAACGTAATTAAAAACGATCTGATCAAATATTTCCATTTAAAGTTTGATTGCAAAGAGGCTGTAACTATCTTCAAGAAAGACAATATTTGTTGAATGTTGCGAAAAGTAACGAAAAATGTTTTTATAAAAGATAAATAAGTACTCTTTTTTATACTGTGTACTTTATTTTCGTTCTACCGTAATGAAAAAATACTTTATTCGTCCCAAAAAAAGGTGGCAACCCTAGTTAGTACCGATATTTTTATTTCCTATATAGGGTTATTGGTGATATGTCGGAAATCCATTAAGAGGATGCAGGGGAGGTCATTGGCAACCAAATTACCCCTTATGACCCCTATGTCAACGAATTTCTAGTAATTTGATATTTTATATTTTTGGTGGTATACGACTTTGAAAATGTATTGTAATCTGTGTAATATTTTTTTTTTAATTATTATCTGCTTCTACTTCAATACATAATAATCAACTATAAAATGACAATTATTTATCGTTAATAGTTTTTAAATCAGAGCTACAAATCGTTACAATTTTCATCATTTTGAGCAGGTTTTTTGACTAAAATAATTGATTTCTACCAAGTAAGAATAAGATACCTAATATATTCGAAAAAAAAAAAAAACTAATTACTCGAAAATGGTTGGCATTTGCTTAGGGGTCATAAAGGGTCATTTGATTACAAATGACCTCCCCTACATCTCCTTAATGGATTGCCGACATGTTTCTAATAACCCTGTATAGTTTTGGGATCAAGTGGCAGTTCACACTGCATTTGTTTTATCCGTATGGACAGTGGGATGTAGAACCGCGATCCCAACTGTACAATATCGTACTGATGACTTGGCATATGTGAGTGGAAACGACGCTCTAGAAGGACATAATATAGTGACCTTATTGGTGATGTTCTTCAGAAAGGTCAGGTGCGTAGTACTCGCAGCAGTCGCAGCCGGCGTGCGGGTATGACCAGCACCCTAATTACGTAACACACTATCTGTCACAATCTGAATCATTTTGAAGCCTATTACTAATCCATTGCTTCATATGTTCGAAGAATTTGTTTGCTCAACAACGTACATAACGCAATGAATGTTGTGGAACTGTCAAAATGAAACCCATTCCTACTGTTAGTGTGTTACGTAATTACCTCGCAGATGCATGAACATAAACGAAGCAATAGGAAAATGTAGGGATCGTAGCAGGTGGCATTCTGTAGTTTCTGCCTACCCCCATAAAAAGAAGGCGTACGTCGCCTAGTGAACGAGACCTTATAGGTAATACCAATCTAGCCAAAAAAAAATACCAACTTAATTATCTAAAGATCACTTATCTCTTACCAACTCTGCTTTAAAATTACAGCACACAGTTTATTATAGAAAATATTTAACTGATCCTCTAAAAACTTATTGACCTTCTAATGATGGACACTTTTTTAAACAAATGACTCTCTAAGAACTTTTTGCTATTCTAATGCCGCACAGTTTTTTTTTTAAATAATTGAGCCACTTTTAAACTCTTTAAACCTCTTTTTCTCACAGTTGGTAGCAGTAACTGAGCAGGATACCCGACCAAACGGGTTAAGTTAGGTTGGAACTGTGACCAACCACGCGCGAGCGGTTTTTTTTTTTTATTGTAATTCACAAAGCTGACATACAATCACAAAAGCAATAAAACAGTTTCAAAACCATATTTTTGATTGAAATCTACTAGATGTGAACCTTGCATGCATATTTTATGTAAAACACTTACTATCTAAAAATAAAAATAAAATAAATATTACGTTAAACAAAACTTACAAAATGTATATTAACATTGATAATGAAAAAGTTTTGGCAAAGAAAAATTAAATATAAAGAATATATAATAAAAATAAAATTATACAAACAAGACTCTAAGTTTAGACCTAACTGAGGCTACAGAACCAGCAAAGACATCTATTTCACCACGAATGGAGTTGGCAAGAGAAAGCATGCGGCAAATAGGTGCAAAATTACCTATAATTAGTTCGACTATGAGGCAGGACGAAAGTCCTTCGGTTAATTAAGCGGCTACTACTGCGTGGAATACTGAATTTCACCTTTTCTAAAAGCTCAGGAGAATCCATTATACCATTTATTAGTTTAAACAAAAACATGAAGTCTAGAGATTTCCTACGTGCGCTTAAAGATATCATTTTATAATGACTCAGCCTAGAATTATATGAGTTCAGACTACGACATCTGTTATCCGAGTAACATAAGTGATACAAAAACCTTTTTTGAACGCGCTCTATTCGATCAGAGTGCACCTGATAAAACGGGTTCCATACCGTACTACAATACTCCAGAATACTTCGAATAACGCTGTTGTAAATGGAAATAGTCAGAATTGGTTCTTTAAAAAATGTTCATTTCTCGGACGATTAAACCTGATAATTTAGATGCCCGACTAATCATTTGGTCGTAATGACTCCTAAAACTTAAACTACTATCTACTAAAACACCAAGGTCCGTTATAGTATCGACTTCTTGGAGCGGGCTGTTATTAATCGAGTAATAATTTTGACATGGTTTTCTTTTTCTGCTAAATTTAATGAATTAACATTTGTTTTGATTTAATGACATTTTATTTTGTATGCACCAATTGTGTACGTTATTTAAATCAAACTGAAACTGAAAAATATCGGATTCGTTGAATATAGTTCGTAATATTTTTAAATCATCAGCAAAAAGTTTATATTCCGAATCAATTCTGTGGGCCAAATCATTTATAAAAACTAAGAAAAATAGAGGCCCCAAGTGTGACTCCTGTGGCACCCCTGATGGTATGTAACATTGTTTAGATTTAAAACCCTTGAGATACACCAGTTGTGAACGATTTTTTAGGTACGATTCGCACCAACGCAGCAACGACCCATGAACACCCATACTTTTCAATTTAGTTGTTAGTAAGTCGTGATCTACCAAATCGAAGGCTTTTTAAAATCGGTGTATATTGAATAGACTTCTCTACCGTCATCTAATGCAGATGATATAAATGAAACATCCTCGACTAGATTAGACAGTGTAGATTTTTTGGGGCGAAAGCCATGCTGGCTATCATCCAGCATATTTTTGAAGTGAGAAAACATTTTTTTCTGAACAAGCGATTCGATAATTTTACCACAAGCGGATAGAATGGACACTGGTCTGTAATTTGCAACATCATCAACACTACCAGATTTAAAGATTGGCGTGATGTGCGCTATTTTCCACTGATCAGGGTACACGCCCTGTGCCAAAGAATAGTTGAACATTGTAGTCAGAGGATCAGCCAGGTTTGCTGCACATTTTCGAAGGAAGAGAGGAGGGATTGAATCAGGCCCGGGTCCTTTATCATAATAGAGAGATAAAGAATTGGTCCTAAGTACTCGTAACTAGGGTGAGGCATTCCGGCTTAGGTTAGGTTAGAACTGTGACCAACCTTCATCCAAGTCCAGACGTCGCGGGGGGAGCCAAACACCTCACTCCCCCCGCTTGACCAGACAAGGCCCGCAGTGGCGGGCCGGCACTAATCGGGGGTTGCGTTGAAGAGTGCTTAAGTGCCCCCGTAGCCCCCGTAGCCCCCGTAGCCCCCGGTGCAAGTGTGCGAGGGAACACGGGGTGGTTTTAGTCAGTAGAAGTCTTACAGACCCCTTCGCCCGCCCCAGGGCGGAGGACATCCTTGAGGATTTCCACCCCGTTAACAAAAAATAAAAGGTTAGAACTATGACCAACCTACATCAAAGTTGGTCGCATTTACTAGGCTATTTAGTACTTTTAGGACCCCAAAACAACAGACGCAATCACATTAGAGCGTTCAAATTTTTAGGAGCGCAAAATAGGAATTATTTGAGGTCCGATTAAATACATGCCAATAAGTAAAGATCACTTACCTACTGCTTTACAATTACGGCACACAGTCTTTTACCAAGTAACTTCTTTACGAAGACAATGTTATATATTACAACTATCTACAACTTAATGGAAGTAAATCCTTTGGAGGCGCCTTTGAGTCCTCGCGATGTCTAGCACTAATCACATTAGTGTCTGCAGCCTGCTGACACCTGCAGCTACGGTGACATTGCTTTCAAGCAATTCGGGATAGACTTCACGCTCATGACAGCATGAATTAATTTCACATAACATCATTCCTGTATTCACCGAAAGATTTGGCAGAGGCGTACCTTTAGTACACCCACATTTCACCAGTTATGATAAGTCTGTCTGTTACCTTTTCCCTAAAACTGCTTTTTTACTAGTGGTAGATGCTTCCTTTTTCCTTATTTCGTCTTTTAGTTGTGCATTGTCCCAATTTGCGTACATTTCTATCTAGTTTTAGATTAATTTGTCATCGACACATTCACAACACGGTTTCTGGACTAATAACAGTGCTGCCACCTATGACGAGCTATCAGTTTTTAACCCTAATGTATAAAACCGTTTACAATGAATGCTTCTCATTCTCATGTCAACTCGGATAGGTTGTCCCTCATTTCTAAACTTAAACACACTGTTTTCCTTGTTATTACAGTATTCACATTTTCCTTCATATAATTAAAATTACACCTTCCTGCATCGTTTCCCGTCGCGCATAATTAAATTATATAAGATCCCAGAATGTTATTTTACTCCATGCTTACCCTAGCTAGTTACACTGTAACTTGCGAAAAGGTACAAAGCAGATTTTTCACTGAATAATAATCATTCTACAGTTTCCTATTCAGATAATTTCGCTGAGGCATTTCCACAGTCTTGAGTTGAAGTTAATTTTAGTAGTAATTGGGTTTATGTCACCTACATAGTACAACTATTTTCTTTATGTCCCTCGGCAAACTTCGTGTTTCGTCAGTCGTCGGATTTCTATCAGTTGCCCTTTGCACTTGGTGCAGACCGGACGCTCTCAATCGACTTGGAATTATGTATATAGAGTATTAATACTCTTTTAACATAGTGTAATTTATTTAAAAAATGGGAGGAAAGTGATGAAACACAAAGTTTACCGAGGGGCATTGCTTGCTTTCTTTTTTTTTTCTAATTTAATTTTAATTATGGTCTGGCAGTTTGTAAATTTATGCAGCCTACCCATATGCTCTTTTTTTGGTATTGTTCGTCGAATCGTTGAGCTCCTTAAGTCCTGAATTCCTGAGTCGAGCTGCACGATTACTGACAAATGCGTGCACTGACTGGACAGGTTCACTCAATCTGTGTGGTTCTTTAATCAAAAGCCCATTTCAGATACCAATCTGCATGGTCTTCGCATGACCTGACCAAGATTATGTCTGGACTTTAAAAGAGACTGTGACCTCTGAGTTTGTTTCGGCCTTTCTTCTCAGAGTAATCAGATAGGAAACGCCGACCTCATCTAGTTTAAAAAACATAGAAAATAGAAAATAGAAGAATAAAAGAAAATAGTTGTACTGTAAATCTTTTTGCACAAGAGCTCGTCCAAAAACTACCACCACACTGCGTTTTTGTATTCTGTGGGTGAATTTTGTAAAATTCTCGCCGCGAAAGCTTGAAGTGAGCTGTCATTCCGTATGTTTTAATGGTGAGATTTTTACCGATTATATCGGCTGGTTTGGAAGGTATAACTGCTGATGGTGTTTCACTACAGGCACATACAGGCGCGGATCCAGGTTTTTTCTCAAGGGGGGGGGGGGCATTGTTTCTCTCTGCAGAAGGCGGGGGGGGTTGTCAAACCGTGTAAGCCTTTAAAAAAACCATCGACACCTATTTTCCCTGAACTCAACAATGTGCCCCCCGTTTTCGTATATCTTAGACAGTAAAAGTACAGGTTATAAAACTATGTTTATTTCTTATTTACAATTTTAGACTCAGTTTGGTCGAAGCCCGGGGGGAGGGGGCAACTGCACCCATTGTCCCCCCCTCGCCCCTGTTTTCGCGCCTGGCCACATAAGATATTTCAACATTGTCTCTGGCATTGCAGATGTTCACAGTCCGGTTAAGCAGCCACGACCCCCAGTGGTCAAAACTGCGAGTTGCCATACCAAAAAAAAAAAAAATTGCAGATGTTCTCAGGCAGTAGTGCGGTGACCACTTACCATCCAGTGGACTTTTTTACCAATTACATAAAATAAAACACTACATAGGCGGTTTAAAAAGATTTTCATTTTTTTTTTTTGTGTTATACTGCGTGTACGGGATATCGACACGCAAATTGTTACCATGAATTCAGTACATGATTCTAGACTCACTATCGTTGAAAGATTTCGTCAGTTGTAAAAAAAAAACGGCTGTTCTACACATTTCAACCGAGTAGGTAGGTTTATTGCATTTTTTTATGAAACAGTAAGAAAGGAAAATAGTTTTTTTTTTTGTCAGAAACACTTGTATACAAAAAGATAATTAACTCTAATAAATAAAATATCTTTAATTCAGACCTAAATAAGTCCATAACTTGTTAGTGGTAAGTAACAAATTGTGCTTATATGCTATGTTAGTTTTGTTAGTACCTGAATTAATTACCCAAACCTGTTGCTATTTTTACCCAGTGCCTTTGGATGGGGTAGTCCGGTCCCCCAGCAATCATTATCAAGATACCGTAACGAGTGTTACGCAAGCGTTGCAGTAAGGAAGCCGCTTTCTTACGCATGATGGCGTAAAAGCCATCCGTGTGAGCTGCAGCAAACATCCCAGACGCACTACAACGCCGCGGCAACTGCAACAGAATCCTGAAAGCGTTGTTGTATTGTACGCGCAGGATATTATAGGCTCGGCCCATACCCACAGGCCGCTCAAGTAGGACTGAAAGAACGCCTTAAATAAACTGACTTTGACGTCTGCCGTGCAGTTAATCATAGCGAAGCGAAGCGTGCAGCTAATAATAAAGAAAAATAAAAACAAAATATATCTATAAATCACGAGCACAGTACAGAAATGCAGGAGATGATGTCACAGGCAGATACACGTCATGACTGTGACAAGAAGGCTTCCACTCAGCGTGATGCTGTGCTATGGGGACCCACAACACATTGCTGATTTTCAGTGGTCACCCGAAAATGATGTACGGAAACCAAGAAGTCTAAAGATTTGTACACAAATAAATAATAAAACTAAAATAAAATACATAAGATCACGTGCTGAATTCGTGGTAACAATTTGCGCGTTGGTTTTCCATACACCCTGTAATCTAGCCACATTATTTTTCCGGTTTATTAAGGGGCTTCTTCTTTTCTTCTTCCTTCTTTTTCAGTTTCAGCAGCGTCTTTAGACGGTTTATGAAATAGAGCGGAGGGTACGTCACTTGTTCTGACTTGAACGATCCTGGGCCCATCTCTACTCGAGGTTTCACTTCAGTCATTCTCCTAGACAGACTGTTTAGCATAGTAGCCATGTAGCCAACCACATCCCGTGTTACCTGACAATCATTTAATTAGGTTTTATTTTAATTAGTTTCTACGTCTTATCTATACAATACAAATAAATAAAATTGAAGTGTCTGTTTGCATGTCAAAATTAACAGTTTTTTTTTACTAAATGCATATATATGGAAGTATATAAGGTACTTATAACAAAAAAAATAAAAATAAATTGTTGTCTGTCTGTCTGTTTGTTCCGGCTAATCTGCAAAACGGCTGAACCGATTTTTACGAAATTTGGAATGAGGATACTTTGAACCCTGGCAAAGGACATAGGCTACTTTTTAATGGACATACCACGCGGGCGAAGCCGCGGACGGAAGCTAGTAATATAATATATCTATATTCAATATAAATAAAAGTGAAATGCTGTTCGTTGGTAAGCGCATGACTTGTGAAAGGCTGTGCCGATTTGGCTAAATTTTCGTAATATTCCAAATTAGATTTATATGGAAAGAAAAATTGGAAAAACTTTCCTGAAAATTTTCAAATTTGAGAAAACTGGTCCTCCTTTTTGGAACGAAGTTCCTTAACGTGGCTTGTGGTACGAATTGACTGGTAGAAATCGTCACGTAAGGAATAAACGTTATGCCCCCTCCATGCGAATTTCTCTGTCTCTCCGTCTCTTTCTATTATATACGAGTGCGTGCGGGAACTTCGTTTCTGACGGGGATCCGCCACCCGCACATGTTTTTTTTCCATGAACTCAAGACCATAACTTACAATACAAACGATTGATATAAGTAATTCCTTTTTTGTTTTGTTTAAGGTCATGGAAAAGTTGGACAGGACAACGTATGTCGGGTCAGCTATTGATAAATATAAATAGACGGGGAGGAAGAGGGACCAAAGACAATATAGATAGATTGTGAGCAATGATTTGAATGAAAAGAGAGTGATTGCAAACGTGACAGCTAAAAGGGAGAATGAAAGAGGATAAAATGATGTGCCAACTTATAACAATTAAGCACATAAGATTTACATTGCAATGGCTTATTCAGGGCTTTATACGTAAAATAAATGTATCGTGAATGTGCTACTGAAGAAAATTGGGACAAGGGCAAGCTGAGAAAAATTACAGTTTATACCTGGATAACATTTTTAACTGACTTCAAAAAAGGAGGAGGTTCTCAATTCGACTGTGTTTTTTTAATTTGTGTTTCTTCAGAACATTTTACAAGGTGAACCGGTTTTGATGATTCCTATTTTTTTTTATTTGAAAGCTGGTGCTTCTCATGAAGTCCCATATAAATTTGACTAAGATTCGACCAGTAGTTTTTGAGTTATCCTTAATAATGCGTATTTTTTCCACTAAGCATATGCAGATGATATTTTAATAACTTCCTGTCACTGTTATTTATATATCAAGTAGTAGTACACGAATTTGTGTGGGGTAGGTACCATAGCAAAAAAGTGAAAAATAACTTTAATTTCGGAAGTCGGTGTCTTCGGTTTCGTATTTTCGTTTTTTGCCACCGAATTCCGAAATTAAAGTTATTTTTCACCTTTTATTTTTTTGGACGTCGTTTTTTTTTCTGTAAAAAAGGTTTTTTAACAGGTTTTTGTAGTCATTCAAATAATTTGGCCCTGTATTTATAACGCTTGGTTGCTGGCTCCAGAAAAACTGCCAGTAGGTGCAGTCAACCGCAAAAATATGCATACATCGACAAGAATTCAGAAGACAATCAAATTAATTGTTATTGATGTATATGTTAGGGGTAATGCTAGAAGATTGAGTAAACCTAGATTTACCCGGGTTTACTTAGAATAACCCAAGGAGTTAGGGTAATGTCCGAATAATAATTAAAATAACTTTTAATTCGGGATTTACCCATACCTACCTAGGTCTATCCAGTGCTGGCTGGGTAATGTTAAAATAATTAGTGAAATTAAAAACCAAGTGCATTGGTAGCTTTTGTTTAATAAAAAAACATACAAAAGAAAAACACGATAACTTTCCTAAGCGTACCTAAAATATTTTTAGCAGAGATAATTCATATAGTTACGTAAGTAATGAATATTGAAATTTTTGTATGATAATAGTTCACAAAACGCATGTCAAAAAACAAAATTTTATAAATTACTAATGATGTCATAAAAATATATATCATTTATTTAAGCAAGATAAACTGCTCTAACACGTTGAATTGCACAATTTTCCTACAGCCTTGGATGTACACTTCTTTGTAGCACATTGAGCAGGGGAACGTGGGCAGGCCCCCACGCGCTTTGTGCCACGTGCTCAAAAATGACGCATCACCTAATATTACCCAGCCAGTGTTGGGTAGACCTCGAAGGAGGAGGCGGAACGCGTGAGGGAGAGGCAATCGCTGCGCCCTCGCGCCCCTAGTCGCCACAGGAGGAGACACCCTGGGCGTCGGGAGTCGATTACCGACTCCCGGCCACCGTAGGCGCGGGCTTGCGGACGGCGAGCAATGGGCAGCTCGCCGTCCAATAAGGACCAGGCCCGGGTCGACGGCGCGTCGTGTTCCACGCGCGCCTCAAAGAGATGTCAGCACTATTGACGGGGTCCGATAGGGCCGATGCCTGCCGGGGTCGCGGATTGTTCGAAAGAGTTACCGTGGCCCTGACGCACAGGCGACTGAAGGAACACGGGTGGGTCAGTAAGAGACTGACACGCCCTTCCGCTCCGCCCAGAGCGGGACAGGTCATTTGATGATATCCCACCAAAAAATTTCGAGTATTATTCGGACTTTACCCAAAAAGCTTGGGTGATTCTAAATAAACCCAGGTAAACTTAGGTTTACTCAATCTTCTAGCATCACCCGTAACATATACATCTTTTTGAGGCTAACTGTACTCTTGAACCAGTGCTTGAAGCAAAACTTTGTACTAACATAATGAAAAAAATAAATAGATACCTTCTGAAGGTTTCCTACTAATGTTGAACCTTCCACATCCGAATCCGCATCCGCATCGGGATCCTGTGAAGCCCGTGAGGAGATCAAAGCTTGTGAGGATCTCAAGGCTTGTGTTGCCATGCTGTTAAATTTATCAAATATGGCTGGCACATCCAATGTTAAGGAATATTCGTAACTATATGCTAGGCTGAACAATGTGGTGAGTGCGTAGATGATCCCTAAAAAATATTTATTTGTTAATTCAGTCTTTATCAATCTGATCCTATGAAGGGCCGTAAAATAACACACGTGTGGGTCGATCGAAGCTTAGCTACGCTTGCCGCGGTCGGTTCGTGAATGGGTGACTATCTGATCGGATATCCAATTCATATCGAGATGCGGTAGCATCGTACGTTCCGGCGACCCCCAGCGTAGGTGTGACATGGAACACCGCGGTGGTTTTTAGTCAGTAAGAGTCTGACAGACAGCTCCGCCTTCCCAGGGCGGAGGACATCCATGAGGATTTTCCACCACGGAACAAACAAAAAGAAAGGTCGAGAACACTCTCCCGACCCACAGCAGCCGAGCCGGGCGTCGGGCCGAAAACGGGCGAAAACGTCATCTTCCAGCCCCCATAAACGGTCCAAAGGGATGGCGGACTTGGGGACGTCCGCCGCCCCCAACATGCAACAGGACCCCAGGCGGCAACACGTAGTGTTACACGCGTGCCCCTATTGGACATCGCGGTGGGAATCTTACACCTGACTCCCCCCATGGACTTGAGGAGACTCGCAGAGGCGGGCCGGCACTAGCCGGGGATCGTGGAAGGCGCACAAGTTCTCATGATCCCGGGTGCAAGTGAGGTAAGAGAACACCAGGGTTGTTTCTAGTCAGTAAAAGTCTGACAGACCCCTCTTCGCGCCCCAGAGCGGAGGACATCCATGACGATTTTCCATCACGGAAAAAAAAGGCAGGATACACATGTCGACAACTTATGCTTTAGAGATATTGGAAGGTCACACTATAAGTGTACAAAACTTTAATATTAAACTTACATACAGTAAAGAAATCACGATGTTTTTCCATACATAAAAACCGTGCGAAGCAGGGGCGGGTCTCTAGTTTAAACATAAAATATCAAACAGTACACTTACTAAAAGCACCCATTTCTTTCAGTTAACAAAACTTTAGCAGCGTTTAAGTTCAAATTCCTTTTAAAGATCCCAAAATGTTAGCCGACTATTCTTTTGAAGATATTCAAACATGCATAGATGAGCGAACAGATAGAAAAACTAATCAAGTTTAATCGAGTATTTTTAATTAGAATCGGAATTTTCCGACATTGGCTACGTCGTGAACACCAAATTAGATTCGCCATTTTTCAATTTACCCGATAGGATAGGTATTTTCAGTGTGGAGATTCTTTGGCGAAATTTCGACAATGTTTTCGTTTGCATCCGGGAAAAAGTTTTTGAAACGACTTCTCCTTTGATCCGAAAATTATGTTGGTAATGGTCGATACCTACTCAGTAAGTACCTATTGTGCACTTTTATCATTTCTAACGTGGCTTTATTAAAGGCCCCTGCAGACATGGGCGACGCGACAGCGCGACGCAACTCTTGTAGAACAATTTTCTTGAAATCTTCATAGAAATTGTCCTACCAGAGTCACATGACGCTGTCACGTCGCGCCTGTTAGCGGGAGCTTTAGGCCTGCATTCCTCCTGCGCTGATGTTGGTCGCGTACGTCGGTCGCGTGTACGAATATACATCGTTTTCTATATAGCACCACACTGCGACGCTGTTGCAGCGACGCGTACGTTGCTACGCGCCGCCGCCGCGAATTGCGCGCGTCGGTCTCGCTCGTCAGCTCCGTGTACGTCGGTCGACTGACGAGCATGGAATTGTGCGAGCGCCCTCAGTCTGTTACCGACGATCAGCTGAATTCCACGCTTGGCAGACGACTGTACCGTAGAGCGGTTGGTGTAACAGTACGGTATTTTATTATTTATTTCTCACTGACGTACGCGACCGACATCGGCGTAGGAGGAATTTAGGCCTTAACGTGGACGTCCACGGCGACAACACAGGGTAGTAAAATGTATGGAAATATTATATGAAGACGCTTTTTTTTCCTCCACAACGTGCACGTATTCCCATGTATTTTATGGACGCGAACGTGCACGTCCACGATAATATCGCCACGTTAGAGACTAAAAAGCGCACATTAGGTAAAGTTCTCTCTTAATTAAAGAAACATAATGTGTATTTATGTGATAACAATGCATGTGTCCGATGGCATTACCCATCGGTAAAAATGATTAGTTTTAGTCGCCGCAGGAGGAGACACCCTGGGCTTCGGGAGTCGATTGTCGACTCCCGGCCACCGTAGGCGCTGGCTTGCGGACGGCGAGCAATGGGCAGCTCGCCGTCCGGTAAGGACCAGGCCCGGTTCGACGGCGCGTCGTGTTCCACGCGCGCCTCCAAGAGATGTCAGCATCATTGACGGGGTCCGAAAGGGCCGATGCCGGCCGGGGTCGCGAATTGTTCGAAAGAGTTACCGTGGCCCTAGCGCACAGGCAACTGAAGGAACACGGGTGGGTTTTAGTCAGTAAGAGTCTGACACGCTCTTCTACTCCGCCCAGAGCGGGAGAGGTCATTCGATGATTTCCCACCAAAAACAAAAAGGTACATAAAATCTTTCATAGGGCATGGATTTTCAAAAATCCTTCATTTGCTCACTTTCGCTATAACGGGTGAAAAAGACACCTATCGAAGCCGAGAGTCACTTGGACTCCCATGACATTGATTTTTTTTTTATAAAGTATCATTTCTGCGAACCTTCTGGTTACGGAAGATATTGAAGGTCAAATTCCAACTTTTACTGACGTTTTTCTTACGAAAACCAGTAATAAAAACACCTACGACTCCTGCACCGTTGCATGCACCCTTATCACAATGTTTTGCGTACGGTACGTTGCGCACCTATTGGAAACAGCGATTTTTTCCACCAAAAATAAAAGTCATTTCCCAGCAATTATTTGTGTGCAATGTTAGTTAGTTTGATGTACAGAATGCGTAGTTGTAGACTATGTGATGGATCTTTTTACACCCTGTATAAGGAACTCCTGCGCAAAATTGTATGCTTCTAGACCCAGCGGCATAGGCTGTGCATTGTCTGTCAGTGAATAAATGAATTTAAGATTTTTATTAAGTAGATTTGTCATAGAATCAGGTTCCCGCGGGGTAATTACGTAATACATTAACAGTAGGAATAGGTTCCATTTTGACAGTTCAACAACATTCATTGCGTTATTTACGTTGTTGAGCAGACAAATTTTTCGAACATATGAAGCAATGGATTAGCAATAGGCTTCAAAATGATTCAGATTGTGATAGATAGTCTGTTACGTAATTAGAGTGCAGGAGAGTCTAATTTTATGGACTGCATCGGATTTGTGAGAGGATATCATCAGATACTAATAGGTTATCCCATTACTGTCAATCTGCATCATCCCGCTGCTGGGCCAAAGTCTCCCAGAAAATCACGCCTGTAATCCCCAAAGGTAAGGCAGTGGTTAGGGTAGGGTAGTACACTTACATTTCACCAGTTTAAATCCCGTGTAATAGCGGGCGAGCCTATTGCCATCAACCGGGCACAAATTCAGACTCCAGTCTGCTACTGAGAAATTCCTGATAGAACAACCTGTTCGGGATGAATATCCGAACGTCAATCGGTCGCGTCATCGTAAGTCAATCACAGCACAGCTAAATGACGTGATAGCTTGTTGTGATTGGCCCGTTTGTTCCCGTCCCCTTTTCCTCGATCGCTGTATAAAATTTAAAAAAATACACATTCGCTAACGACCATTGTAACTACAACTTGTCTTTTTATTTTAACATAAACCCATAAAAGGCCCAAAAGGTAGCAGCTAAACAAGCAGACCAATCACACCAGAACACATCCAAACACAACCCAATAACATTTCGCCCGACCTGGGAATCGTGCCCAGGACCTCATGCCCAGCAGTAACCCTTGCAACCACTAGACCAGCGAGACAGTCCACCTAATCTATTTCCATGAAAACCAAACTTTAGTCGTTACTCTAGAATGATGAAGAAACTAAATTCAAAGGTAATTGAGGCTTACATAACCTTGTAAGTTTGTTGTATGTATGTAAGACTAATACTTGAAGCACTAATGCATTCTAAGTGCCAGCGCAAACTGTGCGTCTTGTCGCTGTGTCTAGACACAGCGACAAGACGCACAGTTTGCAATAAGTCGCAGAGTACATAGTCGTTTGAATCAAATCAAATCAAAATATTTTATTTCACATAAACCTACATGGGCACTTATGAAACGTCAGAAGCTAGGTGCATGGTTCCAATTGGTTGTTTCCTATGGAGAAGAGCCGGCAAGAAACTCCACGGTTACTCTTTTAAAACTAAGGAGCTTTTACAATGTTTCAAATTACAGTGTTGATAGGTTTGCATTTGCGTCTTGTCGTTGCGACTAGATGTCATTTGCGTCTGCCACTAGTTGTTACAACACACATTGTGCAGGAAGCGATCATTTTCTTTGAGTAGGTATTCGAGATATACGGACGTTTTCTTCCTCTATATACACTTGCCTTAGTGCATATGAACAAAACTCAGTACAAACACATGTGCTTCTTCCTCAGTAAGACTGACGCTGCCCTATCGCATGTGACTGTGGTCGGGTCTGCGCGTGCACCGTGCGTCTAGTCACTAGTCGCTGCAATAAATAGCAAGAGAGGCGACTCCCCTTGCCTTTCGTTGCGACTCTGCAACTTGACGCCAAGTGTGCGTAGCTTGAACAAAATATAAATTATTGCTGGGCGCAGCCTGTCGTTGCGCCTAGTCGCCAAGCTGTCCCAGTCGCATGTCGCATAGGGTGCGCCATATCTAAGAACTCTCATTAGGAACGGGTTGCCACGATCATGCAACGCAAACACGCGACCATCTATTTCAGCCTTTCTTCTGTTTTAATTATGACACTATTACCGATAGTGTCATAACCGGGCGCGGGATGCGGGACGAAATTCGCTAGTACCGCTAGCGAATTTCGTCCCGCATCCCGCGCCCGGTTCGCCTTATTTTGGCCAGAGATTTATCTTGCTAAAAGTGGTGGATTAGCACCCATCACTATCGTTTGTTTTGACAATATTTCGACGTTATTGAGAAAACCTGCAGAAAAAAAAATCGAATGATAACTGGTTATTTTGGTAACTTCCTACTAAACTAATCAAAAGTCATTTATTAAAATTAAGCTGAGAATCAGCAGTTTTTGAACGTCAAAATTACATAAGGCAGTCCCCCAAATCACCCGCCCTTCACCACTTCCTAGTGGTTTAGCTGGGAAAAATAAGTGGCGCAACAAACTCCCCAGCAGCACAGCTGTAACAGACAGCTGAAGTTAAAAGAGCTTGTTTAATTATTGATTAGTAATTTCTGGAGACTATAACCTCTACCAATTATTAAAATAGATATTAAAATAGACCAGACTATTAAACTCTAACCTCTACCAAATCGTAGTTAGCGCGAACATTGATAGTGTTTTGGCTCTCGAATACAGGGTCAAATTAAATTAGCCAGCGGAACTCCACAGACGTGATCGTTATCGTTTAAACGTGATAAAACTTAAAAGAAATTTGATTCTTTTTTTGTGGAGTCATCGACTTCAGTTAGTGTATTCACTTGAAATATCAGTTTAAAAAATCACTTTTTTGTGCAAATTGACAGAAGCGATTGGTATTGATATCTACACGATAAAACATATGTTTTCAACTCACACTTCATGTAACAAAACAACCAGCGGTCGTTGACCCCAATAAAAAAACATCAAATCTTTTTATTTTTTATTTTATCATGTTTAGATATCGATACCCATCACGTCTGCGGAGTTTCGCTAGCTAATTTAATTTGACCCTGTATTCACAAAAGCAAAGTAAGTAAATAGTGGGGTTAATATTTCTATATTAACCCCACTATTTACTTACTCTGCTTTTACGCAACACTGCTCTTTTTAAAAAGACATTAGAGAATCGAGTAATACAGCAATACTTACCCTTATAGTTTTACTTACCTTTATAGTTTGCGACCATCACGGGTACAAAGCATTTTTTCCAGAGAGATTACGTACGTTTTATACCAACATCAAAGGCTCCCTTAACCGAAGTAAACCGAACCAACGCATTCACAGAAATCGCCTCAAAAGACCACAAAATAAATCCGGCCCATGTAGATTCCTATCACCCACCATAAGGACCAAAAGAGTAAATAAAACTCAATTCCTTAACACATGACGACTCCAAAATTTACTTCGTTCACGTTTGACACCATTTTATCTTAGCCCGGAGCTTGTTGGAAGTACCTACATCTAGATAACAAAACCCAATCTCATTTTGGTCGACGAAGTACCATCCCTTCGGAGTTCCAAGTTTGCGATACAGATGTATTGCGGGGAAAGTTATCTCAAAATTGGATACGTTGAGGACTCGTGGAGTTTGTTATAATCTCAGGAATAGGTTTGTGTGTACACCTTTTCTGCTAAGTGGTTTTAGGTTTAAGTGTGTGGAGTGTTTTCAAAGTGTTTAAAATGTCGTAACTGAGATTTATTCGGCAAAATCCGGGAGTTAATGTTATTCTTATGGAAAAACATTTTCTTCGTTCGATACTTACCTACTTTTGCAAACAAAGCCACCTATTGAAAAAATAACATTAATGTAATGAAGAACAAAAAATATAATTATATACATACCCACTTAGTTCCTTAAACTCAAACTCAAAACTCAAACTCAAAGCATTTATTTCAATTAAACCATTTACAGGCACTTTTGAATTGTCAAAGAGTCGGTCAGTTAGTCAGAAAGTTGAAGCTAGTTGCCCATTCCAAAACGTAGATCTCTATGGAGAAGAACTTACAAAACCTATAGGCTTTACCGTGATCTGCCTAGCCTTTCCCAACTACGTTAGGGTTGGCTTCCAGTCTAACCGGATGCAGTGTTGGGCACAATTGAATTTCAACTAAATTAATTGCAATTAAATTAATTAAATATTTTTTTAATTGTGAAATGCAATTAAAATCAATTGCAATTAAATCTGTTAATTGTGGTTTACAATTAATTCAATTGCAATTAAAATTTTATTTGCAATTAAATGAATTGTTTTAAACAATTAATATTTAATTTAACTACATAAGTATTTGACGAATGTAAATATGGCACCTGTGCTACACTTTTACGTAGTAATGTTCTGGCTTAAATCCAGGCTTTACATACCTTTGAGAATATTAAGGAGAATGCTCTTGTATTGTTTGCATTATGTTTTTCAGTTACTGACATTTATTAATTGTTAACTGTAATTGTAAACGTGTATCAAATAATTAACAATTAATCAATTGTAATTGCAAATTTTTACAAGCACAATTAATTTAATTGTAATTGCAAAGTTTTACAAGCACAATTAATTAATTGTTAATTGCGATACGTTACAATTACAATTAATTATTTTAGTTGTTAGTTGCAACTAAATTTGGCAATTTAGTTGTTAGTTGTTAATTGTTTTCACAATTAGTTTTTGCCCCACTCTGACCGGATGTAGCTGCATACCAGTATTTTACATAGAGCAACTGCCTATCTGACCTCCACAATCAAGTTACTGGGTAATACGATTACCCCTTTGTAAGATCGGTTGTCAGACTTTCGGGCTTCAGACTACCCGTAACGACTGTCAAAAATCTACAAATGACAGCCGGGACCAACGGCTTAACGTGCTTTCCGAAGCACAAAGGGGTCTCGATATTTAATGGATGGTCAGCCACGGACAGACCTCGGCAAGCGTACCTTAACCTTTGATCAACCCGTGCCGCTATTATTATTTAGCTACAATTTAAATTGTAAATTGTTATAGCCCTCAAGTCTGAAAAGCAGTAAGTACTTATTACATTTTCATTTGGCCCCTAGATTACAGGTAAAAGCACTGTCAACTAAAATAATTTCACTCGTAAAATTGCAAGTTATGGTTAAAAGTTGGAGCAAAAATAAGACAATACTTTAAAAATTTTCATACTTGGGATAAATCCTATTATCGCAGCTCATGATTAGTACGACCCCATTTCGCGGGACGTTCCAATTTTCCGCGATTCTACGATGCTTTCCGATGACACCCCGAAGAGTGCTAAAAGATTTTTTCTTCGGATACCTATGCATAATCTTAATAGGGAAAACTGCGGGGTAATTACGTAACACACTAACAATAGGAATGGGTTTCATTTTGACAGTTCAACAACATTCTTTGCGTTATTTACGTTGTTGAGCAGACAAATTTTTCGAACATATGAAGCAATGGATTAACAATAGGCTTCAAAATGATTCAGATTGTGATAGATAGTGTGTTACATAATTAGGGTGCAGGTCTCCGGAAAAACACAACTTTAAATGTAAGCGAAACGCTGATAATGTAACGAAAATTTTGGCACTAACCGAACTCTATTATACAGGGTGGCAGGGATATCGACGCGTAAACTGAAACCATGAATTCAGCACATGATTCCAGACCCCCTAGCGTAGATAATTTGTCTCGGTTATCAATAAAGAAATCTGCTGTTTCATAGAAAAGTGCAATACCTACGCGGTCAAAATGTATGGAACAACAATTGTTTTTTAAATAATTGACGAAAAATTTCAACGTAAGGTTCAGAATCATGTACTTATTTAACAACATTTATTTATTTTCTCACCACAATATCTTTATAAAACCATAACAAAAAGACAATGTTGTCCAGTCAGGGCTTAAAGAAGAAGAAGAAGAAGTGGGAGATATGGTTCCCAAGCTAAGCCAAAGCCTGTATTTCAGGCCAACCGGTCTCCGCCCGCAGTACATAATGATTGGTTTCCCATAAACTCAAACTAGACAACAATCTATTTACATATAGGAAGGAGTGTTCGTGTGGAGTGCGTGGGTGTGAGTGATGAAGAAGTTGGTATGACTTAAACTATTTGCTGAATACCACGGTAGTATGTGCTTGTGGTAGAGATTTTCAGTTGTGTCATAGTCCAGAGTTATAAGCCATCCATTAAGTTTTTAGTTAAGTGTTTTGTGAGTAGGAAGATGTTGTGAACTTTGTTTATTTTGTTATAGAGGTAGTCTCCTAGAAAACAGTAGAATCGTTCGGAGAAACAAGTTGTAAGTCTACTAATGGGCCGGTCAGCGGTCGTAGCGCCTTTTGCCGAGCAAAGGTGTGGGACTATAGGAGAGAAGGGTGTGTTGTTTCAGGGTGGTCTGTAGTATGTACAATTGGCGAATAGTGAGAACCGCACTTTCCCGGTATAGGTTGGTCGTGGGTAGCGGAGTGGTCGAAAAGACGATACTTTTAAAATTGCTCTCTGCGCCTTTTTAAGTTGGATTAGAGTCGATTTAGGTGCTCCACCCCATGTTGTTATACAATAGGTTAATAAAGACTGACAAAGTGCGTAATAGACCGTCTTCCGAAGGCTTTCATGCGCAACGTGTCTTAGGTTCTTAAATACATAAATTAATTTACGAACTCTAGAGGTAAGTGTGTTGATGTGTGGATGGAAGCCCGGGCAAGGATCCAGCATCACCCCAAGGTATTTTATAATCTGTTCTCTCACGATGCACGTGAAGGTCGTGCCGTAGGGGATGGGGCATTTATGCGCGGTGACAGAAAATAGAGGCGCTAGACTTTGAGAACTTTTTCGCATAGCAAAATTAATATATTTAGTTTTGTCTGCATTCAGGGTAAAGACGTTATCATGTAACCATTTTGTCACTTTATTCAGGCCAGAATGAGCACTTTCGAAACGCTTTGCCACATGGTAGAATTAAATATTAGGGCAGTGTCATCAGCTAATGTGAAGATCCTACCTTTGTCGAGATTGAGCGCACACAGATCGTTAATTTAAATTTAAAATAGAGTAGGCGCGATCACACTGCCTTGTGGAACTCCGTGTGTAATAAATTTCTCGGAACTTATGTGAATGTTTATCTTAACGATCTGTGTACGGTATTTAAGGTAACCTTCGAAAAGCTCCTGTTGCGCCACTTAACACCACACCTGACACCGCGCCCGGAACAGTTTGGTTTCCGGGCCGAGCACAGTACGACGCTCCAGCTGTCGAGGGTACTGCATCTCCTCTCGGCGGCCGTGAATAGGAGGGAATACGCCGCAGCAGTATTCCTCGACATGGAGAAGGCATTCGATCGGGTCTGGCACGCCGGCCTTATCTACAAACTAACACTCACCACAGCGCCCCGTCGCTTGATACAGGTGGTCTCCTCCTTCCTACAGGATAGGACATTCAAGGTCTCGGTGGAGAGCGAGCTCTCCAACGCACGCCCCGTAACCGCGGGGGTGCCTCAGGGGAGCTGTGTCTCGCCTGCGTTGTACTCTGTGTACACCGACGACATACCTGCCACGAACACCTGAAAACTCGCGCTGTACGCTGACGACGCCGCGTACATCACCACTTCACTGTCGGCTGACCACGCGGCCATCAAGATGCAGCGCGCACTGGACGACCTCCCCGACTGGCTCAGCAAATGGAGACTGTCGGTGAATGCAGGTAAGACGCAGGCGATTATCGTCACGGCACGCGGCCGTACGAACCCACCGAGCCTTGAGCTCATGGGGACCGAAGTCAAGTGGACCAAGACCGCCAAATACCTGGGGGTCACACTAGACAATCGGCTCTCCATGGGCCCGCACGTCTGCGAAACTGTCGCGCGGGTAAAAGCGACCCGCCACCTACTCCGCCCGATGCTCTCGTCACGCCTCTCCACGCGAGTCAAGCTGGGGCTCTACAAATCCTACGTGCGACCGCAGCTCACCTACGCCGCCCCGGCTTGGCTCGCCCTCACGGCCGAGGTCCACAGAAAGAAGCTCCGGACGCAGCAGAACTACGTGCTGCGTCAAATAGTCCAGGCACCTGGGTACGTGAGGAACTCTGTGATCCACAGGGACCTGCGTGTCGAGAGCGTCGAAGAATTCAGCAAGAACCTGGCGAGGAGAATGTTCGCGCGTGCCGACGTCTCTGAACAACATCACATCAGGGACATTGCACCATGGCACGCGAGACCCCCCGACTACAAGCGCTTCCCGCGCGACCTCGTCGCAGACGTCGCACCACCGGACTAGACGCCTGAGTAAGTCGCCCTCACACTACACGCGACCTACCCAAACAATAGAACTCCACACTCATGACATGACGCCCGCCGCGCGCAAAGCGTCCTAAGTTAATATAGGCACTACGTGCGCGGCCCACACATACACTACTCCACACTCGCAAAAAAAACACAAAGATGAACCACACGAGCGACGTACACACACCTCAAGTCGCTCGTTACTCACTACAACGCCCCGCGCCCTGCAGCGCCACCGGCTAGATCTGGTTACGTTGTAGGGAACGGGGACAGCCGCCACTGTGGACGAGCGCCAACCAAAACCGACGCCCTCGTTGCTCGATCGGCCCTTGCTGGGCCTTCCCTAGGGAACTAGGGATCTCACCCGGCAGGGGCCTGGTCGCACGGGCGTCGTGAAGCACTTCGGGCGCTCCCACAGTTACACCCCCAGAAACACACTACAGAACGCCGAGGGGAGGTATACCCCTCGGCGTCTAGGTGTGCGATAAAGCACTCCCACCCCCACCTGCGGGAGGGGGAGGGTAACCCAAAGACGGGTCCCCAAGTCTGGGGGCCGAGAGACCGCAGCCTCGGGCAAGGGGCCAAAAAGCCCCAACACCGATTCCTCGCGCCCCCTTCGGGGGCGCAGAGAAGACCTCGAGCTTTAATTGCATTCCCCTTATACCCATGCTCTCCATCTTCTCTTTAAAGATGGAAGTAGAGACGGTGTCACAGCCTTTTGCCAAATAGAGGAAAACACCTAAAACCTTCTGCCCACCATCCAACTTCCTAACGATGTGGTCTGTTAAGTCATGGACTGCGTTGGAAGTTGATTTACCGGCGCGAAAACCATATTATTGTAATGGAGATAGGAGCTTTTTGCTTTCCAGATAAGTTATTAACCTCTTGTTCATAATGCGCTCGAGGACCTTGGATAACGGAGGCAGAATAGCAATGGGTCTGTAATTAGTTACTCGGTCTCTATTCCCATCCTTATAGACAGGAATAATAACAGATTTCTTAAAAACATTCGGGAATTTACCTGCTACGAAGACCAGATTGCAAATGTGTGTCAGGGGCGGAACTACAATATTTTTATGTTGGTACTAGCTTTTGTCCGCGGCTTCGCTCGCGTTAATTTAGACTTTGACTATAAATTCGGGTTATAATTCAATCATGATTCGAAAGACACGTGGCGCCATCTATTATTATAAGAAGGTTATTGTTGTTTTCCTCGGGAACAGTACTTTTTTGCGGGATGAAAGGTACCCTATGTCCGTTTCTGTGCACCTGACAACGTATATGCAAAATTTCAGGATGATCGGTTCAGTGGTTTAGGCGTGAAAAGGTAACAAACAAACAAACTTACTTTCGCATTTATAATACTAGCTTTTACCCGCGGCTTCGCCCGCGTGGAGGTCGGAAACTATTCCACGAGAACGTACTATCTACCGGGATACAAAGTATCCTATGCCCTAACCCAGGTCAAGGCCTACCTTTTTTTTGGGTGGGAAATCATCACATAACTTCTCCCGCTCTGGGCGGAGCGAGAGGGCGTGTCAGACTTTTACTGAGTAAAACCCACCCGTGTTCCTTCAGTTGACTGTGCGCCAGGGCCACGGTAACTCTTTCGAACAATCCGCTACCCCTGCAGGCATCGGCCCTATCGGACCCCGTCTATCGGTGCTGACATTTTTTTGAGGCGCGTGTAGAACACAACACGCCGTTGACCCGGGCCTGCAGTACTATTCTGTTAAAATCTCACCGTGATGCTTAGGTGAAGTGAGCTGTCAATTGTGCCAATCCCCAGCAACAGATGAAATGACAGCTCACTACAAGCTCACTTGACTTAAGTTATCACGGTGAGATTTGTATTGGATAACACTACTGGTCCTTACCCGACGGCGAGCTACCCATTGCTCACCATCCGCAAGCCCACGCCTACGACGAAAAATTCTAAGCACCCTAGCGTACAAATTTTTCGTCAGTTATTAAAAAAAAAATTGTTGCTCCATACATTTTGAACGCGTTGGTATTGCACTCTTCTACGAAATGCACTTTGAGTTAAGCTACACATCCTTTCTTTAATGTTAATTTTCGTATAAGCGTTTCATGCGATGGTGAATCTTATTTTCATGCTTATAAGGTTTAAAAGCTTGAGAATAAGATTCGTATTCAAATGGAAACGCTAACTTTATTTAGAGAAGTAAAAGCCAAAGTTTGATCTGAGAATTTTGTGTTTAGCTTCAAAAAAAACTTAAAAAAAAAAACTACAACCGATTTCCGAAAAAAAAAATACAACAGAGTGAAAAATAACTTTGAATTTCGGAAGTCGGTGTCATAGGTTTTGCAAAAAAAAAGCCGCCGAATGCATAACCGCCTCCTTTTTTAAAGTCAGTTAAGAAACGTCTGAATGCAGACGTCCAATGAGCGATGTTGGTGCGCTGCTTGTCAGAACATGCATAGATTTTGTAATGTGAAACGTGACCGAGGAAATAGATTTCAGACGCGGTGAAACGTGGGATCCAGACAAAGCTTTTAGCCGTTCTCGTACAAACTGAAACGGATGTATAATATATTAGCTTTTGCCCGCGGCTTCGCTCGCGTTAATTTAGACTTTGACCATCAATTCGGGTTATGATTCAGTCATGATTCGAAAGACACGTGGCGCCATCTATTATCATAAGGATGTTATTGTTGTTTTCCTCGGGAACAGTACTTTTTTGCGGGATGAAAGGTACCCTATGTCCGTTTCTGTACCCCTGACAACGTATATGCAAAATTTCAGGATGATCCGTTCAGTGGTTTAGGCGTGAAAAGGTAACAAACAAACTTACTTTCGCATTTATAATATTAGTTAGGATTAGTTAGGATTAGGATATACCATGGTGAATCCATGGTAACAGGTTGCACGTCGATGTCCCTGCCACCTACCTGGACATTTTTCCCAAGTAGGTAATCGTTGGGGATAATTTATATGTTGAGTAGGCAAGCAAGCAGTCGCTTGTATTATGAGAGCAAAAGGGGTTGCCATCCTATGTCCAAGATACGTAGATACAGTCAAGGAATAAATATATTAAGCACTTTAAGGTTATTTATTGTTTAGACCTTATTATGTTTCCGACTACGTTATTGGCAAAATTGTGTAAGAAAATGACTGTTTGAAAAGGTTTCATGCGCCCGCTATGTAAAAAAGGAATTTGTTTTAAAATTGCTTGACATTAGATATCGCTCCTTGATAATTATGAGATGTACAACCAAACCATGATTGTCATTTAATATTTGGCATTTGTCCTTTAAAAATACAAACATTTTTTATCATTCCGTATAGTGTTAGCGTGCATTGACTTCCTGTGTACCTGTTGTCATTTAATAATATCAAATGTTCTAACAAACTCTGATTTGACTTCCTGTCAACATAATGTTTTAAATATTATCTGTAATAAATATTGAACTGCTGACTTCCGGTTGTCAGAATGATACCTTAGACAGAGATTGCCGCAGGAGCACACTATCGGGTGGACTGTCGACTTGTGAGGTCGATGATTAATGTCGTGTACGTGTACAAGTGTGAAATATTAACTGAAGTTGATTAATAAATTTAATATTAGCAAAGTGATTTGTGTTTTTATTTGTGAAACTACAAGTATATTCCATCTGGAGGAAATAAGAACGCATACGTTCTTATAGTTCAGAAGTGGGATGAACGCAAAATACGCTTCTGTGTCATCTAAGAAAACGTAAGTAACGCAAAAAAATTAATTACTTGGTACTGTGTTTAGTGTTAACTATAGTTAATTATTTATGATATTTTCAAATTACTTCCGTTTTACGAAGAAAGAAGTTACATAAAGCGACTTTGTTTTATTACTATTTATTATGGATTTACAATTTTAATGTTGACCCTGTTCTGCAAAGAAATTTACTTTATTTTGTTATAAATCGGTAATAGTTAAAAAAAAAAAAAAACAAAACAAAAGCCTTATTTATAACATGTCAAATTATTCGCTTTTCGTTCGTTGCTCAGATTCGGTGCCAGTACCAGTACTAGTGCACTGCTATTTATTTTTACTCCTACTGTAGATATGATAATGTCTTTCTTTCTAAACACAGTAGGTAATAGTCTGGGTCCCTTTTCCTCATTTTAATTAACGTGTTGTGTTTCACCAACTATAATAAAAATATTTTTGAATCATTTTGGAGATATTTAATACCATTATTTTAAATGTTCGTTATGAATGATGATAGTAACGCTTACTTTTGAGATTCAGAACCAAAATGGATACAAATAATTCGGAACCTGGTAGCCCTATTCTACCATATGGACCAAAGCGAGGTCGACAAGGAAGTGAAGTTGAGAGACTGAACCGACGTAGATGCAATGACGGTGAGATTCTTAGAATGAGAGGAAACCCCCGTGTCGATGAGCTTGAGCAACGGCCGGGTGGGGACCAATTGATTTTTGGCGAGTCTCGTGCTGGTGAGCTTGAGCGACAGCCGAGTACAAGCCGTGCGTTTGCTGGTGAGCCCCGTGTCGATGAGCTTGAGCAACGACCGGGTGGGAACCAATTGATTTTTGGCGAGTCTCGTGCTGGTGAGCTTGAGCGACAGCCGAGTACAAGCCGTGCGTTTGCTGGTGAGCCCCGTGCCGATGAGCTTGAGCGGCGGCCGAGGTTTTCCAGTAAACGTACAAATGATATGATGAGCGGTGAGCTTGAGCGACGCTCTAGAAACAGGGAATTGGACATGAGACCAATGCATAATTTGGATTACACTGAGGATGAATTGAGGGGACCATTGAGAAGCTATACTTCATCACGAAATATACCCGACCGAGCGAGATCGAGCAGATCACGGAATGAAAGGCGTTCCAGAAGCAGGTCACGCAATGAAAGGCGTTCGAGAAGCAGGTCACGTGATGAAATTCGTTCGAGGAGCAGTAGTCATCACAGTCATCAGGCGCAAGGAACAACCGGGTATGAGAATTCGAATCATAATATGTTTTTGCAATTCATTGATGCGCTTAAGGGGTTTTCGAAATCAGGCAGTCATAAATTGGCCAATATGAGTAATGTTATTCCAGAATTTGACCCCATGTCCAAAAATCAGAGTATTTTAAATTGGATCAATAAAGTCGAGGAATGCGCAGACATACATGAATTAGAAGAACGGGAAATCATTCACTATGCACTTCCGAAGCTCACTGGTTTAGCCAAATCATGGTATCAGAGTCTACCTAGCGTAAAATTTACCTGGTCAGAATGGAAGACGAAACTTTTTCAATCGTTTCCATGTAGAGAAAATTACGCAGAGTTATTGACGGAGATGCTTACATTGAGGGCTAAATATGGGGAACCTTTAGAACAGTACTATTACTCTAAGCTTAACTTGTTACATAGATGTCAGATAACGGGAAAAAAGGCAGTAGATTGCATACTATACGGCATAGAAGATAGGGCCATTAAAGTAGGAGCTCAAGCAGCACAATATGATACACCTGAGCAAGTCTTTAGATACCTGAAATCTGTTAAAGTAGGTCAGGCAAGAGAAAACAATGGCAATAACTTAAAGAGTAGAAATGATAATAAGAAAATTTTAGGGTTACAATCAGAGAAAACAAATCAATCAGATAATAAATTGAATTCAACGGTAATTAGACCACCAATTAGATGCTTTAATTGTGGTGTAGAAGGTCATCCCAGCTTTAAATGTCCTAAACCTATCGAAAAATGCAATAATTGTCATAAGATCGGACACGTCACGGCTAATTGTCCCAATATCATGCAAAGGAGTCGCGAAAATTCTAAACCCGTCGGAGCAGGGCAAGAAAAACAGGTTCTAAAGGTGGACTGTACCACCCGCATCAGTAGTCCGAAAATCTACGACCCAAATGATAAATATATTGTTACTGCAAAACTGAATGATTTTCCCATCTCTTGTTACGTTGATCTTGGTAGTGAATGTTCGATAATGCGACAAACTGAAGCAAAAGATTTTAATTTACATTTAGACCATTGTGGTTTACCCCTAATGAAAGGACTAGGTAATAATTTAGTGCAGCCGGTAGGTAAAGTTCGGGCGACTATAGATATTCAGGGAATTAGGGAAACCATTGATATTCTTGTAGTGGATGACTCTGTTTTGAAATATCCAATGCTTTTGGGTCACTCTTTTACCGAGCTTCCTGGTATTATAATAACTAAGACACCATCTCGTCTTATATTTCAAAGGACGAATAAAGTGTTTCTGATGATTTCTGAGGAAACTGATGTTTCCAGTCATGAAATGAAGTCTATACCAGTTCATTCAGATGGGGTTTTTACTGGTCAGATTTTTATAAATGGTTCTGTGAGGGGAAGAATAGGATCGGAATTTTATCTTTTGCCTGGAGAATACACCTTGATGAACGGTGTAGGTAGATTACTAGTACAAAATTTAACATTAAATACCATCGCATTCAAACAAGATATTTTAATTGCTCGCGCCATACCTCTGAATAATGTTAACCGCGTATTTCAATTAACCATTGCCGATATCGAAGACAATGATTCTATTAATTATGGTGACTCTTTAACTGATACAGAACTCAATAATTTAAAATCCGTGATAAGTGAATATAAAGAATGTTTTTCTAAAAATCTTAAAGATCTTGGTTATACAACTGTGAGCGAGATGGAAATTAAACTTAAGGATTCTGAACCTGTTGCTTATCGCCCTTATCGAATGTCCTATTCTGAGAGAACACTAGTCCGAGATATGGTCCAAGAAATGCTGGATGCTAACATTATTAAAGAGTCATCATCCCCTTATGCAAGTCCAATAGTGTTAGTCAAGAAGAAGACTGGTGAAAAACGTCTTTGCGTCGATTACAGAGCACTCAATCGTAAAACAATAAAGGACCACTACCCTATTCCTCGCATAGACGATCAAATTGATCTGTTGGCTGGTCATGAGTATTTTATATCATTAGACCTTGCTTCTGGTTACTATCAGATACCGATCTCCGAGCAGTCTAGAACTAAAACTGCATTCGTGACCCCGGATGGTCAATTTGAATATTTGCGAATGCCGTTCGGCCTAGTTAACGCTCCGTCAGTTTTCCAGCGAACAATAAACAAAATCCTAGCTGACGCAAAGATAAAGTTTGCTGTCATATATATGGATGACATATTAGTTCCTGCGCATAGCTTTGAAGAAGGTCTCTCCCGACTTCGTCAAGTTTTGCAGTTACTTCGAGAGGGAGGTTTAACCTTAAAGCTAAGTAAATGTCACTTCTTTTACAGAAATATAGATTTTTTAGGATTCGAAATTGGCCCTGATGGTGTCCGTCCTGGTGCTAGAAAGATCAATGCAGTTTCAAATTTTCCAGCTCCCAAAAATCCCCATGAGATACGCCAGTTTATGGGGCTTGCAAGTTTTTTTAGGCGGTTTATTAGAAATTTCGCTCTGTTGGCAAGACCCTTAACAGACCTTTTACGCAAAAACTGTCAGTGGGTCTGGGGTTCCGAACAAGGCTCCGCCTTTCAGACTCTCAAAGATGCATTAGTAGCACGCCCTGTTATTGCTTTGTATGATCCCTCTTTTGAGACGCAACTACACACAGACGCATCTAAATTTGGAGTGGCCGGTATTCTCTTACAAAGAAGTAAAGATGGTATGCTGCGACCAGTTTCGTTCTATAGTCGAAAAACTACTATTGATGAGCAAAAGTTGCATTCGTTCGAACTGGAGACTCTAGCCGTTATTGCCTCTCTTAATCGGTTTAGAGTATATTTAATTGGTATTCATTTTAAAATATATACAGATTGTAGTGCCTTAAGGACGATACTGACCAAGCGCGATCTTATCCCTCGAATAGCTCGCTGGTGGATACAAATACAGGAATATGATTGCGATATCGAATACAGATCGGGAAGTAAAATGATGCACGTTGATGCTCTGAGTCGACATCCCATCGAACCCCCTATTCCAGAAAGCCACATCTTTGATATCCTCAATATTGAAACAGATAATTGGTTAAGTACCGCCCAATCCATAGACGATGAAATAATGTCTATTAAAAATATATTGACCAATCCAGAAATTGATAAAATTGTCGAAGTCCATAATAATTTTAAAATCAAGAATGGTCGCGTTTATCGCATATTAGAGAATGGTCTTCGATGGGCCGTCCCAAAAGCAGTTCGATGGCAAATTCTTAAGAAAAACCACGATGACATTGGTCATTTTGGATTCGATAAAACGTTAGCTCGGATTAGGGATTCATTTTGGTTCCCAAAGATGCGACGTTTCGTAAAAAAGTATGTTGCCGCTTGCCTTGAGTGCGCGCATCACAAAGTACCTGGTGGTCCCCATGAAGGTGAACTTCATCCTATACCAAAAGTGGAAAAACCGTTTCATACGATACATGCGGACCACTTAGGACCGTTTGTACGTAGTAAACGTGGCAATTGTTACTTACTTGTTATTGTTGATGGCTTTACGAAATATACAAATATCACACCAGTTAGGAATACTAAAGCAACCACAGCTGTTCGAGTTATAAGGGAACATATCAGTTATTTTGGTGCTCCTATACGATTGATAACCGATAGAGGTTCATGTTTTACAAGTAACATCTTTAGTAAGTTTATTAAAGAGACTGGTATTAAGCATATTCTGAATGCTGTTGCAACGCCAAGGGCTAATGGCCAAGTTGAGAGATTTAACAGAACGATTTTAGATGCCCTTTCCACTAAGACTCATGGCAAAGATGATAGGACTTGGGATGAATATGTGCCAGATATACAAATAGGGATTAATACCACAAAACATAAAACTACACAAAAAAGTCCCTCAGAGCTACTTTTCGGATTTAAGGTTATGAATGTTTCAGAGTCTATTTTAAGTGATATTATTATTGATACGTCAGATAATAATTTAGTAGACAAAATAGCTGAAATGCGCGAAAAATCAGGAGAACTTATAAGAAAACAACAAGAAAAAGATAGAGAACGTTTTAATAAAAATAGGAAAATAACTAATCAAACCATTTATAAAGAAGGAGATTTAGTAAGGATAGAAAGGGAAATTAATAAAAACGATGGTAAATCTAAGAAATTAGTAGCAAAATATCAAGGACCCTATCGTATTGTTAAAACACTCCCCAATGACCGTTTCTTAGTAGAAGATACACCCATTACTAGAAAACATAATCATAAATACGAAACTATTGTAGCTAGAGATAAATTGCGGCCTTGGCTTAATCTTAGTACTGATTTAGCAAGTAGTTCAGACGAGGAGAACAGTGGGGTTTCAAATGAGACAGATGTAGCGCATATTGAATGTGATAATGATTAGTTTTTTTATTTTTATTTTATTTTATACATACATTTTATGTATCCTTAAATTTTGTAAACCTTGAATGAATTATGTTATTATCAGTAGGTATATTACTAATCAATAACTATTTATAGTTATATTTTCAAATGAAATCTGATTATTTTATGTATTCTTTGAATTGAGCCTGTGTCATTTACAATTGTTTAGAATTATTTGTCTTACATGAATTAAATGAGTGTTACTAATCTTTATAGCAGAGATTGTTGTTTTTGTTTGTTTTTTCTATCATACATTTTTGTTCGGTACGAGGACGTAACCGAATGTCAGATGGCCGAGCTGTTAGCGTGCATTGACTTCCTGTGTACCTGTTGTCATTTAATAATATCAAATGTTCTAACAAACTCTGATTTGACTTCCTGTCAACATAATGTTTTAAATATTATCTGTAATAAATATTGAACTGCTGACTTCCGGTTGTCAGAATGATACCTTAGACAGAGATTGCCGCAGGAGCACACTATCGGGTGGACTGTCGACTTGTGAGGTCGATGATTAATGTCGTGTACGTGTACAAGTGTGAAATATTAACTGAAGTTGATTAATAAATTTAATATTAGCAGAGTGATTTGTGTTTTTATTTGTGAAACTACAAGTATATTCCATCTGGAGGAAATAAGAACGCATACGTTCTTATAATAGGTAGTTTTAATTATAGTCTTAGGGAGTGTTGGCAACGGCGAGCAATGGGTAGCTCGCCGTCCGGTAAGGACCAGGCCCGGGTCGACTGCGTGTTGTGTTCCACGCGCGCCTCAAAGAGATGTCAGCATAATAGACGGGGTCCGATAGAGCCGATGCCTGCCGGGGTCGCGGATTGTTCGAAAGAGTTAGCGTGGCCCTAGCGCACAGGCAACTGAAAGAATAGGGGTGGGTTTTAGCCAGTAAGAGTCTGATACGCCCTTCTGCTCCGCCCAGAGCGGGAGACATCATTTAATGATTCCACACAAAAAAAAGAGGGAGTGTTGGCAGACCAATAGCCAGGTGGGTGCTCACACAGACCAGGGAAACATGGTACGAAAGGGAGAAGGCCTGTAGGTATTCGGCAGTGGGTGTAACGAGGGTGCCTACGTTGATGATGATAGTTCTAATAGAAAAGCAATCAGGAAAGTTCGATTTAAAATGCATCGATAATGTACTTAACATTTGTGTTGTTCTATTTCTTTTGTGTGCTCCAAATAAATGGTTTAGCTGTCTATCTAACTTGGCAGCCGTTAATTTTAGAGATGAAATTAATGAATTCCTTATCGTCCAAGAAATTCTGGTGGGGTACATTCCGCCAAATTCCTCTAAAGATTGATTGCTTTTGTGTCAAATACCTAAATTAGCTCTAGTTTTATGGGTTTGAGATTTTTATGAGAATTTTATGAGAACCGCATTCATCAGTCAATTAGAAGGCTGAAAAAAAACTATCACTGTAGGAACTATCACTGGGTCTTTTAAGTACGTGAAAAAGATGCTCCAATTGCTTAAAACTTCACAAAAAATAATCTTGTTGTGAATGATAATTACGCTACTGCCCATTACCGATTTGAGATGAAGGAGATCTCCATAGTTGAACTTACTGGCTTCTTGTCTTCGTGGAGCAGATTTAACTGAATGGGTAGGTACAGTCGCCAGCACATCAAGTTACCACAAACTGTCAGATGTTCTCATTCGATTTTGAACTTAACCTGCAACATTTTAAGGCTTAAAATCGTTTGGAGAAATTTTACAGTTTCGTGTAGCTTGACCTGCTGGCGACTGTACAACGGTACAATGACATTTTGGCGCGTGCCCAAAATCGGAACCAACGTCGCCATCTTTTTTTTTTGTCAATACTGTTTTAAAATGTTTGCCTGCCAGCAACGCAACCCTGTCAATGTCATTCCGGTGGCAAAAGATACTTGTAGCATTATACATCAGTAGCCAGTAGGTAGGTAGACAGCTGCGGTAGGCCGTCAGACAAAACGTACACGTAAACGTATAAGCTGGCCTCTTATTCTATTGAAAGCCCGCTGGGACAGCTAAAGCTCAAGGTTAAAATATAAATGGTCCCCAAAGCGATCAATTGCATTTCGCGATGCAATTTAATGTTTTGTATATTTATTGTCTATCACTTCAACTGAATCAATGTGTATCAGTCACAAAACGTTTCGGGGACCATTTACTACCGACGCGTCGTGCAGAGGTGCAGTCGACTTTACAAAGTAGAGAGCTTTACAAATACTTAATAAAAAATAATATCATGTCAGTTTTCAAATAAAAAATGTATAATACGCTTTGCTTTCGAACATTCGTGTGATAAGTGATAGCACAACGGAATTGTAGATAGGTACCTACTTAAGTAAAATAACTTCAAGTTACAGGAAGTAAAGAATCAATTACCGGAATGTCACCCCTTTCCACCATTTTACATAAATCTTGGTTGCGACGCAATAAATTCTGAAAGTACCCTTATTATACATTGAATACGTAAGCAGAAATCTGTTATCTCTGTCCCAATTCGTTCTGGCGAATATTATGTTGGAGAAGTGAGGTTTAATTTGTGGCCTTTTGTGCTGCAAATGATAGGTGCATAATTATATGACTGTGTTAGAAGCGCTTTGGGGTTGAAAAGGATCACGGCCATACCTTTGCCGGCCCGTAAGACGCAGTGTTAAACATTACAGGGCTTACGGGTTTACATCCATCGCTTTCCATCAGGCGAGATTGGGTTTAGAGCGGGCCAATTCGATAAAAAAAAACATAGATATAGTTGTTCGCCTCCTTAATTAATTAAGTTTTTACTTGCAGCATGTTCTGTAGGTAGATCCAAACTCAGTTATAGCCCGCCAAATTTAAAATTTTCTTTGGTTTTTTGCAAATTCCAGCTCTGTTTTACGTCGTATGTTGATCAAAATGCAATTCGCGACTATAGAACTATATATTTATTGAATAGGTACTAATCATCAATTTCATATCAATCGTCAAACTTTGGAAATTTGCTCTACCTAAGATTATCATTTGAAATATTCTGAAAAATTTCAATTTAGCGGGCTACAACTGAAGATCCACCTTAATCAGTTATCTCTTGTGGTTTAAGCAGATTGCAAGTGTCAACGATGAGAGGTGCGGGAACGACTACAATCTATAATAATGGTGTACTCTAATTAATATGATGTTCAAACACATGCGGTACACATTTACAACTGTCCGCTACCGTCACCGCCTCTGTCTAAACAACCCTTAGAACAAGAAGTGTTCAATTTCAAGTTAAATGCTGCAACCGAGAGGAAGAGAAGAGCAAAAGGAAATAAATGGTGTAATTAATAAGTACCTGGTACTGGAGTGATGGCTTAGCTAAATTAATCAACAGAATATAGGTACCCAAAATAACAACTCATTGTGATAAAAACTTGTAAAATAGAGAAACTAGACTTTAATTTCCATGACTATTAGTCTCTCCGGTCTTGCAAGTGGAAGGCTAGGGCTAGGGAGAGATCTTTGGGCAGTTATGGGACAAAACATTTAGAAAAAAAAATTACAAAAGAATATGTTTTCAAATCCTTGTCTGTACGCATCATAATATTTTTGCAATATGGTAACATTATTACCAAAATTATTGACATGGGCAGCTGTGACTGTTGACAGTATTGACTGTACTGTAGTGTCAAAAATATTTAAAAATCATAACAGCGAGCCGGTCGTTTTCACAAAATATTGCAATTTACAAAGAAAATGTCGGCTTTTCATGGATTTCCCGAACTCCCAGGACCAGAAGAGATACCCTTCTGCAAACTAAACGAAGTTTTCTGTTGTGGGAGTGCACGTTACGGAAATATCACTACGTTTACAAACTCGGTAAGGTTAGCTTCATTATTCCGCAGTTATTCCTAATAAAACCTTAGATAACCGGTTCACGTTTGTTTCAGACGAAAAGCCATCCCGTTATAAACGTAACCCGCGACATACACCACCACAGGATTTCGGACGAAAACATTTCTATGTATATTGACGTTGAGGACAATTTGCTCAAAAAAATCACTAGTGTGTGGTACAAACAGGGGTTTTTAGAGGCTTTAGGTGTTGCTGCAGACCCGTCAGTGAACCGCGAGAGCCAGGTCCTAGCTGTCGCCGCGTCATACGTGTTAAAAGTCGCAAATGTATTCACAGCATTCAGATACTTTTTGCAGCCACATTTGAAGGATATAGGGCCTAAAATCGTTGCAAACTACTCAAGAACCAGGAATTGGGGGAATGGTCCAATTAAATGTATAGCATGGCACCCTCATACAACTAAAATGGCTGTAGCAACAGTGGACGACAATGTGAGAATATACTGTTCAGAAGTCTCATTTGTATCTACGCTGAAATGTAAGGCACAAGGACATGTTTCTTCGATAAGTTGGAGACCGTTCTCAGCTTCAGAACTCGCTGTGGGGTGTGAGCAGGGCGTAATTGTGTGGACTGTTGATCCTAATTCTATGTTCACCAAACCTTCTTCTAGTAATGCTGTTGTTTTGAAAAGGTATGTACTATTTTGTATGTTTTACCTCTTAATTAGAAGCTGTGAAGTGAAATTCCCAAGGTGACTCTGACCGAGATGATTCTTATTTTATGTCTGTATTCTGTAGCATTTTAATGTGTTGTTCTTCAAGTTATTATAACTTGGTTATCAGTTTTTATTACATTTCGACATCAGAATCACAATGCTCTATTTGGCATGATAATACTATAAAAACCCTGCTACCATTTTCTTCTACCTGTCCATAAATAGTTCTGTCCTATGATATTTAAACAATCTTATTAGATTTTTCACCCAAATTGTGCAATGCTTCTAAACTAAATATCGAAACTTTAAAACTAATATTATAACGAGAAAAGATATGATTTTTTTTGTATCTTTGTATGTTATGGTTTCCCACTAAAACGGCTAAAAGTATTTGGATGAAATTCAGCATTGACCATGACCTGGATTAGGACATATGATACTTTTTCTCCTGATATTCCCACAAGATCTAGAGTTATGCGGTGAAGTTGCAGGGTTCGGCTAGTACTTATTAAAGTTTTTGCTCTCATTTACAGGCCCGGCCACAGCCCAGTCACTGACGTGAGCTGGTCTCCCAACGGTGACTTACTGATCAGCTGTTCTGGTGCAGACACTTCCATGTTAGTGTGGGACGTGTCCATGGAAACTGCAGTCCCACTCCGGAGGGTTGCTGGTGGGGGCATTGTGTTTGCACGCTGGTCTTTTGACGCAGGCAAAGTGATTGCTGCTAGTTCTTCTATTATTTTTAGGTTAGTTTGCAACTATTTCCATAGACAGAAAATGGAATGTGGAATGGATGTTAGCTTCACAAAAGTGAACACTCTTTAGAAAAAGACGAAGCGACTTCATGGCCAATACTTCTTAAAGTCAAAGTCAAATCATTTATTTCAAATAGGCACATAAAAGGCGCTTTTGAATGTCAAAAAAAGTGTTCTTTATTGCAAGCCTGTAAATGAAAATTCAATTTTATCAAATTGTTAACTTTAATTTGAATTTATCAAATTCAATAAGTAGTCTATTCAAAATCAGAATTCTAGAAAGAGACAACTACTGGCCGCACATTCGCTTTGTCTCTCTCGTGCTTTTCGGTCTCTATTCACTGTACAACTGAATACAGAACGCTCAGTACATTTTCTGTCTATGGCTATTTCCAATTAATCTATACTAACATTATAAAGAGGTAAAATTTGTGAATTTGTATGTAGGGGGTAATCTTTGGAACTACTGATCCGATTTATTCCGAAAATTCTTTCACTAAAGGGAAGCTACATTATTCCTGAGTGTCATAGGATATTTGTAATGTTAAAACGAGAAACTTCACATGAACGAAGTTACGGCTAGAAGCTAGTACAAAATAGGGTACTGTAAAATTAGGAAACTCACTTAATTTAGTGCTTTTGTTTGTATTTGCTATTATTTTGGCTGGTATCATTTCGTCTCATGTCAGGTTGAACAATTAACAATACATAGATGCAAAGCCTTTGGAAATAAATAATACATAGTTTTATTATTGTAAAAAAGGAGCATCTGTGACATATTTCTTCTGAAAATAGGAGTTCCAAGCTTAGTGCTTAATGGTTAAAAAAGGTAAGGTAGTCCCGCAGGCGTATGTCACAAGTGTACAATTTCTCGACTCAGTGCCTATTCGACATGTAAAATAGCATGTAGAATTTACCATAATTGAAATTTAAATAATTTATTGAAATAATTGATTTACTTATATATTTACAATATTTTTTATTTCTTTTTTCTTCGTCTACCTGAGCTAGGAATAAACCGTTATCTCGCTCAACACATACATAAATATTTACAAGATTCCTTAAACAAATACCTAGGTATTTAAATAACTTATCTGACTACAAATTATGGTTTTATTCAAATTAAAATAATTTGCTTAGTCAAAAACTTTTTGCATCATTGTACCTGAATCATATTTTGCAAACCATTCCAAGATGATTTTTGCAATTCAACTTTTGAATGTATTACAAAACAGCACCCTAATAACCTAACACACAATCTGAATCATTTTGAAGCCTATTGCTAATCCATTGCTTCATATATCCGAAAAATTTGTCTGCTCAACAACGTAAATAACGCAATGAATGTGGTTGAACTGTCAAAATGAAACCCATTCTTAATGTTAGTGTGTTACGTAATTACCCCGCTGGTCACGTTTGCTTTATTAAACATACAATACAAATACAAAATACAAATAGTTAATTTTTTCTTTACAAGGTTTGTTACATAGCTAGTGATAGAAGTGTCCTTTTAAGCAAATAAATGCCTGTATTAGGACACTCCACTCTTCCGTAAATTAATTTTACGTAATGTACATTCACATACAAAAATTATGCCAGTATTTACTATTTATATAATTTTGAGAAAGTAAAATAAAATTAACACACTGATTAATGATTTTATTTCTGTAAGTAGGTTTGTACAAACACTTTTACACGTCAATCATATTTTTTAAACTAGATGAGGTCGGCGTTTCCTATCTGACTACTCTGAGAAGAAAGGCCGAAACAAACTCAGAGCTCACAGTCTCTTTTAAAGTCCAGACATAATCTTGGTTAAATCATTGTGAAGACCATGTAGATTCACACCATGTCATAAAAGAGAATTACAGAAAATTAATAGTTATTTTATATCAGCTTATTCAAACGAGTGAGTGTTTTGTGTATGTTATACGAATACACAATGTATGAAAATAAATTTTGAAATATTGTAAGAAAAGTGTTTTTTTTTTCTAAATCCACCCCTTTACTGTTTTCCACAGAGTATGGGACACAAAGCGTTGGACGCCGGAACGTTGGTGCGCCCGCGGTAATCGCGTAGTGGCGGCTTGTTGGGGCCCCAGCGATATACTGTTGTTTGCCGCCAAGGGAGAGCCCATGGTGTATGCTCTTACCAACACTGGGCTTATGAGCGGTCAGTATTCTTTTTAGATTTTACCCGACTACGACAAAACCTGGGTTATGATTTTAACAGGATATGTATGTATGTTCATACCTCCTAAACTACTCATCTCGCAAACAAACACCAAATTAAAAATAATATCTGTTTTCGTATAACCAGAGACATTACTAAATACATTGATGTCTTCTCTGTAATTATTTTCATACCTGGTAACATTAATTTTGCTATGAATCAACTCAGTCCTCTGCTGGACATAGGCCTCTCCCATGCTGCGCCACAACACCCTGTCCTCTGCCTTCCGCATCCAGTCTGTCCCAGGCACCTTTTTGAGTCGTCAGTCCATCTAGCTGGGGGGCGTCCCACACCATGTTTGCCGATGCGCGGACGCCACTCCAGGACTCGTCTGCTCCACCGGCCATCGGTCCTCCGACAAACATGGCCAGCCTACTGCCACTGCAAGCTGTCGGTAACTCCGGTTCTTTTCCGGATAACTTCGTTTCTGATTTGATCCTTCAAAGAAACTCCGAGCATAGCCCGCTCCATAGCGCTTGTCATTTTGCTGTAGTATTACATAATAAATATTCACTGGTTTAAAAGGCCTTTATATAGTTTCTTTTTTCTTGTGCATAAAGTTTTAATAACATACATACACTCACGCCTTCTTCCCGTGGGGGTAGGCAGAAACTACAGAACGCCACCTTACGTACTCCTTTTGCTTCGTTTACGTTCATATACGCACGCCGGTTGCGAGTACTACGTACGCTCCTGACCTTTCTGAAGAACATCACCAATAAGGTCACTATATTTCCTTCTAGGGCGTTTCCACTCACATCTACCTTGTTCCTCTCAACATGACCAAACCATCTAAGCATACTCTTTTAAATTTTTGTAACTACATCTTCTTTTAAACCTTTTAAAAGTTGTAATAAATAAATTACTGTTTCCTCAGGATCACAAACCAGCAAAGCGCTTCCAGTCTTGGATGTGACAAAGGTAGAACTATCATCAGGGGACACCGTAGGAGGACCCATTCTTGACATGTGCTGGGACCCCACTGGCAGATACCTGGCCATTCTGTTTGAGGAGTCACACCTGGTCACGGTCTTCTGTACCACAAGGTTGATGCTGCAGCTTAAGATTACGCCTTGGTGAGTTATGTTTATTTGTCTTTTTGTAGGTGACTGGTGTAAAAAGACGCTTAACGAAGCCGAGAGTCAGTTGTACGTCATTGTGGTAATTTTCTTGTACTAGATTCCAGCAAAAAAGTTTCACAGGTATGGTGTAGCTGCTAGACCATACCTGTGAACCTTCTGGTTACGCAGATATTGAAGGTCAAAGTTCCAAATTTTTCTTAATTATTTTTTACAAATACAAGATTTAAATGATAAAACTTAACTTTAAAATACTCCCACAACTCGCCCTACCATTGCATGCACCCAAAAACACAATATATTGCGTGCGTTACAACGCATGCTGCCGTACATGGCGACTTTTCACACCAAAAATAAAAGTCGTTTCCCAGCAATAATTTTTGCTAAATCCTACTAATATTATAAATGTGAAAGTTTGTGAGGATGGATGGATCTTTGTTACTCTTTCACGCAAAAACTGCGGAACGGATTTCGATGGAATTTGAAACACAGATAGTTTATAACCTGGATTAACACGTAGGGTACTTTTTATCCCGGTAGTACGTTCCCGTGGGAAAATTTCCGACCTCCACGCGGGCGAAGCCGCGGGCAAAAGCTAGTCGTTTATATTTACACATTCTGTTCATCAAACTTAGTTACATTTAGCAAAAGCAGCAATAGCATTCACTAATACAAATAAAATAAAGTTAAAAATTAAAAGGCTATACAACAAAACACAAGGACAGGGGGACCCCATACAAGAAACGTGTTAAAAAAAAGTACTGTGGTGCGCAAGCGTTCGTGTGAACCGACTTGCACTTGGCGTTGACACTTTCTTGTGAGATCTTTAAAATATATCTATATTTTTGATAGTAGTTACCTTATTTCATGGTTTGAAACTAACAGATTCGAAAAGCCTAGTTTATAAATTATATTTTCTTTTGTATAATTTACAAGTACGCTACTTAAAAGTGCTGTGCTTTACGTTAATTTAGATACAAGCGTGATCTATAATTATAACTAGACAGTGTTTAGTTGGCAAGCCTTTATACAAATAAATAAACTGTTTTCTTCCAGTTGCTTCATATGCGGGATAGACGTGGAGGTTCCATCTACGATGGCCTTCCAACACAACTTCAGCGAGGGAGCGTGCCTCACCATCGCCTGGTCAAGCGGAAGAGTGCAACATTTTCCCATCATTTACACCGATACCTATTGATTCATTAGGCCTAGGGAAGTTTGTTGATAGACACAGCGCATACGGCGATTGGTGCCGCCGTGTCTGACAACAAACTTCCATAGTGATCCATGCATCACTGACAACCGTGCCTACACACTGCGAATCAACCGTAGTTTTTTACCGCAAATAAAACGTGTGTACAACCAGCCTTATTCTGTAGTTTGTAACGTGGCCGTGGGTCTATAGGGAGTGTTACTGCAACGTTTTGCCGCCAGAGTGCAGCACTAGCACAAACCATAAACAGTTTTTGACAGCAATTTTTTTTAAATCATCCGCTTTTAAATGTCCGTAGGATACCATGATATAACAGTACAGGTTTTTTAATACATGAATAATAATATAACTATTATAATTTAACACGTTTTAACGAATTATTTGTTACTAATAAATATGACATGATGCATCATGGCGGTTTGAGCTAGTGTCGCCCCCTACGCAGAGTTTTGCGTAATGTTCCCTATTGAAACAAGCAAGCTTAACATACTCTTTACACACTGGCCCATTGGCAGCCATTGTAAACACTAAACTTCAATTTAGAATGTTAGATCGTTGATCGTTATCGAATTCTAGAACCACACAAATTGCATTCCAATTCAACTGAATTAGATAGTTGATTAAGTGGCAATGGATTGTGAATGTCGAGGATTCTGAATTCAAGTTTAAAAACTTAAACGTACTTTTGATGTGATGTGTTCGGACGAATAGAAGACGGGGATGTCAGTATGTCCGGAGTACTATGAGGTGAATGTATGGATGCAATCATTGGCATAGAGAATGGACTGAGCGTTAGCGTCACAAAAGTGACCTCTCTCTAGAAAGAGACAAACGTACTATGCGACAAATACCTCTCTTTATTGCAAGCCTGTAAAAGAAAGTTAAATTTTATCAAATTCAATAAGTAGTCTATTCAAAATCAGAATTCTGGAAAGAGGCAACTACTGGCCATAAATTCGGTTTGTCTCTCTCGACTTTTCGGTCTTTTTTTTTTTTTTTTTTGGGTGTGAAATCATCAAATGACGTCTCCCGCTCTGGGCGGAGCGGAAGGGCGTGTCAGACTCTTACTGACTAAAACCCACCCGTGTTCCTTCAGTTGCCTGTGCGCCAGGGCCACGGTAACTCTTTCGAACAATCCGCAGCCCCGGCAGACATCGGTCCTATCGGACCCCGTCAATTTTGCTGACATCTCTTTGAGGCGCGCGTGGAACACGACGCGCCGTCGACCCGGGCCTGGTCCTTACCGGACGGCGAGCTACCCATTGCTCGCCGTCCGCAAGCCCGCGCCTACGGTGGCCGGGAGTCGGCAATCTACTCCCGACGCCCAGGGTGTCTCCTCCTCCTGCGGCGGCCAGGGGCGCGAGGCCGTAGAGATTGCCTCTCCCTCTCGCGCTCCGCCTCCTCCTTCGCGAGCATTACTGCTTCGCAGAAGGAGGTGACGGCTTCCCATTCCCTCTCGCTCCGTACCATGGCCTGAACCAGGGCCGGACGCGAGAGGTCGCCGCCGCCGTCGACTTTTCGGTCTGTATTCACTGCACAACTGAATACGGAACGCTTAGTCTATTCTCTATATCTATGGTTTTAATGCTGTGAAAGTTTTGTCTTCAACCAATGTGATCGATCGTTTTTTATCTATGTAATAAATTAGTCTCTAGCATAAACAGGCTGGCAGGGACATCGACGCGCAACCTGTTACGAAGAACTCGAGTACTTGATTCTGAACCCCGCTGCGTTGAATTTTTGACCGCGTAGGTTTTCTATGAAAAATCTGTTTTTTTTAAATTATATTTCTACGCTAGTGGATCTAGAATTACGTGCTGAATTCATGGTTACAGTTTGCGCGTCGATGTGCTGATGATTTTAAGCCAGTAAGAAGGTTCTAAACTACGAAAGGAAACGTAGGTTACATTTGAAAGGAAATTTAAATGACAATTAACACGAAGAAAAAGTGGCATAAGTCCTTTTTTTAATGTTACATGAGAAGTTAAAAACAATATCAGCTGTGCTCAGAACATAAAATGGTAGCCCCTTCAAACAGTTTATATAATTTCTATGAACTTTAAGGGGGTTGCGCCAAGGTAGCCCGCGAAATTCAAATTTTCTTCCGTTTTTTTGCAATTTGCAGGTCATCAGGTTATCAGGTTGTTTGTTAATCTAAATAAGATTCGCGGCCGTATCAAATATTTATTTATAGAATTATAATCATAATAATCATCAATACATTTCTCTAACTTTCATATTACCCTATTGAATGACTATTTCATGAAATCATGACATTTGCGGCCAATTCTAACTTACTTAAGGAGGTTACTTACTAGCTTAAGGATTTGTATTGCTGATTCTAATGATTATAATTATGTAAAGCCATATTTGTTACGGCCGCGAATCATATTTTAATCAACATACAACCTGACAGTGACCTGCAAATTGCAAAAAACGTATTTTTGAATTTCGCGGACTTCCTGAACGCATCCCCCTTAAACCTATGATTGTTACATGATTTCGTTTGTAATGGGTTGTAGAGGCAAGATATTTAAAAAAAAAAATAACAGCTACGAAATTACACTTTTTATAAATAAAATTATTTTTAATGTTACTTTTATCTTCACTTAAACGCGCGTTTTTCTCTGTAAGTTGTATTTTAAACTTACCCATACGGCTACCCTGTAGGAGTGTAGGCTGTAAGGGTAAGTTTAAAAACAGGAACAAAATATTTATATAAATGTAATAATTGAATAAGAAAATAAATGGGAAACTTCCCAAGTTTTTTTAAGTATGTTAAATCAGTAATTTTTAGACACCTGTTTAAGTTTGTTTGGACTCAACTATTATATTAACTTATGAAGATAAAGTAGGTGACGAAAGTTGATGACCAATATGTATTTGAAAGTCCTGCATAGGTGTAATGAAATTGTACTAATAAATAAAAGCAAGGTTATCAAAATCATATATGACAAACAGCACCCTACTTGCGTAACATACTATCAATCACAATCTGAATCATTTTAAAAGGTATTGCTAATCCATTGCTTCATATGTTCGAAAAATTTGTCTGCTCAACAACGTAAATAACGCAATGAATGTTATTGAACTGTCGAAATTAAAGCCATGCCTTCTGTTAGTGTTTTATGCAATTACCCCGCAGATGTAATGTAAATCTGGGTCTAAAACTTGTGAACAAGACTGCCTAGTATTTAAACGGACAGGTGTAACTATTGTAAAAAAATTAATACGGCAAATAAAAAGTAACTAAGTAAATATTTTTATTTAATAATCATTTAATACAAGTAACAAGACTCATAGTGTTAGAACACTGAAACAATTTGTGACATCACTGCTGCAAGGTGACAGGCCCAGCCGATACCTTGTAGCAGTGATTCACAAACCCACAATCTAGCATGCTTGGTACCATAGACAGGATCCTGTTGGTGCTGCCCCGCACCCTACTAACCAGGGATGCGCACCGCTTTGGCATCACAGTGTAGAAACAGTCAACGCGCGCTTCAGCAAACATCCCTGATGTGCTGCAGTATCGGGTCAACCCCATCAGCACCCTGAATGGGTTATTGTACTGAACACGAAGGGCGCTGTATGATTTCTGAGTATAACGAGCCCACAAACTGCAAGAGTAAAAAGACGTTCAGTAAGCACTAAATATAGTGCGCTTGACCTCTTTAGAAGCACGCCTGAATCTGCAGGCTATCATGTTAGCTCTCACACACAGCGCCCGCCGCTCCCTGTCAATATCCTCATCATCTTTGAGGCCAGTGGTCAATAAGTGACCCAGATATTTAAATTGGTCCACCCTCACAAGGGGCCTACCGCACAATTTCTCTGAAGGTACAGCTTCTGGGTGCTTACCCCTAACCCCAAATACCATGACCACACTCTTGTTAACATTATAAGCCAGACCATGAAGTCTGTCATATTGCTCGCAAGTGGCCACAAGTGTCCTAAGCCCGCAGATTGACGCGCTCAGCAGCACCATGTCGTCGGCGTAGCTTATGTTATTAACACACACGCCATCAATATGACACCCGACACGTATGCCGCTAAGTGCGCCAATCAGATCATTCACATACAGGTTGAATAGCGTAGGCGAGCATAACCCCCTCTGCCTCACCCCGCACTCCAACCCATACGGCCGAGACAGGGCACCAGCCCACCTTACACTATTGACCAGGTTTCCATACCAGTATTTCAGAGTATTTGTCACCTCAGGCGGCAGATTTACCTCTTGCATCTTCCTCCATAAAATGTCGTAGGAAACCAAGTCAAAAGCCTTGCTGAGATCAAGGAAACAGGCGTAAACTGGAGTGTGGCGATCCATGTAGTATTTCACAGTGTGCTTCACACTCAATATAGCGTTGTCAGTAGATAATCCAGAACGGAAACTGAAAATTGGTTGTCGTGAATACGTATATGACTGCTAAATTGAGCGCCAAGCACACCGTCAAGCTGCGGATTGTTCGAAAGAGTTACCGTGGCCCTGGCGCACAGGCAACTGAAGGAACACGGGTGGGTTTTAGTCAGTAAGAGTCTGACACGCCCTTCCGCTCCGCCCAGAGCGGGAGACGTCATTTGATGATTTCCCACCCAAAAAAAAAAAAATAGCACACCGTCAAACACACATGACTGTGGCAAGAGATATTGGCCTGTAATTGTTCTTATCGCCCATGTCACCAGTCTTATTTTTGACGATAGGCACCACTGTTGTTTTGATCATGTCACTGGGCATATAAGACCCAGACAAAAAATAAAAAGCATAGCCAACACTCTTGGCAAATGCGGACCAGCAAATCGAAGATGCTCAATGCTGAGACCATCATGACCAGGAGACTTTCCTCGACGCATTGCGTTAATTCTGTTCAAGAGCATTTTAGTAGTAATTTCAACTCCCAGGTTTTTCTGTGGCTCAACATTGAGCGTCGACCTCGATGGGCCTAATGGTGACTGCACACTAAAATGCTCTACAAAAAGGTTAGCGATTTGTCTAGCATCACTCATGCCATCGAAGCAATTGCATCTATAGAAAATTTGCCGAACTGATCACTCTTATCAAGAATTCTGTTTCTCACCAAAACGGGCTAAAAGATCCTTCAATTCTTCGTCAAAACTCATTTGTACTTTAGACACTAACGGTATCCTCAGATCTGAATGCCTATGCTTGCTTTCTTATCTTTCTTTCTTTTTTTGCTTTCTTTTCTTGCTTTTCTTTCTTTTCTTGCTTTCTTTTCTTGCTTTCTTTTCTTGCTTTTTTTCTTTCTTTCTTTTCTTTCTTTTCTTTCTTTCTTTTCTTGCTTTCTTTCTTTCTTTTCTTGCTTTACTTGCTTTTCTTTCTTTTCTTGCTTTCTTTTCTTGCTTTTCTTTCTTTCTTTTCTTGCTTTCTTTTCTTGCTTTTCTTTCTTTCTTTTCTTGCTTTCTTTTCTTGCTTTTCTTTCTTTCTTTTCTTGCTTTTCTTTCTTTCTTTCTTTTCTTATTTTCTTGCTTTCTTTTCTTGCTTTCTTTTTTTGCTTTCTTTTCTTGCTTTTTTTCTTTCTTTTCTTGCTTTCTTTTCTTGCTTTTTTCTTTCTTTCTTTCTTTTCTTTCTTTTCTTGCTTTCTTTTCTTGCTTTCTTTTCTTGCTTTTCTTTCTTTTCTTGCTTTCTTTTCTTGCTTTCTTTTCTTGCTTTTTTCTTTCTTTCTTTTCTTGCTTTCTTTTCTTGCTTTCTTTTCTTTCTTTCTTTTCTTTCTTTCTTTTCTTGCTTTTCTTTCTTTCTTTTCTTGCTTTCTTTTTTTGCTTTCTTTTCTTGCTTTTTTTTCTTTCTTTCTTTTCTTGCTTTCTTTTCTTGCTTTCTTTTCTTTCTTTCTTTTCTTGCTTTTCTTTCTTTCTTTCTTTTCTTGCTTTCTTTTCTTGCTTTTCTTTCTTTTCTTGCTTTCTTTTCTTTCTTTCTTTTCTTGCTTTCTTTTCTTGCTTTCTTTTCTTGCTTTTCTTTCTTTCTTTTCTTGCTTTTCTTTCTTTCTTTTCTTGCTTTCTTTTTTTGCTTTCTTTTCTTGCTTTTTTCTTTCTTTCTTTTCTTGCTTTTCTTTCTTTTCTTGCTTTCTATTCTTGCTTTTTTGAACGTCAGCGCAGCCTTCGTGCAAGTACATCAGCGTGACGTCATCATCACTTCCTTCAAGCTTTCGAGCGGCGAGTCACACAGCCAGCCAGCACCCACGGCTTCAACGGGTAACCTGACCACCAGCATGCAGCGACCGCGCATACCTGGTCATCACCCTCAGCCTCTTCAGCAACCTTGGCACAGCACACTGCACTCTCGGCCGGTCCACAAGCAGAGCCTTCAAACCCTCTCCTGGTCGACGCCAGCAGTCAGCCTCAACCCGGCGCTGTACCACATCCGACGCACTGGAGCATAACGCAGCGCCACCCCGACTCACTGGGGAATCTTTGCAGACAGTTCCGACTCACCGCGAACTATGCGACACCCGGTTCCGACTCACTGGAACCTCAACTGGCCCTGGCAAGCATCGCAAGATACAAGACTCAGCCCACTATCGACCTCCTGGTCTCCGGGGGGGAGTGATGTAGCGGCATCCAATCGCCACATGCGAGCTGCACGTCACAATGACGTCACGCAAAATCCTGCATCGCGCAAGCAGAGTTTACCGCGCAACTAGCATATATATAACATCCCGACATCAACCGTCGGGCAGTTGCCCACCAGACACAACACCCGTCTGGTCGGAGGATCCTCCCTTTTCCATAGAGTATGAGTGAACTTTACACCCTGTTCCTCATACCTCTATAACCTTATTTCATGGTTTGTAACTAACAGATCCGAAAACCCTAGTTGGCTAGTTTATAAAAATATATTTTCTTTTGTATAATTTACAAGTACGCTACTTAATAGTGCTGTGCTTTACGTTAATTTTGATACAAGCGTGATCTATAATTATAACTAGACAGTGTTTAGTTGGCAAGCCTTTATACAAATAAATAAACTGTTTTCTTCCAGTTGCTTCATATGCGGGATAGACGTGGAGGTTCCATCTACGATGGCCTTCCAGTACAACTTCAGCGAGGGAGCGTGCCTCACCATCGCCTGGTCAAGCGGAAGAGTGCAACATTTTCCCATCATTTACACCGATACCTATTGATTCATTAGGCCTAGGGAAGTTTGTTGATAGACACGGCACATACGGCGACGGGTGCCGCCGTGTCTGACAACAAACTTCCATAGTGATCCATGCATCACTGACAACCGTGCCTACACTCGGCGAATCATTCGTAGTTTTTTACGGCAAAAAAACGTCTGTGTACAACCAGCCTTATTCTGTAGTTAGTGACGTGGCCGTGGGTCTATAGGGAGTGTCACTACAATGTTTTGCCGCCAGAGTGCAGCACTAGCACAAACCATAAACAGTTTTTGACAGCAGTTTTTTTTAAATCATCCGCTTTTAAATGTCCGTAGGATGCCATGATATCACTGTACAGGTTTTTTATTACATGAATATTCATAAAACTATTATAATTTAACATGTTTTCACTAATTATTTTCTACTAATAAATATGACATGATGCATCATGGCGGTTTGTGCTAGTGTCGCCCCCTACGCAGAGTTTTGCGTAATGTTCCCTATTGAAACAAGCAAGCTTAACATACTCTTTACATACTGGCCCATTGGCAGCCATTGTAAACACTAAACTTGAATTTAGAATGTTAGATCAATCGTTATCGAATTCTAGAACCACACAAATTGCATTCCAATTCAACTGAATTAGATAGTTGATTAAGTGGCAATGGATTGTGAATGTCGAGGATTCTGAATTCAAGTTTAAAAACTTAAACGTACTTTTGATTTGATGTGTTCGGACGAATAGAAGACGGGGATGTCAGTATGTCCGGAGTACTATGAGGTGAATGTATGGTTGCAATCATTGGCATAGAGAATGTACTGAGCGTTAGCGTCACAAAAGTGACCTCTCTTTAGAAAGAGACAAACCTACTATGCGGACAATACCTCTCTTTATTGCAAGCCTGTAAATGAAAATTAAATTTTATCAAATTGTCAAATTCAATAAGTACTCTATTCAAAATCAGAATTCTAGAAAGAGACAAGTACTGGCCATAAATTCGGTTTGTCTCTCTCGACTTTTCGGTCTGTATTCACTGCACAACTGAATACGGAACGCTTAGTCTATTCTCTATATCTATGGTTGAATTGTGAAAGTTTTGTCTTTGAATTATTGATCGTTTTTTATCTATGTATTAAATCTTAGTCTCTATAGCATAAACAGGCTGGCAGGGACATCGACGCGCAACCTGTTACGAAGAACTCGAGTACTTGATTCTGAACCCCTCTGCGTTGAATTTTTGACCGCGTAGGTTTTCTATGAAAAATCTGTTTTATTTTAAATTATATTTCTACGCTAGTAGATCTAGAATTACGTGCTGAATTCATGGTTACAGTTTGCGCGTCGATGTGCTGATGATTTTAAGACAGTAAGAAGGTTCTAAACTACGAAAGGAAACGTAGGTTACATTTGAAAGGAAATTTAAATGACAATTAACACGAAGAAAAAGTGGCGTAAGTCCTTTTTTTAATGTTACATGAGAAGTTAAAAAAAAATATCAGCTGTGCTCAGAACGTAAAATGGCCCCTTCAAACAGTTTATATACCTAATTTCTAGGAACTTCAAGGGGGTTGCGCCAAGGTAGCCCGCGAAATTCAAATTTACTTCCGTTTTTTTGCAATTTGCAGGTCATCAGGTTATCAGGTTGTTTGTTAATCTAAATAAGATTCGCGGCCGTATCAAATATTTATTTATAGAATTATAATCATAATAATCATCAATACATTTCTCTAACTTCATATTACCCTATTGAATGACTTTTTCATGAAATCATGACATTTGCGGCCAATTCTAACTTACTTAAGGAGGTTACTTACTAGCTTAAGGATTTGTATTGCTGATTCTAATGATTATAATTATGTAAAGCCATATTTGTTACGGCCGTGAATCATATTTTAATCAACATACAACCTGACAGTGACCTGCAAATTGCAAAAAACGTATTTTTGAATTTCGCGGACTTCCTGAACGCATCCCCCTTAAACCTATGATTGTTACATGATTTCGTTTGTAATGGGTTGTACAGGCAAGATATTAAAAAAAAGAACAGCTACGAAATTACACTTTTTATAAATAAAATTATTTTTAATGTTACTTTTATTTTCACTTAAACGCGCGTTTTTCTCTGTAACTTGTATTTTAAACTTACCCATACGGCTACCCTGTAGGAGTGTAGGCTGTAAGGGTAAGTTTAAAAACAGGAACAAAATATTTATATAAATGTAATAATTGAATAAGAAAATAAATGGGAAACTTCCCAAGTTTTTTTAAGTATGTTAAATCAGTAATTTTTAGACACCTGTTTAAGTTTGTTTGGACTCAACTATTATATTAACTTATGAAGATAAAGTAGGTGACGAAAGTTGATGACCAATATGTATTTGAAAGTCCTGCATAGGTGTAATGAAATTGTACTAATAAATAAAAGCAAGGTTATCAAAATCATATATGACAAACAGCACCCTACTTGCGTAACATACTATCAATCACAATCTGAATCATTTTAAAAGGTATTGCTAATCCATTGCTTCATATGTTCGAAAAATTTGTCTGCTCAACAACGTAAATAACGCAATGAATGTTATTGAACTGTCGAAATTAAAGCCGTGCCTTCTGTTAGTGTTTTATGCAATTACCCCGCAGATGTAATGTAAATCTGGGTCTAAAACTTGTGAACAAGACTGCCTAGTATTTAAACGGACAGGTGTAACTATTGTAAAAAAATAAATACGGCAAATAAAAAGTAACTAAGTAAATATTTTTATTTAATAATCATTTAATACAAGTAACAAGACTAATAGTGTTAGTAACAATATACTTACAAACTATGTTAGAACACTGAAACAATTTGTGACATCACTGCTGCAAGGTGACAGGCCCAGCCGATACCTTGTAGCAGTGATTCACAAACCCACAATCTAGCATGCTTGGTACCATAGACAGGATCCTGTTGGTGCTGCCCCGCACCCTACTAACCAGGGATGCGCACCGCTTCGGCATCACAGTGTAGAAACAGTCAACGCGCGCTTCAGCAAACATCCCTGATGTGCTGCAGTATCGGGTCAACCCCATCAGCACCCTGAATGCGTTATTGTACTGAACACGAAGGGCGCTGTATGATTTCTGAGTATAACGAGCCCACAAACTGCAAGAGTAAAAAGACGTGCAGTAAGCACTAAATATAGTGCGCTTGACCTCTTTAGAAGCACGCCTGAATCTGCAGGCTATCATGTTAGCTCTCACACACAGCGCCCTCCGCTCCCTGTCAATATCCTCATCATCTTTGAGGCCAGTGGTCAATAAGTGACCCAGGTATTTAAATTGGTCCACCCTCACAAGGGGCCTACCGCACAATTACTCTGAAGGTACAGCTTCTGGGTACTTACCCCTAACCCCAAATACCATGACCACACTCTTCTTAACATTATAAGCCAGACCATGAAGTCTGTCATATTGCTCGCAAGTGGCTACAAGTGTCCTAAGCCCGCAGATTGACGCGCTCAGCAGCACCATGTCGTCGGCGTAGCTTATGTTATTAACACACACGCCATCAATATGACACCCGACACGTATGCCGCTAAGTGCGCCAATCAGATCATTCACATACAGGTTGAATAGCGTAGGCGAGCATAACCCCCTCTGCCTCACCCCGCACTCCAACCCATACGGCCGAGACAGGGCACCAGCCCACCTTACACTATTGACCAGGTTTCCATACCAGTATTTCAGAGTATTTGTCACCTCAGGCGGCAGATTTACCTCTTGCATCTTCCTCCATAAAATGTCGTAGGAAACAGGCGTAAACTGGAGTGTGGCGATCCATGTAGTATTTCACAGTGTGCTTCACACTCAATATAGCGTTGTCAGTAGATAATCCAGAACGGAAACTGAAAATTGGTTGTCGTGAATACGTATATGACTGCTAAATTGAGCGCCAAGCACACCGTCAAGCTGCGGATTGTTCGAAAGAGTTACCGTGGCCCTGGCGCACAGGCAACTGAAGGAACACGGGTGGGTTTTAGTCAGTAAGAGTCTGACACGCCCTTCCGCTCCGCCCAGAGCGGGAGACGTCATTTGATGATTTCACACGCAAAAAACAAAAAAAAAAAAGCACACCGTCAAACACACATGACTGTGGCAAGAGATATTGGCCTGTAATTGTTCTTATCGCCCATGTCACCAGTCTTATTTTTGACGATAGGCACCACTGTTGTTTTGATCATGTCACTCGGCATATAAGCATGACCCAGACAAAAAATAAAAAGCATAGCCAACACTCTTGGCAAATGCGGACCAGCAAATCGAAGATGCTCAATGCTGAGACCATCATGACCAGGAGACTTTCCTCGACGCATTGCGTTAATTCTGTTCAAGAGCATTTTAGCAGTAATTTTAACTCCCAGGTTTTTCTGTGGCTCAACATTGAGCGTCGACCTCGATGGGCCTCATGGTGACTGCACACTAAAATGCTCTACAAAAAGGTTAGCGATTTGTCTAGCATCACTCATGCCATCGAAGCAAACAAAAAACAAACAACAACACACAATTTAAAAAAAAAAATTCTACTTACCCATTTTCGCTGCTGACAATACCATCCGTCTTATATTAGTACACGTACTTATATTAGTTCTAGTTACATTTACATAACTTTATTTCCTATAATCAATTGCATCTATAGAAAATTTGCCGAACTGATCACTCTTATCAAGAATTCTGTTTCTCACCAAAACGGGCTAAAAGATCCTTCAATTCTTCGTCAAAACTCATTTGTACTTTAGACACTAACGGTATCCTCAGATCTGAATGCCTATGCTTGCTTTCTTATCTTTCTTTCTTTTCTTGCTTTCTTATCTTTCTTTCTTTTATTGCTTTCTTTTCTTTCTTTTCTTGCTTTCTTTTCTTTCTTTTCTTGCTTTCCTTTCTTTCTTTTTTTGCTTTCTTTTCTTGCTTTTTTTCTTTCTTTCTTTTCTTGCTTTCTTTTCTTTCTTTCTTTTCTTGCTTTCTTTTTCTTTCTTTTCTTTCTTTCTTTTCTTGTTTTTCTTTCTTTTCTCTTGCTTTCCTTTCTTTCTTTTCTTTCTTTCTGTTCTTGCTTACTTTCTTTCTTTCTTTCTTTCTTTTCTTGCTTTTCTTTCTTTCTTTTCTTGCTTTCTTTCTTTCTTTTCTTGCATTCTTTTCTTGCTTTCTTTTTCTTTCTTTTCTTTCTTTTCTTTCTTGCTTTTCTTTCTTTTCTTGCTTTCTTTCTTGCTTTCTTTTTCTTTCTTTTCTTGCTTTCTTTCTTTCTTTCTTGCATTCTTTTCTTGCTTTCTTTTTCTTATTTTTGTCTTTCTTTTCTTGCTTTCTTCTTTTCTTGCTTTCTTTTCTTTCTTTCTTTTCTTGCTTTCTTTTCTTGCTTTCTTTCTTTTCTGGCTTTCTTTCTTTCTTTCTTTCTTGCATTCTTTTCTTTCTTTTCTTGCTTTCTTTTCTTTCTTTTCTTGCTTTCTTTTCCTTCTTTCTTTTTCTTTCTTTCTTGCTTTCTTTTCTTGCTTTTCTTTCTTTCACTTTCTTTGCAAGAAGCAAGAAAGAAAGCAAGAAAAAAAACAAGAAAAGAAAGAAAGAAGAAAGAAAAGCAAGAAAGAAAAGAAAGAACGCAAGAAAAGAATGCAAGAAAAGAAAGAAAGCAAGAAAAGAATGCAAGGAAAGAAAGGAAGAAAAAAAGCAAGAAAAGAAAGAAAGAAAAAGCAAGAAAAGAATGCAAGAAAAGAAAGCAAGAAAGCAAGAAAGAAAGCAAGAAAAGAAAGAAAAGAAAGAAAGATAAGAAAGAAAGAATGCAAGAAAAGAAAGAAAAGAAAGCAAGAAAATAAAGAAAGAAAAAGCAAGAAAAGAAAGCAAGAAAAGAAAGGAAAGCAAGAAAAAAAAAAAGATAAGAAAGAAAGAATGCAAGAAAAGAAAGAAAAGAAAGCAAGAAAAGAAAGAAAGAAATAAAGCAAGAAAAGAAAGAAAGAAAAGAAAGCAAGAAAAGAAAGAAAGAAAGCAAGAAAAGAAAGCAAGAAAAGAAAGAAAAAGAAAGCAAGAAAGAAAGCAAGAAAAGAAAGAAAAGAAAGAAAGATAAGAAAGGAAAGCAAGAAAAGAAAGAAAAGAAAGAAAGATAAGAAAGAAAGAATGCAAGAAAAGAAAGAAAAGAAAGCAAGAAAATAAAGAAAGAAAAAGCAAGAAAAGAAAGAAAGAAAGCAAGAAAAGAAAGAGAAAAAAAGCAAGAAAAGAAAGAAAGAAAAGCAAGAAAAGAAAGAAAGAAAGCAAGAAAAGAAAGAGAAAAAAGCAAGAAAAGAAAGAAAGAAAAAAGCAAGAAAAGAAAGAAAGAAAAGAAAGCAAGAAAAGAAAGAAAGAAAGCAAGAAAAGAAAGCAAGAAAAGAAAGAAAAAGAAAGAAAGAAAAGAAAGAAAGAAAGCAAGAAAAGAAAGGAAAGCAAGAAAAAAAAGAGAAAAAAGCAAGAAAAGAAAGAAAGAAAAGAAAGCAAGAAAAGAAAGAAAGAAAGCAAGAAAAGAAAGCAAGAAAAGAAAGAAAAAGAAAGAAAGAAAAGAACGAAAGAAAGCAAGAAAAGAAAGGAAAGCAAGAAAAAAAGAGAAAAAAGCAAGAAAAGAAAGAAAGAAAAGAAAGCAAGAAAAGAAAGAAAGAAAGCAAGAAAAGAAAGCAAGAAAAGAAAGAAAAAGAAAGAAAAGCAAGAAAGAAAAGAAAGAAAAGAAAGCAAGAAAATAAAGAAAGAAAAAGCAAGAAAAGAAAGCAAGAAAAGAAAGCAAGAAAAGAAAGAAAGAAAGCAAGAAAAGAAAGAAAAAGAAAGCAAGAAAGAAAGCAAGAAAAGAAAGAAAAGCAAGAAAGAAAAGAAAGAAAATAAAGAAAAAGAAAGCAAGAAAAGAATGCAAGAAAAGAAAGAAAGAAAGCAAGAAAAGAAAGAAAGAAAGCAAGAAAAGAAAGCAAGAAAAGAAAGAAAAAGAAAGAAAGAAAAGAAAGAAAGAATGCAAGAAAAGAAAGCAAGAAAATAAAGAAAGAAAAAGCAAGAAAAGAAAGCAAGAAAAGAAAGAAAGAATGCAAGAAAAGAAAGCAAGAAAGAAAGCAAGAAAAGAAAGAAAAGAAAGAAAGATAAGAAAGGAAAGCAAGAAAAGAAAGAAAAGAAAGAAAGATAAGAAAGGAAAGCAAGAAAAGAAAGAAAGATAAGAAAGAAAGAATGCAAGAAAAGAAAGAAAAGAAAGCAAGAAAATAAAGAAAGAAAAAGCAAGAAAAGAAAGCAAGAAAAGAAAGAAAGAAAGCAAGAAAAGAAAGAAAGAAAAGCAAGAAAAGAAAGAAAGAAAGCAAGAAAAGAAAGAGAAAAAAAGCAAGAAAAGAAAGAAAGAAAAAAAGCAAGAAAAGAAAGAAAGAAAAGAAAGCAAGAAAAGAAAGAAAGAAAGCAAGAAAAGAAAGCAAGAAAAGAAAGAAAAAGAAAGAAAGAAAGAAAGAAAGCAAGAAAAGAAAGAAAGGAAAGCAAGAAAAAAGAAATAAAAACAAGAAAAGAAAGCAAGAAAAGAAAGAAAAAGAAAGAAAGAAAGAAAGAAAGCAAGAAAAGAAAGAAAGGAAAGCAAGAAAAGAAAGAGAAAAAAGAAAGCAAGAAAAGAAAGAAAAGAAAGAAAGAAAAGAAGCAAGAAAAGAAAGCAAGAAAAGAAATAAAATAAAGCAAGAAAAGAAAAAAAGAAAGGAAAGCAAGAAAAAAGAAAGAAAAACAAGAAAAGAAAGAAAGAAAAGAAAGCAAGAAAAGAAAGAAAAGAAAGAAAGAAAAGAAGCAAGAAAAGAAAGCAAGAAAAGAAATAAAATAAAGCAAGAAAAGAAAGAAAGAAAGCAAGAAAAGAAAGCAAGAAAAGAAAGAAAGAAAAAGCAAGAAAAGAAAGAAAGAAAGCAAGAAAAGAAAGAAAGAAAGCAAGAAAAAAGAAATAAAAACAAGAAAAGAAAGCAAGAAAAGAAAGAAAAAGAAAGAAAGAAAGAAAGAAAGCAAGAAAAGAAAGAAAGAAAGCAAGAAAAGAAAGAAAGGAAAGCAAGAAAGAAAAGAAAGAAAGGAAAGCAAGAAAAAAGAAAGAAAAACAAGAAAAGAAAGAAAGAAAAGAAAGCAAGAAAAGAAAGAAAAGAAAGAAAGAAAAGAAGCAAGAAAAGAAAGCAAGAAAAGAAATAAAATAAAGCAAGAAAAGAAAAAAAGAAAGCAAGAAAAGAAAGCAAGAAAAGAAAGAAAGAAAGAAAGCAAGAAAAGAAAGAAAGAAAAGAAAGCAAGAAAAGAAAGAAAAAGCAAGAAAAGAATGCAAGAAAGAAAGGAAGAAAGCAAGAAAAGAAAGAAACGAAAGCAAGAAAAGAAAGAAAGAAAAGCAAGAAAAGAAAGAAAAGAAAGCAAGAAAAGAAAGAAAAGAAAGCAAGAAAAGAAAGAAAGAAAAGAAAGCAAGAAAAGAAAGAAAAGAAGCAAGAAAAGAAAGAAAGAAAGCAAGAAAAAAAAGAAAAGAAAGCAAGAAAAGAAAGAAAGAAAGCAAGAAAAGAGAGAGGGAAGGGCGTTGCTGAAATTTCTCTCAGGGTGCCTGTAATGTTAAAACCGGCACTGTTCTTCAGTCTTCAGCCTCGGCTTGTCATTGATAAGTTGATTGCTGTCTATGTAAGTGTTTACGATTTTTTCTAGAAAACTTTATATACCTACGTTCATCTGAATGTTCGTTCGTTTCGTTCGTTGTTCGTTCGTTTTTTCTTACATTTTGTTTGACCTGGTTGAGGCTATCAATAAATTCCATAGTAAAAGTGGAACTGAAAACAAAAATCTTAAAAGTACCTATAGCTTTTATAACAACACACGTCACAACACGTCTTTATAGTTACAGACTTGCTTTGAAACCTCATTTTGAGCGGTTAAGCGAGTTGTGAATAGCTTCTTTGACCCTGTGGGAATAAGGTTATAGTGCGACCCTATTACAATCGACAACCCGGACAGGCTCCGTCATGTGCCGGTCCGGTGACAAAGGCCTACACTGTCCTCCCTTGTACCTACTAACACTGTAATTTGAAGACATTGTAAAAGCCAATTATTTTTTAAAGAGTAACCGAGGAGTTAGTTGCCGGTTCTTCTCCGTAGGAAACAACCAATTGAAATTGGCACCTAGCTTCTGACGTTTTATAAGTGTCCATGTAGGTGAAATAAAAGTAGATTATGCACCAAGGGGATAAAACAGTGTCTTATGTCGCGTGTGCCCCGTATTAAATCCCGAGCGTAACGAAAAATCAAAACGAGGGAGTTAAGACAAGAATCCTGAGTGCAGCGAGGGATTCAAGCTCGCCCTTGGGCGGATACTTTACTTTTCAGCATCTACGAGACAATAAAAACCAATAGACCTATTTAAAACAAAAGTTAAAGGTAATGTTTCATATGTTAGACCAGTTATGGAAAGACAAAGTTATGTTTTCATTCGATACATTTATTGAAGTGGGGGTAGAGTTTATTTGCGTATTGCTGTTGAGTAAAGTTTCAGAACCTTGGGTCTGCTGAAGATCATTTTGGATCGTGAAAGTTGGTGAAGGTGGTGCTTGAAGCAGCGGGCTAGATGAATAGTGTTTTGATGTGGATGGTTGCGGTGACAAAGGTGTCCAAGGATCAATTATCGACGGTGTTTTTAGTTTGATGTCATCACCAATGCGGCAGCTTATTTTATCCTTAATCTGTATAGAATTTTCAATATAGCCCTTCGCAGATTTCCATTGACATCATTGGCAGACTTCCACATCAGATTTCCATCGACCGTGTCTTTTTATCTGGGTCATGTCTACTCCTGCTCCTGAATCCGCCAATAGAGTAGCCAATGTTCACCTGAAACAATGGCCCGTGTAGAGCTCGGCATTTGTCAATTTCAGATATTTCGCAATTTCTTTCGGCATGGTGCTGATCTTATTTTTGCCGGATACAACGGAATGTGCGGTAAAATAGGTACCTACTCTCCCCTAAGTACCCGTTTTACTGCATACTCCGTGTTATAGTGCCGTGCGTATCCTTCACGGTTCTTTTTTTTATTTCCATAAAAAATGTATAAGAATTCCACGAAGGAGCTTCACATTACGAGAATAAATAAGCTGAATAATCGAACCTCCTTGGAAACGTTTTTGCTCAATACGTTTGTCTCACTTTAATACTAAAGAGAAAATGAGACGAAAGTTGTAGTTCTAATTTTCACCACGCGCACGTGGCGCCGTTTGCAAATCCGCGCCATTTTCATATTAGAAACGTCAAAGATTGTTGCGAATTTTCGACTGATATTTTTATACAAAATAATAATATGAGTTCAAGCGAGGAACCCAATATTAATATTGTACTGTTGGTATATACAAACTCGTGATTACGTGTCAGTCGTGTACTCGTTTGTAATAAAAACCAACTTACACTTATTACACTTTCATGAGCTGGATATTTCCCATTTGTTCATTCTGTTTCCACATAATCTGACCGTATTTATCTAACCAATCATAACCTGGGTTAGGACATAGGATACTTTAATCTCGATATTCCCACAGGATCGAGAGTTATGCGGGTGAAACCTCGGGGCGCAGCTAGTTAGTTAATATTTTTACGAAGCACAAGTTGAGCACAAGACGCTGTATTGCACCTTCTACTCACAAAGCATTTCGGAGAAACAAACATTGTGTAGCAGATGCTGGATTGTTCCATTGTTCATCAATGCGTTCTTGTGCGCATTTTTAAGATGTCATAAATACGGTGTAATTCTGACTGAAATCCGGAATAAACAAAACCAAACAAAACGGTTTAGTGTTGCCATTGAAAAAGTTAAAATCTCGAATTAAAAAAGATTAGGCTTACCTAATCTTTTTTAAATCGAGATTTTAACTTTACCAAACTTTTAACTTATTCCAGCTCATTCCATTAGGAATTGGTACCGCTACCTACTTAGCGACTTTTGGCGAGATAGGTACTTATTTTCAATGAATATATTTGGTAATTAAGCTGAACAAATGCTAGGCAATTAATGCAGTAGGGGCTTGTGCTTTTCGTCGCGTTCATGATGCTATCAACATCATCAGACTGCTTGAAAAGTGATCTTGTTGAAAACTATTTAGGTAATGGTAGGTAACAGTCGTATTTTTCAACCGGAGATGATTTCAAAAAGTAACTCTACAAAGAGTTGTTTTTTTTTTTTGAATATGCTCCTTGAGCCCTTGATCGAGCTATTTTGAACCAAATAGACACGACAAACAAAAACATTCTATTACAATACCTACCTTATAGCGCCAAAAATCCGCCATGTTGTATTTTTTTCACTCGGGGTGTCAAGACAAATCGAATGATACCTCATTAGTTTCGCAACGGTCTGCGCCTGCTGACGGGGTCCATCAAGGGACACTGCTCGCTAACAAACACTTCCACACAATAGGCATAACGGGCAGTCCTCTATGCAGGACTTTCATGGAGGCTGAGGAAACTGTCGCGCATGTACTCTTTTAATGCACAGGTGTCACCCAGATTAGGACAGAATCCTCGGGGCACCCAGATCGTGCACGGATGTTCTGAACAGACCAGAATATTTAACCAACTTTTTCAGAATTTGGTTAATTTTCTGTCGATGGTTATTCCAACCAGCCCACCTTCCTCCAGGAAGGTGGGCTGGTTGGAATAACCATCGACGGCCCCCATGGCCCACGCACAATGGTCGAAGAACTAAGTGCGGAAAACAAACCCTCTAACATAGATAGAACATACATACCACATTAGTTTAAATTCACCAGTTTCTGCTACAGACTTAGGTAGGACATAGCTTGCGAAAAAGATATATCTGCCATGTGCGTTTTTTTGTGCCAATAAAATTTGTATACCCTATATAGTAGTATTTTAAATTGACGGTGGCAACACAGGTTTTTACATAATCGTTATAAAAGCCACCTTTGTATGTGAAAGTCTGTTCAGTGCCCAAACGATAGTTCGTGCGCAAGTTCTAAATGTTTGTTGTTTCTTACATGGTGTCCAAACAAACGTAATAACAAGATGCAAGTATGGTGGTATGTATTATCGTAAACATATATCCACCCCTTTCATTTATTACGATTAGAAAAATAACTCAGCTGCTCCAATGGGGTAATTGCGTAACACACTAACAGTAGGAATAACTTTCATTTTGACAGTTCAACGATAATCATTGCGTTATTTACGTTGTTGAGCAGACAAATTTTTCGAACATATGAAGCAATGGATTAGCTATTGCTAATCCATTGCTTCATATGTTCGAAAAATTTGTCTGAGGCCTATTGGCCTCAAAATTATTCAGATTGTGATTGATAGTGTGTTACGCAATTAGGGTGCTGCTTGAGAACAAGTAACTCGATTTTTTTAATTTAACCGTGGGTCGTATTATTTGTTTTTACAAATATTGTGTTCCAGTTTTCTCTGAAACTATAGCGTCTAAGTCGTACTACAGCAATATCAGCAGGGTAATAACGTAACACAATAACAGTAAGAATGGGTTTCATTTTGACAGTTCAACAACATTCATTGCGTTATTTGCATTGTCGACGAGACAAATTTTTCGAACATATGAAGAAATGGATTAGCTAATACGCTTAAAAATGATTCAGATTGTGATAGATAGGGTAACGCAGGGTTGGGTAGGGGAAATAATTAGCTGCTCTCCTGTTCATAAAAACTGTCATTGAATGATACAAAAATGTACAATTTACTATAATCCCGTTACTTAATCAAATTAAGTGGGTAACCCGCTGGAATTCGGAGGAGAAAAAAAAAAATTTTGATAATGTCTTTATTAAAATCTCTTACATTTCTGTAAGCAATTTTTGAAAAGAATAATGAAAATAATGATTTTTGATGATAATTATTAAAATAATATTTTTGTTCATGGCTATATTCCTGTTTTTCAGACATTTATACCTATGTTATAAGCATAATGAAACCGTATATTTTGATTAAATTAAGTCATTGGTTTCGATTTTAAACTTTAGTTATTATTTGGATAATTCCGAAATCGTACCTTGAGAACAGAACAACATTTGCAAGACCCAACAACTTAAATAATAGTCAAATAGGTGTAGGTAGGTATAATCATAATAATAAAAATCTTTATATATACAAAAACCTTCAAACATGAGAAAAAGATATATATGGTATACAGATTAAAAAAAATATATATATATATATATTAATATATATTTTTTTTTTTTGATTAATATTATTTATTTATTAAAACTTTATGCGCAAGTAAAAAAATACTATAGAAAAGTGTACTTAATGCCTGAGGCACTTTTATCCACACAACATTTAATTCATTTAGAGTATACTTAATTTCTAACTTTGACAGAACTAGGGAATATTGAGGGAAAAAAGTGAAGAATTTCACTTGATCCCCAATAAATTATTTCTAAGTAGGTTTTTTCATTTTTAACGTCGTCGTGTTTATTTATTCTTTACCTCTAGAGGTTTTCACTGAGAACTTAATAAACGACGCGACGCGATGGTGCGACGCGATTTTGGTAGAAGTATTTCCATGAGTTTTCATAGAAATTGTTTCAAAAGAGTCGCGTTCCACCTATTTGTGGGAGTCTTAAATGTTTTCTATACTAGCTTTTGCCCGCGGCTTGGCCCGCGCGGATGTGGGAATATATCCCACGGGAAGGTACTACTGAAGTTAAAAAGTATAAGTATAAGTTATATTTTATTCCAGGTTATAATTAAACTATCTTTGTGCCAAATTTCATCCGAAACCGTTGAGCCCTTTCTAACCGACGAAAAACAAGGGGGAGGTTCTCAAGTAGACGCGTAAATTTTAACTTGACAGAAAAGGACAAAACAGTTCGATAGCTAAAATAGGTTTATGAAGCGAATGGCTTTATTATGAATAAGACGGTTAGTCTTTTTTTTATCGTGTTCAGATAACGCTAGTATAGTATGCGGAGTTACGCTGCTAATTTAATTTGATCTTATATATGAGTGAGATTCTTCTTATTAAATTGTCGCCGTGACTAATCCAAATCTTACCGTCTTCGGCCCCGTCATAAAATTCTACTAAGAAAATTTCCCTAGTAGAATTATAAAAAGATAAAGGGGTTTGGGGGGGGGGGGGGGGTTTAAAAGGGTCATGCTCTCTCAAATGTTTCACTGTTGGTGGTGCGTGTGTTGGATCATTCGGTTCCCTACAAAATGGTTGAGCTGGATGGTGCTGATCCACGCGTCATATTCGTCAACGGGCGCCGTCAGTTGAGACTGGTCATCTCTTAACTGCCACGGCTTATTTTTATTATTAATCTTATATTTTGAAGTGTTTCTTAATATATATTTTTTTCATTGTTCTCGCATATAGAAGCAACAAGAATAATGTACCCAGGATTTTGTAATATCTTGATTTAAAAAGAGTGTCCTTGGAGTTTCTTGCCCGTTCTTCTCCATAGAGATTTACGTTTTGGAATGGGAAACTAGCTTCAACTTACTAACTGGCTGACTCTTTGACAATTCAAAAGTGCCTGTAAATGGTTTAATTGAAATAAATGCTTTGAGTTTGAGTCCATTGACCCTTTTAATAATATTCTCTTTTTGCTTTGATTTCAGGTTCATCTCAATTATTGTTTATTTGTTCAGACCATCGTACACATGGTGGTGGGGCACAGTAAATTATCCATGGATGGAGCAATATCATTACCCAGGCTTTTATACGTCGACCCCGTCGCCGTACGTCAACGGAACAGATACGCAGATATCTTTAACCAGTGATACACCTGATTATCGTATCGAAGAACCACATTTCGTAATTCGCTATGAAACATATGGAAAAGAACTAGAACGTCCGTACAGAAATTCGCCACCTTATAAACAATCTGGGAAAACCTGGGATTCTTATTGGAGAGTCAGTATAATTGCTTGATTACTTATTATTCTACAGGTCACCCTAAGGGGACCTAGGGGGGGAAGGTAGTAATAACCCTCCCCCTTGCCCTTTGGGTGACTTGTTTGGAGTCTCCCTACGTGATCGAATCAGAAATGAAGAGATCCGTAGGATAACTAAGGTAACCGACATAGCCCGAAGAATTGCCAAACTTAAGTTGCAGTGGGTTGGGCACATTGCTCGCAGAACATATGACTGATGGGACTGTTTTGGAGTCACGACCGCGTACCGGAAGACGTAGCTTTGGAAGGCTTCCCACTAGGAGAACCGATGACCTTGTGAAGGCTACAGGAATCCGCTGGATGCGAAAAGCACAGAACCAGTCGAAATGGCGGTGTTTGTGGGAGGCCTATGTCCGGCAGTGGACGTCTTTCGGCTGAAATGATGATGATGATGATGGTGACTTATTACTAACACTTCTTTCGCACGAATTTCGTATTTTACCTCACAAATTTTAATATACCCTTCCACCACCCCCCTTTAGAAGGTAGGTTTTGAAAATGAATGCTTTTGTCTTTCGCTTAGGTATCTACTTAATTTCTAATATTTTTGTTTCTCAACTACTTCAAATAAATATTGTTTCGATTTACTTTACATTGTGATTCCACAGGCCACTGAACTCCAGATGGGGTGTTACTGTAATACCGTATATAGAAAGTTTACTTTACTCGCCGGTTGTGCAGTCATAACTACACGACACATTATGACGACTGCAACCCCCACTGCTCTAATATTAAGGTCCTATAGTCACCTAACATCATTGGACGGCATTCTTGGAGGATGGTATGACAGCAATGTTAACTCTTTTAACGCCAGCATGTATTTCACTCCTTCGAGGATACACATTCACCCAAGGGTAAGTTAACGAAGAATCTATTCTAATAGGTGTCTAAAGACGCTTAATGAAGCCGAAAGTCACTAAACTTGGTCTTCCCGTCATTGTGATATTTTTTTTATCAAAATAAACTCAAAGCATTTATTTCAATTAAACCATTTACAGGCACTTTCGAATTGTCAACGAGACGGTTGGTTAGTCAGAAAGTTGAAGCTAGTTGTCCATTCCAAAACGTAGATCTCTATGGAGAAGAACGGGCAAGAAACTCCTATACATTATACTTGTTGCTTCTATATACAGGGTGTTTGGTATTTGGGTGCAAAGCCTTAAGGGGGTGATAGTTGACACCATTTAGAGAATTTTGAGCCATACATGTCTAAGACGAAGTTTGTTTTTTTTTATTTTTAACTGCTATACCTTTACCTAAAAAAACCTAGAAATAGCAGCCAAAAAATAAAAAATAAAATCGACTTCGTCTAAGAAATGTATGGCTCAAAATGCTTTAAATGGTGTCAACTTTCACCCCCTTAAGGCTTTGCACCCAGCTACCAAACACCCTATATAATTGAAATTGAAATTGTTTATTGAAATAATTAATGTGAGAACAATGTAAAAAAAACAATTCAAAATATAAGATTAATACTAATCCCTGGCAATTATGAGATACATATGAACATTCTGGTTACGGATATATCTTGTTAGCCACTGAACTGTCCGAAACTACCAACTCATCACTTCAGAAACCCTAGAATGTCCGAACGCACGAAAGTCACCACTTCAAAATGACAACGGACCGCGCGTTCCCGCCTCTTCTTTTTTTTATTTTTTTGAATTTTATGCGTGGACCCACCTCTTGCGTTCCAGGTTCTTTTGAAATGTGGACAAATGTAGCATATTTTTGCCACAACGAAAACATCCTATGTGTCACAAACTAGTCACTTTGAAACATCATAATCGTTTTATTATGGGAGCCAACGATACCCCACTCGCTCATGTGCATTGATTTTTCGTAGTGCCCTTTCTGAAAGCCTAATGTACGAATGGACTCTGTTGATGCTTTCGATGCATTCAAGGCATATAGCCCCTTTATTTGCTACAATAATTTATTTTTCAATATACCTAATATTCAAAAATTATAATTATGCCCAGCAAGTTCTTGTCATACCCTCATGACTCCTGCATCGTTGCATGCTCCCGTAAGCACAATGTTTTGCGTGTGTTAAATTGCCAGCTACCATAACCAGCGAATTTTCAATAAAAAATGAAGTCGTATCCCTGCAATAATTTTTGTTCCTACTATATTTTATCTATTTAAGAGAATAATTAAACACTATCTCATGCTAATTCCGATCCAGCCTGTCCCTTGCTGCCCTCTCCCAGCGACGCCCTAAGCCGAGGCTCGTACCCCGCAGGGGGTGCCCTTAGCGTGTTATTGCACAGTTTGTAAAGAAAAGAAAGAAACAAAAATATTTTATTTATACAAAGAGTAAAAAAAGGAGCATTTAAACCTGACAAAATTAATAATAAAATAAAAAAAACAACAATAGTAAAAAACCTGTGCGAGGCCAAAAAGGCTCCTATCTCAGCATTATGCTGAGATATTTAAAAAAGTCTTTTAAGCCCTGGCTGGGGGCCTTAATTTATTAGGGCAACGACAGGCATGTCCGGTTAAGCAGCCGACAACCTCCTAGCGAACAGCCAATCACAAAAATAAAAACTATCTCATGCACATCAGTAGTGAGGTAGGTGTCACTAATGTCAACTGTCAGTCACCACGAATGGCGGGAAAAAGCTGAAAGTGAAGCAATGTCTGGACGAGAGTATAAGTGTGGTGATGAGCCAGTGCAGTGTAGTGATAATCAGCGGAAAACGGGATCAACAGGATTCTACACCTACAAGTTTAGTTTTATGTGCAGAATGTGGCTTTGTTACTTGTTACTGCCTGTTACTTGTTGACAGGCCTACACTGTCCTTCGATACCTATCAACACTGTAATTTGAAACATTGTAAAAGCCCCTTATTTTTAAAAGAGTAACCGTGGAGTTTCCCACCGGTTCTTCTCCATAGGAAACAACGAATTGGAACCGTGCACCTAGCTTCTGACATTTCATAAGTGCCCATGTAGGTTTATTTGAAATAAAATATTTTGGTTTTGATTTTATGGGTCTTTTTACACACATACACACATCTATGTCTATACCATATTATACATTAAAGTCTCTTTTCGTGTCTGTCTGTGACCGCGTGTTTCTTCTAAACTACGCAACGGATTCTGACGTAGTTTGCACTATCATTTAGATAATTTACTCCGGAAGGTTTATGTGCATAATGCATTAACATTAAACAAAAATATAATCCTAACTAATATTATAAATGCGAAAGTAAGTTTGTTTGTTTGTTACCTTTTCACGCCTAAACAACTGAACCGATCATCCTGAAATTTTGCATATACGTTGTCAGGTGTACAGAAACGGACATAGGGTACCTTTCATCCCGCAAAAAAGTACTGTTCCCGAGGATAACAACAATAACGTTCTTGTGATAATAGATGGCGCCACGTGTCTTTCGAATCATGATTAAATTGTAACCTGAATTGATAGTCAAAGTCTAAATTAACGCGAGCGAAGCCGCGGGCAAAAGCTAGTAGAGCAATAATTTTATACTACAGTTGAAACGTCCGTTACTGGGGATCTACTCTCTAAGCAAGAGGTCCGCAGTTTCGGCTGAAGTTACGGGCGTTCCCTACTCCGTATCACCTACGGTAATAAGATTAGTTAAGGGCGCGAACTAAGAAATAATGACAAAACTATTTGATAGTTGTCCTTACTCCGAAAATGTTAATTAATCGGGAGTGGGGTTCATTTCGTAGTAAGGAACTACTTTCGAAGGGGCCCGTATCTTCATTGACGGGCTCAGAGAGTAGGCCCATTGTTGCGGCCATGATGTGACGTCATTATCCACGATTTTGCCCTGTGTCCGCTTATGTGCCCTGTGTCCGCATATGTAGGTTTGGCCATACCTTTATTTTTTGGATTCATGTCCGTGGTTGATAAAGCTTGTTTGTTTCAGTATACCTACGATTATGAAGTAAATGTATCCCACCCCATACCAGCTATGTTCGATATTTCGATCTGGGCTGGTACACACCCTTTTTTAGGAAGTTGGATCGCGATTACCAGTGTTATTATCTGTCCGCGAGCGGCATCTGGCTGGTAAGCTAATTTAACACTTTCACGGTCGAGATAAAGATGATATTCTGAAAATGACACTAAACATTTTCATAAGAAGTTATACCACGCTTATAGCTGGACTGCCGTAAAAAACAAGTCAAGGTACCTGCAATTTGACACTAGATTTTTTTTTGTGAGTGCTATACGACACTCGATCACAGGGCTTCTTAGTAATGGACGCAATTTTACACGGCTATAGGCGTTTTGTCTGTTTTTACTTGGTAAAATCAACCGCCTGTGGGCGTAGCGTCATATCAAACACGAAAAAACGCCTGTCGGCGTAACGTCATTATCAAACACGAAGAAAAATACGCCTCTATCCGTGACGTCAGTGAAAGTGTTAATAGTTATTTTAATGTATGTGTGTCAAATTTTAAGGTTATGACCTTATATTATAAACCATCACGATAATGTTAAGTCTATTCTATGGTTGCGCTAACCTAACGTGGTGGCGGTAAAAAATATAGATCTATAATTGACCTTTTTGCTTAATCATGTGTTTACGCCAAATTAATTTCATTATGATACAAGTGAGAGAAATGTTCAGTGCACTTGTTGCGAGATTGCAGCCCGAGCCAAAGCGGAATGCGTAATGGAGCCGAGAGTGTAATCACAAACGCTCACGCATTTCATGCGACGCACACTCACACTTGTGAATCTAAAAGCGTTGCAATAAGATCCACTTTACCAGCACGTGTGTTGAAAAACATCGTATGAAATGTATGAGCATTTGTCATTACATTGTAACGCTATAAAAACCGCATTATACCGCAAAGACAAATAGAAAGCGGACCAAGGCTATGGTTCTTCTGTAGCGGTATCTACATCGCCACATGCGAGCTACACGTCACACTGACGTCACGCAAAATCCTGCATCGCGCAAGCAGAGTTTACCGCGCAACTAGCATATATACAACGTCCCGACATCAATCGTCGGGCAGTTGCCCACCAGACACAACACCCGTCTGGTCGGAGGATCCTCCCTATTCTAAGGAGGTGTGAGTGAACTTTACACCCTGTTCCTCATACCCCTATACTTCTATAAGCAACCAATGTGGATATAGAACAGTTATCTACCACGTGTTCTGCGCGTCGAACCAACATGACACTTAAAACCATCTTTAGCTGTCCCTCTTTCACGACACTTGCCCACCGGTTGATGTGTTGTAACTTACAGCTTAAAATAATCCAAACCTTTTTTTTTGTTTATAGGTTTGAGTATGCTTCGACTATTCCTCGATTTTATGATAGAAGTGTAGTCGCTGGATTCATGTTTATAAAGTCCTATAAACGCCGCCCGCTGCCTTGGTTTAGGTACATCGTTAAAACGAACAGTCATCTGTGGCCTTGTCCGAAGGTATTTTCTCACATTGAACTATTATTTATTTATTTATAATATACTATATAAGTAAGCATATATAAATCATAATACCTTTGTACAGACTTTGTGCCAGCTTTTGCAATGATCCTGATAAAGCTTATACTGTGAAATATGCCAACTTTGCCCAATCAAGGTATCTTTGCCCTAAAAGCAAACAATTCTTATCATTATTAATTATTCTTATTAAAGAGATCTTTGCCCTAAAAGCAATCTATAAGCAAATATAGCGGATTTGCATATAAATTGCTTTTAGGGCAAAGATACCTTGCTTGGCAAAGTTGGCTTATTTCACAGTATGATTACAAAATTCTTTCTGATATTCAAAGGCGGCCAAGTGTGGGTCGAACACTCGCACACGAAGGGTACCGTACCACCGTACAATATTGAACACTACATTATTTTTTAAACACAGATTTCTTAAACCCCCCTTCAATTTTTAACTTTATTTTATTATTTGTTTTTACAGCGGCAATAATAGTACATACTCAGAAAAATTCAAGTGTCAAAAGATACAACCCTGTGACAGACGTACGGGCGGACGGACGGTCAGCGGAGCCTTAGTAATAGGGCCGTGTAGGGTCCCTTTGTGTACGGAACCCTAAATATCTGTTCTTTTGCAACCGTCCTAAAATTTTCGCATAGAACCGACTTTTTCGATTCGGCTATGACGTGTCATTACGCCTGTATTTTCCGCAGGGTGGCAGGGTATTGCCGCCGTGGGATCTGGAGGCAAAAGTCCTCGCGCACGTTTGGGAGTGGCGCGAGGAGGCGAAACGCCGGGGCGTAACTCCGCTGCCGCGAGAAATCGCGGCACAGCGGACAGAGCTCCGGCGGGATCTCACGGCGGCATGGAGAGTGCGACTGTCGCAACCCAGCGCAGGGCACGCCACAATTGCGGCGGTAAGACCCCTCTTTGAGGAGTGGCTTGAGAGGCGCCACGGCGTCCTCACCTTCCGCCTGACGCAGGTCCTCACCGGACATGGCTGTTTCGGGAGGTTCCTGTTTCGGATAAGGCGGGAGGAAACGCCCGGGTGTTATCATTGTGTGGATCGACCGGAGGACACGGTGGAGCATACGGTGGAGGTCTGCCTGGCTTGGGCGGAGCACCGCCGTGTCCTCGTGGTGGCGATCGGCGGCGGCGACCTCTCGCGTCCGGCCCTGGTTCAGGCCATGGTACGGAGCGAGAGGGAATGGGAAGCCGTCACCTCCTGCTGCGAAGCAGTAATGCTCGCGAAGCAGGAGGCAGAGCGCGAGAGGAAGAGGCAATCACTGCGCCCTCGCGCCCCTAGTCGCCGCAGGAGGAGACACCCTGGGCGTCGGGAGTCGATTGCCGACTCCCGGCCACCGTAGGCGCGGGCTTGCGGACGGCGAGCAATGGGCAGCTCGCCGTCCGGTAAGGACCAGGCCCGGGTCGACGGCGCGTCGTGTTCCACGCGCGCCTCAAAGAGATGTCAGCACCATTGACGGGGTCCGATAGGACCGATGCCTGCCGGGGTCGTGGATTGTTCGGAAGAGTTACCGTGGCCCTGGCGCACAGGCAACTGAAAGAACACGGGTGGGTTTTAGTCAGTAAGAGTCTGACACCCCCTTCCGCTCCGCCCAGAGCGGGAGAGATCATTTGATGATTTACCAACCAAAAAAAAAAATAAAAAAAAGGGTGGCAGGGTAGCAATCTGCAGCTAAGACACCACAGCTAAGTCCCACCGTCGACGATTAGCGAGAAGCGAGTAAAGAAAGGAAAGAAAGAAAAAAATAAAATACATTTATTTAGCACAGACTACAAAGCACACAACACAACATATACCTACAAGTAAAAAAAAAAAAACAAATAAAAAGTGTAAAGTGCGTTGTGAGAAATTAGCAGGAAAGCCTTGCGGCTGCGCCAAATAGGTCCAGCTCAGCAAACATGTCAGACAACCCAACCAACATGCCTGACGCTGGTTTCCAACTGAAACTGACGAGCGACCTGAGTAGGACTAGCAACTAAAAACTACTTGTTTGTTTGACAGAATTCTCGTCGGTCGTGGTGGTGTGAACAATCAGAAATCAACTATTAATTTACATTCGGCAATGGGTGTTATTTACCTGAAATAAATGAATTTATTATTATTATTCATATATATTTTACTGTCATTGGATACGTGATCTTTGTACGTTTCTTGACCGAGAAAATAGTCGATAGCTAAAGGTTACCTCGTCGAAGGTGGGACAGGGGCCTAAGTTATGTTTCAGTGACTTACCTATTGCCATCAATCGAGCACGTCCAGTCTTCGGGTAGCTACTGTGCTCAGTTTTTTGGACTTTTTTTCAATAGGTAAAACTAGATAGGGATAGGTTTTTCTTAGTAACCAATAAGTAACACTGGGAATTGAAAACATCAGGAGCAGAACAAACAATTATTCTTTTTTTCTGCTTACGCTGACCAGTCCCTGTCCAGCCACGCAGTACGCCATGCGCATTATCTGTCTACAATTTGGTTCTTAATCAAAAGTTATTTTATAAAAAAATAACACTGCCGTTTTTTTTTCAGAGTGATTGGCAATGGTACCACTGCATAATGGGAGAATATTGGGGCAGATATGGATTTGATTCTGGTGGTGGTATGCATGCAGCTTATAGGCAAGAGGGCTGGCGTAGAGATGGAATGGCTGGTATTTGCGCGTTTTCTATGAAGCTCAGGTCAAAGCAAACCACTCATTATTTCACTGTAGTAGATTGTTACCCTGTGTTGGACTTCTTGTATGATGCTTTTTTGGGGCTTCAAAAAAATGTATATTTGGACCCACGTTTCGAAGATACCAAGTGGGCAGCACCTGTACCTTGGTGGGGAGAATACATTTGGAATAGTTACGCATGGGGTGAAGAGGTTTACTATCAGGCCGGCGATGTGCCTAAATATCGACGTTGAACAATACCGTATTTGAATAAATATGAATGTGATTGGTGGGTTGCATTCTTAGATATCTACCAAAAAGCTATTATATTATGTATATACTTATTTAGTGATAAATGTCACACACACCTCACCTCACCTCTGACTACCACTTCAGCCGGTCAATTCTGTACAAATCTCACCGTGTAAACTTGGGTGAAGTGAGCTTCAAGTGAGTTGTCATTGCACCTAATACTAGGGAATGACACTATTGACAGCTCTCACTTCAAAATCACCTCACCTAAGTTTTCACGGTGAGATTGTTACAGAATAGGTCTGCAGGGAAAACAAGTGTGATCTTATGCCTACTATTTAATCTTTGCCTTTTAACCAACTTCAGAAAAAAGTGGAGGTTATGCATTTGACGGGTTTTCTTTTTCTTTTATATTCATATTATGTATGTACACCGATTTTTCCTTTATTACTGGGCTGATTTTCGTGATTTTTTTTCATTGAGTAGGAGAACAAATAAAAACAACTAAAAAAAAAAAATTAAAAATCAATCCACTTCTTAAAAAACCACTACGATAAGAAAAATAACTTTAATTTCGGAAGTAGCTGTCTTTGATTCTGCATTTTCGTTTTTTGCCACCGAATTCCGAAATTATAGTTATTTTTCATTTTATTATTATCTCCTTTATTACATATATCAATATTAAAAAAAAATGTAGCCCACCGGTATCGGGAACAGGGTCCAAGCTAACGGCTGCCAGGGCTCCAAAGAGAGGATCCTCCTAACAATGCGAGCCGTGTCCAGAAGTACCGCTTTCTGAATCAAGTCCTTGACCCAGCTGTCCAAAGAGAGCCTCCTCGGGTGTTGGTCGACGCCCTTGGCTACTAAGCCATTGGCTGTCACGACTATCGGTACAATGATCGCTGAGTCTACATCCCATATGTCCACAACCTCGCGAGCCAAGTCAAGATACTTGATTTGTTTATCTTTCTCGGCTTTCACGAGGCTCCCGTCATCTCAAATAATTGCGCGCCGCTCTATACCGTCCACCACCACTATATCAGGCTTATTGGCAACAATAGTCCTGTTAGTGATGATAGACCGAACCCAGTACATTGTGATATTTCCATTTTCGAGAACTGGGTCGGGCACATACGTGTAATACGGCACTTCCGATTCCATAAGGCTGTATTTCAGAGCAAGTTGCTCATGGATAATCCTGGCTAGACGATGGCAATCTTCGTTAGCTAGACGAGAACACCCGCTATCAATGCTGAACTGTCCTTAGTAATATGTTAATGCTCGTGACTGTACCTTGGAGAGAAAATATTTTCTTGGTAATTAGTTGTAGAAAACGCATAACTAACACACATCTTCACGCTTGTATTTCCCGACGGGTTGCGCAGAGGAACTGAACTAGGAATTAAGTCCTGAGAACTAAGTAAGTTACTTATCATGGTTTGTTTGCCCATCCAAAAATGGGCTATGATTATAGTGTGATAGAGGATTACAATATCTTCAGCTACCTGCCTTTTCCACTTGTGTTGGGTTCGGCTTCCAGTCTAACCTGATGCAGCTGCATACCAGTATTTTTCATAAAGGACCGTGTTCAGAACAGAACAAGTTATCAGGATGTAATAACAAAAACGTGACTCCATTGTTAGTAATTAAGAGTTTCTAAGAAAGCATTGGGGGTATGTCATGTCAACGCAGGTGATTTATGATTGGACATCTCGATGCAAAACTCCAAAAACGCTACCATATATTTTTTACCGATTACCGATTACTGAAAAATGCGTGCACTGACTGGACAGGTCCACTTAATCTGTGTGGTTCTTTCCTCAAAAGACCATTTCAGATACCAATATGCATTGTCTTCGCATGACCTGACCAAGATTATGTCTGGACTTTAAAAGAGACTGTGACCTCTGAGTTTGTTTCGGCCTTCATCATTTATCATTTATAAGGTATTGCCCGAGCGACACACGCCCTCATTGGCTGAAATTCTGGACCACCGCTCTCTCGCCCCACACGTTGCTATACTATATAAATACTTCCGCACGGCACAGGAGCGCCAGTTGGTTCCTGTTCTCGCTCTCATATAACTAAAACAACGTGTCTCATTCCACACTCAATACTAGCGCACAAATGTACCTCCTGATACTCGGGCCCGTACAGACCGCCTATCTGTCCTCCAGTCACATACTACCATGATACCTCTTGGCAAGTCTGGTTGTCAGACTTTCGGGTTTGACGACTGTCACAGATCTACGAATGACAACCGGGACCAGCGACTCTACGTGCTTTCCGAGGCACTGAAGATCTCGGTATGGACCTACCTAAGGGATCACCCATCCACGGAGCGACCTCGGCAAGCGTAGCTTTACCTTCGATGGTCCCACGCGACTGCTAGAAAATTATGTAGATAACTATTTATCTACATAATTTTCCCAACATAAGTGGAAAATGACAGGCAGTTGATAATAATATAATCCTCTATCACACTATAGTTATTGTAAATTTTTGGATGTGCAAACAAACAATGATAAGTAATTATAAGTACTCATAAGAAAATTTATATTGTTTTAAATGATATATTATATATATTAAAATGTTAGAATATTTTTTAAAGGTATACATCTATAGAAAATATTATAAAATGTATTATATATATTATAAAATTATTACTTAGTAGCTGTTGCCCGCGACTTCGTCTGCAATCCAGGATGAAAAGAAATCTATGTTCTTCTCCAAGTCAAGGACTTCCCATGTGGCAAATTTCATCCAAATCCATTAAGCCGTTTTAGAGTGAAAGCGTAACAAACAAACAGACTTACTTTCGCATTTATAATATTAGTTAAGACTAGTTCGCATTATGATTGCAAGAACCTTCTTTATTAAAACATGTGTGGTTATCAGATATACCTATCTAAATAAAAATGAAATGCTGTTCTTTGGTAAGCGCATCACTTAGAAACGCTGGACCGATTTGGCAATTTTTTGTTTTAAAATGTTCGTAATAGTTCGAATAAGGTTTATATGGAAAGAAAAATTTGAGAAGTTCCCGGAAAATGATAAAATTCCTAGAAAAAAACGTCCTTTTTTCTAAGGGATTTGCACAAGACAACGTCTGTCGGGTCAGCTAGTTGGTAATGAACTTGAATGACATTAATGGACCTTTGTTTGACTTGTCTATCTGTGAGTTAAATGTATATTTGGTATGCTAAATAAATTCTGAACATACGAAATACACCGAATTTACATTGTAAAATGTATTTCTTACAAACAATCATTAAGCCCAGGTTGACAAGCATTTCAGCTCGGAATGAGAGATAGTGCCCGTTTTCACTAACTCTAGGTGACAAATCTAAATGGAAAGAAAATGGGATTAAGTGCACAAAAACATATCGTCAACCAGAAGGCTATAACTCGAGTTACGACACCGAATCACCGATGCGTAATGGTTAGAAAACTCTTACAGGTTGCTTAGCAACAGATTCCTAACAATATTGAAAGACACAAAACATTAAAACACAGTTTGCCCCTCCCTCTAGATTCCGCTTGCTGAAAAGAATAATGGCAGCTAGGGCTCCGTGTAATCTGGGTGTCGCATTTAGACGTAGCGTAGGTACTCTAAGAGAATAGAGAGTACAGTAGAGTATTTTTACGAATGTCCATTCGCAGACCAAGCATATTATAAGTTGGGGGATTACATCGCTGACAAAGATGCTTGGCTCAACGCTGGTCCTGCTCCACAGGGGCGCATAAATTAATTGATTAGCATTCGAAAATATTGTTGGAGCTGCTGAAGATTGTAAAAACTATCTTTGCATTGTATAAATTCAATCTCTTTGTAATTTATAATTGCATAGCACATGTGTGAGCACTATGTATCTACTGTAAAGCGACCATTTACTAGGATCGTCTTTCATTGACTTGAATATGCCCTGGCGGCTGAGAGTATGTCATGCTTACTCAAATGTTTCGCTGGTGGTGGCGTTTGTTGGATTATTAAGTTCCCTTCAAAATGGTCGAGCTGAATGGTGTTGATCCATACGTCATGTTCGTGAACGGGCGCCGTCACTAGGGACATGGTCATCTCTTAGCTGCCACGGCTTAATTATTTTTTAGTTTTTGTAGTTTTTATTACGGACGCTTTTAACGTGCACGTCTTTTTACATCGTTCTCACATGTATAATTTTAACATGAATGATGGAACCGATTTTTTTTTTAACGTTATGTTGATTTGAAAGAATGTCAATGGACTTTCTTGCCCGTTCTTCTCCATAGGTACCTACTACGCTTTGGAATGGGCAACTAGCTTCATTTTTCTGACTGACCGACCCCTTGACAATTCCAAAGTGCCTGTAATTGGTTTATTTGAAATAAATGCTTTGAGTTTGATTCGTAAAAATACTCTCAGAAGATATAAAATGCAGTCATAGCATATTTATTTTATTAGTTTTTGAATAAAGACGTTGTTTGAAAAAGACCAGATGTCTAAGTTTAAATTATTGTAAAGGTGAAAATGTTAATATTGGGCAATTAATTCCATGGATAGAAGATCCTATTCAAGTTTCTGTTTTATGTTGTCAGATTCAGCCATCTCATGGGGTTGGCAAAAAATAAAGAACTGTTGCGCTTACAAGTAATGAGACCAAATATGTGGCATTTACAGAGGGTTGCAGGGAAGTTATGTATCTTATTAAATTTACATAATGAGGTTACTGAACAAATGTCTACTATTAACTTATATAATGACTATCTTTTTCCCGCGGTTTCGCCCGCGTTAGATGTCGGAAAATATACCACGGGAACGTACTACCGGATATTAAAAGTACCCTATGTGTTAAACCGGAGGGGTAATTACGTAACACACTAACAGTAAGAATGGGTTTCATTTGACAGTTCAACAATATTCATTGCGTTATTTACGTTGTCGAGCAGACAAATAGGCTTCAAAATAATTCAGATTGTGATAAATAGTGTGTTACGTAATTAGGGTGCAGGGTATAAACTATCTGTGTGCCAAATTTCATCGAAATCCGTTCAGCCGTTTTTGCACCAATCCGGAACATACATCCAGACAAACAGACAGAAATTCTAAACTACTATTTTATTATATTAAGTATGTACAGATAATAAAATCAAAGCGCTCAAAAGTTATCTTAAAATCCTGTATTCCCTAACAGATGTGTTATATCTGAATATGCGCTAACATTATTGTAGAAAAAAAATTGTTATACACATACATACATAAGCTCACGCCCTCTTCCCATGGGGGTAGGCAGAAACTACAGACCACCACCTGCTACGATCCTTACATACTCCTTTTGCCTCGTTTACGGTCAAATACGCACGCCGGTTGAGAGTACTACGCACCTGACCTTTCTCAAGAACATCACCAATAAAGTCACTATATATGTCTTCCTAGGGCATCCCCTCCCGGCGTTTCCACTCACATCTGCCTTGTAAATTAGTAATAATATAATTATAATAATTTAAGTAATAAAATTGTTAAGATTAAATAATTGCCATCAGAAGATATGCCAGCCGCATAATCAGCCTATAAAGTTCCTACTGTGGGGACACCGGCCTCCTCTCGGTGAGAGGGTAAATGTAATGTAATGTCTGTTTCAAAGAAGAAATATAATGCCTTCAGTTTTGACAGCCGAGCACTTTTGTTTTATTGAAGAAACCTAACTACAAATTCTTCTTTCTTTTATTTTTTTTTCTTTTTTAAAAAACCTTTGCCCCACACTAGGAATTTATCCTGGCCCTGCAGTCTCGACATAGATAGCGACAAAAATCTGTCGATAAGTCCAATCGATGTCAAATTTCTTTAATAGATTTTCAACCTTATGCTTTGGAAATAAAGTTGAAAATCTATTAAAGGAATTTGACATCGATACGACTTAGCGACAGATTTTTGTCGCTATCTATGTCGAGACTGCAGGGCCTGGCCCGGCAGTCTCGACGTAGATAGCGACAAAAATCGGTCGATAAGTCTAATCGATGTCAAATTTCTTTAATAGATTTTGAACCTTATGCTTTCGAAATAAAGTTGAAAATCTATAAAAGGAATTTGTCATCGATACGACTTAGCGACAGATTTTTGTCGCTATCTAATGTCGAGACTGCCGGCCCTGTATTGTGGGTGCGTTTACAAACATTTAAACTCGCATACACAAATACCCAGACCCGGAACAACTACTTGTAGGTCATACAAATATTACTACAACTTATTGTGACTGTGGTGTCTTGATTTAGGTTAGGTATGGTACATATACATAATTATACACCCAATTAAACTCATCTAATAAATTTTAATAATATTTAATTGCTTGAATTGCTGCTTAGCCCTCTTCCTCTCCTAATTTTGCTGTGCCCAACAGGGTCCATATTGATCTTTTACCTTGTTAAACCATCTATGTAATACATATGGAATGCAATAAAGAATTGAGTATTGAGTATGTACGTACACACGGCATCATAAATCAAAGGTATCATAGCTTGATATGTAGATATCAAGCTATGATACATTTTCAGTATGAGCTGACCTCTCATTGTACGGAAATCAGTGCGAATACGGTCAACGGTACAGACATGGAAATTGAATATGCCTACGTATTTAATTATGGTAGTTCCTTCTAAAGTCCGCCATGACCTGGCTGTTGCACCCAGGGTTGCTCCAGTCGAGGCAACTCCTCAACGGTCAACAGCTGAGACTCAAAATTTTATATACGCAAACAATTATGATAGCTCGTTCTAAAGTTTACCATGATCTGGCTGCTGCATCCAGACTTGGCTTCATACGAGAGACCACCTCAGCGGTCAACAGCACAGGCACGAAATTTTGTGTAACTACTCATTAAATTATGATGATAGCCCGTTCTAAAGTGTGGCATGACTTGGACAGTGCAACTCGAATGGCTTCTCACCATGACTTGTGTAAAGGTGCGTTTGGGTTCTTTGGATTTGTCTTTCCAAGTACCTTTCAAGAGAAGGTGATAGAATGATTATCTATAGAAATTGCAATGCTAAAAAGTTCAAAATAAAATTGAAGTAAAAAACCTTTTTAAAAACAAGCTTTTATTGAACTAAAAAGTACTAAATAAAACTTATGTTAACATAAAACTTTAATATTTTCTTAAAAGCGTGAGGCGTCACCGTCCTCCTTACACTTTAAGATAAGCTACAAACTTTTAAGAAAATATTTAAGTTCTATATTAACGTAAGTTTGATTTAGTACTTTTTAGTTAATTAAAAGCTTGTTTTAAAAAAGGTTTTTACTTACATTTTATTTTATTTAAACTTGTTTAAGGCTTTATCTGCCTTACAAGTGTTCTTAAAAGTTTTAGAGTAAGTAGCCACATAATTATTCAAAATTTCCGTGTTAAGGCCTAAGGCCATACAGCTCGAAAAGTCTTTCCCTACTTTTCCTGAGTCCTTAAGTTACCCAGACACTAAATAAAAGTTAGGTTTTGTCGTGGATTGTTCGAAAGAGTTACCGTGGCCCTGGCGCACAGGCAACTGAAGGAACACGGGTGGGTTTTAGTCAGTAAGAGTCTGACACGCCCTCTCGCTTCGCCCAGAGCGGGAGAAGTCATTTGATGATTTACACCCAAAAAAAGGGCTTATAGTTTTAGTTTTCTTCTCAAAAGAATTATCGAGCTTGTTAAGGTTTGGACCACCAAAGAGAGTTCTTTATACGATTAACATTGTCCATTGTAAGATTCTGATCACTTAACTTCCAAATGAAAGAGGTTTTTATTTATTTTTTATTATTATTTTAGCCTATACTGTCCCACTGCGGGGCAAGGGCAGTTAATTAATTTATTATTATTATTTATTTATTTAAATTAGCAAATGTTATAGGTCTGGATTGTATCTTCACTTTTTGTATTGGTACGAGTATGTTGGACTCAACAGTTACGGTTTGACCGCTGTAATCAGAAGTAAAATAATTCAAGATGTCTTCATCTAAATAGTCGCAGCAACAAAAAAGCATTTTCAATACATGTAACAGTATTCGTAGTTATTCGGTTTGGTTCTACAAACACATTTGTCAAATTTAATGATTTAAATAAATTTAATAATCATCTGACGTGTGTGAAATAATATGTAGATATTTTTTATATTTTTATATTTTATAAAAACATATGTATTGTAATCTAATTTATAAAAATCTCGTGTCACAGTGTTTGTTATCGAACTCCTCCGAAACGGCTTGACCGATTTTATGCTTTTTTGTGTATATTTGGTAGGTCTGAGAATAGGTCATAAAGAATATTTCATACCGCTGCGGGTGAAACCGCGGGGCGCAGCTAGTTACTAATATATGAAGCTAAGAAGACCAGAGGGTATGTAAAAGTATATAATATGTATATTGTGATTTAGTATTATAAATGTCGTAGCGCTGACGTCTCGGGGCTCCCGGGTGAGCACTTATATCTGCAATAGAGTCTTGATAATGTGAAGGAGGTAAGGGGATCATTACACCTGCACTTAAATTAATCATTTATAGCTACGTTAATTATCTGTTTACAATGTATCCACTTCAGTGAGACTGAGAACCGTTTTACGACGTTTGCCTCACTGTACGTGTTCTGCTAGAGCTAACGCATAGAAACTCTGAGGACACTAATAAGATTCTAATAGAACACGTTCCCTAAGCACTCTATAAATGTCTTACTCAATCCTAAGACAAAGTACTGCGAAGTCCAACTGCTGTTTAGGTAGACAAGTTTTAAGTAGTTCTAAACGCGTACTAATGTGCATGACAACCTTACGGCGCCGGCGGTCTAGACCCTTTTTACTAAGATAACAGAAAACTAGCACAAGCACACTGTAGATTCAGTCTGTAGCAAAACTCATTTCGATCGTACTTGGTGCACAACGAAGTGGTATTTCGTCACTTCTCATTTCCTTAGTCTGCCCCATTTAGAGGATGCAGTGTGGCTCTTAGCGGCTTAGCACCCAAACCTGTCGTGTCCCTATAAATATATATCCTCAGGTCAAATATATCCTCAGGTCAATCTTCAGATAACCCCAGTATATGCCAGTTAGTGCGACCTAACTCTACCTCAGGTTCGGCAAGGTGATGGTCCAGCCTCATCGAACGTCCATTACACGTAGCCAGATGTAATTTTGGTTGGCACCCTGTCGTAACCCGGGGATTCTTCGCACCCCCCGTCCCGTCGTCACCATGACCGCTACCTTAATCAGAAATAGCGGGACCATCGGGAACTGGGGGTCGTTTTTTTGGCTCTTTGTTCATGGGAGGTTTAATGCCCGTAGTCATCACGCTGGGCATGTGGGTTGGTGACAGCAGAGCCGTTCACAACGGTATCGCTGCTGTCTGTTATCGCTCTGGAGAATTTAGGTTGGCTTGTTGGATGGTTATACTGCCATCGGTCGGTCGCCAGCGCCTCGACCGTCAGTGGTAGGGTGTACCGCCCGCAAGTTACGTTGACATTTGGCGAGCCCGGTTGTTGTGTGTTCCCCCTTACACCCACAATAACAATTTGATTCATTTTTGTAATGATCTCATCTCGGTAACAAATTCTTTTTATTCTTAGTCGAAAATGGCCTATGTTTATATCTATATATAAAAATGAATCCCTATTTCCCTCGGTCACGGCATAACTGGAGAACGACTTTACCAATTTCATCCATCTTTTTTTGAATAGTTTTCTAATACTTTGTAGAAATTGTTACGGAAAAAAAAATAAGAAAGTTGCGAGATTTATGCGGGTGAAACCGCTGGGCGCAGCTAGTGGTGTTATAAAAAATAAAACGTGACAAATGACGTTTTTCTAGCTGACTATACCAGTTGTCCAAAATCTGTGAATGAAGTTAGCAATTACACAAAATGTTAAAGACAGCCTGCTAAGAACATTTTCCTGTAGTTACAGCAGTTACCGGGTACCTGCCCTTGCAGCCCCGTCCCAAATATACAGTCTGTATATTTGACTGTCAACAAGAATGTATAATTAAACCAACGATCATACAAAACAAACCTAATCCCAAAGGCACAAAAGTAACCATATGTTATATTAGCCATATTATGTTAACGTAAAAAAAAAAACTTTTTGCTGGTACTGGACACTGTAGTTGGCCAGGTATAATTGACATTAGACACTATGAATCTCAGAGACATGTATTGATTATGACTAAATACCCATCCTTTTTTTATATTATCTACATCTACATTATCTATAAGCGACATTATATTATCTTGCATGATTAAGCTTCACATGCTAAGGCTAAATAGAATATAAGACCAAATAACGTAACATGTGAAACCTACGATTGTACTTACTCTATTTAAAAGTGAATAAATGAATATGACTAAAATAGTTCAAGGGCTAAAACTTATGAACAGACTCCCTGATATTTTTGTTATTTATTTAATACAAATTTAACATCTGTATCAATTAAAAAATATATATATATATTTCGTTATTAAAAGAACTGATCTGCTAACCCATTTTCGCTGCTGACAATACCATCCGTCGTAGCAGTCGAACTAATAGTAGTTCTAGTTACATTTACATAATTATACTTCCTGTGATTAATTGCATCGTTCAAACGTTTACCGATCTGATAAGATTTATTTTCTTGCCAAGAATTCAGGTTCTGCTCACCAAAACGGACTAAAGAATCCTTCAATTCGTCGTCAAGGCTCACTTGTACTTTAACATAGACATTTTCAGAATCTTTAGGTCTGAATGACCGTAGTTTATTAAACCCTCTAGTTTCGTGTGTAGTTAAACCATTACACAGTACGAAAAAACTACACATTTTATCTGCAAACAGGTGACTGAAATTATCCATGTCCATTCTCAAATTAACTATAAGATCATCTTTAATTGTTGAAATAAATTTAATTTCCAAAGCCTTCATTTTGTCATCTACAAACCGGCTAAGGTTACTTTTAATGTGACCTGTTGTATCTTTTAAGAAATTGTTGATATGCTCGATGTTCGCTGCCTTATTTTTATTCTCATCAAGAGTGAATTGTTCTAATTTGTTTACGAACACTTGATTAACAGTCAATTCTCCAGATTTCCTTAAATCGTCTAATACTGACGTTATTTCATCATTGACGAATGCAGTTTTCTCTTTTATGTCTCTTATATACATAGCTGCATAATTTGTAAAGGTGCTGACGGCGGTATCATTTAAGTGCTTGTAAGTTATTTTTAAGAAGCGTCTTAGTTCGTCTGAACAAACTACAAAACTGTCGCATTGATTTTTATCACTTATTTCATTGTCTCGACCAAAATTTCTACTTGACTTTATGCGGCCGTACCCAGAATCGATTGCCAGATCGTCGTTATAACCCGGCTTACCATCCTTATCTCTACGTCTCATGTAGCATGTCAATTTATATTGGTCTAATTCGTTGTCTGTCAGATTTTCCACTGACTTGCCTGTGTTTTTGAGGATATTTTTCATTAGATCTCTTGTATCTACACTTTTCCATTTGCATTGCCTTTCTATCAGCAGAGATAACATTTCGTCCAACGTTTTTTTTATCAGCTTATTCGTTAAACTTGAAGTTTTTTCTTTGCCTAGCAGTAATGTTATGTGTTGACTTAACTGTTTGTACTTTTCGATGTTTTTTTCTGTGTCTTGTTTAGTTTCTCTTAATGCTGACTTTATTTTAGTCCTCCTATTTTTTTCGGGTACGAATTCTATAATGGTGGTTTCATCGTCTGCTTCTGTTATTTCCTGTAACTGCATTTTATTTTCTGTTTCTGCTTTTCTATTATCATGGTCTTCGCTGTCTTGTAGCATCGGTTCCAATTGAATTACTTTTAGTCTGATTGCATTTTCAACCTCATTCAATATTATATTTTCTTTTATCTGATAACTGGCCTTCAGCGTCGGCTTGTCATCAATCATTGTATTGCTTTCTATATAAGGTTTTATAATTTTTTCTAGGAAACTTGATATTATACTTGCATCTGACAAATTTCCCGTGATATTGCCAGAACTGCTTGACACTATCAATATCATCCATAGTAAAAGTGGAACTGTAAAAATATAAAAATTATGACTTTTAAGATTTTATAGGAATTGGCTTGCTTTTGCGACGGTGAACGTATAACATAGCATGATCAGCCTGTAATATTCCTATTGCTGGGACACAGGCCTTCTCTCAGTCAGAGGGACTAGGCCGTAATTCACCACGGGGACGCAGTGCGGGTTGGTAGATGTCACATGTCTTCCAATTTTTTGGTTCTAGGACATGCCAGTTTCCTCACGATGTTTTTCCTACACCGTTTTGACAGCAGTGGAGTTTTGAATAACTACTATTAGTTTAACAATAATGATTTTATCCACCTCAATACTGAACATAGAGTAATCTTGTGATCTGAGCAACGCTTAGGTTTTAACGGAACCTGGCCGCTGCCAATGCGGAACTTCCGCGTAAAATCGTACCTCGGTATCCGCATCAGCCTCCATAAGTTTTTAACGGAGTTGTAACGAAGGTTAAATAAAATAGAATAGCATTTATTTGCAAATATGGGTTATACATAAGTAGGTAGTAGTAGGTTTTCATCAGAGTTCTGCCATATTTCACCATTCGGCATGCAAACATTTTCATTACCTATATAAAATTGTTAAAATTTAAACTCTTGTTGGAACATTAAATTAGTTATGTCATTCTCATTAAATAAAATTATTAAAATTCAAATATTAATTTAAAAAAAAAAAAAAATTGTCAGTAACAGTAGGTATATAGAAGAAATACAAATCGTGGTCCGAAGATAAATAAACAAACAAACATCAAAATTCCAGGTCATAGACAACACACCATAAATATTCCATACGCAAAACAATAATTAATTAATAAAAAATTCGAGGTAGTCTGATAAAAATTGTCCGTTAAAAACTCAGCTACACTATAATATGCTTTATCTATTAACAATTTACGAAGTGCACTTTTGAAATGCAACGTTTTCAAGTCTTTCCATGCACTTGGCAATTTATTATAAACAACTGGGGCCATGCAATAAATACTTTTGCGCATCATAGTGGTTTGACACGGTACATTATTTAATTTTGAATTGTCACGTCTGTTTCTTGGGTATACATCGGCCAAACGTTCAAAACGATTTGGATTGTTCTTTACAAACATAGCCACTTCAAGAATATAGATACACGGAAGGGTCAATATGTTGTACTGCTTGAAATATGGCTTGCAACTGTCGGTGGTTTTTAGTTTAAACATTGACCGGAGGCATCTTTTTTGAGCCTTAAAAGCTGTCTCTTTGTCGGTGGAGTTCGCCCAGAAAATGACACCATAGCGTAAATAAGATTCAGCAATACCGTAGCACGCCGCAAGAAGTGTTTTTGTATCCACTATGGAGGATAGTCTATGTAAAGCAAATGCAGACGAACTCAATTTTTTACACAACCTGTCAATATGTGCTTTCCAGTTTAAACTGTAGTCTATTTGTAATCCCAAAAATTTGGTATCAGTTACTTCATCAATGTCGTTATTTTTGTAGTGTATGTTAAGGTTAGGTACACGAGGCATACGTTGTCTAAAGTGCATTATCATAGTCTTACTTAAATTTATATTCAAATTATTCTTATCTAGATATTTAATCAAATTGTCAAGAGAATCATTTATGTCCGTTTCATATGTATTTACATTTTTACACGGGATCGTAATGGTACTATCATCAGCAAACATAGTCAAGGGATGTTCAATGGGCGTAGGCATATCATTAACATATAATATAAATCCAAACGGGCCCACATCGCTTCCCTGTGGAACACCGAATGTAATTTTGCGTTCTCGTGACCGAGCTATCTCTTCATGTTTATTAATAAAAAAAAGAAAATCGACTCCAAATGAGGTGCCCTTTAGTGAAGCCGGTTTAATTTAGGAACCACTAACAAATCGCCTAGAAGGCAACAAAGCTGCAAAACTCAATATCTAATTTAAATAAAATCCGTCGATTTTTTTCTTGTATTTTCATTATTGTTCTTTTTTACTATTCCTCTCCGCCTCCATTAAAATGACCTCCGTAACACCCCTAGTTATTCCAGTACTTACGGGATAGGCTCTCACTACCAACAAGATACTCTGCCCAGATACTTCGAACCGATTCCCAATGCTGGCCGTTCGGTGTCAATGTTGTGCAAAATCTTTGGCAGAAACCCATACAACTACACAAGCTGCACAATCACACTTCTTAAAACACACTACAAAGCGAAAATTTTGTGTAATTTCGGAAGTAGGTGTCTTTGGTTTTTAACCGACTTAAAATAGATTTTTATATTTCACTTTTTATTTGTTGTACCCACCACCTACCCTATACAAATTCGTATACCACTCCTTGCTATGTAAATAACAGTAACATACACAAAGATTAAATACATATTATCCTCCATATTAGCCTCTGTTCTGAGGTATGGCATTGTTTTCTGGGGGCAGTCTACTGATAAGGAATTAGTATTTAGAATGCAAAAGCGATGTATAAGGTCAATATGCGGCCTTAAAACAACTGATAGCTTTCTTTCCTATTTTCAATCTTTAAAATTTTTAACTTTTCTTTCTTTATACATTTTGGAAACAGCAATATTTGTAAAAAATAATCCACAATTATTTGAAAAATTGTCAGCAGTTCGAAAAAATCCGATACGGACTCAATATGTAAACAAGCTATGCCAAGTGAAATGTAAAACAGCGCTTATGCAGAAAAGCTTTTTTGGTATTGCCCCACGCATTTATATTAAAGTACCTGATGTAATAAAAAATATGACTGTAATAAAATTTAAAAGGGCACTAAACCAAATATTAATTGGGAAAGCTAATACACAATCAACGACTTCCTTAATGATAAATCTCTGCACTGACTGATAAACTATTATTATGATTGACATACAAATGTTCATACACTTTTTTTCTGATTGACATACTATATTATTCTTGTTGACATTACTGTACATATTTTATTACCGTTATTAGTCTGTTTTTTTTTTTTTGTAATTCTATTGATATGACATTTTATATTTAATCATTATATTAGAATTAAAGATTATTTGCATGCCCATGAGACGGTAGAATATGGAGGACTATTTTATAAGAAACATCTAACTATGTACCAATTACCTACCCATGTTTGCAATAATAAATGATTTGATTTGATTTGATTATTAAAGCTAACTCGAAAACCGCTCGAGCAAAGTTAATAAAATTTATATAGTAAGAAGAAAAGAAAGAAGAAAGAAAAATAGTTTATTCTGCACAAACAAAACGCACCTAACAAATGAACGACATTAATTTAGAGACATACAAAATAGCCAAAAGCCTCGTATTCATGTTACAAAAGTTTCATAATTTTGTCTATTGCTTGATGCCAGAGACCAAAGACCATACACATTGCTCTGTGCTGTGACACTGGCAAATGACAACAAACAAACGATCAAAACAAAAACAAAATGCCGATTGCAGTGTGGAAAAATGACTACTTTTGTAACAAACAATCAATAATAATAAGAACAATTAAGCAGTGCGTCGCATCTGTGCAAGAACAGGTCGTTGCTCAGCAAAATGCTGTGACTTCGGACGAACCTATCGTCAACAGCGCTGATTTTCAGCAACTACCTCTCGGATGACGTAATGACGTCCCCCTGTGTGATGTAATAAATCAGGTAAGTATGATTTTCCACAGAATTAAGTGTGATTCTAGCTGAACATAGTATGTACTTATAAATAAATAAATGTATATATATATACATATATCTGTATGTGTAACTTTATAATAAAAAATATACATAAACCGAGACCATAACAAACATGATACAATGAAAAATAAAAAATCTAGGCAATAAATTCTATATGCTGTGTCGGTACAGTGCGGTGTGTGTTTCTATTTATGCTATTTTATATCTAATTTTGATGTACTAACAATACTCCATAATTAAAGAAAGTAGTCTATATTGATACACCATAATGTTACCAAACCATGTTACCATAGTACCACCGCGCGGATTTCTTCTACCAAACCAAAAAAAAAACACTTATATAAAAATACTCGTCGAATGCATAACCTTCGTTTTTGAGACAGTTAAAAAACAATTTACTTATTTATACCCCAGTGCGCGACGGCAAAGATAGGGTTATGTTTTTCACGCGTCCGTTTTTTTTTATCTATGAGTCTAGGTATCTTGGTGGCAACAACTTACTGAGATTGAAAAATTAATTGCCACGACTGCAAGACTGCTTGAAAAGTGAGTTTGTTATGAACCTTTGGTTTGTTTTAGTTGCAGTCGGGTTATTTCATAAAAAAAAAAAATAAGTGTTTCGTACCTCTACGCGGCAATACAAAATGGACCATGACTAAATCTGGAACCCATTCCGATGCATTTTACGATGTTCATAAAATTGCTGCCGCTTTATGCGAATTTGATAAGTATTGAGTTTGTGCGCAGAAACGTTTTATAATTCATTTTCACGATTAAAATATTTCTAAAGCAATGTTTTGGGATTGCTACACCGTGCATAGTCGTACTTGACGGTTCTGTCTAGAAAGCCAACTTAGTTGAAAGGGTTAACCTAGTATAGAGGTATGAGGAACAGGGTGTAAAGCTCACTCATTCTCTTTTGAAAAGAGAGGATCCTCCGACCAGACGGGTGTTGTGTCTGGTGGGCAACTGCCCGACGATTGGCTCGAAGTCTTCTCTGCGCCCCCGAAGGGGGCGCTAGGAATCGGTGTTGGGGCTTTTTGGCCCCTTGCCCGAGGCTGCGGTCTCTCGGCCCCCAGACTTGGGGACCCGTCTTTAGGTTACCCTCCCCCTCCCGCAGGAGGGGGTGGGAGTGCTTTATCGCACACCTAGACGCCGAGGGGTATACCTCCCCTCGGCGTTCTGTAGTGTGTTTCTGGGGGTGTAACTGTGGGAGCGCCCGAAGTGCTTCACGACGCCCGTGCGACCAGGCCCCTGCCGGGTGAGATCCCTAGTTCCCTAGGGAAGGCCCAGCAAGGGCCGATCGAACAACGAGGGCGTCGGTTTTGGTTGGCGCTCGTCCACAGTGGCGGCTGTGCCCGACGATTCGTGTAGAATTCGCGACGCCCCCGTAAGGGGGCGTGGCGAGCGGTGCCAGGGCGCTTTGCCCTCTGGCCGCGGGAGCAAATATAGTGGACCCGTAACTACGGGCCCTTCGTGATGTGCGCAACAGTGGCTTGCGGCAATGTTGAGAGCGCGTAGCGCCGCGCTCCCATATGAGTGAATGCTATTTGTTTTCCGTAGGCGCGTCGCGACGCTAATAACATAGCGCCGCTTTCTTCACGACACCTCGGCGGTCAGTCCCCGCCAGGTGAGACCCCTAGTTGCCTAGGGGAGGCCCGACGAAGACGACCCGCGACAGAGGTGACCCGACGATTGATGTCGGGATGTTGTATATATGCTAGTTGCGCGGTAAACTCTGCTTGCGCGATGCAGGATTTTGCGTGACGTCAGTGTGACGTGTAGCTCGCATGTGGCGTTTGTAGATGCCGCTACACTAGTATTGATGTACGTGTTAAGCTCCTTAAGTTCTGAGTTGAGCTACACGATTACTGACAAATGCTTGCACTGGCTGGACAGGTCCACTCAAATCTTTGTAGTTCTTTCCTCAAAAGAACATTTCAGACACTAATCTACATGCTCCTCAAACATTATGACCGATTTTTTATATACACATTGACATTGATAAATTTTATATTATACAATGACATGAGTATTTACTTGTAAACTATAATGTTATTCTAATTATTGTGAATGTGAGGACTATGTGGGTCATTCCTTTTTTTTTGATCAGTTAATTCTAATCATGGTCTGGCAGTTTGAGTAATTTATGCGGCCTCCCCAAATGTCTTTTCTTTGGTATTGCTCGTCGAATCGTTGAGCTCCTTAAGTCGAGCTGCACGATTATTGACAAATGCGTGCACGATTTGGATCAGAGGCAATCTCAATGCACAGATTTACGCTGAAACGATTGTATCAGATGTTGTCATTCCTTTGCGGACCCAATTTGGTGCTTCATTTCTGTATATGCATGATAATGTACGTCTACACATTGCCAGAGTCTTTGTAAACACACGTGCCGCAGCTAATATCAACGTCCTACCGTGACCTGCTCAATCGCCAGACTTGAATCCCATTGATAAGGCATGAAAGAAGAGCTCTGCCAAATATGGATGCCGTACACATACCAGAAAAGCTTTTCGCCTGTTACAATGTACGTGGGCGGCCATTCCGCAGCGTGATTTGGATGAACTCATATTGAGTATGGCCGAATCGCTGTGATTGTGTTAAGGCTCGTACACACTGGCGCGACGCGACGCCCGACACAAAGGCACCGCGTGTTGCGCGACGAGCGGCGCCTTTGTTTAGCGCTGTTGCGTCGCGCCTGTCTGTAGGAGCCTTTATACGTGTTAACGGCGGAAATATAGACTACTAATAGTTTATTTTACGCAATAAAAACACAGTTTATCACATTTTAATGTCAGGATTAACAAAGGTGAAAAATTCAGCATATTTAAGCAAAAACCGCGAAGTCTTTATTAATGCAAAAGCACAGAGTACTTCGTCGATCTAAACTTACGAAAACATTGTATTTAATTAATCTAAGTAGGCATTTTTATTTATATAAATAATAATTTTAATAAAATATTTTTTCACTCCTCTTGCTCAAAAAGTCCGTCATTGTAGCGTACCAGAGCCATAAAATAACATATTTTCCTCTAGGGCAAAAAGTTTATTTTTGTCTGTTACCAAAGAGCCTACAAAAAAGAATAAGTATTTATTCTTATGTAGAATTATCACTTATAAAGACTCGACTTATTACTGTTTCATAAAAAAAGAACATTTTATTTTTGAAAATGGAACTAAAAGGGCTGATCTCTTCGGTAGAATGCGTGCATTGCTTTGCGGCTACAGAAAAAAATAAAAAAGAAAAGGCATTGGCGCGAAATCGTTAGATTTTTCTCTAATTACAAATTGAATTGGTGACCGTAATTTTTTTTTTATATTGTATTGGATTATTTTCTCCTAATCGGTTTTTATTTACTCCCACGCTAAAGCACGGGGGTAAAACTACCTCGTATACTATAATGGGAAATTTTAGCCCCTTTTATAACAATCTACTATTTTTAAATAAGTACATTGAGACAATACAATAACTATAAATACATTGATGTATGTCATTTTTTATGCAAATTACGTCATAAAGTCATGATCGTGGTCAATCTAAAATCATCAACTATAAATCAGTAGCCAGATTCTGGGATTGTCAGTATGACAAATAATTAGGGCTGCGAAAATTTCATTTATATTTAGCTAAGACCGAGATATCAGCAAAACCTGAAAATATATATTTAACTATTTTAGCAGCTGGAATTCTTTGTCAGAAAAGTTTATACTACTCTCCATCTAAAAACTAATCTAAATCTAAACTATGTTATATTATAAAAAGTTAAGATGTTTTTTGTGTTTGTTTATTTGTTTGTTACGCTTTCACACTAAAACGCCTGAACGGATTTGGATGAAATTAGGTCATGGGTAGACCGTGACCTGGATGGGATACTTTTTATCCCGATATTCGGATCGAGACTTATTTATTTATTTATTGACTATGGATGATTTACAGCTAAAACAAACAGAATATAAAATAGTATGTGAGATTGACAGCCAATTAAAAGTCATGACTTCTAAAAACAGATGAGAAAGAGTGTGAACAATACAACACAGCTACCAAAAAAGAAATAAAAGCAGTATAACATTCAAGCTTAAACTAAATTCACATTTCATATTCAATACTAGCGACCCGCCCCGTCTTCGCCCGGGTAGCAAAGCATAATATAATATAGCCTATGTCACCCGGAGATAGTGTAGCTTCCCAACAGTGAAAGAATTTTTGAAATCGGTTCAGTAGTTTCGAAGCCTATTCAATACAAACAAACAATCATATCTTTTCTCTTTATAATATTATTTCACTGTATTTTGTTTATTACAAAATATATTTAGGTTATACCTTAGCCTCCGCAACACGTGCTGGTTATGCTATTAAATTGTAGCTTTTATGAAACGTTTGTATTTTTAACATAGCGCCATCTATTGAATACTTACTCAATCCAGTCAACAGATATTGCCATTTGTTAGAAGCGTTTAGAGCTAACAGATAATTGTGACTGTCAAATAATAGACAAATAATTTGCAATAAAATAATATTGCGACTATAAATTGAGATGCAAAGTATCCTATCTTTCAAGTTGGATCAAATTGCACACGGTGTGCAAATCAAATTTAAAATCGGTTCAGTAGTTTAGGAGTCCATCGCGGACAAACAACGTGACACGTAATTTTTATATATAGAAAGATAAGAATAAAACCTGAACATACAAATCTTAATTAAAAAAGCTAAGGTTCAGGCACTTTCTGGCCGAGGATACCCCCGTTATGAAAGGACCAAAATCATGCTGTTTACACGTGTCATTAAAGTTTCTACTTGCACGCACTATAAATTAATTTTGCCTGTAATTCGTAGAGCTAAATGGAACACGCAACGGTGCGTTTCATTGCTTCAACCTTCCGGGAACGTTAAAATAAAATTTGGATAGAATATCGGAATTATTAAAAGATTTATTGAAAACTAGCTTTTGCCCGCGGCTTCGCTCGCGTTCAATCATGATTCGAAAGACACGTGGCGCTATCTATTATCATAAGAACGTTATTGTAGTTTTCTTCCGGAACAGTACTTTTTTGCGGGATGAAAGGTACCCTTTGTCCGTTTCTGTACACCTGACTACGTATATGCAAAATTTCAGGATGATCAGTTCAGTTGTTTAGACGTGAAAAGGTAACAAACAAACAAACAAACTTACTTTCGCATTTATAATATTAATTTAGGAAATTTAGGATTAGGAATTAGGATTAGGATAGGATTAGGATAGGAAGTTAGGATTTTAAATAATGAAATACAGTCAGAGATTGCTCTCCGATTAATTGGGGTAATATATGATACTTCTTATAGAGCTTGAGATCTTTAGACCGGTAGGGCACTTTCTAAAGATAACACAAATACTTGATGAACCTTTTTTGGATGCTTTCTATATGCAGAGATATCTATATGCTCTCTTATGCAGGTGAAACCGCGGAGCACAGCTAGTAGGTAAATAAAACAAATTTTAAGCAAATAGCGTTTTATCTAACAACATTACATTAAGATTCAGAAGTACTGAATAAAATCAACACACGTAGACATAATAAGTAGGTCACACAAAATTTATTGCAGAAGCCCACTTCTTAAGCTTATAGACTAATATTGCAACAATGGTATCACTTGCATTATATAAAAAACACTAACAGTTTACATTTTTAAATAATTATATTTTTCGTAATTATATCATTAATATTCTGGCTGATATGAAGACTTATATTTAAGCCATCCATTCGGCAACCAGTCTTACCAAGAGGCATCGTATTACCCAGTAACTGGGTCATGGAGGTCAGATAGGCAGTCGGTCCATGTAAAACTCGAGTATTCAGCTGCATCCGGTTAGACTGGAAGCCGACCCGTGATGACGATGATGAAGATTTAGGCCTGCATTCCTCCTGCGCTGATGTCGGTCGCGTACGTCGGTCGCGCGTACGAATATACATTGTTTTCGATATAGCAGCACACTGCGACGCTGATGTCAGCGGCGCGTACGTTGTTACGACTGTACGCGACCGACTGTACGCGACCGACCGTACGCGTCCAACATCAGCGTAGGAGGAATTCAGGCCTTAAGTCAAATTGTCAATGGTAGTTTTTTTTTTGTAGAAAGTTAATATTATCGTCTAGTTTGAGCAAATGTGTTACTTAAACATTTTATGTCGTCTTTAAGTTAATCAATATAGCTTCTTTATAAGATTGGACGGTATGTTTATCGAGCATCGACCTGTTATCATTTTTGTCGAAATTATTTCTCGATTTTTCCACAATATTTATTCCGTAGAGATTTAAAATAAGTAGTATAGACCATATTTTATATCGATAACTAGAATATATTTAAAACTTTTTTGAAACCATCTATAAGTAGATTTACATTTTTACATGACTACAGTAAAAATAAGTACCTACATAAATCATTAATTTTTTATCGTTACCCAAATTTTATATACTAAATTTAAAATACGTATCTATTAATACCAGATACATATGAAAATTTAGTTGAAACATAATAATTATATAAAAGTTAACGTCAAATAACAAACAAAAACATACAAAATATTATTTTTTATATAAAACATATTACTAAAAAATCAAATGTTGTTGGAGTTACTACTTTAGTCTAAACCTACTTAATCACCTCGGAAAAAACTTGTTTTCATATTCATTTCTTATAATAAATGTCGGTTATCAATAAAATACGATACATTTTCGCTTATCGATCACTTCAACATTATTATTTGGACTCGTTAAAATATTAGGTTTATAATTAAATCAAGCAACAAACATAATTTATTACACTGAATGGCGTTGCTTCACGAATGCTGAAATATAAAAGTGACTAAAATATTTTAGCCTACAACCACAAGTGAAACCGCGCGGCGTTTAGTCACATTGGGCATGTGTTGTTCTTCCTCACGAATGCTCTTTAAATTTCGAGTAAGTTGTAAAACATAATAAATAGCAATAATTACAAAAACTAACCTAAATAAATTAAATTTTACGTCGTAATCTATGAGAGAGCAACTGAGCATTATTTCTTCTTATTTGACTATATTTGCCAACCCTAGAGCTTAGGCCCGACGCAGCCGCGCGGTCCACACGCGGCGCCTCTTGAGGTGGGCGACACTTCGGTTCCTGTCCTGTGTGAAGGTCTACTCTCTTCGGTTCCTGTCCTGTGTCTCTACTCTAGGAGGTTTAACTTGCTGTTAGTCTTGCGCAGTTGTGCTCGCCAGGGTATAATCTTTGCCTTTTCATCTTCTTCGTCCACATGTTTGCCGTTAGACGTGGAATGACCTGTAAGTAATATGAACATGTAAGTGCATAACAAAATATTATTACATAAGTTCACGCCTGTATTCCCCGCAGGGTTAGGTAGAGGTGTACTTATAGTACATTTTGTCACATTTCGCTAGTTATGTTTAAGTCCCATGTAATAGGGGGCGAGCCTATTGCCATCAACCGGGCACAAATCCAGACTTCGGGCTGCTATTGAGAAAATATTATTGTGGCGTTATAATCAGCAACATAAGAACGTGGTGATTTGTTTTTAATGTCTCTAAAATACCATATTAACTACTGATTTCAAAAGTCGTGTAGACTTCATTACTATCTCAAATCTAACGCCTAAAATAATACGCCACTCTTGTTCAGGCGCTCCGATTTGAATTGTAGACATTCAAATGGCGTTTATAGCTGTACAAGGATATCTTGGCGCGTAGCCAAAATCAGAACAAACGCCGCCATCTTGTTTTTTCGGTACATTTCACTAATCAATTGCGTACATGTTTACGAAAAGCGCCCCCCTGTCAACGTCATTCGAACGCCAAAAGATCCTTGTAACGTCCGTTCACAATTATTTTACCTCTGACAGGTGCAACCGAACTACAACCTTATTGTAACGTAAATAAAGATCACTGTAATTTTGACAGACTAGTCAGTGGCAACAACCCAACAGCAACCTAATTATAACGAAAATAAAGATTACTTTGATTTTGACAGTGATGCAAATTCAGAGGTAAAATTATCTGTGAACGGACTGTAGCAGTGTTTATACATTTTGACAGCTCGTTTTGGATAGACGGGCCGTATTGCACACTTTTATTTGAGCAATAAGAATCTTTTAAAATTTCTGGACTGTTCTCACAGTTTGTCACACTAACTGAGCTTGGATACCCCGATCAAACGGGTTCGGTTAGGTTCGAACTGTGATCAAACACGCGCGAGCCGAATTGGTCACAGTAACTAAGTTAGGGGGGTTCCCCGACCAAATAGGTTAGGTTAGAACAGTGACCAACCGCGCGCGAGCCGAGCGAGCGCTAAATTCAAGTTGGTCCAAGTTATATGGCTATTTAGTATTTTTAGGACCCCTAAATAGGAATTATTAGAGGTAAACAAAAAGAGAGTGTTCAATAATATTTTTAGGAAAGCAAAACGGGAATTGTTTGAGGTTCGATTAAATATATGCCATTTAAAACTTCTTGCTAATAAGTAATCATGAATACTAAAATTCTCTTTTTAAAATAAACAGATCTTCTAATTACAAACCGTTACAATGATCACTGGACAGTTTGGCCTCTGATGGCGCCCGCATAGGTTGCGCAGGAGTGTCGTAACACATGCTGATGTTGTCTATAGACACGGCTCGCTGCGTCCCGCTCGGGTAGGCTCGCCACTCGCCATTCGACTGCCCATTCGTCTCTTCTACCTTAGGAGTGTATATGGAATGTCTGGAACAGTTAAAGAATAGGTAAGAGTCAAGGAGAGAAATGTAACTTTCTTTGAAATGCCTTTTTCCAAGTCACTGAAGTTTCGTCATCTATAGATTTAAGACTGTTCAACAGCGGAAAAAAATTATCACAACAAAATAACTATTTAAGGATTTAAATTGTTAACAAGTTTCCTGGAACTATTCAACCCCATAGTATCCTAGTTCGATGTGTTAAAGACACATCTTCCTTCTTTTTAGCATCGAACCACACCTCATATTTTTCAAACTCGAACAGGTAATTGGCGCTTATAGGTTCCTTACTCAAAGTAGATACCACAATTTGCTTTATTTTTAACCTAGCAGTTCTAGATTTTAGCCCTTTCCCGTGCCCTATCCAAAATAAAACGGACCTCAACCTGCTCTCAGCCTCTTCTCTCCGCTGCAACAGTTGCCTCTTCCAAGCAGGCACCGCCGCCGCCCTTCGCCTCTCTGCTTCCCCTGCCAGCTCCCTTTCCAGGTCTTTTCGGGCTTTCTCGGCAGCTCTTCGGGCCAGCATCTGGCGCTTCCAGGCGGGAATGACGTTGCCAGCTGCGTCGCGCTCAGGCACCTGCGCACACCTCTGCCAATCGACCAGCCGTTTTTGATTGTTAAAGCTTGCACAGTCTATTTTTAATGTGGAGGGTTTTGAAGTTGATTTTTGAAAAAATAAAACGTGTCTGTGGTCTGTGACGGAGTTCAGTATTAGCTTCAGAATACCATTAATTACCATTGATTGCCTTATAATGTTCTCATTGCTGGGATGCAGGCCTCCACTCAATAAAAGGGAATAGGCCGTCATCCAGCCGGGCCCAATGCGGGTTGGCACCTAACTAACTACTTTTGCAAAAGATGGTTTTTTTTAGTTTGTGCCCGCAATTTATCACCACTCGAATCTTGAAACTCGTGATGGTGGTAAATAGCGGTTTGCCATAAACGCAGGCGCAGTAATTTTTTGGGCCTTTCTATATTTGAATCGTTTTGGTTTCTAGTTTTCACTAGTTCAAACGACTTTGAATTACTTTGCGTCCAATATAACGACCAGAGTATGTAATATTTCTTCTGGAAAGCAAAGGTTTCACCTCACAGAAAAGCATCGAGATCATTTGAGTTATTAAAAACCAAAACAGATGCCCAGCTGTTTGATTACACACCAAAACGATACAAATATGACCAGTCTTTCTGAAACAAAGATTACATGTGACAGGATGTCTGTCCAAAGTTAAGCGAAATACAGAAGCTAAGGCTGAACACACAATTTTTTGTGAAACTTTCTCAAAACAACTTCATTCCCACTGTGTTACAGAATCATTGAGTAATCATGACGAATTTTAAATAAGTAGTATCATCAATTTCTAAAACTTAAGTTTTGTATGCAACAATGTTAGAACAATAATTAGTTTTGTAACGATTAGAATAATGGCGCAAGATAGACTGTGCTTGCTTTTTCTTCTTAAGCTGTGCGCACACTAAAATTAAATGTCGGCCACGAACCAATACACGAATGATAGTTCAATAGATTCAATTTAAAGGACGACTTAAAAAACTAGTGTGCACAGTCACTAAGAGGTTTAAGTATGCAAGAGTGGATGCTGTGGATGATACGATAAGACCTATTGAGGATAAAACTATGTACCTAAGCTTGAAAATAATGTGGTAGTCGCAAAAAGAGTTGACAAACGCAACGTTAAGACATTTAGGTATTACTGCAAGAATAATTTATTGATCTGCTTGAAAACTATAATGTTAATAGCTAATCGTATGAAACGGATGGTCATAGAAGCGGACGCGTTCTATAAAAGGCGAATGTTACGGTTTACCAAAAGAGCGATGGCTGTCACATATCGTCTCCAATTTACCGGCGAATGACGTCACCGAAACGTTATATATGAAAGTACAGTACAAATATTCAAAACTAAGCACTTTATTGTTGTTTTGTTTCGACGTAACAACGCGATAAAGTACTTAGTTCCGAATTCAAATTTGTATACACGGTAAATCTAATAATTGATGGACATGGAAATTGGCATTCGTTTGTATTCGGAAATGCGATGATTCCCGAGGGACATTAAGAAAATAGTTGTACTGTATGTTGGTGTGTTTTCCTAGAGAGAGTTTTTTGTCACGGTAAAGTCAAACCCTGCTGCCATCATTTTTATGACAGCCGTCACTGCAGCCGTTATGTGGCGGCCGCCGCTCTTCTATGAAACCGTAGCTTTAGGTACGGTCAGCAATAAATGTTGTCGGGGTAATTATAATGAAAAGGATTTTACATTTATATGCAAATTCATTACAACAGTGCAATTTCACTAAAACAGTTCAATGATTAACGATTATAATGAAAAGGATTTTGCATAAGAAATGCAAAATCCTTTTCATTATAATCGTTATTGATTAGCTATCAGTTTAACATAAAGCAATTAGATTAGATAGGTACCTTTCTAACTAATACGACTCTTAGGCATTTCGGTATCGTCAAGACGAAGCTGGTCACTAACTTAGTGTAATAATCATTATCTAGTACCAGGCAGTCATAATAAATAAAGTGGTGATGTTCCTTGTAGCATATAGTATATAAATACAGGTACAGCTAGACCAACTGATTTACCGGATAGTTATGTAACACGCGAGCCGGCGCGGTGACCGTGACCGTAACGGGATCCTGCCGGCTGCCCGGTACCGATTTGTGATGCACTCACTGTGTTATGGTAGGAAGGGTTGTTGGACTTATAAATGAGGATCAAAACCACTTTTTGAATAAGGTAGAACAGTGAGTAGGTATAGCCGGAATTGTGAGCACATATAGTAAATATAGGCAGAATAGTGAGCAAATTTTTTTTATTTTAAGTATGCCATCATAAATAGGTCCTTAAAACAGTTTATTTTTGTTAGCCAGGACATCTTGAGGTTTTGAACTAAACGTTAATATTACACGTCATTTTACTAAGGAGAATAAGCTGTTTTGAACTAAAGAGTTACTGCTAATGGTAGGTTTTATAATTTTGTGCAAGAATCGTGAAAAAAAAACGATGTTCAAAGATTGTTGTTCCTAGGAATCCTAGGTACTAAAGACTCTGGGTTTTTGAGTCTAATCCCATTTTCCTCTTACTATATATAAACAAAGGGACAAGGGGATAAATCAGTGTCACAGACGCTATACTGAATCCCCAGCGTAACGCTAACAAAGGATTCTACTAGGGCAACACTCGTGCGCAGCAACGCTTAAACTGGAATCCTGAGTGCAGCTTGGGATTCAAGCACATCCAAGATGTAGACACGTTTATGACCGAGGAGAATCCACTCTACTTTTCACTACTTCTGAGAGATAATAAAAAGAAATTAGATTTTCGAATAACTTTTGCGGTATAATCAAGCTATATATTTCCAGTATAAGCTGATCTCGCATTGTATAGAATTTCCGTACAATGAGTGGTCAGCTTATACTGGAAATGTATAGCTTAATATGTAGCCGTGTGTACAAGTTTTCATACGAATTTTTAGTTAAGGTTTTAAATTCAAATCACATTGATTCTACCCATCCATCATTATAACCTCAATTTCTGCTCATCCTGTGAGCGCAAAACTAATGAAAACACAATATTAAGTAAATTATTTTGCCAGAAGCAGAGAAAATCTAATATGACATTGATTTTAAAGTACATAACGATTACCAAATTATAATAATATTAATTGATATTGGACTTATTATAAATAACAAATCTTAAAATTAATTGTATTTAGTTAAGAATGACATTTGAATATTTGTACATCATTAAGTTGTGGTAGAATGTACAGAACTTATAAAATATTAACATCATATTATGTAAAACTACGTTCTTACAAATAAATAAATTCTGATTCTGACTCTGCAGGTCTTCCAATCTCGGACATTATAATTAAACACTACAAAACACAACCTAACCCAAACAATCAACAACTTCAAATCTCAAACACACTATTTAAACTTTCTTAAACCCAGAGACAGTATATTAACGCGATTACTAAGCATTAAGCAATCGCTATGTTTGAATTAGATTTCTTTTGAAAGTCGCCTGCACTTGAAGAAGTAGGCAGACATCTACTCCATTTCACAAATATGAGTGTTATGCCCGTTTTCACTAAATACTTTTAGTTAAACTGTCATGGTTATTATCAATATTTTTAAAGGAACCAGAGAGGAAGCAACAGCGTCCTCCTTTCTTTTTAACCGACTTTAGAAAAAGGAGGAGGTTCTCAATTCGACTGTATGTTTTTTTTTTTTTTTATATGGTTGGCTCAGAACTTTTTCTGGGTGAACCGATTTGGATGATTCTTTTTTTATTTGAAAGCTGGCGCTTCACATGTGGTCCCATTTAAATTTGGTCAAGGTCTGACCAGTAGTTTTTGAGTTATCCTTAATAGTGCGTATTTTTTCCACTTAGTTTATATTGATGATGTTATAATAATTTCCTGACACTGTTATTTACATATCAAGTAATGGTATACGAATGTGTGTGGGGTAGGTACTACAGCTAAAAAGTGAAAAATAAAAACATTTTTACAAAAACACAACCGACTTCCAAAAATAAACACAAAAAATCGGGAAAAATTTTTTAGTATTCTTTTTTGGAAGTCGGTTGTTTTTTTGTAAAAAAGTTTTTATTTGTGGGAAAAATTGCTGTTTACGGCAGCAATGTACCGCACGCAAATCATTGTGCTTATGAGTGCATGCAACGGTACAGGAGTTAATGGAATATTTAAAACTGACTTTCGTGAAAAAAAAATTGAAACTTTGACCTTCAATATATCCGTAATCAGAAAGTTCCCAGGAGTGTATGGTCCTGCACCCTAATTGCGTAACACACTATCTATCGCAATCTGAATCATTTTGAAGCCTATTGCTAATCCATTGCTTCTTATGTTCGAAAAATTTGTCTGCTCAGCAACGTAAATAACGCAATGAATATTGTTGAACTGTCAAAATTAAACCCATTCTTACTGTTAGTGTGTTACGTAATTACCCCTCAGTACCTACAAAACATTATCACATCGACGACGGTAGGAACAATTAATTCCCAGCTTCGTTAAGCGTCTTTCACACCCCTTACAGCTACATAACATGGATGCATAAATATTTTATCTTCGTTTATGTTCCTATAAATATACAGATGAAAACATTTTAATCAGGCTAACGACTTTAATTATCCCGAACTTATTAATTCCTTCCACGACTTTGGAATGTAGTCCAATTAGCATAGATCTCTTAATTAGGAGTGAACAATCTGGCAATGAGCTGGTAAAAAAGTGAGGAAAAATGTAAAATCGCTTAGATTATGCGCTTGAGTAGTTAGTTACACATAATATAACAATGTTTGTTTGTCCGTCTTTTATTAATACAATACAATGCATACGACATTATGGAGGACGAGCGGCACGTGGCTTTAAAATAACAGCCGCACGGGTTGATCGAAGGTTAAGCTACGCTTGCCGAGGTCGGTCCATGGATGGGTGACTATCCATAACATATCAAGACTCCTCCGTACCTCGGAAAGCACGTTAAGCCGTTGGTCCCGGCCGTATTCGTGATCTTTGGCAGTCGTTACTGGTCCTCAGAAGCCCGAAAGCCGGACAACTAGTCTTAAAGCCAAAATAGTTGGGTAAAGGCTAGGCAGATTGGTTGAAGTCAGCATTAGATAGAAAAAGAAAGAAAAATAGTTTATTCTGCACAAACAAAACGCACCTAACAAATGAACGACATTAATTTAGAGACAAACAAAATAGCCAAAAGCCTCGTATTCATGTTACAAAAGTTTCATAATTTTGTCTATTGCTTTATGCCAGAGACCAAAGACCATACACATTGCTCTGTGTTGCGACACTGGCAAATGACAACAAACAAACGATCAAAACAAAAACAAAATGCCGATTGCAGTGTGGAAAAATGACTACTTTTGTAGCAAACAAACAATAATAATAAGAACAATTAAGCTGTGCGTCGCATCTGTGCAAGAACAGGTCGGTATTTACAACATGTGCAATCAAATCCAAATCTTGGATGATAAGTTTTGTAAGATAAATCTAGGTAAGTATATCTAGACAACGAGGTTAAACTGATATCATTAATATAAGAATAAATGTTGTTTTTGTAATAAATAATAAGTACCAACTTATGTAACAAAAAATCTTTTGCCAATTCAACTGTCATAATAAGCTGGCTAAATCAAATTAAATTAAAATGAAAGTTAATGAAAAAAAAGAAGGTGTTTATGACTACACGAAAGAAGTGAAAATTTACGACTGGAGCCGAGTATACGAGATTCAGCGTCACCAACCTGAGCGTGACGATTCAGTTTTGTTGACCGTTCAGAAATAAACGCCTAAAGAAGTTTTCACTTAAAAAATGCTTTAAAAATTGCCACGATTAAAGTCGTTAACGCTGCTCAGATCCAATTTAAAGTGAAGTTAAATTACATAAAATACGGCTAATTATTAACAATATTTTGAAAAGATTAAATATAAAACGTGACAGTGCGCACGACGCGCAGACCGGCGCGGCGCAAGCGCAGAGAAAGCGTGAAAACTTATACACCTCTCAGTTTGTTTAAAAATATTGTTAGTTTTCATACAAATCTTGCTAATTGATAAACAGGGTTGGCAAAAATAAAGGAAAGCGATCTGAAGGCCAAGAAAACGTTAAAATTCCAGTCGCAACCTCATCTTATCGAAAAGCAAAGTCAAAAACTTTTAAAAAACGTCTAATTTACCCACAGGTAAATTAGACGTTTTTTTGATAGATAGAGACTGATATTAGAATGCGGTTGGTCTTAAAAATACGAGAACTTTCCCTCTGGTTTGTAAAAGTGAATACAAAAATACTAATTTCAAATTCTACTTTATCCGATATATTCACTAAACAGGACTTCATCTGCTAATCGAAGTACAAAACTCAACTGCAACTCTTCATTATTGCCTTTGTCATTTGCTTCAACCACCCCTGGTTCAGCACCCCCCAATTGCACAAACTTTCTTTCACAATCCGAAGAATTTTAAAAGAAATTCCTAATCCATTGCTTCATAATTATGTTTGATAAATTCGTCTGCATAAATAACGCAATGAATGATGTCAAATTATCAAAATGAAAGGCATTCCAATTTTTTGTGAGTTTCGCAACTAACCCGCTGATTTAATTTCAAGGCAGTTACAAAATTGAGTGGGATGATTTTTGAGCAAGTTAAAGGTAACCATAAAATTCCTTGTTCTGCAATGCCTTTGCAAATTGCCCGTTATAGGTGGTAGCCTACAAAATTAGAAACTTATTAAGGGAGTCCCTAAAATTAAATTGGTTAGGTATTGTTACTCGAGGGTTTTGTGGCTAAATAATAACAGACGCACGGATCATTTGAAGGTCAAGCTACGCTTGCCGCGGTCGGTTCGTGGATGGGTGACCATCCATAAATATCGAGTCCCATCTGTGCTTCGAAAAGCACGCTAAGCGGTTGGTCCCGGCTGCCATTCATAGATCTTCAATCTTACCATGGGGTATCGTGTTATCCCAGTACCTGGGTTGTGGAGCTCGGTAGACTCGCTCCATATAAAATATTGGTATTCGGCTGCATCCGGTTAGACTGGAAGCAGACCCCACATAGTTGGGAAAAACCTAGGCAGAATGATTTGAGATACATAGGTAGTCCCATTTACTATCAGAAAAAACAGATGCGGCTTTCATAAAAATACTATAATATAGTAGGCAACTTTGTATTTTATGTTGTATATAAAATATGCGTGATTGTTGTCATAAATTTACATGATCTAATGGCAAAGAAAGTGAAACGTTACCGCTTGCCATTTCGCGGAAATTGTAAGAGTTGTATGATGGAAACGGGTTACTGTAACAGTGTAAGAATATCAATTAGTTTATATGAGATACATAGAAAACTCTTTATTTAGTACCTACAACATAAAAATTACATATATGAATGTAGAAATTTTACAAGGGATGACACAACGGGAGGTTTTGTCGCTAAAAGCGGTATTTTAAAGACAAACTTTGGATTGATTAAGAGAGAAGAGTTTGTTATGTTTACCGATCCTGTACAAAGGTATACATGGACGCTATAAGCAGTAGCTTCTGGGAGTCGATCAGCACCCAAATAGCGGAACGCATTTTCATTCACAAATCGAAGGAAATTGCTAATCCATTGCTTCATATGTTTGAAAAATTCGTCTCCTCGACAACTTAAAGGACGCAATGAATGTTGTTGAATTGACAAAATGAAAGGTATTGCCGTTGTAAGTTTGTTAGGCAATTACAACGCAGGTCTCCGATCAGTAAATCCTTAAAATTTCTAGTCAGCTGCCCGAAATAATAACAATACTCAATCAAATCTTGAGATTTGACGACAAATGCGGGATGCGGGGCGAAATTCGCTCCCGCCGATTGTATCAACTAACTTTTATTAAGGTGTTCAAACTGTGAATAGTCGCGTGAAAACCTAACCTAATCATTAAAACAATAGACCCACCCACTCGCGTCCTGCATCCCGCTTGAGATTCGCCTCAGTGTAAAATTAGATTGAATAAATATCGTACACTTCCAGGAACGGAAGGTATGTATTGAAAAATACCCGAAGCGACTTTTCGCTCACAGATTTGAAAATAAATAACTGAAAGAAAAAGAGGGTTTGTGCTTATGACCACACGAGAGAAGTGAAAACTTACGACTGGAGCCGAGTATACCCGATTCAGCGTCACCGACCCGAGCGTGACGATTCAGTTTCGTTCACTCTTCGAAAAGAGCGTAATGTACTAAAGAAACCGTATAATCATGGGAATTCTCGTTAACACCTGCTTATCAATAATTCCTATCCATATCATTACTCATTTTACCAAGCTAACAAGACATTATCTTTGTAAGGAGCATTCATTTCAACGCTCTATGGAACTTTCAATGATAATTAAGAGTCGTTAGAAAACAGATAAATGAAGTGATATTTTATTATCAGAATCAGCTTATGGCTGTCCTACCACCGGCGATTAGAGCTGGCAACTTAAAGGCTCGTACACACTGGCGCGACGCGACGCCCGACATAAAGGCACCGCGTGTCGCGCGACGGGTGGCGCCTTTGTGTAGCGCTGTCGCGTCACGCCTGTCTGTGGGAGCCCTGGGCCTGCAGTCTCGACATGAATAGCGACAAAAATCTGTCGCTAAGTCGTATCGATGTCAAATTTCTTTAATAGATTTTCAACCTTATAATTTGGAAATAAAGTTGAACATCTATTAAAGAAATTTGACATCGATACGACTTAGCGACAGATTTTTGTCGCTATCTAATGTCGAGACTGCAGGGTCTGAAACGAGTTTGCGAGCAACAAGTGTGCGTCAGCGACGACCAATTACTCGCTGGTGTGTGGTACCAAGCTTGATTCTCTCAGCGAGTGTTCTGACCGCCAAGCAAGCGTTGCTAAGGGAGTCTTTGATAGCTCTTATCACTACGACAAACGAGTACTCGCCGGCCGTGTATACAGTCAGCGATCAACTGTTAATAAATATGTATCTCTTTTACTAACACGGGACCTACAATCTTTTGTACGTTTTTTGAGCGAGGAAATCGTTGATAGATAGTCGCTTGCTCGATGGCGCGGGCGGTGGGACAGGTTCGTATGACTATTGAGACTTAATTGTAGTGCAAGGTACACACGGCTACACATCAAGCTATACATTTCCAGTATAAGCTGTCTCGCATTGTATAGGATTTCCGTACGGTGCGATCAGCGTGTGTACAATCTATCTATACATCGATTCATAAATTATAATAATTAAAGTCGCATTTCGTGTTTGTCTGTGTGACGGCGTTGTTCTACTAAACTGCGCAACGGATTATGATGCGATTTTCAACATCATTTAGAGCATCTATTCCCGAAGATTTACGTGTATAATACATTAATATTTAACTTAGTAACAATTAAGAAATGTTCATGTTTTGTCAAGTCGTAAAAACCGTGCGAAGCAGGAGCAGGTCGACCATCTAAACAACATGATAAAAGCCGCTAGGAATTCTGTTCACCCCGTTACGTATACCGGTGATGTAATTATCTTGTGCCAAGAGTCGGTATTCCAGTTAAACCAGAATAAGTACCTAAAAGGCAATGTTTTTCACTGATAAAGCTCTGGTTAAACTAAAGCGGATCCCGCGCTGGATCTCTTTGTCTAGCATGTTCCCATGTTGGGGTCGGCTTCAAGTCTAACCGGATGCAGCTGAATACCCGTAGTTTACATAGAGCGACTGCCTATCTGACCTCCACAACCCAGTTACTGGGTAACATGATACCCCTTGGTGAGAATGGTTGTTTGACTTTTGGGCTTCTGACTACCCGTAACTAATGTCAAAGATTTACGAATGACATCCAGGACTAACGGTTTAACGTGCTTTCCGAGCCACGGAGAGGTCTCGAATCCGCTAAATGAGGGTCAAAATTCGCTCGCTATAAAACCCAATTCAATATTTATAGACAGCCAGCTATTTAAGATTATTTTAATGTCTTAGACTTAAAGAAATATGAGTGGTTTGTCAAAATACCATTTCAGATACCAATCTGCATGGTCTTCGCATGACCTGACCAAGATTATGTCTGGACTTTAAAAGAGACTGTGACCTCTGAGTTTGTTTAGGCTTTTCTTCTCAGAGTAGTCAGATAGGAAACGCCGACCTCATCTAGTTTAAAAAACATGATTGACGTGTAAAAGTGTTTTTACAAACCTACTTACAGAAATAAAATCATTTATCATTTAGAGATAAACCACTACAGTGAACGGTCTCGTCAGACTGCCGTAATTACATAGCTTGGTAAACGGATTTAACCACAGACCACACCATACCGATATGATTGTTAGTACATAAGTGAATGCCACTGCACATCCAAGAGGTGCCCTGGCTGGAACTGCTGCCCTGGCTGGAACATCAATTATTAGATTTATCGTGTACAATAATTTGAATTCAGAACTAAGTACTTTATTGTTGTTTTTGTTGTGACGGAAATCAAAACAAAACAACGATAAAGTACTTAGTTCCGAATCCAAATTATTATACACGATAAATGTAATAATTGATGGATATGGAAATTAACATTCGTTTGTATTCGGAAATGCGATGATTCCCGAGGGACATTAAAAAGATAGTTGTACTGTAATTGTCTAGGCCCTAAGACTAGACAGCATTCAGTAACTATTGAACCGATATTCTTCACCACAAAAATAATACAACATCGAACAAAACTTACAAAGTCATTTAAACTAAATAAAATAATGATGCAACAATCTTTGAAAGGCAAATCTATTTTTTGTCAAACTCAAACAATGAACTTAAGAATGATATTCTCATCTCCCATTCACTGTAGATCATCACGACCTGACTGTAAGGTAATTAGCAGATCGGCTGCTGTATTGTAGTGAACATTATTGTTACAGCGAAAGTACTGATGTTATGTCAGTGCACGTCAGGGCTATCATATTAAATTGGTACTAGCACTTCGCCCGCGACTTCGTCCGTGTAGATTTCGTATTTCCCCCCCACAAAATAGAACACCCTCTCCACTTCGTTTTCCAAAAATGTTTGATTATATTCTTATCTAAAAGTATTCGGATCAATTTTCAATTTGATTTGATGGCAAATTAATTTCCATGTAAACTGTATCCCCCCTTTTCACCCCAAAAGTGATTGACTTTTGAATAATCGTTTGTGACTTTTCTATTATTTGACCTATAAGTTATTTGTACCAATTTTTGTGTTAATCAAACCACGCAATGAAATCCCCTTTCTAATACTTATTACCCCTTATCACTCCGTTAGGGGTTGAATTTCCAAAAACCCCTTCCTAGTGCTCCTCTACATTATAAAACGGAGTCGTGTGCAAAATGTCAAGTTCGTAGACCCAGTAGTTTCGGGTGTGCGTTGATGTCAGTCAGTCAGTTTTTCTTTATATATATATATATATAGATTTCAAGATGAATGTTGTCTCGTTGGTACTGGATTAGATTCCCGGGTCGGGCAAAGTGTTATTGGGTTTTTCATCTGTAATTTCTCAGTAGCAGCCCGGAGTTTGAATTTGTGCCCGGTTGATAGCAATAGGCTCGCGCCCTATTACATGGGACTTAAACATAACTGGCGTAATGTAGGTGTACTATAGATGCACCTCTGCCTTACACTCAGGGGAATAAAGGCCTTTTGTTTTTGGGTGGGATATCTTCAAATATCTTCTCCCGCTCTGGGCGGAGCGGGCGGGCGTGTCAGACTTTTACTGACCAAATAAAACCCACCCGTGTTCCTTCAGTTGCCTGTGCGTCAGGGCGTAATACAGGCCTGATGTTATGTTTATGTTGTCTCATTGGTCTCGTGGCAGCAAACGCTACCGCTGACCATGAGGTCATGAGGTTCTATTCCCAGGTCGGACAGTATTATTGTGTTTTTCCAGTAGGTATTTTTCAGTAGCAGCCTGGAGTCTGGATTTGTGCCTAGTTGATGGCAATAGGCTCGCTCTCTTTTACATGTTAAAATTACTTCATTGCGCATAGTTACATAACATGGTGTATACAAATTTCGATTAAGTCTTAAAAATACTGAGAAACTTTACAGGAACATACACTACACACTACAATCTCCAAATCGTAAGGTTCGGTTATATCAAAACATTGCATTACAATACAGTGTTTTGTCAAAACAGTCCCCAAATAACGCATTACAATACAGTGTTTTGTCAAAACAGTCCCCAAATAACGCATTACAATACAGTGTTTTGTCAAAACAGTCCCCAAATAACGCATTACAATACAGTGTTTTGTCAAAACAGTCCCCAAATAACGCATTACAATACGGTGTTTTGTCAAAACAGTCCCCAAATAACGCATTACAATACAGTGTTTTGTCAAAACAGTCCCCAAATAACGCATTACAATACAGTGTTTTGTCAAAACAGTCCCCAAATAACGCATTACAATACAGTGTTTTGACAAAACAGTCCCCAAATAACGCAAGTTCGAATGATGCTAAATACCATGTTTTGCTTAGGAAAACTAGTTGATCAATTGATTGCATTCAGTTCAGAGTCCAGGCAAAATTTTTAGTCAAAAATTTCTTATATTCGTTTTTTTCTCTCTGCGGCTGTTTAGATATCTACTAATCCAATTATAAACACATCCAAAATTCAAAGAAATCCGACACAAGATTTCATAACATTTCCCAAGAAATAAAAAAAAAGGCGAGTAAAAAATTTTTTTTTTTTGAGTTCCTGTGTTACCATTACACGGCAGCCAATGGAATCATTGACATTTTACACAAGTCAGACTCTCTGAGGAAGGAGCGTAGTGTAGTAGATATTTCAGCTAATAGACCTAGCCTAGCCTTTTCCTATGTTGGTGTTGGCTTCCAGTCTAACCAGAAGCAGCTGAATACCAGTTTTACATAGTGACAGCTTATCTGACCTCCACAACCCAGTTACAGGGTAACACAATACCCATTATGACTGCCTATCTGACCTCCACAACCCAGTTACAGGGTAACACAATACCCATTATGACTGCCTATCTGACCTCCACAACCCAGTTACAGGGTAACACAATACCCACTGGTAAGATCATTCCCTCATATTAGTTCTAAAATTACCGTACCAATCGGCGATCAAAACGAGTTACGATTACGACCACACCAGAAGCGAAACCCACAAATTAAACCACACAAAAAAACTATAATTTATCAACAATTAATCACTAAAAACTATCGTTAAATATCGCAACACATAATAAGTCTGTAATCTCTTACGTCAAACGAATCGGTGTCAGATATTTTGCGGTTCAACAACATTTTGTCCGTTCGTGTAGACTTGTCCTACATTCCATTGTGCCCGCACTAGTGAACGGCGAATCGTCCTCAGATATAATTGTTGCAGTTTTTACTTCATTTTGGGCGTTTTTATGTTTCGGTTGACTAATGACGAGATCTACAGAGCGAATTTTGAGTTTACTCAAAATGAACTTTATTCATGTAAAGTTAATGTCTATAACTGTATGAAACGGTTGATCACAGTCGCTTATAGGAATATGCACATTAACGTTTTATATATAAGGTTAATTTTTGTATGAAACACTTCTGAACTAAGCTTAAGTAAAGCCTAATTTCTCTCTATACATCTTAGTTACCGTTGTGTTTTTCCATTTTGTTTTTAGTATTAACCTCAATGTTGTTTTTCCCCACTGCAGAGCACATAATTGTCATGTTTCCTAAGCACACTGTGCTGCCAATGTAGTCCAATACTTTAACAGCTAGCTCATAATAATTATATTGAGCAATGAGCCGTATCTATGCACATGGCATAAATGTTTTAAATGTAAGAGAACTTTTATAACTGATCTACCTAGCATTTTCTACTATATTGGGGTTAGCTTCCAGTCTAACTGGATGCAGCTGAATACCAGTATTTTACATGGAGCGACTGCCTATCTGACCTCCGCAACCCAGTTACTGGGTAACACGATACTCCAAAGTAAGACTGGTTGCTAGACTGGATGGCTTAAATATAAGTCTTCATATCAGCCAGAATATTAAAGATATAATTACGAAAAATATAATTATTTAAAAATGTAAACTGCTAAGGTTTATTTTTATAATGCACGTGATACCATTGTTGCAACATTAGTGTTTAAGCTTAAAAACTGGGCTTCTACAATACATTTTGTGTGACCTACTTATTATGTCTACGTGTGTTGATTTTATTTAGTACATCTGAATCTTATTGTAATGTTGTAGATGGAGCGACTGCCTATCTAACCTGCACAACCCAGTAACTGGGTGACACGATACCCCTTGGTAAGACAGGTTGTGAGAATTTTTGGGCTTCTGACTACCCGAAACGACTGTCAAAGATCTACGAATGGCAGCCGGGACCAACGGCTTAACGTGCTTTCCGATGCACGGAGGGGTCTTGTTATCTAATGGATGGCCACCCATCCGTGAACCGACCGCAACAAGCGTCGCTTAACCTTCGATCGGCCCGAGCATGCTGTTATTATTTAGAGAACTTTTATGACTAATTTCTGTATAATATTTTGTCGTTCTTATCACTGCACAAGCAACAATGACAAATCGAACGTGGTTAAACCGGAAGATGTCAAGGTTTAAAATAAGATTCATTAGACTGAAACCCATGTTAGGGTCTGTACAGACTTCAGGTAGATAACATAATATGCTTTACTACTTTTGAAAATACTTCTCGTCATTTTTTTCGGTTCCATTGTAGATGGCACAAACTCTGTTCCGCCGAACGTCTGACGACAATTCCCAGTAAATTGAAATTTTTGTACAGTCCGGTCGTCGAGAGAATGCGTTCCTGACACCTATCAGTTCCATACAAACGAATACGTGTTTTGCGAATTTGATCTTTATTACTTATTAGAATTGTCGCACTGACAGGTCAGGAACGCATTCTCTCGGCGGCCGGGCTGTAAGGTTGAAACCATGGTTTAATAATATACTTCGCCAGGTATAGCATTCCGAGATACAGTGGTCACGTGGGAGACACAAGCCTACGTCATCACCGCTGTGTTGCCAGTAGTGTGTAATAATAACTCCCCAACCGCCTTTATTACCTGTGCGAATCCGATATAACAATGAGGTTTTAACTAACAATTACGTTGGTATTATTTAAATTGAATTGTTTCGTTTGATTAGAAAAACGACACGACAATTTAAATGCTTTATATATTTTTTTTAACAGAATGGTGACTGAAAATGTTTCCATAATTCGTGTTTTGTTGCAATAAAGTGGCAACTGGATAGTGACGTAAACATGTTTCACTCTCGGAATGCCAGACCTTGTTTATTTAGACCATGGTTGAAACTATCTAACTGTCACATACTATAAAATATTTATAAGATCCTGTTGTATCACCAAAAATCGAATTAATAAAAAACTTTGACTTTGACTTTGTCACATAGACAAAATAGACCAGTCGGACTATCCTGTAAAAATTTCACCTTGAAATCTAAAGTGAAGTGAGTTTGACGTCAGCACCCTAATTACGTAACACACTATCAATCACAATCTGAATCATTTTGAAGCATATTGCTAATCCATTGCTTCATATGCTCGAAAAATTTGTCTGCTCAACAACGTAAATAACGCAATGAATGTTGTTGAACTGTCAAAATGAAACCCAATCCTACTGTTAGTGTGTTACGTAACTACCCCGCAGCTGTCAATAGTGTCAATCCTTAGCATCAGATAGAATGACAATTCACTTCACCAAAATTTTACACGGTGGGGTTTTTATACAATAAACCAGCTGGCGTTTTATGACGTCCAAGTAACATACTTTCACTTCATTAATGTAATTTAAGCCACAAGATCACTTCTAAATGTAATTCGCATGAAATAACTCATAAACTTCTTTATTTCGGTAAGTGAAAATAAAAATTAGTTCTGTTATACACAAAGCTACATATCAAGCGATACATTTCCAGTATAAGCTGACCTCTCATTGTACGTAAATCCAATACAATGCGAGATCAGGGTATACTGGAAATAGATAGCTTGATGTGAAGCCGTGTGTACCTACACCATCATCTGCCTTACCATTTCCCAACTATGTTGGGGCAGCTTCTAGTCTCACTGGATGCAGCTGAATACCAGTATTTTACATGGAGCGACTGCCTATCTGACCTCCACAACCCAATAAACTGGGAATACGATACTCCTTGGTAAGACTGGTTGTCAGACTTTACACACAAAAACACACACTAAAAAGTAACAAATAAAAACATTTTACAACAAAAAAGCAACCGATTTCCAAAAAAAGACTACAAATTGAAAAATAACTTCAATTTCAGAAGTCGGTTCTTCGGTTTTGTATTTTCGTTTTTTGCCAGCGACTTCCGAAATTAAAGTTATTTTTCAATTTGTAGTGTGTTTTTGGAAAGCGGTTGCTTTTTTGTTGTAAAATGTTTTTATTTGTTGCTATTTAGTTCTGGTACCTACCCCACACAAATTCGTATACCACTACTTGCTATGTAAATAACAGTGACAGGAAGTTATCATAACATCATCAATATACTCTAAGTGGAAAAAATACGTACTATCAAAGCTAACTGAAAAACTACCCGAGCAAAGTTAATAAAATTTATACAGAACCACCCTTGAGGCATACCCTATCCATTAAAAAAATAATTTTCGAAATCGATCTACAATTGACGGAGATATCGCGTAATAAACATACAAAAAATATACAGACGAATTGAAAACCTCCTTTTTTGAAGTCGGTTAAAATTATAGACCCTGAAATCACCAAAAGTTAACACCAGAACAGACCAACGTCGACTATGACCTGCCCACCTCTTGCCCCTTGTGTATTACTAACATTATATGGATCAAGGCCCGAATAATTTATTTTTTATTTTATTTAACTATTAAAACTGAATAGACACACCTAATCAAAGCATTGACTGAACAGGATGAAGGTACAACACTTAACGTATCAGGCTTCATAACTAAATAAATTTAATTTTACAGCATGATTGAACTCAGGTTGTACCTGAATTGAGCTACACAATTACCGTCAAACGGGGTGAATAAGGATGCAGGGGTGAATCGAGACGAAACTTTAAACGGGATTTTAACATTGAAATAATATATTTTGTTGCCAAAAAGGACTCTAATGTGTTTATTGTATTAAAATTAACGATTAAGTGCCGTTGTTGGCAACAAACTATATTATTTCAATGTTAAAATCCCTTTTAAAGTTTCGTCCCGAATCACCCCTGCATCCCTATTGACGGTACTGACAAATGCGTGCACTGACTGGACAGGTCCATTCAAATCTGTGTGGTTCTTTCCTCATAAAATCATCTACACTAATTTGCATGGTCCTCACATGATCTGACCAAGGTTATGTCTGGTCTTTAAAAGAGACCTCTGAGTCTCTTTCTGTGTTTCTTCTCAAAGTAGTCAGATAGAAAACGCCGACCTCATCTAGTTTTTTAAATATTATTGACGTGTAAAAGTGTTTATATCAACCTTCCAGAAATAAATATAATTTAAAGATTGATCCTAAAAAACCCAAAATTACGCCAAAAGGAATACCATGTACAAATAAACTTCATAAAATATAGTGTACTAGCTGCGGCCCGCGGTTTCACCCACATAAGTCTCGATCCCGTGGGAATACCGGAATAAAAAGTTTTTTTATGTCCTAATCCACGTCATTGTCTACCCATGTGCCAAATTGCATCTAAATCTGTGCAGCCGTTTTAGCGTGGAAGCATAACAAACAAACATACAAAAAATCTTTTCTCTTTATTTTATTAGTTTAGATTACTTATTACCTACCTGTTTAGAAATAAGAATAACCGACCTACCTATGTATTTAATTAAAAGATTATAGATTTATTTAAAATGTATATTATTTTAAGTATATTTAATATTGTAAAACAAGTTGTGCCCTTACAGGTTTAATGTCAGGTCCACCCTTGAAACTGTAATAACTTTTTACCACAATCACGTGAGCGATAAATATCTGAAAAATCACCTTCCCAAAAACAATTTCTATCCCGACTGTACCCGCAGTTTCGTCAAAAACGCGAATCATGCGCATTTCACGGCTGTTACACATGAGACGAGCATTCGCAGAGATAGCTTCGAATGGTGGGAGAAGTAGATCACTGGGTTAGATGCAGCTGCTTCAAGGAAATGCGTACGGTACGCAAGTCGTGATGGTATTTTCTTCTACGATTCTTTGATGAAATGCAGTTTGTTGTTATTTATCGATGTTAGAATTATCACAAAAAACTGCGAAAGTTTGGTTAAATAATATATATTTCTGTAAATTTGTACTTTTACACGTCAAAATTTAGACAAACTTTAAAACTAGATAAGTTTGGTGTTTCCTAATCGACTGCTCTGAGAAGAAATTCCGAAACAAACTGAGAGGTCGCAGTATCTTTAAAAGTCCAGACATAATCTCAGTCAGCTCATTGAGGACCTCTGGGATGATCTTTTTAGGAAAGAACCACACAGATTTGAGTGGAACTGTCCAGTCAGTGCACGCATTTGTCAGTAATTATGTAGCTCAATTCAGGTATAAACTGAGTTTAATCACGCTGTAACATTTAATTTACTTAGTTAAGAAGCCTGATACTTAGTTTTCAAAGCTTCCTCTCTCCTACTATTTTGCTGTGCCCGACAAGTACATAATGATCTCATTAAACGCAAATAAACGTATTTTCTCTCTTTCTTTTAGTTTCCATTAAATTTTAAGTTACCACCTAAGTACTCATTATGGAATGAAATGTAATAAATGATTGGAATTAAGTATGTGTTCTCGTAAAATTTGGAAGGATTTGGGAACAGTATATACCCTAATACTGAATTTCTGAAAGCCGGCTGAAGTGTGAACATAACTACTGTCAAATGTCATGGTCGCAGTTGTAAGAAATCAGAACGAGCAATCAATTAGTTGACCGAAGATTTGACAATATCAAATCGATTTGAAGTCTAGGCGTTCTGAAATCAGGGTCCGTCTAGATGCTTGTTCTCTGACAAAATCTTAGTACTTTTCAGGTAGCTGAAACTCCAGCTAGTGTTATTAAAACCTAGAAATGTTTATGAAAAACTGCGTTTTTTTTTATTTGATGCACTGTATTTTATTTGGATTCGTCACGGTCTGTAAGAGATTTTCTTTCTGTACAAAAAGTGTAAAATTTTAAGCTATCCAATAAAGTTAAACTTCAAGCAACTTTTAATTTATAGAGTTAGGTTTATTTGAGAGTTAGTCGCAGATAAATAAGAAATAAACTAATCTTTCTTCATAATCATCAGTAAGATAAATAGATGACAGCATGATTTATGTTTGTTAACATTAAATTATTACTCAATTACGCAGAGATGCGAATTAAAAGTTTCTAATTTTCAGAATTCAATAGTCTGGGAATAAACCATGTCTTGCAACGAGTAATTTGACCAGTGATACTACAATCTATAGATGTTCGCGAAAGTCATTCGGAAAAAGATTTATTTGCACCTAATTATGCAACTACTGATCTAAAACGTAAGGTTTATTTTCAAAAGTCAAATTGAATTACACTAGAGGAGACATTTCTGCGAGATTTTCCTTTTACACTAAACTACCGAAAAACAGCATCCACTCTTTTGCATATTTTGAAGAGATGTCATAATACAAATAAACATAAAAGTTCACTGACCTGTTCCACAAAGTTCTCGGCGGTGAACCTCTTGGTGAACTCCGAGAAGGTCTCCTTGTCCTGGAGGCTCTCCCGGCGTGCACGTTCCACTTTCAGCTTTTTGATCCCCGTGATATCCTTGGACATCTTCAGTTCCTCTATCAGATCCGTTTTCGCGTTTTTGTATATTTCCGCGGCGCTCGGTAAGCATTGAAGACTGACTGAGCGAGCAGGTGGGGCTGATAATGTCTTTGTGGCTGGTGTTCGGAGTCTGACAGCTGTAAGTTCGGCACTGCTGATGGCTGCTAGGGGCTGGTGGCTGGTGACGGGCGGCTGCGGCGGCGGCGGCGGCACGTTGTCGGCCGGCACCGGCGGCGGCGGCGGAGGACGTGCCTCCGCCGCGCTGTCATCCCGCTTGCACGGCGCCGTGATTGTTTTCAAATACTCCGACGGTTTGATAAGACGGTCCGGCGCGTTATGCGGGAACGCGGGAGGCACGAAGGGTAGCACGGCTTGCTTGTTGACGAGGTTGGGCCCGCGCGGTCTGTCGTCGTCTGCGGACGCAGCCGAGCCGCGTCGCCCCGCTGCAAGATTTCAAGATGGCTGCCATTAGGGGGGAGAGAAAGTCCGCGCTTCGGCGCGCACGCACCCCGCGCGAGCGATGCGCTGCGTGTACAGTCGGTGCCGCAACTGTTTGATGCATTGATCCGATAATATTTGGATGATGTTTTAATTTTACATAAATTAGTATGATATCTTGTGGTTATGTTATTAACGGCTTCGGCTCCGATTGTACGCGCTGCAGGGTTATAGGATTTTTTGTGGACGTGGATTAGAAATCTAATTAAGAGTGACAGTTTATTTAGTAACAAATAACTATATTTTTCCGGAAGTAAATACAAAGATAATCTAAACCCTTTTTTAGCCTTATTTCTATAAGTGATGATATGTGACTTCTAGTCAGTTTTCTGTGTTTTCACGTGACAAGTGATCGCCACTCAACGCTAAACATTAATACCGAGACGTCTCAACGCTCAGATCGGTCGATACGTGAATTTCTAAAACGTGTGAACATGTGATATAGCTTAATTTCATATTTCTTCTTACGATTTTTTAGTCTGGCAGCACGTGTAACTTAATTTCATGACTGTAATACAGGGTGGCAGGGACAACTACGTGCAAACTGTAACCATGAATTCGGCACATCATTCTAGACCCCGTAGCGTAGAAATTATAAGTTATCAAAAAAAAATCTGCTGTTTTATAGAAAAGTGCAATACCTACGCGATCAAAATGTATGGCATGGCAATTTTTTTTAAAATAACCTATCAAAAATTTCAACGCAGGGGTGTTCAGAATCATGTACCTACTGAATCTATGATAACAGGTTGCGCGTCGATGTCCTGCCACCCTGTAATTTGCTTGTAATGTCACTTCTTGGTAGGTCGCAACTATTTCCAAAGACCCGTAAGAACAAATCAAAGGGTTTAACTTGTAGAAGCCTTTTTTATCCGAATGCACAAGCGGGTTGTGATTTTTTAGTTTATTATCGGAGGTCCAATTTACCACTGAATGTGGTTAAAACTCTATCGAATACGGTGGATTGAATGATACAAATTGCCTGAAGCATTAAATCGGCCTTAATACGTAAGAACAATATTTTTTGTGAAATATTGTAAATAAATATACATCTAAAATACAGCTTTATTATCTACTAGCTTCAGCAGAAGTTCTTGCTATAGCATAAAATATACCCTATGATACTCAGCAGTACAGTAGCTTCCCAATAGTGAAAGAATTTTCGGAATCGGATCAGCAGTTCTGAAGATTACCCCCTACATACAAACTCACAAATTTTACCTCTTTATAATCTAAATACATTTAAAAAAATAGTAACGAAGAATTTTTGTCCGATTCTCTGTTTGTCTGGACGTATAATCCGGATTGGTGCAAATATGGCTGAACGGATTTAGAAAAAAAAACTATCTTGAATTAACACATAGGTAAAGGTTACTTTTAATCCCGGTAGTACGTTCCCGTGGGATATTTTCCCACATCCACGCGGGCGAAGCCGCGGGAAAAAGCTAGTATTAGTGTAAATGATTTCTTATTGATATCAAGAGCATACGCAAGTCATGTCGCGTCATAAAATAAGTCTGTATCACACTTTCAAATGACTAATTCTTGTTGCTCTCTTTTTCGCACTTGTTGATCATAATTGATCTATACCTACTATGGTCGAGTGCATACTATACTTTTATGGTTGAGTCCGTTTTCGTGTGAAGTTTATATGGTTTCTGGTATATACTTATGATAGGAGCCAATGGCTGATTGATATCCACAACCATACTTAAAATTATAAATGTATATATGTCTGTTACTTGATTATAAGACATTGAATGAATAAATGAATGAATGCTATATTTATTTGCAAGAATATATAGGTAGCTAACATAAGTTTTTAAGATCTATGGGTTTCACTTTATTCGGCATTTCAGCCGTGCAAATATTTAGCTTTTACATCTTGGTTATACAATAACTTGCAGTACACATTAAGTAATTAGCAATAACATTAAAATACTAATAATAGTTTCATAATTTAAATTTTGATTACAATGCAATTAATAAAATTAATTCTATTCATTTAAAATAATAATGACAGACAAATTATGACAGTAACTATGTAAAGTCAGGGAGACGGCTGCAGTTGCCTCTGCCGTTGACAGGTGTCACTCGTGTGTATGCGCACTTACAAGAGTTGCCTGCCTCTTGGTCTAATGATCGCAAAAGCGACTGCTAACGTTGAGGTCCTATGTTCGAGTATTGGGTGACGTGATATTGGGTTTTCCCATTAGTAAACTCCTAGTGTGTGAAGAGCGGTGGTGGCCCAGTGGTATCGGCCCTAACTTACGAGTTATGGGTTGTGAGTTCGAACCCAGGCAAGCACTTTACTTTGTGTATTTAATTTCATCACCATTGCTCTAAAAACGGTGATGGAAAACATCGTGAGGAACCGATTCTCGTGAATTTTTGTGAGCAGGTTTGATAATTATATGGAATATTTTTCGTCGATACAGTTCTTATTTTTTTTTCAAAATGGTGGGATATGAGGGTTAAAACGTAAAAAGAAACATTTCAGCCATTCCGAAAAAAAAACTAAAATGTCACAAAACTTTTTTGTTACAATTAAGACGCATTGACTTCAAGAGACTGGAAAATAATGAAAAAAGAACGCAATTTCCTGTGTCACATCAAATCACAGGGGAATTTCATCAGCTTTCGGAATATGACTATGATTTTAAGCTTTGCAAAGACAGACTCGCGAGGTCTACAGCTCACAGAGCCACTAATGTTATAAGTTAAATTAACATGATTTAGATTTAGTTATGGTAAGGTCCTATAGTATTTATTACTTTAACTTTGACACTAACAGAAAGTAAGGGCAAGAGGAAGTAAGTGGTTTCTACCTACCTACCCACTACTTACACGACACACGCACACCTTGCACCTTACACGCTGCACAAGTTTCATCATACATATATTATATATATATATAATATTTATCATATATATATATATTTAATTTTTGTGTTTTTTTCTTTACAGATATTATAATTCTGTTTTCCATCTTTATTTGGTAAAATTTTCCAAATTACTAAAATGTTACGTCTTTGTTGATAGGGAGAATCACTGATGCCTATAAGTCACGGAAATGTTCACCTAGTTTAGGAGTCACACAATTTAAATATTGACCTTTGTATTAAGCCTTTTTTATTTTAGTAACAAAGATATAGTTAAAGGCTTAATGGTGAAACAAAGAATCTACATATTTAGACTGTTTCTATTCTACAATGCGAAAACAATGCACATCCCTGGTGCGCAGGATTCGGGCTAGCTCTAATGGCATCCTGCGGACATTCACGCACAGGTTCGATTGTCAGTACCAGAACAATTGCTGTATGGTTCACATACTGAGCAATTGAATTCAGTCCCTTCATAATAGTTGAGCTAAATGGTGCTAATCCATGCGTCATGTTCGTGAACGGGCGCCGTCAGTAGGGACTGGTCATTTCTTAGCTGCCACGGTTTATTTCAATTTAATGTAATATTTGAATTGTTTTTGTCTTTTTATTACGGACGCTTTTAACGTTCTGCATCGTTCTCACATGCATAATTTCAACATGAATGATGTAACCAATATTTTGTAACCGTATTTTGATTTAAAAGAGTGTCCATAGAGTTTCTTGCCCGTTCTTCTCCATAGGTACCTACTACGCTTTGGAATGGGCAACTAGCTTCATCTTTCTGACTGACCGACCCCTTGACAATTGAAAAGTGCCTGTAATTGGTTTTTTTTGAAATAAATGCTTTGAGTTTCAGTTGAGTTATATGTATGTTTATGTGGACTTTTTAGTTGTAGGTTTTTATTTTATTTTATTTTAATTTTGAATTTCTATGCTTATAATCCTTTTTTGGTCGAAATAAACGTTTTTATTTATTTATTTACAAATTCTACGCAACTAATAAAATGTCTAGACTAGGTTTTGTTGACCAACATTATCATGAAATCTCGATCAGAGTATAATTATAACAAAAACACAGATATGCTAATATATAGGCAGCGTCGTAATTTATACAATATTATAAAGAGGTAAACTAGATGTTTTAAAATGGGCCAGGTCTACGGACCTCAAAATAAAGAGTAAAATCCGTAATTTCGGGAAAAATACAGATAATTCATTTAAATGTAATGTAATTTCTTGTGATTTACCAGCAGCTGCTGGTGCTTGGGTGTGGTGTAGTTGTTCCGGGTCTGGCTGTTTGTGTATGTGAGTTAGAATGTTTGTAAACGCATCCACAATACAGGAGAACTTCCTAGTGTGGGGCAAAGTTTTAAAAAGATAAATAAAGAAAGATGCCATTTTAAAGTACTTAATTGGACAGTAGAGAACTGTTTTAAATATTTTTCCCTATTTGTAAGTATAGTCTACAAGGACCTGGCCCAGGTTCCATACATTTTGGAACATCTCCTTTGTTTGTTAATATGTAGGGAGTAATCTCTGGAACTACCGGTCGGATTTGTTTTTTTTTTTTGCATTTGATAGCCCAATTCTTGAGGAAGGTCAAAGGCTATTTAACATCACGTTATGACCCATAGGAGACGAGCAAAAAGAAAAAAAAATCTGAAAGAACGCTAAGCGAAAACGAAGTGATGGCGCGGGCAGGCGATGCGATGCGACAGGGTCGGTCGGGGGAACAAGAAATTTCAGGCGGACGAAGTAGCGGGTTGAACCTAGTCAGTAATATAATTCACGGCGCCGAAATGCGTTAGCGCACAACTTCAGCCACGTCCGCCATTCAAAGCATAAGCTACACGTCATTTGTGAACAGTGACACATTTGGTTTGTATGGAAAATGTTGACAGTGCCGCCACTAACAGCAGCCGCAGAGTCTCTCCGTGCTCTGTTATAAAGGCAACCAGTATATTTGCTAATTTCGCGAAACCACTGAAGGTCGGTAGTATTTAAAAGGTGACGAAACTAGAATTTTTGATGGCGATTACCTACTGCTTTTTACCTTAATCATTTATGTAAACGGTCGTGTTGTAAGACCGTTCAACATTCTACAAATCTTTTACGAGTGACGTTGTGAAAGGCTATTTATGAGATAAATAGCTTCCGCCTGCGGCTTCACCCGCGTGGATGTCGGAAATTATCCAACGGGAACGTGCTGCCGGGACAAAAAGTAGCCTTTGTCCTTCCCCAGGATACCATCAATCTCCTTATCGAAATCCGTTCAGAGGTTTAGGCGTGAAAGGGTAACATACAGACAGAGTTACTTTCGAATTTATAATACTAGCTATTGCCCGCGATTTCATCTGCAATCTAGGATGAAATGTAGCCTATGTTCTTACCCAGGGCATGGTCTACCTGGGTGCCAAATTTCATCCAAATCCGTTCAGTAGTTTTTGCGTGAAAGAGTAACAAAGATCCATCCATCCATCCTGACAAACTTTCACATTTATAATATTAGTAGGATTAGTAATATATATATTAGTAATAATAAGCAGTATTTTCTAGCCTAGCAGTATAGTCGACTAGGTCGAAAGAATTTCCGAGGTCAAGACGACTTCGTAATTGTATTACGAGGTCGTCTTGACCCCTTATCCTCAGGTTTAATGTCACATAAATATGCACGACATATAACGACAAGGATTTGTATGTGACAATATATACCGCGCGGCGCTACAACGGTGACATTAATTTAACACAAGGGTAGGGCTAGTGGCCAGTAACAATAAAAAATATTCGTGAAACACAAAATACAAATATAAAAAAAAAAGTGTTAACAATAACAGTGTGTGCCTCACAGCTACGCCAAAAAGGTTCATTTCAGCATTAATCAAATCAAATAGCAAATCAAATCATTTTTATTTCACGAATACACCCATATTGAAATTAAACCAAATTACAAATTAATTATAAAAAAATAAATTATTAAATTAATACAAAAACTTTCTTATCATATTTTTTATTGTTACTGGCCACTAGCCCTATCCATGTGTTAAATTTATGTCTCCATTGTAGCGCCACGCTGTATATAGTTTAAATTTTAGAGAAGTTTCAGTTTTCTGGGAATTGTTGTCAAAAGTGATAAAGTAAAATAATTATGAGGTCGATTATGCCTACTGCCATCACCAACCACCATCATCTCCCTAGCGTTTTCCCAACTATGTCGGGGTCGGCTACCATTCTTAACGGTTGCAGCTGAATACCAGTACTTTACATGGAGCGACTGCCTATCTGACCTCCACAACCCGGTTACTGGGTAATACGATACCCCTTGGAAAGACTTTAGGGCTTCTGACGACCTGTAATGACTGTCACAGATCCACGAATGACATCCGTGACCAACGGCTTTACGTGCTTTCTGAGGCACGGAGGGGTCTTGATATGTAAAGATGGTCACCCATCCACGAACCGACAGCGGTAAGCATGCTTAACCTTTGATCGACCAGTGTGGCTCTTATAATTTAAGGCTCCTACAGACAGGCGCAACGCGATAGCGAGAGTCGCATCTCGCTTTCGCGTCGCGCCTGTTTGCGGGAGCCTTTAGCCACGAAGCTAGACATACCTAGATATCAGAATACTATTTCGGAACAATCATTTCAAAATAGGGGCTATCGGAATGACTAAATGTCACTTGATGTCGAAATACTTAGACCTACTCAGACATTATCAAATTGCTCACTTACGGGCGATGTAATCGATTTCCATTTAAATTGACAATAGGGACTCGCGTGACCGTTTAACACTTACGGAAATATTTTGTTACTTACATAACTTAATGGGTTTTTATTGCCAATTGTTAGTTAATAAACTGCAGATTTAAAAAGCTCGGTAGTAGGTAGGTGACCGCCAATGAATCATCATCATCAGCCTATATTCGTCCACTGCTGGATGTAGGCCTCTCCTAGTGAACGCCACTGAGCCTGATCTTCGGCTCTCCTCATCCAGTCTCTGCCAGCCACCTTTCGCAAGTGGTCACTCCACCTGGCCGCGGGCGTCCCACACTACGTTTGCCTAAGCGCGTTCTCCACTCTAGAACTCGTTTTCCCCAACGATTGTCGGTTCAGCGAGAGATGTGACCAGCCCATTGCCACTTCAGCTTGCTTGGTCTTTGGACTATGTTGGTTACCTTAGTTCTCTGGCGGATCACCTCATTTCGGATGAGTGCAAATGAGTAAAAAAGTTACTCTATTTTTACATTTTGCATCGACTAACATAACATCACGAAAGGTATTCCCCGAAGGGTTAGGACTTCCTCGTTGGTTCAGTGGTCGTAAACGCTACTACTGAGCATGCGGTCCTGGGTTCCATTACCGGGTCGGGCAGTGTTGTTCCTTTTTCCATCTGGAATTTCTCAGTAGCAGCTTGAAGTCTGGATTTTTGCCCAATTTATGGCATTAGGCTCGCACCCTGTTACATGGGACTTAAACATAACTGGCGAAATGTGGGTGTACTATAGGTACACCTCTGCCTAACCATTCAGAAAATACAGGCGTGATGTTATGTAATTCTGAAAACTGGTAAAACAATTATGAGGTCGACTATACCTACCCAAAAAATACATAACATCATCTCAATTTGTATTTCACCAGCTGAATTACAATTAGAAAGCACTCGAAAATATTCAACTAGGCAATCTCGCCAACAGTTAATATAATGGTGATTTAATATTCAGGTATAAAGCTGAAACCGTTTCACTCTGTTTACTGAAACTGCCTTGATTCGCTAATTCATGCGCCGGCGCCGGTGAAACCGAGACTAGCTATGTGTCTGGGCTGACAACTTTATATACTTATTTTTCTTTGGTATCTTGTATTCTTTATTAAATACTAGCTTTTTCCCGCAGCTTAGTCCGCGTGGGGGTCGGAAATTATCACACGGGATGGTACTACCGGGATAAAAAGTATCCTATGCCCTAACCTAGGTCATGGTCTACCCGTGTGCCAAATCCTGCGCTGACGCGTTTGACGTTTTATGCTGTTAACGCGTGAAAGGTCAATTTATTAAACCAAGGAATCTCTCGACTAGTCAACATCACAATTTCAACAAAAAAACTACTGTAATAGCAAATCCTACTTTCGTTATACATCTTCATGAGTAAAATACTATAGGTACCTACATGCATAGATATAGTCGGCCTCGTAATTGTTAGATCACTTTTGACAAACAGAAGCATAATCAGCCTACATATAACGTTGCCTCCTATGGGACAGGCCTCCTCTCTGTGAGAAAATGAGCCGTAATCCACCACGCGGGCCCAGTGTGGGTCAGGCCTCCTCTCTGTGAGAAAATGAGCCGTAATCCACCACGCGGGCCCAGTGTGGGTTGGTGGATGTCACATGTCTTCGAATGGGGACTATCGTTTTTGTGCTCACCAGTTATATTCATAGTATATTTATTTTGTTACATTTTAAAACTTCAAATGAATATTCAGATTATTTTCCTAAAATTGACAAGCATGAAGCAGACTAATCATATTCTTCCTTCAAGTGCTACCAAATTAGATTCTAATTTTTTACTTAAATTCTTAAGCCATGATTAATCAAGAATGGCACAACCATTACAGCTATAATGAATCATTCGTTAAAATCCGTGATAAAAAATCCCGCAAACAGTGAACGTTCAGTACATATTTTGACATCTATAGACCTTACTCTACACTAGCGCCTCTAGCGGCGAACTCAAGCGCGATAGCCCTCATTGAAGAAGTGTTTGAGCTTGCTTGTGCTTGTGCATGTGTTTGATTGAAGTGCTACTAACATAGTTTTAAGCAATTTTTCGACACAACTTTTATTTTATACTTTATATTTGTTAGTTTGTAAGGTCTATGGGCCATTTTGCCTGAAATAAATGTTTTATTATTATTAATATTGTTGGTTCTAGGACATGCCGGTTCCCTCACGATGTTTTTCTGCTCCGTTTTGAGAGGGGGGTGACTTTGAACTCGCGTGTCTGGATTTAGTCGGGGAAAGAGTTCTTTCGTATTTTATATACAAATTCAAGACTAAGAGCTCGTGTGGCACCCAAATATCGAACTTTTTGTATACCCAGACTTTTTAAAATGGGTCAAAACTGTTTTGTGGTCAACCCCTAACTCTTCAGCTATACCATAACTACTACTATGCAGATCTTGCTTCACTTCAAAATTGGTATCGACTTTATCCGTAACAGGTCGACCTGGGCGAGCTGCATCTTTGACATCAAAATTCCCGACTGAAAATGCTTGAACCAAGTTTGTGCTACTCTTACTGTTGCGCTAAGTCCATAAACGTCATATTAATTTTTCGCGTCATGTATCGCAGTTTTCCCTTTTTTGTAATAAAACTTCAAAATGTATCGAATGTCTTCGTTAGATTCACTCATTTTGGCGGCCAGAAAAACAATTGAAAAATGGCGGGAAATAGATTTTACTTTCTCTTTTTTTAGATGTCATCTATTTAATGGTATCAAAACCAGCCAGATACAAAGAGTACAGCCAAAGAGATTTTACTACAACGTTATAGCTATAAAATACGAAAAAACTTTTTCATTAATTACATAAAGTGCCTGACTGGGTTCGGATCCCCGACCAGTCGTAGTCGGGGCCGACACCACTGGCCTACTACACGCTTTTGACAAAAAATCCCACTAAATTTAATCTTCAGTAAGGTTGAAACTATCTAAGTACCCGTCATATATAGACCTTGTCGTTTTATATCGTGCAAGTGACATATTATTCAACAGGGTGATAAGTTTAGTACTTTGCAGGATAGCAAATCTTTTTATTACAGTCAATTATACTATCCGATCCAGTTAAAAACTCTTACATTGAATTAGTATTTCAAAGAGATGAAATTCAACTGACTTTCGTCGAAATTAATATGGTAAATAACTATACCTAGAGAAAAATCTGTTTCCTACAGTAGACGTTGGTCAAACGAGGAAGTAAACCCAGAATCTCATTGCAGCCATCTTGGATAAGGGAGTCGTGCGGTTCCAAATAAGGGGTTCGATCATGGGCTTGATTGTGCACTTAGAAAACAAAGGGTCCTCTTACAATGTCGAGGTATTTCTGTAATTGGCTTCAAGATGTGTACTTTGTGGGTATTATTTTAAAAACCTTACAAAGAAGTAAAGGCTCCCGCAGACAGGCGCGACGCGACAGCGCGATGCGACGCTTGTAGATCAATTTCTATGAAATTTTCATAGAAATTGTTCTACTAGAGACCCGTCGCGCTGTCGCGTCGCGCCTGTTTGTCCCGTTTTTAAGTTATTGATGAAATAGGTAGGTATACATACTACCTCGTTGGTCTAGTGGTCGCATGCAGAGCATGAGGTCCTGGGTTCGGTCCCCGGGTCGGGCAAAGTGTTATTAGGTTTTACCAACTGGCATTTCTCAGTAGCAGCCCGTAGTCTGGATTTGTGCCCGGTTGATGGCAATTGTCTTGCCCCCTGTTATATGGGACTTGAACATAACTTGCGAAATGTAGACTGTGCAGGATGTACCCACTAAAGGTGCACCACCATGATGTTATATAGGTAGGTATGTAGAATCGGACAAGCTATTTGGTATACAGACAATTCCACTACAATTTTCATTTTTATTCTGTAGGTACTAAGCAATATTATGGCTTATTTTTGCCAAAATTAAGGCTCTTACAAACGCACGCGACACAAAGACACCGCTCGTTGCTCGACAGGCGGTGCCTTTATGTCGCGTGCGATTCGCGTCGCGTGTCGCGCTTGTTTGAAGAAGCCTTTATTGGCATTTTCAAAAACTAAACATATCTACATCATTTATTACACATAACTTCACGCCTGTATTCTCCAAAAGGATAAGCAGAGGTGCACCCACAGTACACCCGAATTTCGCCAGTTATGTTTAAGTCCCATGTAGTAAGGGGGCGAGCCTATTGCCATCAACCGGGCACAAATCCAGACTCCGGGCTGCTACTGACAACTTCCAGATGGAAAAACCCAATAACACTTTGCACGACCCGGGAATCGAACCCAGGACCACATGACATTATTTATTATTGAGCCATTATGTAAACTTAACCTACTCAAATTGCACAGGGCCGTATTAAGGATCACCTTTTAACAATAATTAACCAACTTTCCACGATTTTTCTTCATTCAATAAAGTACGTGCTCTGTTACATAAAAGTAAATAAACTATATCTACATACTTTTTCTTTAGTACCTAATAAAGTCAAGTGCAACTTGCTCACGGTCGCTTTCTAACTAGTAACTAGTGGTTGTGTGTGGCCACACTGACTAGACCACGTCATTCTCTGTTTTATAATAGTACAGGGTGTATTTGATCTAGATGAGCTCACTGATGGAATACCTCGAAGATCCTGGTGCTGTCTGTGCTAGAAAAAGTGACCATTTGATGAACCAACCAATAAAAAAATTGGTTAGAGTACGACACAGACGTAGGATGTCTCAAACTCAAAGCATTTATTTCAATTAAACCATTTACAGGCACCTTTGTATTGTCAAGGAGTCGGTCAGACAGAAATATGAAGCTAGTTGCACAATCCAAAGTTTAGTAGATTTCTATGGAAAAGAACGGGCAAGAAACTCCATGGAAACTCTTTTAAATTATATTATTACAAAATATTACTTACATTATAAGTCAGTTTTCTACTTTAAACTAAATGAAAATATAGACTCGATGTTAATAAAGTTCTTGCATCTCAGAAAATATTAACCTGCACCCTAATTACGTAACACACAATCGATCACAATCTGAATCATTTTGAAGCCTATTGCTAATCCATTGCTTCATATGTTCGAATAATTTGTCTGCTCAACAACGTAAAAAACGTAATGAATGTTGTTGAACTGTCAAAATGAAACCCATTCCTACTGTTAGTGTGTTACGTAATTACCCCGCTGTTTGCAAAGCTCAGAGAGCATGGAATCACCGCGCCCGCGCCGTCAGTAAAATTAAATTGCACGTTGTACAACAACAACGATAATGATATAATTAATGACAACAAACCTACATATACTAAGCTATTCAACTTTACGTGTAAATAACTTCTTACGCAAGACAAAGTAATTTTTATTTGACCTTATATACCTTTTATTGTTACATAAATTGTCGTGCCTCGGAAAGCACGTAAAGCCGTGTGTCCCGGCTGTCATTCGTAGAGCTATGACAGTCGTCAGGCTTAGCACGCACTGGCCCTGCAGTCTCGACATTAGACAGCGACAAAAATCGGTCGCTAAGTCGTATCCTTGTCAAATTCCTTTAATAGATTTTCAACTTTGTTTCGAAAACATAAGGTTGAAAATCTATTAAAGAAATTTGACATCGATACGACTTAGCGACAGATTTTTGGCCCTGGCCCAGCAGTCTCGACATAGATAGCGACAAAAATCGGTCGTTAAGTCCAATCGATGTCAAATTTCTTTAATAGATTTTCAACCTTATGCTTTGGAAATAAAGTTGAAAATCTATTAAAGGAATTTGACATCGATACGACTTAGCGACAGATTTTTGTCGCTATCTAATGTCGAGACTGCCGACCCTGGGATTAAATGCATGCGGTTTTGAAAAAGCTGAAAACGCTAAACCGCGTACAAACACGCACTGGCGTTTACTCGATTTTATTGAACCACCGTGGATTTCTAGCAAGCAGCGTGTGTTGTGCCTTTGGTTTAAAAATAATAGAAAACGCGAACAACGCAGCAACCATAGGTACTGGGTACATCCACTAACTGAACAAAGACTTTTAAAAGGATACTTTCGCAAAATGTACAACGAAATCAAAAAAATCAAAATATTTTATTTCACATAAACCAACATGGGCACTTATGAAACGTCAGAAGCTAGGTGCACGGTTCCAATTGGTTGCTTCCTATGGAGAAGAGCCGGCAAGAAACTCCACGGTTACTCTTTTAAAATTAAGGGGCTTTTACAATGTTTCTAATTACAGTGTTGATAATGGGAGGACAGTGTAGGCCTGAGTGTGTGTAGGACGAAGTGAGAGAGCATCACGATAAGTTTTTTAACTACTACAGATTGTCGATCGGTACTTTTGATAAATTATTACAAGCTGTGAGCCAGTATGTACAATAATACGAAGACACTATATTTCGTAAAGCAATATCCCGCCGTGCGCGCACGACCATACTACGAGTATCACTATGGAATAGAAAAAGACCGCGCGTTTTGAATCGCTAGCCAAATGTAGCAAATTACGTTTTCAAAATCAGTCGCTGAAAAAAACCGCTAATGCGTGCACTTATATAGAAAGCGATACGTTACATTTTTCGGCGGTTTCAAACCGCTTGCTTTTAATCGCAGTGCGTGCTAAGCCTTACGGGTAGTCAGAAACCCAAAAGTCTGTCAACCAGTGTTACCAAGGGGTATCATGTTACCCAGTAACTTGGTTGAGGAGTTCAGTCACTCCATGTCAAATACTGGTATTTTTACTGCTTCCGATTAGACTGAAAGCTGACCCCAACATAGTTGGCAAAAGCAAGCAGCATTTTTTTATTTGCAATTCTAATTTTAAATCTTGATTATTTTAAATCCGAATATTTATTTTTACTTTTATGTTTTATTTTTCAAGTGTTTTAATTTTTTATTTTTTTTTAATGCTGAATTGTAATTTTAATGTAATTTTAATTTATAACGCATGTTTTGTCTTTTCTTTTTCTATGGACCATGATCTGAAAATAAAGTATATTATTATTATTATTAAAAGTATAGGCCGATTGAAATCTGTTCGAAATATACAAAAGGTTCACTTATTTCAAGTTGTTTACATAAACACCGTGTATAATATGGCAACTTTTTTATGAAAGTAGGTATAAATACGTGTAGGCTTTGCTGTACTTAAGTTTCAAAGCGGATATGACGAGGAAAGTCTACTGATATCAGCCGTGTCATGATAGTGTGTTGAAACCTCATGATAATATTGTACGATACAAGAACGGCGGGGTAATTGCGTAACACACTAACAGTAGGAATGGCTTTCATTTTGACAGTTCAACAACATTCATTGCGTTATTTACGTTGTTGAGTAGACAAATTGTTCGAACATATGAAGCAATGGATTAGTATTAGGCTTCAAAATGATTCAGATTGTGACTGATAGTGTGTTACGCAATTAGGGTGCTGGTGTGAAAAGATGCTTAAGAAAGCCGAAAGTAATTTGTTCTTTCCTTTAATGTGTTTTTTTTTTTTTCACGACCATACCTAGGAACCTTCTGGTTACGGAGATGAACATAATGAAGCATTGCATATGGAAGCGGGCACGGCCACTATTCCTGGAGGCTTTCATTTAGGTATTAAGTTCTCTTTAAAGGCTCCCACAGACAGGCGCGACGCGACAGCGCTACACAAAGGCGCCACTAGTCGCGCGACACGCGGTGCCTTTGTGTCGGGCGTCGCGTCGCGCCAGTGTTTTCGAGCCTTAAGTTTTTATTATTTATTTCGGCTTGAGTATAATTTTTAATGTTTTTGTTGGTAGGTAAATTGACGTGTGCTAGCTGACATATGGCAAATAATTTAATATAATGTTTTGTGTTTCATAATGTTAATTACTTACTATTGTATAGAATCTAGTTCTTCTAACTGAACAGACAACTGTGCTGCTGGGGAGTTTGTTGCGCCTCTCCTTCTTCCCAACTAAAGCACCAGGAAGTGGTGAAGGGCGGGCGTTTTGGTGAACTGTCTTATGTAATTTTGACGTTCAAAAAGTGCTAATTCTCAGCCCAGTAATAACCCATAAATGACTTGTGATTTTACTGAAGATCGAAGTTTCAATTTTTTTTTACTTTACACTTGCGCATTCTGGACTATCTAAGCATGAAACAGCCTCGTTTATAAAGCCTCCCATAACATGACGTAGGTGTATTCCTCATAATTCCTTTACCACTCTAAGGCTGAATGTCACTTGCACGTCATAAAACTACAAGGCCTATTTGTCTTTGTGACATTTAGATAGTTTCAACGTAAGTGCCATTTTCACTAATGAAATTGAACGCGATACACACATAAACTGCGTTTAAGAGCTGTCAGAGCCATCATTGTTGTGGAATATTGACACTAACAGCTCTATAACGCAATTTCTTGAAATCGGTCCTTAGTGAAGTTTCAATTTACTGGGAGTTTTAGTCAAAAGTGGTAACGCAATTACGACTTCGAAGTAGGTAACCTAATTATACTAAGGTTTTTTTTTCATAATAATTGTTTTTACTGTCTTACGTGCCAGTGAAAACCGTAACGAATCCCTCCCTGTAATTTTAGATGCTAGCTCAAAATATTGCTGCCTGAGTCTAACCCATACAAAATTGATTAGAAAACTTGATTAAAGTCAGATTATGCGCTTTTTCAGTCTGCACTAATTCGGTCAGATAGCTATATACATATAACAAAATAGTAACAAAGTCAAAACTGTACACTGAATATTTTTGAAAAAAAGTTTTTACTACGAGGTGTGAGAACGAATCTGATGCCGAAAATATAGTTTTTAGAATTTTTGTCCGCTTGCCTGTTTGTCTGGATGTATGTTCCGGATGGGCGCAAAAACGGCTGAACGGATTTGGATGAAATTTGGCACACAGCAAAAGCTAGTAAGAAAAAATAGAGAGTCATGCAGAGCTTGGGTCTCATAATTTTATCTGCCATCAGCCTAGACAAGCTTTACAATATGTAATCCTACTAATCCTACTATAATCCTACTATCCTACTATATCCTACTTTCTACTATATATATATTATATATATATATATATATATATTATATATATACAGTATGGAAACCACATATATGCAATAAATGAAACCACATACTTGTTATCGCCTTTTCTGACCATACACAAAAAATGGACGAAATCGGTCCAGTAATTAGCTAAAAAACTAGAGTTCTAATTTTGATCAAATTTGAACACTCTGTAGAATTGGATAACTAGGTCAATGATTCAATGACCTTGAATCCTTGAACATTGAAAAGCGACGTTGCCATGCAGTGCAAACTATCACGACGCTGTACGTATTCTACTTACCTATTTGCCTAAAATATAAATCGGTACACCTAAACGACAAGCTGGAATTTAAAAAAAAAAAAATTCTATTACAAAAGAAAAAGAAAATTAAAATGTAATACATTTTATTTCAACGTTTGAGTGCGCAAACTAAGTGTGTATGGAGGCCGCGGACAGCATCGCCCGACTCCCCGCGTGATCTCCGCCGCCGCCGTTGCTCTACGCAAATACATTCGTTTCGCAAATGTATGGAATTTAATACTGTGACGGTACGGCCCACTTGCTCTCACAGACAGGAAACCTGTGCAGTCAATGTGTGCAGGAAACATTATAGGCTGATTATTAAAAATTTTCGATACATGAGTACTTGAAATTAATTTTATAAAATACTGGCATTCAGCTGCATCCGGTTAGACTGGAAGCTGATTAGTACTTGGAAATTTGGAATTGCCTTTTGACCTGCCACGGCCGAAATTTTGTTTTGCAATTTACACAAACATAAACTATCACTGGCACGCGCTAACATTTCCTGCGGGTGTACGTAGGCAGCGGTGTCTTTGGCGGTATCTTACAACAGGCGGCTCGAGACATGCGGCGTTTTTTCAAAGGCGGCGGTCATTGTGAACGAATTTTGCGGGCGGCAGGGAAGGAGGGGTGCGTGTAGGTAAGGACACCTGTTATTGACTATTAGGGAATAATGATCGATAAACAAAAAAAACTGTTTAGCTTTAAATACTTAGGGCGTAGTGTTTTTATTAGAATTATCGTGCTCTTGTGATAATTCTAAAAACACTATGCCCTAAGTATGTATAGCTATACAGCTTCTTTGTTTAAGTGTGTTGCGTAAGTTCTTGTTAAATATTCAGTAGATTTAGAGATAAAATTAATGAAGTAGAAGTAAACAATAACAATTTTACAAGTGACGTAGAAGCAACGTATTAAAAAAATCGTACCTACTTACACGTTTGCTAGTCAGAAAGTCACTCCAGTCCATTGTACAAAATTACTAAAACGTTTTTTAATACTTAATCCAATCAATAATTTGTTAAAAATATTAAAACAATCGAATAACACAAAAATGCTTGTATTTTAATGCCTTGTTTTGGTAGTAGGTAAGTAAGTGTAAAAAGTATTGATAAACGATAATTGCGCCGTTAACCCTAAATTATGAATTTTATTATTTTCGCCATTTTTGAGAAGTCTCGCTTTGTCAGTTCACCGCTGTCTTCCGGGATAGTGTATCGTGACTTTCGCAGAGATTTCATAGCTACTTGTGCGCATTGCTTCAAGTGTTTTTGGCAAATTAAACTGATAAATAGGTCCTTTTTTTAAGTTGAAGTTGACATTTATTTGCTACTTGACTTTGTGTGTGTATAAATAGTGTTTATAAGTTTATTTGTATTTATTTTTTACGGTGAAATTGACACTAAGTACTTGACTTTTGTGTGTGTGTACCCGTGTGTTTTTTTAACAAAATGCCAAGACAACAGCATTTTTACAGTGCTGCAGAGTATACAGACATGGTTTTATTGTATGGCGAATGCCGCCAAAATTCAGCCTTAACTCTACGTACTTATCGTGAGAGATACGGCGCAACTCGTGTCTGCCCTACTAATGTCCGGACAATCCTGGGGGCTGTCCAAAGGATCAGAGAAAATCAGCACATAGTGCCGAACACTCATGAAGGAGTTGCTCCGCGTCACGTTCCATCCTCTTTTGAACAACGAGTCTTAGACCATTTCGATCGGAACCCAACTTGCAGCCTTAGACAAGCTGGGCGTGTGTTTAGAGTGAGCCATAGAACAATACATCAAGTGCTGAAAAGGAACAAAATACGTCCTTATAAATATGCAAAGGTTCAGGCGCTGCTGCCCCGTGATAAGCCGATTAGAGAGTTTTACTGCCGCTGGGTACTTGAAAAAATCTCTCAAGACCAACATTTTTTATCAGATGTATTTTGGACAGATGAAAGCACGTTTACTCGGAACGGCATGTGGAACCGACAAACCCTGCGTCACTGGAGCCATACGAATCCCCATTCATTTAGAGAATCAGCTCATCAGTACCGTTTTTCCGTTAATGTTTGGGCAGGCATTCACGGAAATCAAATAATCGGCCCTGTTTTTATCAACGGAAACCTGAATGCACAGAAGTTTCTAGATCTTCTTAACGGCCCGATAGCACGATATTTAGAAAGATTGCCTGTGGTAGCTTTCAGGCGGGTATGGTTCCAGTTAGACGGAGCTCCTCCACACTCCGTACTCGTCGCGAGAGAGCGGCTTAACACCATGTTCGGCGAACAATGGATTGGGCGCTATGGCCCCCGCAGGTGGCCAGCTCGGTCGCCCGACTTCACTCCTCTAGACTTCTTTTTATGGGGCTTTATTAAAAATGAAGTTTACTCGCGGGTCTCCGAAACCGAAGATGAACTGCGCAATCGTATTGTCGCTGCCTTTGACAAATTAAAAGCCATGGCTCTGGATCCTGAACGAAATTTGTTGAGCAGGCTTCGGGACAACATTGTGCGGCGATGTAACTTGTGCATTCAGAAACGTGGTGGACATTTTGAAAATGTGAAAATTTAAGTTTCCTTTTTTTTACTAATGTGCAATAGTTAATTTAGTTAGTTCAGATCAGTTATCGCGAAATAAAAGCGTGGCGGTAAAAATGAACTAAGTGAATTTTGATTTCATCGAACATTGACAAACGATCAAACGCCGGTGCCGACAAAAAAGCCGCCATTGGATGTCACCCGCGTGCGTAGGTAGTTGCCGCTCTTCCTGAGGTCAAGGTACGTTTTCTAAACAGAGTGTTTACTTTTATAGAATTTATTTTGATATTTATTTTGTTTGAAAATTTCACTTTTTTAATTTACGGTGTTTTATTTAATATTTAATTTTGCTATACTTCTGTGGACTAGTATTACTTGTGGTTTCATTTATTGCATATATGTGGTTTCCATACTGTATATATATTATATATATATATATATATATATATAATATTATAAATGTGAAAGTGTGGATGTTTGTTACTCAATCACGCTAAAACGGCTGAACGGATTTGGATAAAATTTGGCAGATGGGTAGACTATGACCTGGATTAGGACATAGGATACTTTTTATCCCGATATTCCCACAGGATCGAGATTTCTGCAGGTGAAACCGCGGGGCGCAGCTAGTTGAAAATAAATGAAAACCTAAATGGGTCATTGTACGCACGACTACATATTAAGCCATACATTTCCAGTATAAGCAGACTTCTCATAGTACGAAAAGCCTATACAATGCGAGGTCAGCTAAAAATGGAAATATATAGTTTGATATGTCGTCGTGTGTACTTTACTCATCATTAGGATCAAAGTTTACTGTAGTACGCGTAGGAAAGATTTTAAAGGCAAAATAATACCCCAACTTATGATTGTCCAACATAGTCCTCAATATCAAGCAGTCCGGATTTTTAACAGGTTGCCATTGGACTTAAAAATTATAATTTAAAAGAGCTTATTTCAGTCAAGACTCAAAGCGTTCCTATTAGAGAAATGTCTGTATTCGATAGACGATGACATATCCACATTTATTTTTATTTTTATTAGTTAATGTGGGACTGGGTAATATTATTATGTAGTAGCTTGTAATGGTATTGAAATTTGAATTGTATTGAATGTTTAATTTCTAATGTTATTGAATTGTTATTTTCTATAATTTATTGTATTATGAATCTGTTAGTTTTATAATTTTATTGAACGTGATCCTATTTATTTATTTATGATTTCAAACACAATGTGAATTATTCCTAAATAAAATTGAAAATTGAATTGGGACCATATCATGAAATTGTAAAAATTAATCAGCGGCTCCCTAAATTTATATTTGCACAAGCTTGTCAGCGACTTCGCCCGCGTGGATGTCGGAAATTATCCCACGGGAACGCGCTACCGGGACAAAAAGTAGCCCATGTCCTTCCCCAAGATGCTATCCATCTCCTTGCCAAATTTGATCGAAATCCGTTCAGTGGTTTAGGCGTGAAAATGTAATATACAGACAGAGTTCTTTATTTAGAATTTATAATATTAGGATGGATAAGTTTCATAATATTTTTTCAGTTGTCCTTGTATAAATTATAGTTTGTTCCACCTAAGAATTTTCGTACGAAATATTTTGAAAAATTCTTAGTTGGAACAAATTTCCAAAGTTTGACGATTGATATGAAATTGATGATTATTATTCAGTAAATATATCATTCCTACAGTCGCGAATCGCATTTTGATCAACTTAATATGACGTAAAACAGAGCTGCAATTTGCAAAAAACCAAAGAAAATTTGAATTTGACAGGCTACAGCTGAGGATTCACCTTAAGTAGATTGTTTATACAAATACCCAAGATGAAAAGTAGCCTAGTCCTTCTTCAGGTCTCAGGCTCCCTGTCATATCATACCAGTAACATTTCATAACAATTGGTTCAGCGGTTTAAGCGTGAAAAGGTGACAGACATGCATACAGAGTTACTTTCGCATTTATAATATGAAATACTAATTGAATAAAGTAGATTTTATATTACCTCTTCCTACATTTTAATTTACGAGTATTATTACTCCGATACCTACATACAATCCCCGCACTTAAGTATATGTAAGTTATTGTGGTCAGGTTAGTATAAAGCTCAGTTAGATCGCAGTATATTCTAGTTTCAAGTAGACACCGGCTGCTCTTAATGGGTCGCCGCGTTAGCTTTCGCGTGTAATTAATGATTTTCCACCACTTTCAACATCTACAGTAAAACTGAGCACTACACGGTATACTTAGTGTTTTATTATCTAGCGATGGCGATCTAGGGTATGTGAAGGTATGTTTCGCTTCACTAGTTGATTTTTTAAAGTAGTTACGGGTAGTCAGAAACCCGATAGTCTGACAAACAATGGGTATCGTATTACCCAGTAATTGGGTTGTGGAGGTCAGATAGGCAGCAGCTCAATGTAAAATACTGGTATTCAGCTACATCTGGTTAGACTGCAAGCCGACCCCAACATAGTTGCGAAAAGGCTAGGCAGATGATGTCTGACTTCACTAGTTCGCAATGGTAAGGTACACGGGCCTAAGGGTCAAAATAAGGACCAGCGCCGATTTTTTTGTAAATAAAGGTCCCGGCTGTCATTTGTAGATCTGTGACAGTCGTAACTGCTAGTGAGAAACCCGAAAGTCTGACAAACAGTTGCCAATGGGTATTGTATTACCCAGTAACTGGGTTGTACAGGTCAGATAGGCTTTTATTTATATCAAAGTGTCTTTTAGGTACTGAATGTGGATGGCTATAAGAGTAGGGGAAGACCAAAGAAATGGATGGACTGTGTGAAAGATGATATGGGTAGAAAGGGGTGACTACCAGAGATAGCGAGTAAAAGAACAGTACGGAAGAAAAAGACATGAGGCGCCGATAAATTGGGAAAAGAGCACAAGAGTGATGTAATTTACGTACCCCGAGATGTCTCCTTATGCACAACTCTCACAAGACACATTTTTGGAAAAATCTCAACTCCTCAATCCGCAAAAGTAATACCGGTTCTTTTAAAATGGAAAGTATAACACGAGTTTAAATCCGAGCAAGTCGTATATACTTTTATTGTTTCTGTACAATCAGAACGTTACTAACAGCCCATTTCGGTAGAAAGTAAACGCATTTCATTACCGCTCAGCTTAATTTATTTCTATTAATATTAATAGGTGATGTCAAATTTTCTAATTAAGACGCAATGAGTTTTATATTAATTTTGCGTTTTTTTTTTTTGTTTGTTTCCGTGATTTCTTACGCTCATTTGGGTTTGAAAGGGAAAAGAGTTTAGTTATGGTGTTTTTATTTTAAATAATTTTTGAAAGAAGTAAGTAAATTGGCTAGGTAGATAATCTAGTGGGAAGATTCTGTAGACTTTTTGTTTCCTTTTATTTATTATATGGTTTTACTTTCTTTGACATACTTAGAATAGAATAGAATAAGTAGAATAAACTCAAACTCAAAGCATTTATTTCAATTAAACCATTTACAGGCACTTTTGAATTGTCAAAGAGTCGGTTAATTAGTCAGAAAGTTGAAGCTAGTTGCCCATTCCAAAACGTAGATCTCTATGGAGAAGAACGGGCAAGAAATTCCAAGGACACTCTTTTTAAATCAAGATGTTACAAAATCCTGGGTCATTCTTCTTGTTGCTTCTATATGTGAGAACAATGTAAAAAAATAAAAAAGAAACAATTCAAAGATTAATAATAAAAATAAGCCGTGGCAGTTAAGAGATGACCAGTCCCAACCGACGGCGCCGGTTCACGAAGATGACGCGTGGATCAGCACCATCCAGCTCAAACATTTAGTGGGGAATCGAATGATCCAGCACACGCGCTACCAACAGTGAGATGTTTAAGTGAGCATGAATACTCATGGCATAGAATACTCTTTATTATGTACACCATAAAAATTACAGATATAAATGTAGAAATTTTACATAGGGTGACACAATGGGCGGTCTTATCGCTAACAGCGATCTTTTACAGACAACCTTTGGATGGATTTAAAGGACACTTGCACTTGTAAGGGGTATTTAAATATTAGTATCTTAGCAAAGAGATAATAAACATATTTTATTAATTGTAAAAAAATTGACCTCAAACTCAAATTCAAAGCAATTTTAGTTTAACCATTTTACATGCACTTTTGAATTGTCAAAGGAGTCAGTTAGAAAGATGACGCTAGTTGCTCATTCCAAAGCGTAGTAAGTTCCTATTCAGGAGAATGCGCAAGAAACTCCATGGATGCTCTTTTAAATTATATTGTTACACAATGGATAATTGTCTAGCCTTATGAGCATTTACTCCAATGGGTGGCTAAGACAAACAACTTTATTACAAAAAAAAAAACACTACAAAGAGAAAAATAACTTTCATTTCGGACATCGATACCTTTCGTTTGTATTTTCGTTTTTTGAGTGTTTTTTGGAAGTCTGTTGTTTTTTTTTTTTTGGAATAACGTTTTAATTTTTCACTTTTTAGTGGTGGTACCTACCCCACATAAATTCATAGACCTTCACTTGTTATTATAGCATCATCAACAAAACGACACTAAGCGGAAAAAATAAAATAAAAACCACTCATCATAACTGAACCAAATTTATATTGGACCACCCTATAAGTATACCCTTACAAACAAAAGAAGAATTTTTCAAATGAGTTTATAAATGACGGAGTTATGAAGTAACAAATATAAAAATAAAAATAAAGTAGGTACTTACCTATAACCGAAATAAAAACCTCGTTATTTGAAGTCGGTTAAAAAGTAACAGACTGACTGCCGAACGGATATAAAGTGTTATCTGTCTACCTTCAAATTACTTTTATAATTTCAACGTTCAAAGTGTTCTCTGCTCGGTTTCTCATATTATGAACAGTGTAAGCGAGACGAGACACTTTAAAATTAATAACACAGAAACTAAAGCATTCGGGGCGCGTCGAGCGTGACGTTCAATATAATTAAATTCTGCGTCAAACGCTGCATGCCAGTCTTGTAAACACAGCCTAACTTTGCTTGCCAGTCTTGTAAACACAGCCTAACGCTGCATGCCAGTCTTGAAAACAGCCTAACCACGTCGCGTACATTTTGTTCGGCGAACCCGAACGCATCGTCGTGCCGACACAGGCCTTCCGATTTTCCAAATAAATGAGTGACAAATGATTGCGACGCTCGCGTATATTAGGACTCGGCCTAACACGGCTAGTCTGCAAGTCATTCCAGTCAGTCTGACACCTGTCAAGATGTACTGATGACTTGTAATCTAGGTAGATCATTTGTCACTCATTTGTTCGGAAATCTGGAAGGCCTCTGTCGGCACGACGCGCGTCGATGCGTTCGGGTTCGCCGAACAAAATTTACGCAACGATCACGGGTTCATGTGACGTCCAACGTCCTGAGTAAAATCTTTAAAGAAAAAAACATTATTACTATTATGAGCCTGTTGTGCCTCTGCACCTAACTAAATAATAAATACTGTTACCTACATAATAGTTTCGATGTCACATAAAAAGTCAAACCTCGGTCTTTGGAGTCAGATTCCAAAATTCTCACATCTAACCTATCGAACACGTTTTTCCATTACTTAATTGAACATTCGACTATTTTGTTTCAGAAAGAAAGAAAGATGTTTGGCATAAAGAGCCAAAGGTTTAAATCGTTTGATTTGCCCTCACCGTACTTACGAGTAGGTCGTCACGTAGACATCCGATTTTCAGTATGAGGGAGCGAGACACCACTATCCAAATGTCATTGTCAACGAAACAGAAACGTGAGCAACTTTTGTCGCGGTCGGGCGAATCTAACGATTCAAATCTTTGCTAAGAGCTAGTTCTAGCTGAGTACACACTTTTTTTTTTAATTTGCTATGGAGATGTTGTATCTGGACGCCTATCTGTCCTAAGGCCCGTTTTTACTAACACTACTATCGGCACTGAGACAAGTTTTGAAAATCCAACAGTTCGCTTTAATTAAGGCATTCCATTTAGGAGCACGGACGTAAAAATATCGCGGCGGGATTTTATCGCACATTGGATTTTCAACGCTCTGCTCAACACCGAGAGTTGAAAATCCAGTGCGCGATAAAATTCCGCCGCGATATTTTTACGTTCGTACGAACGTGGGCATAGAGCCCACTTCAAATGTCTAAATAAATAAATAGCCGTTATGAGTCGAGTTTATACGTGTAAGATTTAAATCACACAAGTTGCAACTAAACGATCTGTAGAAAAAAGACACACGCACACACTCACAATTTTCTCAGGAAATATCTACGTAGTAGTCACATACCATCATTTATTGCCGTCAATAGATCTATAAAACACATATATAGTGCAAAAAAAATATTTTGGCGCATGGCCAAAATTGGAACTAGCGCCGCCATCTTTTTTAAATACATTTCAGGTGACATTTCACAAATGTTTATGAACAGCGCCCCCTTATCAACGTCATTCCAGCGCCATAAGATCATTTTAGCAGTGTATGAGTCAAATCACAAAAATGTATCGAAAACATTCAGACAGGCCAGTATTTCAATACTTAACCTTAAAAGAACAGCACAGTTCTATATTCAAACAAAAACTATTCCACTGACCTAATCGACTCCTCAGCTCGGAGGGTTTAAGCGCGGGCTCCTCCAACACGACGGGCGGCGGCGGCGCGGGCGGCGCGGGCGGCGGCGGCGGCGGCGGCGGCGCCTCGTCGCCCGAGCTGCCGCCCGACGACACGCCGGACGACGCCGACGCGGCCTGCACCACGGTGGTCTCGTCCGACACCGACGCGCGACGACTGCCGGCCGCGGACGACAGGCGGCTGGCCTAAGGGTAAAGGAATAAATTTATATGTGAAACAATCATATTAGCCTACCGCAGTCCACTGCTGGACATAGGCCTCTTCCATGGTGGGCCACAATACTCTGTCCTCCGCCTTCCGATTCCAGTCTGTTCCAACCACCTTTTTAGGGGTTGGTCCCAGCTGTCATTTATAGATCCTTGACAGTTGTTACGGGTAGTCAGAAGCCCGTAAGTCTGACAACCAGTCTTACCTAGGAGTCTCGTGTTACCCAATGACTAAGCTGTGGAGGTCAGATAGGCAGTCACTCCATGTAAAATACTGGTACTGCATCCGGTGAGACTATAAGCTGACTCGACTGCAAGACTGAACAAGAAATGACATAGGTAACGTAAACTTACGAAGTTCTGTGCCTTATGTGTCAGAGCTGCCAGTTTGGTTGCTATCGTAGACTTGGTCTGCGCCTCTGATGCTGGAGTCACCTCCTCGTATGCTTTGCTTGCGCTACGTAAAGTAAAATTCAGATTAGAAACTATTTTCCAAGTAAATACTTATAAGATTGACATTAAGGCCCTTTTGCACCAAAAATCACTAAATGCATTTAACGCTAAACTTAATTGAAACATCGTTGTCTCTTCCATCTTCGAACGATTGACAGAAATAATAATAAGTATAATTTGTAATAATAAGTATAATTTATAATAATAAGAAATGTATTTGTTCAAAAATAGAACGTTGTTTTATTCGTTTGGCGCTCAATGCATTTGAATGATTTGTGGTGCAAGTGGGCCTAAGACACGGCTATGTACAGACTAGGAAATTAATTATTTATGAAATTGACAAACTATTCCTATTACTAACTAACTATTATACAATGTTGGTTAAACGAGGGACATACTCTAAATTAAATAAAAAAGAAAAGCTTTTATTACTTACTCTGGGACCAAACCTGGAATTATAATACATTTCGTCAAGTCATGCGAACATAAATGTATGTAGCACGTATTTTTTTTTTCCGATTTCAGGTTAGGTCCCTGAGGAAAATTTGTCCATTTTCATGAGCACTACACTGCCTTAAAATATGTCCTTCGTTTAACCTAACACCCTGTATGTGTTTAACAAGTGGATTACGTGTCAATATTGTCTTTGGTGTTGTAGTCGACCACGAGCGCGGCGCTGCCGGGGCGGCTGTGACTGCCGGAGTCGCGAGAACTGCTCCTGATGAAAAATAATAAAAATTATACAAAGATACGATGAGATTTGCCATTGTAAACCTGTCAGCAGCCTTAGGAGATGGGTTTACAAAAAACGCTGATACAAAACTTTTACATATAAACAGAAGTCTAAGTTCTTCTACGTTTCTAAGTATTAAAATGACCAAATTCCATACAAACTTTCATCCCATATACCTTCCTTAGTGCTAACCTTCGTTATTATAAAGTACGCTTGTGCAAAGTACGTTTGTGCAAAGTACACTTGTGCAAAGTACGCTTGTGCAAAGTACGATTGTGCAAAGTACGTTTGTGCAAAGTACGCTTGTGCAAAGTATCATGCTGCAGATGCAGCGGTTTGGTTTGTGCGTTATCTGTCAGTAAACGAACGAATTTAAGTTCTTGATTAAGTAGAATATTACAAGAAAAACCCAAACCAACCTTCGCCTCTGATGTTCCTCCCTGGGTATGTAGATGTCCTCATAGTGATGATCACGCCGGGTAGCCTCAGCACCACTGTCACTGTCCGACTGTTCCTGCGCAGTCGTTGCCTCCGCTGAGCCGTGGATCTCTGCCTTCACTGCACAAATAGAATTAATGTGAGAAAGATTTCTGGAGGTTGATTTGATGAAGCGGGGTGATAAAGATTGAAAATGCACAGTTCTTAGCCCAAGAAGATAAGAAGTTTTGTCTTGACATGGTCCTTTATTTGGAGTGAAAAAGCAAGTTTTATTGTGGAAACCAGTATTTTCGGAGTCAGAAGCAGTTTCACGTAGGTATTGAGCATAAGCTGGCTTATTTTCTAGTGGTGTTTGAAAATTTCAAGCTAAATGAAGATTACAAATTTCTCGTAATTAATGGATGTGGATGCAAGGCGGTCCAGATTTAAGAAACAACGTCATATCTTTTAGATAAAAAAATTATACCAAATAAACATTCACAAATCGATATACAATTTTGTTTTATCATCGGTGGATCAGCTATCCAGTAATTTGGGACTGAATAATAAAGGTATTGTGTTGAGGACGACTCAATTCGTTTGAAGGCATGAAAACATTCCTCATTTGAAGGCATGAAAACAGATAAAAGCAACAATAATACAGCACATTAACAGAATGGTGAGAATACAGTTGAAGTTCCAGAAATGGATGATAAGCAGCAGCTTGCGCCAATTCCATAACTCCTTACCGGTCATAATGGAGTCTTCCGGCTCTTCAGACTGCCGCGACCCTGGACAATAACGTTATTCTAACTATTGGCGAATCGAAGATTCAGTAACGTAATCATAATATCCTTTCAATTCTTATCAATCGGTTATGTTAAATAGACATTCAACTTGGCCCTTTTAGAATAATTGTGTTTTTTTTTATATTCAGTTCCATAGATACTAGAAGACCTATAAGACCAAGGTACTCGCGGCTAAGTTATAACAGCTGCACGGGTCGATCGATCAAGTTAAGCTACGCTTGCCGATCGGTCCGTGGATGGGTGGCCATCTTTACATACCGAGATCCCTCCGTGCCTCGGAAAGCACGTTAAGCTATTGGTCCCGGATCTTTGACAGTCGTTGAGGGTTGTCAGAAACCCGAAAGTCTGACAACCAGTATTACCAGGGGGTAACGTGTTGCCTAGTAACCGGGTTATGGAGGTCAGATAGGCAGTTGCTCCAAGTAAAATACTGGTATTCAGCTGCATCCGGTTAGAATAGAAGCCGACCCCAAAAACAGTTGAGAAAATGCTAGGCAGATGATGATGAGATACTTGTAAGACCAATTAAATTTACATACGCATACATACATAAAGTCACGCTTTCTTCCCATGGGGGTAGGCAGAAACTACAGAACGCCACCTGCTATGATCCTTACATACTCCCTTTGCTTCGTTTACGCTCATACATTGGGTCATGCACGCACGCCAGTTGCGAGTACTACGCACCTGACCTTTCTGAAGAACATCACCAATAAGGTCATTATATGTCTTCCTAGGGTGACCCTTCCCGGCATTTCCACTCACATCTGCTTTGTAAATACCTTTTGTTAGTCGCCGTTCATTCATCCTCTCAACATGACAAAACCATCTAAGAATACTCTTCTGAATTTTTATTAAAAAACTATTCCGTACATTACGCCCAACTTTTTTAATGTGAACGATATAGAACGAACTAGACAATATCCCCGAAAAGCATATTTTTACCACTCCTATGTAATTAATTGTTTAGTTTTTGGGTTATCTGCACTTAATGCTTACACTTTTTGTAATGTTGGCGTGTGCTCACTGACTCTTCAATCCCTGATTTAAATTCTTCTCCTGTCAGCTTTTCACAGTAATATTATTAAGCCTTTACCAGTCATAGCGGGCGCCTCCTGCCCCTCAGCCGGCGCCCTGGGACCTGGTGAGCAAGTGTGGAACAGGTCGCGCACGCGCTGGTACAATGCCGCCGGCGCTCCCGAGCTACTGTTGTTGTTGTGCAGGAACCAGCCGCTTGCGGCGTGGTCAGCATCTGATGCGGAGCAAGCTAGGGAGGAGAGCAAGAAATAATATCGGGTTTTGAACATATTGGGCACAAGTATGTGCAATAAGAAGAACCACATAAATAATCTGGTTTGGGACAGAATACACAATAAACGAAAAACAGAACAACGAACGTATTACAGTAGGTACATGTGTGTGTCAAAAGTATAAGTAACCTACAAAAACATACAATATCTCAGTGTATAAACGAACTGCTCGTACAGTTTCGGTCCTTCGAGCCGGATCGCCACAACTACTGGAAAATGTAGATATTGGGACTATATAGAGGGAGGACCAGAATCAATTAACAAGGCAAGTAATCCAGTTTGGACTTTGTAAAGGCAATTAGACCTATAGAGGTATGAGGAACAGGGTGTAAAGCTCACTCATACTCTATTGAAAAGGGAGGATCCTCCGACCAGACGGGTGTTGTGTCTGGTGGGCAACTGCCCGACGATTGATGTCGGGATGTTGTATATATGCTAGTTGCGCGGTAAACTCTGCTTGCGCGATGCAGGATTTTGCGTGACGTCAGTATGACGCGTAGCTCGCATGTAGCGTTGTAGATGCCGCTACATCACTCCCCCCCGGAGACCGGAGGTCGATAGTGGGCTGAATCCTGTATCTTGTGATGCTTGCCAGGGCCAGATGAGGTTCCAGTGAGTCGGAACCGGGTGTCGCATAGTTCGCGGTGAGTCGGAACTGTCTGCGAAGATTCCCCAGTGAGTCGGGGTGGCGCTGCGTTATGCTCCAGTGCGTCGGATGTGGTACAGCGCCGGGTTGAGGCTGACTGCTGGCGTCGACCAGGAGAGGGTTTGAAGGCTCTGCTTGTGGACCGGCCGAGAGTGCAGTGTGCTGTGCCAAGGTTGCTGATGAGGCTGAGGGTGATGACCAGGTATGCGCGGTCGCTGCATGCTGGTGGTCAGGATACCCGTTGAAGCCGTGGGTGCTGGCTGGCTGTGTGACTCGCCGCTCTAAAGCTTGCGGAAGTGATGATGATGACGTCACGCTGAAGTAGTTGCACGAAGGCTGCGCTGACGTTCATGTTCGGGGTCACCAGTATAGAGGTATGAGGAACAGGGTGTAAAGCTCACTCATACTCTATTGAAAAGGGAGGATCCTCCGACCAGACGGGTGTTGTGTCTGGTGGGCAACTGCCAGACCAATAATGGCTTTGATAAATAACAAATCAGATCCAGTTTGGGTGGTAAAGTCATGAACTTATGGGTATATTTATCTTATAACTAAAAGTCAAAATCTGCTCTTGAAGTTCCAAGATGGGTAATTATTTAACAGGAATACTTGTTAATTCAGAATTAAAATGATGTTATTATGTACATTAATATCCAATACTAATTCGAAAAAATAAACTTTTACTGTGTGGTTAAGCAACGAATTAATAGAAATTATATTTATTGCTTACGAATAAACAGCTAATCACTTCTTTAAATTGAAAACATCCGCCTCTTGTTTATGATCCTGGCTGTCCAATTTGGGATAGGCTTTTGTCCAAGCAGTAGACTGTCAAAATCGTACTGATTGATTGATAACAAATTACCTAGCGTGAAGCCGCATTATCCGACTCACTTATAATATTACATAAAACCAATTCTTCCTGTTCAGTTAATCCAAACTATGATTAATCACCTTCCACCTATGATTAAGTACCTACATTGCATCAATTCTATAGGTTGGTGGAAAATTGCAGTATTATCGGATCATGTGTCACGTTATGTATGTCTTAGGCAAGATACTTTTACCTAATGGGGTATATCAAGATTGTAATTATTACCGACCACGATATACGTTTCATCAAAGTCCATTATATCATCTACAATTTAATAGTCCAACAGTAAAGAGGTCGATTAATGAAAGATTTTACCTGTTCCTTTTTTATTTAGGGTATGTTAGTACTGTTTTTCATGCTTATGTTGTGGCTATACTTAAATTAATTATTTAATGCAGTAGTATAGATAATAATTTATGAATATATTAAATTAACAATACGCTTATTTTTAACGCATAAACGGCTTTAACGACCCAGGATATACAGCTGTTTGCGTAAGACTACTGCTCGAATTTCCGACTGATAGTTGATAGTGCGATTGATAGTTCTTCCTTCTTCCCTATTTTTGTAATGAAAATATAAAACAACCAATAAGTGCGTAGATATAATAGATGCATTTTGTTTCTTGTTCTCTCCGTCATCTGTAAGATTTATTTTGCATAAGAAAACGGACTCTGTTTTCTCTCTGAACAATATTATTATCAAAACATGAGATTTTCTCGTCAAACTTTTCAAAAACAAAAGTAAAAGAATGCCTTTAAGATAATAAAGACGGTGTACTTAATAATAAACTACATGCATATGTACAATACACTACCTATAACTGCTTATCCTTTCGCGAAATACATAATATAGATAAATATTACTCGAGAAATTAATCACAGAACACACCGTCGTATTCTAAATCTATAACATCCACCCAGTCTTGTATCAAAGATCTCTTGACCACATCCATCTTTAAATAGCCCAGCAATCAGAGTGCATGGAAAACCCCAACTCACTAATAAAAATATTCACTTCCACCAAAAGCATATAAAAAAGATACAAGAATAAAAGCGATGTGCACCACACATTGCTGGTATTCTCTCTATTTTTTTAAAATTCAGGAGCGCGGAAAGCACGGCCGCTCGCGACCGCGGCAGGAAAGCAACTGCTCAATGGGGTGAAACAGTTACCTAAACCTGCGTACGCGCTTCCTGGCGATTCACTTCCGTCGTGTTTACAATTAGATGCGCTTGATTTTTCACGCACTTGCTCGGCTAATGTAATGGTATATGGGTGCTGTGATTATACCTACATGTCTGTCATGCTGTGAAAATAATCTAAATAGGTAGACAAAGGTCGTATATCTATGGATATTTTATAAGTTGACCAAAAGTAGGGTTGGAAGCTAAGTTAGAGGTCTTTGCAGTTTTAAATTAAATATTAAAACCAGACTCAATTACACATAGAGCTTAATTTAAAACCTTAAATAGAATGTGACGGCACGGTTGGCGCAGTGGTTAAGCGATTGACGGCTGCGCTGCGTGTCACGGGTTCGATTCCCGCACGGAGCTAATATTTGTATGACCTACAAGTAGTTGTTCCGAGTCTGACTGTTTGTGTATGTGAGTTTAAATGTTTGTAAACGCACCCACAATAAAGGAGAAATTCCTAGTGTGAGGCAACGTTTTAAAAAGAAAAAAAACCCAGACTTGTATGCAAACAAAAGCGCATTTTTTGTTGGCCATCCAGACCTCAAGAATAGAAAATATATAACATATTATCAAGCATGTTATCCCCAGATGGTTAGGTAGAGGTGTACATTTAGTACACCCACATTCCGCCAGTTATGTTTCATGTAATAAGGGACGTAACTGTTTCCGTCAGCCGGGCACAATTCCAGACTCCGGGCTGCTACTGAGAAATCCCTGATAAAAACCCAATATCACTTTGCCCAACCTGTGAATCGAACCCAAGATCTCATTTTTACCAGTAGCACTTGCTGCCGCTAAACCATCTAGGTAGTTAGGTGCTACTAGAAAATACTTGCTTCATATTACGCCTCTGTAATATTTAGAATTAGATGATGACTGAATGATTGCGTAGATATTGATATTTATAGCCGCTGAAAAACGTATGAAGTAACAAAAAAGGAGTACTTGCCTGCTGTTGGAAAATTGTTCGTGGAAATGTGGATAATTATTGCGTATTCACACATTTTTGTTTCTTACGTGAACATTAAGTAATAATAGGTAAGTAGGTTTATAATATAACACCTCAGCCCTACTTCAGCTACATGAATGATTCTTGAAAAAACTTTTTACAAAAAACAACCAACTTAAAAAAAAAATGCAAAAAAACGTGAAAAATTACTTTAATTTCGGAAGTCGCTGTCTTTGGTTGTGTATTTTCGTTTTTGGCCACCGACTTCCGAAATTAAAGTTATTTGTCACGTTTTTTAGTGTTTTTTTTTTTTTGTAAAAAAGTTTTTATTTTTCACTTTTTAGTTGTGGTACCTACCCCACACACATGCATATAGCACTACTTGATATGTAAATAACCGTGACAGGAAATTATTAAAACATCATCAATATAAACTAAGTGGAAAAAATACGCATTATTAAGGATAACTCAAAAACGACTGGTCAGTACTTGATTAAATTTAAATGGGACTACATGTGAAGCACCAGCTTTCGAATAAAAAAAGAATCATCCAAATCGGTTCACCCAGAAAAAAGTTCTGAGCTAACATACATTAAAAAAAAATACAGTCGAATTGAGAACCTCCTCCTTTTTTTGAAGTCGGTTAAAATATAAATGTATTTCTTGTGAGGAGTTTAGTCAGACAATTTGCACCTTAAGTATATACAGGGTCTAAATTATATTGGTAGCGTTACCGAACTTTGGACTAGTATCGCTACCGAGCGTGGCAGCGATATCGCGTACCGATGCGGTATCGCTACCGAGAGCGACAGCGATATTGCTTAGACTGAATAGGCCTTTAGATAAGCGAATATAAATGTATGGAGCAACTGATTTTATTTTACGAATTCAGCGTTGGTCCTTAGTAAAAGTTGGTCATAAAGGTTTGTACAATGTCCGCTTCAGAGGTTTTCAGTTATTTCAATTATAACTTGTTACAGACAGATCTTGATACAGACTGGTTATAAAACTGATGAACTTTTTCCCACGATCACTACCATACATGCGTATTATTTACATTTCGCAATCAAAATCAATATAACAGTAAAAATTCGGAAACCGGTCTTGCGCCAACGCGTCTAGTTAGAAATACCTCCGCCTTTAGTCGACCACGATTATACACAACCTATCTCAATGAAATCTCAACGTCATAATACTCAAACGAAAACCAGTTGTTTCTTCAGTAACCGATACAGCGGCATGTTACGTTCATCTAAAGATAGGAGCTTTTAGCGGCGAGCATATTATTATATTATATAAATTATATAGGTACAGGGTTATTGGTAATACGTCTACAACCCATTAAGGGGATGTTGGGGAGGTCATTTGCAACCAAATGACCCCTGATGACCTTTGTGCAAATGTCAACCATTTCCGAGTAATTAGCCATTTTATATTTTTTTGGCGGAACACAACTTTGAAAAATTTATAAAAAAAATTATGCATGATTTTTTAAAATATATTGTTATCTGCTTCTACTTCAATACATAATAATCAACTAAACTGACAATTAATTTTAATAGTTTTAAATCAGAGCTACAATTTTCATCGTTTTGAGCAGCATATTTGACTAAAATAGTCGAATTCTGAAAAAAAAAACACAATAGACTTTATCGGCAGAACATTCCAATAACATATTCAACTTCTCAGCTATCCAACGAGATACAATAAAATACCAGATATCTTCAAAAAAATATAAAATGTCAAATTACTCAAAAATGGTTGACATTTACATAGGGGTCATGAAGGGTCATTCGGTTGCAAATGACCTCTCCTACATCCCCTTCGTGGATTGCCGACGTATTACTAATAACCCTGTATATTATACAAGCCGTGAACCCAATGGTAATTTCTCAGGAGAATTAAGAGATGTGTTTCCAAAAAATTATTATACAACTAACTTTTACTTATAAAATGAAGTCTAAGTACCAACCTTTACGTTTCTAACTTCAATTATGACGAACCCCATACAAAATTTCATCCCCTATTAAATCCCTTCAGGATGAATTTCCAAAAATCATTTCTTAGTGCAAGATTTTTTGCTTGGTTTGTCAGTGAAGGAATGAATTTAAGATTTTTATTAAGGGGCTGACAACAGCTAAAGCGTGGTCAGTGTCGGACTGCATAGTAAAGAAAGAGAAGCGCGATGATACAACGCTGGTAATTTATTGCAAAATATGAAGTAAATATTTATTTACAAAAAATCTCTTCATTGGACTAAAAAATTAAAACACTATTACGTTAGTATGTTGCTTGTAGAATAATCTGACAAAAAATCAGAATGATTGCATGTATATTAGTCTAGTTATTAATCGTTAAAATATTTTTTTAGAGGTACAAGTATCTTCGCGACTTTTTTCTATCGTATCAAATCAGTTGTATTTTGTTTTCAACACACTATCTTACTAGCATATATCCTGAAGAATATCATATATTTTTATGATTCTGTTTACTGCATTGGATCATATACTTTTAGGCATTATAAAACTTGCGTTTAGGTCCTGTAGTCCCCTTAAGTAGATTTCTCTGTCTTAGTTTTAAATTGATGGGACAGTGTAAATATTATTTGGTAGTCGGTGACACCATCTTCTGTGTATTGTGTAATAAAACAGACCTAGACAGATTCTATCCATTGCACTCTATCACGCAATAGATATTTGATTAATTTTATAACTTACGCTCTGCTGCTGAAACAGAAAAACTTGGCTCTCTACGAACGTTTGAAGCCTAGCCGAGCGTTATGTCAAACCTACTTATGTAGTTCTTTAAAGGGACTACAGGACCTAAATGTAATTTTTATAATGCCTAAAAGTATATGATCCATTGCAGTAAACAAAATCAGAAAAATATATGATATTCTTCAGGATATTTGCTAATTAGATAGTGTGTTGAAAACATAATACAACTAATTTGATACGATAGAAAAAAATCACAAAGATACCTCTAAAAATTTCTTATAACGATTACAAACCATACTACTATGCATTAAATAATTCTGATTTTTTGTCAGAGTATTCTACAAGCAACATACTAACGTAATAGTGTTTTAATTTTTTAATCCAATCAATACATTTTTCGTAAATTGATAGTTGCTTCATATTTTGCAATAAATTACCAGCGTTGTGTCATCGCGCTTCTCTTTCTTTTCTATGCAGTCCGACAGTGACCGCGCTTTAGCTGTTGTAAGCCTCTTAAGGGTAATCCTCAGCTATAGCCCGTCAAATTCAAATTTTCTTTGTTTTTTTGCAAATTGTAGCACGGTCTTTTTTTTTAAACTTTGCCCCGCACCAGGAATTTCTCCTGTATTGTGGGTGCGTTTACAAACATTCAAACTCACATACACAAACAGCCAGGCCCGGAACAACTACTTGTAGGTCATAAAAATATTTGTTCGCGGTGGAAACGAACCCGCGACACGCAGCGCAGCAGTCAATCGATTAACCACTGCGCCAACCGTGCCGTTTTACGTCGTATGTTTATCAAAATGCGATTCGCGATCGTAGGAATGATATATTTACGGAATAATAATCATTAATTTCATATCAAACGACAAACTTTGGAAATTAGTTCCACCTAAAAAAAAAACTGAATATTTCCTATGAAAATTCTTAGGTGGAACAAATTTACAAAGTTTGACGATTAATATGTAATTGATGATTATTATTATTCAGTAAATATATCATTCCTACTAATGTGATAAAAAACTAAAGAAAATTTTAATTTAGAGGATTCATCTTAAAGATCAAACGTTTACCATTCAATCTGCCTACACTAATGTGTAGGTAAGTAAGTACTAACTACAGAAAAATCCACGATAAATATCCATAACGGCAACAGTCCAGCTTTCAGCATATTCCCTCCAGGTGTTTCACGTTCCTATTCATTGTTATACACATCAATTTCAAAGACATTGATAAAATATTACAAGGGCACCTTAACTCAGAATTGGGTTTTCTAACAGCAAACCTCAGTGCAAAAGGATTTGCAAATGAGGACAATTAATAAGAATAGAATAGAATAGAATACTCTTTATTATGTACACCATAAAAAATAACAGATATAGGTAAATGTAAACATTTTACATAGAGTGACACAATGGGCGGTCTTATCGCTAAAAGCGATCTTTTACAGACAACCTTTGGATGGATTCAAGGGAGAAGGAGAGACAATAATGCAGGTAGTCAGTGGTGTACCATTTACATATACAACAAATACATACATACATAAAACATATACTTATCTACATATAATATATACAATAATAAACATGAAACAAGAGCAAGGAAACTAAATGTAATGATGATGTTTAAGGAGAGAGGAAGTGTTTATAAGTGCACAATATCCGGACTAAAAATTTAATGTATATACTTAATCTACTTCTTGGTATCCAACTGCATCTGGTAAGACTGAAAGCCGACCCCAACTCAGTTGAAAAAAGGCTAGACAGACTTTGTATCTACTTTTTGTGGTACAAAGTTGTATAACAGAAGGCGTGCGTGTTCGTCGCTGTCAAGAACCGGCTTAACGGTCTGCGACCGACCTTGCGACGTAATAAAGACCTCCGTTTGACTCTTACTTTCATCTCGGGACGCTAATCTCTGGTATTCGTGTATTGGAAAGCAAAAGTGCCTAATATAGCAGCTTTTTGTGATGAGAAATTCGGAATTTATTGCCGATTTCTTAAACATTATGGTTGGGATATCAATTTTGAGAACCGTTATGTTATTTATTTATAGAAACTTGTTATGATGCTTTTAGAGATATTTTTTCGTTTTTTGTTGCGGATGAAATAGTTTACTTTTCAAATATGGCGGAAGTAGGTGTGCTGGTAGGTATTGGTGTCAACAGTTATAAGTCAATAACATTTTGGGTAATTCTGAAAAACATAATGTGCTATACTCCTCCCAGACTCTTTTATGCGTACTTTCCTTTCTGCCCAGGTACTAACGAAAAGTTTCCAAGCCCATCTAAACCCCTATAAACACACCCCAAGTATCTCCAGGACCTATATTAAACGTCAAATGGTACACATATTTACTAAGGGTAGCTTATAGGTATGCTTAAAGACCAGAAAATGCTTTAACAATTTACCTGAACTCTCCTCCCGGGGCGAGCTATGGTGCGTCACACTGGAATACTTTTACGGCAGAATCTGCCAAATGCAACGTATTACGATGTTGCACACTCCTTCTAACCTAAAACCCTGACCATTTTGGAGGACAAACTAATCAAGCTCACCACACCCGGTAAATATCCAAAACAATATTAAAAAATTACCTGAACTCTCCTCCCCGGAGGAGCTATGATGGGTCACACTGGTAGACGTGGCCCTCTGCATAGGGTTCACATACAGGCCGTCAGCGGGACCCGAGCGAGCGGAGCTGATCGAGCCAACAGTGGACGGCAACGAGCCCCGTCGCTCCTGCACGGAGTTGCGTCGCTCTCGCTCCGGAGCGTGCAGGTAGAAGGGGGAGCGGCTCCCGTTTATATTGATGCAGTTTGGTAAAGCGCACTGGAATTTGAAAATTTGGGGGTCAGTAAAATATATATTATTACTTAGAAGAAAAACAAGTCTCAAAATCAGGCTCCTGACTATAATACGATTTTCTTTTTCTCTTTTCTGTTAAAATGTAAAGAGGTGAATTCTTTACATTTTGGGTTTCTAACAAGCAGATATTATAAAGTTTAACTGATTTACTGCCGGACATATTTGGACTTATCTTAAAATAGCAACCCAATCCTAACAAGGAAACCCATTTAAGGAAATGGATCATCCACGTTGATGGTTGATAAAATAAATATTTTCGATAAAAATGCAAACCAACGCGTTTCAATTTTATGCAAGTTATTAAGAAAATCATTAACATCGTCTAGAATGCATATATATATATATATATATATATAATATAAACATAATGAAACAACAAAATGATAAAGAAAGCATTTCGTTACCAAATGCAACCTCTTGCGTAACTCAACAACTCTGGCAATACAAACAAGTTTAAAAACAAAACAGCGTTAAAAGTAAAACAAAATAAAGTATAGTACAAACACAACTTAGTAACAGTAGTCGGTAACTTGGAGGTCGCCGGTTCAACCTTAAGTAGATCATTCACGATTGACGCAAAACCATTAGTAAGTATTACAATGTAACTCTTATCTCGGGTAGATAAGGTAAAAATTTTAATGATAGCCGACAGTTTGATCAAACTCCGACTGGTTCAGCTTTTAAATAACGTTCTTTTATTTCTGAAAAGAGAAAGAGCATAAACTCTATGAATTATTTTTATTAAGAGTTGCTGAATTGGAGCTACAATTAGACCGATTTGGTTAGACTCAAAATATGTCTCGCTAGTCCGACTCTTGTGTCACTTTTGTATATTTTATTCACAGTTACCCTTTAAAGATATCATCAATATTTTAACAATTTGGAACGAACCAAATAGATACCTAAATCTTCGTTATGACTATCGTTCAATCCACATCAATATTCCCACCTAAAGGTACAGGGTTGAAACCTAATTGAAATAACTGAAAACCTCTCATTGTACCTACTCATTACTAGGAACAATTCTTCCTACGGGACCATACCATCAAGTCACGAAGAAAAGTCAGCTGCTTCATAAGTAGGTACATCATGCTTGCATAGCTGTACAAAATGTAGCGAACAGCTAATTTTCTTTGCGATTGCAAGAGGAATTAATGATCTCTTTATTTCTCTTATATTCGACGTTTCTATCGTGAAATATTAAGTAAAGGTATTTAATTTAAGTTTTATTTAAATTTGGATGAATAAAATATGAGGAGGCATAAGCTACAACTCCGTAGCTGACTGCAGACAGCAGCAGCTGGCGATGTGTCGCTGCGACACTACTGGTTTCTATGTATTCCTATGAAATACCTTTCGTAGCTAGCGACACGTCATTTTCATAGAAATACCGTCGCCTGCTGCTGCTGCTTGCAGTTGGCTACGGACTTGTGGCTTTAAGAGGTATTCAGTTATCTCAATATTCCCACATATAAAAGATTATACTCACTCGTGCCTCCCCCGGCGTACATGCGCAGGAGTGTATCGCCTTATAGGAGGAGAGTTGCTTGTTGTCCGCGCCCGCTGCGCCCGCGGCCACGAGCACGTTCAGGCACTGTGGAAGGAAGACAGTGTTAGTTGTAGAATGACGGTTAAGAATATTGTGTGATGGTGGAAAAATAGGAAAATACATACAACAAATGAGGAGCAATTCCCGTATTAAAAAAAACAGTTGCATTCTTATCTCAGCCTCAATCTGTCAATAAAATTTAAAATTAAAAAAACGCCCGATACAAATATAACCTTTAAACCTATTTTTCTTTTTTTCTTTAGAAACGACTGCATAACATGCATAATCAGCATATAATGTTCCCACTGCTGGGACGCAGGCCTCTCTTCGAAAGGGAGTAGGCTGTAATCTACCACGAGGGCCCAGTGCGGGTTGGTAGATGTCACATGTCTTCGAATTTATGATTCTAGGACATGCCGGTTTCCTCACAATGTTTTCCTTGACCGTTTTGAGAGCAGTGGCGATGAAATTATTTACACAAAGTAAAGCGCCTGCCTGGGTTCGAACCCACGACCTACAACTCTTAAGTCGGGGCCGATACCACTGGGCCACCACTGCTCTCAACGAAACCTCTCTCTCTCCAGAAACGGCTGAACGGTTAATTATTATTAACTTTATTTTATTTTCATGAACTTTATTTTATTTTTATAAACTTTATTTAATTTTTATGAAATTTATTTAATTTTAATGAACTTTATTTATTTTTCACGCTGGAAATTTCAACTGTCTACCTATTACGGTCGACGAGATTCAGCCCGGTGCAAGAATTCCGAAAAAAACACGTGTCTTGTATGTACCCGGGTTCCGTGGGCACCCTTTGCGTACGGAACCCTAAAAAATGAGTCTAATCTAGCATTGAAATTTTCCGCGTCTTTTCCTCATATTTCAGCTGATATAATTTCGATAGAATTACTCATTGTATTGAAATAATAAAGTGACACTGACCTCACCGAGTTAGCGTTATGTATGACGAATAAAATTGGTATACAATTGATAGCAGGAAGTGACCGCCATTGTTTCGTACGTCTGCCGGCAGAGATCGTTTAAGGTCAATTTCAGTGACCCATGAAATTACCAATATCTGGCCATTGACCAGAAGAATGTGTAAGCGCCCAGTACAGGTTGTTTGGTTAAACGAGGGCCAAATTTAGTGTTCCCTACATTTTGATCGCTTAGGTAGGTGCTTATTACACTTTGTGGGAAACAGCAGATATTTCAGGGTTGGTCCCATAAATAAAACTTGTTAATTTTCATGAGTACTACACTCCCTTAAAGTATGTCCCTCATTTCACCTAACACCCTGTATAAGCAAGTTTGACCCACCGTCGTGCCCTTACTTTATTTTCTCTTTATCCGATTCTTTCATTAATCTGATGCTTAAATGCTTAACAAGACTGGTATGCAGGCAGCTAACTTGTAACGAATTTTATTCCAAACAAGGTTCTGCCTGCGACTTCGTCCGCGTGAAATTTCTTGTTCCCCCGATAATGTTGGTTACTAGGCTTCATAGCTCTTCAGAGATGTTTATGATCAAATCAGAAGAAATCGCTTGCATGAAGTCAATCTCCATTCCCGAAGGCTGCTACGTGTACCACCTATTGAGCCTTGAAATCGCAGAGCCCGTTTACAATGTGCTCGTGAACACAGAAATTGGCCAGAAGAAGAGTGGCGTTTTGTGTATTTTTCTGACGATTCTGGCTTTGGTATGAGGCCAGATACTAGACGTACACGGTATTGGAGGACCCTTGGACGTCAATAACGTTTAAAACCATGCCAAGAAATCCATGCATACAGTTGTGGGACAATCATGATAAGGGCGTATATTTGGATCGTCGGAAGAGCCGAACTGGTATGGATCAGAAGCAATCACAATGCACAGATTTACGCTGTAACGACTGTATCAGATGTTGTCATTCCTTTGCGGATCCAATTTGGTGCCTGATTTCTGCTAATGCATGATAATGCACATACACACACCGCCAGAGTCGTTGCAAACACACTTGCCGCAGCTAATATCAACCTGCAATCAATGGCCTGCTCAATCGCCAGACTTGAATACCATTGAGCACGCATGGGATATGCTCCAAAGAAGAGCGCTGCCAAATATGGATGCCGTTTACAGACAAAAAAACATTTTCGCTTGTTATAACGGGCATAGGCGGCCATTCCGCAACGTGATTTGGATGAACTCATTGTGAGTATACCGAATCGCTGCGTTTGTGCTATACGCCTTAAGGGCAGAAATACAGACTACTAATTGTTTATTTTAGGCAATAAAAACCTTTTAAAACTATTACATTTTTACTTTTTATTACATTTTAATGTCAGGATTAACTAAGGTGAAAAATTCAGCACTACGCAAAAATCGCGAGAAGACTTTAGTCGATCTACACATACGAAAAAAATATATTTAACCAATCTAAATAGACATTTTTATTTAATTTCAATAGGGCAATTTTTTTTTATCACTTTGATCCTTTGACACTTTTGATGTGTGTGTGTGTGTGTGTGTGTGTAGATATAAGTTTTCTTCATCACAAAAGCACACAATACAATCTATTATATAAATAACATTGTTTATATCAAATTTAATGCAGATTGAAAGTCAAAGAAAGTGAGAGCATATCAAATAGAGCCTGCTTACCATTAATAATCAATTTCCTAACTCACTAAGTTAGAACAGCAGTAGGGTATTATTAATAATACCCTTCTAACAGCAATAAAAGCAGGAAGCTGAGAGAGGAAGTGGCTTATTAAAATGAATCTATTTTAATTATTTATTGAATAACAATGTTATGTCATTAATTTATCTGATCCTATGTTCGATCAAGTCTGGTTATTTGTACAGTAATTTAAGAATTAAAATGATTTGTGGGTTCAAATCCGGGCAAGTACCTACTAATTTGTCTTTTTTAATTCATAAATGATAAATGATAAATGATTTTATTTCTGTAAGTAGGTTAGTACAAACACTTTTACACGTCAATCATATTTTAAAACAAGATGTGGTCGGCGTTTCCTATCTGACTACTCTGAGATGAAAGGCCGAAACAAACTCAGAGGTCAGTCTCTTTTAAAGTCCAGACATAATCTTGGTGAGATCATGTGAAGACCATGTAGATTTGAGTCTGAAATGGTCTTTTGAGGAAAAACCACACAGAATGAGTGGACACGTCCAGTCAGTGCACGCATTTGTCAGTAATCGTGCAGCTCAACTCAAAACTTAAGGAGCTCAACGATTCGACGAACAATACCAAAGAAAAGACATTTGGGTAGGCCGCATAAATTACTCAAACTGCCAGACCATAATTAAAACTAATTAAGAAAGAAAAAAAAACAATGATCTACATAGTCTTTACATTCACAATAATTAATTATTCATATGTAATTCATATGTTCTTTCTGGGGTTATGTTGGACATTACTGACATCAGTTAAGGGAAAAATCATCAGGAATCCTGGACTTGTAGTAGTTAATATAACCCTGAAATCGCCAACCCGTCTTGAGCAAGCGTGGTGACCAATGCTCGTGCCTTCTCTATATGAGAAGAGGCTTTTGCGCTGCGGTGGAACACTAACTAGCTTGGTATTATAATAATTATTGTGTTCCTACTGATAAACAAATCCACAAGTAGTTATATTTTGAATAGCCGTCAGATATGGACAAACAATTTACCAAATGTTTTCAAACTTACTTATGGCATTCCCCTCCAAATGTCGGCTCAAGATAATCATTTAAGAAAGCAATAAAATAGAGAAGTTGTTCAGTTGAACAATCAATAACAACAAAGGGTTTTCCACTTTATAAAAAGTGAAACTCAGGGACATTATATTGACCTTATTTGTGATGTTCTTCAGAAAGATCAGGTGCGTAGTACTCGTAACTGGTGTGCATATATGACCAGCACCCTAATTACGTAACACATTATCTATCACAATCTGAATAATTTTGAAGCCTACTGCAAATCCATTGCTTCTTATGTTCGAAAAAATTGTCTGCTCAACAACGTAAATAACGCAATGAATGTTGTTGAACTGTCAAAACGAAACCCATTCCTACTGTTAGTGTGTTACGTAATTACCACGCTGATGTATGAACGTAAACAAACCAAAAGAAGTATGTAAGGACCGTAGCAGAATGCGTTCTGTAGTTTCTGCCTAGCCCCATGGTAAAAGGGCGTGAGTTTACATATGTACGTATGTATGTAAAAGTGAAACCAAAACAAACCACAATTAAAACATTATTCACTAATTAGGTCCAAGTCACACTTCTAATATTCAGACGAAAAACGAAAAACAAAACACGCAAACAAATATTATCAAAGTACATAGTTTTACTTTCATTGGCTTGACCGGTGTGAAGAACGAACAATTAAATATGCGCGCACGCCGAAAACGACGCAACGAAGTGTGACCAGTGAAATGTGATACTTTCAAAACGTGAGCTTCGGTTGTTGTGGACATGTGTAGAAAGTGGACGGTGCTGTGACTTATGGCTACCGCAGACAGGCGCGACGCGACAGCACGACGTGACTCTTGTAGAACAATTTCCATGAAGTTTTCATGGAAATTGTTCTACTAGAGTCGCGTCGCGACTGTTCGCGGGAAGCCTTTATGCTGATTCTTTTATGAGGTTACTGCTAGACTTGAGTCGGTGTCAACAAGAGCAATAGATGAATAGATTATTAGCATCTTTAGTAGACTAGAGATGATAATAATCTATTCATCTATTGCTCTTGTCTCTCTCTTGTATCTAATCGATATGCAGCTATTTATAAGTATTTTAAATGGAGCGACTACCTATCTGACCTCCACAACCCAGTTACTGAGTAATGCGATACCCTTGGTAAAACTAGTTGTCAGAATTTCCTGTTTCTGTCTATCCGTAACGACTGACTGGAGATCTTCAATGTACTTTCAAATCACAACATTAACTGTCATTCCTTGACAAATTGTATCGAATAGCTATATCACGGCCAATGAGGGCTTTCGCGCTTGAGTTCGCCGCTAAAGCCGCTAGTGTAGAGTAAGGTCTCTAGATGTCAAAATATGTCCTGAACGTTCACTGTTTGCGGGTTTTTTATCTTAGATTTTAAAGAATGATTCCAGGAATCAACGCATTCGATTTTAATTTCTTATACAATAAAAATATTCTTATTCTTATTCTTATTCTTATTCTTATACTTATAATAGCTGTAATGGTTGTGCCATTCTTGATTGATTATGGCTTAAGATTTTAAGTAAAAAGTTAGGATATAATTTGGTAGCACTTGAAGGAAGAATAAGATTTGTCTGCTTCATGCTTGCCAATTTTAGGAACATTATAATCTAAATATTCATTTGAAATTTTAAAATGTAATAAAATAAACATACTATGAATATAAGGGTACTTAAACATATCCAAAACATCAAATAAAAGTACTGAAACAGGACCTTACTCGACTGTGGCGCCAACTGGTGAGCACAAAAACGATATTGTCGTAGTGTGTCAATTTGATAAACAAATTTATATACCAGACTGTACATTATATTCTGATATAACGAACGCGAAAAGGAATAGCAACACATTATTTTGTAACAAAAACAAAAGCAATCAACACTTGACACACTACAATCTTTACGATACGTTCGAGACGTTATACAATACTTGGAAACTAGGAAAGGCGAAAGAAAACTCGAGACAAAGACATAATTGATACGTTACTCCCTTGTTGCTCGACTTAATTGTACCTGTAATGACTTGATGTGGTTATAACACACTTTCTATGGCTGGTGGAAACGCGAAAGGTATGGTAAAGTGTGCTCGATCGTTTATAAACATGACTAGATTAAAAATTCTATCTAAATGTTGATTTAGTTACAGAAAAACATATACTTCTAGGTATACTTTGTTCAAAAACAATTTGATGTAAATGTAAACAAATGCGTCAGAAAACGTACCTGTGGTGGACAAATTGTAGTGCCACTTACATATTGAGCGATTTGGTTTGATTATTTGAATACTTCAACCTTAAATCGTAATTTTAAATCACCTTAAAGATATTTTTCTTTTGACAATCGAGGTTATTTTTATAACCACAATTTTCGTCTATGGTCTCTCAATTACAATTTAATAATGTTGTTCAAACAATAACAATAATTGATGTGATGGAAAAATTGTGGTTTGACAAGAACTTTTTTGTTTATAAAATATGTCAAACCGCCATACTTATTCTTCAGATAAAAGTTATCTGCTCGGCTGCTATCGGCTCTTAAGATGTTTTATTTGTATTTATGCCAATATACGCATTTGCTTCCTTATACTTTTAGATCTCACCTCCAAATGATGGTTTTCAGCTGCATCATTGATGGGGCTCTTTCCGTGCCTGTCCAGGTGTAGTCTCGCACCGTGTCTGAGGAGCCAGCGAACGGTGCTGAGGTGTCCCCTGGACGCAGCGAAGTGAAGAGGAGTAGCTCCGTCTCCATCTCTTGCGTTGGGATCCACGCCACGTTCTATTATCTAGAAAAATTGAAAAGATAAATAAATTATAGTATTATAATAACGTAGTAATGTGTCTCTATGTATACCCGAAGGATGGATAGAGGTGTGTACTGTAAAGGTAGTCTGCAATAGGTAATACGAGTACATGCAGACTGACAGAAAATGATTCTGATTGGAATCGATCAGTCAAGCGAATTTATAATCAGTTTCAAAATTGAATAAGAAGCGAAAAAATGTACACGTCTTCTTGGAAATAAATCGATTAACTTCAGCATAGCTTGTCATTAGCGGTTGCGCAACATTCATACCAACACCAGGGCTTCAAAAGTCCAACAGTACTCTCATAATTATTGTATAAACTCCATGTAATAGAGAACGGGAGAAGTTATTTAGACCAACAAAAAATAAAAAAAGGATCAAAATGGTACTAAATTATGTACGAATCATACGAACTGTGTTAGAATCAGTAAATTCTTGGAGAATTTATTTTTTAATGTAATGCGGGCTTTACACTGGACTATAGCCGCACGATTCTCGCACGAGTCGCACGAGTCGCACGAGACGCACGAGTCGCACGAGCCGCACGAGTCTAAATGGCAATTCGGCTTGGCCGCAGGTGACTAAAATCGCAAGTTCCAAAGTAGAGTAGGTTTCGACTTTTGTTGTGTGGCGACAGGTCGCATGCGGCGGGTGACTAAAATCGACTGTGAAAATGCTCAGTCGCAGGCGATCACCCGCCGTATGAAGGTCGACATTTCAATGCACAATGAATAAGTCACCTGCGATTTTTATCGACCTGTGTAAGTGGGGTGACAATTCGGCTTGTGAGGCGATTTGGTAAGCCAACAGCCGAACGGCGAAAATCGACCTAGTGTAAATCCCCCATTGCCGTACCTACTCGTATTTATAAATAATGCTAAGTTGATTTTTGATATGGCATAAATCTTTACGATACAATACCACTGTAAAAAGAAAATTGAAACCACTGTAGAAATAAAGCCTGATTTACACTATGCGATTTAATAGCCTGTGTCATACCATAAGTTGAAGCAACAGTAAAAGTTGCACCGTCTCAACAGTGTTTAGACCATAGGTTCTCAACCTTATTTTGCCCACCACCCCACTTTGAGTAATTTTTTATTTTTTTCTAGAGCCCCTCATTTTTTTATTTATTTACCATCTGTCGCGATTCTGAAACAGCTATTGCCACGATTATATTTAAACGTTTAATCCTACTGCCTACTATAATATTCTAAATGTGAAAGTTTGTGAGGATGGATGGATGGATGGATGTTTGTTACTCTTTCACGCAAAAACTACTGAACGGATTTGGATGGTATTTGGAACACAGATAGTTTATAACCTGGATTAACATGTAGGATACTTTTTATCCCGTTAGTACGTTCTCGTGGGATAATTTTCGACATCCACGCGGTCGAAGCCGCGGGCAAAGGCTAGTATTATATAGTCATAAGATCCCATCTCAACGCCCTCTAATTTTCTCGGGGTCTTCCACTGGGCCCTATCACCCACGTTAAGAACCTATGGTTTAGTAGACGATGCAAGTCATTTGTCGCTTCAATTTTATTGTATGTCGTTGTCATTGGGGCTAAAGCTACCGTTTCTTAGAAGAGCGGTTCCGTAATTTTACGGCCGTTCTGAAAATCTGTCATTTTTACCAGTATTTGAAATTAAGTTGTCAAAAAACGTTCTGAATTAGGACAGCCGTTATTGTGTGACGTTTACCACTTACTTAAGAAGCCAAAGCTTTAATAGAAAAAAACCACTACCTAAACAATATAAAGTAAGAACTACAAAAATATGACATTTGTCATGACAACATAAAAGCAGATTATAATAATTTTTCCTCATTTTAAATTGCTGTAACTATGATTTATGTGCATAAATTCTTGTTATTTTCACTCAAACGCAACACAAGCCGCCATACTTTATCCGCTCGCTAACATGCGTTTGCGCATTCAAATAAAATGAAATGACGTTAAAAGATTTCACCACAACATTGTAACTGCGATATCTAAGTCATAAACATTGCAATGAATTTACAATCTTAGCCCAGGTATATACGGGCGTATTTTTTTTGCGCACTGGATTCTCAATGCTCTGCTTAGCGCCGAGAGTTGAAAATTCAATAGGGTATTTTCTTGTCGCTCTGGGATGCGCTGTTGGATTCTCAATGCTCGGCTCAATACCGAGGGTAGAAAATCCAGTGCTCAGAAAAAAATCGCCCGTGCGAATAGGGTTCCGTGAGTGATAGTAAATAAACGTTCGGTTTTGTTACGGAATCGGAGTTATTGTTGATTTCATGTATTATGGTTGAGACATAACGAATAGATTCGTGTGCTGTGATCTAATGATTGGGTATATTCATTTGACTGGATTATAACTGTGCATGAATTGCTAGTGCAAATACGTAATCATTGGCAGACTAGTGTTACCCAATTTCTGTTTATTTTATATTTCTGGGCTTCGAGATTTATCTTATAAAAGCTTTTGAACGCATATTCATAACCTTAGAGAAGGCTAGCTATCTAAGCTATCACCATCATTAAAAATGCCCCCAGTAGTGAAACTATCTTCTACTTAATAAAAATATTGACTTCATTCATTCATTCATCTATTCATTCATTCATTCACTGACAGACAACGCAAAGTCTAAACCGCTGCGAGTAGAAGCATGAATTGCACAAGGATTCCTTAAGAGGGCGCAAAGCGGTCCACTAGCGCTACTCCTTTAAAAAAATATTATCTCGTGACTGAGAAGGAATTATGAATAACGGCTTCTAAGGACCCTCGGTAAGTGTGTCTAGAATTTTCTAATACTTTTTATAAGCTTTCATATTGAGACACGAAGCAATAAAATACGATCTAGAGGAATGTGGCCGCTTTTCTTTAGATCGAATTTTGTTGTTTCGTGTCTCAATATGAAACTTTATAAAAGGTATAAGTGTGATTTGTATTTATCTCGTATTTCGTAACTTGTGATTGTAATATTGGAGAACCTGAAATAAATGGATTTTATTTATTAGAAAATTCTAGTCACAGTTACCGAGGGTCCTTACAAGCCGTTATTCATAATTCCTTCTCAGTCACGAGAAAATATTTTTTTAAAGGAGTGGCGCTAGTGGACCATTGTACGCCGTCTTAAATAACGAGAGTGAGCACTAAGAAAACATTTTTGAAAATTCATCCCCTAAAGGGATAAAAAATGGGGGAGAAAGTTAGTTTGTATGGAAGTTCTTCCAGTTTGCTGATGAAAAATCACATCGGGTACATGGTTTTTCCTAATAGAAAACAAAATACAGCTCAGCCAAACTTGAATTTAAAGAAAATGCTACTTCACGCAAGTTAACATGTGCACAGTCAATTCATTTATCATAAACCAACTCAGACCACACTGATCTCGCTAACTAAATGCGCACTTTACCAGTTATTCAGCAAGTAATGGTCGTACTCATAGCTACGTCAATTACGCGGTTTTCTAGCCAAGTGGTGAAGCCGACCGGACTAGATTACCTCTAAATGAAAGTCTGGTTTTAACAAGACTAAATGCTAACACGAAAGTAAACTGGCAGCAGAAGCTCTACTAGGGGAATACGGTAAGGTATCTGCCGTTAAATAAAAAAAATCTTATGTGTTTTGCAATTTGCGGCTCAGTACTGGGTTGTAGGGTAGCTGTTCCCCACTTTCTGTCAAGTTATGCAAACTTAAGTATATGGAGTAGCTGTATTTTTTTTTGCAATGGTAGCCTGAGTCCCATAGTAAAGTTGATCATAACGTTGAGTACAACAACCCCATAAGACATGTTCAGTTATTTCTCATCTCTTCAGCTATTAGATAAGAGCAGGCGTTCTGCTTTTCTTGAACATTATTCTTAGAACCAGTTCTATCAAGTATCAACCGGTATTTAACTAGAAAAGCGGCCTTGTCTAAATGCTTGCACAACTTACTATGCATCTGCAAAACAGTAAAGTGTTGACTTTATAATTTTATGTGTGGTCTTGGTGCTTATAGCCTTAGTTATTATGTGCAGTTTAACTAGGATTTATATATTTACTTATCTTATTTTCTTTATAAAAGTTGCCTCACAGGTATCTCTAGTAGTTTCTTACTACTGATTTGTGAGTGCGAGCTCAAAGCCATACTTAATAATATAAATGCGAAAATAATTTTGTCTGTCTATGTGTCTATTACTTTTTCACGCCTTAACGGCTGAACGTATTTTGATGAGATTTGGCACACACATATACCATGACCCGGGCTAGGACATAGGATATTTTTATTCCGGTAGTACGTTCCCATGGGGTAATTTCCGACGTCAACGCGAGCGAAGAAAAAATCGCATAACCCGCGTACCGCCAACACCCAAACCCTATGCTAGTAGGTACCTACACAATACTTTTTTTAAATAAACTGTGTGAAAATTAGATCGGTCATTATGAAATAGTAAAATCCAAGGTTTTGTTGACTATGGACACTGGATTCCAAGCATAATTTAACAGAGTAACAGACTCTAAACTTCAAAGCATTTGAAGCTTCGTAAACGCGCCTTCTCATAGCACATATGGAAAAATTTAAATGATTCTCAGAGAAAACATGAAGTAACATTCTAGTAAGATGATTACATCTAAAGAAACTTAATTTCCGATCCATTCATCACAGCTGATCAGAAACTAGGAATTCCTCCGACAGATCAGTGAATGTAGACGCAGACGCAATGTACTGCGTGACTGACATGCGTTTCCTTACGCATTGGCGATTGTGGACACGTAGGCTCTTACACAATAGCCCATGTTACACAACTACATACTGTTTTTAATTGTATTTGATTTGAACTGTAAAAAAATCGTGTGGATGGGAACGTCTTACTTAGGACGCTATGCGTAACAAAAGGTAGCGTCAAACGGGCTGAATAGGGACGCAGGGGTGAATCGGATAGCTGGGGTCGCGGATTGTTCGAAAGAGTTACCGTGGCCCTGGCGCACAGGCAACTGTAGGAACGCGGGTGGGTTTTAGTCAGTAAGAGTCTGACACGCCCTTCCGCTCCGCCCAGAGCGGGAGAGGTCATTTGATGATTTCCCACACAAAAAAAAAAAAAAAGGCGATGCCATGCAAGTCGGGGGAACAAGAAATTTCACGCGGACGAAGTCGCGACCAGAAAGTAGTTAAGGAGAAGTATTTTCAAGAATGAATTAGAACAAAAGAAACAGACCAATAAAAAGTAAAATGGAGTATGTAAGAAATTATACAGTTAAGAAAAGAAGTGACCACAAAAGACAAAATACTTTCTTGTTTTAACAAATTTAACAATAGTAAGGACAAGAAGACGATCACAATTTTAATAAATTAAAATGAATCACAACCAACACAAGGAAGACAAAATTACCGACAAGAGATCATCGTATAAATCAGTGAGTAGTAACAGTGCGTGATTTCCTCAAGTTTCCTATCCGTTAGGTCATTCAACTCACGGATGATTTTCACTTCTTACGTGTTAAAATTATTAAATATGAACAGTGATCTCTACGTACGTGCATTACTTACGTTAATGCAGTTATGTATGCTCTAATCTAGACACAACTTCGGGAAATTTATGATTGCCCAAAGCTGTGCTTTGTGGAGCAATAAAAATTCTTTTGCTTCTATGTATATTGTATCTTTTTCTTCTTTTTTGGGTTCCGTACCCAAAGGGTAAAAATGGAACCCTATTACTAAGATTTCGCTGTCTATCCGTCAGTCTATCTGTCACCAGGCTATATCTCAAGAACAGCGATAGCTAGACAGTTGAATTTTTCACAAATTATGTATTTCTATTGCCGCTGTAACAAAAAATACTAAAAATAAAATAAAATAAATATTTAAGGGGGGCTACCATACAAAAAACGCAATTTTTTGCCTATTTTTGCTCGATATCAATAAATGATAACAGGTAGGCACCTAGTTTGTGTACCTACTGTTGTTTACCTAGTCAATGGTACGGAACTCTTCGTGCGCGAGTCCGTCTCGCACTTGGCCGGTTTTTTTTAAACTTTTGCTTTTATTTAACATAACTAGTGAAATGTGGGTTTACTAGGTTACCTCTGCTTAACCCTTCGTGGAAATAAGGTGTGATATTTACATTTTTATCCTCCTCTTATGTATCTTATATTATGAACTATCGTTTCCCATTACAGTTTATTTTCGAAATCAAAAAGCTCTGATGAATCTATTGCAAAGAGGACAATAACAAAACCGATAGAATCTTAACTTAATGTTGTAATTAACGGCCGAACCTTTTGTCAAAGGTGGAGTTCAAATCTTCATCTTTGATTATATAACCATCTTGGCTATTAACCAACGCAGATGGTGTCTAAAATCTTCCTCTCACAAAATATCTATAACTGCAATTTGCACAACAGCTTAATCTGTTCATTCAGTCATCCTACCGTCGTCACTTGGACAAAGCATGATCATCATCATTGTTTATGTACGGTAGGATAATCCGATCCAGCCTGTCCCTTGCAGCCCTCCCCCAGCGACGAGAAAATCAAAATCAGCGCCGGCTATCGCTGAAAACCAGCGCTGCGGCTCTGTCTCGCATAGGGTCGTAGCATTATGCTGAGCGATTGCCGTTTTGCGTGAATGTGACGCATATTTTCCCCCAACTCGTTATTATTTGTTTGTGTGTTTTTTCTTTGCGTCATGTTTACCGCAAATAAATGTATTTTCTTTCTTTTCTTTCTTTAAATTTCTGAGTAATTACTGGTAACGGCAGTCCCATGTAACAACGGAGGGACCGTCGGGTTATTTTTTTCTCCGAAGCAAGAAGGACTCTTCTCAATATATAAAGAATGATCGTCCAATATACAACTTATCAATCCAATCCAGCCTGTCCCTTGCTATCATCCCCCAGCGACGCCTTAAGCCGAGGTCCGTACCGCACAGGGGGTGCCCTTAGGGTGTAGTCGCTTAATTTTTAAGTTTTTTAAGCCCAGCGGGGTAATTACGTAACACGCTAACAGTAGGAATGGGTTTCATTTTGGCAGTTCAACAACATTAATTGCGTTATTTACGTTGTTTAGCAGATAATTGGTCCGAACATATGAAGCAATGGATTAGCAATATCCTTCAATATGATTCAGATTGTGATTGATAGTGTGTTATGCAATTAGGGTGCTGGTTGGAGGCCTTAATTTATTGAGGCACCCACAGGCAAGCCCGGTTAAGCAGCCGACAACCTTCTAGGTTGACCTGCGAGATGCATATTACTGATAACCATACCACTATATAAGCCTCGTATTCTATTGAAACGCCGCACTTTGTGGAGATTGAGTTAGTTTCGGGTCAAAAATCCATAACTTCCATGTTTTTGTAGATATACAGCAGATTTTTTTTTAGATAATTTATAATAAATATCCTTTAAAATAATATACAGTTTATGGATATAAATATGTATTTAATAGTCATAAAAAAATACAAAATACGAAATATTGAAAAATGATCAGAAATTTACGACTACCTTTAAATAATGCGCTGATTTTTACAAAATGGATTTATGGCCAGGCTCTCATAGGCGCCTCCACATAGTGCGCCGTCACTACACTAGGCCAGCTCAAGGTCAGAGAGTAACCAGCGCCGTATGGTCCACTCACCATCATTCTCTGACCCTTATCCCAATTTATTTGGGATCGGCGCAGCATATTTTCTCATCTCGGCAGTGACCGCCTTTCTAACTATCTTATTTTTCACACAGTTCATTCATCGTCTCTTTGGTTTTGACGTGTGGTCGTCTGTATCAATATTATTGACTGCCTGCGACCCGAGGTTTCACCCGCATAAGTCTCGATCACGTAGGAATATCGAGATAAAAAATATCCTATGTCCTAATCCAGGTTATGGTCTACCCATGTGCCAAATTTCATTGAAATCCGTTCTGGCATTTTAGCGTTAAAGCGTTACAAATAAACATCCAGAAAAATCAAATCTTTTCTCTTTTTAATATTAGTTTAGATTAAAAGAAGAATAAAAATATAACCATAAATCAACTCACCATCCACTTAACGCAATCCAAGCAGCCGGTCTGCGCAGCTGCATGTATGGGCAGCATCCCATCCCGAGCCCTCGCATCCAGCCGTCCTCCTGCCTCCAGCACCAGGTATTTGAGGACTGCCAGGTGGCCCTCCTGGGCTGCTAGGTAGACCGGCGTCACGTCGTTGTCCATCGCCGTGTTGGCACTGTGGGAGAGGAAATTGTTTGGTAAGTTTTGGAGTAATAAAAGCTATTTTTCACTTCGTAGTGTTTTTTTTTTGGAAGTCGGTTATTTTATATATTTTTTTTTAATGTTTTTATTTTTCACTTTTTAGTTGTGGTACCTACCCCAGACAAATTCGTTTACCATTACTTGCTATTTAAATAATAGTGTCAGAAAGATATTATAACTTCATGAATATTCACTCAGTGGAAAAAATACATACTATTGAAGCTAACTTAAATGTTATTTATATGGGACTACACTTGAGGCTAAACTTATCCATTTTCGTTCGAAATCGATCCACAATTTCCGGGGATATCGCGTAGCAAACATAAAAAAAAATATACAGACGAATTGAGAACCGCCTCCTTTTTGAAGTCGGTTAAAAATAAGTTATTTATCCCATTCTAGCTTCGTAACCGAGAGTGTGTTTACAAATACACATACGGAGAACATCAACACGCAAATTCTTAAAAGAAAGAAAGAAAGAAATCATTTATTTGCCAATAATGTAGGTATACAGATATGATGGTTATTTATATGAGAGTCCCGATACATTTTGCCTTATGGCATGCAAAAAAAAATGCAAAACCCAGCAGCGTTGACATTTTTCGTCGGTTATTAAAAAAAAAGCTTGCACTTTGTATGAAAGAGCGGGGTTTTTTTAATAACCGATTAAATATTTCAACGCTCGTGGCTCTAGAATCATGTACTAAATTCAAGATAGTCGTTTGCGCGTCAATGTCCCTTACACCGTGTATATGTCTTATACGTAAACAGCCAGAGCATAGACAACTGTAGGACATACAAATATTTAGCCTGAGCGGGATTAGAGCTTGTGCTGCAGCTTATAGTGCAGCAGCCAATAGCTGAGCCTTTCGGCTATCCATAACTTGAACGATGGCTGAAGAATTAGGGATATAAAAGCTTCTTCGTGAAGCTTTTTCTGAGTTTGTGCTTTTGATTTTAGACCTTCAATGAAATGTAAATAGATGTTTTGCGTAACGATTGTTTCCTTGCCCGAAACATTGATTTTTGTTTCGTAATAAATTAGGCTTATCTACCTATAAATATAACTAAAAACAATGACTATTTAAGTAGGTCTACAGCAAGAATGCCACTAGTTACTTCAATGCTGTCTTCAATCATTATCAAAATATTTAAATATCAAGAAGTAACGGACAAAAAGGTAGCACCAAGAAGTTATCTCAGGCTTCTTCTCTGCTTAACCTTCTTCTACGTTTCAATCACACTAAACATACCCTTTTCTAAATCGATGATTTTCTGGAAAACTTTATTTTTATGCCACTGTTTAGCTCCATTTGTTCAAAACACTATACAAATAAACACCAGAAAAAAAAACACATCACAAAACCGAAAAAACATTTCAAAAAAATTCAACCAGAAAAAAAACACAATTTAAAAAAAATACTATATAAGTAACAACAATTCCCACACCAACTTCGGATAAAACATCTTGACTAAATAAAGATGCTTTAATAAAAACTAAAAAGTTATGACCCAATCTGACCTCCATATTTGAAAATAAGACTTTCGAAATCACAAAAAATATCTAGGTTCCGCCAGCGAACGAAATCAACCGCACTAGACCAGATTTAAATACATGCATTTTTAATAACAAGACAAGTTAACACAAGTTTTAGTTTTAGTATGTATTAGTTTGTTATTTTGTAATAAGTGTAATTTGTGTATTTTATCTATGGGCCTCAGTTGCCTGACAATAAAGGAATTATTATTATTGGGAGTGTTTTTTTTTTCTCAGCTCTTAGGCTGGTTTTAGCTACATCTACGGGCCAAAGCCAAGTAAATGTAGCGTGTGGGGTGTATTTAAAATGAGGGTGTGTTTTCTTCCTCTAACTGCATGAACCTCCTAACTAGAATGTATTATTATTATGTTTTTAAAATTTATTTTCTCAGATTCCTAGAACCTGTTTTTTTTAAAAATCATGCTGGTGTAAACCAAGGCGAGATTTTAAGTTTGAATAAATTAGTTGTTTAGTTTATTATTATTACATATAAATTATATTTTAAATATTATAATATTATTATTAATATTAATGATTCAAAACAATATTGAATGAATCGGAAAGGATTTTTGGGTTAATTAGGTTTTTTTGTAAGATGTTGTTTTCGTAAATCCGTATATTATTTTTAGATTGGAAGCTATGTAGCTACTCTTTTAATGTATTGTCTATGTTATTTAACTGGTATCTATAAATAGATTTATTAATTGCATCTATAATCTTTAGGTACCTGCATTTAATTTAACTATTATTATCGATAGTTAAATCTTATTTAATCCTACACTTGTAATTTTATGACCAAGGGAAAGTGGACACCGTCAAATGTTCAATAATTATATAGACCTCTGGAAAGCCGAAGGAATTAATAATCACCCAATTTCCTTGGCAAATAAATTAATATTCGCAGTAACGTAATTGCAAGTTATATTTTAGCAAATGCCATAGATGTTGTTGTATCTATGCGTTCTTGCTCAATTTCCTTTAAGGCTCCCAAAGACAGGCGCGACGCGACAGCGCTACACAAAGGCGCCGCTCGTCGCGCGACACGCGGTGCCTTTGTGCCGGGCGTCGCGCAAGTGTGTACGAGCTTTTACGAGCAAGCACTTTAGTGTTTAGCGTTAATTTAGAGTTAAGTAAAGTTTGGGATCGAAGATCATACTGCATCTTACACATTTTAAATGTCAGAAACATTGCAAGCTAGTAATGAAATATTGACAAATTGTCAAAGGTTCAGTACCTAATAAATTCAAATGTTAAAAGTCATGACACATTACGACTGCACACACACACACACAACGCACTAGATGGACTGGCTAGATTGTAAATGTCTAGAATAGTCTAGAACTTTACATACTAAACCTTTACACATTGCAGTATTATATCCTATTTTTTTGTAATATTCCTCCTTCGTTTAAAACATATTTATCTGTTTTAAGCTTTACTTTACTGGCAATTAATTTTAATTTAGATTTTTTTTTAATTTAGAACTCTTGCGTTTGACATGCAAATGTCTCTTGCAATGAATGCCATTGCATTTTTTTTTAACTGTATCGGTCGATTTGATCAGAAAAATAAGCCAAAATTCCTCGAGTGGACCATAGTTTATTTTATTAACGATAATCAGCCATATTATTTTATTTATTTATTTATAACAATCTTACCTACACTATCATTACATTACAGATCTATGATCCAACGCGACAGTGGCGTTACTAACTAAATCCTATATCCAATGAAGTTATTAGCTATTCCGTTGTAAACTGGGTACGTATTCTTTCTCATTCGTTCAAATTATCAAAGCTCTCTTTGTTTCGATATTATATTACATTTCTTTGTCATAGGAACGTTCAGTGAAACGTAAGCTTTTCTTCGAAGCTGCTTTATAACAATAGAAATCATACCTTCAACAAAACTGTATATAAATTTTCTCATCTTCTGTATTATTAAAAATTCCGCTTGTATGACGGACCTTATCACCTATTATTTGTCTTAGGTATTGACAATGTTTATCAAGCCGAATTTCGGTCTCACCCCCCGGGCTAAATATCTAGCCTGTGAGTCGTAATTAATTAACCTCTCGACCTACAACGTTGTAGGCCTTGTTGTAGGCCTAACTTGTAGACTGTAGATTTATAGACCTTTTTATATTTTGTTCAGTGCCTGTTAATTGTTGACAGGCCTACACTGTCCTCCCATACCTATCAACACTGTAATTTGAAACGTAGTAAAAGCCCCTTATTTTTAAAAGAGTAACCGTGGAGTTTCTTGCCGGCTCTTCTCCATAGGAAACAACCAATTGGAACCGTGCACCTAGTTTCTGACGTTTCATAAGTGCCCATGTAGGTTTATGTGAAATAGAATATTTTGATTTTGATTTTGAACGAGACTACGCTACTACGATAAAGGGTTGTTGAATGTTCCAGATATTTATATTTTCATTATTCTAAACTACACTGTTGCAAATTTGTTTAGTGATAGTAAGTTTTATCACGCGTTAGTATTGGAAGTCTTTCTTCTTTTAATTTAAGACCGTATCATGACCACGGTTTAACTTAGCGCCGTTTAACGATCTTGTGCGTGTAAGTTTTTCTCGTGTAAATATTTTAATATAATTTAAAAAAATATCGACAACCCTATCTGCAATTCTTTTTGATTATGATTTGGTTATTTAACTAGTCTGACCCCAGGTGGACTGCTAGGCCGCTAGAGGTCCATAACAATAGAAAATCAATTGTGTCTTATTAGCGAAGCTTAATTAGTTAAATTTTGATTATCTTTTTACTTTTATGTAATTATGTGTAATTTCGGTGAATTTAAAAAAATATTTTTGTCTAAATTATACATATTACACGCGGCGGATGTGTTTTCTTCAATCTATTTTGCCACAAAATATAACATTGAAAGTCAAAAGAGCCTAGACAAGTGACAATCGATTTCAAAGCATTTCGTATTGCTACAACGACTTTTAACAGGTTTGAGATAAGCTTTTCGGTAGCTTTGTGTCAGTCCCATACATTTTTGACTTTTCAAAAAATTTCACTTTCTCTTGCCCTCAGAATGTATTTCTCTTCATGTGAATATGATAATAATCATAGTATCAAATAGTAATTCCACGGCATTAAATTAACCCAATAACATAACACTGCCTGACCCGAGAATCAAATCCAGGACCTCATGCTAAGCAGTACTAATAATTTTTTGTATTTGTATTCTTTCTCCGAGTCACATGTACCGCAAATAAACATATTTGCTTTATTTTATTTTTCAGGGCCGTTTGCGAACACTAGACCGAGAGTCAAAATGATAGAATAGCAATCCCACAGCAAACCAACCCAATACCATAATATTTTAGGTAGAAAATGAGAATGATGAAATCATCATGATCATGAATGATGCGGGAGGGGTCGCCCTAGGACGACATATAGTGACCTTATAGGTGATGTTCTTCAGAAAGGTCAGGTGCGTAGTAGTCGCAACCGGCGTGCGTGTATGACCAGATGTATGAACGTAAACAAAGCAAAAGGATCGTAGCAGGTGGCGTTCTGTAATGTCTGCCTACCGCCATGGGAAGAAGGCGTGACTATGTATTTATGTTAGAAAACGAAAACACAAAACGCATAGGTATTCAAATAACACATCTTTCACTTTATCCCACGCTGTTCACACGAGTCGATTGCATCGGCAAGGCCGCGGGCAATATTTACAAATAGTACTACAGATTTCAGATTAGAATCTTATGTTACATTTGCTGACCGTCGGATTGCACTTGTAGTTTAATGATCAATGTTAGATCATGATTAGAATTTTATTGTGTACCTATTGAAGTATTGGCTAATAGACAATAACACAATATGTAAATGAAGGTAGTTTTGTAATGAGTTAAGTGTTCCATCCATGGAATCCATGTAATTAGACCGCATCGTTGGTCCAGTGCAGGGATGGAGAACCAATGGCACGCGACAACATAATTTGGGCACGGCATCAATTGAAGAACTTAGGTACTTAAGTCACAGTAACTCATAGAAATCTGTGTGCACTCTCTAGGATAAGCGCTTCAATTTCGGCTATCGCATAGATATTTCTATGGGCTATTGTCACCGCGTAAATGCAAGGGAAAATGTGAACCTGATATAAATTATTTGGCATCTAGTTTGTAACAGCAGAAGTGGCACTAATTTGTTCTTTCATTTAAATAAATATAAAACGGTAAATGTTAAGAAGACTGAATAATAGTAAAGATCTATTTCTGTTTGCAAACAAGGAGGATTATTCTGAAACTATTTCGCTAGTTTTCCATTAGTCAAGAAGTCAAGATTGTTTGTTGGCCTAACATGGCCACATTAAATATTTATTTGGTAAAAGTGGGTCGTGGATGTATAGAGGTTCGCTATCCCTGGTCTAGTGATTGCAAGCGTGACTGTTGAGCGTGAGGTCCTGGGTTCAATGCCCCGATCGGGCAAAAAGTCATTGTGTTTTTCCATTAGGAATTTTCTCAGTAGCAGCCCAGAGTTTTGAATAAGCCTTATACTACTAGGTAAGGTACTTATTACATGGAACTTAAACATAACTGGCGAAATGTGGGTGTTACTATAGGTGCACCTCTGCCCAAACCTTCGGAAAAAATAGGCGTGATGTTCGTCTAATGTTACATTATTACTGACCGTTGGATTGCTCCTGTTGTTTAATGGACAGTGTCAGATTTTGATAAGGGTTTTTATGGTGTACTTATTAACTAACCGACGAGATAAAATATACAGAAGGAAAATTATGGACTCGAACACCAGCCGATAGGGAAAAATTTAAGTAACTGTATGAGGCCTTTGCCCATGGGCACACAGACCAGCACAACCGATGTCAAGAATATAATTATTTTATATTTTACTTTTAACCTTTGTTTTCAATGTCTTAAGTTTTTTAAATGGTTTGAATAAATGGCTTTATTATTATTATTATTTTGACTAATAGCTCACTAACGAACGGTCTGAAGAAAGACTTGGCGAGCGAGCTAGGCAGGCTTTCCTATCCAACCCATTGATTCCACCAAATTTCCCACCTGGACATGAGTTTCCTTGGCTAACCTGGAAGTTTTTAAACAGACTCCGGAACCATGTTGGCTGAAGCCAGGGAAACCTGTTCAGATGGAGATTCACAGATGACGCCACCCTGGAGTGTAAATTTAGTGTAGTTGCATAAACTATAGGGCAGTAAACATCGTGTCCTGTTGTAAGCACGGTACAGGAACATATGGATGCTACAGAAGGAGGCAAATGCGAAACCTATTTCTAGGCTGACTCGGCTTACCATCGACATGTTAAGAAGACCAAGAAGTATACAATAGTATGTAATTTTGTAATGAGTTATGTTTTCCGTCCATGTAATGTAATCCATGGAATTAGACGACTCATGAGGGCAGAACACGTCCCCTATTCTGATGAAAGCATCACTATAAAGAAATGAGGAACAGGGTGTAAAGCTCACTCATACAAACAAAAAATACTCTATGGAAAAGGGAGCTCCGACCAGACGGGTGTCGTTTCTGGTCGGCAACTGCCCAATATTTGATGTAGGGACGTTCTATATAAGCTAGTTGCGCGGTAAACTCTGCCTGCGCGATGCAGGATTTTGCGTGACGTCAGTGTGACGCGTAGCTCGCATGTGGCGTTGTAGATACCGCTACATCACCATAAAAATATGCTGCAATCCATACTAATATTAATGTTAGCATACTAATATTATAGAACCAGTGATCATATGCAATAAAAACCACTTATACATCAACTGAAAGGTTATATCAAAAGCATAAATTTTCAAAATATGCTGAAGGCTGTGAAATATACCGGGGTAAAGAGATATCAGACCTGCAAGTACCATGTAAACGTATTCGTTTATGACGCTAATGTTCACAGCAGTTCTCAATAATATTAGTTATTGACTCATAATAAGAGATCGGATATTCGGATGCATATTTACCTACAGTAAATTTTTAGCTATGAAAGTATGGAAGTGGTGGCTTTTTAAAATATTTTTTCGTAAAAAAAACCCCGGGATGCCAGGAACACCGGGAATACACAACCAGTCGGGTGTATAGTATAGAAGGGACTAATAAAAAATAAATAACCCCAGGGGTCCTTGGATTGCAAAACTATTCAGATGCATATTTATTTAAAATTAATGTTTAACCCCCGATGCAAATATGAGTATGTAGGGATTAAGAGGAGGGGTGCTGTGTTAAAGTTAAGATTTTTTCGATACAAAAGCGCATTCCATATTAACCAACGTCTCAACTTTAGGTGAATATGTATCCGAATATCCGATCTCTACTCTTAATAATATAATAAACCCCGTTGCATTTTGAAATAAAATGTTTTGTTACAGTAATGTATGTTTGACAAATGGCATGGCATGGCCATGTTTGACAAATAAATTATCTTAAAAATGTTATCTTTTAATTGCCGGTTATACGCAATAATATAAAAAAGAATCCCTATTTCCCTTGGTCACGCCATAACTTGAGAACGTATTTACCGATTAACTACATCTTTTTTTTAATAGTTTTCTAATACGGTAGAAGGTTCTTACGGAAAAAAATATTTAAAAAGTTGCGACATTTATGCAGGTGAAACCGCTGGGCGCAGCTAGTACGCAATCATTTAACATGCAATAAAACTCTATTGGTCATCAGACCAGGCTTCATTAAAAAAATGCCCATAATTTTTTGACAGTTAGGCTGGGACCTGGAAAAGGCTATATGCTTCTTTTCATCCTGGATTTTTGTATTAAAAATTATCAAATACAAAATACACGCAGACGAAGTCGTGGGCAACCGCTAGTATTTACATAATTTAAATTTACGATGAAAATATATAATTGATTGCAAGGAAATAGAGTTAAACACTCCAAAAAATTTACCAGTTACTTGCTTCAAAATTAAATGTATCCCAAGCATTATAAATAATTCTATAAGTTGCGTGCTTTAGACCAAAGAGTGTCCAAATAAAAGCAGACTGGAACTATAGACAGACCGAATCCGTACATGATTTTTTTAACAATTAGAAAGAAAAGAAAGAAAGAAAATACGGCAAAAAACAATTTCATGGCAACCTATAGCGTTATTCTATCTAATTCAACACGTCGTCGTCACGTCAAAACGCCGGCTGTCGCTGAAAACCAGCGCTGGGGCTCTGTCTCGCATAGGGTCGTAGCATTATGCTGAGCGATTGCCGTTTTGCGTTAATATTTTCCCCCCAACTCTTTTTTTTTTTGTATTGTGTTCCTTCTCTGCGTCATGTTTACCGCAAATAAACTTATTTTCATTCTTTCTTTTTTTTCTTTAGATAGGAAGTCGCTCCATGTAAAATACTAGTATTCAGCTGCATCCGGTTAGACTGGAAGCCAACCCCAACATAGTTGAGAATAGGCTAGGCAGACTAAGGCTGAGAATGAGCCCTTTTTGAACGACAAAATTACATAATAACGGTCCCCCAAAACGCCCGCCCTTTACCTCTTCCTACTAACTACACAATATTTACACCTTGTATAGCCTAACTGATATACCTAGAAGGAATCTCCATTTCGGATATGCAGTTACAAATGTTAACCATTAACATACTTAAGAATATTCAAAATCTAACAAACCCATCTCCACACCTCCATTGTTCAACATAATCCCATGTTTGTACCAGATTCGGCAACTATTGCGAAACCATGTTATAATAACTTGTAAACATTAATTTGTTATTAGATTACGTTGCGTTATATAATCATTTATTATATGGTTATTGTTCTGAGTTCTGCTGTAAACAATTTTGTTGTAATTAAATTATTAGGGGTCATTAAGGCCAGAGGAGTTTTGTTCTTTAATTATTAGATTTGGTGGTGGTGAAGTTTTGATCATTTGAATTCTCTCTCACTGAGCATTCGCTTCACTAATTTGTTTTGCAACATTCATTCGTGAAACGAACAGTTTGGTGGGTAGGTACGTCAAACCAAACACGAAAAACAATTTCTATTAGCTGTGCTCGCAAACGAATGTTCGTTGCCTAACAAAAGCTCGCGCAAGTAATGTTTGCAAAATATATTCTCGAAGCGAATGCTCACGGTTTAAGAATTTATATTATTAATATCAAGACTTCGAATAGTTTTCTGTCAAAGACAATATTCTACTAGACCATAGTTTAATAGGCCCATAAGTCTGATAAACCAGTATTACCAAGGGGTATCGTGTAACCCAGTAACTGGGTTTTGGAGGTCAGATAGGCTGTCGTTCCATGTAAAATACTGGTATTCAGCTGCATCCGGTCAAACTAGAAGCCACAACATAGTGTGGAAAAGGTTAGGCAGATTGAATATAGTTGAATAGGTACATGCACTAAACTTAAAGCTTGTTTAAAAATCATTTCAAAAACAATCATTTCAAAATAAAAACGACATGGACATATTTTCCTTCAATAGAAAAACACCGATTTAAAATACGAGTATTTGTATGATTTTTCTAGAAATTAATATCAGCATTTCCACCGCGTCTTACTATACACAACGTACTTGGATCAAGTGATTGTTATAACAGCAATACATCGATCTCGCGGTCTCACGTTTCACTTTTCTTTTCTCTTTTCGCTTAGAGCGTTGCTAGGGCAACCGCGTCTGACGTCACACGGTCACTTAGAGTCGAGTTGAATGGACTGTGACGGTGTTACTACATCCTATGATAATGTAAGTTGTAGATGTGAGAGTGACCTTTCTAAGCAGTTTTGTAGGCTTAGGTCAGGTGATTGGATTTAAAATGATAAAGGTGCCACCAACTGGCGGCTCTACTATGAAGCTGCCTTTTACATGTTAGCCCCAAAAGTGTGCAAAAAAGGTCGTCTCTTATAAAACTCTAGTCGAACTGAGGTGAAGCCCACGCAGAATGGAGGACAACATTCGCTTGCGCCAATTATGTCAGCTAACTTGTATGGCAGTGGTCAAAATGGCGCAGTACTTTTTTACGAGTAATCAGTTAAGATCATAATAAAGAAGGTTTTGTAGGCTAAAGTCGGAACTGTCTACCTATTCGTAGAAAAGAACCTAATTAATGCGCAAAAAAATATCCCATACAAGACGATAGTTTCTTCTCCATAGAAATCTACGTTTTAGAATGGGCTTCAACTTTCTGACTAACTGACCGACTCTTTGACAATTCAAAAGTGCCTGTAAATGGTTGAATTGAAATAAATGCTTTGAGTTTGAGTTTGATAAAACACTGCAACGATACAGCCTCTTGTGTAGCGTTGTTGAACACACTACATAGTTGCCTTTACATTAAGCTTAAGTTAACAATAAGTAAATTAAAGATTGCAATTGGCCCACTTGCATCACAAATCACTAATGACCGATTCCTATAATTTACGGACCGTTATTGGTTAAAATTAAGACTCTTGTAATCTTTACCAATAATGAAACAAAGACTTCATAGCTTTGCATAGTTCATAGCAACGCATTCAGATGCATCCTGGGTCTGCCTTGGCGATGTAGTGCTTCCGAAATGTTTGCCGAAAGTAGGGTAGATGACTTTTACGCAGTCATGAGAAAGTCGCAGGCCTCGTTTATGAACCGAATTCATAAATCTGACAATGGAATATTGAGGGCCATATACGAGGTAAACTATTTCTTCTAATATGGCAATTAATATTCCAGCTAAAATAATACTTATCTATTGCTTTGTTGTAATGTAAAGTAATATTTTATTTATTTTATTTTATACTATTGTTTTATATTTAATCATTTATTTTTAATAATTAATTTGTAATTTGGTTTAATTTCAATATGGGTGTATTCCTGAAATAAAAATGATTTGATTTTGATAGTAGACCCTCCCATATGGAGAAGTAGTTATCACACGTAATATTAGCTTACAAATCTATTTATATGCAAAGATTGGAATAAAAATGCTACCATTGGTAAGCAAAACGGTTCATTTTTGTTAATAGGAACTGAACATAAATGCGTCCAGCCTTGAATTTTTTTTTTGTTCTCCGTTTATCTGTGATCGGCTTTCTAGCCATTATCAGATGAGGTCTTCGTGTGAGATTGTTTTTGTAGTGTTCCATTGAACATTCTCATCATGTGTTTCAGTACTACTTAAATAAACTTAAAATTTTCACTATCTCTGGTCCAAGTTCAGGATTTTCCATCTCTTTAGGCGGATTATATATCCTTGTCTGTTTAGAAGGTTCTTGGCTTAGACAATGCTGTGCTTGCTCAGTCTCTGGTTATGTTATGTCTTGCATTTTTCGCATATCTCTTTTTTCACTGTTGGTATCGTTAGGTGCTCGTGTATTTCTGAGTTTCTGACAATCCAGGGTGCACTTGAGATTGTTCTTAGCGATTTTTTTTAAACCTTTGTAAAATTTCGATATTGGAGTTGCTAGCCGATCCCCAGAGTTCTATTCCGTACGTCCAGATTGGTTTTACTATAACTTTGTAAACAAATATTTTGTTACTAAGGGATAAGTTTGATCGTTTTCCTAAGAGTAGATAGTCTTTTAATCTCAATGGTGGCTGCCTTTTCTTGGTCTTAATGTGTTTGGCCCAGGTAAGCCTTTTGTCTAGATGTAGCCCAAGGTCTTTTATTGTTTGGCAATGGTTTACTTTCCGTGTACACTGGGACATAATCGCCCTTCCGAAGAGTGAAAGTCACTTGAACTGACTTAGTTATACTAGATTGAATTCTCAATTTTTTCAGCTAAAGATCAATTTTATTCAATTGGACAAGGATCCAACGCAGGCATCTCAGAAATTTGTAATTTCTGAGATGCCTGCGTTGGATCTTTGTCACTCGCAAGGCATGCAGTTAACTCGTCATCAGCATTAGGCCAGTCTGCAGTAAAGATCGAGTAGAGTACGGGCCCGAGCACAGAGCCTTGTGGGACTGAGGCCTTCATTTCATAAAGATTAGACAGTTCTTCCTCATACTTAACTTGAAATTTTCTTTGGTGTAAGTAAGATTTTAATATCATATAAAAAGAGTAAGGTAGAGGAGATTTAATTTTATAAAAATGTCCCTTGTGCCAGACCAAGTCGAATGCCTGATGGATATCCAGGAACACCGCAGAACAGTATTCTTTATTTTCCAAAGACTGTCTCATTTTATGGACCTCTACGCACGTCTTGGTCTACAGTTGCGTGCTTTTCACAGAAAACAAATTGATGGTCTGGTATTATCACATTCTCGTGCAATTTCTTATTGCCCTTGTCAGTTCTTTCGGCATGACCAGTTTGAGTAAAGATGATAGTTGTTGATCGCCATTAAGATAATTATCGACTTCCACTTCAAAATCGGTCATCGGCGACACATTCAGAGCGAAAACCTCAGAAAGGGTTCGTGCAAAAAGCTCCGCCTTTTCACTTGCTTTTCTGGCCCAAGATCCAGTAGGTAGGTTGCCTGTGCGGGGGTAGAAAATTTTGTGGTCGTTTGAAATTTTTGGTTATCTTCCACAATCTTATTTTCGAACTGAAAATGTTGAGAGTTTTTCTTGAAACAAGATATTTTGGTTATCATGAATGAGCCTTCAGTTCTCTTGCAGCTTTATTAAAATCCCTTCCGTCCTCTTCCGATCTACTCAAATGAAGTTGCCTTCGCAATCTTCATTTAGTCTCCAGTTTACGCCTTATCTTTAGGAGTATATTATTTGGACAGTGTCCAGCGTAGAGGTAGCACACCATGCTGCTATTTGTATAAGACTAGTTATGTAGAATGGGCAGAATGTATATCTTCTTTAGTTTTCAGTTTCACTTATAGATTACCTTCTTCTTCTTCTAGGTAGTCCGCAAATAAGTCCCAGTCAGTTTTTCGATTACACAGGGTTAGTTTTGGCTCTCTCTGGATTGCTGTAACACTAAGTATAGCAATAACTGGGGAGTGGTCAGATAGTGACATATTTAAAACATTATTCTCTATCATCTTCAAACAATTGACAGAAACAGGATGATATATGTTTTTATTCGTTTAGCGCTAAACTTATTTAGTGACTTATGGTGCAAGTGTGCCTAGATATAAATTGCCCAATCACTATCTTTAAGATAAGTAACACTATCGTACACTTAAGTTTACATAATCTTCCTGCTGATTTAATTATGATGGTGTTACTTAAAAGAAGGTACATAAATACTTATGCGACACCAATAAAGTAAATATTTCATCAATTTATATTTCCTTTAAATGTAGAAACGCGAATGAATCGTACTTTGCCCGATTTCTACACGTTTTCTAGAATTTCTAATTTGAAGATGGGGCACATATTTTACATAATTATATTACTGGTATCGAAATTTAGAATATGCGATGGCTATAAAGTTTGTTCTTTAGTAACGTTGGAATCTTAACATATTCACATAAATACAGAAAATCATATTTTTCCAGTTTAATCATGATCATCTTCCACAGAATGCGAAAACTCAGAACTTATAGGGAGAGTTTTTTTGTTTAAACCTACGCCTTTTTCCCCTGTTTTCCACAATCTTGTAAACCAAAAAAGACCAAAAGAGAGGCCTCAGGGTCTTGAAAAAGTGACATTCCTTCAGCGATAACGATGATGCAATAGTCAAAATTGTTATGGATTGTCATAAAAAAGAAAAGCTTATTAAATTCCAATTCTGTTGAAAGTCGTAGTAGAAATACCATAGAAATACGAACCGGTTTGAGAGCGATTGCCCTCTGCACAAAATGAATTCCTAATTTTTTTTAAACGACATGCTTTCATCCATCTATTTAGTCAAGAATTTTTCTTTTGCTATTTTTAATTTCAAACCTTTAATAAGTCAAAAATTTAAGATCTTTGATGAACTGTTTGTTTCTTAAACTGTTTACTGCTAAGAAACTTAATTAACTTTATTCTTAACAAAACATAAACACAAATATTTACCGTTCCCTGCCAGCATACGTCCCAGCTTTGCCCTTCAGCCGTTTACCCTTCTTGTTCTTTCTCCCAAACAACTTGCTCGTCACCCGACTATAAGGCGGGGTTGCATGGTTTAGTGTCATCACACTTTAACGAAGCCCAATCAACCAACCAAACGCCAAAAAAAACTCAAAATATTTCGATCAAAATTTTGAATCAACACAAAATCGAGAGAAAAGCAGTCACCTCATTACACAATGTCACTGTTACACACTCATAATATTTACAAGTTTCGTAAATAAAAGCTGTTTATTATTTAAATTCGATTTTCGAACGCGACGTTTTTTAGTGCGCGGGCGCCGACCGCGGTTGCTTCAATCTTACTGGTGAGCTTAAAGGCTTGTGCGCGATTTCGACGAGAAAACAGCGAAAGTACCCATTGTGTGCCGAGTTTATTGATCGATCAATGTGTGCTAGTATTGTGTATAGATCAGTCTGTGTATGTTACTTTAGAACATCGTCAGCTTTGCATAGAGTGAAGTACTATTTCAACAGCAGAATTATTATGCGATAAACACTCGCTTTGCTACTAAAAAGGATGGGTAAGAATTTTGCATAAAACTTAGTTTTATTGACCTTCAATGTAGGTATTTAAACGAAACTAATGTAACGACATGACTATTTCCTAGTGAACAGTAGCACGGGAAATTAGTTATTATCTATCTGCCACGCTTTTCTCTTTGATGATTAAGTGTAGGTAGTAATAATATCGTAAGACTACTTCGAACGCATTGATCGTTAAGTCATTCTACGGTAGTTATTATAGTAATAGTCGATTTATTTGCCAGAATATTGTTACAGAGATGTTACATAATTTTTACAGTTCATAATATTCTGATGTCAAAAGGATTGAATTAAGTCAAAGAGATAATACGAAGAGAATAATACAGATAATTCCTAATATTTAAGTCTACTTTTCATTCATAAAACCATTAGTCGAGTAATAGCATTTACTTGTGAGATAATTGAATAATTTACATTTAAATGTCCCAAAGTTAAGAGTTTTAAAACAATCTGGTAGTTTATTATAAACTTTGGTCGCCATACAAAATACATTATTAGAAAATAGTTTATACACGAAGCATGTGAACTCTGCGGCTAAGTCTAGATACAAGATCATTATGCAGATCAAATTCATGTTTATTTTGGTACAAAAAAATACATATTTCAAAAATATATATCCCTATGAAAGAAAGGCAGGAGATCAGTACAGACAGGTAAGACTAGGTAATTTATAATTGCATTGCGTGGCTGAGATGATACTCTTTCTAATAACAAAAATGTCCAAATGGGAATATTAGAAATATATTATTATATAATTATTATTAGTATATTTTACATTATTAGAGTCAATAAGACTATCGGTATATCGTGATATACAATCAGTTGTGTTAAAAAACTTTGGGCTAGATTATGTTATTTAGATGGGGCTCGTGGTTAAGTTTAAAACATGCTTGCCAGTCTGTGGATCTCTTTGTGGCTTGGAAAGCACGCGAAGCCATAGGTCCCAGCTGTTATTTGTAGATTTTTGACAGTCGTTACGGGTGGTCAGAAAGCCGAAAGTCTGACAACCAGTTTTACCAAGGGGTATCGTAATTACCCATTAACCGGGTTGTGGAGGTCCGATAGGCAGTCGCTCCATGTAAAATACTGGTCAGTATTCAGCTGCATTCGGTTAGACTGAAAGCTGACCCCAACATAGTTGAGTTATGGCTAGTGATCGATCAAGACTGATACGAGAGAAAATTAATAATCAAAGACTATATTTGCATTAAATGTTATTGATTTAGCTATTAATTTTTGACTAAAAATAGGAAATGTGCGATGCTATGAATAAATGAATTTAAAATCCTAAAATGTAGACGCTTCGAGCTCTAGACGCCAAGAATAAGGAAGTTGTAACAACTAAGATGCTTATGATCAAAAATGAACTTCCTTAATAGGAGGTTTTCTAACAAATTAAGTAGATAACTTAGAGAAAGAATTACATAACTATCTTGTTCATTTGACTGTGCTTTCCCACATATGTGACTCTAAAACCTGTTCTTAGGAATGTCTGTTTCATCTCATATTATTTTTGATTGAATTTCGAACCTCATAATTTCAAGTTTCTACACTATCTATGTTTTGTTAGATTTTAACTGACTTCAAAAAAAGAAGGAGGTTCCCAATTCGACTGTATTTTTTTAAAATGTTTGTTAGCTTAGAACTTTTTTTCTGGGTGAACAGATTTGGATTAGTCTTTTTTTATTTGAAAGAAAAAAAGAAAAGTGTTTTATTTGGGACTCGCACAGGAAATACAAAGAGCAAAAATAAAATAAGAATTATAAAAAAGGATCATTTAAAACTAACAAAATTAACAATCATAAAAATAAGAAAAACAAAAATAAACAAGTAAAAATCCTGTGCGAGGCCAAAAACGCTCCTATCTCAGCATAATGCTGCGATATTAAAGCTGATGGGATTTGAAAGCTGGTGCTTCACATGTGGTCCCATTAAAATTTTCTGAAGTTCTGACTAGTAGTTTTTGTGTCAATATTGCGTATTTTTCCACTTAGTTTATATTGATGATGTTTTAATAATTTCCTGTCACTGTTATTTACATATCAAGTAGTGGTATACGAATTTGTGTGGGGTAGGTACCACATCTAAAAAGTAAAAAATATAAACTTTTTTACAAAAAAAACAACAGACTTCCAAAAAAAACACTAATAAACGTGAAAAATAACTTTAATTTCGGAAGTCGCTGGCCAAAAACGAAAATACAAAACCAAAGACTCCGACTTCCGAAACGAAAGTAATTTTTTACGTTTTTTAGTGTTTTTTTGGAAGTCGGTTGTATTTTTGTAAAAAAGATTTTTATGCTCGTTTTTTTTTTGTTTGTATTTCCCGTGCGTGTCCCAAATATTTTTTTTCTTTCTTCCGTTTTTATTTACCAGGTGTTCGTTGGCCCCGTAATCAGCTGTAGTTATTTGCGAGTTTAAATAATCTTTTTGTATTTTTGTTTTATCGTCATTACATTCGATACCGATATCCATCAACACCAAGGTTTCGCCAGCTAATTTAATTTGATATAGAAATATATATATTTTCTAGCGATTTTGTTTGGGACTGACTATAACCCACCCGTGTTCCTTCAGTTGCCTGTGCGCCAGGGCCACGGTAACTCTAAGATTTCTCATAATGATTTCAAACTAATATGCAGAAACTAAAGAAAAATCTATGCAACAGATTTTGCAATCAAAAGCTATGTAATACATAACGAAAGTCGCTCCTATTACACAGTAACGAGTGCATGTGAATTATGTGTATGGTATAATTATTTCGTCTAGCGTTAATTACGTATCGAAGTGTCATTTCTATTTTCATTTGTCGGTGCAAGTGAAAAGCGTTTCGCGAGAATACGAATTTTCAAGATGGCGTTATCTTACGAAACAGTCAAGACAGGCAATTTCCATACTTTTTAGATCGTTTTTACTACTTTTTAGACCTAAATTTTTTACCAAAAATTACCTAAATTTTTGACATTTGATTCTCGCTGAGATGAGACTGCGAATACAGTCCGTTCACAGTTATTTTACCTGTGTCTGTTACCTTTTCACGCTTACTCCTGAACCGATCTGTACACAGATTGACGTTAAGTAGCCAGGCCCTGCAGTCTCGACATTAGATAGCGACAAAAATCTGTCGCTAAGTCGTATCGATGTCAAATTCCTTTAATAGATTTTCAACTTTATTTCCAAAGCATAAGGTTGAAAATCTATTAGTGAAATTTGACATCGATTGGACTTAACGACCGATTTTTGTCGGTATCTATGTCGAGACTGCAGGCCCTGGGACCACCGGGGTAATTACGTAACACACTAACAGTAGGAATGGGTTTCATTTTGACAGTCCCACAACATTCATTGCGTTATTTACGTTGTAGAGCAGACATATTTGTCGAACGTATGAAGCAATGGATTAGCAATAGGCTTTAAAATTATTCAGATTGTGATAGATAGTGTGTTACGTAATTAGGGTGCTGGAGAAGGACATAGGCTACTATTGTCATCTTTGCCTACTTATGTGTAAAGGATGATATGGCAAGAAAGAGAATTACTACCAAGATGACGACTGATCTATACATCTATATAAATAAATAAAATTAAAGTGTCTGTAATGTCAACGTAACAACTTTTTACTAAATGCATATGGCAGTATATACAAAAAGTCTGTTCCTTCTAATCTCCGAAACGGCTGGACCGCTTTAGAAGAAATTTGGTATGGGGATACTTTGAACCCGGAAAAAGGACATAGGCTACTTTTTATCAACATACCACGCGGGCGAAGCCGAAAGCTAATTAAGAAATATAGAAAAAGATGAGATGTTGCGCCGACCCCAAATAAATGTATTTATTTATTTATTTTATATTATTTATTTTATAAATTGGGATAACGGCAAGAGAATCATGATGATGCCAACTTTATGCTTATGGTATGGAATACCGAATACAGTACGGTTATTATTTATTATTTATTTTATTTATCAAAAACAAAGTTTACAAACAATCTTAACTTAAGAACTATGCTCCACAAAACCGGGAAACTGTGGGAACAGAACAAACAGTATTACAAATAAGGTATATTAGTGCGGACACTTAATTTTCACTTATTGTACTTATAAAGTAACAACGATATATATATATATATACTAACTATATTTGCACAATAAAATATATAATACTTTAATATAATATAATATAATGCTTTAATACGGTTTCACAGAAAAATGATGCCATTGCGTCATACGATTCACAATCGCAATCATTTCCACCGTCCATCAATGCTCATTGTATACCAAATGTTTTTAAAACATAATTTTGTCTGTGAAAGCATTACGCAATTAATTAATAAATATTATGGAAATAGCGTCATGGTATTTATTTTTTTATCCGTTTACCAATAACAGGGCTTTAAAGGTAAGCGCATATTACATCCAATCGGGCGGCATTGAATTTAAATACAAAAAGTGCGGGGCGGTCCGCCTGTAGTGTGCTATGGTTCATAAAAAATGTATGAAGTGATGTAGGAGGGTTTTTGCGTTACAATTCGGCCCCCAAATGTGTTTTAGCTTTGAAAGGTCACATGATCATCCATACAAGGTAAACTTTAAGATGGAAATTACCATCTTTAGAATTTACTATATTCTACTATTCTTTTCAGAATTTACTTTATGGCAAAAACACGGTATAATTTCACCAGAATCGAGCTAATCGCTCACTTTTACCAGTTCTTTTTTTCACTTCCATTTTTCACATTATAATTTAACTAAACTTACTCTCTATAGAAAAAAAACCCTCCAAGTGTGAGTCGGACTCGCGCACTAAGCGTTTCGTGCCATAAAAACTATCAATCAATTACGTTGACCTTATTATTTACAATGATAGAGGCATTGAAATACGAATCTGTGATCACTGGCGACCTTTAAGAGCCCTTTTATAAAAACGCGAAAGATATCCGATGTTCGGCATTTTTAGCGTCCAAAATTTCTGTAATGGTCGAGTTGTTAAAATTTTTGTATTTTATTCGTAATTTTTACATTCTCACTCCAGAAACTAGGTATTACTGTTACATTTTTTTTTTATCTCACGAAGCGACACGCGCTTTACTTGTGGTTACCGTGAAATATGCCAACTTTGCCAATCAAAGTATCTTTGCCCTAAAAGCAATTTACAATCAAAGCCGCTAGATTTGCTTATAAATTGCTTTTAGGGCAAAGATACCTTGATTGGCAAAGTTGGCATATTTCACTGTACCAAGTACACAAACATTCTGTGAATTTGTGTGTAAGCGCAGGAACTCTCGGTACCGTCCCATCCGAGGCAAAGTCGAAAATGTATGTGTGTGTGTTATGCACTGACGCTACTCGTCTTCACGCTCACATTCATAGCGTGTTTACACACTTGGTTAACACAAGTAAAACGCGAGCTGCTTCATGAGGTAAAAATACTATAACACCCTTTTGGTACCACACCCTAAAACTCACTACCACTCATAACTTGGACTGGATCACAAACAGTGCGTTTCACCGGAACGTGACTCCGTCCAAACATGACAAGCGCTTTACGAACACTTTCGCTCAAACCGCCGAATATTGACACTTTAATACGTAATAACGTTGAGAAGCGTAAAATCGTAACTGTTACATATTAATGCTGTTAGATCCTGAGGTAGTAAGTTGTTGAGGTATGTATGAGTAACAGGTTATTTTTTGTCGTGTTACATGGTTACGTTTGGGGGCTTTTGTTTTTTTTTTGGTTCTTTTTGGTTTTATCTGTTTATTTTTTGTTGTTGTTGGGCCTGTCAGGCACACAAGGTTTGTAACAATTTAGTACATTCGGTGATACCTAGAAAAGGCCTTGACATTTTGCTACGAAGTAATGATTACGTAGACGGTTTTTTGTTAATCTGCCCTAATTTGACGATGTGATTCCAAAACAATGAACCTATAACTACATCTCTATCTAATTACTTAGATATTCCAGATTTGGTTCACTAATGTTTCACCCAAAACACCATTGAAATATTTCTAGTTTACAACTAACGTTTCTTATACTATTTATTTCATAAACAACTTATTTCGCAAATGTTTTATTTTATAAAGAGTCGCTTTACAAACATTTATTTGGCAAATGCTTCTCTTTACAAATGTTTCGGATGATATTTAATCGTTATATATTTTTCATTTAATATTAAGATTCTTTTGGAAAAATCACATTTATACTAAATATCATTTTATAACCTTTTTTTTTAAACCAGTGACACAATATTTGAAATGATTATGGAATATGGAGCAGAAAATAACATAGATATTAAGCAAAGATTAGATTTTTTTAAAGCGGCTATCTTAAGCTTGCGATCACATTTTGAAAACGTAATCCTACATGGTTGCAATTTCCATTTGGGCCAAATAATTTACTGGCAAATCCTGAAGTTCTTTAAATCTACTAAAGTATTTTTTTTCTATACAGGAAGAAATTGTAACCAGCTCGCAAACTGCGGCCATTAATTCAGCGTATGATTCTAGAACCCCTAGCGAAGAAATTTTCGGTCGGTTACAAAAAATATAAATTTTTGTTCCATACATTTTGACTGCGCAGATATTGCACTTTTCTATGAAACAGCAGATTTTTTTATAACCCACGAAAAATTGCTATGCTAGGTGGTCTAGAATCATATGCCGATTTTATGTCCACAGTTTGCGCACTGGTTCAAATTTACCACATTTTAAAACCAATACCAAAACAAGTTTGAAAAAATCAGATAGTCAGGTTCAGTAAAATTAAAATGCTTTGAGTGACGAACTAAGTTTCCGAAAACATAATAAATGTTCCGAAAATCCTAAACCTAGACGGTCGACGTCAGTGGCATCCCGAGGTTCGGTTGGTTAGGTTCCTTTAAACCCTTTAGACAGAAATAGGAGCCCCGCGAAGCGGGGCTCCGTCGACCAGCTTATTAACCCTAACCCTATATTTAGATTACCCTAGATTTCGGTAAAACGCAATTTAAATAAAACTTTGTGTAGCTTTTTTTTTTTTTTTTTTTGGGTGGGAAATCATCAAATGACCTCTCCCGCTCTGGGCGGAGCGGAAGGGCGTGTCAGACTCTTACTGACTAAAACCCACCCGTGTTCCTTCAGTTGCCTGTGCGCCAGGGCCACGGTAACTCTTTCGAACAATCCGCGACCCCGGCAGGCATCGGTCCTATCGGACCCCGTCAATGGTGCTGACATCTCTTTGAGGCGCGCGTGGAACACGACGCGCCGTCGACCCGGGCCTGGTCCTTACCGGACGGCGAGCTGCCCATTGCCCGCCGTCCGCAAGCCCGCGCCTACGGTGGCCGGGAGTCGGCAATCGACTCCCGACGCCCAGGGTGTCTCCTCCTCCTGCGGCGGCTAGGAGCGCGAGGGCGCAGATAATGCCTCTCCCTTTCGCGCTCCGCCTCCTCCTTCGCTAGCATTACTGCTTCGCAGAAGGAGGTGACGGCTTCCCATTCCCTCTCGCTCCGTACCATGGCCTGAACCAGGGCCGGACGCGAGAGGTCGCCGCCGCCGATCGCCGCCACGAGGACACGGCGGTGCCCCGCCCAAGCCGGGCAGACCTCCACCGTATGCTCCACCGTGTCCTCCGGTCGATCCACGCAATGGTAACACCCGGGCGTTTCCTCCCGCCTTATTCGAAACAGGAACCTCCCGAAACAGCCATGTCCGGTGAGGACCTGCGTCAGGCGGAAGGTGAGGACGCCGTGGCGCCTCTCAAGCCACTCCTCAAAGAGGGGTCTTACCGCCGCAATTGTGGCGTGCCCTGAACTTTGTGTAGCTGAGTGTACAAAAAGTCACGCTTTGGTATTCGTTAGTAATAGATTTTTTATTTAAAAAAATGTGGTACTCGTTGGGAATAGAAAATAAATTCGGAAATAAACTAATACCAAATGGTATTAGCTCTTGATATTGGATGGGAATAGATCAAATTAAATGACTAACGAACTTAATGCCTATTTTTTGCCTATTTCATGGGTTTCATTTTTAGGAAATTGCGTAATAGTAAGTCATTATGTCAAACGTTTTTATTCCAAACGTTGTTTTATGCGACAAAATGAAAAAAAAAATGAATTGTTTGTCAAATAATACGTTATCAAAAAAAAGTTTATCAGATAATTATTTTAAGTGAATTATTTGGCAAACTTGTTGTTGCATAATGATGACATAACAAATCATGATTTTGCCAATCGTTGCTGATCAAGTAAAAATTTGTAAATTAATTTTTGGTGAACTGACAGGACACCTCCTCAATTACATTAATAAATAATAATAAATTTTTATTCAAAAAATTACAAGGTATAAAAATAAGTACAGTTTTGCTTAAATGTAAATTATATTCCTAAGACTTACGTGCCTGAACTAGGTAATCCTGTGTTTCAGGCGAAAAGTACTAAGACAGTATTGTAAAAAAAAAATAATAAATAATCTAAAAGTTGTCAATAGACAAATATAATTATGGTCAGTAGCTCTTAGTTTCTAAATTTGATTAATACTTATTGTAGTATACATACATATTTACTTTAACACAGTTAATAAGTTCTCTGTATCTTCGTAAGACATCCTCTGGAGAGCTTCCTTGAGAATTCTCTTACAATTTGTGTAGTTCAGGGAGAAAATGTTTGCTTTCAAGTTTAGTCTGTTATAGAGGAGAGGACCGAGGTACAGGTAAAATTTGGATACAAAAGCATGTTTAGTTGTATTTTGTGGGCAGACTATGTCTTTACGTCTTTTATTAGAATATTTAGTGCTGTAGGGTAGAGCTGTGTGTTGTTTTAATACAATGCCCATTATAAATAGTTGCCGAACTGTTAATACTTCGCAAGATTTGTATAGCAGGTTGGTAGGAAAAAGGAAAGGGCGGAAAGTAGACACTTTGAGAATCGCCCTCTGAGCTCTCTCGATGGTTAGTAACCTTGTTTTACCCGCTCCACCCCATGTGGTAATACAGTAAGTTAATATCGATTGACATAGAGCAAAGTAAACTTGTCGAACTATTTTAGGGTCAGCAATATAGCGTAACTTTTTAAAAACAAATATCAACTTGCGAATTCTATTATTTAAAACTTCTATATGTTGTTTGAACGAAAGTGTTTCATCTATTATAACACCAAGGTATTTTGTTATATTTGCCACTTTAATGCTGGGACAAACACATTGGTTATCTGTGGGAACTGCGCAATAATGAGCATATAATGTTGTGGTCCTAGTTGGTGTTTGCTTGCGCATCGAAAACTTAGTGTAATTTGTCTTGTTTGCATTTAATGTTAGTGAATTAAGTTGAAGCCATTTATTAACAACATTGAATCCGTGTTGCGCAAACTTGTAGACATTTTCTTCTGAGTCAGACGAAAAAAGAAGGGCAGTGTCATCAGCATAAGAAACAATTTGGCCGTGATTTAGATTTAGATTACAAAGATCATTTATGTATATCAAAAACAACGTAGGCCCTAAAATACTTCCTTGGGGAACTCCGAAGGACGTGTTTTTTTCATAATCGCTGAGAACATTGCCAATCCTTACACATTGGGTACGGTCCTCTAGATAGCTCTTAAAAAGGTTTAGCTGGGTGCCTCTGATACCAATGGCTTCAAGCTTGCGCAACAGAATAGGAATAGAAACCGTATCAAAAGCTTTGGCGAGGTCCAGGAAGATTCCTACGGTGTGGTTACCTTTATCAAGTTCTTGTGCTAGATAGTCGGTCAGATGATGGACGGCATCGTCTGTTGACATTTTAGGCCTAAATCCAAACTGCCGTTTAGATAAAATTAACTTATCCTCCAAGTATTTGTAAAGCCTCTTATTTATAATTTTTTCTAATATTTTAGACATAGAAGGCAGTAAGGAAATAGGTCTATAATTTGTCACTTGATCTTTACTGCCTGATTTATAAACAGGGACAACAACAGCTTTTTTTAGGCACTCTGGAAAAATACCTGTAGATAAACATTTTTGGAAAATATAAGTTAATGGCGGTACTAAAATACGCCTGAATTGTTTAATTATTTTATTTGGTATGTTATCCCAGCCAACCGCACAGTCGTCCTTTAAACTCATAATTATCGTTTCTACTTCAGTCTCGTCAGTGTCTAGCAACGCAAAGGATGATAAAATAGTGCTTCACGTAAATGGTGTGCTTGTTAGATATTGTGATTGGCCCTGTACTTTCTCAGCCAAACACTTTCCAACGTTAACAAAAAAATTATTTGCTATGTTGGCAGATGTTAGTGGTGATGAGTGTGCTTGTAATAAATCTGATGATGACTGATTTTGTTTCAAGTTATACGTTACACTTTTAATAAAATTCCAGATTTTTTTACTATTAGTACCAGCCTTTTCTAGCGCAATTTTATCGTAGTTGCTTTTTACTTTTTTTAGAAGATCATTACAAAAGTTACGATATCGTTTGTACGACTGCTGCAAAATTAAATTATCGGGATTTGATTTGGCTTTCATATGCAATTTATCCCTATTTTTCATACAGCGAATGAGACCTGTCGTGACCCATGGTTTTATGTTATAGTTTTTATTATTTTGCCGAGATATGACCGTGTTCTTCTGAATTGCATGTTGTACATTTTTGATTAGGTACAACATACAAAACTGCGGATCAGCGGAAAAGTAGACTGGGTCAAAGTCGATATTACGTAAGTCTTCTTCAAGTTTATTTACATTTAGACTAGAAATGGTGCGAGTGACTACTTTTGGTAATTTACAATTTAAAATAAGTAGGGTAGCACTGTGATCAGTTATTGTTGAATTAGTTACAAGGGTTAGTGCAGGGAAATTCGACTTGAGTATTGTATGGTCCAAACAGGAGCCACTTTGATGTGTAGGAAGCGTGTGAGCAGGAAGCATACCATGGAAGGCGCATAGGTTAAGGTATTCCTCGGCAGATGCGTCAGCACTTTCTGGAATAATATTGATGTTGATATCCCCAATTAAAATTGTATTTTTGAAGGATGACAGGTTTTGCAAGATGTCATTTAGAGAGTCTGTGAAATTGTTTATATTTCTAAAAGAGGGGGGTCGATATAAGGCAAGTATCGCTAAATCTGACCCAATTTTAATTAATAATCTATTACAGTCGTGCATATTAGGTTCCTCGACAGACACATTGAGATGATTTCTTGCATAAACTATCACCCCATCGTTCTGATTGTAGTTTATATTACTTTTATACATATTATATCCCGGAATTAGTGGTATGTTATATTTTTTGGAAAGCCAACATTCGGTTAAGACAATAACGTCACAGTTTATGTCGAGACGTTGTAGAAAAATGCTAAAGTTGTCGAAATTCTTAAAAATACTGCGAATATTTTGGGTTAGTATGGTTAGTGGACTAGTGTGGGAGGAAAGATATTGCTTACAGTGTTCAACGTCACAAACATGGGATTCAGATACAGAGAAATTATCTATGTCATTAATTAAATTATTAATCATAATTATAACTATAAAAACAGTAACAAGGACCAGAAAAATACGTAATTAGCGGCGCTCTTAGGCGCCTCCATAATCAACAGAATTTATGTACCTCTTTTCAGCCATTATTTTCGCTGGACAGTCAGCAGCGCTTGTCTTGTGATTGCTCGGCTTTTTGAAGTGTAAGCAAGTAGCGCATTTTGGTTCCTCAGACTTCTTCGTGCATTCCTTAATGGAGTGACCCTGATCACCACAGTGGCCACAGGTATAGGTGGTCTCCCGACAAGATTTAGCCGCATGTCCGTACTGCTGGCACTTATAGCAGCGTGTGACTAGAGTAAAGTCTCTCACAGGGCATGACGACCAATTTACAAACACCCTGTCTTTAGATATCAGAGCTTTGCGTATGTCTGCAGATACTTCTAATATATAATTGCAAGTTTCAGCGTCCTTCTTCCCTGATTTATGGCTTAACTTAATGGTGCTCAAAAAGGTCTCGAGGCTGCAATCTTGAAGGGTTTCGGCTAGATTTTGGTGGAACAAACAAGTAAAAACTTCCATTTCTTGCATGGATGAGGGCACTCCGATAACTACTACTCTAGGCTTCCTTTTTGGGGGTTCGTCTACTGTAAGGCCTGAATTTGAAAGCTGCATCGATTTTTTCACCTTCTCAATGTCGTCCTTTGTTTCAGTGCTGATAATGACACCGCCATTTTTCGTCTTACGTAGTCCTCTTACCTGAAGTTTCATTTGCTCGGGGCATATAATTTTTTGGACAAGCGTTTTGGTCTCCTCACTCGACTTCAGTTTGTCGTTAGGGTATATGGCTACTGAGCTTAAATTTGTCGGCTGTATAAAATTATTGGTACCTTTTTTAACCATGTCAGCAAAAGAAGTCTCCGTAACTGGTTTAGTTGAAGCCCTGATTGACAGCTTAAGGTCTTGCAGTTGCTGCGACAGATCAATTTGGTCTTCGAGTGTTTGGACTGTGGAGTGGGTCTGGACGGCTCTCATCTTAAGGGACTGATACTGAACGGCCATCTGCGATGTGCCGTGACCAATTTTACGGCATAGGGTACTTATACGCAGTTTTTGCTCCATATTTAATTTGCCCTCTGATGAAATAGTGCACACTTCATTAAGGCACTGCTCAATGGACGTCATCCAGTTCTGGATTTCCGGCGTTGGTATGAGTTCCATCTTGACCTCTTCTCTTTTGCTGGGCGGTTGACGGTCAGGTGCGGGTGCGGGTACGGGGGAAAGTGGACCTGCAGACGCAGGTGCGGCACAGTCACTGGGACACTCAGGCACAGGTGTAGGAGGTGGGCTCCGAGCACATCTGCCACCCCGGCTGAAGGGACTGGTTTCCATTGTGATACAAGTTATTTACTTTATATCACTAAACACATCTTCACAGAAACGATTTGCACATATCATGCCTACGTATGACACAGTTTGCTTTACTACCGGCTATTTGGTAAAACCAGGTCACGAGTCAGCAAGTGATTATTTATTTATTTTAATAAAATCTTCGACACGTCTGTTCACAACAAAGATCTGAATCTGCACTCCATCTTGTTTCACTCCACATTGTTTTTACATAAGTTGTAAAAGAAAGTGTCCCCCTGACACAACTTTGTCTTAAAAGCGATTACAAAGTTAACTATATAACAACAATAGTGCACTAAACAGCTGTTTGCGTGTTAACTGACTGCCGTTTTTACCACCGTTTAACTATTAAACGGCGCTTTGTTAAATAGAAACTGACTATTAGGGTCAGAAACGTAGGAGATTATTCATTTTATTGTAATGAAGAGAGAATATCTTGTCACAATATAATCACATTTTTTTCTTGGCGACTATTGTTTCTGTTCGACGCTAGATGGCGCTGTAAGAAGTTTCCTATTGTTTTATAATGAAGGTTTGTAAAAAGTGTTTTATCAATGTGCAGTGTTTGTTTATAGTTCGTTTCAAGCTAATAACGTGTTAATTAATTTATGATACTCCAAGTGTCAGTAATTTATTGACTTTGCTGGTATTTTACAAAATTAAAATGTCTATTTAAAACATGCCACGTCCTCAATCATAGCAATAATGATTTAAAAATCCGTCTGCTGTCAACCTTACTATTGGTTAGGTGTCAATTTTCCTATATTTTTCCAGTTATTGAATAGATCATTTCAATAGCCTAGTCTCATTAATTGTCTCTAGCAGCTTTCAAAGAAGAATATCTTACGATATTGGCATAGACATAGCCTGCATGATATCCACTCATGATTCTATCATTATTCATTCAGTAACAATTTAACAAGTTTTACAGTTTCGTTCCATTAACTAATTCATGTATATTTAAATAATACCACTAGGTCACCGGCATTGGTACCTACGTACCGTGACCATGTTAATTGTAAATCAATTGTAAAGTATTTTGTGAGTTCAGACACCTGTAGGTACCTGAATTATACACAACTACTGGATGCTTGACTTGCATAGGTTTTTCATTAAAAGAGTAAGGGTTTAAATGGTTGAGTTGCATGGTGCTGATCCATGAGTCTTGTGAACGGAAGCCGTTGGCAGGGACTGGTCATCTCCTAGCTGGTACGGTTAATTTTAATTATTTCCATTTTGAATTGTGTTTTAGGGTTCTGTACCCAAAGGGTAAAAAGGGACTCTATTACTAAGACTTCGCTATCCGTCCGTCTGTCTGTCCGTCTGTCACCAGGCTGTATCTCATGAACCGTGATAGTTAGACCGTTGAAATTTTTACAGATGATGTATTTCTATTGCCGCTATAACAACAAATACTAAAAAACAGAATAAAATAAATATTTGAGGGGGCTCCCATAAAAACAGACATGATTTTTCTGCCGTTTTTATAGATATTGTTACGGAACCCTTCGTGCGCGAGTCCGACTCGCACTTGGCCGGTTTTTTTTTATCTTAGATGCTTTTAACGTGCACATATTACTACATTGTTCTCATATATATTTATCATTTCAACATTAATGATATAACCAATACTTTGTAACAATGTTCTGAATTAAGAGTGTCCATGAAGTTTCTTGCCCATTGATCTCCATAGGAACCTACTACGCTTTGGAATGTGTAACTATCTTCATCTGTATTCTGACTGTCCGACTCCTTGATAATTCAAAAGTGCCTGCATAACCATAAACATAATCAGCCTATACTGTTCCTACTGCTAGGACACAGGCCTCCTCTCTGTGAGAGGGAGTGGGCCGTAATCCACCACGTGGACCCAGTGCGGGTTGGTAGAAAGTGCACTTAATAGTTTTAATTGAAATAAATTCTTTCGGTTCCGAGTTTTTTTTTTTTGAGTTGTTAATTTTATCATTAGTCTTTAATAATAATGTGTAATTAAGACTCAACAAGGACCAAATAAAACCCCAATTGAAACATAATCAGCATAGAAAGTTCCCACTGCTGGGACACAGGCCTCCTCTCTTCGAAACGGAGTGGGCTGTAATCTACCACACGGGCCCAGTGCGGGTTGGTAGATGTCACATGTCTTCGAATTTTTGGTTCTAGAACATGCCGGTTTCCTTACGATGTTTTCCTTCACCGTTTTGAGAGCAGGGTGATGAAATTATTTACACAAAGAAAAGCGCCTGCCTGGGTTCGAACCCACAACCTACAACTCGTAAGTCGAGGCCGATACCACTGGGCAATCACTGCTACCCACTGAGCCACCATGCTCTAAACTGACAAAAATTGTTTGAATTCTGCTCATCCTCCTTTCAAAACAATATAGTTCCTCTAAAGCTGATTTTCTTAAACATAACTATCTCCATACACATCGACTAACATAGCAAAAAATCTAAACAAACATTGAACACATACGTAATACGTCTATTTCCTTGTCATATCACTTTCTCTAAGGAAATTGTGGAAATTATCTCGTCTACTTCGAGATCCGACAGGCGACGCTACGGGGAAGACGATTTATACGACAGTAATAATTTAATTGACATGAAAGTTTGTCATATTGATATGAAGATTGTATGTTATATGGTACTCTTAAGAACAGAGTTATGTATTCTATTGTTTTTGTTTAGACAGCGTTTGTAATCTTCAGAAAAAAAAAGGTTTGCGTAGGTAGATCAAGAAATGTAGCAGGCAAGCAATTGACTGGTGCGGTACGTGTCTCGATTCGATTCCGGAATAGATTTAATATTTGTAAGATCAATTGTGTTTGACCAAAAATGTTGTGATGACCCTGTGGCCTCGCCTCTTATGCACGACAACCTCGAGCATTAGAGGCGAAACACTGGAACTGGGGTTCAAATCCAAGCAAGGCAAATATGACTTTGAAATTTATAAGTGATTTCTAAGGTTTGGTCCAGCAAAATTTGAATAACTGCCATGCCAGCGACACGAAGAATGGTTACTGCTGCATATTACGGCGATTCCGTCAATGTAGTCCGTGAAATTCAAAATTTCTGTGAGTTCATCTTTGACATTACATACATCGGTGAAGGAAAAACGTGGTGAGGAAACCTGGAGAAATTCTAAGGGAGAGGCAAACTTTTAAGAAACCAGAGGTTACAAACGCAAACCAGATTATTTTGACTCTTTTCGAGGCATTGGTAGTGGAACCAGTAGACCTTCAACTACTAACCAACGCTTGAGAAAGGTATTTCGAGTTTCAAATAAAAATAAACATTAGTCCCATACAGATTAATATTTCGGATCTGCTGTGAGTATAGTGTGCAATCCATTATTTCAATAATTTCATGGAGTCTTGCCCATTGTTCTCTATTCGATACTACCTTCTGGAAGGGGCTACTAGAGTCAATTCTATTTTCTTGTAAATTTTGACAGTCAGGAGATCGTTTTATATGCCAAATTGAAATTTAAAATGATTTGACCTTGGCAAACCAATCCTAGTGTGAGAGCAATATTTGATTAGAAGAACAAAGTTAACAACACGATATTCTTGTTTCAATCAAAATAGAAATACAATAATAAATGCTAATTAATTAAAACCAATTCATTTGTAAAACGCAACACTAAAACAAAACGAGTTGCAGCGAGTTTCAGAACGGAACGAACCGTTACTATGGCGTGTGGCTATTGCCTCAGCTCATCATAATTATGTGCACTCCATTGAGCTAAATACTTTTAAAGCTTTAACATCAGCATAATGTATGATAACAGTCAGACCAAATCTGATTGAGGTGTGACTTATCGACTACAGGCTACTCTAACGGATAAACTCCACCTTTTTCGAAATGTTATAGTCTTTAGCATATGAGAGATAACTCAGGAATGTTCGATAAAATCTTTGATAAAATAACCAAAGGTACGGGTTTTTCGTTTTCGTTAGATGTCAAAAAACACGAGTAAAGGTTTGTAGTCATGGTGTTGACCACATGACGGGCTAAAAGTATCAGGCCGAGTCCTAACCGACGCGACAATAGTCGCGCGATTACGCGATCATCGTGCTCTTTTACATAAATGCGACGTAGTCGCGCGGTCAGTCAAGTCGCGTTTGTACGTCAACATTTAAACAAAGGATCGCGTCGCGTACTCGCGCGACATTCGCTGTTGGTTAGGACGCGGGATCATACTCATCCTCCTTACCTTCAAACATCAGGTTAGTTAAGTAAGTACCTACAAAAACTGTAGACCAAAAAAGTCGAATGGACCAGAAGGTATCCAAGGACAACATGATTCAAACTGATAATTAATACAAAAATAAAAAAAAGTCAAAAGAACCCACCTGATGGTACTTGCAGGTACCGTCTTGGAGTACTTCAGCCTTGTAGAAGCGGACCTGGCAGGTCTCTCCCTCCTCGGGCACGTCGCCATCTTTGTTTTTATGACGTCACAGCTTTCCATCACTCAATGCATAGTTCGTTCGTTTTCGTTTGAATTATTGTAAAACTTTTTCGTTTAAAAAAGTTCTGCGTATGTTTTGTTGTTTTAATATTTTATACGTTTTTTTATAAAGCGTATGTTCAGCTGTAGCTGTTTATAAAGAAACGAGTCAGTAGAGATTTTTTTGTACAAAAGTATTTTTTTAAATAAGTAAAGGTGTTCGGTGTTCACCAGAATGTAATAGATATACACCAGGTTTTTTAATTGAGAAATTGAAGGTGAAAACTGTTGCAACTCTACTTAAGCATTCCTTAGGCATAAGTTTGTTGTTTTACCATAAGTAATGCTAAATAAGAGTTTCACGAACTCTCAACTTCAAATTCTCAATTCAGGAACCGGGTGATAGTCTTTTCTAGAGAAGATGACGATTTTATCTTTTTTATGTTCTGGGCATATAACAACCTTACGTTAAGATTTACGTTTTGACACAAATTGAAGACTCAACAAGCATAGAGCGGAGAAGAAAAAGCCAGACAATAAAAACAAATTCTGTACAGCAGAGAAAGAATACCTACATATAAAATGAAGATGTAAAAAAAATACAGCAGGAGGCATTTTAATTAAGACGCTCTAGTCGTAAAATGGAAAGCAGCAAGTATCATGAATCTGAATAAAATATAACCAAGAAATTTTAATTAATTACGCAGAATTTATTCTGCAAGACATGTTTACAACCCCATTCGTTTTGCTGGCTAAATGAGAATAAATCTGTCACAGTAAAATGTATTTACTAAAGTCTGTCTTTAAATTTAGAACCGAGAAGAAACGAATATCGGAATACTATATTATATTAGGTAAGTAAATCTTTCTAAAATACAGAATAAACTTATGCCCGTTTCAACTAACACTAGACGACACCTTAATGAAGGCTTCAATAAAAGTGCGCTGTTGAATTTTCAACACTCGGCTCAGCGCCGTAAGTTGAAAATCCAACAGTGTATTTTTATTTAGGCATTCCTAGCTATCGCCTAGAGTAAGTGAAAACGGGCGTAAAAGTTTAAAATAAATAAACTCTTAATCAATTGAAGCAATGACAGACCTTACTTTTCTAGTTACATTCCATTAAAACCCTCAAAAGTCACAGATTCCTACGAAAAGGTATCTCTTATCTAAAAAAGTAAAATTATCTTCATGCTCTTTATTCTTACAAAGCATAATCTCCCCATGCATCGTAAAACTCATAATTAAGTCCATCTTCAATAAATAATGCAGAGAAAAAAAAACCATTGTACCAGAAACGCGAAACCGGTAATTACCCCTGCCAAATTATCGGCTCTCGAAAAATAGTTTACTTTTTTCTCATTGACAGCTTACCCGTCTACTATAACTGGCAACACGAAAGTATTACTCTTACGATACGCGCATTTCATCACGCGATTACTCTGACAAGACACATAGGTATATCAACGGAATTGTTGCTTGTATAGTCTGTGGTCGAGAGAATCGGAATTTTGATCTGTCAGATTTCGCGGTTTAAGTTTGAATTCGGGATGACAGCTGTTCGAATTTCGATTAATGTTGTTTTGTAAATGGAATGCTTTTAGGTAAATCAAACATTGTAAAAGGATTTGCTGACAGATTGTCAAACTCGTGCTAACTGCTATGATTCACCCACTGAACTACATTGCTACAAGGTTATTTTGGCGAGTGGCCAAAATCAGAACTTACGCCACCATCTTGTTTTGCATACACAATGACAGTGACAATTTCACAAATGTCAATTCCAACAACGCCCTCCTGTCAATGTCATTCAGGCGCCAAAAGATCCTTGTAACACTCTAACAACAGCCAATCAAATCATTTGACATAAGTTGACAATCTGTTATGTATTCATGTATGTATGTTGTTATGTATTCATCTAGTATGTCTTGTTAATATCAATGAGAAGAAAGTGATTAACATTTATTTATGCAATCGGAAATAAAAAAAATTATGTAAGTTCAGCGTCATTACTCCGCTTATTAGCACATTTACTAAATAAAATATTTATATATGTAAATATTTACTAAGATAAAACCAGAGTGTTTTATTGCGCTGTTGTGTAATAATTGTAATAGCAAAATATACATAGAAAATGTGTCAAAACTAAGCGTCAACAAGTTTTTCACATACGTCATGATTAGCGAAATGACATATATGTTAGATATTTTCCGCCATTTAAAAACCATTAATACATTCCTTCCGTTCAGAATAAATAGTCTTTGAGTATAAAGACCAGTAAAACGAGGACATAGTAAATTGAAAACAAAATTTAGATGTTATGCGAAAGCAAAACATACCATGAGATAATCAAATTCTTAGGTAGCATTCAGTGAATATATTGTGTAGGTCAATAAGCCATGTAGTACCTAAAACACGGGTATATAATATATGGCATAATAACAGATAGTATAATGTCACTTGAAATAACGTTCAAATGATATAATTTTCATATGCTATAAAAACAAATAACCTAATTTCATGTGATCTAATGTTATATTTCATATAACCTTCTTTTGCTCTAATAACATTTAGTATAACGTTCATTTCACATAATTTTCAATTTTATACTGCCCTTTTTATATAACGTCCAGTTGAACTAATTTTCATATTTACTAATTTTAAGCCAGAATTCTGTAATGAATAAGTAAGTATCTGGAAATATTATACTGTTATAACCTCATCTAAACCAAATGATTGACAAACAATAGAGAGGATCTGACGCAGGTCTGGACCAGTTTTTGCAAAAATATACAAAACAAAGTACGTTTCTAAGTTATATTAAACGTTACTCAAAGCTTTTGAATATTATAGTAACTAAATATTATACTAATTGAATATTAATTCAATTGTGCATTATAGAAAATGTTTATTAAACCATATAAAATTAGGTAAAATGAAATTATATCAATAATTCATTATATCATTTCATCGTTATAAGTATTAAAAAAAAATATTATATGAAATTAGGTCATACGATCATTAGAAGTTTTGTTATTATTTCAAACGTTAAAACACATTTTTTATAAGTAACTAAGTACTGAACTAAAAGAAAAAGAAGAAAATACGTTTATTGTCGATTGTTATTAAATGACACTGAAACCCCAGTGAAAAAGCAATAGGAAGTAATATAAAATAGATACAAGTACCTACATATATTTCTAAAAGAGTATATTCATATTAACAAGCCTAAAGAACATGCAAATACATAGCTATTATCGGTTACTGCTTTAACATTAATTTAGCATAATCAACCTATACTGTTCCCACTGATGGGACACAGGCCTCCTCTCTGTGAGAGGGAGTGGGCCGTAATCCACCACGCGGGCCCAGTGCGGGTTGGTAGATGTCACATGCCTCCGATTTTTTTTTTTTGTTCTAGAACATGCCGATTTCCTCACGATATTTTCCTTCACAGTTTTGAGAGTAGTGGTGATGAAATAATTTACACAAAGTAAAACGCCTGTCAGGGTTCGAACCTACGACCTACAACTCGTAAGCCGCGACCGATACCACTGGGCCACCACTGCTCTCATCACTGAAAAACGAAATAAACGTATATTCTTTCTTTCTTTCTTTTCTTTTCACTGCTAACATTCATTTGGTCAGTTTAAGCTATAATAGTTAGTACATATAAATTCAGGGATAAATACCTTTTCCTGTTTACTCCAATCTTTGAAGCTTACTATATTCATTGCTACCATCGCAAACACAAAGAAATAAGTATAATAAATTATTTTATTCAAATTTACATTTTCCGATGAAACTTTTGACTTTTTGTCTGTTAAAGTTACAACAGATACAAAAATCGCGTTTTTTTTTTTATAATCAAAAGTCTTTTATTTAAACTAGGCTGAGAATCAGCACTTTTTGAACGTCAAAATGACATAAGACAGTCCCCCAAAACGCCCGCCTTTCACCACTTCCTAGTGCTTTAGCTGGGAATAAGAAGGAGCGTAACAAACTCCCAGCAGCACAACTGTCTGTTCAGTTAGAAGCACTTTTTAACAACTTTATTCTTTAAATTCTATTTTTTTATCGTCTATTTTGATTACAATCAGTGCCGAACGCAAAATTTCACCTCTATTTCGTTTCGCTACTAATCACCTGCTAACCAGCGTTTATAAATAAAGAAAAGTTAATCATTGATTAAGAGCTAACTAATTGGTAAGCTAAACAGTGGCTAATCAGTGATTAGCGTGATTTTTTTATAAATAAGGCTGTTGATGTTTATAAGTACCTAGTAGTATTTTTTTCAGTCTAGATTTATCTGTTTCTTTTTGCCGTTTTCTTGTTCTTAGGTACTGTTTAGCTGGTGATTTTAAAACGGATATTATTGCAATAAAACCATTTGCAGACCTAAGTTACTACCTCATTTATTACTCAGAGCCTTGTATCTTGACGGTTACTTGATTAATTACAGAATTTATAGTATCTTGTAAAGAGTTTGATTGATTTATATTCATTAAAAACACTGGTTTTTATATTGCCTTCGTGACTAGGGAGAGCAAGTAATTGAAATGAAAAAGAATGATTGAAAATAGTTCGAAAACTTTTCGTAATAGCAGCTAATTTTCAAATTTTCTATTTATTCTGATGCCGTTTGTAACTAAATGCAAGCCAACGATTCTCTTAATTATTTATTAAGGATCCAACAATAGATAAAGGTACACAAGACATGGCAACAATAGGTATTATCGATGAATACAAATAATTATTTGAAATTTACGGCGGAAAATAATCGAAATACCCAGCGCCAAGTAAAAATGAGGAGGAGATAAAGAGGCATAAGAAAGTAACATACGATTACTTTCCCGGGCAGTAGAAGAAACAGTGGGGGTTTAGTAGGAGTCCGACAAAACCCTCCGTTATCCCCAGGTGGACGGTATTCATGAGGATTTCTCCACGGAAAATACAAGTTCAGTAAAACAAAGGAATCGCGATAAAATATATTGGATTATGCTTCTTAATTCATCATATCAGTGACGTTTCTTAGAAATACACACTCACGCACAACCATCGTGCCAGTAAAACACGTAATTAGATTTAGAAACATCCCAACTTCAGTACATTTGTGAAGCAAACGCGCATATTCGCGCGATGTCTCGCTTTCCTTCACTTTCGAGAGTTAATAGCGAATATGCTAATTTGAACCAAATTCGATTGTATCTACGCTAAGACTAAATTTCACTGGGGTAGCCAAGTAACCACATCCGCTTTGTGTTATCTGTGATCAACATTAGTTAATGGTTAATGGACACTTTTATTCATTGTTTCCATGGTTTGAGGAGTTAATGGAGTGTATTTATATGCTTAGGTGATCGTGAGTCGTTAGTGAAATTAATTAGATTACATAATATTATGAAATTGAATTCATAATGACCTATAGTGACCTTATTGGTGAAGTTCTTCAGAAAGTTCAGGTGCGTAGTAGTCGCAACCGGCATGCGTGTATGACCAGATATACTCGTATGAACGTAAACGAGGCAAAAGGAGTATGTAAGGATCGTAGCAGGTGGCGTTCTGTAGTTTCTGCCTACCCCCATGGGAATAAGGCGTGAGTTTATTTATGTATGTATGAATTCATAATGATCCATAAAGACAAGAAAATTTGACATACTATTTGAGTAATTTATTGGAGAACTTAATATTTGTACTATGTTTTTGTTACCAGGAACGTTGATCTACGTGAAACACGATATCAATTGTTTCAACGGAAGAACATTCAAAGAATTTATTCATTTACAAATACAAAAAAAATACTTTTCTAAAACTTTCCATAAGCCCAGTGTAAATTTCGAAAGTTGGCTTTAAAATATATTGTTATTTGATTTAATATAAATTGATTTCTGCGATATGACAAAGCTAAAAACCTGGGGCCCAATTCTGCTATTTTCAATGATTGCGGACATTGACAACCTTACCAAGGCAACGCCATTAATATTATGCTAAAAGTCATAATGGCGTGTCAAAAGAAATGTCAAAATAATAGGAGATTACGACTTGCCATTATGTACGAGATTACATTACAACAATTATGAATCATTAGTTAAAATCCGTGATGAAAAAATCTCGCAAACAGTGAATGTTCAGTACACTTGACATAAACGGAAACCTTACTCTACACTGGCGCTTCTAGCGGCGAACTTAAGCGCGGTAGCCCTCATTGTGTAAGCAGACTTGGCGCCCTGGTACGTTTAATTCTTTTTAAGGAATATTCCAAGCAATATGGCGGATGTTGAGTACATCACGCAGTGAAGAAAAAAAGCATGAAGATAAAATTAATTAATAACAGTCGTTAAGTTATTCAGTTAGATACCGTTGCTATCTGATCTATAGTATGTTTATTCTAGCGTGACTACCAAGAAACTATGCATTCGTTTCTTATGAACATATCTTGCATTATCTGTGATCGTAAAATGATACATGGCCACTAAACATCAACTTGGAAGAAGTCAAAAAATCTCACCGTAAAAACTTTCGTAATGTGAGCTTGAAGTGAGCTGTCAATGTCAATGTCGAAGTGTCAATCCTCTAGTGACAGATGGAATGACAGCTCACTTCAACTAAGTTATGACGGTGAGATTAAAAATAAGATTTAATTCACTAATAAATTATTGTTTACCTTAGTAAGATGACTATCAACAAGTACCAACTTGAACACAAGGCTTAAGACATAGGGATAGCAAAATACCTTTAATGACATCACAGATACTAAATTTAGAAGAGCCCGCAGCGAAAGATCTAAGAGCAGGAGAATTCCATATACAAATTAGGATGAATTTGAGTTGTACAGCAGAATATTATAATATAAAATAAAGTCAGAGTCTCATTAGCAATTACAAAGAAAGAATAGAGGAGTAACAGTCTTAAGAGTAACCACAAAATAGTGGAAGAAAACGATAATAATACATCTTATTAAGTATCAACCTACCTACCTCAAGAGTTTATTTTTATTATCAGTCAAGTTCAAATAACTCATGACGAATGCAAATTATTATTAATAATAATAATCAAAGCACCATAACATGTAGGTCAGGTCACGATGATAATACATCACAATGGACAATGGATGTGCATTATATGCATTCTGACACAGATTTATATGCAGAATCAACTGTGAATATTGGCCCCAAATCAAATTGACAATACATTGTCAGTAAGACAGTACCTTAAGTCATGGTTAGGTCACATCAGGTTGTAGATTTGTAGACCTTTTTATATTTTGTTGAGTGCCTGTTACTTGTTGACAGGCCTACACTGTCCTCCCATACCTATCAACACTGTAATTTGAAACGTAGTAAAAGCCCCTTATTTTTAAAAGAGTAACGGTGGAGTTTCTTGCCGGCTCTTCTCCATAGGAAACAACCAATTGGAACCGTGCACCTAGCTTCTGACGTTTCATAAGTGCCCATGTTGGTTTATGTGAAATAAAATATTTTGATTTGATTTGTTAATGTTTGCACTAAGGTCCATGGAGGTTCTTACCCTTACGAAGAGTAAGGGTAAGAAGCTCCATGGACCTTACGGACCTCCATAGGAACCTACTACGCTTTGGAATGGGCAACTAGCATCATCTTTCTAACTGACTCCTTTGACAATTCAAAAGTGCCTGTAAATGGTTGAATTGAAACCAATGCTTTGCGTTCGAGCTTCATAAAAAACTTAGAAATAAAAAAACTAGCAATTGAGTGTTGTTGGAAAGGAGACATGTGAGACATGGCTTAGAAAGGGGGTGACTCCATTTTTTTTTTTGGTGGGAAATCATCAGATGACCTCTCCCGCTCTAGGCGGAGCGGAAGGGCGTGTCAGACTCTTACTGACTAAAACCTACCCGTGACTCCTGAGGTGACGACTAATAGAGAAGTATGGAAGAGACTGACATTGCACTGGCCTCAAATACGTTTGGATAATGGCAGGAGAATGATGATAATGGAAAGGAAGCATGTAGATCGATTTTCCCACTATTTCCTCCCATATGGATTAATAGGAAACAGTTGAGTAGTTAAAGATTTACATACAAATTCTACCATAGCAAATCCACCCCCACCAACCCCAGAAAAAGAAACATTACTATAATACAAAATATTCCAAATACATCAAATCCGACCACACAAAATTATCACGTTCACATTAAATCCCAAACGAAATCACTTGAAAACGTATTTCCGTTCAGAAAATGGTTCAATCACGAACTCACGCGCACATTGTACTCGAGACGAGTACACGGTGAGTAGCATCTCACTCGACTGAGTGAATTACTACTAATGTGTAATACGGAGGTCTACTTATTATTGTTAAGTTGGTTGGTGATAAGAGGAGCGATGAGCGGAAGCGGGTGCCATTTTTTTTTACCCCAGTTGCATTATTTTGTAAATATGCAGTCGTTACCAATATTTTTTATTGGTCCACAATACATTGTTTTTCAGCTCTTATGACTTCAAAATGTTGCAGTAGTATCATGAAATTCAAAGGCCCTGTTCCCACTTATTCAACGTTAAGCCAGTTTTATGAAAATAAAGAAATATGAAAGCTTTTTCGCTAAACGATTTAGCATTCATGAAATTCCTTAAATAATTAACCAGCATGCAGTAGGTACTTATTGTTTTGCAGAACTTGAGTTTGGAAACATTTCAACTTATCTTAAAAAATCATAATTCACTCGTTCGTACGTGTTACACACAACAAGCCATGGGATCTCCCATCGGCAAAAACGACGAACTTCCGACACATACTTTCTTCATTATTTAACTCATGGAAGAATTTTCAAAAATCTTAACTGTTGTACAAAATTTCATGCTTCTAGACCCAGTGGTTAAGGCTGTGCGTTGTCTGTCCCTTGTGTCGTACCCTTTGGGTACCTAATACGCAATCGTTACCAGCAAGCTCTATTAGCAGTGGTGGCCCAGTGGTATCGGCCCCGACTTACGAGTTGTAGGTCGTGAGTTCGAACCCAGGCCGGCACTTTACTTTATGTATTTAATTTAATCACCAATGCTCTCAATACGGTGAAGGAAAACATCGTGAGGAAACCGGCATGTCCTAGAACTAAAAATTCGAAGACATGTGACATCTACCAAACCGCACTGGGCCCGCGTAGTGGATTACGGCCCACTCCCTCTCACAGAGAAGAGGCCTGTGTCCCAGCAGTGGGAACATTGTTGGCTGATTATGAAAGCTCTATTATCGCCATCTTTATGCTTGCCCTCTCCGCTCCACACTATGTGATCACCCTTATCAGTGCAACAGGCCTACTTACTTATGGCTGCTTTCTTTGCAGTATACAATTATGTTTTTATTTGCACTCCGACGGGTTTCCTTAAACAAACCGTTATTTTACTATATGAGGAAATTTTTTGCTTAATTGAAATTACCGTCAATTGAATTACGAGATAATGTTGGGTGAGATTTTTTTTTTTAATTTAGGGCAATAAACTTTATATTCCATTATTACGTTTTCCATCACCAGGAGACACGACAAAAACTATTTCAAAATATACAGGGTATAATTTTAAGCACCATCAACCCCTTAAGGGGTTTTTGGGGATTTTGACGATTTATGCGAAAATAAATGTAGGAAACAGCTGATTTTTTTTTGTGATTTTATGTTTGGTCCCATAGTAACAGTTCTTAATAATGATGAGTACAATGACCCCTTAAAAAGTTGATGGTGTTTAAAATATTACAGCCTGTAGTTATACGGATAAGAGCAATTTTTCAGTGATCCTTTTAAATTATACGTAGTTATTACTTAAGTATTTAATTTTATCAAATCCTTTACTGACATGGTTCTACAAAATGTGTGTCGCTTATGTTAACACTTAACCAGATTCCTTTTACTTAAGCAAGCAGTCTTCATTAATTTCCGAACACCGGTATCAAAGGACCAAAGAACTGATTACAAAACACTGTCGCCCTCCTAATTACCAAACCATGTATAATAAGGTTTTAAAAAACATTCAATAAACGCCTTTCATAACCGGGCTTCGCTCCGGAAACTCCGAGGCATTTGACTTACTCAACGGAACCGCGATACCTGTACGAGCTACGGCGCTACAAATTGCCCGTAATTGTAATATGTCTTGCAACATTATCGCTTATGGTGGTGGTGGACAGATTAACTTACGTGTATCGCGAGTTTCTTAATGGTAAATGGCCTTAATGTGTACCGAGACTAAGTATTGCCAATGCGAAACAAGTAATTCACACTGTTTCATGTTACAAAAGTAAAAGGTACAAATTTTTATGTACGTTTTCAATATAAAATCAAAAACAGAAGTCATTCACACCAACTAACAATAAACTATGCTAAGTATCAGCACTTTTCGAATGTCAATATTATATAAGACACGTCCGCCCTTCACTATTCCCAGAGCTTTGCTGGGAAGAAGAATTGGCGCAATAAACTCCTCAGCAGCACAGCTGTCTGTTAAGTTAGATGAACTTGAGTCTATAGAATAGCATGCAAAGTCATGATCATTACGAAACAAAAAAAAAAAATTGCCATATGCCAGCTAGCACATGCCATTATAGTACGACTGTCAAAAATAAGCTTGTTGAGCAAATTAGGACCACAATTGAAACTTTTGGTAGGTTCGCCAAATATTTTAGGCACCGAAAATCAACACGTGTTTGTCCACCAAATCTTTGTCCGAAGTAACAGTTGATCACTTGGTTTGATGTTTGAGAAAAGCAATCTCAGACACTGTTTGGATAGTAGAACAGAAGTTTATATTTATTAAGTATCCAGGCTCGAGCACCCTAAAATAGAGTTGAGTTACATTATGACTGATGCATGCATGCCGCCAGTCGGGACAGGTCAACACTAAGCTGCAATGGCTCTTTCTTCAAAAGAACCTTCCAGACATGGCCCTGCATTGTGAGACTTACATAATATATTTTTAGTATAATGTTTGCGCTTTATAAGAGACCATGTCACAAAAGTTACTTTCGGCATTTCTTCACAGGGATCAGTCCGCTATGAAATGCCAGCGCCATCGCCATCTAGTTTTAACATATTGAGCAATAAAACATTCAAAAGTGTCTTAAATGGTCTGCTTAGAGAAAAAAAATACATTTCAGGGTCCATTTGAGGGAGAGGTAATTTTTGCGCCCTCACGCCAGTCGCTGCAGGAGACGCCCTAGGCGTCTGGAATCCCAAGCCGATTCCCGGCCACCGTAGACGGGCTTGCGGACGGCGAGCAATGGGTAGCTCGCCGTCCGGTAAGGACCAGGCCCGGGTCGACAGCTCGTTATGTTCCACGCGCGCCTCAAAGAGATGTCAGCACACATTGACGGGGTCCGCTAGGGCCGATGCCTGCCAGGGTCACGGGTTTCTCCGAAAGGGTTAACGTGGCCCTGGCACACAGGCAACTGAAGACGCGGGTGAGTTTTAGTCAGTAAAGCTCTGACACGCTCTCCCGCTCCGCCCAGAGCGGGAGAAGTTATTTGATGACTTCCCACCCAAAAAAAATGGGTCCATTTCTTAACAATCAAAGGCGAAGACGCAACCACGCTGGCCCTGAATCAGAGTAGAAAACGCACAGTAACGTGTAAAGCCGCGGTTTCCGTTAGCATAATTTCTATAATTAGAAACTTAGGTGCAGTTCTAAGAAATAAAACCAATTGCTACAATTAAAATAAAAACATCTGTATCGTTGCTTATAATTATGTCGTTAGCAAGCAGTTATCCGTACTCCATGCTTTATTTTAAACGCGAAAATAACTGTCTGTTTGTCCGTCTGTTAGCTAGTGAAAGAAGTCAGCTACGCCGACCTATTAAAATATCTGTTACAAAACTATCTAATGAAATTGTATACAAACCTTGTTCAGGTTTAATTATTTCGCAACCACTCACTAAAGGGATTTAGTACGATGTTATTCATCTGTATTTAGAAGATTTCAACTTTATATCTCAACACTTTTTCCAACTATTATTGTTTATACAACATTATTCAATTGTAATTGAAAAAACATCCACGAAAATTGAGGTTATAAAATTTACCTCAATTATTGAATGAAAGACATTTTGAGGGTGATGTAAATTAGAATTTCGGGTTATAGTATTTAAATAATCAAATCAATGCACTTAATTTGTAAATGGCACATAAAATTGGCACCTTTTCTGATCCATTTGTTTACATTTTCATGAGATACTTTTGGAACAGACCATACTTTACAATAAGGGTGGTTAACATCCTTACCTACCTACCCCATTACCAAACCTAGCGTGTATTGTACCACCAACAATTTTTATTGCCGACATAAATGTGTCACAGGACGGTTGCGCAGGCGCGGGCGTGAAGATCGCAGATGAGCGCGCTAGATCGGGGATAACAGCAATTAATCCGGTAACGCTTTCTCTACCCGTCTCACTGAACGCTTAAGATTTTTCTTTTATTTTTGAGGTGATAAGTATAAGATTAGACAGTCAAATGGTTTTTAATTGTTAGTCATAGTTTTATTATAAAGGCCATAAAATGTGAGGATTATGTTTTTATTAAGAAATGGCCTTTCACGACGAAATCTGTATCTGTATTTATACAGTTTTAAGGCTCCCACAGACAGGCGCGACGCGACAGCGCGACACAAAGGCGCCGCTCGTCGCGCGACGGATCGGGCGGTACCTTTGCGTCGCGCGCGATTCGCGTCGCGTGTCGCGCCTGTTTGTAGGAGCCTTTAGTATGGACGGACTGTGTGAAAGATGATATGGCTAGAAAGGGGGTGAGTGACTACAGATTTGACGACTGATAGAGAAGTTGGAAGGAAAAGACATTTTGCGCCGACACCAAATTAATTGGAATAAGGCCAGCGGGGCAATTGCGTAACACATTAACAGTAGGAATGGCTTTCATTTTGACAGCTCAACAACATTCATTGCGTTATTTACGTTGTTGAGCAGACAAATTTTTCGAACATATGAAGCAATGGATTAGCAATGGGCTTCAAAATTATTCAGATTGTGATTGATAGTGTGTTACGTAATTAGGCTGCAGGAGAATGAAGCTGATGATAATTATACAGTTTTCCTAGCCACTAGTCAGATATAGTCTATCTTTTGAAACTTGGGCCTACTCCTTTTTACTACTGTATTTGTATGTAAATTGCATGTGTATATACAGCCTGACTTTGAAAACATGCGACAAAATTTAAGGTGGTGTTCTACCCATCAATATGAACAACTTTTACTAAGGGACCAACTTAGAATTCACAAAAAAAAAAACAATTTTCCTGTATAAAGGTACATACCCGATTGGACCATTTTGTTTAAGTAGGTCGAATTCTTTTTTGAGAATTCTAAGTTGGTCCCATAGTAAAAGTTGTTCATATTGATGGGTAGAACACCACCTTAAATTTTGTCGCATGTTTTCAAAGTCAACCTGTATACAACTTCAACAAAGTGTACATTGTTTTATGAACAAATTAACTAAAAATGACTCCCTAAACACCAAGTCTGTAGTTTCGGCCGAAGTTAGGGATGTTTCCTACTCTGTATTACTTTGGACATAACATTAGTCCGGGGCCCAAACTAAGAGTTAATAACAAAACGATTTGACAGTTGTCTTTACTCCCGATGTGATTTTGCCCGTCCGAAAAAAATAATTAATCGGGAGTAGGGTTCGCTTATAAGGAGCGAACTACTGTCAAACGCGCCGTATATTCGTTAACGGACCTAAAGCGTAGGCCCCCTAGTGTGACATTCCAAAGATGACCTCATTTTCTTGAGATATATATATTTTTTTTTTTATGGATACCAAACAATTGTAAACTACACTTGGGAGCAAATAAATCGAGCCACTACCTTTTTTCACGTAAAATGGTAAATATTTTTGGTAATATGGAACGTATCAATTCGAACTATATATCGCCTAAAAGTTTAGTTAATAACCTTTACAATGAGGGTAAATTATTGAATAATAACCTTATTGAATGATAAATTATTGGCTCTGCAAGAAAAATGGTAATTTTGATAGAAAATTTAGTAGGGCTAAAACAGTCCATAAAAACAATAAAAAACAAAATTATTGCAAAAAAAATATTCTTAATAACTGGTATTACCCCCCCGGGCCCTGATACATTCTTGTAGCCTATTAGTCATCGATCTGATCAGCGTTACGATGACATATTGTGGTATGTTCTCCCACTCTTCAAGCACAGCGACTTTAAGCTCGGGAATGGATGAAACAGCGGGAACCCTGGCTCGGACTCTCCGTTTTAGCTCGTCCCATAGGTGTTCGATCGGGTTCAAATCGGGACTTCGTGCTGCCCATACCATTTGCTGAATCCCGATCGCAGACAAGTATTCCGTAACGATCTGCGCGGTATGAGGTCTCGCATTGTCATGCATAAACAAGAAATTTTCTCCGACAAAACCAGCATACGGCATTACGTGGTTTTCAAGAATGTCAGTTATGTATCGGTCAGCTGTTAATCCACGTCTACCACTGCCATCGTTGGCGGGGTCGACGAAGACAAGTTCCGTTTTTCCGTCTAGAGAAATTCCTCCCCACACCATACAAGAACCACCACCAAAACTCACCGTTTCTCGAATGCAACATTGGGCAAATCTTTCACCAGGACGTCTATAAACTCGGTTTCTCCCGTCATTGCTAAAAAGACAGATTCTTGACTCGTCAGAAAACAAAACTGACCTCCAGTCTTCTAACGTCCAATTAATGTGTTCTCGAGCAAACTCCAAGCGAGATCGGCGATGAGCTACAGTCAATTTTGGGCCAGTTGCTGGTTTGTGTGATGTTAAATTTCGTTCTTTTAGTCTTCGTCTCACTGTCCACCTACTGATTGCGACTCCTCGAACGTCACGTAACGCTTGCTGTAGCTGAACAGCATTAAGTCCACGGTCGCGCAACGAATTGGTTGCAATAAAGCGGTCGTCACGTTCTGTTGTTGCCCGTGGTCGGCCAGTTCCAGGTCGCCGAACAAAAGCACCAGTCTCCAGATACCTGCGGTATACCCGCTGTACCTTTGAACGACTCAAATGAAGTCTGCGTGCCACTTCACGTTGTCCGTGTCCAACCTCAAGTAAAGCTACAACTTGGGCAGCTTCCGTCGGTGTAGTATCCATTTTATCAGGTTATTTTGATTACACAGACACAGATAAAGACAACAATAACAAGTAATATGGGTATGATTAACAAAAACCTCAAATTTAATCTTTTCTTAACAGAGTACAATAAAAATGTCATAAGCAAATTAAATGCGATAATTTTATTCTACCCTTTAAACTTTAATAAAAATGAAATTTTGACAACTAACTACCCTCATTGTAAAGGTTATTAAATACCCTTTTAGGCGATATATGTTTCGAATCGATGCGTTCCTTAATACCAAAAATAATTACCATAATGCGTGAAAAAGGAAGTGGCTCGATTTATTTGCTCCCAAGTGTATATACCTACTACAAAATAATTGAAAGTGGGTAAATATACAATCCACGACGTTTCCAAAGTTTTCTTAAATTCTAGATCATAGGTTCTCAACGTGGGTGATAACGCCCCCTCTCGTGGGCGTTTGAGACTTTCAGGGGGGCAGTACACCCATAGAAAATTGGGATGAAATTGAATTGAATTGCGTTGAGATGGGATCTTACGACTATATAATATTACACGTTTAAGCATATGTAATCGTGGCAATACCTGTTTCAGATTCGGGACAGAAAGTAAGTAAAATAAATTGGGGGGCAAAATAAGGTTGAGCACCTATGATCATCCTACTAGAGGACCTTTTATAAACCTGAGTAACTTTAGTTGAAAAACGAGAAAACATGTACTCAGCAGTGAAATGAATATAAATATTTTGAAAGTCAAGCTTATTAGCATTTGAACGTATATCTGATGATATAACGATGCAAGATAATTATTTTAGGGTAAGCCACGCCTTTATTGTAGAATTAACAATTTCAACATGGTTATTTTGTTAAATTTATCTTGTTCCATTATAGATTTTGTCTGGTTATTAACTGACGACATACTTAAGAATTTAATATCAATCCTTGCTTCTATATATAACAAAACTAGCTTTTGCCCGCGGCTTCGCTCGCGTTAATTTAGAATTTGAGAATCAATTCGGGTTGTTCGGGGAATTATAGTTAGGCGGATGAAAAACCGGTCTGTCGACACTCTAGACTCACAAAATGTGTTAGGTACTTAAATAAAAAATTAAAAAACTCTTAACACACTACTAAAGTTTCTATAATAATATAATTCAATCATGATTCGAAAGACACGTGGCGCCATCTATTAACATAAGAACGTTATTGTTTGTTTCCTCAGGAACAGTATTTTTTTTTCGGGATGGAAGGTACCCTATGTCCGTTTCTGTACACCTGACAACGTATATGCAAAATTTCAGGATGATCGGTTCAGTGGTTTAGGCGTGAAAAGGTAACAAACAAATAATTTCGCATTTATAATATCGCACCTTTAAAGACAAACCGTTACTAAACGAGAATATAAAATTTTACAGAGGAGCTCAAATAAAAAGAAATACACGGCTTTTTTGCAATAGAATTTAGATTTACAGTGCTTTGAGCCCTCTTCTGACGTCATAATGATGGGTATTTATTTACACTATAACATTAGTTCTATTGCAAAAAAGTCGTGCATTTTTTAATTTAATGTTCTGTGTAAAATTTTATATTTTCGTTTAGTAACGATTTGTCTTTAAAGGCGCAATATTATATTTAAAAAAAAAAAAAAAGTTAGGAGTTAGGATGTACCAGTGAAGTATTATTTCAGAACCCAATAATCTTAAAGGTACCTACGACTACCTTTTGTATAGGTACCTATTAATGGAGATATAGGTATAATACGACCAAGTAGTTCATCAGAAAATGCCTTGGAAATTATGACATTCAACTACCAGCATTTATAGCATTTTACGTATAAGAAAGTCTACAGAAAAAAAGCGGCCAAGTGCGAGTCGAACTCGCACACGAAAGATTTCGTACCGCCATACAATATTTAAAACGACATATTTCTTTAACACGTTTCTTGTATACAAATAAAAGGGGTCCTCTGTAATCTTTAATTTTATTTTATTGTTATATGCGGCCCATAGTAGTACATACTGTAAAAATTTTAAGTGCCTATAACGATTCAAAAGATACATGCCAGGCCCGTGGCAGACGGACGGACACCGGAGCCCGTTGGCACTCTTTGGGTACGGAACCCTAAAGAAAACTGAAATTATTGCTTTTACCCATATACTGCATTCCTAAGTGTGCGTGGCTGTTTAAATCGGTATGTAGCCTGTACCATCATCTAATTATAGTAGGTAATTGACTTCATCTTCCATGCGTGCTCTGATAATAACTATATTTCGTGAAAGACCCGCCCCTGCTTTGCACGGGTACAATGGCGACATCTCAAACTATCGAGATTTCTGTGTTATATCGAAGTATGTATGTTACCATGGATTCAGTACATGATTCTCAACCCCATTACGTTGAACTTTTCCGTCGTTTATTTATAACAAAAAATTGCTGTTCCATACATTTTGACCGTGTAGGTATTGCACTTTTCTATGCAGTTTTTTTTTTTTTTTTTTTGTTAACTGGCGAAAAATTTCTACAGTAGGGGGTCTAGAATCATGTGCTGAATTCATGGTTTCAGTTTTCGCGTCGATGTCCCTGCCACCCTGTATATTTATACGCCATATGCCTTCCGGAATAAATGCTCTAAATGATGGTGAAAACACATTGAAAACCCTTGTGTAGTTAAAAAAATCTAAATGGTCACACAGACAGACACGAAAAGTGACTTATTTTTAACTATTTATAAATATAAGTCCTTTCAATATTAACATTAGATTTAGCAAGAACCATGTATGTTAGGGACTGCAAAATAATAATAATTTAATAATAATTTAATTATTTCAGAAAAACTCTATAAAGGTTACATAATCACATGATCACATCACAAAAATATAAAATCACAAAATATTTATCTATTACTAACAAGTTGTACCTATGAAAACTTAACAGGACAAATAACTTAAACTAAAACACAACTTATTCTGGTTGCAAATATGTTCAAAATTAGCGTTAAAAATTCTTTCAACCATAAACATTATTATTCGTTTGAAAATCTTTGGCTTGAAAAGGCTTTCTTTGCCTTGTATTGGCATAAAAAATAACAATTAAATCGTCAAGTATATACTTTTTTCCATTGTCCGCTCTAATAAATATCCTAGTACCTATCATTATAAATGACCTAGCCAACACAAAACAGATTGCATCTCGTACAAAACAAAGCTGCGCGTACGCACCGAGAACCATTAGTAACAGTAGTTCGCACCGTTAGCTCCCGTGACCGGGCAGTTACTTGTAGAAGATCAGCTGGCAAAAAATTCTTACTCGAGCTCATTACTTGCTTGAAAACGAGGTTCCGTACAAGAAACATGTCTGGCTAATCGTAGTAACAAAAACAGCAATCAAGTTTAATGTCAACTATCTGCTTAGCCTTTTTCCAATTGCGATTGAAAATATTTATTTTATACTAGCTGTTGACCACGACTTCGTCTGCGTGTTTTATAATACAAATATCCAGGGTCAAAAGTAGCCTATGTCCATTTCCACGTCTCAAGCAGTGTATCTGTCAAATTGTGAGAAAAGATAACAGACAGACATAGTTACCTTCGCATTTATAATATTCTAAGTATAAGTACGCTTGTACTGAACAAGCCTTTAACTTAAACTCAAACGAAAAAGAAAAAAATCTACTTATTCATCACAATTCAAAATGACTCAATTTTCTCAAATTGACTCCTAACATGGCGACTACCGATAAGTCTCGCTCAGTTGCGCCTGATCTCGCAGATCTGCGCGCGTGCAATAATGTGTGACCGCTTAATGAGTCGTGTGCGCATGTTTTATTGCTGCCTTAATAGATTATGTCTTACATCAATCTTATTGCTATAATAAATCTTATGACGATTGTGGAGAATTGTGGTGTAGTTTTCACCATGTTAAATGGGGTGGAGGTAATAAGGTCTTCAATGGAGCTGAAGATTCTGGACTGAATTTAATAGAAATACGGATTACGTCCACTTTCTTTTTTACCTAGCCAATTATAGTACTTTCAAATAATTTATATTCAAGTCACAATCTCCTCTCAGAGACAAATCGACGGTCAATGTCAAAAATTTGTCAAAAATTTTGATAAATTAAAGGTTTTTTTACAGATTGAAGTTGAGATTATAATTATTGTTGTGTGAATTATTGATTTATTACTAAACAAATTAGTTTAGTTCGTAAGGAAAATTGTCAACAAAAAAAATAATTTAGCACAACATTTTACGTGGTTTTGGACCGAAGGACCACAAAAAGGCCGATGAGAAAGAACAAAGTTGCTGCTCAAGATAAATCAAATCTTCTTTTGTTTTTTTGGCAAATAATTTCGATTAGACGTTGTTTTTTTTCAAAAGTGGTTGATGAATTGTCGACCAACAAAGACCCATATAACCAGACCTTATAGACTAACATACATAATTGAAGCTAATTGATTGATTGCTTTGATGAAGAGGTCATAACAAAAAGGTATACTCACGACACATCAGGCGTGGTGTTTGTCAGTAGCCGCACGCAGTCGAGGCAGCCTCGTGCGGCCGCGTAGTGCAGCGCCAGGGCGCCGTTATTGGCGCGCGTGCCCGCCGCTGGCATGGCGCGCCCGCACCACCAGCCCTCGACAGCTAGACGACCGCTCCTGGACCACAGAGAATCAATACAAGACTATTAATTTAATTTGGCTTTACTACTTTTTGATGTAGCTTTCTAAATCTATCTTAGACATCTCTGACATCGGAAAAGGAAATACATCGTGAGGGACCTGCGGGGTAATTGCGTAACACACTAACAGTAGGAATGCCTTTCATTTTGACAGTTCAACCACATTCAATGCGATCTATTCCCATCCAATACCAAGAGCTAATACCATTTAGTATTAGTTTATTTCCGAATTTATTTTCTATTCCCAACGAGTACCACATTTATTAAATAAAAAATGTATTACTAACGAATACCAAAGCGTGACTTTTTGTACACTCAGCTACACAAAGTTTTATTTAAATTGCGTTTTACCGAAATCTAGGGTAATCTAAATATAGGGTTAGGGTTAAAAAGCTGGTCGATTCGCGGGGCTCCTATTTCTGTCTAGAGGGTTTAAAGGACCCTAACTAATCGAACCTCGGGATGCCACTGACGTCGACCGTCTAGGGTTAGGATTTTCGGGAACATTTATTATGTTTTGGGAAAATTAGTTCGTCACTCAAAGTATTTTAATTTTACTGAACCTGACTGTATCTGATTTCTTCAAACTTGTTTTGGTATTGGTTTTAAAATGTGGTACTCGTTGGGAATAGAAAATAAATTCGGAAATAAACTAATACCAAATGGTATTAGCTCTTGGTATTGAATGGGAATAGAGCTTCAATGCGTTAGTTACGTTGTTGAGCAGACACATTTTTCGAACATATGAAGCAATGGATTAGCAATAGGCTTCAAAATGATTCAGAATGTGATTGATAGTGTGTTACGCAATTAGGGTTCTGGACTTATAGTTAATGTAAGTCTGAAATCGCCTACCCGTCTTGAGCAAGCGTGGTGATCAATTCTCGTGCCTTCTCTATATGAGAAGAGGCTTTTGTTCTGCAGTGGGAGAAGAATCGGCTGGTATTCATTTTTGTTACATATTATTTACATTATTAAATATGTTTATACATATCATTTAAAAATATAAAAAATTGTAGCCCGTCGGTATCGGGAAGAGGGTCCAAGGTGCCAGTGGTCAGGGCTCTATAGAGAGAAACCTCCTTGCTATGCGTGCCTGCCAAAAGTATTATATGTTGTTATTTTCCTATTATTATTATTATTTATTTATATTTTGGTTTCACTACTTGAACTAACTTTACGATTACCTACTTCAATGTGATGCGTTAACCTTAATATTTTTTGTCACTGTTTTGTTTACCGAAGAAGCATTAGATACAAAAATCTATCTATAATAATATAATATAATCTATCGTAATGTGCCACTGCTGGGCAGAGGCCTCTGTCTCCCTTTTCCACCCACAGCTATCCCCTGCCATTGCGGGCCAGTCGATCAGTAGAAGTCAAGTTCGTCGAAAATTGCCAGTGAGCCATGGACCACAAGATCCTGGGGTTTGAATTTGAAATCGTGTAAGGAACACAACACAGCGCCCCAAAATCAAAATCACGAATGTTACCCAGAAAGCTGCTAATCTTAAGTGGAATTGGGTCATATCTGACGCTTATCAGAAGAGCTGTGGGCTAAAAGAACCACTGATTAGGTCCCATTAAATGCTAAGCGACATTGCGGCAGACCAATACCAAGACGAAGATAAAAAATTGAAATGAGATAAAGTAGGCTATGTTATAAAAAGTATAAAAGAGCACATAGATTATTACCCACTTTTCACATTATAATATCGAATGATCCAAATTAAATTAGGATAATTCGATATTATAATCTTCATTTTATTTGGATGAGGAAGTACGCTGATCAAAAGACATCAACGCGTACACTAACAGCAACGCCATCTAGTATGCGATAGTTGAACCATTCCATCGACACGCTCTAGTGAGCACGAGCGCCTCTAGACACGAAGTACTCAAGGAAACGATTCACATCTAGTCATCTCCACGTTATAACAGATGGCGCTGTTTAAATTAGGTATATAAATAAGAAACATTGTTTAATTTATAAAATCATATTATTCTTTACAATCTTGGACTTATTAGTTCATTAAAAACCGATCGTAATAAACACATCAAAAAACATCCAAATACGAAACGATTTATATTAACAATTAAGAAATCATTAATCAAAGCGTGACAAGGTATTAAAATTGACATTTTGAGAATCGATTAATTTTAAATTCATCGAAGATATTTAATTAAATTGTTACACTGGATCAGATCAAATATTACTAACTATCTGACCTTCTAAGTTGTAGCATTCCTCCTATACATAAACCTAATTGTTTTATTTAAATCAGTATAATTATACTTTTTAATTTATTAAATATGAATCTGCCGGAACGATTCCTCAGAAACAAATAGATATTCATCTTGAAAATTTAATGAATAACAATTTAATTCTAAACGTTGAGCTATTCTGCAACTTTTAAATAAGTTTGTGATGGCAAATAATTAATCATAAATTGAAAAGATTCTCGATTCTGAATCATCTGTGAAAATTTAGCAAGTCTTTGAAAACTAACTCTGTATTAATAGCTCGGTACATTTAGAGGTAGGCTCATGTTATGAAATGTTTGGAGTTCCAGAATATGCCTACGTTTTTAAACGATTGCTTAAAATATCGTAAGCAGTTGGCAGATTTGGACTCATTTTACCTACAACTAGTTTCTTCCCGCTACTTCGCCCGCGTGAAATGCCTTGTTTTAAAGCCGGATTTACATCACGAAACTAGTTGCGCAAACTTAATGATTCATTGATAGTTTCACGAGTACATAATTATCTATTTACACGTGAAACTATGAATGAGTAACTAAGTTTACGCAACAAGTTTCGTAATGTAAATCCGGTCTAACATAAAAATACATCCTATGACACTCAGCAATACTGTAGCTTCCTATCAGTGAAAGATTTTTTGGAACCGGATCAGAAGTTCCGAAGATTACCCCCTACCAAAGCTTGGAACCAGTACTAAAAGTACAGGTTCTGTACCGGTACTTAGCGGTTCTTGCTATTTTGGTACCGGTTCCAGACGGGTAATCATTCCATCAAAATCCATTCTGTAGTTTACAAAACCGGCCAAATGCGAGTCGGACTCGCGCACGAAGGGTTCCTTACCATTATCTATAAAAAAGGCAAAAAATTCATCTCTGTTGTATGGGAGCCCCCTTAAATATTTATTTTATGTAATTTTTTAGTATTTGTTGTTATAGCGGCAATAGAAATACATCATCTGTGAAAATTTCAATTGTCTAACTATCACGGTTCATGAGATACAGCCTGGTGACAGACGAACGTCAGACGGACGGACAGCGTAGTCTTAGTAATTGGATCCCGTTTTACCCTTTGGGTACGAAACTAAGCATTCACACAGTCAGACACGAAAAGCGAGTTTGCTTTATGTACTATATAATATTATGTATAGGTAAAGATAGATTCAATGTGAGTCAGCACAGGAGGATACCCAAAGTTTGATAAAAAAGTTTGACAAATTGATAAAATTTAAAAAAAAACTAAACCGACTCCATGAAACGAAACAAATCAAAACTAAATCTTTTTGAAGTCGATAGAAAATAAAACATATATTGCCTCATCATTCCGTGAAATGATCTGCTAGCATCAGTTGCAGTAGGTAATTTTATATATATCGGTTATAATAGTATCATGATTAGAAAAAGTTGAATTGCAATTTTGTACACCGTCATGAGCGAAATATATATAATCAGTAGTTTTTTCTAAGAGCACAAAGTTTTTGAACTTTTTATTTTCATGCATGTTGAACAATATAATTTGGTTAACTTTTATTGTAAAACTTTCACGCAACATTGCACAATAATTCGTATCTATTATTGTTTTCATTTGAACTCGCAATTTTTTTTCATAATTTACAGATTATATTAAGAAAATTATCCAAAAACAAACAATATTGAGAGTATTAAAACAATCATGCACATTTGGTCACTCTTCTTTACAGCAGGGGTGTGATACTTCTGCCAGGGTCGCGGGTTCGTCCGAAAGGGTTACCGTGGCCCTGGCACACAGGCAACTGAAGGAACACGGGTGGGTTTTAGTCAGTAAAAGTCTGACATACCCTCCCGCTCCGCCCAGAGCGGTAGAAGTTATTTGAAGAGTATCCACCAAAAAAAAAGGGGGAGTGAAACTGTTATTTTTCCGAGGAAACCACAAAGTTAATTTCTATATCGGGCAAAGTGTTATTGGGTGTTGCCATGAGCTCAGTAAGAGCAGCCCGGAGCCTATATTTGTGCCAGAGTGATGGCATTAGGCTCGCCCCAACATGGGACTTGAAGCTAAATAACAAAATGTGGGTGTTAGTGTACACCTCTGCCCTACCCTTCGGGGAATAGAGGCGTGGTGTTATGTTATGTGTACCAAATAAACTAGTGGGTCTGTGAGCTGAAGACCTTGCGAATCTGTCTTTGTATAGCTTAAAACTGAATAAATGTTCACCACGCACCTTAAAACAAAAAGCGCCAATTGGCGAAATATGTTTATTTTTACGTTTTCTACCCCATATCACAGCCATTTAAAAAAAAATCGAAAAACTGAATCGACGGATAAAATCCATATAATTATCAAACCTGCTCACAAAATTTCACGAGAATCGGTTGAGAAATGCGACCTGTAGAGGAGAACAGCCATCCGGACATCCGGACATACGAAAGCATTTTTTGCCCACGCTGAAACGGAGACGCTTCGCGCTCGCTCGAGTAATTAAAGGCTGTCATGTAACAGTAACAAACAATATAAAACGACTAGAAATCGCATTTAACTGACAAAGCAGAAATATTTACAAGTTGAACAAACTAAGTGTCAATGACATTGCAATGCACACATAATGAAGGATTAATAATGCTACATGATTATTACACGATAGTATTATGTAAGACACGCTTTTTGTAAGCTAGGTTTCATATTGAAAATGATGGCAAACAATTTTAAAAGGGAAAGCCTGATCCCTGACTCAAAAGTATTTTGCCTACCTATGAAAATTCATAAATATTTCGATACTTGTCACAGTCTTGCGGCTAAGTAATACGAGCCGCACGGGTCCATCGATCAGGTTAAGCTACGCTTGCCGAGGTCAATCGTGGATGGGCGTGGGATTTTATTTTGTCTTGTTTGTTAATCGATAGTTCGATATCCATCACGTCTGCGTAGTTTCGCTAGCTAATTCAATTTGACCCTGTAGTGCACCCATATGTCATTGTCGCCAGATGTGTTATAAGTCCCATCTCCGTGATCCACTTGAAAGTGTCTGAACCGCCACCGAACCCGAATGGGGAAATATTACTCTAACCTCGTAAAGTGGCCACATCCTATCCTACCCTCTGTGCCCCAAAAAATGAAGCCAAACTGACCTCCGTGCTGCCACCGATCACGCCATGGAAGTGGCGAAGTTTTGTGGCAGCAAAATCTACTGCGTGCTGTCATCATATCTACGTACTGTCATTGACACAAAGAAGTAATGTAGGGGGCGAGCATTTACCAATATTTGTAACCACGGCATGAAGTTGAACTTTTTCATAAAGTAAATCTGGTTGGTGCGTTTTGGTAGTCTGTTGGTTGGTTGGGTTGGATGGTTGGTTTAAAAGTGTATTTTTTTGCTGTAATGCCAATAAACGCATTTGTCTTTCTTTCTTTACTAATACAAAAAGAGCAGAGAATAATAAAGATAAACCAATTTGTAGGTTAATGTAACCGAACCGTTCACAGTGTAATCGAAATTAAACTAGCAAACAGTATATTTCTCGTAAAACATTCTCTTATTAAACAACCGTATGGCTTCATTATTCAGTTCCCGTTGTTTCTATGTGTTTACGTAATCTTTTGCTGTCTAAAAATGTTATACGAGTACCAAAAGACGAAAAATTCTTAAGCCATTTGATGGAGTGGACGGCCGGCTATATTAAACACTTTGCATCGCAAACTGGAATAAATTTCATTTTAGATTAGTGAATATAAATAATATAATATCCTACAAATACGTTTCTATTAAATGCTTAATGCACAACATAATATTGTACAGAAGCGGACTGAATGCTATCGGCTTTAAGTATGTACCTAAAGAGACCACCCCCGGTGTTAAAAGAATAGACCATCTCAGACACTAATCTTCATGGTCCTCATATGATCTGACCGAGATAATGTCCTGGACTTTCAAAGAGACTGTGACTGTATGTGTGGTTGTTTTGATGTTTCTTCCCAGAAACATCGACCTGATTTAGTTTAAAATATTATTATGACTGCCTCGTTGGTCTAGTGGTCGCTAGCATTACTGCTGAGCATGAGGGTCCTGGGTTCGATTCCCGGGTCGGGCAAAGTGTTATTGGGTTTTTCCATCTGGAATTTCTCAGAACCTGCCCGGAATTTGGATTTGTGCCCGGTTGATGGCAATAGGCTCGCCCCCTATTACATGGGACTTAAACATAACTGGCGAAATGTGGGTGTACTATAGGTACACCTCTGCAGAACCCTTCGAAGAAATAGGCGTGATGTTATGTTATGTTATGATTTTATTGGTGTGTAAAAGTATTTGTTAAAACCAATTTATAGAAATAAATATCATTTGTCATCATCATTATTTATGATAGTACTGTGTGCACTTACAAAATAGCATTTAGGTGCAATACAGACTGATATTCCAAGGGTATAACTGCAGCTGTCAGACTTCCAAAATACTGAGTAGTTGCTGGTAACAGCAGTCCCATGTGACAATGGGGGGGCCGTCTGGTTAATTTTTTCTCCGAAGCAAGGAGGACCAATCTCGATATATAAAGAGCTAGCTTTTGCCCGCGGCTTCACCCGCGTAGTGGTCAGAAATTATCCCACGGGAACCTAGTACCAGGATAAAAAGTATCCTATGTGTTAATCTAGGTTATATACTACCTGTGTTCCAAATTCCATCCATATCCGTTTAGTCGTTTTTGCGTGAAAAAGGAACAAACATCCATCCATCCATCCTTACAAATTTTCACATTTATAATATTAGTAGGATGGTCGTCCAGTATACAACTTATTAATCCGATCCAGCCTGTCCCTTGCTGCCCTGCAGCGACGCCCTAAGCCAAGGTCCGTACCCCACAGGGGGTTCCCTTAGCATGTAGTCGCATACTTGATAACTTTTTTAAGCCCAACACCCTAATTACGTAACACACTATCTATCACAAACTGAATCATTTTGAAGCCTATTGTTAATCCATTGCTTCATATGTTCGAAACAATTCTCTGCTCAACAACGTAAATAACGCAATGAATGTTGTTGAACTGTCAAAATGAAACCCATTCCTACTGTTAGTGTGTTACGTAATTACCCCGCTGGTTGAAGACCTTAATTTATTGAAGCACCCACAGGCAAGCCCGGGTATCCAGCCGTCAACCTCCTAGGTTGACCTGCGAGATGCCACATATAAAAATTAAAATATATACAATTTTAGACTGAATGTTGCCACATTCAGTTTGAAGTTGTATTTTTTTTTACACTGCTTAATCTCAGAGAAAGATTTGTCCTTAAAACTGTTATTTACCACCATAACGGCCAAAAAGTAACAAAATACACTCGCGGACAAAGAATACGGGTCAGTACAAAAAACTAAAATAATACTCTTAAAATAATAGAGCTAACAGCATAAATGAAACTGTATGTTGTAGATAATTTACCAGTTAATAAAACAACATCAAATCTTAGAAACATTATTAGTTTAATTGTCAAAATTACATAAAAAAACAAAATATCAATAATTTTTACATTGAAAAACGTTAAGTTCGTTTTTGTACAACACAAAAAATAACTTTAAAACAAAATTAATACTATGTATTGCCTCAGCGGGCTCTTCTCACGGCTGCCAGGCAATTGTGCATGCTGTTTACTAAGTTTCTTATGCGATGTTAAGGGGTATTGACGATTCTTCCACTAACGCATGTTTCAGGTCTAGAAGTGTAGCTGGGGCGGGGTTTCGATTTCTTACACACCTTCCAAGCTCGTCCCAAGTGTGTTCAATTGGATTCAGGTCCGGGCTTCTCGCTGGCCAGTCTGTTCGAATGATGCCAACATCCTGAAAATACTCATTTACAATTTGAGCTGTATGTGGCCTGGCGTTGTCATACATGAATATTGAATTTTCACCCATATTAATTAAATATGGGCCGACATACTTATTAAGAATTGCTTCCACTTATCTTGCACTAGTTAGCGTACCATTTTCTATCAGCTCCATGTGACTCTCTGAAGAAATTTCAGCCCAAACCATAACAGATCCACCGCCGAACGGCACTTATTCCTCAAAACAGGCAGGAATAAAACGTTCCCCTGGCCGTCGGTAGACTCTTCGCCGCCCACCATGTGCATACAGCATAAATCTGGATTCGTTAGAAAACATTACTCTTGCCCATTCTTCGTCTCCCCATTGTGCATGTTCGCAGGTGTAACGTAATCTTGCTCCCCGATGTCTCCTTTCAAGTTTTGGACCTTTTGCTATGGGTTCTATTTGTTCTATGTGGGGTCAAATTAGCTTCAAGGAGCCGCCGCCTTACAATCCGCTCGCTTACTTCGTCTCCAGGGGTCGCCAACACGCGTAGCATGACCACCATAGAAACAGGTTTTGTCGACGGAAGAATAGACAAAATGACAGATTGTGGAAAAAAATCTTTGGAAACCTGTAAACAATTTGTCATTGTGTCTATTCTTCCGTCGACAAAACCCGTTCTGAAGTAGATTTGTTACTTCAACTACCGTGAGGTGCCGATTTTGGAGCATGGTCGTAACAATAAATCGATCTTCTCGAGCCGTAGTACATCTCGGTCTGCCGGTTCCTGGTCTTCTTATGTTCTGCCCAGTTTCTCGGAAACGTTGGACGACTCGCTGCACTATAGAAAGTGACACGCCTACTGTTCTGTACTTCGCTGACTTCTGCCTTCTTCTAACATAGTGACGATACGTGTACATTCTTCTGGTGTTAGCGACATGATAGTAATTCAATAATGATGGTGAAACACGACAATGACCGCCTTTTATCATTTTGAATTGACAGATTGAAAACAACAGTGAGAAAACAAGCAAAAGTAAAACAACCGCGAATTGAATCTTTTACAAATTCAAGGTTTGTAAAATGTTACCTTTTACTAATTACGTTTTATCTCATATGATATTAAAATTCTCTGTAACCTACAGTTAGGTAGTTGTATGCATGTACCATTATTAATTTGCAAGTTACAGGGGTTATCGTCATCAACCCGTATTATTTGGCCGCGAGTGTATGTCACAAAAACCATTGCATTTTTTGGTTCAATAATTTCATGACCGTTTCATATTTTATCACAATGATGGTCAATAACTACGTACACTGTATTAGTCACCCAGTGGCATAGGGGACTGAACGACAATAGCGTAACGGTAGGCTAACCACATATCCGGAGGTTGTGCACAATTTCTAAATTGTGACCTTTGATACGGATGACCTCAAAATATAGAGTATTTAGTTTAATATTTTTTATTTGATGTTCGGTTTAGGTGTCTTTTTGTCAGTCTTATAGAACTGTAGATTGTTTTGGAGCATTCATGAAACAGGTCTAAGATAATAATAATCAGAAATAGTTAGCCTGATTGTCCAGAAGAATCTATTAAAATAAAGACAGTTCTGTCGAAATATAAAAATATGCAGGCCAAAAGACCAATAATTACCATTTCACAAATACTTATTCAACGTAAAAAAACACATTGATTTAGCTTCCAAAATAGATTTAACTACACAAAATCTATCCTTAAATTCAGAAAACTACCTATGTCAACCAATTTTGAATTAGGTGTGCATTCTTTGCAGACCCCCGTATGGATAAAGTTTATAAAATCTTGTGGTTTTATACAACTAAAACCACAGACAATAATAAATTAAATACAGCTGTGTTTACCATTACTTAGCAGCTAAGCAAGCAGAGATCTATGCAACTAATAATGACTTGCCCATCCCCGCTGCCCACACTTTCACTCTCAAATCTTACATCTAAAAACTTGTAAAAAGTATTTACCTAAAATTACCGGCGCGTAACGCAATCTGTAGCGTATCGAGGTCCTCTTCATAGTCGTGACATAGCTCCATCGTGGAGTTCCTTGCCTCGTGGATGTCAAATAATACTGCACCATCTCCTAATTTATCGGTCATGACACTCCTATAAGATCGAGTCCCGAAACTAGACGTCACTGAAGCTCCTCTAGGAAACCTCCTTGGAGGAACATTCACATTCTGCGAAGACAAACCAGGTTTCTTCATCCTCCTCTTCATATACCTCCTCATTCGCAAAGACAACATTACACGAATCCGTATATGCCTCTTAATATTCCTATCGTATCGTAACTGCTCCTTCATTTTCTTATTTCGCTTTTTCCGATGCGGGATCTCGTCTATTCGTTCGAGTTGGGTGTGGTTCCGCTCAATTAGCCGATGAGAATCGAGGGTAGGGGAGCGGTTGAAGAAATCTGAGTTGTTGTTTCGCCACGCTTTGCTTAGAGACCAGTTCTCGCCACACGTGGGGGTCTTGACCTGAATCGGTTTCTCGTATATGTCCTCCTCTAAAGCAAACATCCGTCGGGAGAGGAGGAAGTTGTCGATGTTCCTCCTGAGGGTGCTGCTTTGAGAACTGATCGTTGTGTTCACTAAGTTTGAAGTGAGAGTCTCAGAACTTTTCTGGAACGTGTTGCCGTAGGTCAGTTTCGGCGGCTCGGGGACCTCTCTTGTTTTTCTCTTCGCGATGGATATGATTCTCCGTCGCATCGCAGACATGTTCGTGAGTTCACTTTTCAGCAGTGGCCCTTTCCGTTTGTCTGACGTCATCTCCGGCGACCACGTGCCGTTCTCCGAACAACTGCAGAAGTCCTTAATGAGCCGCGCTATAGCATGACAGTCGCCGTCTTCTGAACGTTCCCTAGGCATTGTTCATCGCCCTCAAGCGTTCTTGTTCGTTATTTAACTGTCACTACTAAAGTAAGAGCACAGAAAATCACTGTTACCTACGAGTCAAGGGTTAATTTGGTTACACGGCCGTATTCTGTAACACTTCCGTATTCTGTATTCTCATCTTATTGTTACGATTAGGTTACGTAATCGTTAAACTCGACCGTGTCTCGCGAAGCTGCTCGCATTTTTGAGTAAGTGTATGCGTAATTATGAGTTGTGGCCGAAACGATTAACGTTGAATCTCTATTTACGAGTTGATCGATTACTAAATCGATAGTTGTGCGTTCAGTGTAAATTTACATACTCTTTACTAAGTAGGTTAAACGGTAGAAACTTGTTAATGAAAGTGGGATAATTTAAATGCGTAACTTCACTAAATAGATAGAGTTATGTCTTAACTTGATAATGATTCTTATAAGAGAAGGTTTTTCTGAATAACTTACTTCTGCCCGCGACTTCATTCGCGTAATATTTCTTGTACCCCCGACCCACCCCGTCGCATCGCATCGCCTGGCCGCGCTATTACTTCGATTCCGCTTAGTGTTCTGTCTGACTGTTTTTTTTTTCGCTTAACTCCTTATGGTCCTAGCGTGATATTAAATAGCCTATAGCCTTCCTCAAGAATTGAGTTACCAAATGCAAAAATAATTTTTCAAATCCGACCGGTAGCTCCAGAGATTACCCCCTACTTACAAACAAACAAATTTTACATCTTTATAATATTAAATATAAAAGTATAGATAATTATGATATATTAAGTATCCTTTTTAATTTTGCGGAGATTAGATAATGATTTTAGGGCAGTAAGATTACTTTAAGACGTTACGTTAAGACTTTTACTTTAAATGCTGTTAAAGTAGAGCCGATGGTCAATGTTAACCTCAAAACAAAATTTGATAGACAACGTTCATTCAGGACTGTTATTACACTAATTACCTCCACCAGTACAAAAACTAATGAAATAATAACACCTTCATTAAACACTCCAATTAAAGTCCCACAAACTAACCAAATCAATTAATCATGAGCATCAAATTAATGTCTTAAAAGTAACAAATTACTCTTCATGAGGTATATATCCAGTACCTGTCACCACAATACCGTACATGACAGCACGAATCGAGGTTAATATCACTTCCTACATGTTTTACCGATTATTTTTAACGATTATTTTATCGATTAATTAGTAGGAACTTCACTAGTCCGGTATGTTATCTAAAAAATAGTTGTAATTTATTTATGGTGGGGTTACATTCTTTATGGTTTTCATGTAATTTGTTGATTTTATGTGCGTTTTAAGTTTAATGTTGTTTGTTTACGTTTTTATAGTCTTCTTGATTTTTGCTGTAATGAGCAGCTTGTTATGTTATTGCTTTTATGACTTATTATTATTATGTGTTTGAGGTGTAATGGACTGCCTTCATCGTCATGGAAACATCAGTAAAGCTCTTGAATATATATATTTGCTGCAAATACGGGCATTTCGTGAAAATATGACGTATGATAATTATTTTATTATAATTGCCGCGTAGGTAATACATTTTGATCAACATGCCTACAACGTAAAAGAGCGCAGCCATTTGCAAATAAACGCGGGCTACATTGAAAGAATCATCTTAAGTGATTTCGACTCTATTTTTATAATATTACATACCGGAACATAGCCTCAATTACTTACTAAAATAAATATTTAAAAACTTTATGAGTGGCTTCCTCACAAAATATCGTGTTGAAAACGTATTGATATGCTCGCTACAATTTATGTTTAGGTACGGTTTATAATATGTACAGCGCTTCGTTTCGCTCTGCAGCGCAAAGCGCTTTCTTTGTCATGTTGCATGCAAATGTAGTAATATATTATTTTATTATGAGCTCTTTTACGGTATAATGCAGCGAAGTTGTGAAGAAATTATGTAAAATATTTGTTTTTTATTTATAGTTTGCCATAATACGCAGCTTATCTAGATTTGCACGCGGCTTCGCTCGCTTGTAGGGCAGAAATTATCCCACGGGAAAGTACTATCAGGATAAAATTATCCTGTATCCAACCCTAAGTCTTGGTCTACCTGTGTGCCAAATTTCATCCAAATCCTAAGGCGTAAAAAGGTAACAGACAGACAGATATTTACTATTATATTGGTATAATATTAGTATGTATATTTTGTTTTTATTTATCATCATTTTAGATATTTATCCTCATTTGGTTGCATTTAGTACACCCGTGTTACTGCAAAAAATATTTATTTTCATTGTTTCGGCACTAATTGAAAAGGTACGAAGACGATATGAAGGCGTGAATTTTTTTATGAGTAAAATAACAGTAACAGAATTTATGTCAATTGTTGGTCATATATCACACAAAAGATCGAGTACACTCGAGTATGAAAAGACCAGTTTTTGTACTGTAGCACCAATAATTATTATTGTAGAGCAAAGAATTAATTAAATATTTTCTATTGAATATTTTCTTGTTTACAAACATCGTAACGAAGGCCTTCACAAGTGAACTATATCAAATTCTGATCGTAAAATTTTGTATTAATGATCTTGAAATACCAACCGCTAAATATGTAGGTAGATAGATAAATCGTTTAAAATCGTCGTCATTTCGTTTGTAAACTTTTAAGGATATATCAACATTTTATGCATGAAAATTGGATTTTTGATCGAATACATTATTCGAATACATTAAAAATATCATTTGTATGGCAATATTTAATTAATTAAATTAGCCGAATGATATTCTTTTTATTTCTGAACTAAGATGCATAGGCTCTATACATCAGAGTAGGTATTATTACATCGTCAACAGTAAAAAATTCGAATTTCTCTCAAATGACGTCACACTGTTTGCAGAATATCACTGTACCTACTCACTCATTATGCAAACTGCGGCCAACAAATTAAGTAATTATCGTAGAACGAAAGGTAACAATTACTATGCACATACGCTCATGATGGTACGTTTTGATTGAGTTCCCAACTTTTTCTACGTATTTTCTAACCATGTACATGTTTTCTCAGCTATCAAACTATTGTTGCATTAATTCCTGTAAGAAAGCATGTTTGCACAAATAAAAACAATGGATACTGTTTGGCCACAAAACAGATTTACAGTTTTAGTACTTCCATCATGTTTTATCGATGAGTGTTACAGAATACGCCAATATAAACATCGTTATAATAACCGAAAACTACGTGTGAACTTCCAAGAACCGATTAAAATATATTAATGGTTTTGAATGAATTTAAAAATAAAGTCATAACAAAACACAAGAATTCAGCAAAAATTCATCTCGACAACACCGAAGATTTTTTTTACGCTTACGTAATAGATAGTTTCACATTCACTTCAACACGATACGATTAATAAAATGTTAATTCACTTTCATACACGAAACACGTTCCTATAAATCATGATGTGTATAGTCTATGGTATCGAAAAGCGCGCGAAACTTTGATGTTTAAACTTTTTTTCTCGAGTGACGCGTCGCGTTCAGATACGCGCAATTGTGTTTTGATCACATACGCTCAGTGCACGTAATTATGTACAGTTGACCATGTCGAATTGCGCGTGTGGAGCGACTGCCGCCGCGGGCACCGGCCTCGCTCTTTCTCCCATTCCTACATAAGTGATATGATGATCTACTATGCTGATGGCAATTAACGAGCGCCCGTGCTTTACATTGTCACTGATTTTGACAGCTGTTCGTGCATCGCACCATGACACGTTTCCGAACCGGTTTCCTGCTTAAACAAATGAGGTTTTACTCGCAAAAACCAAGTGAAAATTACTAGAAACTTGTAATGTTGCGTAATTATGGTAATTTCTCTGGTTTACACGCTACATTGGAGTTGAACTTGTGATTTGTTAGCGCATTATTTATGTTGAGTTATCGAGTATAACATGAATCCTGTATTCCTATTGATATGAGAACGTTTTCTTGGAAAAAGAAAAAGTTCATATTTGTTTTGTAAAAATCAGTTTCAGTTTTAAATTATTATAATAACTGATGCTAATAGCACTAATAATTCGTTATTGTATGTGTTAATGAATCTTACGATATTTTTTAACGAATTAATTTTCACTTTCCCTTGAATTTTCCGTCAACATGATTACAACGATTTTACATAAATGACTAGAAAAAATATCCCACGTTAATTTAATAATAAGTTCAATCTAGTAGTTACGACTGTGGCCATAAAATGTTAATCCGGAAGCCATTTATTGGTCTTTACATCAATTTGTAATTATTTTACACATAACACCAACACGCCTTCCAATGGCTATTTAAATCATAGATAAGAGTTGTAGCTGTCAAAATCGTGGGGCGCTAGTATCGCAAGATGGCGTAAGAATTTAAGTACGTAACGATTACCTATATTATGCAAAGATGCGTTTTAGAGCGGAAATACAGGTGTTAGGAAAATTCCTAAATGTAGTCGGATTTAGCTTAACCGTCATGCTTCTAGACCCCGAAGTTAGGCAGACGTGCATTTTCACACAGTCATGATTCTCTAATGATGTATTGATGGTACTAAGGTTGTATATTATGCGTACCTATTAGTTGTCATGCAAATCTTTTTGGCGATTTTTTGGTTATTAGAACACCAGCCTGTCCTTCACTATTGTTTATTATATAAAATAAGCTGTCCCTCTTACTCAAACAACTTGGCCTATCGCATGCAACTGCTGGATATACCTACCTACATAGACGTCTCTCAAGCTGCTCTGCCATCATGTCCAAAAAAAAAAGATTATCAAACCTACCAGGACCGTTGGTCGCTGGTTCCAAATCGTCAGCGTAAATGAAAATAAGCTTTTCGAGACTGCTGAAATTAATGGTTTGTGAGCAGATTTGTGACCGAAGAAGTTGTAATTAACGCATCACAGCACCCTTAGTCGTATTTCATGTCAACACGTCGGCGTCGCAAAAAGAAAGGGGTTGGTATATTCTTTGCCAGTGAACACTAAGCTAGGAAAATTTATAGTTCTCTAACACACTTAGCACTACACCAATTTATTACCTATCCTCAATCAATTATAAACACATCACGAACACTGACACAAAAGGTTTATCATTTTTAATCAATCAATAAATATGTCAAAATCTACACCAAAGTTGTGGCAGCCACCAATTTGGTGTGTTCGTGTTCACGTGCAAATATTCAACGTCATTTTGCCACAGAGCATAGACAATTTATTTAGAAAAAGTGTTTTTACCGTTTTTACTTGAAATGACGTGACGTAGGTGACAGAGAGAATGCTTCGCAATTATAGATTGTTTATTAATTTTCGGATTAAGTAATTGTTTGGTGAATTTTTGGCTTAAATGTTTGCTGTTTTAATTTAATTTAATTAAGAAAGTCCTAAATTCTACCTACTTAATGTAATCATGAGTTAGAAATCTCAAAAAAAAAATGGCTGACTTAATGTTAAGAATAAGTAACATAATACACATTTTTAATCTTTCATTCCCTACTTTTTATGCCATTCTTAATTGGAGTTGCAAAATGTTCTGGAACGCAGCTTTGTGTTAATTCAATTCCAAACGAATTATTTAATTTTAAAAGCTGCAACATTTTTAACATAAATTATTCTGTTATTGTAATTACAATTATTTTTATGATCAGCACCCTGCGTGACACTATCAATAAGAATCTGAATAATTTCGAAGCCTATTATTGCTAATCCATTGCTTCATATGTTCGAAAAAATTGTCTGCTCAACAATGTAAATTAATGCAATGAATGTTGTTGAACTGTCAAAATGAAACCCATTCCAACTGTTCGTGTGTTACTGTGTAAAATGTCTACATTTATATCTGTAATTTTTATGGTGTACATAATAAAGAGTATTCTATTCTAGTGTGTTACGCAATTACCCCGCTGTTTGACATATGTTTATCGAATTTCTATAGCGACTGAATACCACTAGATCATTTATTTTAAAGTCATCATGATCGACAATTTCGGTATCACACACATGACACACAATATATTTGTTGACCTGGGGTTTTGACATAATTAATTAGCACATTTGAGCTACAAAATACCACTAAAAATGATAGATGAATATTTGAATTGGCCATAAGTACTGAAGATTGTTTTTTTTAATTAAAATACAAACTTAGACAGATATTTGGTGGTGGGGCCGGATTTGGCGGACAGCCAGTTTGGTTTCCGCAGGGGGCGCTCCACGGTGGATGCCATCATGCGCGTGCGAGCCCTCACGACGGGGGATGCTGTGTCCCGGGGTGGGGTCGTCTTGGCGGTGTCTCTAGACATCGCCAATGCCTTCAATACCCTGCCCTGGAGTTGCATCCGGGAGGCATTCCGGTATCACCGGATGCCGACCTATCTCTGTCGTGTAGTCGAGGCCTATTTGGCGGATAGAGCAGTTATCTACCCCGGTCACCAGGGAGAATGGAACCGGCGAGAGATGTCGTGCGGTGTCCCACAGGGATCGGTCCTGGGGCCGCATCTGTGGGACATCGGGTACGACTGGGTGCTGCGCGCCGACCTCCCTAGTGGCGTCAGCGTGGTGTGCTACGCTGACGACACGCTGGTCCTGGCGCAGGGGAGGTCGCACCAGGCGGCGGCCGAACTGATGACACGCGGGGTTGCGACAGTCGTCGAGAGGATCCGGCAATTGGGACTCGAGGTGGCCTTGCACAAGTCCGAGGCCATGTGTTTTCATGGTCCTCGGTACGCGCCACTGTCGGGTTCCGAAATAACGGTAGGAGGGGTTCACATCGGCGTCGAGTCGACGATGAAGTACCTGGGACTCGTCCTCGACAGCCGGTGGAACTTCGTGGAGCATTTCCGACGTTTGGCTCCCAGACAGCAGCGGGCCGGGGCTGCTTTGAAGCGGCTCTTGCCCAACCTGGGGGGGCCAAACGCCTCCTGCCGGAGGCTCTACGCGGGGGTCGTGCGGTCCATGGCCCTTTACGGGGCTCCGGTGTGGGCGCGGTCGCTAAGGCTCCGGCCAGCCCGCCGGTTGAAAGCGTCCCAAAGGGTCATGGCCATCCGGATGGTACGGGGATACCGCACGGTCTCCTGCGAGGCGGCGAGCCTCCTTGCCGGATTGCCGCCGTGGGATCTGGAGGCAAAGGTCCTCGCGCACGTTTGGGAGTGGCGCGAGGAGGCGAAACGCCGGGGCGTAACTCCGCTGCCGCGAGTAATCGCGGCACAGCGGACAGAGCTCCGGCGGGATCTCATGGCGGCATGGAGAGTGCGACTGTCGCAACCCAGCGCAGGGCACGCCACAATTGCGGCGGTAAGACCCCTCTTTGAGGAGTGGCTTGAGAGGCGCCACGGCGTCCTCACCTTCCGCCTGACGCAGGTCCTCACCGGACATGGCTGTTTCGGGAGGTTCCTGTTTCGTATAAGGCGGGAGGAAACGCCCGGGTGTTATCATTGCGTGGATCGACCGGAGGACACGGTGGAGCATACGGTGGAGGTCTGCCCGGCTTGGGCGGAGCACCGCCGTGTCCTCGTGGCGGCGATCGGCGGCGGCGACCTCTCGCGTCCGGCCCTGGTTCAGGCCATGGTACGGAGCGAGAGGGAATGGGAAGCCGTCACCTCCTTCTGCGAAGCAGTAATGCTCGCGAAGGAGGAGGCGGAGCGCGAAAGGGAGAGGCAATCTCTGCGCCCTCGCGCCCCTAGCCGCCGCAGGAGGAGGAGACACCCTGGGCGTCGGGAGTCGATTGCCGACTCCCGGCCACCGTAGGCGCGGGCTTGCGGACGGCGAGCAATGGGCAGCTCGCCGTCCGGTAAGGACCAGGCCCGGGTCGACGGCGCGTCGTGTTCCACGCGCGCCTCAAAGAGATGTCAGCAAAATAGACGGGGTCCGATAGGACCGATGCCTGCCGGGGCTGGGGATTGTTCGAAAGAGTTACCGTGGCCCTGGCGCACAGGCAACTGAAGGAACACGGGTGGGTTTTAGTCAGTAAGAGTCTGACACACCCTTCCGCTCCGCCCAGAGCGGGAGACGTCATTTGATGATTTCCCACCCAAAAAAAAAAAAAAAAAAAAAAGACAGATATTTGGTCTTTAATCCAATATATATAATAGGTACAGTACTCTTTACATTACTTACGCAAAACTAGAAAAGTCCATAGGCAAGTTCTTTAATCCTTATTTTTGAACGAGCATAATAACCTATATTAAAGGGTGGCACGGTCATCGACGCGCAAACTGAAACGATGTATTCAGCACATGATTCTGAACCCCCTGAGTAGAAATTTTAGTCACTCATCATAAAAAAAAACAGCTGTTTCATAGAAAAGTGTAAAACCTACGCGGTCAAAATGTATGGCAGATATTTTTAAGCTATTGCATAGCTTTTATCGCGGGCTTTGAGCGCGGCGACCGAATCAAGAAATTCCGTAACGAAAATAAAACCTAACACCCCCCACTCCGCCTACCATGTAGCTCGGCCGAGCGTTCACTTAACGTGTATGTATATGATACGACTATACTTGAATTAATATCAAAGAAAAAAATATACTGCATAAATAAAAAATAAATAAATAATTATAACTGCATAAGTTGATAAAAAATGCTATGCAATAGCTTTACCGCGGCAGTCCCCGAGTGCCACACGTGTTTTTTTTTAATAGCTGCCGTATATTTTCAACGAAGGGGGTTTCCGAATCAAGTACTGAATCCATGGTAACTTTGTTGTGCTTCGATGTGCCTGCCAGCCTGTACAATATACAAAGGTATTATGTCCATTCACCAATTTTATAAAATAATTATTGAGTACTATTCCCACAACCAATGATCTCCTTAGAGAATGTTAATTTTTGATTTTAATTTTAATTTTAATTATTTTAGATTTATAGCATTTTTATTTGTTTAATGTTAATGTTTTAATCTTTTTGTTATATTATTTTGAATGAAATTTTTGTTATCATTATTGTTACGTGCAAATCACCAAAATTATTGAATAACTTTAATTGTAAATGTCCTTTTTGGCTTTGTATTATTATGTTAAACCATTTTATGGTGCATGTTGTGTTAGTCTGTAAGTGATTGTTGCACTTATTGTTGCACTTAATATTGTTGCGTTTAATTATTGTAAATGTATTGTGTAAACAATTGTTGGCTAACCTAAATAAATAAAATAAATTCACCCAAAATTTTATTATAGGTGTCGACTGTCGGTGTAGTAAACTATTTTTCTTTCTTTCTTTCTTCCTTTATTTCTTTCTTTCTTTATTTATTTATTTCTTCCTTTATTTATTTCTTTCTTTCTTTCTAGTAACGTTAATTGAGTAGAATGAACGTTACTACACCGACACTATACTTCTAGCACTAATATTATAAATGAGGCAAAATTTGTTTGTTTGTAAGTTTATATGTAGAGGGTAATCTCTAGAACTACTGGTCGGCTTTTTGCTTTCTCGAGGAAGGCTATACTATTTGTATCATCAAGCTAGGACCCTTAGGAGCCGAACAAAAAGTCAGCAAGCACGCTAAGCGAAAACGAAGTAATAGTGCGGGCAGACGATGCGATGCGAGGGGTGGGTCGGGGAACAAGAAATTTCACGCGGACGAAGTCGCGTTCAGAAGCTAGTACGGTATAAGCTACTGAAAGAAATAGCCGTCCAGTGCAGGTACTGGTGTCATTACAGGCACAAAAGACATTTTGGCTTGGTCCCTAGGATGGCAACACATCTGCGATGCCTCTGGTGCCTTTACGAAGAACGGAGTTTACAGAATGTTTACGATCTCAATTTAAGACAACTGGCCCTGCAGTCTCGACATTAGATAGCGACAAAAATCTGTCGCTAAGTCGTATCGATGTCAAATTCCTGTAATAGATTTTCAACCTTATGCTCTCGACATAAAGTTAAAAATCTATTAAAGAAATTTGACATCGATACGACTTAGCGACCGATTTTTGTCGCTATCTATGTCGAGACTGCAGGGCCAGGGCCTGGCCCTGCAGTCTCGACATGAATAGCGACAAAAATCTGTCGCTAAGTCCTTTAATAGATTTTCAACTTTATTTCCAAAGCATAAGGTTAAAAATCTATTAAAGAAATTTGACATCGATACGACTTAGCGACAGATTTTTGTCGCTATCTAATGTCGAGACTGCAGGCCCTGCATGAGTATTTAATATGTATAATAGTTTGGTCTACATAATGTATATCATATGTGTGTGGTCGGCCTCGTTGGTCTAGTGGTCAAAGTCAAAGTCAAAGATTTATTTGCAGATAAATGTCGCAAGCGCTACTGCTGAGCATGAGGTCCTGGGTTCGATTCCCGGGTCGGGCAAAGTGTTATTGGGTTTTTCTATCTGGAATTTCTCAGTAGCAGCCAGGAGTCTGGATTTGTGTCCGGTTGATGGCAACAGGCTCGCCCCTTATTACATGGGACTTAAACATAACTGGCGAAATGTGTGTGTACTATAGGTGCACCTCTGCCTAACCCTTCAGGGAATACAGGTGTGATGTTCTGTTATGTGTCTGCATAATATAAAGACGGGGAAATTAATTGTTAATTGACTATACTCCATTTATTATAACATTAGAAAAATAACGGTTATCCGCCTTTCGTTATTTCAATAGAAATGTTATATAAATAAACTCAGTTATTTCACTATAAATACAAAGCAATGTAATCTATTTACCATTTACATTAAAAAAAAAATCTCAAGAGCGGTAATTTCTACAATATTACACAATAACCGTCGTTATTTAACAGTTATTTTTCTAATGCTGTAATAAATGGAGTATAGGTACCAGCTTAAATTGTCCGCATATTCAAATCACAAATGTCATTCTTTGACAGTAGTATGAAATGGCTATAGCACAGCAAAATTGACGTAGCGTGTCAATTTGCATAACAATTATTTTTTCCCGCGACTGTAAATACAAGTGTGTACTTACGAGTATGTAGAAATAGAAAACCAGAAGCGCAAGCGCAAGTACATTACGTGTATAACCATCACAAGTTTCCTAACTGCTCTTAATCTGTAACACTTCCTCAAACGATGTTTATCACACCGTGTCAAAGTAATTGACATGATATCCTATTTTATAATTTTTAAATAATTCTCATAAAAGAAAATAAAAGCAGGAAGGCACATCATAAACATAACATCACGCCTTTATTGCTCGAAGAGGAGTAAGGCAGACTTGTATCTATAGTTCAAGCACATTTCGCCAGTTATGTTTAAGTCTCATGCAATAGGAGGCGAGCTTATTGCCATCAACAAGACACAAATCCAGACTCCGGGCTGCTATTGAGAATTTCCAGATAGAAAAACCCAACAACACTTTTGACCGACCCGGGAATCGAACCCAAGACCTCATGCACAGCAGTAGCCTTGCGACTACTAGACCAGCGACGCAGGAAGGAAATGGAAGAAAAATTGTTTTCCAATATGGACATTTTGGAAATGGGTGTATTGGCTTCATTATTTACCTAACCTAACCATTTACAGGAAGGTCCTTTTAATAAGGAGTGTTTTACATTTTTATAATTTTGTTTTTTATTTTCATTTTCGTTTCCATTTTTATTATTTGTATGTGTTTTAGATTAATTCTTATTGCATAAAAATCGACTCATGTAATTGGGAGAAGACACTGGCTCCTGTAACACAGGTGCTATACCTAGCGCAGGAGTCAGGGCCTCACTTTTTTTGTAAAAAAATATTTATGCCAATAAAGAAATTATTATTATAATAAGTCAAACATATACGACGAATTTCACCAATGAAACTAAATGCGTTAAGCACATTTAAGGTGAATCCTCAGTTGTAGCCCGCCAAATTCAAATTTGCTTTGGTTTTCTGAAAATTGCAGCTCTGTTTTAAATCCTATGTTGATCAAAATTCGAATCGCGACTGTAGGAATGATATATTTACTACAACATACATCTACAACATACAACGTAAAACAGAGCTGCAATTTGTAAAGAACCAAAGAAAATTTGAATTTGGCGGGCTACAGCTGAAGATTCACCTTAAATCACGTTCAAGAGCCGTCAGTGTCATCATTGGTGTGGAATACTGACACTGACAGCTTTAGAGCGCGGTTTAGAGATGTGCTGATCACGTTTAGCGGATTTAGTGAAATACCGTCAAAAGGGGTGAATAGGGATACAGAGGTGAATCGGAACAAAACTTTAAAAGGGATTTTACCATTGAAATAATATAGTTTGTTGCCAACAAGGACACTTAATCGTTAATTATTATAATACAGTAAACACATTATAGTCGATTTTGGCAATAAACTATATTATTATTTCAATGTTGAAATCCCTTTTAAAGTTTCGTCTCGATTCACCCCTGCTTCCCTATTCTGTGCCGTAGCCCATTTGACGGTACGCCCTTAGTCAAAAAGATGAAGGTAAGTTGGCTAAGCTTAAATCAAGGTGAAACAACTTACGCTCTGTACGCCAATTCCCTTTATTAAAGAGGTCCAAATTCAATAGCATTGTCATCTCAGCAACAATCAATGGCAAAAACTTGTCAAACATTTTGGTTAATTCGAGGGATTTCTGATAGATTGAGACTGAGATTTAAATGCGAACTTTCTTAAAAATACGGGAATTGCCCCTCTGTTATATTTGGTTTATTTTCTGAAATCCACGAAAGGTTAGAATTAATTTATCTTTGTTACCTACTCCTTTTTTTTGGGTGGGAAATCATCAATAGACCTCTCCCGCTTTGGGCGGAGCGGAAGGGCGTGTCAGACTCTTACTGACTTAAACCCACCCGTGTTCCTTCAGTTGCCTGTGCACCAGGGCCACGGTAACTCTTACCTCCTCCTGCCTTTATAAAACAACAGTAATTAAACTCGTGTGTATTTAATTTACAATCAACACAAAACCGACAGAAATGTACTGCTCAAAACAATAACGCAATTATCCATCTAACTGTAAGAAAAAGTTAAACACACGTTTTTTTCTTGTATAGGTAATTATGCATGTCTCAACTACATAATTAATTAAGTATTTTGGTGGAGGCAAGGTAATAATTCATCATCATTTTTAACACAACAAATACCTATATGTGATGTGAACGTGCTCCTCATACTAAAAAGTTCATCACACGAAATGATAATGAATACTAAAAATTCTCAACATCATCTTAAACAAATATTCATACATTCAAATTCATTTAAAACCTGTTTTCAATGATTAATTAATCAACATTCCTAAATTAACCACGACAGACTCTGAAACGTGTAGCGAATCTGACTATAGTGTATTTCTCATTAAATGTAATATTTGGTAAACAAACAAAAACCATTTCCCTACAATTGTTATAAATGTCCATTTTAAAACATTTGCCTCGTAGATGCCGTTTTAGGGCCAGTACCCATAGTTCTTTGTCTATTCTCCTTTTCTCAAATCGAATTCTCAATGCACCATCTTTGTTTACCAAATAAGACAAATGAAGAAAGATACACTTTAGCTATGCTAATAGATAGTCCGACTCCGTCTACCAATAAGTCACGCTTCGGCGAATGTTCCAAGAAACGACACGTTAAATTAACATCGATGCGCAGACGCATACAAAAAGTGTGCTGATTACTTTTTATTTGTTAGAACGGCTGCTTACTTACTTGTTTCAGATTGATAGATAAGTAAATAGTAGATTGTTTTGTATTTATTTCTCGAAGGGCTAATTTTTCAATCGTCAGATAAGTTTTATCTGAGGAATAAATATGACAGTGGGACAGTTTTTGTATAGAAAATATGTCAAACCGCCATTTTTATTTTCAGATAAAAGTTATCTCGCGATTGAAAAATCAGCCCTTGGTGGAGTTTCGTGGTGAATTTTTCACTCTGAATTAATTCGATTGCACGAAATCGTATATTATAATTACTTACTGCCTTGGTTTAATTATTTTGGCAATTTAAATTGAGTGTTATTAGACAATTTAAGATGAATTTCGACCAAAACAGAGAGGCAAGTTGATTTTAGATTTATTTATATTTGACAGTTTAATTTTGAAAAAACGTCCTTGCTTATTTTGTTTTAGTAGCAAGTCAGCACACTCTCTAAAATCGCTGAATGCAAATAACATCAAACATAGATTAATGAGCACGATAATATTCAATTGATTATCACTTGATGAATCACGACTCACGCAGAAACACACTCGTGAACGTGGAGACGCGCATCCAATGGGTTTAAGGAAAAATACACATTGGATTTTGAACTTAACCATTAACATTTTAAGGTTTAACATCGTTTGGAGAAATTTGACAGTTTCGTGTAGCTTGAGCTGCTGGCGACTGCACCACATTCACAGGTTGTTGTGATTACTCTACCTCATAACCAACGCCAACGTAAGTACCTAAGCGTCATCATCGTATTTTTGAATTGTCTAAATCCACCTTAAATACCACATATAATAGCCCCCTAACACGTATGGCGAGGCAATATAATGATAAACCCAATTTGACAGATTACCGTATTGATATTTTCTCCATGAGTTTTGCTTGATACAGACGTTCCCTATTTTAAGAGGCTTACATGTTGCAAACCGCGAACTAACCCGCGGTCACTGTCGGACTGCATAGAAAAGAAAGAGAAGCGCGATGACACAACGCTGGTAATTTATTGCAAAATATGAAGCAATTAGCTATTTACAAAAAAACTATTGATTGGACTAAAAAATTAAAACACTATTACGTTAGTATGTTGCTTGTAGAATAATCTGACAAAAAATCAGAATGATTTAATGCATAGATGGTTTTTAATCGTTAAAAGAAATTTTTAGATGTATCTTCGTGATTTTTTTCTATCGTATCAAATAAGTTGTATTATGTTTTCAACACACTATCTAATTAGCAAATATCCTGAAGGATAACATATATTTTTCTGATTTTGTTTACTGCAGTGGATCATATACTTTTAGGCATTATAAAACTTACGTTTAGGTCCTGTAGTCCCCTTAACAGTGCAAACAGGGCACGTCTATGTAGCTCAAATTGGTTAGTTTTGTAGTGTTCTAGTTTGATGTCTTCTGGACACACTTTATTTTTGTTTTTTTTTGTCTCTAATATTCATATGTCAATGTCATGCATACCTGTTATTTGCATGATTACTGAAATGCCATTTTTTTTTTTGTTATTTCATTTGAATTGTAAGTGACTGCCATGTGCTGTTGGTGTGCTTATTCTAAATAAATAATTAATATTAAGATTTATTATTACAACTTGTTTTAATATTAGAATTGTTTTTTTGTTTTTATCTTAATATTAGGGACGCTTTTAACGTGCGCGTCTTTCTACATCGTTCTCACATGTATAATTTCAACTTGAATAATGTAACCAATGTTTTGTAACAATATTTTGATTTAAAATTGTCCATGGAGTTTCTTGCCCGTTCTTCTCCATAGGTACCTACTACGCTTTGGAATGAGCAACTAGCTTCATTTTTCTAACCGACCGACCCCTTGACAATTCAAAAGTACCTGTAATTGGTTTATTTGAAATAAATACTTTGAGTTTGAGTTTGATTGTCTTTACAATTCAACATAGCTTGAAGATGCACTTACACAAACAAAAAATTGCGCAATTTTTTTATTACAATAACATTACCAATATTGTATAGAAATTGCCAAGAATTGCGCAATTTTAATTGCTCACATATGTGCACCATAATATCATCATCTGGCTAGCCTTTTCTCAACTATATTGTTGTCAGCTTCCAGTCTAACCGAATGCAGCTGAATACCAGTATTTTACATGGAGCGAAGGTCTATCTGACTTTCACAACCCAGTTACTAAATAAGTTGGTAAGACTGCTTGTCAGACTTTCGGGCTTCTGACGACAAGTAACGACTGTGAAAAATCCACGAATGACAGCCGGGACCAACAGGTTAACGTGCTTTCCTATGCACGGACGGGCTTGATATGTAAAGATGGTCACCCGTCTACGGACCAACCGCGGCAACTGTAGCTTAGACCTGATCAATCGACTCGTGCGGCTGTTATTTCTTAGCCACAAGCCCTTCCACACCTGTGCACCATAATATATACCTTATAAACAACGACAGTGAAAACTAACGAGCTGAAAATGCCCCACATCAACCACAAACTGTCCCACCTAGACACTTCATGGCGCAATTAACATACCAGATTAAACAGATGCCCTGCCAGGGTCGCGGATTGTTCGAAAGAGTTACCGTGGCCCTGGCGCACAGGCAACTGAAGGAACACGGGTGGGTTTTAGTCAGTAAGAGTCTGACACGCCCTTCCACTCCGCTCAGAGCGAGAGAATACATTTGATGATTTCGCACCCCAAATAAAAAGATTCAACAGATGTTTCTTATTTGTCATTACCTAATTATACAAGGAAACACTAATCTACTACATAACACGCTTCACTTTGTACCAGAAATAATTCCAACTTATTAAGCCATTCATTATTTTCAGACTAACTCCATCTTTAATCTACTCCCAAAAGCGTGGAAATAAATTAATAACTAACAATATAAAAATAAAGTCATAATTCTTAGCTACACTTTGCTTCAAGATGTTATTAAGTTATGTCAGTCACATGTGTTCTCAGAAGAACCATTAGCACACAATTGAAGGCAGACAATGAATTAGAAACGATTGCAACCCAGTTTTTAGTTCTTACTACCTACTTTCATGTTAGTGTGATGTTACACGAGACGAATCAGCTGAATTGATAGCTGTCGATAATGATGAACAATGGTTTAGCAACTTATCAAATTGCAATTCTTAAAAGAAGCCTACAAAGGTACAAGAGTCGTTCGGCGCGTGGCAAAAACCAGAACTAAAGCCGCCATCCTGTTTTTTATCAATACAATTTCTGTGAAAAACATTCACAAATGTTTACCATTAATGAAATTGTCACTCTTTGATGCTGTAACTTTATTTAACTGGTTTTTTTGCAATAAACATGACTTATTGAGGCTTATGCATGTGCCTAGCAAAAGCCGACTTTTTATGTATTTAGTATCATACTAGTAACCTCTTTATTATACATATCCATAAACTAGTCCTAAGTCAGAAACAGCTACTAAAGTAAAAACTAAAGATACAATTAATTTACAGTATGATTGATACCAATTGTGCACTGAGTCTGGATCGTAACTCGTGTATTATTTATTTATTGCACTATTAGATATTACGGAAAAATTACAACATGAATGATATCAATGAGACATGTTATGATAATGGCAAGAATTAGCCTTTTTTTCTTTGCGATGAAATGTCTTTTACATAACCAATAAACAGACACTTGTATGAAATAACCTATTGAAAATGCTTCTTATGGTGCAAGATATGAAGCCTAGAAAATTAAAGAAAATGTAAAAATAAATCTTCAAAATAGAAAAAATAAAAAACTAAATAGAAAATAATACACCCCAGCATTTTGTATCTGATCCTCCCAATATTACTGATACTCTGACATAAGCTTGTGCATTAGCACATTGACAGCACAGCAGTATTCATTGCATTGATACTTACAGCATACCTACGCTTCAATGGATGTTGTTGAATTGTCAAAATTATTTATTTTGTGATTAAGAGCTCAAATTAAGGTTCGGCGGGGTAATTGCGTAACACACTAACAGTAGGAATGGCTTTAACTTTGACAGTTCAACAACATTCATTGCGTTATTTACGTTATTAGGCAGAGAATTTTCTTCGAACATAGAAGCAATGAATTAGCAATATCCTTCAAAATTATTCAAAATGTGATTGATAGTTTGTCACGCAATTAGGGTACAGTTTGATCAAAATATGGTTAAATATCTTGGGAATGGAGATGTGAGAAATGATCGCTTTACATGTGAGGCTAGGATGATGAGACAGTGAGAGATAGAGGAAGGGGAAAGGGGAGGGAGGGGCCTGGCAACTAATAACAGAATTCACATTACGAGTATCAACAATGATCTGAAACCCTTATGAGACTTGACTCTACATACATTATCCTAAGATTTAACACTGTTTTTCAAGATGTGAACATGTTTTTCAGGAATTGAATGAATAGTTATTGAAATAAATATTACTCTAATAGCTCTGTTTACATCAATAGTAGTACATTCAACCACACATCAGTGATAAAGATTTGACATTTGGCAGCGCTCTTTATCTCGTAGCTGTAAGGGTCATTTTTGTAGTGCAAGTGTTACCACTGATGTGCTGTTGAGTGTACATTCAAAACAAAACTATATAATACTAGCTTTTGCCCGCGGCTTCGCCCGCGTGACTTTCAGAAATTATCCCACGGGAATTTACTACCGGGATAATAAAGTATCTTATGTCCTAACCCAGATCATGGCCTATCCATATTCCTTTCATCCAATTCCGTTCAGCCGTTAAAGTATGAAAAGGTAACAGACAGACTATATTTCGAATCCCTTAACTCGCTTAAAAAGAGGTACACAAAAATGTCAATATAATATGTGAATTTAAAAATCATCTCCTATTTCACCCCCTTCGGGGATGATTTTACAAAAAACGCTGAATAACGAATTCTTTATTTCTTACCAAAAGCAAAAATTTGAATTTTCATATCCCTATAACTTAAAAAATGCTGGGTTTCCCATACAAACTGTCGTCTCCTATATCACCCCCTTTATTATTATTTTCGAACAAAAAGTAGCGTATGTCCTTCTTCAGGATGCCATCTGTCTCCTTGCCAAACTTTATCGAAATCTCTTGAGTGATTTAGGCGTGAATAGGTAACATACAGACAGACAGACAAAGTTTCTTTCGTATTTATAAAATTAGTATAATAATATTAATATAAAAAGTTTATTTTCTCTACACAAGTTATGTACTTACAGCTAATATTCGAGAATAGTGCACGAACAAAAAGAACAATAAATGAGTATGGATGTACAATGAGATTACTGAATAAAGTACTAAATATTTTTAACAACTTTATACACCGTTACATTACATAAAAGTACAACAAAAGTTGTGCATAATGGTGAGTATAATGAGAATTGTACTCAACATTATGCACAACTTTTACTATACACTAAAAAATATCTGCTGATACATACATTATATCGAGTTATGCAAACAGAAATCTATGGACCAGCTGTTTTTTTTTTCACAATTTCTGTGTTGGTCCCATAGTAAAAGTTGTTAATAATGATAAGTACAAGGAGCCCTTTTCTGGATTAAAACGATCAAACTGTAACGGTGTATAATTGACTGACGTATTCAGCTGCTTCCGGTAAGACTAGAAGCTGACCCCAACATAGCTGGAAAATGCTGGGCAGATGATATTTGCTTCGCGTGATTGTCGTTATCATTACAAAGTATTATTATTTCTTTATCTAAGTATAACATTATTCATGCAACAGAAGTTTAGTATAAGAAATGGATGGCACTATACATGGACTGAGAAATCTAAAGAAAACCATTTTTAGCATAATATAAACAAGAAATATTCTTGTTTAGGTATTTGTACATTAAATAGAATGAATAAACATTAGTGCAATTTGTTATTATGATGCATCCTGTTTTGCATTCTATACTTAGGTTAAACAATTTTGAATCAAAAATGCAAACTACTCCCGGTATTGACTAGTTTTTTAGGTAATCGATATATCACGCAAATGAAACATGCTACAATTTACTTCTAAGAGATTTAAGCTCTGCTGACACCGTTACAAAACAATCGCGAAGATGCTTCAATGTTCCCAAAACAGTAATTAAATCATTATAACACAATAGGGAAAAGCAACCCGTAGGTATTTCACATGACTTCAATAATGAATACCCTTATTACATAATCAACCAAAAAAAAAACAAAATACGAACATTTTGACGCATGCGTGCGACACAGACGCGTGTTTCCGCCGGAAGTTCTCCAGCAGCCATATTAAAAACAATAGTATTAACATAAACCACATCACTGCACTGGTTTGTATTTCGAACACTCCAAAATCACAGAGTACCGCACGATGCCAGAAACTGCATTCTTTATTTGAAAGTTGTATTTTGTCTTAATTTTTTATTAATTGCGTTATGTAGTGCATGTCATACGCATGAACACTAAGCGGTAACTAAACAATACAATAATAGAATCGATGTAAACAAGTATGCGTGTGAAAGCAAGATACATAGAAGTAATGTGCGCAAGAGTCGCTCACAAGCTAACATCCGAACGGCGGCGCTAGCGTCGCGAGAAATCATAGTGTAATGAAAATGAGTTTTCACATGATATTGTTTTTTTTTCTCATGGTAGGCATTATTAATCGATTATCATATAACATAAGTATTTAAAAAATGTGTCGATTGATTCAATAAGTTTAAATTATGTTGAAATTGTTGAAATAGCCATTAGTCACGCACAAAATCAATTAAACGCTTATTAATGAGTGTTAAGACAAGTGTAACGATTGGGGTAGCTGTTTATAGAAAAAAATGTTTACTACTTTAATTTGAGACGATTTTCAGGGTTTTTCAGAAAACCTTATACCTAAAATAGAGTAGGTAATCAGCACAATAATATACCTATCACGAAAAAAAGGAACGAAGTATATATTCCTTATGTAGGTATGGAATCGTTGATAGCTTTATCTCCTATAAGCTTAGGTATAAATTCAACTCAAAAACATACATGCCCACATTGGCCACGTAAAAAAACGAAACAATGTCTCAAAAACTGGAATCTCTATACCCAAATTACTCTACGCGAATCACTCAAGCGCACAAATTAAACACAAAATCATCAATCTTGTACGCATTCCTCGTTACTTAATTATTAAATTTACTCTCTACAATGTAATTATAAATCTGCCTGTTCGAAGTTGGCGATTTTAATTATTTAATTATTAGATAATAACCAAACAGGTTGCCATACGAATCACACACAACACACACACACACACTTTCACAGACAACTTTTACTTTTTCTTCGGTTACTTTAATACGAATCGATTAAACTGGTATCGGCTTTGGTTTAAGGGATCGAGTTACTTTTTATGGGCTTTAAGTCCCTTCTCTGTGTTTTGATGATGCCATTAATTAACTTCAACGGTCGAAACAAATGAAATTACAACACGTTAGCTTTGTGCTTTTATAAAATATTTTTTTCTTTTGCAGACGTCATAAGCCTTAAAAATAATAACATTCCACTCCAAGGTGGCAGGGACATCTACGCGCAAACTGTAAATAGAATTCAGCACATGATTCTAGACCCCCGGCGTAAAAAAAAACCGTCGGTTATCAAAAAAAATACAGCTCTTTCATAGGTTCAGAATCATGTACTGAATTCATGGTAACAGGTTGCGCATCGTTGTCCCCGCCATCCTGTATACAGAGAAAGAAAAAAAATATGCTTAAAAAAGTAAGTCAATTAAACTAAATAAATCCCTCGACAAACTAGCGCCGCCAAACGGCTAGACGCGTAAACGCGATGTAATTTCCAGTAGCGTGAACACATTATATGAGCACGCGCATAACAAAGCCTCGTTTGTTACAATTGTTAGCTTCGTGCGATAGATGGCATATACATTATAGCTAAGCATACTGTTTGAACACAATGGTTCTGTGTTCGAAGCGCGCCAGTTGAATGGAGCTCCTAGGTTGGATTTCCAATTCGGTCATAATTTTCAAAAGAATTTCAGAATTTCATTGTCGTCCTCTATTCCTAGGAAAATTCAGGCATGACGTCAAACGAAGTTAGAAGAAATGAGAAACGGTACCAATACCTTGAGAGATACATTTTCATCCTAGAATAAATTGACACACATTTATATTTTTTTTTTGTATTCATAAGTATGCCAAATGTACACATACAAACAAACTCACGCCTTTTTCCTATGGGAGTAGGCAGAAACTACAGAACGCCACCTGCTACAATTCTCACATACTACCTTTCCTTCGTTTCAGTTCATACTTTCTGGTCATACACGCACGCCGGTTGCGAGTACAACGCACCTGACCTGTCTGACCACCATCACCAATAAGGTCACTAACAAAAATCAAATATCCTCCTTCGTCCCCTCTCACCGTGTCAATTTAATTGGAATGTAATGCATGAGTACTTCGATGTATTTAATCGCCTTAAAACATAAAGGTTTTCTCACACAATAACAGAACCAAACCGTCTTCTAATTACTATATAAAGTAGAAAAAATCGATCTACATTTGAAAACTCCAAGACTATTTAACACTCTAGTTTACGAACATACTCATAGAAACCGTTTTCCGTATACCTGACGGAGCGGTTATAAACAGCATGGTTTAACTTGGAAAGCAGTCGGCTCAGTTAGTTTTTACTTCATGTCTAGCTTACGCTTATTATTTAGTGTTGAAAATTATTCTATCTGTTGCAGACTAATTCAAGTTAAATTAGCTAGGCAGCAAGGTTGGTAACAGGATGGACTGCCCTGTGGGCAAAGTGACCCTTTATCAGCGATAAAAATGATGGCATAGTTAGAAATGTATGGGACTGACATAAGCTATAGGAAAGCCAAAAACATGTCCATCCCGTTGAAATTAGAAAGAAAGTAAAAAGAAAGAAAATACATTTATTTGCGGTAAACATGACGCAAAGGAAAAACACAAACACAAAAAATAACGAGTTGGGGAAAAATATGCGTCACATTCACGCAAAACGGCAATAGCTCAGCATAATGCTACGACCCTATGCGAGATAGAGCCCCAGCGCTGGTTTTCAGCGATAGCCGGCGCTGACGTGATGACGTCAACCAGTGCAGCATACGAAAATTAAAAATAAACCTTAAAATAAGAAAAAAAGAAGAATTCTTTAAAGCAATACAAAACAGTTGCCTCTGTACTAGGCCCTTAGGAGGTACTGACGTACTGGATTACAAACATGTTAAGCAAATAAATAGTACGCTGAGGATGAGCAGCAGTTGGCCATGATAGCCAGAGGTTGCTCCCAGGGAGGGTTGCTGTTCCCCCTTCTATGGAATCTGGTGATTAATGACCTCATCACCAAACTTAACGCCAACTGCTACTACACAATGGCGATGGATGTACAAGCGTCACTACTGATGGTAATTTTAAAACACTCTTATGGCATCAACGGTATGGGGTATTGAGCTTCAATTTATTGTCAAAAGGGATCAAGCCATTATCAAACAGAAGGAGAGATGAGCTCTCAAAAAGGGTCTTCGTAAAAAAAAGTTAAGAGGATAGGCGGCCACATCGATATTAATCCATCTGCCAAGATAGTCAATTGCCCCTTTTTGAAAGATCCACTCTGCTTCACCTATAGGATTCTTATCACATATTACATTACATCATATCACATTACATTACATTCCATTCCATTCCAATCCATGGGTTTAAATACCCTACAACTTCGGTAAGGTGATGATATCATTTCACTTAGGTCTGATTTCAGTGCCCTAGGCTAACAGATTATGTATTGGACTATTTTATTACGACATCTTCAAGTCCCTTTGCAAACTGCCGGGGTCGCGGATTGTTCGAAAGAGCTACCGTGGCCCTGGCGCACAGGCAACTGAAGGAACACGGGTGGGTTTTAGTCAGTAAGAGTCTAACACGCCCTTCCGCTCCGCCCAGAGCGGGAGAGGTCATTTGATGATACACATACAAAAAAAAAAAAAAAGTTCCTTTGCAACAAATGACTAAAAGGTTACTTCTGCCAGCCCTATATAGCTAATCTAAAAATGTAACCTTCCGTACAAGCGGTACATAAAAGGTACGGAAAGTAATGTTGTCCTGCTAGGTTTTACTGCCTGTACTGATCGCACACTCTCTCGCGGTCAATGTGCGGGAGAAACAGGTGGCTTAAAAAACTCACTTATTAGCTAGGATGAAATATCGCTACTTATATTTTACGTTTACATAAAACACTAATGACATGAAGCTAAAATTTGACTGTACTACAACTTAGGTTCTCTGTTCTGAGGAACCATCTCCAACTGCATCATTACTGATCACCATCCATGTGAGAAAAAGCACAGGGGTCTCCATGGATGGGTGCGTTCTGTGCCCCGGAAAGCACATCAAACTAATGGCCCCGGTTGTCATTCGAAGATCTTTGACAGTCGTTACGGGTAGTCAGAAGCCTGAAAATCTGACAATCAGTCTTACCAAGAGGTTATGTTGTCACCCAGTAACAGGCTTGTGCAGGTCAGATAGGCAGCCGCCCCATGTATTCAAAACACGTTCATCTCTTAACTGCCACGGCTTATTTTTATTATTAATTTTATATTTTGAATTGTTTCTTAATATATTTTTTTTCCATTGTTCTCGCATATAGAAGCAACAAGAATAATGTACCCAGGATTTTGTAATATCTTGATTTATAAAGAGTGTCCTTGGAGTTTCTTGCCCGTTCTTCTCCATAGAGATCTGCGTTTTGGAATGGGCAACTAGCTTCAACTTTCTGACTAACTGACCGACTCTTTGACAATTTAAAAGTGCCTGTAAATGGTTTAATTGAAATAAATGCTTTGAGTTGAGTTTGAGCCTGGTATTCAGCTACATCCAGTTCGACTGGGAGCACGAAATAGTTGGAAAAATCGAAGCAGATAACGTATACGGAGATAATAGAGCGTCTATAGACTGGCTCTAACATCTGGTATAGACAATTAATAATTTTAATAAATTATTCAACCAATCAAAGTTACACAGACATATTAACATTTAAATCGAAGCATGTTGACTATTTTTAGCACTTTAAATTGTCTAGCAGTTTCTGTAACTTAGCTAAAGATACTGACATTCATTCGGGAACTAGCGTCTTTTACTGCAGATAAGTAGATACTTAATTTAGAATTCTAAACATGTTTATGAGGCAAAATACAACTTATTTTTATGCTTGCAAACACTAGATTTTAGAGTCTTTCTCTTTTATTAATTAGATACTTTTTCTCGTTAGTGGTAAAAAAATTGGTGTGGTTAGAAAAGGGGTCAATACCGAGAATATGACTAACAAAGATGTATGGATGAAAAAATATGCTGATCTAACCCCAGATTAGATACACTGGGATAAGGTTAGGAATAACATAATTATAATGATAGATAATGATAGTATTATAAGTTGAAAAGACCTGACTAAAGCTACTGTTTCCTAGAAAAGCGATGACCGGCCAAAAGCTCTATTCCCCACCAATACCAAGAGCTAATACCATTTGGTATTAGTTTATTTCCGAATTTATTTTCTATTCCCAACGATTACCACATTTTAAAACCAATACCAAAACAAGTTTGAAGAAATCAGATACAGTCAGGTTCAGTAAAATTAAAATGCTTTGAGTGACGAACTAAGTTTCCGAAAACATAATAAATGTTCCCGAAAATCCTAACCCTAGACGGTCGACGTCAGTGGCATCCCGAGGTTCGGTTGGTTAGGTTCCTTTAAACCCTTTAGACAGAAATAGGAGCCCCGCGAAGCGGGGCTCCGTCGACCAGCTTATTAACCCTAACCCTATATTTAGATTACCCTAGATTTCGGTAAAACGCAATTTAAATAAAACTTTGTGTAGCTGAGTGTACAAAAAGTCACGCTTTGGTATTCGTTAGTAATAGATTTTTTATTTAAAAAAATGTGGTACTCGTTGGGAATAGAAAATAAATTCGGAAATAAACTAATACCAAATGGTATTAGCTCTTGGTATTGGATGGGAATAGATCGGACAAAACGGCAGCAGTTACAGCTGTCATGAAAATCATGACAGCGGCAAAGATTTAAGGGGGATGCGCTAAGGTAGCCCGCGATATTCAAATTTACTTACATTTTTTGCAATTTGCAGGTCAGTGTCAGGTTGTATGTTGACTAAAATATGATTCGAGGCCGTAACAAATATGGCCTTACATAACTATAATCATTCGAATCAGCAATACAACTCCTAAAGTTAGAATAGGTCTCAAATGTAATGATTTCATGGAATAGTCATTCAATAAACAAATAAATAATAAATAAAATAAATAATAAATAGGGTAATATGAACTTAGAGAGTTGTATTGATGATTTTTATGATTATAATTCTATAAATAAATATTTGTTACGGCCGCGATTCATATGCAGATCTACATACAATCTGATAGTGACCTGCAAATTGCAAAAAAGGTAAGAAAATTTGAATTTCGCGGGCGACACTGACGCTATCGCCTTAAAACGTTAGTTAAGCCCTACCACGTCAAAATACAGTCTGGTTTCTGTTCCATTTTGACACTTCTGATACACAGTGACGCAATGAGATGATTGCCATAGAAACGCTATATAATAATGTGTGAGTTCACTCTTTTCTGTATGGACACTTTTTCGCGTGACTAAGTACGGTGAGGGCAAATCTAGCGATTTAAATCTTTGAGCAGCAGTTTTTGACTTTACGGTGTCAAAAACACTCTTTAGGAAAATACACCAACTTACTTCCATAGGTAACGTTTCAGTGACGTCATTTACCGGTAAATTGCGGACGCTATGTGGGCGGTTCGCGTCAACGGGATGACCTCTTATCATTTAGATCCACCACAATGATCATAGATGATTTTGTCAACATTGCCCCACATGACTAATTCATTGATTGCAATAATAATTGCCAGAAGAACGCTGTTGCTCATTCCTGTTGACACCTGTTAATCGCCACCAGAGGCAGAGTCTATTTCTGGTTCTCTTCTCTCTCCATATGAATCAAGAAAGTGGAATCGTAGAATACTTATTCGACTTTACGTAAGTGCCTGACTTGAACAATTGTGTTTCTTTTTTTAGCTCCGTTCTTATTACTTGATGTGGCCCTCAGTGTTTGATTCCCATATGTAACTCAACCAAATTTCACGGAAGGTATAAACCAAAGGAACTCCTAGGACATGTAACATATGGAGAAAGGCATTACTTACGTCCGTACCGGTAACAACTCAATCTTGTGTCGAACACTGACCAACACTCATTACCATGGTATGATGCAACACATTACAGACTAGCATTTAACATGCCTGTCTAGTTACCTAAGGTATTGTGTCAAGACACAGAGTAGGATGCATGATGATTATCATGCATCCTACTCTGTGTCCGCCGCTGCTGTTTCCCCCGTCTTTCTTAATTAAGAAAGACGGGGGAAACAGCAGTATTGATAGTATCAACCAGTAATTAACAAAAATAATATCCCTGATGGGTTAGGCAGATGTGTATTTATAATGCACCCACATATTGCCAGTTATATTTAAGGGGACTACAGGACCTAAACGTAAGTTTTATAATGCCTAAAAGTATATGATCCACTGCAGTAAACAAAATCAGAAAAATATATGTTATTCTTCAGGATATTTGATAATTAGATAGTGTGTTGAAAACATAATACAACTAATTTGATACGATAGAAAAAAATCACGAAGATACCTCTAAAAATTTATTTTGACGATAAAAAACCATACTACTATGCATTAAATCATTCTGATTTTTTATCAGATTATTCTACACGCAACATACTAACGTAATAGTGTTTTAATTTTTTAATCCAATGAATAGATTTTTTGTAAACAGATAATTGCTTCGTATTTTGTAATAAATTACCAGCGTTGTGTCATCGTGCTTCTCTTTCTTTTCTATGCAGTCCGACAGTGACCGCGCTTTAGCTGTTGTAAGCCTCTTAAGTCCCATGTAATAAGGGGCGAGCCTATTGACATCATCAACCAGGCACAAATCCAGACTCCGGGCTGCCACTGAGAATTTTCTGATGTATAAACCCAATAACACTTTGCCCGACCTGGGAATCAAACCCAGGACCTCGTGCTCAGCCGCAGCGCTTGCGAACACTACACCATGGAGGCAGTAATTAACAAATAGTAGAATAAAAACTCTTTGGACATGTTACATGTGAAAATACGTTTATTTACGGTAAATATGACGCAGAGAAAAACACACAAATACAAAAAGGAACGAGTTGGGGGAAAATAAGCGTCACATCCACGCAAAACGGCAATCTCTCAGCATAATGCTACGACCCTATGCGAGACAGAGCCCCAGCGCTGGTTATCAGCGACAGCCGGTGGTGGGATTTTACCACCAAGCTTGCTCGTTATTGTTTGCACCTTTTTCCAAAATATTTCAGGCAGATTTTTAAAGACTATTGTTCGTAACAAAATGCAACTGGAAGTCATTGGAATGCTGCCAAATAATTTTTAGTACCTAAGTAGGTACCTACACAAACATGATAATTAGATTTTATGATATTTTTATTTCTAAGGGTCGCCGTTATCGAAATCGAAAAGGAGGACTATATATAAATAATTATATAAATTATTTCTTTCCCCAAGAAAAGTTTCAGAAAAACTAGCAACAACATCAGAACTGAAAAACCGATGCAAAAACTCACGAACACACACGGCTACTCGTAGGTACTTAAAAAGAAATACCTTATACAAATGAAGAGCACAGGAAAATAATGGGCTCATGAACAAAAAAAGTATTCAGAGCACCTGCCATCTTATCTCTACACCACCCTTGGTTGACTGGTAGAGTATGCCCAAGGCATTAAGTCCGCCTTTGTATGTTATTGTGTGAGAGAAGTTTAAATAAATAAAAAAATGGCAATTTTAATGTTCAACATGTAATTATTCTGCCAAAAATCCGCGCTTATATTTATTAACAGTAAATTTTATATATCACGTATTCTAGTGTCTGTAAGTATCGGTTTTGTATCAATAAAAGCCATGATATTTTTAAGTTTGAGCTGCAATGGGATCCTTTTAGTCGTTTGTTGATTTTTTTACCGACTTCAAAAAAGGAGGAGGTTCTCAATTCGACTGTATTTTTTTTATATTTTTTTTTTATGTTTGTTAGCTCAGACCTTTTTTCTGGGTGAATCGATTTGGATGTTTTTTTTTTGCCTTAAAAAACTTTTGTACAAAAAAACAACCGCCTTCCAAAAAAAAAAAACATTAAAACGCGAAAAATAACTTTAATTTCGGAAGTCGGTGGCCAAAAACGAAAATACACAACCAAAGACACCGACTTCCGAAATTAAAGTAATTTTTCGCGTTTTTTCGTGTTTTTTTTTTGGAAGGCGGTTGTTTTTTTGTAAAAAAGTTTTTTGATTGTGGATTATCTTTACAATGAACCCTTTTTATACTGTTCTGAATAAACCAATGAAAGGCCCGCTTATAACGAACCGAATGGCATATTTAGTTAGATTTTACGAAATATATCGATGAGCCCCTTCTATATTAAATATTAAATATATCGTATTAAATATTATTTTAAAATTCCATACTGCACAGACGAACAAACACCAAACTATAAGTGCTGGTAAACGTACGAACATCAAAATAACTACATCATTAGCTAAATAACCAGTTATCAATATCATTACTATGTTATTTGTATGGTTATTTTGTAGGTCAGTGAGAATCGTCACTGTAATTGACACAATTTGCGCTTTCATGGCGGGGTCCTGTGTTTCTATTGTTTTCTGTCCTATTAGAAGTGCTGATTGGGCTCAAAAATGTGAAACTATGTATCACGACCCGAAGACACGTGCAGGTCACGAGATGGCTTGGAGCATAATAAATGATTTTATTTCTGTAAGTAGTTTTGTAGAAACACTTTTACACGTCAATCATATTTTTTAAACTAGATGAGGTCGGCGTTTCCTATCTGACTACTCTGAGAAGAAAGACCAAAAGAAACTCAGAGGTCACAGTCTCTTTTAAAACCAGACAATGCAATCTTAGTAAGATCATGTGAAGACCATGTAGATTAGTGTCTAAAACAGGTATTTTGAGAAAAGAACCACACAGATTGAATGGACCTGTCCAGTCAGTGCACGCATTTGTCAGTAATCGTTCAGCGCAACTCAGAACTTAAGGAGCTCAACGATTAAATCGACGAATAAATGATCTCGGCCAGGAAATACCACTTTTTTTACTGTGAGTGTCACATATTAAAGCTTTTGGCATAAGTTTAGCAGAATAGGAAGACTGCTTACAGTTTACCGTGTAATAAATTACAAGCATAAGAGACATTCCAGCTTCGTATCTGGGATCTACGACGCTTCTGGTATTGCAGATGCCCATAGGTGGCGCATGGCGTAACGATAAGATCGCACACTTCGTTCCTTTTTGCCAATTTTAGTAAGAACACTAAATAGAAGAAACCTAATAGACCTAATGGACAGGTAGGTAAGTAGCCTGGGGCCTGGAAAAGGACATTTTCAAAAAGGCTACAATTCATCCTGAATATTTGTAAGTATTAAAAAATGATTAACACTTTCAGGGTCACTGAGATGAAGTTGATATTCTGAAAAAGACACTTTTTTACGGACTGCCGTATAAAACAAGTCAAAGTACCTGTAATATGACGGTCCGTCGATATTTCTTTTTTTGCCTTGACACCAGTTAAATTTAATTGAATGCAATACAACACTGGATCACATGGCTTTTTAGTAATGTACACAAATTTACATGGCTTTAGGCGGTTAGTTTGTTTGACTTGGTAAAATTAACCGCCTGTGGGCGTAGCCTCATATCAAACACGAAAAAAAATACGCCTATAGCCGTGACGTCAGTGAAAGTGTTAAATACAAAATAGACGGACACAAAGTCGCGGGCAACAGCTAGTAATTTATATATATAAACATACTCATCTAAATGTAACACAAATATTTACACAGACACACATTACCCAGAGAAAGAAAGAAAATACGTTTACCTACCTACTCTTAACCAAAGCAAAGACTAATGGTCTAATCTGCGCAATGAGTACGTTCGTTTATACATAATATAGATCGCGTGTGATTACACAACGGAGACGGATATTGTATTGGATGCGCAAGAGCAACATCCTAATTGCGTAACACACTATCTATCACAATCTGAATAATTTTGAAGCCTATTGCTAATCCATTGCTTCAAATGTTCAAAATTTGTCTGCTCAACAACGTAAACAACGCAATGAATGATGTTGAACTGTCAAAATGAAAGCCATTCCTACTGTTAGTGTGTTACGCAGTTACCCCGCAAATTTCGAACATATGAAGCAATGGATTAGCAATATCCTTCAAAATTATTTAGATTATGTTTGATAGTGTGTTACGCAATTAGGGTGCTGTTCTCTGAATAAGTTCACAAAAATTACTTTACATGTGATAAAATGGAAAAAAAATTGTTTAAGACCACGCTACCGATTTGGGGCAACCTGTAATGCTATAGGCTGAGACCTTTCCTGAGGTAACTGCGCGGTGCGGGAGGGGTGACAATTGTCACAAGTTGACGTATCAGTGAGCTCTCGCGGCGCGTCACCACACCCCTCCCGCACTGCGCAGCTACCTCAGGAACGGGCTCAGATAAGTGGTCGGGCTATAATTGTGTTGGGAATAATAAATAAATAAATAAATATTCTGTAAAAACCTCATCGTGAAAACTTATGTGAATTAAGCTGTCAATAGATTCAATCCTTACCATCAGGTTTCCACCTGCCAGCTCACTTCAAACCTTATTTCAACTAAGTATTCACGGAGAAATATCTTCAGAATAGACCCGTCACGTATAGGTGTTAACGATGATTACAAAGTGAACTTCATCTCACCATTGCGCTCGGTAATTACCTTCGTTTTCTACTCCGTAAAAGTCACAGGTTATTCAAGTTATAAATAACTTCGGTTACATAACTTTTATATTAATAATTCACGGAAATCATTCGGTGTTGGTGATAGAATAATTATGGTGCCATCACTATACGTTTCTCTTTGATTTATCATAACATAACCGTTGAGCAACTTTGGAATTAGTGAATGATATCGTTAGGTATGCATTGTCGGGGTCGCGGATTGTTCGAAAGAGTTACCGTGGCCCTGGCGCACAGGCAACTGAAGGAACACGGGTGGGTTTTAGTCAGTAAGTGTCTGACACGCCCTTCCGCTCCGCCCACAGCGGGAGAGGTCATTTGATGATTTCCCACCCAAAAAAAAAAAGGTCTGCATTGTTTTTTAGTTACTATAGGTGCGTTGCAGAAATAAAAGTAAAAGGGTTAAGCTCAATTTACATTGCCGCGGAACGGAATGGAAGCGATTTTCTTTGTACAAAGCATAATGAACTTTATTATGTCAATTTGTAACGTACAAACTAGATACGAGTCAAATAAAAGGCCGCGCGTCTTTTGGAGAATTCTCGCGCATTCTCAGAAATTCCCGCAGTTCCAAGCTCGTATCTAGTTTGTGTGTTACACAATTGACATAAAGTTCATTATAGTATGTACAATCTTGTTACAAAAACACGCTTCCATTCCGTTCCGCGGCAATGTAAATTAAGCCTTAGTTATAGATTTTATTTGTTTAAGAATTCGAAAAAAGATTCTGGTTATTTTCTTATTCACCACAGCACCCTAATTACGCAACACACTATCTATCACAATCTGAATCATTTCGAAGCCTATTGCTTCATATGTACGAAAAATTTGTCTGCTCAACAACGTCAATAACGCAATGAATGTTGTTGAACTGTCAAAATGAAACCCATTCCTACTGTTGTGTGTAACGTAATTACCCCGCAGGTCCCGTTGATCAATTTGGTTTCAACTTAACGAAAGTATTGCGTTTACAGGGCAGGAGTGTTCGATTGATTTTATTCCAAGACTAGCGTCCCGCCCCGGCTTCGCACGGGTAGTAGAGCATAATGTATATGCCTACTTTTTTCAGACGTAAAAAAATGTAACTGATGTTCATCTTACTTGGAGTATTTTTAATGTATTTTATTTCCAATCCTGCAAGATGATGATTAGGAGGTTTTTTTATGACAGCGGCGACGCATGCACTGTCGCAATTTTTAAACTTTTAAACTATTTGACAAAATTTACATAATGCAACGGCCAAAGTTTTGCCAATAACGGCGTTCGCCTAAATGGTAGACATATGCTATCGGGTCTTTTTTTAGATCTTTTTATGAGTAACAATCGCACCATACATTATTTATGTGTACATCTAACGGTGTCTGCAGCGCACGCCGGGATAGCTCTCAAACGGCAGAATTCTTCCGGCTTCTTCAACTATCATTGTCATATTTCAGCCAATTTACACAAAACTTTAATGAATTATATACATCTAAACCTTCCTCATGAATCACTCCTTCCATTGGTGAAAACCGTATGAAAATCCGTTCGGTAGGTTTTGAGTTCATCGCGTACAGACAGCCAGACAGACGCAGCGGGGGACTTTGTTTTATAATATGTAATGATAGTGGTGAGTAAGTTCTAACTCAATAAATAGCAGTAGCCTTTTGCCATCTACCAGATTTGGTTGTCCTGGAAAATTTCCAGTGCACCTTCCAGATAAATCCTCCAGTTTCCACTTTTTATACCCTTTTATATGATAATTTGGATACACTCTTTTCTATTTTTGTCATAGCCTGCCATATTTCCAGTCCGGACTAGCCGCAAAGAATTTACAAGAGAAAGATATTCAAAAAATGCAGGAAAGTCAAATGGATGCAGTTACCACCCCAGCAGAGAAATGTTGCGGTCAGGTAATGGCGCAATTTGGACCAATATCGACAATCTTATACAAGAGAAATGTGGCATTATAGTATAGAAAATATTTCTATAAGCTGACGTTCGCGCGAGGAATTTAATATCCCGGCGATTTTTTTCCGCGCACTAGATTTTCAGCGATCTGCTTAGCGCCGAGAGTCGAAAATCCAACAATGTGTTTTTTTGACGCGCTGGGATGCGCTCCGTTGGATTCTCAATACCGAGAGTTGAAAATACAGTGCGCTATAAACAATCGCCTTTGAGAACCTAGACTGGAAGAATGTAACTAACTCTGTATATTGGAACTAATTAAGCATTGGATTATATGAGCTTAATTGTGGACCCATTCAAGGATGTGTGCCATAGTGTATTTATTTTGTTGGTCTGATGGTCTTTCGATTAGTTTATTAAAGACCGACGAGCGGTGCCTTTGTGTCGTCCGTTTCGCGTCGCGTGTCGCGCCTGTTTAAAGGAGCGTTGAATAAAGGCTCCTGCAAACAGACGCGACACAAAGGCACCGCTCGTCGCGCGACGAGCGGCGCCTTTGTGTCGCGTGCGATTTACGTCTCGTTTTGCGCCCTTTTGTAGGAGCCAGAAAGGGGAAGAACTTAACTACAATGTTTTAAAAAGACTTACAGAAACGGGCACAAAAAAACGTACACAAAAACTAGTTCATGCAAAATCCACAGCTATAGAATCCTGCGGGGTAAACTATATTTGAGACGGCTTAAGTGTCACATTGAATGACTTTATTTCTGAACTATACCTGCGGGGTAATTGCGTAACAAACTAACAGTAGGAATGGTTTTCATTTTGACAGTTCAACAACATTCGTTGCGTTATTTACGTTGATACGCAGACAAACTTTTTCGAAAAAATTAAGCAATGGATTAGCAATAGGCTTCAAAATGATTGTGATTGATAGTGTGTTACGAAATTAGGGTGCTGTTACTTTAACAGATATTTTAAACCCAATTTGAGGTTATGAGATCATAGTTTTATAACCTATTTCATAATCTTTCATGAAAATATCATATCACTTTATTTCAGGTCCATTGAAAGACGTTTTGCTGTAGTGCAAAGGGTAGAGATGCAAATTTCATCATAACATAACATCACGCTTGCATTCCCCGAAGGGTTTAGCAGAGCTTTACTTACCTATAGTACACTCACACTTCACCAGTTATCTTCAAGTCCCATGTAATAGGCGAGCCTATTGCTCTCAACTGGGCACAAAGGCAGACTCTGGGCTGCTACTGCCATATCACTGTCCAAATAAACTCTTCATATGACTTAATACGTCATTCTTGGAGTCATCTTTATATATATAAAAATTACGTGTCACGTTGTTTGTCCGCGATGGACTCCTATACTACTGAACCGATTTTAAATTTGATTTGCACACCGTGTGCAATTTGATCCAACTTGAAAGATAGGATAGCTTTATAAAGAGAAAAGATATGATTGTTTGTTTGTATTGAATAGGCTCCGAAACTACTGAACCGATTTCAAAAATTCTTTCACTGTTGGGAAGCTACACTATCTCCGGGTGACATAGGCTATATTATATTATGCTTTGCTACCCGGGCGAAGCCGGGGCGGGTCGCTAGTACACCATAAATAAAGCCATCATCATTTTCTTTCATAAAATAAACGCACACCTCATATAATAGACATCACAGATCCGATCAGGCATATTACATGGAAGCCATTATAATGTGCTACAATCTCATCAGACGCACGCGCCGGCACAGAATGCGCGCGCGCAACTAGACAAGTATTAGCGTCCGTTATGGTGAAATTGGCGTACGGCGCATGCGCGAAGAACTTACACGATATAGGTAAAATGGTAAGTTATGCAGAAGATTAACTGACAAATTCAATCATGTTCTCTTTATTCGAATGAAAAAATGTGGACTTTGAAGAAGAAAATAGAATCCCGACTAAAAGAAATCAGCAATGCCTATGACGATTAAAGGCTCCTACAAACAAGCGCGACACGCAACGCGAATTGCACGCGACACAAAGGCACCGCCTGTCGCGCGACGAACGCTGCCTTTGTGTCGCGTGCGATTCGCGTCGCGTGTCGCGCTTGTTTTGTAGGAGCCTTAACGCTCTGAGGATGCAAATCCCGCGCGAGGCGGGACAAAATTCGCTCGCAACGATTGTGTCAATTAACCTGTACAGAGGTGTTCTAAGTGGCGCGAGCAGTCGAGTTACTTAGGTACTAATCCTTTAAACAAACGACTTCGCCGGGAAGGGAAGGGATTCGCAGATCTTTATAACGAAAGTGATCGAGTATTTATGTCGAGTAATTCCGATCCAGCCTGTCCCTTGCTGCCCTCTTACAGCAACGCCCTTAGCCGAGGCTAGTATCCCGCAGGGGGTGCCCTTAGCGTGTTGTCGCCTAGTTTGTAAGTTTTTTAAGCCCTGGCTGGGGCAACCACAGGCATGTCCGGTTAAGCAGCCGACAACCTCCAAAGTTGACCTGCGAGAAGACAACCACAAAAAAAAAAATTTTTAGTATGTTACAGGAACTTGGAACTAGCGAGTATGTTTACGACTTGGCAACAGCAATGATTGCTGTTTTTAAAATTAGAGTTGGTTTTCTGAAACTTAGTCCTGCGTTCTTAACAAATTAAGAAAGAACCTTTCATATCTCCTAGATCTAAAAACAAACTGCAATCGCCATTTCAGTGATTACTACAATGTATACCAATGGCATAGCAACATAACATAATATCACGCCTGTATTTCCTGAAGGATTGGGCAGAGGTGTAAGTGTAGAATCGTTGAGCTCCAGTTCTGAGTTGAGCTGCACGATTACTGACAAATGCGTGCACTAACTGGACAGGTCCACTCAATCTGTGTGGTTTTTCCTCAAAAGACCATTTCAGACGCATATCTACATAGTCTTCACATGATCTGACCAAGATTATCTCTGGACTTTAAAAGAGACTGACCTCTGAGTTTGTTTCGGCCTTTCTTCTCAGAGTAGTCAGATGGGAAACGCCGACCTCATCTAGTTTTTAAAACATGATTGACGTGTAAAAGTATTTGTAGAAACCTACTTACAGAAATAAAATCATTTATCCTTTATCAGTATAGCCCATATTTCCACAATTATGTTCAAGTCCCTATCAGCGAGCCACCGACCGGGCAAAAATCCGAAGTCCAGGCTTCTACTGGAAAAAACCTAATGAAAACACAATAACACACGACAACAAAGAAACAGTAAAGAAACTGGACTTTCTGCACTTTTCTTTCACCTTGAGTAATGGAACAAGCAACTATAAATCTTAAACTAGAGAGCTTTAACTTGACAAGTTGGCACAACCGGATGTTTGCTTATGTTTCACTTATAATTATGCAAAATAATATGGCAAATAAATCAATTTACGGATTAGAAATATTGAATAACTTATCTGAACAAAATACATCAGTGAAATTAAATGTAGAATTATGAATGAATTGTTACGAAATCAATGGTCTTAGTATCATAAATCATTTCTTTGACATCCATTGAACTATTGAACTTGGGCCTTCATACTATCATCAGACTCGTGTGACTGTTTCTCTCCTACTGGACTCCATTCTTCATCGTTCTGCCAGTTGGCAATAATAAGGATAAAAATTCAATATAAGTAGGTGTTTTGAAAGAAAGTAAGAAAATTGTATTTGACACGATAAGGCACACAAAAAATAACAGAAAAATAACTAAGTTATAACAGTATTGTGTGCCTAACAGGTGCTCCAAATATATATCTATACAATATGCGCCATTTTCCTATATTTTTCTACAAATATCATCTTGCTTAAATTACCCATTTGGTTAATGGGTTAATGATCCTACAGAGGTATGAGGAACAGGGTGTAAACTTTGCTCATCCTCCTTAGAAAAGGGAGGCGTCACCGACCAGCCGGTGTTGTGTCTGGTGGGCAATTGCCCGATAATTGATATCGGAACGTTGTATGCTAGTTGCGCGATAAACTTCGCTTGCGCGATGCAGGATTTTGCGTGACGTCAGTGTGACGTGTAGTTCGTTTGTGACGTTGTAGACGCCGCCTTAATCCTAATTATGTTGATCACAAGACAGAAAGTCGCTACCGACTTCTGTCATTTATTAGGTACAACACCTATTGCATATGCCTATTTATTTTATTGCTTCACATAGGTACCTATATGAAGCAATATGTATGGAAATACGCATTCTATACAAAAGCTAATTCAAAGATTATCTATGATATTAACATTATAATAGTAGCTTATCACGATAATTAGAGTTTCATTACCTTCACGAATTTAGCAATATATTGCTCACACAATATTGTGTATGTATTTGTAGGCAACACCAATGCAGGTAAGATTACGACCCGTCCGTTATGTTGGGCTTTTTGACCCCCAATACGGACTTTGTCCAGTTTTGTCATTTGTTCGGGATCCGCGCTTAATGGAATTTTTATTAGACCATAAAATAGTAAAATGAATACGGAAAAACAAAGAAAAAAAGTGAAATACCCGGCTTTTTGTCCGGACTTTTTTAGAAATGGTAACCTACATGTTGCACCGAGCCCAAATAAATTGGTTTATGGGAAAAAGAATGATAATGAACCCTAAATGCATAGTCAAAGAGAAGGTACATATATAAGATAAGATAAGATAAGATAAGATAATGATTTATTTTCTCGCCACAATATAGGTACAGTAGAAAAGTATCAATAATGAAAAAAATATATATATACAAAAAAAATAGAGAATTTAATTGAGATATTACATATACATATATATTACAAACAACACATACAACATACAGGTTGTCCCAGAAATCGACCGACATACTGTATGTGGTGATAGCTTTGGTCAAGCCCTCCCAAAATAACAAAACATATGTTTCGCAAAATCTTATAGTTTTTAAAATTAATTTTAAAGAGAAAACTGTCTGTGAATGTGAGTAGCATTCAGGCTACATTGATTATCATTTTAATATTGTGAATGTGAAGACTATGTGGGTCATTGTTGCTTTTTTTTTCTCCTCGGTTAATTTTAATCATGGTCTGGCAGTTTGAGTAATTTTTGTGGCCTACCCAAATGTCTTTTCTTTGGTATTGTTCGTCTAATCCTTGAGCTCCTTAAGTTGTGAGTTGAGCTACACGATTACTGACAAATGCGTGCACTGACTGGACAGGTGGACTGTCACAAATCTACATGGTCTTCACATGATCTGACCAAGATTATGTCTGGACTTCAAAAGAGACTGTGACCTCTGAGTTTGTTTCGGCCTTTCTTCTCAGAGTAGTCAGATAGGAAACGCCGACCTCATCTAATTTTTTAAATATGATTGACGTGTAAAAGTGTTTGTTCAATCCTACTTACAGAAATAAAATCATTTATCATTTATAATATAATTTATTAACAAAAAAATATTTGAGGAAAAAAACAAATAATAGTGAATTTATGTTGAATTTGTAAGATTTTATGAAGAATCATAGATAATTACGGAAAGAGTAACTATTTGGTAATATTTTCATGGAAAAAGTTATAAATAAAAAGATTCTATTTACACATGAGACTCAAAAGAATGACGCAAGGCGGTTTTTTTTTTTAAATCTAGTATATCTTGAATACTATAAGATTTTGCTTAACATAATATTTTTTTGTTATTTTGGGAGGGCTTGATTACAGCTATATGTCGTAGTAGCTAGTATGTCGGTCGATTTCTGGGACACCCTGTATAGCTGTGTTTAAAGTAACAACTTGTAAAGTAACAACCAACGTAGTTAGGTGCATTCCACGGGGTTTGCGATACACCATCTATAATTCCCTAGTGAAGCCACATCTACTATACTTGATCGAAATATGGGGTAGTGCTGCAAAAACTAAACTATCACAACTACAAATTTCCCAAAACAAACTAATAAAATTGCTCTTCAACTATCCGTACTTAACATCGACAACTAAAATATACAGAGACACAAAAATAATGAACATAAAGCAACTTTACATCTATAACACATACAGTATCTTTATCAAAAAAGTTCTTAACAAAAACATTCACACAAATATCACACTTACCCAATACAAACAAGTTAGTCAACGAAGCACACGACGAGCAAGTTTATTAGTCTTACCTAAAACCAGAACCAATTATGGCAAAAAAATGCTTACATTTGAAGGAGCACAGCTATACAATAAAATACCCTCACGCATAAGAAATCTGCACTCATTCAATGCATTCAAAACCCAACTTACCCTATATCTAATCGCAAACCGGACATTACTCGAAAAATGAATGCGTTGGATGGGTTGAGTTTCGAGTACTTTTTAATAAGTCTGTGACGGATGTAGTCGAACCTAAATTAGTATTTAAGTAATAGTATTGTTCTCAAGTAAGCGACATGTTATGTTTTTATTAAGAATAAAGTTTCTTTAAACCTACTTGTAGAACTCATAATTCGTGGCCAACAAGAAATGAAGATTCGATACGTGTCTCATTTGATTATTGAAGCTTCCTCACAAACCCAACAACACATGTAACATTATATTACACTATTATAATCCACAACACAACTTATTGTATTGTTATACACAACATCACTCACAATCGTCAATAAATACTGACAATACTGACAGTACCATCAAGCATTATCTACAATGATTGGCATACGATTAACTTGTTAAGGCACCTATCCCACAGCTAGCGATTAAGGGGACTACAGGACCTAAATGTAAGTTTATAATGCCTAAAAGTATTTGATCTACTGCAGTAAACAAAATCAGAAAAATATGTGATATTCTTCAGGATATTTGCTAATTAGATAGTGTGTTGAAAACATAATACAACTAATTTGATGCGATAGAAAAAAATCACGAAGATACCTCTAAAAATTGCTTATAACGATTAAAAACCATACTACTATGCATTAAATCATTCTGATTTTTTGTCAGATTATTCTACAAGCAACATACCAACTTAATAGTGTTTTATTTTTTTAATCCAATCAATAGATTTTTCGTAAATTGATAATTGCTTCATATTTTGCAATAAATTACCAGCGTTGTGTCATCGCGCATCTCTTTCTTTTCTATGCAGTCCGACAGTGACCGCGCTTTAGCTCTTGTAAGCCTCTTAACGAGAAGCGAGTAAAGCTAGCAGCTGAAAACGAGTTGGCGAGCAAAGAGCAACAAGTGCGCAGACGACGACGAACGATTACTCGCTGGTATGCGTATGTACAGTCGCCATCACATCAAGTTACCACAAACTGTCAAATTTTCTCATTCGATTTTGAACTTAACCATCAACATTTTAAGGTTTAAAATCGTTTGGAGACATTTGACAGTTTCGAGTAGCTTGACCTGCTGGCGACTGTACCAAGCGTCAGTCTCTCAGCGAGTGTCCTGCCCACGAACGTCGTGCCACGAACTGCGAACGTCGCTGAGCGAGGACTCTCTTTGATAGCGCTTGTCAGTGCAACCAACGAGTACTCACCGGCGGACGGCGGCGGTGTGAACAGTCAGCAATCAACTATTAATATATGTATCTCTTTTACTTAAATGGGACCTACAACCTTTTATACGTTTCTTGAGCGTGAAAATCGTTGATAGTTATATAGTCGCTTTGTCGTTGGCAGTGGGACAGGTGCCTTATACCGCAAGCAATATTGCTTATGGCGAAGATACATTATTACAACACCCTCTATATTGGAGCCTTTCTATATACCTCAAATGACGAGTCATTGGCATACTAACAGGTGAACATGGGCAATTTATGGTATACCACCATAGAGGTTTTTGCAATGGGAGTTGACAGAAATGATCATAGAGTTTCCATAGAGATCTTTTTTATTCTTATGTTTGAAAATTCTTTCTCAGTCACGAAATAATATTTTTTTTAAAGGAGTGGCGCTAGTCGACCAGTGTGCGCCCTCTTAAATAATTTGCTCTTTCTTTTTTCTTTTGCTAGTTTCTTATCAGTTTAGGCCGTTAAGCCGTCTCTTATTAGACGATCAGTTCCGGAACTGTTTTTTCATTAATTAATACAAGAAGATTTCTATTACATAACCTTAGCTGATTAATATAAGGTTCGCTTTCTTATTTATTATTTCAATAAACTATGAATAGATTCCGGCCTTTCTTTTTTTTTGTAATAACGGACTAGAAGAGGTTCGTTATTTTAGTATCAACCGGTAATTTATTTTTATTCTTGTTCTATCTGCATCGCCAGGAAATTGTACGTGAAATGTGGAGAGAAGCGAATCGGTTACGGAACAAATATAATTGATTAACTATGATCAATTATAAAGTTATTTGGAGAAGCCTTCTTTGTTCTCAATTAAGGCGAATGACAAATTTTTGGCTACAATACTTGACCAAAGGACCAAATTATGATCTTCGGATTCGATTCCAAAGTTTACTCGCGGCAGTTTCGACTCTAGGACCTAGTAGATCTTTAAAAAATAATCTAAATCTATATTTTATTATATCTAGGGTACTTTTATTGTCACAAATCTTACATGCACAAACAATTAAACCTGAAAATACTACCTAACCCTGTATGTCATACATAGATTTCTTCAGAGCGAGAATCAAACCCATAACGCAAAAGCCTGTCGCCGAGGCACTTCGCTAGGCTAACTGAGCCATCAGGTTCTTCAAGAAAATCTCAGATAAGGCTGAATAGTGGTCATGTTCAGTATTTTACCGGCAGTTGACCATTTGACCGACATGTAAAACTTGACGAAGGAGTTCCAATCTAGGCCTCCTTGCGGTTTCAGCGGTGGCGCTAATAGTCAATTGATCGACCATCATTATGCGGTGATACGAGGTGTATCCACGTAATTATTCAGGTTGGTACGGTCAACAACAAAATTAGATAAATATTTTGGAATTTTGAAATAATTTTCTTTAATGACTTTTTGAGATTGGGGGATCAGCTTCCTAAGGTCTCTAAACAAACAAAATGCATTTCAACTGCACGCCATTTGCAAAAATATTACACAAAAACTGCAATTTTGTTTTCGTTTTTCTAGACCCTGAAATCACGGTAAAGGAAAACACAATAACATCTCCTGTCTTTGAGGGCAGGAGGGAGGGTGTTACTAATGATGATACTTCTCGAGCATTGAACAGGGCTAAAATTTATAAGATTACTGGGTAAAAATCATAAATTCACTGACAGAGAACGCACAGCCACCACAACCAGCCAGCAACCAGCGCCGGGGCTCTGTCTCGCATAGGGTCGTAGCATTTTGCTGAGCGATTGCCGTTTTGCGTGGATGTGACGCATAGTTTCCCCCAACTCGTTATTTTTTGTATTTGTGTGTTTTTCTCTGCGTCAAGTTTACCGCAAATAAACGTATTTTCTTTTTTCTTCCTTTTCTTTCACTGCCTAAACCGCTACGTCTAGAAGCATGAAATTTTGCACAAAAGTTCCTAATGTAACAAAAGTGAGCACTAAGGAAGGATTTTAAAAAAATCACCCCCTACAAGATTAAATACGGCATGAAAGTTTGTAAGGCAGTTTGTCATTTTCAAAGTTATAAACGTGGAAGTTAGAACCTACTTGTACTTCTGCATTTCAAAGTAAAATTTGTTGTTTCATCGTTTTCTGGAAATCAATCCCCTAAGGTTCCTAAGAAGTTATCGATGCATAGGAAACCCCACCGAGCCGTGTGGCTTGGAAATTGCTCAATTCAACCCCAAATCGATGACATTTGTCACTGCGCGAGAGTTCAATAATCGCGCGTATAAGTATCAAGAACACTCGCATTCGACACGCGTTTGATACGAGCTCTAATGGCGAAAGTGACATATTATCATGACGTGTCACGCGACACAGCACCCATGACATATAGGTACACCATAGACACAAAAAAACAACGATTTCTTAAACCATTATATACTAATTGCATTGAATCACTGAACTGTCGATTATTGCAGTGTTTTGTTATTTTTATGACTTGATTTAAGAAGTTTTATTTCGTTTGAAGAGATTTTATTGTTGATCTTAATTTGCTATTTATCCTCGGTTTTACGTACACCTTTAGTTTATTAGAGGAAGTTAATTCGAATGCTTTTGTAAAAGCTTTCCGAAATTGCTATTTTTGGTTACAATAGGATTTCACATGCACCATAAAAGGTGATTTATTAAATTAAAATCAGAATTCAGTATCACGGTTACTATATAACGTATTATAGCTAGAGGAACCGGCAAGGAACTTCGCATGATTACTCTTTTAGTATCAAAATATGAGCACAGATACGCTCTCACAGAGTGGGCCTGTGTCTCAGCAGTGGGAACGTTATTGATTGATTATTCTACGCTATGAGGACAGATAGGTACTTAATGACAGCTAATCACCACGATTACCACCGTTTTGTTGATCGTAGCCTTGTTGGTATTATCAGACGGAAGCATGCTGCTTTTTGCTAAAAATTAATATCCCATTTTACTACTACACCTACTTTACAAAAACTTGACTTGTTAAATTTTTCCGGAAACCGACCGCAATCAACATTACACTTATTATTTTTTTCAATTAAAGTTTATAATCAAAAGTAGGTACTTTGGTAATTAACTACTTACGATTATTTTAACTATAATAGTTAAAATAATCGTAAGTAGTTAATTTACCAAAAAACAAAGCTTACGCAATCGACCGGATAGAGCGACGGCATTGAAAGTTTCGCAGATTCACGCACTTTTTTTCACATTCTGCATAATGGCCGGTGAACCTTGATAGCTCGAGAATTCCTTTCTAGAACATAACAAATTTAACCGTTATTATGAGAAATATGTATTATGGCGCGCACATGTGAGTTAATTAAACATTTTAACATGTTCATGTTATGCTGTAATTACTTACGAGTAAGTATTCCAACTTCTGCAATATTATTTCGAAAGGGTTGTAGGTATTTCTTTCAACAGCCTCATTATTTTTGGGTTTGTAAATCAATACAGAATTATTTTTCGTTAATCAATAGTTACCGAATCAATTTAATTGTTGCTATGTAAGTAAAGTACACGCAGTTCGTTCCAGCATGTCAAAACGTCATAGACAAACGAAAAAAATAAAAACCAGAAAACAAGAGGGCCTAGCAAGTGACAATGTGGCTTTTAACGAGTTTCGTATTTCTATAAACGACTTTCAACAGGATTGTCATAAGCTTTTCGATAGCTTATGTCAAGCCCTCAGACCCAATAAAAAATCAAAACAGCGCGGCGCTGCGAACAAAACTGCTGCAGTGAAGCATCTAAAACTACACCTTGCTCTGTGCGCACACGCTCACACGCACACATTTACAACCAAACTACACCTCACTAAGTGCACACAAGCTTACGAAACCGGCCTCACAACACTGATGACAGCAGTTGTGTTGATTTATTTGGTCTGAGATCATTCCAATACATTTCTGAATTTTCCATCATCGTTCTCGCTGATCGAATGTCACTTTTTCTTGGCCCTAAGGATGTGACTGAACTGAAAAATGTACCTAATGGCATCATTTAGAACGTAGAATATTCTCGAGGAAAGTTCTAATACAATATACGAGATTCCATTCATTTTATATGTAAAAACTTTCGTGTTATGCAACAGCTCTAAAATAAACATGTCATAATAAATCTGATTTATTATGACTGGGTTTTATAACCGTTTTCACTAACACTAAGCTACACCCAAATGAAAGCCTAAATAAAAGCGCGCGTTTGGATTTTCAACGCTAAGCTTATTTCCAAGAGTTGAAAATTCAACAGTGCAATAATATTTAGGCGTTCAAATATGCGTCGCCTAGTGTTAATCAAAACGGGCAGTCGTTTTTTCGGCATCGGTGAGGAAAAACATAGTTACAGTCACGGAATAGAAAATAAAGAAGGACTCCGCGCAACGCGTATCGAAAGTGAAGCACTTTATATATCCCGGACCGTTTGTACAAACATGCCTCACGCACACATTTACATCATAAGGTGCCGACCGGCCGCCATTACGCGGCACTACGGCGCAATTGTACGTACTATTTACGTCAAGTAATAAAATAATACCTTCTTGTGTTGTGAAATATTGTAAAAATAATCCTAGTAATAAATAATATAAAGTGTCAAAGAATAACATATCACAAGTAAGACACTTATTTACACACACCCATAGATCGGTACGGTGCTTCACTTTCGATATGCGTGGCGCGGAGTCCTTCTTTTTTTCTAGTCCGTGGTTACAATAAATAGAAGTCTGAAATCGCCAACCCGCCTTGCGCAAGCGTGGTGATCAATGCTCGTGCCTTTTCTGTATGAGAAGAGGCCTTTGCCCTGCCCCTGCAGTCTCGACAAATATAACGACAAAAATCAGTCGGTAAGTCTAATCGATGCCAAATTTCTTTAATAGATTTTCAACCTTATGCTTCGGAAATAAAGTTCAAAATCTATTAAAGGAATTTGACACCGATACGACTTAGCGACCGATTTTTGTCGCTGTCTTATGTCGAGACTGCAGGGGCAGCAGTGTCCAGTATTAGGTTGGTATTATTTTATTAGTATTTTATAGGGCCATACATAAGTTTAGGAGCGACGAATCCAAGTCTGAACTATACTACCTACATACATATTAATAATAACAGCAATGTAAATTAAAAACATAAAAGCCACAGCCTAGCAGAATTTCATCGCAATTAAACAAAGTACGGAGCAGTTAAAAACGTTGTAGCACGCTCCAGTTACTAGCCACACTGCCAAAGCCATCATGTTTAGAATCAACCGCAGCGCAGGCGCACACGTTTTGATGAACATTATGTTTTTGTACTACTGCAATTATTGTGCATTGCTTTTTGCATGTGGTCGATTTGTGGAATAGTTGATAAGGTTTGGGTTATTATTTTTGTGATTTAAACAAAGGTAAATTATGGAGACTTATTTTTTGTCCAAGGCTTCATCTTCGTGGAAGTCAGAAATTATCCCACCACGGGCACGTACTATCGGGATAAAAAGTATCCTATATCCTAACCCATGTCATGGTGTATCCGTGTGCCAAATAAAAAATCCGTTCAGCCGTTAAGGCGTGAAAGGTAACAGACAGACAAACTCACTTTCTCATTTATTATATTACCATTTGTTTGTGCCCGGCGTCGCCCGGGGTGAGTTTCATACAAAAATAGCATCCAAATTACCGACATTCCCGGTGCAAGTTCCAAAAAAATTCTAAAAATCTCAATCTCATAGCTTTTATTTCAAATAAACCAATTACAGGCACTTTTGAATTGTCAAGGGGTCGATCGATCGGAAAGATGAAGCTAGTTGCCCATTTGAAAGCGTAGTAGGTACCTATGGAGAAGAACGGGCAAGAAACTCCACGGACACTCTTCTAAATCAAAATATTGTTACAAATGTTGTTGTTTCCATACAAACCTTGTCCTGGCAATTAAAATAGAAAAAAAAAAAATTGCCAAATAAGGGCAGCCGCTTTGAAGCGATGCGCGGACAAACATTTTTGGCAATTGATTTTTCTAATATATAAAAATCTCGTGTCACAGTATTTTTTATCGAACTCCTCCGAAACGGCTTGACCGATCTTTATAAAAAAAATTGTGTATATTTGGTAGGTCTGAGAATAGGTCGTAAAGTATATTTCATACCGCTGCGGGTGAAACCGCGGGGCGCAGCTAGTAATTATATAGAATTATAGATTACTAGCTTTTGCCCGCGGTTTCGCCAGCGTGGATGTCGGAAATTATCCCACGGGAGCGTAGTACCGGAATAAAAAGTATCCTACGTGTTAATCCAGGTTATAAACTATCTGTGTTCCAAATTCCATCTAAATCCGTTCAGTCGTTTTTATGTGAAAGAGTAACAAACATCCATCCATACATCCATCCATCCTTCCAAACTTTCACATTTATAATATTAGTAGGATGGAACTTGAACATGGCTGCCAATGACGGTGATGATTGTGAAATCTCATATTATCATGGACAATGTTATTTCAATCAAATAATCATATCAGTTAACATGAGATTTGTTGACAGTAGATTATGATCAGGAGGCTTGATCAGGTTTAGCATTGTTTGAAGTATAAATCGTGGATTTTATTATTGTTAGTAAGATGTTTAGAATTCATCTGTGAGAATTCACACGACTTCCATATAGGAAGAAGTTTGAGATCGATCAAAAATAACTATGATCTATTAAAAACTTTTGTTTACTAAAAAGCACTTCAAAGTGAAAAATAACTTTAATTTCCGAAGCAGCCGGTGTCTATGGTTTTGTATTTTCGTTTTTTGCAACAAACTTCCGAAATTAAAGGCTCGTACACACTGGCGCGACGCGACAGCAAGACACAAAGGCACCGCTCGTCGGGCGACACGCGGTGCCTTTGTGTTGCGCTGTCGCGTCGCGCCAGTGTATACGAGCCTTAAAGTTGTTTTTCAGTGTGTACTGTTTTTTTGTATTTTTTTTTTCGCTTTTTAGTTGTTGTACCTACCCAACACAAACTCGTATACGTACCACTACATGCTAAGTAAACAACGTTGTCAGCAAGTTTCATAACATCATAATCACATCGTAATCACGTAAATCGGACCAATAATCAGGGAGAAATCTATAACAATACATTAAAAAAAGTACATACAGAAGTCGGATAAAAACTTACTCAGCACGTAACGTAAGCGTTACTCCGGTTAGAAAGAAAGAAGAAAAGAAGAAGAAAGAAAATAAATTTATTTGACCCAGGTTAAGGCACACATTATTCACACAAAAACAGAAAATAGTAAAAAAAAAAAAACCAGTATGATGTGCCTCACGGCTGCGTCAAATAGACCCAGCACCCTAATTACGTAACACACTATCTATCACAATCTGAATCATTTTGAAGCCTATTGCTAACCCATTGCTTCATATGTTCGAAAAATTTGTCTGCTCAACAACGTAAATAACGCAATGAATGTTGTTGAACTGTCAAAATGAAACCCATTCCTACTGTTAGTGTATTACGTAATTACCCCGCTGTTCAGCATAAATATCAGACAACTAGTGCCTGACGCTGGTTTTCAACTGGACCCTATTTTACGAGAACGTTAAGACGTCGACGGATGTAAATCAGTTTTATAGTGTGTGTAAATATTTAAATAAAAACAGATATGTATGTGTAACTAATAATAATAAAATCGATTAGATATTTGTTTAAAACATAATTATAGATATAGTGGTGTTTATGGAAAGAAATAAAATGGTATGGTTCCACAAGAAACAAGGGACTATCGTCAATAAATAACAGATAACTACATATATATCACAAATTTATATCAATGAAACATTCAGATTGATCATATCAACAACACAACTGCGGGGTAATTACGTAACACACTAACAGTAGGAATGGGTTTCATTTTGACAGTTCAACAACATTCATTGCGTTATTTACGTTGTTCAGCAGACAAATTTGTCGAACATATGAAGCAATGGATTAGCAATAGGCATCAAAATGATTCAGATTCTGATAGATAGTGTGTTACGCAATTAGGGTACAGGTTACTGTCGTACAACTGTCAAATTACAAATACAGGATAGACATCGCGTGCTAAGTAACGTTTATAGATCTTACAACTTGCGTAGGTAACCCACTCTAAGATCAAGTAAAGATGAAATAATTATACTCCCGCGGGGTGATCACGCACCACACTAACAGTAGGAATGGGTTTCATTTTGACAGTTCTTCAACATTCATTGCGTTATTTACGTTGTGGAGCAGACATATTTTACGAACATAAGAACCAATGGATTAACAATAGGCTTCAAAATGATTCAGATTGTGATAGATGGTGTGTTACGTAATTAGGGTGCGGGACTCCAAAATCGAGTCATCATCATGAAGCCCTAAAACATCGAAATAATTATGCAGCAGCAGTTTTGAAGCCTATCCCTATCATTTAGGTGTTATCATTGTTCCAGAATTCGCGACCATTTCAATAAACTTTTCAAATGGTCCTAAATTCTGTTTAGTTTATAGAAAAATGCAGAGTGGCTGGGTTTTGGAGTGCGAGAGTGTATTTTTGGCGATAAGTCTTTTCGTTCTAAACCAAAGAGACGGTGGAGGAGGTTTAACCTCCATTCATAGACAAAAAAGCAACAATTAACACGTCAAAATTAACATTTGCTCACTAATGACTAACTCTGCACACCCAGATAATTAACTGACCGAGAAGACTGGAAGACGCTTCAAAATCTAACTTTTTCACGGAATAATTCGTTGATTTTGAGAATTAGACAGAATTGTTTGTAAAACATGCGTTTATTATGGGTGAAAGAAGCACCTTATAAAAACGATTGAAGTATAATATGACAGCTGTCATGTTAAATCTTGCATTAAGATTTCATGGGCGTTAAATGCGACTAAGAAATGATGTTTCCAATGTCAGACATAATATCCGTTGAATAAAATTGACGTCTGACAGTTTTTGTATGGAAAAGCTGTCAAAAATTCAAAATTAATACAGGAATATAGATCTGGCGTTGGCAACATCTGCCATATGTGTCATGATCTGCATTCTGCATACTAAATGAATTACCCAGCCTTAAATTATAGATACTAATATAACTGAAATAGATCTTTTGTATGCAAATAGCCTAAAACTATAACTTTCTCCCGATAAAAAGTGTCAAACATCCTTCACGTTTCAAGTAAATTTTCAGACAAATAAAATCAAAATATTATGAGTAGATACAGTTAGAAAACCATGTTTTAAACATTACTCTGACAGCTTATCCATTCTTACGGGAAGTAAATCGAGTGATACGCTCTATAATTTCAATCGATACCTGGATCAGTAGTAACGATACATTGAACACGTCAACTTTGATTTATTGATTGGCAATACTACTGTTTTTATGTGTACCAATTTTGAAAACGTAACGTTTGGTTCTCAATTGCTGGCAACACTTCGATGACTTTGACTGTAACTCCTGTGTGTGTAATTATGTCTCTTGTTCTTTTTCTTTCTGTTGTTCTTTTATGCATTCTGTATTTCTGTGTACGTGTGTGTCTGAGTTCTGTGATTCTGTATGAGTATTCTATTCTGTGTCTATGTAAAATTAAAATCGTTTAAAATAACCTAAATATTCAATAAATTCATAGTTCAGAGTTCTTCTAATTAAATTAAGACAATTAACGTACATGTAATAAAGTCAATTACAACAAATCATGGGCATCGTTACGCTTCCAATTATCTGTTACAAAACCCCAACAAACAAACGCAACGTTTTTATTTCCTAAACACTAATTAACTGTTTATTTTATTGTATACGCACTTAGTTACTGCCTCCGAAAGCGGTTATAAGCGTTTAAAATAACGAGTAACTGTAACAGAGTAATGTTTTAAATAAAGTTACGTGATATATGCAACGTGCATTGGAGGACGGCCTTGACACCATGGCATGCGTCGTCAGGTGTGAACTATGACACATTTTTAGGTGTCTAGGTATGCAGGCTAGGTTTAAAATGCACTGATTTTGGCTTGTATGTTATGATTTTGATTGTAAACATATCGACGATGTAGTATCAATATCTAATAAAAAAAACACGTGTGGCACTCGAGGACTGCCGCGGTAAAGCTATTGCATAGCATTTTTTATCAACTTACGCAATTATAATTATTTATTATTTTTTTATTTATGCAGTTATTTTTTCTTTGATATTAATTCAAGTACAGTCGTACCATATACATACACGTTAAGCGAACGCTCGGCCGTGCTACATGGTAGGCGGAGTGGGGGGTGTTAGGTTTTATTTTCGTTACGGAATTTCTTGATTCGGTCGCCGCGCTCAAAGCCCGCGATAAAAGCTATGCAATAGCTTAATAACTAAAAAAACATGATTCTACAGGAGGCGAAAAAAACGTTTAATTTCTATAGTTTTTAACATTTTAATCAAAAAACTTACATTAGGAGACGCTTGTGATTGTGATAATGATTTCAGACCTTACATCTTTGAAAATACGAGATCTTTCATATTTTACCTACGAATCTGCAATAAAGTGAAAATAGCTAAAATGTAAAATGTTAATTTTTAGATACTGATACTTCGCCATCGATATGCAATCTTTGCTTCGATATGGCTACACAAATAGATGTAGGTAATTCAATTGAGTTTCTATGTGCAATGAAGCCAAGTACTATTACCTACCATTTTTATCGGCTTTTCCCAATGCATTATCCTTTTTAGATTGTCCTAATAGTGACTAATATAGGTCTACAAATATTAGGTAATATATTACTCTCTTTTAACATTTCAAATATCACGCCTTGTTTCTCTGAAAGGTAGGGCAGAGGTGTAGGTACCTATAGTACACCCACATTGCGCCGGGTATGTTAAAGTCGCATGTTATTAAATGGGACTATAGCCGATTGCCATAATCCGGGTACAAATCCAGATTCCGGGCTGCTACTGAGAAATTCCTAATGGAATAACCTAATAACATTTTGCCCGACCTGGGAATCGAGCCCAGGACCTCATGCTCAGAGTAGCGATTGCAACAACAAAACCGTAAAACGTAAACGTACATATACGTATAGCTATTGATCAATGAAATAGTGAAAAGCGCTCGAAAATACAAAAGTTTATGAAAGTAAAGCATAAAGCTTTACTGCTTGCCATTCATTAATAAGCACCTACTAATAAGTAATAGTAGACCGAAGGAAATGCATTACCATGCAATAAACTATTCAATGATATGCTATTTAAGATCAACTCCGATGAAAAATAAATGTATGAGAAACATTATTACGTTTCTGTATTGAAATACTGCAATTCACTGGTAGGTAGTTATTTTCATTTGTTTTTCATTTTATCCTCTGCCTTAATCTTACTTTCAAGGTCGTGAAAATACTTCCTTTGACCTCATAACGTTACGGAATTACAGACCTTATGTACTGAATATAGATGGAGTAAAGAAATAGTTGTTATTGTTATATTATGTTTATGTAAAAAGCTCAATTAAAGCTTTCAAAATACCCGAAATAAACTAAAAAGAATATTATACGCAAATTAACACGCTTATTACAAAAAAATAAATGCTAAACTTAACGCAGATTTAGCATGTTAACCGCTAATTATAATACAAAAACACGCAGTATTACCAGAAAAAAAACAAATACAAATCACTTACAGGCCAAAGTCAAATCCAAAACAATATATAGTCGATTAGCAACAATTTCACAGCACTAAAAAGTTTTCAAGCACTGGCACAAAAAAAAACAAATGAAAAAATATAAAAAACAATCATGGCGCGCTTCAATTTGCGCGGGAGACGCGTGGTCGCGGCGTCTGACGACGTTCGAATGCGTGCACATGCGCGAACGAAGATTATCTCGCTGTAGTATCGGATATTATGTTACGTAGGAGTTACCGTTCGTCTTTGCACTTTACCGGAGTTACGGTAATATTTGATTTTTGATATACATTATAGGTCATTCTCATGATGACTAAGAGTGTTGTGCTTTAGAAATTTATATCTGAAATGTAGACCATCTTTTTTTTGTACATTATTGATGCTTTTTTCTAAGAATTGGAGTCTGAAGAAATACTTCGTTAGAGGCGTTAATTAAACCTAATTACACGGAAATAATGAGAGCAGTGGTGGCCCACTGGGGAGCAGTGGTGGCCCAGTGGTATCGGGCCCGACTTACGATTTGTAGGTCATAGGTTCGAACCCAGGCAGGCGCTTTTCTTTGTGTAAATAATTTCATCATCCTGCTCTCAAAACGGTGAAGGAAAACATCGTGAGAAAATCGGCACGTCCTCTAACCAAAACAAATCGAAGACATGTGACATCTACCAATCCGCACTGGGCCCGCGTGATGGATTACGGCCCACTCCCTCTCACAGAGAGGACCTGTGTCCCAGCAGTAGCGACGTTATAGGCTGATTATGTACACGGAAATAAACGAAGCCCGTATGAAAATAAAGAAAAGTAAAAAAAATATACGAACTGTACTAAACTCCTAGAAAAAAACTCCTCAATTGGAATCACGTGTGGATATGCAGAAAATTCACATAATTAAAGAATCTAAACGCCATTTAAACAAATACTTTCTCTTGATTCATAGCAGGTACTTAATAAAATAATATAGCAATAAACTGCGACAAAGATAATAAAGAACGATGAAATCGACCCATTGTCTATGGTCAATAAATTTTCTACAAAGCCTATTGACATAATGTTGTGTCAACAGAATTACAGATACTAATTATCAGTACCAGCTCGGCGGGTTGTGCTAGCGCTGCTACTGCGGCTGCTGATAACTTCAAGCGGCGCAATCTGCACCCTAATTGCGTACCACACTGACAATCACAAACTGAATCATTTTGAAGGATATTGCTAATCCATGGCTTCATTTGTTCGAAAAATTTGTCTGCTCAACTACATAAATAACGCAATGAATATTGTTGAACTGTCAAAATGAAAGCCATTTAGAAAAAAAGAACGAAAATACGTTTATTTGCGGTAAACATGACGCAAAGATAAAACACAAAAAAGAACGAGTTGGGGGAAAATATGCGTCTACTGTTCATTTGTTACGCAATACCCCGCTGTACTGTAACGTTAAGGGCAACTACAGTTTTGAGCCGTTTGGGGTCGAAACGCTCGGGTCATGGGGCCCGAGTGCGAGTCTCCCTTTTAAGGAAATTTTTCGCCGACTGGTCGACGCTTCGCGTGACCAGAGGGCTGGTACGTTATTTGGCCAAAGAATTAGCCTGTTTGTCTTCTGGGCACGTTTCTGAATTACTGCGACACGGACTGGATGGAAGTGTCCTTTTGTTTTTGCATAGTTAGTAATTTAATTCAATATCTAGTGTATACATAGTTAATTGTGTAATAATTGTATATGTATAAGCATTTTAATGTAAATTGAAAACTAAGTTTAATTAGCTTTGCACATAACATTCTTTACTAAAAGGTTTCACCTTGAACGATTTTCGAAGTTCGTGAACAATTTTTATAAATATCCGATTCGGGGTCAATCAAATTAAATTATATTAGGTCTTTACCTATGAAATTGCCGTTCTGCAGTACTGGCCATTTCAAATCAAAATAATTTTTGTTTGGCTATGAATTCTAATTTCAAATTAATTTTATTTTAAAAACATGGATTTTTTTTTCTAAAAGTAGTCATTTCTTTATTGATTAGTGTTACATTTTCATCGCATTTCAATCTTTTTCGTCATCATGGATACGTTAAAAATTCGAGTAATTATGGAATATGAGTACCGTCGTGGCAGCAACGCGGCACAAGCGGCACGCAACATCAACGACGTTTACGGAGCTAACTCTACAAACCAACGCACCACCTGTTATTGGTTTGCTCGCTTCCGTTCTGGAAATTTCGACCTGAAAAATGAACCTCGCGGTCGTCCGAAGACTTTGGTCGACAATGACGAATTAAAGGCGATTGTGGAAGCTGATGATACACAATCTACGGCTGAATTAGCAGCAGCTTTCGACGTTAGCGTCAAAACAATATTGGTCCATTTGCGTCAAATTGGCAAGGTAAAAAAGCTTGACAAATGGGTGCCCCACGAACTCAATGATCGCCAGCGCGAAGTACGCGTCGAGACGTGCCTTGCACTGCTCAACAGACACACAAATGAAGGAATTTTGAACCGCATTGTTACCTGCGATGAAAAATGGATTCTGTTTGATAACCGTAAGCGCTCAGCAAGTTGGTTGGATCCTGGTTCAGCACCTAAACAATGCCCTAAACGAAAACTTACCCCTAGAAAGGTGATGGTCACTGTTTGGTGGTCTAGCGCCGGTGTGATTCATCACAGCTTCTTACCAAACGGGGTGAGCATTACTGCAGATGTGTACTGTGAAGAACTGAACACAATGATGGAGAAGCTGGCGCATCTCCAACCAGCATTGGTCAATCGCTCGTCTCCGCTGCTCCTGCACGACAACGCGCGACCTCATACTGCACAGCAGACGGTCTCCAAGTTGCAAGAACTGGGGTTGGAAGCTCTCCGTCATCCGCCCTACTCACCAGACCTTGCGCCTACAGACTACTACTTTTTCCAGAATTTGGATAACTTCTTGGCGGGAAAAAAATTTAATACCCGAGAGGCAGTACAAAATGCCTTTGAAGAATTTGTTGCCTCCCGTCCAGCTGATTTCTTTAAGAAGGGCATCAATAAACTGCCACTGCGATGGCAAAGATGCATTGATTGCATGGGTGATTACTTCGATTAATACAAATAAAAAATTCATGAAAAAAATTCGTTTAAATTTTTTCATACAAAACGGCAATTTCATAGGTAAAGACCTATTATTACAGAGACAATAATAATAATACTGCGAGAAGAAATTGAACAATTTGAATGTGTGTCAGTTTCTTATACCTGACGACGCGGGCGCAGCATAAACACCGCGCCGTCTAGTTTTGTTAAGAAGTTACTGGGATCACCGAAGAGGTCGATATTGGCTGGAGACAGTCACTCTAGCAGATTGTCGTATCGATGGTAGCGTGGCGGCGACTTCTGATGGCAGATGATATCAGGGGAGCCACTTTCGTACCACGTCCACGACGAACTGCTACATTCTGACACAATTCTGATTAAATTAAAGCTGCTGAACCACTAATACGATACGACCACTTCTGGTAAAGACTACCTGCGCCATTATAGGTCCTGTACCTGTTAACTGTCATCTACAACTCTTGATAAGTGGTTTTGGAATAGCCATCACAATTGTTCTTCTCCCTTTCCAATGGACTCCACCAAAATTCACGTGAAAAGGAATTTCGCCGGTAAATCGGACTTTTGATTTCAGTGTGATTGATTTCTCTACCATTAATTTGTGCTTTAAACAGAACTATTTAAAATTATTAATATGATTAATGAATAATTTGATATTAATTATCTATTTTATTTTTTGGATATATACATGTCTGGACGATTCTCGATGTTTTCCTTATCTTTAAAAATGCTAAGAGGTTAACTTTTAAGAGCGTTCATCCCGCTCAGGCTGGCAAATTCGCATTTTTTGTGGTTTTTCTTGATTATTTTATTAAATTTAAAACAAAGTATAATTGTTTTACAGCCAAACACTAGATCATTGGTATTTATAATTATTTTTAACATTTACTCGTTAATTAAAATATTTTATCGTAATTAGTACTGCAAATAGAAAATAATTGACAAAATGTAAATTTTTATGTGTGAATACAAAAATAACTGTAAAAAAATAGCATACAAACTTATAAAAACTACACTACAACACTACACAAACAACACTTATACAAACTTCGTGTTGCCGAGGCACATTGAGAAAATAGTTGTACTGTACTTTCTGAGTTTATCTTGGACATTACTGACATCGGTGAAGGAAAACATCGTGAGGAAACCTGGACTTATAGTTAATATAAGTCTGAAATCGCCAACCCGTCTCGAGCAAGCGTGGTGATCAATGCTCGTGCCTTCTCTGTATCAGAAGAGGCCTTTTCCCTGCAGTGCAGTGGAACAATAATAGGCTGGTATAATAATATTTTTTTAAATCATAATTAGTAATTAATTGTGTCAAATTATCGACGCTTGAGTAGTAAAAAGCTCGTTAAGATTCATCAACTCATGTCCGGGTACCTTAAAACGCAAGACAGACAAGTAAAAGCTAATTTAAATACACAACCACTCCATCGACTTACTAACCTGTTTGTAACTTGTAAACCGTGAAAATAAATACATATGGCAACCCATGCATAACATAGTGTACCATTATTGCATATGAACATCTAATTATGCATCAGGACCTTGTGGTCTGGCGATTGCAAGCTCGGTTGCTGATTCGACGCCATACATGAGAAAGTGTTATATTATAACTTCAGTTCTGTTTATTTACGTTACCGTGGCCCTGGCGCACAGGCAACTGAAGAAACACGGGTGGGTTTTAGTCAGTAAGAGTCTGACACGCCCTTCCGCTCCGCCCAGAGCGGGAGAGATCATTTGATGATTTCCCACACAAAAAAAAAAGCTGGTTATTTTGACACATGCTTCCGTTGCTTGTGGGGGTATTTCCAAACGTCATTACTGAAGAGTTTTGAAACCCTGTGGTTTCATTGGGAGAGTATAACTTCGAACATACTCGTATCAGCTTCGTAAGGCAGAAGCTCAAAAAACGGAATTTAGCTTAATTAAATAAATATCCCGCCCGATAAATATCGTATGAACCAGCGATAGATCATAAGAATACTTTTTTACAAAAAAACAACAGACTTAAAAAAAAAACAAAAACACGTGAAAAATAACTTTAATTTCGGAAGTCGGTGTCTTTGGCTGTGTATTTTCGTTTTTGGGCACCGACCCGAAATTAAAGTAATTTTTCACGTTTATTTGTGTTTTTTTTTTTTTTGAAGTCAGTTGGTTTTTGTAAAAAAGTTTTTATTTTTCACTTTTTGTTGTGGTACCTACCCCGCACACATTCGTATACCATTACTTGATATGTAAATAACCGTGACAGGAAATTATTATAACATCATTAATATAAACTAAGTGGAAAAAATTCGCATTATTAAGGATAACTCAAAAAGTACTGGTCATTACTTGATCAATATTAAATGGGACCACATGTGAAGCACCAGCTTTCAAATAAAAAAAGAATCATCCAAATCGGTTCACCCAGAAAAAAGTTCTGAGCTAACACACATTAAAAAACAAAAAAAAATACAGTCGAATTGAGAACCTCCTCCTTTTTGTGAAGTCGGTTAAAGAATACACTCGAAACGACGGTAAATATAATCGTGAAAACCGTTGAACGTTTACATGCAAACGGCTTCCAGTAGGCGATCGTCCGATGTGCAGAATCTTTGCCCAATGAAAGGCTCCAAAAACTATAAACAAAACCATTACTTAAAATATTCTCATCAACGCAACAATCCAAAGACCAACGCGAAGGTTGTTGCAATATTTGTTGTTTGAAACATCCGAAATATTCAGAAAAAATAAACAAAAAAATAATAAAAATTACTAACAAAGTCTTTATTTACAAACTATCGGTGTCCAAGAATTAAAATACAAACAAACAGTGACAATAGCAATTGTTGCAATTGTTGCAATTGTTGCACTGTGAAAACATGGCGAGTTTTGGAACAATAGGCCGATGACCAGAACTCTGTGTTTATACTCATACAGCTATTTTAGTAGACGCACGGTCCCGACTGTCATTCGTGCATCTTTGACAGTCGTTACGGATCTTCAAACACCAGAAAGTCTCGACTACCACTACCAGTCTTTCCAAGGAGTATCGTATTACCCAGTAACTGGGTTGTGAAGGTCAGATAGGCAGTCGCTCCATGTAAAATACTGGTACCCATTCAGCTGCATCCGGTTAGACTGGAAGCCGACCCCAACGTGGTTGGGAAAGGGCTGGGTAGATGATAAGCTAATTTAGTAGACGGTGGCAGTAGGCTGGCCATATTTGTCGAAAGACCGATGGCTTTTGGATTAGACAAGTCCTGAGGGCCCAGACAAAATGACATTCTATCAGCGATAACGATAATGGAAGTCAAAAAATGTATGCAATGGGCTTGACATAAGCTACCGAAAAAAGAAATATATATACATCTTTTATTTCGGATCCATATGTATAGTCCATTTGGTTAGTGTACACACATGGTCAAAAAAACAAGGTCTGGCATTCCGGGAGTGACACATGCTTACGTCACTATCCACTTGCCACTTTATTGCAACAAAACACGAATTATGGAAACATTTTCAGTCACCATTCTGTTAAAAAATATATATAAAACAATTAAATTGTCGTTTCGTTTTTCTAATCATACGAAATAATTCAATTTAAACATATACCAACATAATTGTTAGTTAAAACCGCTTTGTTATATCGGATTCGCACAGGTAATAAAGGCGGTTGGGGAGTTATTATTACACACTACTGGTAACACAGCGGTGATGACGTAGGCTTGTGTCACCCACGTGACCACTGTGTCTCGGAATGCTATACCTGGCGAAGTATATTATTATACCATGTGTACACATAACTTAGAAACTAGTGTTAGTACTTACATCTACTAGAAAAATAACACAAACTATTGATTACCACGCCACAGTGGCATGTAGGCGTATCAAATGTCCTAGTATGGGGCTGTCCCACCTATCAGCTATAGTTTTCAAAACCTTATGTCAATCATGTTGAAAGTCGTTTTAAATAAGAAACACTTTGAAAGCGATAGCCACTGGTCTAGACTCTCTGGAGTGTAGACAACGTTTCAGTAAGCGTAGTAGTGGGACATCCAGTTAGATGGACGGACAACCTTAAAAAGGTGGGTGGGACTGGCGGAGAACCGTGTTCTGGCGCAGCTTTGGAGAGGCCTATGTCCAGCAGCTGACTGCTATAGGGTAAGTTGATTAAATATACCAGATGGGACTTTGACATGAAGAACGCAGTATTGACAGATGGTGAACTGGATCAGGAAGACGAAGTACCTAATGGTATGTACCGCAAAAGATAAGCCGAAGTGCCGAATTCCAGCCATGAATTATGCTGATCTGACATTATGCCCGTTTCCGATAGTCTAATCGGTTCAAAATTTCTTTTTGAGATAGGTTTACTAACAGATTTGAATTGAAAACCCAGGGCCGGCAGTCTCGACATATATTATACCGACAAAAATCGGTCGCTAAGTCGTATCGATGTCGAATTTCTTTAATAGATTTTCAACCTTATGTTTTGGAAATAAAGTTGAAAATCTAATAAAGGAATTTGACATCGATACGACTTAGCGACAGATTTTTGTCGCTATCTGATATCGGGACTGCCGGCCCAGGCCTCATGAATAAAATATTACCTTCCTCACCATGATCTCCTCGTAAAGCAAGCCCTTAAACTTTTAAATTCTCATATTCATCTAGTTCACTCACATATCTCAAGATTTCTTGTATTGCCAACAACACTACTCCCACGTTTAACAATTTCGTCAACAACTGTTTGTACAAGAAATCGATCGTCATTCAACTTTTTCATTCCAAAAACCAGATTATGTAGATTACCTTGAAATATGCGTAAAGTAAATAAGGCAATTCATCTTGTCGCAGCAAAAGTAAAAGTCCCTTGGAATGACGAAAGTTTACTTTTACATCTGTCTATACTAATACTTATAATAAAACTGAAGAGTTTGCTTGTTTGTTTGAACGCGCTTATCTCTGAAACTACCCGTCGGGTCTGTAAAATTCCCTCCAAACCTTGAGGAAGGTTATAAGCTATTTAAAATCACGCTGCGACACTTAGGAGGCAAACAAAAAGAAAAACGTCTAAAAACGAAGTAATAGCGCGGGCAGGCGATGCGATGCGACGCCGTGAGTCGGGGCCGAAATTTCACGCGGACGAAGTCAAGGGCAGAAGCTAGTAAATGATTAAAATCAATATCACATACTTATGCGTCAGTTGCTTCATTGTTTTTTTTTTTTATAAATAGAGTGAAAGATCCAATTCCTATTAAAGCTAAACGCTAAACTTGACCGTTACTAAAATTAAAATATGTTTTTACATGAATATCTTGAGGTCTCCATTGTTCCAGTGTGGCTAGTCGATTGATTTTATTAGGCAACAAGTCGTGTTCCTGATGGGGTTTCCCTTTGGCAACTTCCCAGGAGCCTTTGGGGATGAGTTTCCAAAAAATTATGATACAACTGACTTTTACTTAAACAGAAGTTCACTTCCACATTTCTGACTTCAAAACTGACGAACTTTAATTCCCTTTTTGACCTCTTTAGGAAATGACTTTTTTAATCCTTCCTACGTGCGCATCTTCATTAATATATAAGAAACTCTTGCGCATAATTCCAACCTTCTAGAGCCAGTGGTTTAAGCTGTGCGTTGTTTGTTAGTGCATGAATTGATGAATTAATTTAGGGTTTTTATTAATTACATACTCCTATACTAACTAATATTATAAATGCGAAAGTAAGTTTGTTTGTTTGTTACGCTTTCACGCCAAAACGGCTGAACGGATTTGGATGAAATTTGGCACATAGGTAGACCATGACATGGAGAAGGACATAGGCTTTTTTCATCCTGGATCGCAGACGAAGTTGCGGGCAACAGCTAGTCATCAATATAAGTCTCATTCAGCAGAAATGTTTAGTAGGTACCTGGCGAGTACCTAAAGGTGTCGTTATGTAAGTTCAGAAATTCTAATTAAGGGGACTACAGGACTTTATAATGCGTAAAAGTATATGATCCACTGCAGTAAATAAAATCAGAAAAATATATAATATTCTTCAGGATATAATATATGCTAGTTAGAAAGTGTGTTGAAAACATAATACAACTAATTTGATACAATAGAAAAAAATTACGCAGATACCTCTAAAAAAATATTTTAACGATTAAAAACCATACCTAACTTATATACGTACAAATCATTGTGATTTTATGTCAGACTATTCTACAAGCAACAAATAAACGTAATAGTGTTTGTATTTTATTGTCCGATCAATAGATGTTTTTATAAATAGATAATTGCTTCATATTTTCCAATAAATTACCAGCATTGTGTCATCACGCTTCTCTTTCTTTACTATGCAGTCCGACAGTACCGCGCTTTAGCTGTTGTCAGCCTCTTAAAGAGATACATACACACACGAGTTATTTATATTATGATTCAATTCAATACTTTGTGAATCATATGTATTTTACTGCTGAACATTGGAACAAACCGATTACAACAGAGCCACAGCAGCTGTAGATTCTAAAATCGCAAGGAATTTAACCTATCAATGTTAACAACATAATAATTAAACATTCATTTCTTTCCTGCACATCCGAAAGTGGACAATTCTTATTTGACTCATTCCTACTTAGCATGCAAAATATTCAACACACAAAATTACTTCGCAGAAGACCAATTAATTAAGAATAAATTACCTATTTGACAAAATAAACATTTCACTCTTAAATAAAATTCAAGTTATTTTGATGAATCTGAAGAAAACATCTGTGGCGTCCATCTTACTAAAGAAATTCAAATGAGGTAGTTATTACGTTCGGTCGAAAGCGAAAATGTGACAACCGACACTTTTCTAATATTTCTCTAGATCGTAAATATCGGATTGTCTGGTGTACAGGCACGGTGAAACTTACTGACCCTACAACTTTTGCTTTTCTTTGCTTTTTAACCGACTTTACAAAAAGGAGGAGGTTCTCAATTGGACTGTATTTTTTTTATGTGTGTTAGCTCAGAACTTTTTTGTGGGTGAACCGATTTGGATGATTCTTTTTTTATTTGAAAGCTGGTGCTTTACATGTGGTCCCGTTTAAATTTGATCAAGTGAGTTATCCTTAATAATGCGTATTTTTTGTTTTCACAGCGTTTATATTGATGTTGTTTTAATAATTTCCTGTCACCGTCATTTACATATCAAGTAGTGGTATACGAATGTGTGTGGGGTAGTTACCACAACAAAAAAGTGGAAAATAAAAACTTTTTAACAAAAAAACAACCGACTTCCAAAAAAAAAACATTAAAAAACGTGAAAAATAACTTTAATTTCGGAAGTCGGTGTCTTTGGTTTTGTATTTTCGTTTTTGGCCACCGACTTCAGAAATTAAAGTTATTTTTCACGTTTTTTTTTTTTTTTTTGGAAGTCGGTTGTTTTTGTGTAAAAATGTTTTTATTGCAGAAGAGATTTTCATCTTTGTTATTATGATCACCATAATTTCAGGTTATTGTAAGTAGGATGCATTTCACACAATAAAAACATGTTTTTGGCTAACTATACAGGGTGGCAGGGACATCGACGCACAACCTGCACCCTAATTACGTAACACACTATCTATCACAATCTGAATCATTTTGAAGCCTATTGCTAATCCATTGCTTCGTATGTTCGAAAAATTTGTCTGCTCAACAAATTAAATAACGCAATGAATGTTGTTGAACTGTCAAAATGAAACCCATTCCTACTGTTAGTGTGTTACGTAATTACCCCGCTGTTACCATGGATTCAATACCCACATGATATGTAATCGGTTATTTAAAACAAAAAACTGCTGTTTTCTACAAAAGTGCAATACTTACGCGGTCAAAATGTATCGAATAGAAACTTTTTTTTAATTAACCGACGAAAAATGTCAATGCTGAAGGGTCCAGAATCATGTTCTGAATCCATGGGGTAACAGGTCATGCGTCGATCCCTGCCACTCTGTATATTCATCTCCTGCGGGGTAATTACGTAACACACTAACAGTAGGAATGGGTTTCATTTTGACAGTTCAACAACATTCATTGCGTTATTTACGTTGTTGAGCGGACAAATTTTTCGAACATATGAAGCAATGGATTAGCAATAGGCTTCAAAATGATTCAGATTGTGATAGATCGTGTGTTACGTAATTAGGGTGCTGCTTGATGCACTGAATTTTTAAAGTTATGAAGTCACAGAGATTTTTTTTTTAACAAACGGCATTGAACCTACCCTATAACTCCTATAAGTATACCCGTTTAAGTAACCCCGTTGCTTAAATTTAAGAGACGATTATATGTCAAAAAATGTATGGTTCAGTAGACGTTAATTATGACTTAACTTTAAGCTACGTTTATAAATAAACAGGATAATCTTTGAGCAGAAGTCTTAGCCTAAACGTAATCATTAACCTTAGGGCTTCCAAACAAACCACTTCACAAACTCTCTGTAAAAAACTTGAAAGAGGAGGTACGACGTACGGCGGACAGTAACAACAAAAAAACAGTAGCTACTAGAAACCATACCAACCCCACCTTATTATCCCACCCAGTCCAACACCATTATCCCACCATACCATTTAACTCAATAGCCACCTTAGCTCGCTTACCACCACTTATTAGAAACCTGAAGCCAAAAGAAACCACTTCTGTGCTCGCGTGTACTTCTAAAGAAAGCGACCCTGCGTGACCGGTTGTGTGGGTGCGCAACACCATGCGCAATAGATACAGTAAACACTTGAGTTTGTAAGTGTACGCTGCATCCGTTATCGAGTTTCGTTTTTGTTTTATTCTATTTGCAGAACAGCTGGCAGGAGTTGCAATGACCTTGTCTTCATAGGTTCGTTGCAAACGACGGTGAAATTTTGAAGGACCATGTGGTTGGTTGACGTAATAATAATAATGCTGCAATTCAACGCGATGGTTGATAATAATGAATTCAAAACACAGATGAACCAAGGAAGTTTAATGGAGCTGTATTTTTTTTTCACGTGAGTGACGAAACTTGCATGGGCCACAAGAATAACGCTCTCTACCAAACAACCAAGAATGAAAGAAAGAAAATACGTTTATTTGCGGTAAACATGACGAAAAGAAAAAACACACAAACACAAAAAAGAACGAGTTGGGGTAAAATATGCGTCACATTCACGCAAAACGGCAATCGCTCAGCAAAATGCTACGACACTATGCGAGACAGAGCCCCAGCGCTGGTTTTCAGCGATAGCCGGCGTTGACGTGATGACGTCAACAAGTGCAGCATACGAAAATTAAAAATAAACAAAAAAATAAGAAATAAAATAAATACACTATAGCTAGTTCAAAATTTATATTAACATAATATTAATAAAGTGGTAACATTCCGGGCAACGACTCATGCGCCGCCAGACTATAAATAAGTAAATAGTTACAAATGACCAAACTCAAAGACTTTAAAGAGAGACATGATTCTGTATATTCACTGTCTCTTCATAATTTAACACATAAATGGATATAGGTACGGTCACCAAAAGAGATAAGTAACCAGGGTCGTCGATATAGTTGAAGTTTAGTAATATACCGATGAATGTTTTCGAATAAAATTTACTTTAATTAATAGAAAACAAACAGGTAATTTATCAAATTAAATTTCATTCGAAACCATTAATCGGTTTCTTAATAAACTTCAACTATATCCGAGGACCCTGGTTACTTATCTCTTTTGGTGACCGTACTACTATGCAACGGACAAAAAGAGATGCTCCTGAGGAAATGTGTAACAATATTTTGATTTAATGGTTGTCTATGGTGTTTTTTGCCCGTTCTTCTCCTTCATAGGAACCTACTACGCTTTGGAATGGGCAACTAGCTTCATCTTTGTGACTGACTGACTGCAATTCAAATGTGCCTATGTAACGGGGGCTATCGTTTTTGTGCTCGCCAGTTGGCGCCACTGGCGACTAAGGTCCTGTTGCAGTACTTTTATTTGATGTTTTGGATATGTTTAAGTACCCATAAATTCATTCATGATTCAATTCATTCAATCATTCGTTAAAATCCGTGATAAAAAATCCCGCAAACAGTGAACGTTCAGTACACATTTTGACATTTAGAGACGTTACTCTACACTAGCGCCTCATTGGTTTCATTCAAATTTATGCTTTGAGTTTCAGTTTCAGAAACGTTCTTGTTCGTTTTCTATCTTTTCTCTATCAGTTTTAATAATATTCCCTCTGTATTTACCGGAATTCATGTCAAATGCATCTAAACCTACTATTTCAATGTAAGCTACTAATATTAGCATAACAGTGAATCTTCTGACAATAATTATATAGGCTCGGTTCTCAGTTAGCGGCTGCTGTCAAATAATTAGACCATAGAGCCGATACCTCTACTATTAGAAAATACCAACGGGATGCTGTGTACTGTGGGTGAGAAAACAGAGTTTATTATCTGGATAAAAGTAAGATGGTAATTTTAAACACACAGTAAGCAATATTTAAAAAAAACACTCCGCCTACTTGCTAATGTCAAATGATATGTCATGCAAACCTAACATAAAAGCAAGTCATTAAAGGGGCGCCTCTAGCCCGACGACCTCGCTTCGCTCAAGTGTTAGCTGAGAGCTCCCTCGCCATGCTCCTGAGCCCTAGAATCCTTCGTTACGTTCGGCATTCAAAATAGCGCCCGTGGCAAAAGACACTGCTTTATCCCCTAAGAAGCAATTTGTTAGGTAATTGACAATAGCGCATCGCGGCAAAAAATAAGATTTAAAACAGCGATGCGTTTAATGTTAGTTGAATCAAATGACCACCAAAAAAAGAGTAATACTGCAGTGTGAACTAAATTTAAAAAAAAAAATGCAGGTCTCAGTGGAATAATATTTAGATATTTCTTGAATTGATTGAATTCCCTTCGTATGATAGTATAAGCTCAACATTTTGAGAATTATGCGTAGAAAAAAAATTGAGCTCCGTTTTACGATTGTTTTATCATGATACTATTTTATTTTTACAAAATATTGTTGAAGTATTTTCTTTGAACATTGGCAATACACATTTTTTCTGGCTTGTAATAGGTAACAATACAGGCAACTGTGGGACAAAAACTGAGCGTTTTCGGTGTCCTACGTTTGGGCAGCACCTTAATGAATAATCTACTAGTTTGTTATGATTTCACATTTTTATTATTAAAAATGTCGTGTCCCCAAAATACTATGTTACCAACTTTACGTGAAGGGCAGTCAGTCCCATCATCGTCAAATCAATTAATTATACCATCCAGACCAGCGGGGTAATTGCGTAACACACTAACAGTAGGAATGGCTTTCATTTTGACAGTTCAACAACTTTCATTGCGTTATTTACATTGATGAGCAGACAAATTTTTCGAACATATGAAGCAATGGATTAGCAATATCCTTGAAAATTATTCAGATTGTGTTGCGTAACACACTAACAGTAGGAATGGCTTTCATTTTGACACTTCAACAACATTCATTACGTTATTTACGTTGTTGCGCAGACAAATTTTTCGAACATATAAAGCAATGGATTAGCAATATCCTTGAAAATTATTCAGATTGTGATTGATAGTGTGTGACGGTGCAGTTTCATAAAAAAAACAATTGGCAACCATGCTGAAAGTTAGTATGCATTTTCAAAAAGGTTTGCAATGCTGCCATAAACCTAGCCATATACCTACCTAAGTTTTAATTTTCATTTGTAAATTCACAATGAAAATTCTAGAAGAATTCAAAAATATCTAGGGAGCTTATAGAAAGGAAACTAAATACGCACGAAATAGTTATGTATTACGCGTTAATTAAAATATACGCATGTAACGTGAGCAACATAACAAATTATTACATAACGTATAAAAAATACCGGTTTGAAACTATATCACATAAATATTTATAGTTGGATTCAATTTCTAATTAGATTACATGCTCTTGAAGAAATGAGATCTTTTATTTTTCTCATAGCACTTAATTAGATGTACATAGTTAGCGAATGAAATATGTGATAACTCTATTATCTTGATCTTTAATCAAGATTGTAATTACATCATTACTAAAGACGCACTCACTAATAATACAGTAAGTTAGGTTAAACGAGGCAACAGATCAAATGAAAACTACGATTACAGTAAGCAAGGGTAAACAGATTCAAAACCACGACAGTTCATGTTAAGAGGGCGCACCATGGTCCACTAGCGCCGCTTCTTTAAAAAAATATTATCCCCAGACTGAGAAGGAATTATGAATAACCGCTTGTAAGGACCCTCGGTAAGTGTGTCTAGAATTTTCTAATACCTTTTGTAACTTTAATTTATTGAGACACGAAGCAACAAAATTCGATCTAAAGAAAAGCGGCCACATTCCTGTAGATCGTATTTTGTTGTTTCGTGTCTCAATATGAAAATTTATAAAAGGAATTATAAAATTCAAGATACACTTACCAAGGTTCCTTACAAGCCGTTATTCATAATTCCTTCTCAGTCACGAGATAATACTTTTTTAAAGGAGTGGCGCTAGTGGACCGTTGTGCGGCCTCTTAAGATGTAACTGTAGCGGCATCTACAATCGCCACATGCGAGCTACGCGCCACATTGACGTCACGCAAAATCCTGCATCGCGCAAGCAGAATTTACCGAGCAACTAGCATATATACCACGTCCCGTCATCAATCGTCGGTCAGTTGCCCACCAGACACGACGCCCATCTGGTCGGAGGATCCTCCCTTTTCTATGGAGATATGAGTGAACATTACAACCTGTTTCTCATACCTCTATATAACTAGGAAAATATCAATCAAGTCAACCTATCGCAGACCACTGCCAGACATAAACAGACTCTCATAAATTACGCCACAACAGTCTGCCCTCCGCCTTCCGCATACAGTCTGACCCAGCCATCTTTTTAAGGTCATAAGTCCATCTAGCTGGAGGCGCCCCACGCTACTCTTGCCAAGACGCGGTCTCCAGTCCAACGTTATTTCATTTCCGACTACATCCTTCAAAGAAACTCCGAGCATATCCCGCTCCATAGCGCGCTGGGACCGACCTTGAATTTGTCGACCAACCCGACTGCCAGTGTCCACGTTTCGGCACAAAAAAAAACCACAATTAAATACTGATAAACAACAGTGAAGAAAACCTTACCAACATTTTTGTAAAAAGTCTCGCAACGTGTTACCACCTTTGCGCTATGGCAGCTCATTTATCTATGGCCACTTACGCGTGCGAATGAGCTTAAGGTATGATCCGTTTTCTGTTCATACTCCAAACCTGGCTTAGCACAGTCAAAAAATACCTACTTAGTAAACTATACATTTCTCTTCATGTATTTTATTTTAGATTCTCTAGATATTTAGGACGAGATTCTGAAAACCCGCCTACCATAACCTACCTCGTATAACCTAACAGACTGTAAATGACATAAGTAGAGGAAGACCAAAGAAATTATGGATGGATTGTATGAAAATGCTATGGTTGACATGTATGGATGCAAAAACATGCTGCGCCTGCGCCGACCTTAAATAATTAGGGATGAGGACAGTAGGATGATGATTGGTTAGGCGAATTGGAACAAACATATTTTTGATTTGCTAGAGAAATATTCATGCGACTCTTCAACTTACAAATGTTCTATTGAGAAACAGACATGAATCAAGGAATAGACTTGTAGCGGTATCTACATCGCCACATGCGAGCTACACGTCACAATGACGTCACGCAAAAGTCCTGCATCGCGCAAGCAGAGTTTACCGCGCAACTAGCATATATACAACATCCCGAAATCAACCGTCGGGCAGTTGCCCACCAGACACGACACCCGTCCGGTCTGAGGATCCTCCCTTTTCTATGGTATTTGTGGTGGGTGTGGGTATTTATGGTGTGGTGTGGGGTTTGTGTGTGGGTATTTATGGTATTTATATGGTATGTGTGAGCTTTACACCCTGTTCCTCATACCTCTATAGAGTTACCTACTGCAAATGTTGTAACTGCTACTAATTGGTTAGCTTTAAGGCTCCCTTAAATAGGCGCGACTCCCGACGCGAATCGCACGCGACACAAAGGCACCGCTCGTCGCGCGACAGGCGGTGCCTTTGTGTCGCGTCTCGTGTCGCACCTGTTTGAAGGAGCCTTTAACATTTTAAAACAATAATATACATTCTACTGTTTATTCAATTTTCTTTTGTTTACAGCAAACTTGGTTGCACAATGCAAATATCAACGCATCTGTACCTCTTGAAGCAAAACTAAATAGAATTTAATGACCGTTCTTTGAAACAAAGAAAGTATTTAGATTATATACCAATTAGATAGACACAGCCTAAGAGAACCTGCATGATACACAGTATGAACACTCGATTAACTTAGAACAATAAGTCATTGTGGTGAAGATATTGTATTTTGAGTAGAATATACACACGCACACAGCAAATTAGGATTATCTCTTCACAAAGGTCTATTTAAAGAAGATCTACCAAATATATCATTTGGTAAGATAATTGTGATCATCTAGTAACCTGAGGGCTGATGGCAGGCAAGAAACAAGAAGTGTCAATCGCTTTCAAAGCGTTTAATATTTCTACAACGTATTTCAACAAGATTGACATTAAGCCTTTCGGCAGCTTATGTCATCTCATACATTTTTGGCATTTCTATCATTGTTATGGCTGATAGAATAGAAATGTCTAGGCTCTTTGGAACAATAACTGAATAGTTCGCAGCCTGTATTGTGTGGGTCTTTATTATCATTTGCCTAAAAGCCAACTCTAAAAATCGTAATGTCGATCAATATTGTAGTAAGGGTACGCACGACGATATATCAAGTTATAAATTCCATATATTAGCTGACCTCTCATTGTACAGAACGCAAATACAATTTGAGATCAGCTTATACTGGAAACGTATAGAAATAAATAATAAAAATGACAACGACCAGCACCCTAATTACGTAACACACTATCTATCACAATCTGAATCATTTTGAAGCTTATTGCTAATCCATTGCTTCATACGTTCGAAAAAATTATCTGCTCAACAACGTAAATATCGCAATGAATGTTGGTGAACTGTCAAAATGAAACCCATTCCTACTGTTAGTGTGTTACGTAATTACCCCGCTAGCCTTAAATAATAATATTATGGCTTAAAATTATGTTAAATGATAAATGATTTTATTTCTGTAAGTAGGTTTGTACAAACACTTTTACACGTCAATCACGTTTTTTAAACTTGATGAGGTCGGCGTTTCCTATCTGACTACTCTGAGAAGAAAGGCCGAAACAAACTCAGAGGTCACAGTCTCTTTTAAAGTCTAGACATAATCTTGGTCAGGTCATGCGAAGACCATGCAGATTAGACGGTTAGACGTGCACTTTGCATTAGCTTGACTTTGTGCTGTCCTTTGGAACCTATAGCTTGATGCATCGCCATGTAGTACCTCAAATCGTAACATCCTTCTTCATTATCGTAAGTATTGGTTCTATGCCTGTTACTTTTCTGCTGCTTTTCTCATTTTGTTACTAACGGACGGGAGGACGCAGCGCCATATCTTGACGTAATCTCTTACTCGACTTTTATACAACACCTACGAGTATCAAAAGAAGGCACGCGTTATATAATAAAACATAAACATCTTCATCATCATAATTATGATGAAAAAAAATACTTGTAAAAGTGTCTTAAAAGACATGCTTAAGTGCAGAAATAAACATAATTTCATTTCATCATGTAATTTCATGTGGATGTAACCCTCCTTCACCCTCATCCATTCCTATATATTTTAAGCTGACCGCTGTATCCAATTGCTTCTTAACTAACCTTCTTGTAAAAGCAAGTTATAAATCATGTAGCTCCTAAGAACATTTAGCTGACGCCCCGATACCGGCCGTTGATAAAATAAACAGATTATAATGGAATTACGCATGATTCTGGAACGCAGCGGCTCCTCCGACTACAGTTACATCGAACGGGACCCCAAGTGCGTGGCCATCCCATCTCAACGTATACTTATTTATAAGATATATATCTATAACGTCACGCGTCGTTTCACTTATTGGGTGAGTAGAGCAAGGCTGTAGCCTAGTGAAATAGTTTCCTTTTTAAATCATCTGCTGACGGAAAGTGGTTTTGGCCTTTCAGTCACCTGCTATTCTGATTCAGACAACAGTGTGATGTTCAAGTTATACACATATCTACACAACTGGATGTCAAGATTAGATTAGATGCAAGGTTTTCATTCTCTTTTCAATATTAAATCGGAAAATCTGAAGCAGTAAGAACTTAATTACACCAGCTCCAGCACTAAATCATATTTTTCATTTCTTGTTCTCAAACATTCTGTCTACATTTCTTTTTCATTTCTCCTTTCGCAGGTCTGCTGGAAGAAATTTCTTAAGAAATAAGTAGTACCTTTGTACTGCAATGTTAAATATGTCGTAACTAATCTTTGTTGTGAAAAAACTACGAGACTGCACACCCATTAAAGTTCTCCAAAACAATATACCCAGGTCTCTGTCCATCAGTACTCCAGTATGGAATCTCCGTCTGGGGCGCAGCCCCGAACAGCACATTTATTGAAATAGAAAGAGCTCAAAGATTCGTAATCAAAGTGATGCTTGAAAATTCGTTTAGTTTCCTGACAGATCTGCTATACTACGAATTTCCGGGTCTCCGAGTACGTCAACTATATGCATATACTTAGTGCCGCACTGCATACACACAAATCTATAAAAAACAGACCTGACTAACAAAACCTGCTCTCAAAACGTATCTTGCATGTCCTTGTATCTTCCTAATGCAAACAGTCTTGTGGCCAGACGGTGTCCCTCTCACTTGAACACTCATATCTACAACAAAATAAGCAAGCGCTGTGATAACAAAGATCTGAACACCCATTCATATAAAAGAATGACAAAAAGTTAGATTCTCTCCCTGTCATGCAATGAAACTGAGGAAATGGTGAGTAAACACCAAAATCTTTAAGGAAGTCATTCACACCGTCATTCAGTTCCTTCACGCTAAAACCTGCGAAGCAGTAATGCACGCGAAGGAGGAGGTGAGGTAATTGCTGCGCCCTCACGCCCCTAGTCGCGACAGGAGGAGACGGCCAGGGCGTCGGGAATCAATAGCCGATTCCCGGCCACCGTAGACGCGGGCTGGCGGACGGCGAGCAATGGGTAGCTCGCCGTCCGGTAAGAAGCTGATCCGGGTCGACGGCGCGTTGTGTTCCACGCGCCTCATAGAGATGTCAGCACCATTGACGTGGTCCGATAGGGGCGATGCCTTCCGGGGTCGCGGATTGTTCGAAAGATTTACCGTGGCCCTGGCTCACAGGCAACTGAGGGAACACGGGTGGGTTTTAGTCAGTAAGAGTCTGACACGCCCTCCCGCTCCGCCCAGAGCGGGAGAAGTTATATAAAGATTTCATACATTAAAAAAAATGTACAACTCACCACCGCCTCACATACTCATAGGTACTCACACTATGACATTATTTAGAATTAATTAATTTTGCACAATATTTTTTTTATTTTATCTTGATAGTTCGCTACCCTTATTTAATTAAACATTCTGTCTATTATCAAACATCCTGAACTAAAATTTTACGTAACGCAAACATGTCTCTAATTATAATGTATGGATAACGCAACTGAGGCCCCCAAGATACAGGTGCTGCCTAACTTGGGGACCGCTGTTCAAATAACTATGTTAAATATTCTAGTTACAGTAAGCATACTAAACCAGTGACCAATAAATGATTCTTATTCTTAAATGATTATTATCTGTATCTATTTTACTGTGTAAAAAATAAATAAATAAATAAAGCTTTTTAATTCGAAACCTAAAAAGAATAATTTAATTAAATACTTCAAAAATCTAATTGCACTCTCCCAATCATTGTTACCACTGACCCATTAATAGTTCTTGTTTTTTTTTCACAAAATTAAATTAAAATGAATGAATAGGTATCATTTGTGCGATCTAACTAACCATAACATATTGTTTTCGAAACGCCATCTATTATCAGACGTTCAAACTAAACTAGCATACTAGTTCATCTGCTCAACAACAGATGGCGCTGATCACTTTCTTTGTCAATGTCCTACGAAAGTTGATGCAATAAAGTAATCTAGTTAAATAATGCAACTAGAAAGTGGTTGAGTAATATAAAATAATAAAAACAAATTGTCTTGATCGATAATAATATTGGTTAAGAACCCGCTTTTCCATGTTGCGAAGAGGTAATTGAAAATCGAGTGAAAAGCGTTTTCGTTATGGTCTAACGAGTCGACAAACTAGTACTTTCGTCGAGCAGCTGCCCTTAACATTACGGGCCATTACCCTGGCGATATTAACTATAAACCAGTCCGCAAGTCAACTGTAAACGTTCTAGTGTTCTTTATTACTTGTAAATGAGATCCATGTTTCTTGCAGATGGCAATTGACACAGTTTTAAAGTTATTCCATAACAAGAATGACCATAAAATTTACCATAACACTCGTCGTGTTATGGTCAATTTTATGGTAATTCTTGTTTAAACAGATACCAAGAAGCCCATCAGTTCCCGAGAACCTACCTACACTAGAAGCGATTTATTCTAAATTCTAGTACTTAGAAGTTTTAATAAAATGAAATAATACCTGTCTGCCTGTAAGTTAGACACTAGTTATGTACCTTTGTGAGAGAAATAAATTAGAATTATTACCAAGGTCTAAAATAACAAGGTCTGGCATTCCGGGAGTGACACATGCTTACGTTACTATCCAGTTGCCACTTTATTGCAACAAAACATGAATTATGGAAACATTTTCAGTCACCATTCTGTTAAAAAATATATTTATAGCATTTAAAGTGTCGTTTCGTTTTTCTAATCAAATGAAACAATTCAATTTAAACATATACCAACGTAATTGTTAATTAAAACCTCATTGATATATCGGATTCGCACAGGTAATAAAGGCGGTTTGGGAGTTATTATTAGACACTACTGGTAATACAGCGGTGATGACGTAGGCTTGTGTCTCCCTGTGTCTCGGAATGCTATACCTGGCGAAGTATATTATTATTATACCATGATTATTACTAAGTATTATTACCTACAGCTGTCACAATAAACTTGGGGGAGGTCGACTTGGGTCAAGCCTGTACTTGCCCCAAGCCAAATTGTCATTAATCTCCATTTTCTAGGTTTCAACTTTATATCTCACCACTTTTTCCAACAGTTAGGTTTTTTTTAATACCTAATATTATTAAATTGTAATTGAAAAGACATCAACGAAAATTTTGGTTATAAAGTTAACCTTAATTGTCAACAGAAAAACATCTATAAGGTGATTTAGAATTAGAATTAAACAAATCAGAGCACTCAATTTGAAAGTGACACTACAAATTGCAATAAAGAGGTAGGTACCTTTTCTTATCCATTTGTTCACATTTTCGACAACTACTATTGGAACAGGCCATCATAAAAAGTTCAGGTAGGTACTGCAAATGATTTAGGTACCCTGGAGGAAACGCCTGTTCAATAGAATAACTCAACACTTATGTACTACTACGAAACTTCATTAGTACCTACCTATAGTTTTTACCACTCCACAGGCTGGCACCACCAGCACCACCGCTGCCAATTTGTAACAAATGATTAGGTGTGTACCGTCAAGGTAATTGATGGTTACGCAAATCGACTACCAACCTTAATTGTCCGTATATAACAATATAATTATTTATTTATTTATCAGACAACATAAAGGTCCACACTGACAAAAACACAAACAAAAATACTTAAAAGATGTTAGTAACAATAAATCTTATAACCTACGTTGGTACTTAATATCCTAGGATGTTAGTAACAATGCGGCTTACGATCTATGTTAGTAGTAATTAAGGGCCTCTCATCAAGCCTGTCAGCTATCACCTTCAGGAGGCTGTTGCCACTGACACGCAATCTGGCGAGCAGAGACGCACTTCTCTTCCGTACGATAGCTGAGAAGCTGTCGACTCGGGCTTTTGTGAACATCTCTGACGCACTGCAGTATATTCAAATCTTTTAATCATTCTTTGACAGTTGCATGAAACGGCTTTATCACGACAAATCGACGTAGGGTGACAATTCCTCAACAATTAATTTCCCTGTCTGTATTTATTTGTCGATACAAACTCGTAATTAGTATCAAACAGGCGTTATTTATCATTCAAAGACATGCATGTTTTAGCAGTAAAGGTGTCATTTATCGGCGTGAAATACATTTTTTTTTTTGCAAGAAAACAAGTCAATGGACCAGAAATCACATTCATGAAACTGTTTGAAAAAGAATTTGTGAAAACCGACATCGTTTTAGCCAACCCAGAGGGATGATAATTAGTAGTTCCCTTACCTTAGAGATAAAGTCGGAGGAGAAATGTCACCATTACCGGAAATGAATTGGGATAAAGCAAAGGCAACTGTCCCACCGCCACCGCCGACGAGGTAGCGACTAGCGATCAACGCTTTTCTCGCTCACGAAACGTTATACAAAAAAATGTAGGTCCTGTATAAGTAAAAGAGATACCTACATATATTAATAGTTGATCGCTGACTGTTCACACTGCCGGCGAGTACTCGTTTGTCCCAGCGACAAGAGCTATCAAAGAGAATAGTCGCTCAGCGCCGCTCGCTTGGCGGACATAACACTCGCTAAGAGACTCACGCTTGGTGCATTACATACGCATATAAGCGAGTAATCGCTTGTCGTCGCCGCCGCCATTGCGCACTCGCTGCTCGTTGCTTGTCAATTCGTTTTTAGTTGTTAGCTCTACTTGTTTCTCGTCAATCGCCGGCAGTGGGTCAGGTGCCTTAGGGGAAGCGAACGATTTTGTGCCTGTAATTTTTCATTGCCAAACTTCGTATTTTATCTAATCTCTTTAGTCAAAGTCAAATAATTTACTTCAAATACGCACATAAAAGGCACTTTGAACGTCAAAAATTCCAAAAAATTAGAAAAGAAAATTAGGTTTATTTGTTATAGAAACACGTGCATACAAAAAGATAATTAGCTCTAATGATAAAGAAAAATAAAAACAAAATAGGTCTATAACCACGAGCACAAAACAGAAATAGTCGACAGCTGCACGTCATGACTGTGACAAGAAGGCTTCCACTCAGCATGATGCTGTGCTATGGGGGACCCACAGCACAGCGCTGATTTTCAGTGGTTACCCAAAAATAGAAGTAATAGAATAGACGAGAATTGATTCTAGCTGCCCCTTCCAAAAGGTAGTTTCTCATAGAGAAGAATGGGCAAGAAACTCCACCGTCAATCACTTTACCACAACAACAAATTTAATAAAATATATACAAAACTGTGAAGACTATGTAGATCATTGTTTTTTTTTCTCTTTCTTAATTAGTTTTAATCATGGTCTGGCAATTTGAGTAATTTATGCGGCCTACCCAAATTTCCTTTCTTTGGTATTGTTCGTCGAATCGTTGAGCTCCTTAAGTTTTGAGTTGAGCTACACGATTACTGACAAATGCGTGCACTGACTGGACAGGTCCACACATTCTGTGTTTTTTCCTCAAAATACCATTTCAAACTCTAATCTACATGGTCTTCACATGATCTGACCAAGATTATGTCTGGACTTTAAAAGAGACTGTGACCTCTGAGTTTGTTTCGGCCTTTCTTCTCAGAGTAGTCAAATAGGAAACGCCGACCTCATCTAGTTTTAAAATATGATTGACGTGTAAAAGTGTTTTTACAGACCTACTTACAGAAATAAAATCATTTATCACTTAATAATTGTTTGTAAGTACCGGCTCTTCCACAAGTAGCTATACCTACTACTTGATCGTCTTATGTAATCTGTTAGATTTGTTTACTACCAACTTATTTCTTTATGCAATAATGCTAGTGTTGAGTGTATTTCAGGCGCGCGTATGCCGTTGTACATAATAAACCTCTATTCCCATCCAATACCAAGAGCTAATACCATTTGGTATTAGTTTATTTCCGAATTTATTTTCTATTACCAACGAGTACCACATTTTAAAACCAATACCAAAACAAGTTTGAAGAAATCAGATACAGTCAGGTTCAGTAAAATTAAAATGCTTTGAGTGATTTTAAGTAATGTTTAACCTACCTACCTACCAAATTAACTTCCAGCGATCGATCTCTGGTTGACTGTAATACTAACAGCTAAGCTGTGTTAAAATGAATTACCGAACTAAGTTTCCGAAAACATAATAAATGTTCCCGAAAATCCTAACCCTAGACGGTCGACGTCAGTGGCATCCCGAGGTTCGGTTGGTTAGGTTCCTTTAAACCCTTTAGACAGAAATAGGAGCCCCGCTAAGCGGGGCTCCGTCGACCAGCTTATTAACCCTAACCCTATATTTAGATTACCCTAGATTTCGGTAAAACGCAATTTAAATAAAACTTTGTGTAGCTGAGTGTACAAAAAGTCACGCTTTGGTATTCGTTAGTAATAGATTTTTTATTTAAAAAAATGTGGTACATAGTCGTTGGGAATAGAAAATAAATTCGGAAATAAACTAATACCAAATGGTATTAGCTCTTGGTATTGGATGGGAATAGATCATAATAAACAGCGGGGTATTTACGTAACACACTAACAGTAGGAATGGGTTTTATTTTGACAGTTCAACAACATTCATTGCGTTATTTACGTTGTTGAGCAGACAATTTTTTCGAACATATAAAGTAACGGATTAGCAACAGGCTTTAAAATGATTCAGATTGTGATAGATAGTGTGTTACGTAATTAGGGTGCTGATTGGAACGTTTACAGTGGTCTAAAATGATTTTTTTAAGAAGCCTCTCGCCAATGGTTTTCCAAAATACTCCATGTATAGGTACCTATTTAGCTATTATTTATAGTTTAGGAGAAAAAATTGTTCGAACTGGAACATTTTGATCGACAAAACAGTTTCGAGGTCCCTAAAACTGTAATAAAGGGCGTATAGCAAAGACTCCTGTAATTTTATTAACTCTTATGGACCACGGAATTGTTTCAGAAAGCCCTTGGTGAGAGGCTTCCTAAAAAATTGTTTTGGACCGTCGCTAAACGGGCCACCCTGCATATATATACAGGATGGCCCGGTTACAGCGACCCATGTACTTACTTATAACAGGAAATTCTAAACTTTAATCTATGGTCAGCTACCCACCAAAAAAAAAAAGAATTATAAAAAGGCCAACGCAAATAAGTCAAAAATGAAAGCAGCACGTTTTCGTTGCGTTACAATTGTAATTTTCTCGCTGATTTGATTATCTTCGATAGTTGACAGTTTAGCTACGGTTTACCAGTAATAAACTAACAATACTGTTTGATAAACTTTAATCTCCGTTCACTTATTTTAGTTCATTAAAAATGTTTGTAAATAGGCTGCTAACCTAAACGTACTTGGAATGAAGAGAAGAGCAGAAATTTGCTGATAATATTCTTACACTTTGCTAAATGCAGATTTTGGCCCATGTCCATTGACACTAAAGTTTGCACTAGTCGACGGCTCGGACTCATTGGTGGGTGTGGCTAATATGCATGCTATTTAGTTTATATATTTATCAATTTAGTTGTATTTATTTAGTATTGTTTATTTAGTTTTTATTTATTTATTTAGTTAAAATAGACGATGATTTATAACGAAAATGAGCGTAAAATTTCATGAACAGACCTTTGGGTGTATAGATATTATGAAAAAACTACTGGCTGTATTTATTCAAAATAATGTAATTCGAAATGTTGAATAAATTATCTATCCCTGTACGGTAACAATTTTTCCATTTTTATTCTCCGGGAGTTATTTATTTACGCCCAAAGATGCGTTGAATTGAAATAAGGAAGTTTCTTCGCTCATAAATTCCAAACCGATTTTTTTTCCGATTCTGCTTCATTAAAGGGGCTAGATAATGGCGAGACAAATTGACATAATTTTTAGTTGTGGACGTATCTACACCGTCAAATAAGCGAGTAATCACCATACTACGTTTGTATGAAAGAATGACCGACTAGCGTGTCTGTAACGCTCAAAATTTCCTAATGACTGAAGAGGTATGAGCAGGACTGAGCAGGTAAATCCTCACGAAACTCCTCTCAAATCTAGAACCGTTTAAAACTTTTTTGCGTTAGTAGGCAAATGGTTACACGTGTGTGGCTTGCCTTACAATGATATCACGGTTTCCTTCCGATCGAATTACTTAATTGTCTTGGCTCTGGGTCACCTTAAACATGAATGATAAATGATTTTGTCTGTTAGGTTTGTACAAACACTTTTATACGTCAATCATATTTTAAAAACTATATGTCGAGGTAGGTTAGTAGGTAAGAAGCATGTAATAAAGTCGAAAATAAGAAACCTCGCTATGTCATTGGGCCAACCATGAACAAAATAAACGCAACTTGATTATTCCTGATGCAACCTCTACCTACTACAGACAAGAAAAAAAAAGTGGGTCCAACTCATAATGAACAACACGGAGCGCCAAATCAGCTGGCACTGTTTACAGCATTGTATAATCGACTAAAATCGATTCGATCCCAACACTAAAGTCGGCCAACTTTTCTTTTTTAATTTTGTACGGACGACACGGTACAGAAACAGTGCGACTTATTGATAAACTCTATGTAGGTACCAATAGAACGTCGGTTTGGAGAAGTAGCTTAGCTTAAATCAATTATTACAAGTTTTTAATTTACTTCCTTAGAACACACTAGAATAGAATACTCTTTATTATGTACACCATAAAAATTACAGATATAAATGTAAACATTTTACACGTTCTTATGTTATACCGGTTACTCTCTTTCCAATCTATTTTTCAAGCACTTCCTGGCATAGAATAGAATAGAATAGAATAGAATACTCTTTATTATGTACACCATAAAAATTACAGATATAAATGTAGACATTTTACACAGGCATCCTATTGAAATGAAATTTGACATACATAATTATATGTAAACAGTCATCTATAATAATTCCTATTTCTTTTAGCAGCATTATGTGTTCCAATATTCTAAGTTATATGTTCAATGCCGATGAAATTGCAGGCACTTGAGTCTTCAAATTGGCCTCCTTAGTTGAATTCTCAGTTGTGTTCCATCTAAGAATTTGCATATGAAATATTCTAAAAAATTATTAGGTGGAACAAATTTCCAAAGTTTGACGATTGATATGAAATTGATGAAATCATTATTCAGTAAATATATCATTCCTACAGTCGCGAATCGTATTTTGATCAACATACGACGTAAAACAGAGCTGCAATTTGCAAAAAAAAACAAAGAACATTTGAATTTGGCGGGCTATAGCTAAGTATCTTCCCTTAAGTGACAAAAGTAAATAAATACATATCTAGAAATCTAGTGCCGTCACTCAAAACGAAAGGCAAATATCTCAAAGTTCGATGCTTCCAGATCACTGCGTCTCTCTACTTTGCAGTTTCGGATCCACTTTCGACTAATCCAACGACGTCACTCATAATAAGAACGAAGTAAGTATACAGGGTGGATTTTTGAGGTAGGGCAGCAAGGGCAGCTACCTTAACCGTTGTAGCTACAGGAAAACGGTCTTACGAGACATTTCTTAACTTTTTGAGAATTTCTGATTTGCATTCACATATTTTGAAAAAAAATTACAAAAAAAAAATGTCAGCAGGAAAATGGGCAATTTTCACAAAAACTTTTTTTTTTTTTTAATTATGCCAATCGATTATGTCTCATATAAGAATCAAAAACCTCTATTGGACCAACTGAGGTTTGAGTACTAGACTACAAAAATCCCTCCTGTATAATGGAGAAGCAGTGGTGGGCCAGTGGTATCGGCCCCGACTTACGAATTGTAGGTCGTGAGTTCGAACCCAGGCAGAAACTTTACTTTGTGTATTTAATTTCATCACCACTGCTCTCAAACCGGTGAAGGAAACCGGCATGTCCTAGAACCAAAAATTCGAAGACAGTGACATCCACCAACCCGCACTGGGCCATCGCGGTGGATAACGGCCCAGTCCCTCAAAGAGAGGAGGCCTGTGTCCCAGCAGTGGGAACGTTATAGGCTGATAGTTATGCAAGTATATAATATCCTGTCAATTTGATACGGAACCCGACCGTCATAATACAAAGCCATTATATTCCGCTGCGTGGAGGAACGGCTGTTTTCACCGGAAAAACTTATGATAAAAAGATACAGCCGCGAGTGTAACGCACTGCTGCCACTCTGCCGACGATATTGACAGCGCTTCTCGCTAACACGCGAAGAGCATATTAACGATTAGCTGTCATATTGATACTGTATACTGGGTGTTTGGCAGAACGTTGAACATGCGAAAATGGTGGATAGGTGGGGTCATCTGCTACTTACTCAGCCCAATTTTTTTTAATTTTAATGTTTTTTTTTAAATGCAAGTTGAAATTAACATTTCAAGTATTTTTTACATCTTTCTGTAAGTTTGAGGACTCATAACTTTTTTTCTAGCTAACATCTGAATAAAGCAATTATTTTATAAGAATCAGCCAACGATAAAGATTTCAAAAAAAAAAATTGCCTGTTTTACCCATTTTTTATAAAAATTACACTTTAAAGTTAAGAAAGTGGTGAAACTAGAACAAAGCAAAAAACAAAATTTTTAAATATCCAGGGGGCCAGGGCCAAATTAGGGCTGAGTAAGTAGCAAATGGACCCACCTATCTACCATTTTCGTATGTTCAACGTTCTGCCAAACACCTTGTATAAGTGAAACACGAGTATATTTTTATAGGTACTTTTTATTATTGTCCCCCTTTTCTGTGGGATGGGACATAATAACTATAGCTGGCGAGATTTGGAAGTAGGTACCTGCCCTGTGCCCACTCTCTGTGAGGAGTGACTACTTGAATCAGAAAAGTATGTCTATGTGTCCAAAATTAATTGCTGACCATGTGGCTGCTACCCTTAACAAGAAGCCATGCAAATGCCCGATCATTCATTTTTGCTCTCATAATTCATACTAAGGAGCTGAAATCACAATTAAAATAATCAATACAACCCTCTAAGTTCATATAATCCTGTTGGTTGATATTTTATTCAATTGGTGTTTTAATGATTATAATTCTGTAAATACATACTTGTTACGGTTGCGAATCATATTTTGTTCAACATACAACCCGACACTGACCTGTAGATTGCATAAAACGTAAGAAAATTTTAATTTCGCGGGCAACCTGGCGCTTCCCCCTTAAATAAGCAGATAGTCTGACTAACAACAAATACCTACGTCCAGCTAAAGTCAGTGGTTCACAACCTTTATTGACCAGGGACCACTTTAATTTCATTAGTATTATCAGGGACCAGTTTGATTTCATTATTATTAGTAGGGACCACAAGGTTAAAAAATAAACTATCAATCTAAAAATAAACTTTAATCGAAAAGTTTAACATACGTAATCGTTAAATTAATAAATAACATTAGTTAACAAAACACTTATTTTTTTAATTAATAATTCAGTTTGAATCAATGAGATGTTTGAGCTTGCGATTTCTCAAATGTTGGTGTATGAAATTTTTTTTATACACCAAAACTGCTCCAAAGAACGAGATTCAAACGCGTCCTTACAGTTTCTATCATTTTGTTTGTAATCTTGCGCGGACCATATTTTAGCTCTTGCGGACCACTGGTGGTCCACGGACCACTGGTTGGGAACCACTGAGCTAAACCATCCGTAGAAAAGCGACAAAATAAATGGCAATAATAAATTCAACGCGTGGTTACTCTTACGGACGGTTATGAACAAAAACCATCATTGCAATAACGATACATAACGAATGGCGAGCACATCATTAAACGCTAAAACAAACGTGTAGATCTATCTTGAGTTGGTATGAATGTTGACTATAAGAGTTTTAGAAGACCCAAGAAACGATGGATGACATATATGAAAGATGATATGGCTAGAAAGGGGTGGACTTCCGAGATGACGACTGACAGAGAAGTGTGGAAGAAAAAGACGTGTTGCGCAGGACCACAAATTAATTCCAACAGAATGATGATCGATACATCATGCATGTCATCATCAAAGCTCGAAAAGAACGGCAGATTGATTCTTAAGCTTAAGGGCACCACACTATCAGATAGATAGATAAATCGTTTATTCGGTGAACAAAAGAGACATAACACAACATACAAAGCCCGATTAAATAATAATTTAACGTGATTACAATTTAGTTAAGTAGGTACAAAGTGCCAATATACAACAAGAGGAAAAAAGAAAAGAAAGGAAGACATAAAATAGTGACGAAGACACTTTGTGTCATAAATTAAAATATAAATGAAAATAACGTGCGGTGGAATGTAAGTGCGGTGTGCGTACCAAAGTGGCAGCAAATGGGAGTCCAGCTCAGCATGTGTCAGACAAATATACCTGACGCTGATATTCTGCTGGATCCCTGTAGTGACCTACGGACGTCGAGCAGATGAGATCAATACGCGAATAATTACTATTGGTGTTGTGAAAAGCAGAATGTGCGGAGTGATATTATGTATGCACCCGCCATGTTCATACAAAGTATTCTACAGTAAAGTTTAGCACTTGGAAGCGTTTTTTTACGATGATGATTGTTTATCACTAAACAAGTAACCTATAAATATATTTGTTTCTGATGCTGGGGCCACATCAGCGGTCAACGTCAATGCCCATCATCGCCATAAACCACGCGCTTATTATTCCGATAATTAACGCGATAATCTGAGTGGTCACACTTGGAACGGTCAACGTCAATACTCATTTAATTGGCGATAATATTGGCGCTCATATTCCTTCCTTAAATTTCCTATATCCCGTCGCGCTCACAATGCACGATGGCAAACATAGTGTGGCCGCTTCAACGCAATAATTCCTCGCATTATATCTCTTTGATGTGCCAAAAAATACCGCCACCCGAGTTATCGCCTAACGTCAAACGGCAATGTGAAGGCCCTTGTTAAACTATCGCGATAAGTGCTGGCTACACCTACGGTTAACGTCCATCATCGCGATAATCAACGGCTAGCTACTAGTTAATTTGCTAGTTAATTTGCTACATGTCTGTTTTTTTGGTAAAACAATAGGCTTAACTTCAAAACTTTTGACTCCAAACGTAACGAAGAGAGCAGGCGAAAGTGCGAAAACTAGCAAATTAACTTCGACTCTGAGTTGCTACATTTGAAATAGTTAAATACGTAATTTTAACTAGGGCCACATTTTCTGCATTCGTTACTCTCTCATAATAAACACATATTATTATGTTACATATCATAATAAGCTAGCTAACACGCAAACCCACAATGTTTGGATTCCGTCAATCATCACGACGAATAATTGCGTTCCAGTGTTGCCACCATTTATCTGCACACACATTTATAATAAGCGATAATATACGCCTTGCTATGGTAACACCGTTATTTTAAATTTATGTAGCTTTCTATTATTTTTATGTAAGTTTTAAATTCACACACGGTTTTCACATTCAAACACAGTTCTCGGTGTTGTTTTCGTGAAACTAGTTGTACTTAATTTGTGTGTTTGGTATACATAACGCCAGTACGGTAGCGTCTAAAATTAACTATTTTCTTAGAATTTAAAATTATTGACTTAATAATGATACTACTTATCATCAACTCACAGGTGTCCATTGCTGGTCAGTGTGCTGCTCAAAGATTCCCAATTTCATATATGCCATTTGGGTCAAGAACTTGTCTACCGGCCTAAATAGAAAGAAGTTCCCTACAAAATGGTTGAGCTGGATGGTGCTGATCCACGCGTCATGTTCGTGAACGGGCGCCATCAGTTGTGACTGGTCATCTCTTAACTGCCACGGCTTATTTTTATTATTAATCTTATACTTTGAATTGTTTCTTAATATATATTTTTTTTCATTGTTCTCACATATGAAGCAATAAGAATAATGTACCCAGGATTTTGTAATATCTTGATTTAAAAAGAGTCCTTGTCCTTGGAGTTTCTTGCCCGTTCTTCTCCATAGAGATTTACGTTTTGGAATGGCCAACTAGCTTCAACTTTCTGACTAACTGACCGACTCTTTGAGAATTCAAAAGTGCCTGTAAATGGTTTAATTGAAATAAATGCTTTGAGTTTGAGTTTGAGTTCTACGGCAAATGTGGTCTATTGCATGACATGTCAAGTGGCACGTAGCGAGCCGGGCCTTGACAGTTGTACTTGACGTCACAAACTGGTCCATGATGTGGCTTGAATTAGCTTGTTTATCAGCTATTGTACATGATAATTAATAGGACATAAATAGTAGGGTTAACACTTTTCCAGATTAATGTAGATCTTTTAAATTATATGAAAATTAATAGCACCAAAAACAAGAGTGAAGAGACAAAAACAAAGCAGGGTCCAACACACGCCCTTGTGAAACATCAATGTCTTGATCAATCCTCTTAAATAATCTTGAAGGTTTTGGTATATTTGGTCAGTGACTCCTTTGGTTTAAATATCTCAAATAGAGATAACAAAGAGTAGTTGTAAAGGGGTATGAGTCACCAGTATATTTCTCTACATCTGGAGTATCCCAAGGTTCACACCTAGGCCCAATTCTCTTTCTAATGTTCGTCAAAGATATAGTTCTCTCAGTAAAATACAGTAATTGCTCAGTATTTGCTGATGATCTAGAAACGTTTAAAGAGATAAACTCATCCGTCGACGTCCATTTACTCCGGGTTGATCTCGACGCCGTCCACGACTGGTGCTTGATAAATCGCATGTACCTCAATGTGAAAAAGTGCTATCACATCACATTTACCAAAAAACGGAAACCCTTACCTACGTCTTACTCAATAAATGGGGTAACATTACATAAAGTGGACACGATTCGTGACCTGGGAGTCCACCTCGACTCTAAACTCACATTCGTTAACCACATTGACAATATCACCGCCAAAGCGACAAAAGTGTCTGGCTTTATAAAAAGAATTTGTTCACCATGTACTGACTAATGTTAAGATATTATTTTAATTTAAATTTTGTTTATATTAACGTATAATTTTCAATTTCAATTTAAATGTAAGTACTTAATTCTTTAATTTGATTAATAATTTTTAATTTAGTTTAATTACCCACCCTTACCTACGTCTTACTCAATAAATGGGGTAACATTACATAAAGTGGACACGATTCGTGACCTGGGAGTCCACCTCGACTCTAAACTCACATTCGTTAACCACATTGACAATATCACCGCCAAAGCGACAAAAATGTTTGGCTTTATAAAAAGAATTTGTTCACCATGTACTGACTAACGTTAAGATATTATTTTAATTTTAATTTTGTTTATATTTCCGTATAATTTTCAATTTCAATTTAAATGTAAGTACTTAATTCTTTAATTTGATTAATAATTTTTTATTTAGTTTAATTGTTTGATCGAAAGTTGATTGAAATAAATAAATAATAATAATTATTATTATTATTGTATTTGTGAACATAGCTCATTTTCATTTTATTTTGTAACTTAAGTATGTAATTGAACTAACGGTATCTTACACGTCCTTTAATCAACAAGTTCTCTGCTAGTGCTGTACACTTCTGTAAGTGACTTACCTACTCATAATACCTAAAACTGTATGTAATTTTTGTTTGTGTATGATCTAGTGAGTAAGTCGTTGAAGTGTCATCAATAAATAAATAAACATCCAGGGTTGTCCGGATGTCGCGGATTATTCGAAAGAGTTACCGTGGCCCTGGCGCACAGGCAAGTGAAGGAGCACGGGTGGGTTTTAGTCAGTAAGAGTCTGACACGCCCTTCCGCTCCGCCCAGAGAGGGAGAGGTCATTTCATGATATGCAAACCAAAAAAAAAAAAAAGGGTTGTCCGGATTTCTACAGTTGACCTTATTTGCTTCTTAACCCACAACGTTTTAATTTAGAATGAGTATCTCAAACCGTCACCACAGCTATCTAGGCAATACATAAAGGTAAGGATAATTTGATTTTACATATATGGGTATAAAAGATAACACAAATTATGACAAGTTCAGCCATTTTTACCATGTAGGCATGCAAAAGATACACAAAAATACACTAACTTAAAAATATTTTACCACCACTAAAAAGTTTTGGAGTTTTTTTTTTTTTAAATAAAGAAAGCGGCAGCTCTTTCCAACTCTTCGGCATTTTGTTGAATATTACTGAAGCCATGTAATAGATACTTGCGCATAAGTGCCGTCTTAGCTGACTCTAAACATAGCACGCTGTTATCTCGTCTATTGCGGATAGGGTTACCATATCTCAGGATTTGTCCTGAGACCTCAGGATTTTTAGACTCCTGACAGGATTGCGGCCGGATTGAGAGAAATCTCGGGAATCTCGGGATATTGCGATTTTTTTATAAAATAAAGTATCTCTATCTAGATTTTTCAGTTATTTTTTTTATTGGTAAGTTACAATCAACATAAACAAAAATATAATCTTCTTTGGATATCACCACAGCACAAATCACAAATGAACGTAATTAACATCAACATAGTATTTAAAAAAATATAATCCAAAAAAAAATGCTCTCAGGGCTTTTCTACAGAAATCAGGTTTTTTGTCAGGACTTTTCAATTTTCCATATGGTAACCCTAATTGCGGGGAATTACGTCGGCTAGAAGTCTAAAACGACTCGTGTTTGTCTTCACAAACACAGCTATATCTAGTATGTAACATACAAAGTAATGTTAAGACTTACAAAATGTCTTTAAAAAAAAATGCGCTCAAGTAGTCAAAAGCCGATTACAAACCATTACAGCGTAAAGTAGCAGATACATTATTTAAACAAAATAAAAAATACTGATCAATTGTGTAGGTAGTAAACGTCATTTATTAATTTTATTAGCATGTCGGAAGTACCTACTGTTCACCTCAACTTTATAGTTTTCTATTTTCTTTTATGTTCCTTTAATTATTGTACCTAATTTTTTTTTTTTAGTTTATTAATTAACATTATTTTTTATAATAATAGTAGGTACCTAATTGGTTTTTAACCGTTTTAGTTAAAAGGAAATCATAAATAAGGACACTGAGCAACCCTGAACAGCGAGGTAATTAAGTAACACACTAACAGTAGGAATGAGTTTCATTTTGACAGTTCAACAACATTCATTGCGTTATTTACGTTGTTGAGCAGACAAATTTTTCGAAATTAAGAAGCAAAGGATTAAAAATAGGCTTCAAAATGATTCAGATTGTTATAGATAGTGTGTTACGTAATTAGGGCACAGCGAGGTAATTACGTAACACACTAACAGTAGGAATGAGTTTCATTTTGACAGTTCAACAACATTCATTGCGTTATTTACGTTGTTGAGCAGACAAATTTTTCGAAATTAAGAAGCAAAGGATTAAAAATAGGCTTCAAAATTATTCAGATTGTTATAGATAGTGTGTTACGTAATTAGGGTACAGCAGGGTAATTACGTAACACACTAACAGTAGGAATGAGTTTCATTTTGACAGTTCAACAACATTCATTGCGTTATTTACGTTGTTGAGCAGACAAATTTTTCGAAATTAAGAAGCAACGGATTAAAAATAGGCTTCAAAATGATTCAGATTGTTATAGATAGTGTGTTACGTAATTAGGGTACAGCAGGGTAATTACGTAACACACTAACAGTAGGAATGGGTTTCATTTTGACAGTTCACCAACATTCATTGCGATATTTACGTTGTTGAGCAGACAATTTTTTCGAACATTTGAAGCAATGGATTAGCAATAGGCTTCAAAATGATTCAGATTGTGACAGATAGTGTGTTACGTAATTAGGGTGCTGGTCCTACCAATTAGTCTTTGTTTCATAACATCGTAGGATATTAACCTTTTGCAAGAAGCATTCAGTGCATATGCTGCTCATCGGAGCGTGTATACGCAATGAAATAAAGGTGACGCTTGTTTCACGCGAACAATGTTTGTCTTAGCTATGTTTTCTGCATACAATGTATTCTTAATCGTTCTATGGATGGTTAAGCAGAGGTAAACTTGCGTTTAGATTTAGATACAGTAGCGGTTAAGAATTGCAAGTAGCACTGGCAACGGGGCATTTCTATATAAAATAATGGAATTTCCTTACATGGTGATAGTCATAACTAAATAAGTAGAATAATATCATACACCAGTGTGTCCTACAACTAGATACAAAATACCAAAATAATATCACACACCAACGTGTCCTACTCCTAGACACAGAAGACCAAAATAATATTACACACCAACGTGTCCTACACCTAGACACAGAAGACCAAAATAATACCACACATCAACGTGTCCTACTCCTAGACACAGAAGACCAGAATGACATCATACATCAACATGTACTGCTCCTAGACACAGAAGAGAAAATAATTTATCACACATCATCGTATCCTACTCCTAGACACAGAAGACCAGAATAATATCACAAATCAACGTGTCCTACTCCTAGACACACATAAGACCAAAAGTCACGCACTTAAGGCATAATTCTGAACGAAAAAGGTAGGCTATCAAATTCCTACGTTCAAGATTAGAATCTTACCTCACGTCTCAGCTAATCCGGTACTATTTGACAGCTCGTTCACTTTATTATTATAAAGTAGTATTTAAATATACACTATATGCAAGACGTACTTACATTGCGACATAACAATAAAAAATAGGTACACATTTATCTGCAAAACATGAGGAGAAAAGTAAAAATGACGTAAAAGATGGCAAAGAAAATGCGCATCTGATTAAAACAATGGTGTATTACACCATAACCACTCTAATAATGGCACGCCACAAAACCAGCCCATAGTATAAATTCATAGGTGGAATGACAGGTCAGTTCCAGCTCACTTTACCTGATTTTGCACGGTGAGATTTTTACAAAACAGATCGGCAGTTACAAGTGATGTTCAGAAAGACGTGTTATGTCATATTGACAGTGTGGCTATTAAGAAACCTAATACGTCACGATAGGAGAGAATGAAAAGAAAGAAAATAAATTTATTTGACCCAGGTACACACAATATTCACACAAAAACAAAAAGTAGAAAAATAATTAAAAACAGTATTGTGTGCGTCACGGCTGCGCGCCAAATAGGCCCAGTTCAGCATATATGCCGAACAACTAGTGCCTGACGCTGGTTATCAACTGGACCCTATGTCCTGTGTGTGACCCTATGGAGATGAAACCATATTTTCATTTCTCGTCCACATTGATGATAAGTTCCATGAAGAAAGTCACGCAGTCTTATCTAAATGTAATATTTTAGGGTGAATTTCACCAACGAATTTTAACGTATTCAGTAGCTGTCAGTGTCAATATTCCTTTGCAATGATGACACTGACACAGGGGCGTAGCTACCGCCGTATCAGCCGTATCAATTATACGGGGGCCCCCAAGCTACAGGGGCCCCCACGTGTGTAGTAATAATTCGTAAAATATTACCCAAGACCTCATTCTTATTGATAACGAGGCCCGTAATAAATGAACACCTAGTTTTTACTACCTACCGCGCCTACAGCTTACAAGCTTTAGCTTGTAAGCTGTAGGCGCGGCATATCGTACTGATAATTTACCCTATCCGAGTCAAGATGCTCCAATTTTCTATATTGCTTCGCTTGCTCGCATTCTCATAAAAAAAGGTTACAATGAAAACTACCAATCCCGGTCAAAAATACTCCAATTTCCGAGCTCGCTTCGTTCGCTCCTCAATGAAAACTTGCCGTATTCGGGTCAGGATATCTCAATATACTACCTCGCTTCGCTCGCTCTTGCATTTTCTTAGTAAAGGCGCAATAACAACTGACAAATGCGTGCAAAGACTGGACAGGTCCACTCAATCTGTGTGGTTTTTCCTCAAAAGACCATTTCAGACACAAATCTTCATGGTCTTCACATGATCTTACCAAGGTTATGTCTGGACTTTAAAAGAGACTGTGACCTCTGAGTTTGTTTCGGCCTTTCTTCTCAGAGGAGTCAGATAGGAAACGCCAACCTCATCTAGTTTTAAAATATAATTGACGTGTAAAAGTGTCTGTACAAACCTACTTACAGAAATAAAATCATTTATCATTAACAGTTTAACCTACTGACTGTGGATGCTATTTTAATTATTTTGTTAACACAAAATATCGCCATTTTCAGCGGCAGTCGGGTACAAAGGGCCCCCAATACATTTTTATACAGGGCCCCTTTAGGACTAGCTACGCCACTGCACTGACAGCTCTTAGACGCGGTTTAGATGTGCTGATCGAGTTCAATTTCATTGGTGAAATTCGCCCTAAACATATTGTTCCTGTCCTAACATCAACAAAAGTTTATCAATATCTTCTCATTCGATTTCCATTTAATAATATGAAAGAACAGCTACCTATAACAGAACATGTGCAATAAGATGCACAATGCACGCTTTCCGAGTAAGTCATTAACAGTTCATTAATTATTATTGCTAACCACGTGTTGCGTTTATGATAATTATTAGAGATCAGTGCGAGATGGAAAAATTACTATGTTACACGAGAAGACTACAGTAGAATAACGTATTTTGGTAGAAATCGTTACAAACGACAGTTTTGGAATGATATGACTATATAGGACATCATCAAAAATACCCAACCGCTTTTGGGATAGATTAGGAATCTGACACAAATCAGTAAAGATTTGTCGTGTTATTCTCACTCATCAACGACTCACACTCATGAATGACTTGATTCATCAACGCCTAGCTGAATATTACGAAATTCCTAGAGGGTTGAAATATAGGGCTGACCAAGTCGCTGGCAAAGTGCTAGAAACTAATATTTATAAAGAATTCAATTTAACATTCCTTCAAACATTTATACTGTATGCAAAACTACATGGGTACATCGGATACCACGTTTCCTGTTCACCTCAAGCTCTATTGTAGCTTGAAAAGTAAAACGTTGACAATAATCATGAGTGTACAGTTGTACAGCGCGTTTCCCATAGATTCTATTCACCATGACTTACGATAAGAGTACAATTACTTACTTTATAACCTACTTCAAAAAAGGAGGATGTTCACAATGTGGTTGTGTTTTTTTTTATGTTTGTTACCTCAGACCTCCTTTATTTATAAACCGATTTGGAAAATTATTTTTTTATTCTAAAGGATGTACTTCCAGATTGGTTCCATATACATTTGGTCAAGTTCTGATGAGTGGTTTTTGAGTTAGCTTCAATAATACGCATTTTTTCCAGTCAGTATATGTTGATGATGTAATAACTTCCTGTTACTGTTATTATTTTTTATTTTTTTGAATGGCGGTTCGTAGTTGTGACCTCTGAGGTCCCGGCTACTTAACCGAACTATCCTGTTGGTGCCTTAAGATTTTACTCGAAAAGCCTCCAGCCAGGAGCTGTTATTTACATTGCAAGCAGTGGTATTTATACAACTTTGTCTAGGGTAGGTACCACTACTAAAAAGTAAAAAAATAAAAACGTTTTCACAATAAAACCACCGACTTCCAAAAAAAACACTTCAAATTTGAAAAATAATTTTAATTGCAGAAGTCGGTGGCAAAAACCGAAATTAAAGTAATTTTTCACTTTGTAGTGTTTTTTTTTTTTGAAGTTGATGGTATTTTTGTGAAAACGTTTTTTTTTTCTTTAATATTTACGTAAGTTGTATGAGTACCGTAAGGTTATTGTGAATCTATTTATAAAACAAACTTTGAACAGAAAAAAAGTATAAACATTTTCCTTGATTCACACTTCTTTTATAAATGTAAGACGATAAAAAGAACAGATTGCAACAAGTGTAAATAAAAACTCTAGATCAAAATGGGTATGTAGTTAAATCAATAAAAATGTTTTATGAGCTGAAGACTAACATTGTGAAGCATCACCCCAATTATATAGGTGAGACTCGTTCAATACACACACGAACACACACAGAAATAGAACATTTCATCAATATGTGGCTAGAACATGCAAGTCCGAAAAGAAAAACACTCACCCAAAGGTTCCGGGATAGCAGATAGGATGACAAACATGCATATTGGGCGTTCTCTTTCCGCTAAAATGGTGGCCGCCATTGAAGATCACTTCCGAGCAGCAAGGCGAAGAGCATCTCCCACTATCCGTGCACTCCGAGCCACAGCAGGACCTGGATCCATCCGTGCTGTACCAATGGTCCTCACACGGCAAGGAATACCGCCACTCAGGAGACGGGACACTATAGTTATATCTCCGATCCCAATGCATCGAACTCAAGTCCGTACATCTCTCCACGTAAGCTCCTGCTAGCTGCTCCATGTACTGCTTATACAAACGCTTCTGCCTCTGAGTCTGCGACACGTGCAGACGCAGCACGTTCAGGAAGCACATCTTGACAGCGCGCAGGATCCGGGGGAGCACGCCCGCGCTCTCCACCAACCGGTACGTCGGCATATGCTCGACTACCAGAAACGCACGGATCAGACGTCCGCGGAATCTCAGAGAAAACAGATTTTACTGTCGCTATTAGACCGCATTGCAAACGCGTCGTTAGCAGAGAATTCGACCGTGATTTATTAATTTCCCGTTCGCTTTTGTAATCTGTTTAGTGTTTGTTTCAGTTAACTCGATTGTTTTTAATATCATTTGCTATCTTTTGTTACAAAAGTTAACAAAGATGTTGTTTTGTGCTGTCGAAAGGTTTGTTACATTTTAAATTTCGCGCCGAACGTCACGGTTTCATTTGAATGGGCGCGAGTACGCGGGAGCGCGGTTCGTGTCTGATGGCGTACTGCGCCTGCGCGGACGGCGCGACCACCATAATCGCTTTACGTCAAATTAACTCGCATTTCCCCAAGAGGTGAAAAAACGGAACAGTTTAAGTACGGAGAAAATACGGCACCACTGAAAATAATTGGGATTATAAGCCGTATCCAAATGCGGCCCACCGCTACTGGTATTTTGATTGGAGACAACCACGTTTTGCAATTGTTTTACTTAAACCAACAAATAAAAGGGAATGTCATCAATGAAGTAGACCATAATGATTATTTAATTTAAGTATTTTATTCTTAATCTTACATACCACAGCTTAAAATAAGAGATTACACTACTTATAGGTACAAATACAAAGGTAATTCAAGAATTCATAAACTAAACACAATAAATTATTTTTTACTGTCAAAAGAGGTTATCATTTAGTAGATAGTTTAAAGATCAAGTCTGAGAAACATGACAGAGTTAATCTCTATTATAAATACATTATAAATAAATAAATTAGTTTATTTATTTTCTCTCACAATGGTTTTGTAGCATTGGACATTGGACATACATAAACTCACACATTCCTCCCATGGGGGTAGGCAGAAAATACAGAACGCCACCTGCTACGATCCTTAGATACTCCTTTTGCGTCGTTTACGTTCATACTTCTAGTCATATACGCACGCCGGTTGCGAGTACTACGCACCTGACCTTTCTGACGTACATCACCAATAAGGTCACCATAATCATGTCATCCTAAGGTGTCCGTTCCCGGCGGCGTTTCGCTATTATAAAATAGTAATTGTAATTAAACATAGTTTACTTGCTATAAATGCATTGTTTGTATTCTCTGATTATCTAGGGCCGATTTTTCAATCGTCAGATATATTATATCTGTTGACTAATTATGGCAGTTTGACATATTTTTTATACAACAGCTGTCAAACCGTCTTATTTATTTCTCAGATTTAAATCATCCGAAGATAAAAAAATCTGCCTTTAATAATTAAATTAATAACTTTTTTTTTTTGTTGGGAAATCATCAAATGACCTCTCCCGCTCTGGGCGGAGCGGAAGGGTGTGTCAGACTCTTACTGACTAAAACCCACCCGTGTTCCTTCAGTTGCCTGTGCGGCAATTAATACCTGACTCGTATGTAAAGGTACAATGTGCTAAAATCTAGATTAAATTTAAAAAAATTGTGATCTTTTTACGTTAACATACGTAAGGTTAGCGTTATACTAAGGGCCAGTTTCTCGAACGACAATTATCGCCAAATTAATGTGACAAATTGTCAAGCAAACAACGACCAACTCCTGCGATTGGTGGAATGATTTATCACCAGTCGATTCCATTCCGGTCTGCTGCAATGTGAATTGAGCCTTACGGATTCGTATAAAGCTCGCCGTCCGGTAAGGACCAGGCCCTGGTCGACGGCGCGTCGTGTTCCACGCGCGCCTCAAAGAGATATCAGCACAACTGACGGGGTCCGATAGAGCAATGCCTGCCGGGGCTGCGGATTGTTCGAAAGAGTTACCGTGGCCCTGGCGCACAGGCAACTGAAGGAACACGGGTGGGTTTTTGATTTCCCACAAAAAAAACGGATTCGTATAAACAAATTTTGGATTATTTCCTCCTGGCCTACCAAATTGTGTGGAGCAGTGGTGGCCCAGTGGTATCGGCCCCGAATTACGAGTTGTAGGTCGTGGGTTCGAACCCAGGCAGGCGCTTTACTTTGTGTAAATAATTTAATCACCACTGCTCTCAAAACGGTGAAGAAAAACATCGTGAGGAAACCGGCATGTCCTAGAATCAAATATTCGAAGACATGTGACATCTACCAACCCGCACTGGGCCCGCGTGGTGGATAACAGCCCATTCCTTCTCACAGAGAGGAGGCCTGTGTCCCAGCAGTGGGAACATTATAGGCTGATTTAGCTTATATGCTTATGCTACCAAATTAATACTTAATGCACTCGTTCCGTTCGCTACTTACACTATTCATTTTATGATCAACCGAATCAGACAATTTATTTTTTTGCAAACACTTTGACTACGGACAAACAATTCTCGAAACCGGTAACAATAGTTTTATATTTCTTCAAACAAATTGACCCATTGAACCTATTTTCCAAATACTGCAGCAATTCATTTTTGTTATTCATAAACAAAATTGCGTTATAAATAAAAGTAGCATTGTAAGTATCGTGATATATAGTACAGGGGAATTTTTCACCACACAATTTATTTAAATAATTCATATGCTGTAAACAATGTTGGAATTCAGATAAATCATGCACAACTGTAGAATTATACTTTTGGCTTAAATTAACTTTATCAAACAAAAACTGCAAACCATTATAGAAGGTTACAGCGCCCTCTGCTTTCTCTGATACTGACAAGCTCTGACCAATCATTTTTAAATTACTTACTAGTCTCGATACTGGACCAAGCATTAAATACGATAGAAGGACGCAGTACGCGCAATTGATGAAGTTCTTATTTTTCTTATGAACATAATACACTAGAGTTATAATGAGAATCCAGCATTCCTCAGGTACAGTCTCGAGGGGTTTCTTATAATCATACCCAGGGAGAACTTCCTCAAGAAACTGCTCGAAAGACTCCGACTCTTTCGTTAATAACTTTAATTTCTTCCCAACCCGATGTTTCGTAAATATATCTCTATTGGATATTTCTTTATCCCAAGTTGTTTCTATTTCCTTTACTGAACATTTCTTGCCCTCCCTCCCAAGAAAAGTAATCGCTGAATATTGAGAGTTTTTCAAAAGACAATGGCTGTAAACGATTATATCAATAGCTGCTAGCAAAGCATCGGGGCGCTCGCTGTCATTCATTAACAAAGATCCACATATCATTCCTTTCTTCTTGAGATTGATGTACGGAACCGCTATCCTGCCATTAGAGACACCTTTCAAAAACCATTTCTTGTCATCTTTGAATAAACCATGAGCTCTGTCTCTTTTAAAATATTTCACGGCAAGGTTGCATAACGGGTATAAGTATATAGTCTGAATTTTCTCATAAACTTCCATAAAAACTTTATTTTGATTTTCGTCATCGATACTCCTTGACACTGTACTGACGACAGTTGCTTCTTTTTGGCGTTTGACCCATCGTATTACTGGCATTATAACATCGGTATCTCCATCTTCAATTATTTCAGCTAACTTTTCTAAGTAGTCACCACTTTCATTAAATAAAGTTAGCAATATTGGCATTTTATTATAAACACCTATAGCACTTTTAACTTTCTCATGCTCGTAAATTGTGCAGTTTAACTTTGTTGCACCTTGGTCCAGTGAATTCGGTTTAATGCACGATATGCCGAAACAACTGTACTCTATATTATTTGTTAGAACTGGACACTTTAATTTTCTAGCTACTGCCACAACGGCTTCTAAAGAATTATATTCGCACACAAAATATTTTATATCCATTTTATCTAAAACTTGTTTTTGGACGTCCTCAATGAAGAGTGGCTGAAAATATCCTAGCATATCTATTCGCGCAATACAGTTTCTGTTATCAATAATGCTTTGATGAATTAGTTTTCTTCCGTCCGTATCATGATGTGTGGCTCCACTGAAGATGACGTAGCATTTGACATTGTTGTCGGCGAACAACTTGAGTGTTTTGATGATGAAGTCTGCGTACCGATTGCAGTCTGGTCCTAGGACGAACTGGCAGTCGCTGTTTTTGTATGTATCCCTGAAGAAACTGTCGCCGTCGATGACGAGTTCGCAGTTTTCCAGGACATGAGGTGAAGACAGTTTTTTGCTACTGATGTACCGTCGCAATGCTGCGAATCTCATCTTGATGTATCTGAAATGATGATAACATTCCTATAAATATTTTGCCGTAAAGGAAATTGGATTAGGTAGGTACTGTCGGGGAAATCCAAAGGTGGTAGGTAATGTAGACCGAAAGACATTAATACACCATATGACTTTGAAAATGTCCAATTCGAATTAGAATCCACATCCTCCTACGGGGTAATTGCATAACACACTAACAGTACTGAACAGCTTTTATTTTGACAGTTCAACAACATTCATTGCGTTATTTACGTTGTTGAGCAGACAAATTTTTCGAATACATGAACCAATGGATTAACAATAGGCTTCAAAATGATTCAGATTGTGATAGTGTGCTGTTTATAAAGCATCTGGCTCTTTAACCTCCGGGCTATCACGACCTATCCGAAATTATTGGTCTATAGTATAGAGAAGAGACCGCCGTGGATACGGATCAAACTTCGCATCCCCGTCTAATTAGATTTCATAATTTCATTTTCTACTAGCTTCTGCCCGCAATTTCGTCCGCGTCCGTCATTTGTTTTAAAATAAAATATATCGTATGACACTCAGAAATACTCTAGCTTCCCATTAGTGAAAGAATTTTCGGAATCGGATCAGGAGTTCATAAGATTTCCCCCAGAGTCCGTCTCAAGCATGCGACGGAGTCATAAACCTTTATTTATTTATTTATCTCAACATTATATTACAGGCACTGCTTAATAAAATGAAGGTGTCCGAGGAGGGTTGTTTTAGGAATGTTGCTAACTATATAATAATAATAATTAGTTCAATAATGCCGCGGGACTTCTTTCGTGGGACGGACTTTACATCCAAACTCACAGATTTTACCTCTTTATTTGTATTTACAAGAATATTTGTATTCAGGGAGTCTAAAATGATCTTTTATCTTTACTAAACTTCTCGAATATCTAATATACAGGTTGGCACGGACATTGACGCGCAAACTATAATGATTCTAGAGCGCTAGCGTAGGAATTTTAAGTCGGTTACGAGTAATCAAAAAAATAACTGCCGTTTCATAGAAAAGTTAACTCAAGTTAGTTAGTTTTCAACTCGTTATTTTTTGTATTTGTGTGTTTTTTCTTTGCGTCATGTTTACCGCAAATAAATGTATTTTCTTTCAATGCTAAAGCGGTCAAAACGTATGGAACAGCATTTTTTTTTTTTCAATAACCGACTAGAAATTGTAACACTGGGGGTTCAGAACCATGTACTGAATCCATGATTGCAGCTTGCGCGTCGATGTCCCTGCCACCCTCCCTGCCACCCTGTGTATTAGGCATTCGACAAGTTTAGTAAAGATAAAATTCTAGAATTTCTCCTCACATGGTGAAAAGAAACATCGTGAATGCGCATGAGCAAGCCTGATGGGCAAACTCAATAGTCGTTCTATCTATGTATGTATGTACGTATGTATGTATTATTACATAGGTAATACAAAGAGGGAGGGCTTTACCTTAAGGCGGAACTGTCAGGGTAGCCCGCGAAATTCAAATTTTCTTACGTTTTTTGCAATTTGCAGGTCACTGTCAGGTTGTATTTTGATTAAAATATGATTCGCGACCGTAACAAATATGGCTTTACAGAATTATAATCATTAGAATCAGCAATACATCTCTCTAAGTTCATATTACTGTATTGAATGACTATTTCATGAAATCATGACATTTGACGCCAATTCTAACTTAAGGAGTTGTATTGCTGATTCTAATGATTATAATTCTTTATAGCCATATTTGTTACCGTCGCTAATCATATTTGAATTAAAATGCAACCTGACATTGACCTTCAAATTGCAAAAAACGTAAGAAAATTTGAATTTGTCGGGCTGCCCATGCGCTTCCCCCTTAAGTGCCTACAAATTAATAGCTACATGATGTACGGTAATCGTCTGGTTCTAAAAATAGCCACCCCGTCTCACCCGTCTGCATTTAAGAACCTGCATATATTTCGGTACCGTACGTAGTAAACTATCTTAAAAGCTGTGAACTTATTTGATATTTGACTCGCTGTAGATGGTCCGAAATTATACATGGAAAAAAGCAAAGATCTGTTAAAAAAAAGCTTCTCGAGCCCGTTGACCTTGTCAAAAACAAAACATTGACAATAATTATGAGGCAGCAAAAAATTGTAATACCGAGATCAACTATAATTTCACATTTATATGGCACGCGTGGTCAAAAACAGGTGAATGCTGGAATGAATGTGTTGTTATTTTAATTTATTTAAATATAAATTATTAGCGGCAACGGTGCGGTTTAAAAGAAGATGTAGGTACTTAGCGAAAAAAAAAAAGTGTATGCTTAGATGGTGTGGTCATGTTGAGAGGATGAATGAAAGGCGACTAACAAAAGGTATTTACAAGGCAGATGTGTGTGGAATGGAAACGCCGGGAGGGGTCGCCCTAGGAGGACATTGACCTTATTGGTGATGTTCTTCAGACAAGTCAGGTGCGTGTATGACTAGATGTATGAACGCAAGCGAGGCAAAAGGAGTATGTAAGGATCGTAGCAGGTGGCGTTCTGTAGTTTCTGCCTACCCCCATGGGAAGAAGGCGTAAGTTTATGTATGTGTAAATTATTAGTGCGTCGTAGAGCCATGCTTCTCATAACCTAAATGGTTTCTACTTTTTTCTATGGTCAAGCTTAACCCGATACTGCAATAAAATTGGTAATTCCAGAAGAAAAAAAAAAGAAAATAAAAACTTTTTTTTTTGGTTTCTTTGCTGTTCATATGATAGTGCCCCTAAGCGTATAAGTACTCCTAGTCCTACAACCACTGACCAGGAGCCGGATTACCGCGGATCAACTGTAGTTATTTTCTTAATTCAATACATAGGTACTCTACATACAATACAAAAATGCATGAGTTTGATAACATTATTCTACCTACTTCTATCACATTTAGCCGGTATCAAACTAAAGAGTAGGCACTATATTTAATCTAGAATAACCTTATCACACACTAACCCATTCAATACCAATGACATAGTGATGAAATAACTAAATAAACCTGAGTATTTTTATACACTACTGGAATCTTTGCTCACCCCAATGGAGGTCAATAGCCGTGAAGATAAAACCATAACATAAAAGTTAATAGCTTACATATAAGTACATACAGAATGAAATTTTATCCAGTGCCCAAACTATAGCTATGAATTCAGCATATTTTATGATTCTAGCCCCCCCCCCCCCCCCCCCTAGTGTAAAAATTTTTGGTCAGTTATAAAAAAACAATATTGTTGTTCCATACACTTTGACCGCGTAGATACTTTTGTATGAAATAGCATATTTTTTTTTAATAACAGACTAAAAATGTCTATGCTATGTGGTCTAAAATCATAATGTTGAATTCATGGCCACAATTTGCGCACTGCATAAAAATTCACCTGTATATACATAATATTATATACATTTCAACCAAATTAAAATAGGTAGGTACCTGTCACTACCACGCGTTGTTATTACCTACCAAAACTTATTACAAGAACAATAAATAAAAACATATTTAAGGAACTGTATCTTACCTGATATTTGATATTTTTATTCACAAGATAACTCTAAAACACTCCAAAGTGTGAACTGATAACTGTCACGTCGTTCACTCACAAAACACAGAACCACATTGACTGCTGCAAATGAAATGATGACGCAAGTAAGTAATTTTACATGTTAGTCATGCATTCATGCTGTATACCTACAGCTTGATAGCCACTATGTTCAATAAAACAAAGTCCCGACCATAGACTAATATTAGACTATAGTTCGTTCGCCTTTTTTTACACAAGTTAGATATCAAGCTTTCAAAAGAAATAATCAATTTATGCTCGTTATTTATTTTACAGTGAATGGTGATTATAAGTAAATGGGGTTTTGGGGTCCTTACATTTAGGAAATGCAATCTCGAGTCGATATTGGCAACTCGAGATCTCGCGTGTTAAATCTGGTGCTGAGATTGGCCATTCGAGTTCTCGCCCGGCAATAAAGCGAGATCGAGATTTCACCTACTTTTTGCTCTTCTTGCTTCTTACTTTTTTCTTTAATCAAAAATTCTTAAACTTAAAATGAAAACTACACCTATTTAAGGTAATCGTGCTATAGGTACCTATATTTGTGTTTCGAGATTGGGCTAATGGTTTTTCCATTAATCAAATCTAGAACACACAAAAAACAACGTATATTTAAGTAATAATCATCTGCACTACGCAATCATAACTCAACAAATCAGCTAAAACCATCACGCCCGCTGTAAATCCACAAATTATTATTATTACATTTATTGAAAATGGCTTCTCAAGAAATATAGTGAGCTCAGTCGTGCGCGATCAGTCGTGAAATCTTGTTCAAGTTCTTAAATGAGATTGTCTTCCCACAAGATTGGACCTCGAAAACGGTTCGAAATCTTGCGAGATCGAGTTTGCATCTTCAAACCCTAATCTACACCTAAATCCATACATAAATGTTTGTTATTGATTTTCCAAAAACACAAGTCAAATGGCTTTTTTGTATTGATGATACAAGCTTCTCGGAGAAATAGACACTAGCTTAAGCAAAAACAAAGAGCTTGATGGAGCAGATAGCGCTTCAGGCAAAAAAGATATATTTGCTATTTCCTAAAGGCGATTTCTGCACTGCATTTCTGTGAAACGTACAATCTGATATTCACACCTATTCTAAATGCCAAGTTGTAGAATATCAACAACTCATAGTTTAAGATACTTATACTTTTCTAAAAGAAAATAGAAAACATGAAACCAACAGACAGAATTTTTATTCGACCGATAGAACCCCAGTGGCCCTCTGAAGGGCCATTATGTCACCGTCAAGCCCCGGTGGCCCTCTAGAGGGTCGCGTGGTTTAAATCTCTATTATTGCTTCTAAATAAGAGCTAATATCGTCTTTTGAGAATTTCACTGTATGGGCTGACGGACTGTCTTGTTCCATATATCATTCAAAAATAAAAATATCGCTTATTAAGTAACATTGCAAAGTTTTTTTGAAAGAGACGCTTCTGAATCCTGTTGTAAGTTTGTACGTGCTCTTCAGTTTTTTACGTGAAGATACATTTATTTTATTTTGTTTAAAGTTTCAGCTTTCAGTTTAATCCGAGCGTAGCACGCTTTCAACCGCAAGTTTTCAGGTAGTGCTGCATCCGGATATGTTATTTTGTCCGTAACGTTCCTCCGTTTCGTATCCGCGTCGCGATCCAAGAATGCTAGTAGGAACAGTACAGGCAAAAGAACATATCTGGACGCAGCTTAACGTGACGCAGTATGTGAGACGTCCGTGATTAGGTGATTTGTGGTTTTGTATGTGTTGTCCGTAGACAGAGAATGCTAGTCTACGGTTTTGTCTGAATCTATAACATTTATTACAATACTCTATGGCTCTATGGTTGTCTGACTGTCACTGTCATGTCCTCTGTCATTGAGAATTTAAAACAATCTCTGTTTTTGTTTTGATTGCTCGATTCCGCCAAATTTTAAATAATTTATCCGATAAATCTGTGAAAATATGTCAACAATCTGAAAATATCATGATTTTCGATTCCTACAAAAATATTGCTACGATCATAAATGGAACAAGAGAGAGGTGAGCGGGAAGTTATAGAAAAATTTGATATAAAATTAAAATCTAAGCCAAAGGACGGTGTCATACTACAGCTGCATCATACGGTTCGCGGTTCAAATGGCAAATGCCGCAGAATACGATTCTCCACCGGCGTGTTCGACGATAACCATGACAAACTCGCGTGTGCGGACAACGCCGGCAACATTTTTATTCTGGACTTATCCGACTTAAAATTCTGGAAATTACCCGGAACGGGGCCGTGCACTGCCTTACAATTCGTGCCAAACACACAGGACACGCTGATCGTCGCCATGGCGAAGAAGTATGAGATGTGCTTTCTAGACACCGAGACTGGACAAATCTCTCTTACGCTGGCGGGGCACACAGCACCTGTAAGACACATTTCCTTCTCAAACCATGTAAAAACGAACAATCTTCTAACAGCAAGCCCTGTAGAAGCTATTCTGTGGGAGCTACGCAACTATACCAAGTATTTCACCTTAAACACGTACTTGGGTGCTCAAATCCAACAAATAATGTTTTCTCCTGCTGATGACTACCTTGTGGCATGTTTTCAAAATGACACAGTACAGATTTGGAAACATGAGAGCATGAAATCTGTGAAGCAGATAATACCAAGTGAATTGAAGCACATGAAAAGTATTGCTTTCACAATGAATGGTCGTGCGATGGCCATGGCTGGTCTCGCACAAATGTTAATACTGTTCAGTATGGATACTTGGAAGGCCCTAAAGTCAATAAATTTGTCTAAATACAACATATCTGGTGCTCTTCAACTGGCATTTATTCCACAATTATTTGATGGAGGGGCAAACAAAATCCTTGCTATATTGAGCAGTGATTGTATACTTTATTTATTAGATTTAGAATCATTAAATATAATCCATATTATACATCCAGAATCATCGGGTATTCGTAGATTCGTTGTCAGTCCTACAGGGAAATACTTCCTATGTATACTGCAACTTGGTGAAGTCAATATCTACAATTGTTCTTATGTTATGGATTCAGTTCAGAACTGTCAAAACTGTGTGGTAGAAACTATGAGGAAGGAGATCCCAGGTACCTCAACATTTAAAGTTGCCTCCCAGGAACAAACACATTCAAAATCCCAAATTGAACAAAAGATGCGTATTTGTATGGATAGTGCTAGATTAAGGAGAATATTGATGCAATATGGTGAATATCCCGATAAGTTCCGCTCAATCATTTGGAGATCACTCTTGGATACTCCACGGAATAAGGCTGCATATACTGCTCTCATTGATAAAGGCATTCATCCAGCTTATAAAGACATAGAGAAGCAGTTTACCATCCACAGTGCAGTGACACTGAAAAGCCTGAAACGTCTGCTGTCGTGTCTCTCTCACTGGTGTCCATTATTTGGTGTAATGAAATTCTTGCCCGGTTTTGTTTTCCCATTTGTGAAAGTACTTCAAAAAGATCCTCTTTTGCTATTTGAATCTGTAGCCAGTATTTTGTGCAATTATTGTCAGCTATGGTTCGAGTATGCTCCATTCCCTCCAATAAGTGTGTTGGCCATTGTTGAAAACATTCTGGCAGAGCATGATCAGCCACTGTTGAACCATTTTTGTGATGTTGGCATCACAAGTCAGACATATGCTTTAAAAATACTAGAAACAGCTTTTAGTGAGGTACTAACATGCTCGGAGTGGCTGATACTGTGGGACCATGTACTTAGTAATGAGCCAGCATTCATTCTCATGGCTGTAGTTTCATACAACATTGTGCAAAGAAATGCATTGAAGAGGCTAAAGTCTCATGAACAACTTGAAAATTTCTTCCACATGCAGAACCCAATTGACAAGAAAACATTTCTGAAGAAGGCTTATGTGCTATTATATGAGACACCAGATGACATACACCCAAGAAGATTTTTCAAACCTTTTGTGTCACTGGAAAAAGGAGGATGCTATCAGCAATTCATAGGATACCCAAAAGCAACAATTTGCCTGAAATTAGCAAAAAAAGATAGGAGGAAAAATTCAAACTCAGAAAAGTACTCTTTAAAAGAGTTGACCACTAAGACTCAAGAAAAGGAAATTAATAATAGAGCAAAATATGATCTGTCATCAGATCATAAATCTCTGCTTAGCGATGAGGAAAGTATACAAGATGTCTGTATTGAAAAGCATAGGAAGGCGAAAAAGAAAAGTCGCGATGCTGCACAAAACAGAGGGGATTTTTGCACTAAAGAAGCAAGAGAAGAATTGATTGAAAGTATAATTTATCCTGCTGCAATACATCTACAGAGAAATAAAAGTACTGAAGAAAAAGCCAATAAAAAGGACAAAGAAGCCAAGCATTCAAGATCAAAAACAAAAAAAAAAGAATACAAGACTGAATCTTTAGAGAAAGAGGTTGAAAAATTAATAAGGACCTATACTAATTCAGATCCATCTGATGCTTGATCCGCTGGGTTACAACTATATTATGTGTATTATAGGGTGATAACAAAATAACATAGTATACTTAAATATTAGTTTATTGTTACTGCCCGCTAACTAGTTAGGTTCTGCATTAAACACTTTTAATTTGTATTAATATGATGACTTTTATTCTTTCTTCGAAGGTCTTGGTATGGTTGATTTAATATGACTAAATTTCTTTTTTGATGAACTGAGACTTGGGCTTGCTTCCATGTTCGATCGAGGGGTTCGTACTGGTGTTATTATTTTTGGCTTGAATAGACCTGCAAAAATGTTAAGATGTATGTAGTTAATGAATGAGATACACTGTAAATTAGTTTCTGAGCTCCTATTTTTTCTTTCATCTACGGCCCGTTTTCACTACCACTAGATGACAGCTCAATTAATGCCTAAATAAAAGCGCACTGGTGGATTTTCAACGTTCGGCTAAGCGCCGAGAGCTGCAAATCCAGCAGTGCAATAAGAGCTAGTGAAAACAGGCATCATTGTCATGTCCTATGTGACATTAAAAACGATAAAAAACTTTTTTTCAAAAAAAAGAACTACCGACTTCCAAAAAAAAACAAAAAATGTGAAAAATATGTAACTTCGGAAGTCGGTGGCAAAAAACGCAAATACAAACCAAAGACACCGACTTCCAAAATTAAAGTTACTTATTTTTCACTTTTTTGTTGTGGTACCTACCCTACACAAATTTTTATAGGTACCACTACTTGATATGTAAATAACAGTGACAGGAAATTATTAAAACATCATCCATACACATATTAAGTGGAAAAAATACGCATTATTAAGAATAACTCAAAAACTACTGGTCAGATCTTGATCAAATTTATATGGGACCAAATTTCAAATAATAAAAAAAGAGTCCTCAAAATGGGTTCACCTAGAAAAAAGTTATGAGGTAAAACACGTTTTTTTTTTTTAAATACCGCCGATTTGAGAACCTCCTCCTTTTTTGAAGTCGGTTTAAAAAGAAACTTACTGTTAAGTTTACTTCTCGCATCTTGCGCTTTAGCCTTATCAATGGTCGCACTAGGAGATTCTTTCTTCCCCTTAAAAATATTTGGTGATATGCGGCGCAGTCGAGAGGAGATCTTGCCTTTGGCAGTTGACTTAGGCGCTAGATTAGATGCTGAAGCGCTTTCAAATCGCTTCAAGTGGCTTTTTGTGAAGTCTTCCTTAACAATGCCTATGCCAGACAGATTTGGGCTTGATGCAAATTGAGCTTTTGACACCTCTGGACACTGAAATGGGCATAAACAGAGGATTTTGCATTGCAGTTGTATAATTCGCTATCAGAAATGAGGGGATGGATATAATAATATATCTAACATCACGACTATAATTTTCGAAAGGTCAGACAGAGTTTTACCTATGGTACACCCACATTTCGCAAGTTACGTTTAAGTCCCATGTAATAGAGGTCGAGCATATTATTATTAAATACTTATCGGGCACAAATCTAAACCGCCACTGAGAAAATCTTGATGAAAAATCCCAATAACCCTGCCCGACCTGGGAATCGAACCCAGTTAATAAGAATAAGTGTTAGATAATGACGCTCCCATCTTAGCAGCCTGAGGTTTCTGAACTCCAAGGCCGGTATCCAGCGCTAATTTACTTAGTATAGAAAGGGGCGAGCCTATAGCCAAACGGGCACATCCAAGCTGAGAATTTCTCTACGAAATAACTCATAATCTGGTCCAGAAATAGAACCCACCACATGACTTCACACAGTCGCAATTTCCAATAGCACACCAAAAAAATCTCAACTCTTGAAAACCTTATTTAATTGGTTATACCTTCAGCAACGAAATCTTGGAGACGTCCAACGTCAGCGAGGATATCGACGAGTCATGTTTACCGTCCTCCATGAACTCTCTGATGACGTATGCCAGCTTGGTATGCAGCTCTTCTGCGGTTTTCTCCGCTTCTATCAAACTTTCCAGTAGGTTACTTTGAGACGCACGTATGGGACTGAAAATAAGAAAGGTTATTTATTTTTCATACAAGGGTAAATGATACAGGTCATTAATTAGATAAGAACGTAATTATTTTATTTAGGTATCTCTAAGGACGTTCACAATAACCGGATGGGCTGACAAATAAATAGAAGTTTTTTATTTTTTTTAAATTACATATATAACAGTCATTAACCCTGTATTCCCCGAAGAGTTAGGCAGAGGTGTACCTAAAGTACACCCACATTTCGCCAGTAATGTTCAAGTCCAATGTAATAGGGTGCAAGCCTATCGCCATCAACCGGGCACAAATCCAGACTTCAGGCTACTACTGAGAAATTCCAGATGGAAAACCCAATAACACTGCCCGGACCGGGGATCGAACTCAGGACCTCATGCAATGCTTGCAACCAGTAGACTAACGATAACGAGGCAGTAATTAAATTATCTGCTAGATTATCGGTTAGGTAAAAAAGTAGAGTGATTCAACGTTTATCGACCACAATAACTAGGTACCAATAAGACCGTACACAGGGTGGCAGGCACACCGACGCGCAACCTATTACCATAATGGATTCAGTACATGATTCTGGATCCCCCCTTTTTGTTTTTTTATATATTTTTTTCTGGTGGGACTTCATCAAATGACCTCTCTCGCTCTGGGCGGAGCGGAAGGACGCGTCAGACTCTTAAACCCACCTGTGTACCTTCAGTTGCCTGTGCAGGAACACGGGTGGTTTCTGGACCCCCCTTGCGTTGACATTTTTCGTCTCCCATTGGGTTTAGAACCTTTAGAATCATGTACTGAATTCATGGTTACAGTTTGCGCGTCAATGTTCCTGTCATCCTGTTTATGTTAAAATTTGATATTACCTTGATGTTTTGTTTCGAATCTTACCACTCCCTGGAGTGGATGGTAGCGTGTATGTGCTCTGTCTGCGGCACATAATCTGCTGGAAGTACATACATTATTACAAAAAGTTAAATGTAGATAAGCAAAAATAATTCTGATGTTGGAATCCAACTCACGAAAATATAACTTCGTCCAAAGGAGTTTCGGCTAAATCAATTATAGGCATCCCACATGGTCTTCAGCGATACCAATATATAGGGTGGATGTTTGAGGTGGGCTAAAATAAGGACACGTGGCTAAACCGTTGTCGCTACAAGAAAACGGCCTTAGGAGACGGTCCTTAACTTTTCGAGACATTTTGATCTGCATTTACAGGTCTTTAAAAAAATTACAGTCTGCAGGAAAATGGGCAGTTTTCACAAAAACTAATTTTGATGCCAATCGATCTGGTTTCTTATACTTATGGGTCAAAAACTCTAAAGGACCAACTGAGGTTTGAGTACCTATACTAGAAAAGTAGGAAATCGCAAAAAAAAAAAAACTTTTTACGATGGATAGACGGGCCGAAAATAAACACGATGATCGCGCGGTAATCGCTTTGACTATACTAGGCATGTAGGTAATGAGATGTAGTCATACCTTCTTATCTTTACTGTCATCACCAGACGCATCAGCGAGATCTCCCTTTTGCAAAGGCCCGGGGTCAGGCAGAGGTTGTTCACCCTCCCTCTTAAGTGCCGTGAGGGTATCTAGAGATCGGTACCGCGTAGGCGTATCGTTTTTGATCGGGAAGTCCCTGAAAATAAATACGAAATTCGAATCCGCTCAATGTTTATAAAGTTTGTTACATTTAGCACGATGCCACAGTCCGCGAGATCTAAGCTGAGCTTTGCATTTGTGTGAGTGTTTGCATTTGTGTGTGACGCATCGCGCCTCAGGTCGATTGCCAAAAAGCAGTATAAACCGGTTTAAACCAAGCAAAGGACGCGCCGCGCTCTAGGCCTACGTCAAACCTACACTATTTCTATGTGCACTCAAACAAATGCAAACCTCAGCTTAGACCTCGCGGTCTGTACCTGCCTAGCTATAGTTATCATTCGAAACAAACTTTTTTTTATTATAATTCCTCATGCACGAAATGAATCTAGCTAAGTATGTAAACCAAGAAATATTTGTTAGGTACAGTTCTGTGTGTTTGGTATACGTACTTAGGTATTGTTTTGTAAGATTCCGAAAACAACATTTTCAAAATAATGTGGCGCTGTTGAATTTCCAACGCTCGGCTTACCGCCAAAAGTTGAAAATCCAACAGCGCGCTTTTATTTAGGCATTCATTTACGTGTCCATTTAGTGATAGTGAAAACAGGCATTAGATTTCAAAATCACAATTCACAACCTACCGTTTCTCAGGAGTTTTCAGTTCAATCATGCTGGCAGATTTATTTTCTATAGCTTCCAAAGGTATCTCAGCATCCGAATCATTGTGCTGCTTGATGCATCTGATCATCTCATGCAGTTCTTTTGAAAGACGTTCGCGGTGACTCTTCGGTAACGAACTCAGTAAGGAGCATCCAAATTCCTAAAATAGGAAATTGTTATCAGATTAATCAAAGGCGACTAACAAAAGGTCGGGGAAACGCCAGGGGAGGACGCCCTAGAAGGACATATTGTGACCTTATTGGTGATGTTCTACAGAAAGGTCAGGTGCGTAGTAATTACTTATTTACAACCGGCGCGCGGCGTGCGTGTAGGTACCCATGTTCAATTTTGTTTCGAAACTTGCCTATTGAAATTAGCACCTTGTTATTTTAATATTTGCATGTCAACAGTGCCGGTTTTAACATTACAGGCGCCGAGCGAAATTTCAGTGGCACCCCTCTCCCCTTTTGGACAGTAGAGAGGGGCGAAAAATTTCAGCACTCCGCCTAGGTCTTTTTTGTCCATTTATAAAGAAATAGGAGTTACTTTGTTAGCTTATGCAGAAAAGTTGGAGAATTCAGAGAATGTCGGATGCAAGAGCAAGCGAAGAAAGCTCATTTTTGTTTTGGTTTTCTAACTCCGAACGATCTAAAACAAAAGAACTCTGCAGGCGGGCACCAGAGGTGAAGGGGCGCCTATTCACAGCCCCTTCGGTACCCCTTCACCTCTGGCACCCTGGGCGGTCGCCCAGCCGCGCCCTAACCTAACTGCACTGCATGTCAATTTATGGCGAAATATGTCACTGCACTAACAATTTATACTTGTGTACTAAGTAAGTACATTTACTGCAAATAAATTACTTTGAACGTTAAGGAAGCAAAAGGAGTACTTAGGTAATTAGAATAGGGAGGTACATTTGTAATAATCAAGGACTTCAGTATTAAGACTCCCGCAAACAGGCGCGACGCAACAGCGGGACACAAAGGCACCGCGTGTCGCGCGACGAGCGGTGCCTTTGTGTCATGCTGTCGTGTCGCGCCTGTTTGCGGGAGTCTTTAGGTTAACCGTTTCTTTCTGCGACTTATAAACGCTCCGTGCTGAAGGAAACTCATGACTACCTTCAAGCTTTAGCTACGTAAGTATACAGGTAGATTCTAGTAGATATTTTACGCAAATCAATATTACTTAGTTGCATTGCATTACATCCAAAAATAACACCTACCTACGCTTTTATTAAACTAAACGGATCCAGCACCCTAATTACGTAACACACTATCTATCACAATCTGAATCATTTTGAAGCCGATTGCTAATCCATTGCTTCATGTGTTCGAAAAATTTGTCGGCTCAGCAACGTAAATAACGCAATGAATGTTGTTGAACTGTCAAAACGAAACCCATTCCTACTGTTAGTGTGTTACGTAATTACCCCACGGGTTAACAGAAAACATACCTAACCATGGATAATACTAGAAATGCAATGAAAATATTAAAAGGTACTTTCCCTGCGGCTGCGGCGGGATTTCCCGCGGGCAGCTGTTATAGTCGCCAGCACTCAGGTTACCACAAACTGTCAGATTTTCTCATTCGATTTTGAACTTGACCATCAACATTTTAAGGTTTAAAATCGTTTGGAGAAATGTGACAGTTTCGTGTAACTTGACCTGCTGGCGAATGTACATACGCTCAACGATTTCATGAGTACGTATAAGTACTCCATTTGAAATAAGATTAGAAAAAACCGGCCAAGTGCGAGTCGGACTCGCACACGAAGGGTTCCGTACTAGGTAAAAAACAGCAGGTACACAAATTAGGTGCCTAGCTGTTACCATTTATTGATATCGAGCAAAAATAGGCAAAAGATGGCGTTTTTTGTATGGGAGCCCCCCTTAAATATTTAATTTATTTTGTTTTTAGTATTTGTTGTTATAGCGGCAACAGAAATACATGATTTGTGAAAATTTCAACTGTCTAGCTATCGCGGTTCTTGAGATACAGCCTGGTGACAGACAGACGGACGGACAGACAGCGAAGTCTTAGGAATAGGGTCCCGTTTTTACCCTTTGGGTACGGAACCCTTAAAAGAAACCTTTTTTACAGTCCGTTCAACCGATTTTGACTTCTATTGCGTTGGTAGCATGACAAATAGCAGCTGCAGTAAACAGTTGGTATTGTAACCATGTATTTGCTTTTAATGCCATCCTTATACCTAGGGAATAGAAGTCGAAATCGGTTGAACGGACTGAAAAAAAGGTTTGTTTAAATTTCGTAATCTCATTTCAAATGGAGTATAGATATATTTAGGAATGCAATAGACCAATAGTAGTCATACATACCTACTCTATACTTAATGGCTCATAAAAATATTTATACCTACTTACTTTCTTAAAACATTGTTACCATAGATTCAGTACATAATTCTGAACCGCTGCCGCTGTTGAAATTTTTCATCGGTTTTTTTTTTTTTATTTGCTGTTCCTTACTTTTTGACTGCGTAGGAATAAGGTATTGTACTTTTCTAAGAAACAGCAGTTTTTATTTTTTTGACAGTCTGCGAGTAACGTCTACGCTAGGGTGTCAAGTAAAAAAAAGGGGTCTAGAATTTTATGCTAAATTCATGGTGACAGTTTGCACGTCGATGTCCCTGCTACCCTTTAAGGCTCGTACACACTGGCGCGACGCGACGCTCGACACAAAGGCACTGCGAGTCGCGCGACGAGCGGCGCCTTTGTGTAGCGCTGTCGCGTCGCGCCTGTCTGTGGGAGCCTTTACGTCACGAAAATTTATTGTTAAGCAAACTGACATCTCAGTTGTCCATGTTATAGCCATTTCGTACAACTGTCATTGTGATTGGAATAAACGGTCAATTTAATTCGGCAGTAAATTTGCTTAGCAATTAATTTACCTGACTACATACCTACGTTAGTCACAACGTACCTTATCCAGTTGTTTTCCGCCAGTAATGCCCGACACCTGCCAAATGCCACTGTTCTGCTGGTTGCTGGTAGTCGGACATGAACACGACAAGCTCGGACTTTCCAGCACCACGTGGAGACCAGATGACTGAAAAAATTATCTTGTAATTGTTTAACAGATTCGAGCAGTGTATAATTGGTTGGAAATTTGCTGAAAGGCAGCAGAAAACGGGACTTTTCCGGATCCCTAGATATTAGTAGGTAGGTACCTACCTAATCTATTAAAAATAGGTTGTGCTCTAGGAATTTCGCCTGTATTCTAAAGTCGTGAATAGCTACATTAGCAAATACTAATCTTACAAACCGCCAGACTCGAAAAAATTAAGTCATATCAATCAACTTTTGTTCAGTGTGGGAATTGAACCCACTACTCGTAAGTAGCCAATGCTGCATGCAGCCAATTGCTCAACTAGAGTTCTGAAAAATACTTTTTCATTTCTCATACACGGAAAGTAGTGTTTGTTTGATCCGAGTAGCGGGTGGAAGACTCTGCTCCCCGTCTTAGGGCGGGAAAAACTCATAGTAATTGCTTCCCTCTCTAGGGCGGGAATGAATTTAAAAAATAGAACTAAATTTGGTTAGGTAGTCGGCTACGAAAGTTTTTACATAATTAAGTAAAATATCGATTAAAAGAAATGCTTTAAGAGTTATAAGCAGCCAGTGTGAATTAATAAAATACCTATTAAGGGGGATGGCTAAGGCAGCCCGCGAAATTCAAATTTACTTACGTTTTTTGCAACTGACACAGAGCTGCAATTTTTTGCAAATTGCAGCTCTGTGTCAAACCAAAGAATATTTGAATTTGGCGGGCTACAACTGTGGATCCACCTTAAGCGGGACGGCCCACGGCGGTGACACGGTGTGTTCCATATTTAAAATTTTTAAAAGACTATATATTTTGGCGGGATACTAACTTCGTAAGCTTTTCTAACTTTGTTTTCTTCGTACTAAAGAAACTAAACGTGACATTGACTGAATGCACAAAGAGTGCGACGCCACTAGAAAAAAAAAACTGTATGCTGTACCGAAATTCAAAATATCAGTTTTAGAGACTAATATTTGATTAAAAATGAGTCTCATGCATTAATTATTAATAGACATTTTAGAAAAACTACTGTTTTTACTTTCCTTAAATTCGGAATGAAAAGTAGAGTGTTTAACACGGGTGAAAGTCATCAATTCCTACTCGGACTATAGCCGCCCTCGCTACGCTCGGGCATCTAAATACCTCGTATGGGAATTGATTTCTTTCGACCCTTGTATAACAATCTACTATTCTATGATTGTGTTATCATTATCATTCTCGTGCCCTTATCCTACCTACTACTCTATAAGTCGTCATCTACCGAGATGACGACTTATATAATATAATGTAGTCACCCCAACACCCACTTTCTAGCCATATCATCTGCATCTTGCACACAGAGATAGTGATAGTAAAGGCTCCTACACACTGGCGCAACGCGACGCCCGACACACAGGCACCGCGTGTCGCGCGACGAGCGACGCCTTTGTGTAACGCTGTCGCGTCGCGCATGTCTGTTGGAGCCTTAATAAGTTTAGACTATAACTTTACGAGGTATATATCTGTTACTTTTATTTTGGCCAAATACTTATTAAACTTACATATGTGAAAATTACTATAGTGACATTAATGTTGGATAAGAAGTCGCACCTCTTGCAGCTATCATGCATGTACCAATAATTTCGACAAAAATAGAAATTCAACTAATCACACGTGAGTGCGTGCTATTAGCGATTAGATTAACTATCTCTTATTGGTAATAAAAATTCTAATTAACTAACGCATTACATGCACGAGATGAGCTAAGCAGGTAGGTAGGTACCTACATTGTGACATTTGTAAACAATTCATATTAACGACTTCCGTGAACCTATACCACTCTTTTTACCGGAATTCCCCGTTTCAAAAACGAAGGAAATATGTGAATATTTTAAAATGTAACAACAGACATCTTCATTGACTTGATATCGTGGGTGCCTACTTAAAGCCATCAGTAAGTAGGTACTATGAATAGTTATCTACATCGGATATGAGTCATCAGGTTATTGATAACGTCTCTCTTAAACCAAAAGAATAAAAATCCGAACTTAAACTTTTAAGCCCAGTTTTAAACTCTGTTAGATAGGTACTTGTTACTATTAGCGATAAGACCGCCCATTGTGTCACACTATGTAAAATTTGTAAATTTTTATCTGTAATTCGTATGGTGTACCAACTACATAGGTAATAAAAAGACCTATTATACTAGTGGCTCTGTGAGTTGTAGACCTCCCGAGTCTGTCTTTGCATAGCTTAAAACTGAATAAATGTTCACCGCGCACCTTAAAACAAAAAACGCGAAATGGCTGAAAATGATTTTTTTACGTTTTCAACCCCCATATCTCCGCCCAAATTGAAAATTTTCGAAGAACTGAATCGACAAAAATTATCGAAGCTGCACACAAAATTTCACGAGAATTTCTTGAGAAATGCGACCTGTACCTACCTGTATGTACCTGATCTGTAGAGGAGAACACAGAGCATGTAACTTGAGCAGAACAGCCATCCAGACATACTCGTACGAAAGCATTTTTGCCCAAGCTGAAACGGAGACGCTTCGCGCTCGTTCGGTCAATTATATTCCATTCTATTCTCTATTCCTTCTGCCCTTTTCAAGTTCAATTTATTATGGATCAGAGCAGCATTTAGTTTTTCTTCCATAGATCTCGATCAGCCTTAATTTCATATTTTAACGGATGTCTAGATTGTCTAGCTATGTATCAATCGATCACACACACATCATAATTACCTAGCTACAGTCCACCGGATGTCCATGTAACAGTAAGTCTTTGACCAAACGGCTCTGTTTCGAAGCAGTAAGGGCGGTTTTCGTAGATTAAGTGTTACTACTGGGTCTACTGACATGTGTCAATGCGGTTGACCAATTAATAAAACATATAAGTAGGTACTGTTTATAACTAAAAAAAAATACCTGGCAGTTAATAACAACGCTCCTCAACGCGCCATCCTGGCTGATGTTGCCGTCACTAGTGTCCAAAGATTTGACGCTAAACCCCAGACATTGCAGCAGGGCACACAACTCCACCACATCCGTGTACGCTTCCTGAAAATAGTCGAATACCTATAGGTACGGCCTATCTGACAGACTGAAGTAGGGGTGCACTTAAGACGAAAGCGTCAGGGTAGCCCGCGAAGTTCGAATTTTCTTACGTTTTTTGCAATGTGCAGGTCAGTATCAGGTTGTATGTTGATCTAAATATGATTCGCAGCCGTAACAAATGTTTATTTATAGAATTACTAGCTTTTGCCCGCGGCTTCGCTCGCGTTAATTTAGACTTTGACTATAAATTCGGGTTATAATTCAATCATGATTCGAAAGACTCGTGGCGCCATCAATTATCATAAGAACTAGGGTTCAGAACCGGGAAATCCCGGTCTCGAAAGAACCGGGAAATCCCGGTTCTTTTGTCAGTAAAATGGAACCGGGAAATCAAATTTGATTCCCGGTTCTTTCGGGAATTTCATTTTTATTAAGCGATTCACACTAGTTCACACTACTATTTACTTATTTACTCTTACTTTACTTTTCCACACTTTCTACTATTCAAACATTCAAAACCAACGTGAATAATTCAGCGTTAAAAGAAATAACGCGCGAAATTAATGGTGCGCTCGCTATAACCAATAACTACCTACACTCGCTCGCTGTTGCTAGGAAGGAAAGTGTAGGAACGCGACTGCGACGCGATGTCGAGCTTCCCCGCGCCTGCCGCGCATGCCCCGCTCGCGTTGCAGCTGCGACTCTGAATTACTTGCAAAATCCAGAAAGTTATTTCCTCCAACAAAATGATGAAGATTCATTAGTTTTTCCGCGGCCAAACAGCGTTGAAATGTGCAACGCAATAGTGTCATTGGTAAGTGGCACCAAATCCTCAACAACTCCGGTATCTCAGGCTGAACCCCTACAAACCTCACAAGGTGAACAGGCGGAAGAACGTGAATTTGACTCTGATGTGCTTGAAGTTCAAAACATTGCTTTGACAAAAGGCCATGAGTTAAATGCTGAGCTTGCAAAGGCTGTTAGTGAAAAACGTGTTAGATCTTCTGCTCATGAAGATCTCTTTACGAATGTTAGGATTGAAATGGCTCTCTTTGAGAATGGAGGAGATCGTGGGCGTTACTTGTCTCAGGCATATGACCATCTATTAACGATTCCGCCAACCAGTGTTGAGCCAGAAAGAGTTTTCTCTTCGGCAGGTTTGCTATGCAACAAAATAAGATCTCGTTTGAGTGACAAAAGTCTAGATGCACTGGTGTTTTTAAGGTCCTATTATAGAGAAGAGAGAGCTAAAAGCTCTTAAAAAGCTAAACTTTGGCTACGCCATATTTTATAAATAGGTACTCGGAAAGAGATAAGTAAAAAGTAGTTTAAATATTTTTTGGTAAAAGAGTTTAATTTTGTTTTCATTAAAAAATGTTTAAGATATTTATAAATATTTAAGGAATCTAAGGTGACTGCCTAATTTTTACCATTTTATTGACAGTTAACACTTACTTAAGAACCTAACAAAAACACTGTGATTGATTATAGTCTGATTTATATACAATAACTTACTACTAGGTATGAGAATAGAAAATAGTTTAATTTTGTTGCCTTTGAAAAATGTTTAAGATATTTATAAATATTTAAGGAATCTAAGGTGACTGCCTAATTTTTACCATTTTATTGACAGTTAACACTTACTTAAGAACCTAACAAAAACACTGTGATTGATTATAGTCTGATTTATATACAATAACTTACTACTAGGTATGAGAATAGAAAATAGTTTAATTTTGTTGCCTTTGAAAAATGTTTAAGATAATTCTAAATGTTTAAGGAATCTAAAACGAGTGCCTAATTTTTACCATTTTATTGACAGTAAATACTTAAGATCCTAAGAATAACACTGTGAGTCTGTGATTGACTATAGTCTGATTTATATATAATTACCTATTACTAGGTATGAGAATAGAAAATAGAAGAAAAAATTTCGAATTAAAGTTACTTGAATACTAAATTTTAGTTTACTTTTGAAGCATATCCCTTGTTTTCTATAACAAAAACTAGCAAGAACCGAAAATACCGAAAAAAACGGGAAATCCCGGTTCCGTTATACAAAAGTACCGAAATTCCCGGTTCTCAAAAAGAATACCGGTTCCGAAAACACTAATAAGAACGTTATTGTTCTTTTCCTAAGGTATAGTACTTTTTTGCGGGATAAAAGGTACCCTATGTCCGTTTCAGTACACCTGACAACATATATGCAAAATTTCAGGATGATCGGTTCAGTGGTTTAGGCGTGAACAGGTAACAAACAAACAAACAAACTTACTTTCGCATTTATAATATTAATAAGTTAGGAAGTTAGATTAATCATAAAAATCATCAATACAACTCTCTAAGTTCGTATTACCCTATTGAATGACTATTCCATGAAATCATGACATTTGAGGCCAATTCTAACTTAAGGAGTTGTATTGCTGATTCGAATGATTATAATTATGTAAAGCCATATTTGTTACGGCCGCGAATCATATTTTAATCAACATACAACCGGACACTGACCTGCAAATTGCAAAAACCGTAAGTAAATTTTAATTTCGCAGGCTACTTTAGCGCATCCCCCTTAAAAAGTAAACAGTAAGTGCACCCTAAATAATTTTTATTAATTAATTAATTTCATAATACATTTTAATTTAAATTCATTGCAACATAAAATTCTCAAAAAAATCTTAGAATTTCTATGATCAACTAGTATTTTAGCGATGCTTAGTTTATTTCGGTGTAAGTACAAGAGAGTCGGCACAATCCTTAATATTGCTGTAAACTGCTCGGCGTTGCAGAGACGACATAGTTTTTTAACCACGTTTGCCAAGCATTGCACAGTTAAGCTCAACAAGAGCTACGAGCAGTTTCGAGGTATTGTCATATTAGCGTTACAACCTGCTGGTCAGATTACGTAAGGCAATTTATCCTCCTATAGCTTGTCGAAATTATACTAGAGACAGCCTAAAAATTTATTTAAAAGATTCATTTTAATACAAAATACATGCGACTTGAAAATGTAGTTTCTACAATATTGAAATTACTTACATTATCACTCATGATCTGCGACATTTTGTCTATATAAATTAACGAACGAACTACTGAAACAATAACTAATTACTGGTCTGAGCAAAATACTTATTTCTCGTTACTTGAGATCACTTTGTCTTCACTTATTTTTCGGTTACAATACAACTGTTTGCTACCGCCTAGAGCATTCGAGTATTTGTCATCAATATGACAAGTACATAACGTAATTTTATTCAACTACCCTCCTAATGTAGTCATTTGTATAGTGCATTTGTGAAGCAAGTTAAGTGTGACTTGGGTTTTACAGCAACAGCGATAAATATAGTTCCGATGTATTATTGACCAATTTTTTTTTTTTAATTATGTATATTTTTTTTACGCGCGTAGTTATTGATCTCGAACTGTTGATTAGTAAGACATAATTAGTTATAATGGTCCTTATGTCTTAAGTACCTACTAATACACAATTCTGCTCTTCAGACTTACTAAAAAACTTGCTTTGTCTAAAAATTAATTACTAACTAATTTGCTTGTACTAAGGGCAAATCCAGTAAGTAAAATCCGGTTTAAGTAAAATAAAATCGAATCGTCTGAATGAACTGGCTTGAATACATATCTATCAAGACACTGCTTCAATGATGAACGCTGAAGTACCTACTATATCTTCAACAGCAGTGGCGTAACTACTAAGGTTCAAAGTGGTGCAGCCAGTTCGTACTCGGACACAGAGGTCTGCTAAGCCAACACTGCACCGGCCTAAAACCTCAGTTGGCGAGAAGATTTCAGGATAACATTATAATGCTAAAAAGATAGCGCGGTCTGACGCGCCTCGCGCGTCACGTTTATAACGCTTTCCCAACTCATGAAAAATATTTAGCTGATACTATGAATGGTCACAAGAAAAACTAACCAAACCAATTCGAGGTGGGATGTTAAAATTATTGAGTGAGCGAGCACAATAATCTTCTTTTTCTTTTAATTCTTTAACTTTACTACCTATGTCGACAAAGTAACTCATATTTCTGTATCTATGGTCAAAAGAAAATCTATCCTATACGAGGCGGGATGCTTAAAATGTATTATTTTTTGTTGACTTATGTCATTGAAAAATGACGATTCATTAATTTACATACTAGATTCATACCAGATATGGGAAACACTTCTTACTTGTCTGGCGTATGTGGCCCTCCCAGAAATAAATCCTGCATCCGCCCTTACTGGTAAGCATTTGTAACTATCTGTAATATTTCATATCAACTTGCCGATTCGAAAGAAGGAAAGGTTGTATTGTTAAATAAGTAAGTGTATAGTAAGTATTTTACAATAAAATTTATTGGAAATTATTCAAATACAATATCTTAGTTATTTTTAAGGAACAGCATTCATTACACACAATAACCGTATTATTCAGATTAATCCGCGTACATAATGAATGCAATCCACCAGTATCTAAGTGCCTTCATCATTGGAAAGACAAAACAATGTTAACAAACAATCTTTACAATGAAAAATGCACCCAGACCACACACAAATAAGGCATTTAATTGTAAGTCATGTAGCGTGGAGTTGCGGAGAACTTGGCGTAAGACTTGATGACTTTGTTGACTGCTTCTAAGAAGTCTTTTTCGGTTGCCACCTTACGCCGAGCGCGAATCGCGAACATACCCGCTTCCGTGCATACAGACCTGAGAAAAAAGATAGTGTTAAAGATTTCCAAGTGTATAAAAAATACCAGCGTATAAGCCCAGGTTCAGGTTCGTTGTTCTTCCCGAGGCGATTTTTTTTCGCGCACTACGTTTTCAACGCACTGCTCGGCGCTGAGAGTTGAAAATCCAGTGCGCGATATTTTTATGTCCGTGCGTATGTGGGCTAATTGTCCAGCTGTCTGCCCTATTTCTATTCAACAGTTCATTTTCTATAAATTGTTGTTATTTTAGTGACTTGACCTGACATCAATCAAGAGACGATTATAAAAATTATTTCTTTTTTAATTTTCAAATCTGTTTTTTTTACGTATACTGGACTTTTGACCTTAGTATTAACATGCATATGTATATATTATTGTAATGTGCGTTTTATTTGTGCAAAATAATATTTTTTTAATTCTTTATCGCTGTTTCTACAATAATAAAAATAAGTAAGTTTCGTAGTGAGGCTATTGGAAGTCGACCACAAAAATATTTGGCCATGATGAATCTGTGGTATTATCATATTGGTTCAAATGATGTATATTTATTTCAAAGTAGTTATTCTACAACTTTTACAATATTTAACACAACTAACTATTTACACTAGGTACTAAATTAAATGACTAAATAACTATATAAATAAATACAAAAACAAAAGGACACTTAGGTGTAGAAGTGCTCGTCAATTTATAATATGATGATACCTTTAAAGATTCATCATGTGGTCGACTTCAAAACCTTGACAAATAATACGTACCTAATTTCAGCGCCAGTAGAATTAGGGCACAGTCTAGCCAGCAGGTCGAACCTGATGTCCCTCTCGACACTCATGGACCTGGCGTGGATCCTGAAGATGTGTGCACGACCTTCCAAATCAGGTAGACCGAACTCTACCTTTCGGTCCAAACGACCCGGACGCATGAGGGCAGGGTCCAGGGTGTCTGGTCTGTTAGTGGCCATCAGGACCTGGGAAAGAGCATTATTTTATTGATAGATATTTTTCGTATTTGACTGTTTGCAGGTTCCAGCAAAAATTTAACTGATAAATGTCAGTATAGGAAAAAAATTACAAATTTAGCACTTTTTGAAGATCAAAAGTTACAAAAGTCTTTCCACTTCAACACGTCGCACAGTGGGCCCATACTGAAAATTAGTGGACTTAGGCAACAAAGTTCCTATATCGATGCGATTTTTTTTTATATGACGTGTTATATTATTCCTGACAACTTTTATTCTTATAAAATTTCTTCTAAAGTTGATAGTTTGTCTTGAAAAAAATTAATTAGATTTTTTTGTATGGAGCGAATCACGTTTAATTTTTTTTCTTCAATTGTACTAATATGTTGAGTGTGTGGCGTGAGTATATGATAGCTAGGGTTATTCTCTATCCATGAAAAAAAAATCAGCGCCGGCCATCTGCGGCAGCGCGAGTAATCATTCGGTAGAAAAAAAATGATTTGGAAGAATTTTTTTATCATTTAAAATAAATTCAAAGCATATTTTTTTTCTCATTTGGCTGTTTTCACCTTCTTTTTAGTTAAATAAATAGTTTTAATAGCGCATACGTACTTATAACTAGTAATTCTGGTAGAGATTTAGTTATTATTGCATGTTATCGGTAGCACCTGCATTGTGATTGATAACTTATTTGTTTGTGCACTCGGCTAAGCGCATAACTAATGAGTTATCGAAAAATGCTCGTCTCTGATTGGCTGAATAATTTTCACTCACTGTTATGTCCACTACTTGAGTAATTAACACTAACTATAAATATAAAGACATTTATTAAGTCCATCTAGTTTCGCTCTTGTCGCTTGTTTGTGAACACAGTGAAATACTTGTATTTTTATATTTACATTAGATCTATGGCTGGATTTTGTACCAACCTAGATCTTTTTGTGAAATTAAGAAGTGGCGGTGATCTGAAAAATCATATGTTTCTGTATGAAAGTATCATTTCTGTCTTGACTACCGAAGTTTCTGAAGAAGACAAGAACCGAATCAAAGAGTTCTGTCGACTTTTTTGTGTAAATTTAAATAAAAAGTGGATAGAGTCAAGTAGAAATCAAAAAACTTTTATGAATCGTGTAATTAATCGCAAGTGTTTGGAAAAAAACATCAACTGGCCTGTTTGTGACAGTGTTGATCTGAGAAGTGTGATGGGCTTTTCGGACGCAGCCTTATCTGAGCTTGTGGATATAGATTGCCATGTTCCTACTCTTGCAGTATGTACTGCGGAAGCGGGAACATCTACAGAAAAGGAGCACAGAAAACCGTTCGAAGAGTTAAGTAATAAGCAAAAGAAAAGACGTTCTACTTCCATAGTAGAAGAAAATTCCGAGGAAGAGTTGCAGCACTGGTACATAACAAAATTGAAAGACAACGGCAAAACGAATCTGGCAAAAGTGGTCGAATACCTTTCCAGTAATCCAGATGCGCTATCCGAAGTAGAAGAGAGACTATTCAAAAAGCAGAGCTTAAGTACTGTCTCTGAAGATAAGTGTTTAGCTCTTTATACATCAGTTGCGCTCTCGAAATGGAAGTACTTAGCTCTTCGACAATTTCTGAAAGAAGAAAACTGTGCTGCCTTTCCATCTTATCCAAAGCTTGTAAATGCCAAGAAAAGATGTTACCCACCACAAGAGAGTATGGAGATTACCGAAAACGGAGCTCACATTAAATTGCAAGCGCTATTGGACCACACTGTGGAGAGGATATTACTTGATATAAATACTGTTGATAGGTCTCAAAATGAAGAACTCAGGTTGACCTGGAAATGGGGACTTGATGGTTCTTCGTCGCAGAGTAACTATAAACAGAAAACGTCAAACACAGCTACAGAGTTCGATGATTCATCAGTAGTCATGATAAGCATCGTCCCTCTTCGGCTAGTGTCTACTAGGCCATCATCTGGGAATGAAAATCTAGTTTGGGAGAACCCCACACCTTGCTCAACTCTGTACTGTCGACCAGTGAAGTTCACTTTCACTTCGGAGACAGCTGACTTTATAAAGTCTGAAGAGTCTGAGATGAAAAAACAAATTGATGAACGAATATCTACACAGTGTGGAAATATTATTGTATCACATGAATTGCATATGACCATGATTGATGGAAAAGTGGCCAATATTATTGCTGGAGTACCATCATATGCAACGTGTCCCATTTGCTTGGCAAAACCGAGTGAGATGAATAATTTAGACGCTTTGACTTCTAAACCATTTCGTGAAGAAATTTACAAACAAGGAATTTCTTCACTGCATATGAAGATTCGGTGTATGGAATGTCTTCTCCATATATCTTATAATCTGGATTTTCAACGATGGACTGCTCGCGGCGAACATAAGGCTTTGAAACAAGCTAAAAAAAATACCACACAGCAAGAGTTTCGTGAGCAAACTGGAATGCTGATTGATATAGTCAAACAGGTATGTATTTAATTTTCGCTCTCTTTATGTTGTTTGTGAATTATATCTCTATGTATTGTATATTACAGTATTGTTTTCCCATTTTAGGGTTTTGGAACTACAAACGACGGGAATACAGCGAGGCGCTTTTTCCAAGATTACAAAAGATCTTCCAGAATAACGGGAATTGACGAAAATCTGATTTTCAGATTTTCCGTTATTCCACAAGCCATATCATCAGGCAAAAACATTGACTGTGAAAAATTTAGAAGATACTGTAGAGAAACAGCTGATGTGTACGTGCAACACTATTCGTGGTACTACATGCCAGTTAGTGTACATAAACTTCTAATGCACGGTGCAGACATCTGTAACCACTTTGGTGTTTTGCCAATCGGTAAGTAAAAAATAAATATAGTTTGATGTATTATTTGACTCGATTGCGTTTTGAAATTAAAATGTATGTACTTATTCGTTTTAGGTACCTTATCTGAAGAAGCTTTGGAAGCCCGTAATAAGGACTTCAGAAACGTCAGGGAGAGGCACACTCGGAAAACGGGGAGAATAGCAACAAACGAAGACATCCTCCATGGACTTCTAATAAGCTCTGATCCCCACATATCCTACATAAGGCCTAAAATAATGAAACAAGTTCATAATGAGTTGTTGCCTGAAGCAACTCAGTTGTTACAGACTACTGAGCCTCCCTGTGACAGTGAAATTATGGAGGAAGAAGAATGCCTCATAGCAGAGTCCGAAAATTTGCCGGACCCACTAGCACTTCTGGAACAAGAAATAATGTGATCCGGCTCTAAATTATTCCCACAATAGCCCATCAGGGTTAGGAATATGACAAACAGCCCTTTTCAGGGCTACAATTACTTCACAGTTTCATATTGATCATACGTACGATAACTTATACTATAATAATATACATACAGTTGATTATGTAGATAATTATCAACGACTTGCCCGTACAAATTTAAATTATTTCACCTATCATTAACAAAATTAGTATAACCTGAAACATTACGATATATTTATTCAACAATAGATAACGTGCAGTTAAAAAATAACACAGCCAATCAGAGACGAGCATTTTTCGATGACTCATTAGTTATGCGCGCACAAACAAATGAGTCATCAATCACAATGCAGAGCACCTGCATTGTGATTGATGACTCATTTGTACCGATAACATGCAATAATAACTAAATATCTACCAGAATTACTAGTTCTAAGTACGTATGCGCTATTAAAACTATTTATTTAACTAAAAAGAAGGTGAAAACAGCCAAATGAGACAAAAAATATGCTTTGAATTTATTTTAAATGACAAAAAAATTCTTCCAAATTTTTTTCGTGGATAGAGAATGACCCTAGCTATCATATACTCACGCCACACACCCAACGTATTAGTACAATTGAAGAAAAAAAATTAAACGTGATTCGCTCCATACAAAAAAATCTAATTAATTTTTTTCAAGACAAACTATCAACTTTAGAAGAAATTTTATAAGAATAAAAGTTGTCAGGAATATTATAACACGTCATATAAAAAAAAATTGCATCGATATGGTAACTTTGTTGCCTAAGTCCACTAATTTTCAGTATAGGCCCACTGTGCGTCGGCGAAATTGTGTGAAAATTATCTCGAACATGGTAAAAAAAATACAGGACTCGGGCGGTGATATGAACGAGACACATCAAGCTTTAGAAAGAGACTCACACGGATACAGTATTTATGTCTCACGAAGCGACGCGCGCTTTACTTGTGGTAACCAAGTGTACAAACACACTGACAATGTGTGCGTTATGACGAGTAGCGTCAGTCAGCACATAAAACACACACACAAACTTTCGACTTCGCCATAGTCAAACTCAAACTCAAAGCATTTATTTCAATTAAACCATTTACAGGCACTTTTGAATTGTCAAGGTGTCGGTCAGTCAGATATATGACGGTAGTTACCCATTCCAAAGCGTAGTAGGTACCTATGGAGAAGAACGGGCAAGAAAGTCCATAGACACTCTTGCCTCGGACCGGACGGTACCGAGAGCTCCTGCGCGTACACACACATTCACAGCGTTTGTACACTTGATAACCACAAGTAAAGCACGTGTCGCTTCGTGAGATAAAAATATTGTAACAGTGAGAGAGACGCTTCTCTACAACTCTCGACGTGCTATATCTATGGGTCTCTATACATACCTTGATGTTACCACGGGGGTCGAAACCGTCGAGCTGGTTGATCAGCTCCAACATAGTTCTCTGGACTTCGTTGTCACCGCCAGCGCCGTCGTCGAATCTAATGAAACATTTAAATAATTCATAAAAATGTAGTAAAAAAGTAACGTGTACTAGTGTAAATGCAACCTCAGAGCATTTATTTCAAATAAACCAATTACAGGCACTTTTCAATTGACAAGAAGTTGGTCAGTCAAAAAGATGAAGCTAAACTGCCCATTTCAAAGCTTAGTAGATTCCAATGAAATGAATGGCTAGAAACTCCAAGGTCACTCTTTCAAATCAATATATTGGTTACATCATTCATATTGCAATTATACATATACGAGAACGACGTCGAAAGGCACGAACGTTAAAAGCGTGCATAGTAAAAAGTAAAATTAAATTGGATTCAAATAACCCGTTGAGCCAATTATTTTTGCCAGTAATGTAACCACCTAACTTATAATATTCTTGCCATTGGATTCAAATAACCCGTTGAGCCAATTATTTTTGCCAGCAATGTAACCAACCAACTTATAATATTCTTGCCATTGGATTCAAATAACCCGTTGAGCCAATTATTTTTGCCAGCAATGTAACCACCCAACTTATAATATTCTTGCCATTGGATTCAAATAACCCATTGAGCCAAGTATTTTTGCCAGCAATGTGACCACCCAACTTATAATATTCTTGCCATTGGATTCAAATAACCCGTTGAGCCAAATATTTTTGCCAGCAATGTAACCACCTAACTTATAATATTCTTGCCATTGGATTCAAATAACCCGTTGAGCCAATTATTTTTGCCAGCAATGTAACCAACCAACTTATAATATTCTTGCCATTGAATTCAAATAACCCGTTGAGCAAAGTATTTTTGCCAGCAATGTAACCAACCAACTTATAATATTCTTGCCATTGGATTCAAATAACCCGTTGAGCCAATTATTTTTGCCAGCAATGCAACCACCCAACTTATAATATTCTTGCCATTGGATTCAAATAACCCATTGAGCCAAGTATTTTTGCCAGCAATGTGACCACCCAACTTATAATATTCTTGCCATTGGATTCAAATAACCCGTTGAGCCAAATATTTTTGCCAGCAATTTAACCACCCAACTTATAATATTCTTGCATGCACAGTATGCGTTTTAAACAAGATTTATATTTCGTCTCATTCATGCAGATTCACAGGTTCCTCTTTCGGTATCAACAAACGAATCCAAGAACAGAAGTGAAGGTTTATAAAGAACATCTCACCTGGCGCCACCAATAGCGTCAATTTCATCAAAGAAGATAAGACAGGCCTTCTTGCTGCGCGCCATCTCGAACAGTTCTCGTACCATTCTGGCGCCCTCACCCACGTACTTCTGGACCAGCTCAGAACCTAAGAACGAAGGCATATTTCCATGAAAGAAAGAAGGATAAATGCTGTTCATCTTTTTGTCTTTGGATGGCAAACTAATCAATGGTTGTATATGTGCTTATTTCTAAACTAATATAATAAAGAGAATGTAATAGATTAGAGAGATTTTGTATGTTTGTTTGTTTGTTACGCTTTCACGCCAAAACGGCTGAACGGAGTTGGATGAAATTTGGCACACGGGTAGACCTAAATTAGGACATAGGATAATTTTTATCCCGATATTCTCCCGGGATCGAGACTTGTACTTAACCGCGGGGCGCAGCTAGTATTTAATATTACTGACAATACAACATACTTGTTTTTATTTATTTTTTACAAAATTGACACATATTCACGACAGGTGTGTTTAATGAAACAGAAAATTTATGAAATAAACTTGTAAGTTATCAGATTGTCCCCTGTCGGTTTTATTAAATACAGGCCTCTGTTGGTAGGGTAGTCAACACCACCTGTGGAAATCTGCAATACACGAGGCATCGAAATGCTTTGCCATACCAAAGACAATGTAGAAATGTCTCATCATCTGCCTAGTCTTTTCCCAACTATGTTGGGGTCGGCTTTCAGTCTCACCGGTTGCAGCTGAACACCAGTAGTTTACATGGAGCGACTGCCTATCTGACCTCCACAGCCCAACAACTGGGTAATACGATACACCTTGGTAAGACTGGTTGTCAGACTTTCGGGCTTCTGACGACCCTTAACGACTGTCAAATATGCACGAATGACAGCCAGGACCAACGGCTTCACGTGCTTTCCGAGGCGCGGAGGGGTCTCGGTATTTAATATGGTCACCAAACCACGGACCAACCGCGGCAAGCGTAGCTTAACCTGATCGATCGACCTCCAGTACAAAGTAGAAATGTCTACCATGTTTTAATTATACTGAACAGTTTTAATTACACACAGCACCGCTTTTTGCGGTAAAAATAGGTATGGTGGTAGTGCTTCCGCATATTGTAATGGAAAAACTATTTTACAACAAAAAAAAGGAAGGAAGGAAGGAAGTCAGTTATTCTTTTTATATTTTTGTAAAAAAAAAAGACCCTAATTGTGGTACCTACCCCACACAAATGCGTATACCACTACTTGCTATGAAAATAACACTGACAGGAATTTATTATAACATCATCAATATACACTAAGTGAAAAAAATGCGTATTATTGAAGCTAACTGAAAAACTATACAGTAAAGTTATTATATGGGAGCACCCCTGAGGCATACCCTGAGCATTAAAAAAATATTTTCGAAATCGATCCACAATTGCCCGAGATATCGAGTAACATAATATATATGCAAAAATTACAGACGAATCCGAACCAGAATCAAAACCTCCTCCTTTTTGAAGTCGGTTAAAAATAAAGTTTATATTTCAGGTTTTATTTTAAAGTTTACTTGAATGAGTCTTTGCCTAAGTTTAGAAAATCTTTGAAAGAACCTTGTAAGTCATGTTTTTGTGTTTCACATTTGTCTATTTTATTTTTCCTTACGTCAAGTAAAATTTACATTTTAGTTCTAAGTTAATTTAGTCGACAAATTGAAGGAGTGCACTAGAATACAACTTAATCCTATACTACTTCCTACTATAATATAAATGTGAAAGTTTGTATGTTTGGATGTTTGTCAGTCAATCACGCAAAAATGGCAGAACAGATCTGGATGAAATTTGGCATACAGATAGTTTATAACCTGAACTAACACATATGATACTTTTTATCTCGGTAGTACGTTCCCGTGGGATAATTTCCGACCTCCACGCGGGCGAAGCCTAGGACGAAAGCTAGTATCTCTATAAATTGTGTGTTATTTGTATACACCTTTTATTGGCTGTTCTCAATAAATAAATAAGTTCCTTCACAAAGAGCTCTGCATTTGTGAACCAAAGGGACGTAAACTACTGGACATAGGCCACCTCCAAAAATGACCAAGAAGCCGGTACTGCGTTACCTGCATCCAGTGGATTTTGACTACCTTCAGTAGTTCGTCAGCACACCTTGTGAGTAAAATATAACTAACATGCAGCCCAGATGAGTCCCAGTAAAATTATCTGACGGATAATGCCACACAAACTTATTTTTAATAGGCAGTTATGTAGCATAGCTATTCACAACCATTCGATACGATCACTTAACTTGCCTTGCCCCCGACAGCAAATAGCTGCCCGAAAAATATCGGTCGTCTATCTGATTTAAATCTGTAAAAAATTATCGGGTTTTGGATTTGTGAACACCGTTTAGAGTAGTCCCCGGAAGCGTATCGAATGGTTGTGAATAACAATGCAACTCCTAATAATTATAGAAAAAAAATAAGACCTTACAAAATAGATAATTATGTTCTGCGATAAATAGCTTTGCCATAAACTTAATTTGACAAAGTAGAACACAGTTGCAGATAATAGATTTACTCTAGGGGAGGCGTATCAGAAAACTGCCTAAACTTATGGACAGACTTCTTTCTTAACACCCCATATAAGGACATAACTAGATAAACCGACCTCGTCATTGCTGCACCAATTTTGACAAAAACTATTAGTTAAAATAAGGAAAAGAACCTTCCTTTATCTTATACTAGCTTCTGCCTGCGGCTTCGCCCGCGTGGATGTCGGAAATCATCCCACGGGCACGTGCTACCGCGACAAAAGTAATAGCCTATGTCCTTCCCCAAGATGCCATCTATCTCCTTACCAAATTTTGTGAAAATCGGTTCAGTGGTTTAGGCGTGAAAGGTAACATACAGACAGAGTTACCTACTTTCAAATTTATAATATTAGTATAGATTTTTGTTGCCAGATTTTCTGGTTGCCATGGTAAATCAAATCAAATATATTTACTTCGGATTTAAAAAAATACAAGTTGCGATTGATAAATTATAATTATGATCCACCAATTTCCACTGTCGCATCTCTGTGCAGTGTCTTTTGGTTTATTTATCCTTCTTATTATTATTAATCGCCACATCGCATCGCCTGCCCGCACTATTACTTCGTTTTCGTGTATTTAGCGTCCTCTCTGTTTTTTTTTTTTTTTCTCGGCTCATAAGGTTCCTAACGTGATGTTAAATAGCCTATAGATTTCCTCAAGAATTGGGCTATCAAATGCAAAAACATTTTTTCAAATCTAACTGGTTATTCCAGAGATTTGCGCGTTCAAACAAACAAACAAACTCTTCAGCTTTATTATTAGTTTAGATATAGATTTGAAGACACAATCAATTAATTGTATATTATGACGTCATCTCCGTAAGCCACACACATTTATTCTAAAACAAGTTAGACCATTTCAACTTGAAATTATTTTCATTCTTTTAATGATAATGTTTTTTTTTTTATCTGGGCAGAGGTTTTGTTTGTCGTAGTAAAAGTTGCTGGTGATCTAAGCAGAATATTTGAGTTTATTGGGCCACGCTTCAATGGGAAAAGTTGTATTATCCTTTCACTTAAGTTCTGTCACGTTGGACTTGAATCAAAAATCGACCTTGAACCAGCGCTGTGGCTCTGTCTCGCATAGGGTCGTAGCATTATGCTGAGCGATTGCTGTTTTGCGTGAATGTGACGCATATTTTCCCCCAACTCGTTCTTTTTTTTGTTTGTGTGTTTTTTCTTTGCGTCATGTTTACCGCAAATAAAAGTATTTTATTTATTTCTTTCTTCTTTAAAGAAATTACGAGATCATCTATACAATGTTTGTATGTGTATGTCATACAGTTTTCGAATCTATAGAACTACTATTGAGTCAATTAGACCAGCGCAGCGGGGTAATTGCGTAACACAGTAATAGTAGGAATAGCTTTCATTTTGACAGTTCAACAACATTCATTGCGTTATTACGTTGTTGAGCAGATTTTTTTTCGAACATTATGAAGCAATGGATTAGCAACAGGCTTCAAAATGATTCAGATTGTGATAGATAGTGTTACGCAATTAGGAAACAGGTACTCACCAATGACCCTGATGAAGCAGGCATCGGTTCTGTTGGCGACTGCCCTCGCGCACAAAGTCTTGCCGGTACCTGGGGGTCCGAACAGCAACACACCCTTGGGGGGCTCGATACCTAGTTTCACGAACTTCTCAGGCTGTAAGGAAACATGTAAATCGTAAGTACAGTCCATTCACAGATATACCTCTTTTTTACTATGATTTTACCTCTGTTTTTGTATTACTGTCAAAACCAAAGTGATCGTTAATCGTAAATATTCCATACAAAATTACATAGATTGCGTTTAGCCATTAAGTAAAAACATGGTATATTATAACTTAGTATTTAAATTGTAAAAAGTTTAAAAAAAAGACGAATGAAAACTACATTGTAGTAATATTTTAATTTACAACCACAGAAATAACTTTGTTTTTCTTTGTTTTTTCGATAAAATTATACTGTGCATGGGAAAATATAATTCATCCCGACTACGGAACTCTTCACTGCGTGGTCCGACACGCACTTGGCTGGTTTTTGTATCGGAAAGCTGTCAAATGTTCAAAATTAATTCGACGGTTAAACTTACTGGCGTTGTAAAAATCAGTTCTTATCAAAGTTCAACTCACATGTAAAAGGGGAGTCTCCACGACTTCCCTGAGCTTCTCTATCTGCTCCTTGCATCCTCCAACGTCAGAGTACGTTACGTCCGGTTTCTCTTCAACCTGCATCATGGTCACCGTGGGGTCGATCTTCGGAGGCAGGGGGATGTGGATCTGGTACTTGTTGCGGTCCACACTGGTGAAGTTTAGGCAGACTTGAGTTGATTGATGACAGAATATTACTGACTAGAACACTATTTTATTTTCTTCCGAAGTATTTTTATGAAGGTAAGTTTACTAAAGCGAAGGTCACATACGATCATATTTGTTGCAAATATGATTAAAGGGAATGCGCTAAAGTAGCCTGCGACATTGAAATTCTCCTAGGTTTTTTTGCAGTTTGCAGGCCAGTGTCATACAACCGTATGTTGATCAAAATAATATGATACGCGACCGTCACTAATATGTACGTACAGAATTATAATCATTAAAATCATCTGAACAACTCTCTTAGACTAAATTACCCTATTGTGTATCAATTTCATAAAATCATCGGTCGCATATCATATTTCGATGAACATACAACCTAATACTGTCCAGCAAATCGCAAAAATCTCAAGAAATTTTGAATTTCGCGGGCTACCCTGGCGCTTACGCCTTAAGCAATGGTCACATACAATCATATTTGTTGCAAATATGATAGGGTCAATCCACACATTTCGGGGTCTGACCCCGAAATGTCATAGGGCTCAGACAGGAGTTCCGGAGTCTGAAAGGCCCTGGGCTTTCAGACTCTGGACCGTTTGAGCCCTATGACCCCGCCATTCGGACTGAAGCATCTGCCAATAACAGTAAAAAGATTTACTTGCACATTATTATATTTTGTAAACACCACCACCGTTTGTCACAGACGGTCATTTTCGTCACAAAAATTATTGAGCAAAAGATTACTCAATTTTTTTTTTGTGGCGGATATGACTGTCTATGGCAAAAGCGACTTAAAACTTTTGTACAATCTAATAAGGGACCTAACTCATGTATAACTTAACAAAAACACCACAATAATTCTACCATTCCTTCTACTAGATCTACATTATAAGATAGTTGTAGCTCAAGGTAATAATCTGACATGAAGCTCCAACATATCAGACTTTTCCAATGAACCTGAATATGATCTCGGAGAGTGCTATGGAAGTTGCCAATGCTTATAACAACCACCTGATATATCTCCTTTATCAATTACTAGGACAGCTGAAATATCTGTGATCTTGTCTCCAAGACAAGGAGGATGTAAGGATCGTAGCAGGTGGCGTTCTTTAGTTTCTGCCTACCCCCATGGGAAGAAGGCAAGAGTTTCTACAATATCATGGACTAAGAACTATCAGGGCAAAATTATACCTTATTAAAAAAAATACTTTTACACCAATTTTTATTTGGGAAGGTATTTTCTGTAAATTAAATGATTATTACTATTTTTTGTTTAGTAACAATCGCTTTTATTTGAAGCTTCTTACAAGCAAATTTTTGAACAACTAATCCTCTAGTCCTAAGTTGTACTTTGTATCCTAGTGATAATCTCATATACTTATATTTTTCTAAAGATTATCTGCTAGTGCAGTCAGGGTAGTCACCGCACAAGAGAACTCTTTCACAGTTGCTTGTATCTTCTTGAAATTAGGAATACACGTTGAGATTGGATCGCTAAACGTGACGTTTTAATGATGATTTGCAAGATGACAAGTCCACAAATATTTTCGTCGCATCAATGCTTTTAAAACAACAAAAAGCTTTCTAGTTTTAATAATTATCTGCATAAAAGCATTGGCAGGTCTATTTAATAAGCATTAGCAACTCGAGACACAAAAAAGATCTCAAATAGTCATACAGATATAGAGCAAGCACTACCGCTATAAAAAAAAAAATGTATCTCAAAAGCGGCCAATCCGTCATAATTTCCATACAAACGCTCGTACGCGTTATGACAAATTTTCCTCCAAATATTTTGAACACATAGATATCTTGTGGTTTATATCTAGGTTTCTATTTAATTTTAAAAAAAAATTTGAGAAACAAATTCAGTAAACACGTCTGAAAATCAGCTTTTTTGCACAAATGTTATCTGAACTTTGGCCGTTCATAATGTACTCATACATTGAAAAAGTAAAGAAAATATCGGTATAAAAACCACGCACATTTAATGGAGATTCTAAATGACACACATTTTTTCCAAAAACTTGTAAGGTTTGTTACCCGACTGCAAGGAAAGGGTTATTCAACACGTGTTTCCTAGAACAAATTTTGTGAATCTGCGCGCCAATTTTCGTTCGATGCGTTCTCACTCTTGCTTCTTTTTCAAACATTGCGTTGGATGAAACAACAAGCTTTTCAATCATGCTCGCGTTGACGATAGACGGACCAGCATCCTAATTACATAACACACTTTCAATCACAATCTGAATAATTTTGAACGATATTGCTAATCCATTGCTTCATATATTCGTAAAATTTGTCTGCTCAACAACGTAAATTACGCAATGAATGTTGTTGAACTGTCAAAATGAAAGCCATTGCTACTGTTAGTGTGTTACGCAATTACCCCGCGGGGAGGACACTCTTTAGACTAAGGCCGGCTTGCACCGCAAACTTCACATAAAGTTTATTATCGTTTGCAATACATTTACTACTACGATTTAAAACTAAATGTATTTTTAAAATAAGAACAAAAAATAAAACATAATTTCTCAGCACTATGGTTGAAAAAATTATGTTGCAAAATAATTTTTGCGGCCGTTTTTGATGCGCTCATCGGAAATCTAGTACTACTGTTGATCTAAGACCGCAAATCACGAATAAAAAACAGTTATTTTTTGTCAACCGTTTGAAGATGACAGAGACAGAATGATTTTTTTAAATATTAGTGCTACGTATTTAGAAATTTATGGCGCAAGCGGGCCTAGGTACAATAAAAGCAAATATGTAGTTACTTAACATAATACCCTTTTCTCTGGCTTTGCTGTTTCATTATAAATTTATTATTACAACTAGCTTTTGCCCGCGGCTTCGCTCGCATTAATTTAGACTCTGACTATCAATTCGGGTTATAATTCAATCATGATCGGAAGACACGTGGCGCCATCTATTATCATAAGAACGTTATTGTTGTTTTCCTCGGGAACAGTACGTTTTTTCGGGATGAAAGGACCCTATGTCCGTTTCGGTACACCTGACAACGTATATGCAAAATTTCAGGATGATCGGCTCAGTGGTTTAGGCGTGAAAAGGTAACAAACAAACTTATTTTCGCATTTATAATATTACTAGCTGCGCCCCGCGGTTTCACCCACAGAAATCTCGATCCCGTGGGAATATCGGGATAAAAAGTATCCTATGTCCTAATCTAGGTCATAGTCTACCCATGCGCTAAATTTTATCCAAATCCGTTCAGCCGTTTTAGCGTGATTGAGTAACAAACATCCAAACATCCACACTTTCACATTTATAATATTAGTAGGATTAGTAGGATAGTTAGGAAGTTAGGGTAGTTAGGATTACGTACTAATTGGTTACCTAACACAAAACAGAAATGGCAGTATCGTGTACATTACAATTACCGTAGCCGGAAATGTTTAGTTAAGCATCAATCATTTATATCTCCTGACAAGTTAACGTGGGAGTAAATTATCTCATATTACGTTCAATAGTATATCGTGTATGGATACATGACGGATATAACTACATCTAATATACATATAAAATTCTCGTGTCACAGTTTTCGTTGCCATACTCCTCCGAAACGGCTTAACCGATTTTGATGAAATTTTTTGTGCTTATCCGGTATCTATGAGAATCGGCCAACATCAATTTTTTTTTTTTTTTTTTGGTAGGTAGGGTAGGTAGGGTAGGTAGGTAGGTAGGTAGCGTACGCCGTAGATAAGTACCGCAACCCGTGCGAAGCCGGGGCGGGTCGCTAGTATTTTATAACTAAACTAGCTTCTGCCCGCGGCTTCACCCGCGTGGATGTCGGAAATTATCCCACGGGAACGTGCTACCGGGATAAATTATCCCACGAGAACGTGCTACCGGGATAAATTATCCCACGAGAACGTGCTACCGGGATAAATTATCCCACGGGAACGTGCTACCGGGATAAATTCTCCCACGGGAACGTGCTACCGGGATAAATTCTCCCACGGGAACGTGCTACCGGGATAAATTATCCCACGGGAACGTGCTACCGGGATAAATTATTCCACGGGAACGTGCTACCGGGATAAATTATCCCACGGGAACGTGCTACCGGGATAAATTATCCCACGGGAACGTGCTACCGGGATAAATTATCCCACGGGAACGTGCTACCGGGATAAATTGTCCCACGGGAACGTGCTACCGTGATAAATTATCCCACGGGAACGTGCTACCGGGATAAATTATCCCACGGGAACGTGCTACCGGGATAAATTGTCCCACGGGAACGTGCTACCGGGATAAATTGTCCCACGGGAACGTGCTACCGGGATAAATTGTCCCACGGGAACGTGCTACCGGGATAAATTATCCCACAGGAACGTGCTACCGGGATAAATTATCCCACGGGAACGTGCTACCGGGATAAATTGTCCCACGGGAACGTGCTACCGGGATAAATTATCCCACGGGAACGTGCTACCGGGATAAATTATCCCACGGGAACGTGCTACCGGGATAAATTATCCCACGGGAACGTGCTACCGATCCTATTATCCAATTCCATTCAGCCGTTAAAGCGTGAATAGGTAAAGCACAGAGAAACAGGACACAGGAAACAGAAACAGGTAACGACAGACGGACAGATAATAAATGCATATATAAAATCTTTTTTATTTTTATTGAACACGTTTTTTTTATTCTAAATGTCTAACTTTATAAGTAACTAGCTTCTGCCCGCGACTTCGCGTGGAATAGTGGGCTAACGCTAACTTTAACCCGCGACTTCGTTTACGTAGAGGGTGGAAATATTTTAAAATAATACGTACGTTAAGGAGCTGTTTTAGGTACCTACATCACGCTTTTACACGGAGAAATAATTTCTTAAAATATTTCTGGGGAGTTTATGAATTTTTACTGGGGCTCTGCAGTAACGCGGGACCATAATATGTGCAAATCCAAGAAAATTTACCGGGTTACCACAAACAAATTAATCAATTACAAATTCTAGAACAATTCTTTTTTAAGGTTTTAGAAATTTTACTGGGTTACCGATTCAATTTTTACTGGGGTACTGAACGTCATTTTTGATATCTCGCAGAGGTAACTGGGGCCACCGCCCTTCCCCGTCATGACCACCCGCCGCCGGCCTTGCACCATTATTTTGCTGCGATGTTATTTTAATACTGCGATATCTCCTAAGATATTCATTGAAATCAAATGATGTAAAGGGCAATTTTGTTTTAATTTAAATACTTGTGATGAATAACGTATTTATTTGGATAAGGATTAATATCATGTTTATAAAAACACCTTCGCAAATAATGCATTATTTTAGAACAAATTTGGTTAGAATAAAAAAGTTCATAGTGAGCCAACCTTAAAAGATAGACATAAGCTGTCGCAGACTTTTTTTTAGGACTTTTAAAGGGGAACAATTCTGTAATACATGATTTTTGTGAAACTTTAACCGTTTACGCAGCGCACGCAGCGGAAGCTCTCAAAAGGAAAAAAATAACCTACGATTTTGAAACATTGCTCATTGATGCTCCGTCCCTATTGGTCATAGCGTGATGATATATAACCTATAGCCTTCCTCGATAAATGAGCTATCTAACACTGAAAGAATTTTTCAAATCGGACCAGCAGTTCCTGAGATTAGCGCGTTCAAGCAAACAAACAAACAAACAAACTCTTCAGCCTTATTATTAGTATAGATAACAAAAACCTTGCTAACTGACCTTTAGAAGAAGATAGTATGTCCTTTATAATAGGGAATATAATTGCATAGGTGACGTACTGACGAACGAAACTTGTCCCGATCGCACACCCCACTCCATATAGGTACTGCAATGTTCTGCCGCCAGGTGCAGCACTAGCACAAACCGTAAACAGTTTTTAAAAATCCGTGAGATACCATAATATCACAGTACAGATTTTTTAATACATGAATAATAATAAAACTATTATAATTTAACACGTTTTCACTAATTATTTGTTACTAACAAATATGACATGATGCATCATGGCGGTTTGTTTACGGTTCGTGATAGTGTCGCCCCCTACGCAGAGCTTTACGTAATGTTCCCTATTAATGAAACCCCACTTGTTGAAGTGACAAAGGAACATCAGTCTCTTCCTCTTATCCCAGTTCATTTAGGGTCAGTGCAGCATGAATTAATCTTCAATACTTCTTTAATAGTCATCAGCTCAGTAGTCACCCCTTTCCTTCCCATACCATCTTTCACACAGTCCATCCATAACCAGAAATATATAATTAGAAGTAAACTATTTAAAACAATATATATAAAAATTTACTTACCCAACCCTCATGCCTTCTTCAATGTCAGTAGGAGCAACTGAGTCAGCGAGGTCCACCACAAACTTGGCAAACTGCTTCACGTTGATGATGTACTTCGGGTCGTTTGAGTCCGCATTGATGATCTTTGTGCATCTCGCTACCTGTCACAAACATTGTGATGAACAGATGATTCTATACTCTATTAACAACGAACTAAAGTGTATTTCACTTTACTTGCCCTAAGGTATGGCCAAACTGTGGAAACTCGCGCGCGGTATTCGGGACTGCATTCGGTCGCGCGAATTATGTCAACTTATAACTTGTATGAAAGTGATTTCTTAATCATTAAAACAATCGACGCGCGCAGTCGTATCCCGCATCCCGCGCGGGATTCGCCTCAGTGTGGCCAGAACTTTAGTAAACACATATGGACAAGAATTTTGTACCATATTTGATTACCAAATAAGTGCCAAATTTCACCAATGAAACGTAACCCGATTAGCACTAGAATAGAATAGAATACTCTTTATTATGTACACCATAAAAATTACAGATATAAATGTAGATATTTTACACAGGGTGACACAATGGGCGGTCTTATCGCTAAAAGCGATCTTTTACAGACAACATTTGGATGGATTCAAGGGAGAAGGAGAGACAATAATGCAGGTAGTCAGTGGTGTACCATTTACATATACAACAAATACATACATACATAAAACATATACTACACACACTACACTAATAAACTGCGTTCAAAAGCTGTCAGTGTCAATATTCCACAGCAGCGTTTCCCAAACTATGGGTCGCGACCCACCAGGTTGCGCCTTGAAAAATAGGACGATATCAAGAGAAGAACTCATTGTTTTATCAGAAGATACGTCACTGAAAAATAGTTTCGTTAACGAAATCTTGGCTCTCAGTTGCTGACAACTATTCTTGCTTGTGATGAAGCTATGAAAGTCCTCCTCCCCTTCAGTACCTCACCTAGGCGGGGATTTTCAGCTACGATTAATATTCAAACTAAATACCGAATTAAATTGGATATTATGAAACTCATTCCAATTAAAAGTAACTAAAATTGAAGTTGATTCTAAAGCTATTATGATAAAAAATAGGAAACAAATACATCCGTCTCATTGAAATAGCAATCCTTGTATTTAATTAAGTACTACCATTTTCGATTGTAACTGATTTTTTATTTGAACAGTCCTTCATTCATATAGTTATGCCCCTTTTTTTCTCCATGATAGCCAAAAGGTTAATCCGGAATTTGGAAATTTTTGTTAGGAGGGTCGCGGTCCTGTCAACTTTCGGAACCACTGTTCCATACTAATGACGTTCAAGAACTGTCAGTGTGAACTGACAGTTCTTGAACGTGATTGAGTTGTACTGATTTCATTCAGTTTCATGGGTGACATCCGCCTTAAGACATGAAGGAAAAATGCCTAATTCTAATCTAAAAAAAAAATGTGGTTCAAGGTAATTAACTAACACTAAGCTTTAATAAGTTAGTTTAAATATCCTTGAACCTTTGTGACTGTAATCTAGGAGAGTTAAAAAGAGATTGCAAGGTTTATAGCAACCACCCCGTAAAAGTCTCCATTGGATTAATCAAAGTATAAGGAAAATATCTGTGGACCTCTTAATAATTATAATCCTACTAGTTGTATGTTTGTATCCTATTTATATAGTCATACAGAAAAGATTTGACTTTTTGCATGTTTCTTTGTTACACTTTCAAGAATCACGCTAAAACGGCTGAACGGATTTGGATGAAATTTGGCACATGCGTAGACCATGACCTGGATTACGACATAGGATACTTTTAATCCCGATATTCCCACGGGATCAAGACTTGTGCGGGTAAAACCGCGGAGCGCAGCAAGTAACCCTAATTCCTACTAATATTATAAATGTGAAAGTGTGGATGTTTGGATGTTTGTTACTCAAGCGCGCTAAAACGGCTGAACGGATTTGGATAAAATTTGGCACATGGGTAGACCATGATCGGGGTTAGGACATAGGATACTTTTAATCCCGGTAGTACGTTCCCGTGGAGCAATTTCCAACCTCCACGCGGGCAAAGCCGCGGCGATAAGCTAGTTTATAACGGTTAGTCCCCCTAGTCTCTAGTCCCGCTATGCTCGACTCGTAAAATACCTACTAAAAAGTTTTTACTGTTTGTGACTTGAACTGAAAATAAAGACCCACAGATATTTCCATTATGCTAGCAAAACTAACAAGAGCATTCTAAAAGCCTCATCAAGCCTCATGTCCATATATTATGTAATTTGTGTATATTTTTTTGATTTTCTCTCTACTTGCTTTTTTTACTTGATTTTGTTTTATCTTCTCTCTATATATGTACTTTGATTTTCTCTCTACTTGCCTTTGACACGTCAGATTACTTGTAAAGCACAATGCTTAGTTTGTAAACGAACATAAACTAACACTAAGTAAACTGTGCAAAATAATCAACTTTTTTTTTAACTCTGCAGTCAGTGCATCTTGTCTCATTTTTAAGTACCCAGTTGACGTTATGAGTAGTTGAAAAAAAATCAAACAAATATTTTACGCAAAAGATTGTAGCCTTTTTGAGCATGCTGTCAATATAAAGCAGCACCCATTCTATTGCTATCATAGAGTAATAGTACTTTTTTAATAAATTGTTGTATAGGCATGCACTACACTCAATAGGCATGCACTACACTCAATAGCCAGTAGCAGTAACAACAAGATATATTAGGCATGCTACAGACTTGTTTGGATTGGTACTGATTGGAAATATTGAATATAATGTAGTAATTACTTTGGGTCAGCTTTGTTTTCCAAAAAATACTGCTGAAACAAGTGTGTAGCACACTTTAGAACAATATGGGCTGGTCCCATTCATTGTATGGTCTGTTCCAAACGTATGTAATGAAAGTGTAAACAAACCCAGTCAAGGATTAATTCTTACGTAATCAGGTAATCACTCACTCAAGGGAATTAGTAACAGATTCATCTGTATTTATAAGGTTTCAGCTTTATATCTCACTACTTTTTGCAACAATTTTGGTTTGAATAATAATATTAAATTGTAATTGAACATTCAGCAACGAAAATTGAGATATCATATACATTGTGGACAGTCACAATCAGGACATCTATTCACTCTTTAGATCATTTTTTCGGAACAAAGTTCCTTATCGCATGTTATACAAAAACAAAATAACCAAGTATGTAACTACGTTACCTGTCTCCAATAATCAGCAAAGGTGAAATAATTATAATTATTATTTTACTAAACAATTCTAATATGAATGCTCAATCCTTACATGTAATTTTATTTTTCCCCTCAAATTCAATAATTTGTTTTCTCTATTTTATTTTTATCCTGTTTACACCATTGTGATATGAATGCTCACTCTTGACATGTTATTTTTTTTTTCATCTATCATCATTTATATTCTCAATTTTTATTTTTATTTTCATTGTGTTTACACCTAGTTTTACTATGTGCATGCTGTGGTCTCCTGTAATTGAAGGAGCACATGTAAAAGAACCAATTTTATTATTGTAATTTATATTGTATATGTGTATCCTTTGTTGGTGATCCCAAATAACTAAATAAATACTCAGTCACTTGGCGAATGAGACCTAGACCACAAAAGGTGTAACATTTTGACCGTTAAAAAGCTTTTGATACATAATACGTCAACATCTAGCTCTCATTCGCCAATTTCATGTACTGCAGGGTTATTAGGGTGACATGGTCATACTGATCAAACCCTCTACAAAGTAACCAAGATTTTTTTAAAAATGTACTGCGTGGTTTTGGCCCGTCAATTGGTTTAATTTGACAGATGTGTACAAAATTGCCACAATTTGCTGTTGGGAAGGTTTATAGAATTCTGTTCAATCTACATGTCAGAATACTTTGTATACTCCCCTATTACAGTATTTACTATGGATATAAACCATGTCCAGAGTTAGTTTGAAATCATATATAAAATGCCAAGAAATAGGAAAATGGTGGATAAAGACGCAGTAACTAAAAATTAGTTTACTTTGATATGCATAAAACATTGGTTGAACAAGAGCTGAAAAGAAAATAGATTTTCGAATCCCAGCTTAATTCTTTAAACTTTTAATAAGAAGAATCACAAACAAACATAAAGTTTATATATTGTTGTTATTAGTAGGCATGTTAATGTTTGAATACATTGTATAATTGTTTTGTAAACTAAAATAAAGAAAATACCTGCAATGGCTGCTCATTTTGAAGGGTCTGTTTGTCTGCTGCAAGATCCCATAAGGCAGGAGGGGCCAGCCCAGTATCTGACTCCTTGATCCCAGTTAGCTCATTAACTCTCTTCATCACAGTCTGTATACCATCTTCGACCTCTTTGATGATCTTCGTGTATTGTCCTTGGCCCTTCAATTCAAATGAAGACGATGTAATAAAGTGAAAAATTGAAAAAATGCCAGTCATCAACATCCTTTCTCCACTTGTAAAATACTTGTTATTTTACTTACGTATGATTTTAGTAGTGCTATATCACCTTCATCGAGAGCTGAAATACATAATGCATGATTATTTCTTCTGAAAATACAGCGGTACCTCAGTCATGGGTTATGGAGTAGGCAAGTGGGTGATGCAGCTATTAATACTTACATTTAATTTCTTTTTCCGGCTCCTCTTTATCATCCTTGAGTTTACGCATATCATCTCCTAAATGGTCAGGCATTTTCGAGTGTTTGTGATAAATAAACTATTATTTTGTAAAAATCAGCACAAAGACGAACGCTTGTCCGTCATCAAATCAATAATTTTAATATGACACAGGTGACACTCCTGTTTACGCGTTCACCTTAGCTTTAGCAAGCAGGAAATTATTTTATCAACATATGTCTAACATACTTTTGGTGTCGGCAAAACATAGCCTATAGTGAAACGTGAGACTATAATTTTCCGATTCATGTAGTTTGTCAAAGCTTTATTCATGTAGAATATTGTTGATATTACCTTAAAAACCGACAAGTACAGGCCAGCCAAAATATAATTTGGCTTTTTTTCGCACTGACTGAAAGAGAAAGCTTCAATATCCTTTCTTGTCTGTGTTTAAAATTGTTCTCATTGAAATAACAAATTTACGTGAAAAGAACCGCATTTAGCAATGACAAGCAAAATTAATAATGCGTTCAAATTATGAAAATATTTCGCCATTTACTTCTTATTTACTTTATTTCTCTCTACTGATAAATTAAATTATCTAATGAAATCTCTTTTTTACTCATAAATCTACTTTACAAATGTGCTGCATGACTAAACAAAATTATCTTGAAATTCTAGTAAAATCAAACGCATGAATGCATTGACAATGTTATGTACCGTGCGCCACCTGACAGCTAATTCCAGTACTAAAATTTTGTATTCGTAGTGCTGAATGGAGAATCACATTTTTTCGTGTTTTTCATGAACATATTCTTCTGAATTAGCGAATATTTTCTTTTAGGTAAGTGTGAAAAACTATGAAACAGAACTTTGTTTGATTTGACTGTAATTTACATGAAAAGAAATGGCTGCTTCATTCTGTCCCTCCGGTTATGACCCACAACCTAATGTCAAAGCCCGGTTTCATTGAACATTTTCATTGTATTACGCACCGTTTTACATTTAATCGGTTGCGGTTATTGTGTATTGGATAATTGCTGAACTAATTTGATCGAGCGTTTGAAATATAGGCGGTAAGTAAGTATATGACTGAATGCGTGATGACCCCGGTATGCGATTGGTGCCCTATTCTAGTTTTTCAACACAAAAATCTTGGTTTTTATCTTAACCTTATCTTTTATGTTATCAATCAATTGTGGATCATCTTCTTTCAAAAATTATGTGTGAGTTCAATACCACACTATTGCCATGTTTTGCATTCTTAGAAAAGTGAGTATTGTAATGTTCTTTGTTTAAAACTATTTATTAATTTGCGCAACATGCCTTTGTGTTCTTGCTCTGCTTTTTAAATAACAATACTCATTGTTTATTACATCAGTTTTGGTTAAATTTTTTATGGTCAATTCTTATCTGAAATGTGTATTGATAACCTTATTTTTGTAACCTTACATTAAAAATATTTATTAGTTTCATTGTGGCTTCTGGTCCATACACCTCTAATTCTCTGGTATGTATTTTTTCAATTGTTTCCATGAACATTTTTCAGTACCAAAAGTACTAATCATGCTGTATGTTTATAGTGCTTATCATTTTCCAAAAAGGTATAAAAACACTGATTGTTTGATTGATCTTTATTTTATTTACAATCCAACTTATTTTGGAATATCAACGATCTGTAACTGTTATCATTCCATTCTGTCTGCAGTACAAATCCTTATTATGTATTTAAGAATCATTTTCTGTTTTTATCTACTGATTTTTTAAATCAAATCAAGTCATGTTGATTCAAATATTACTATTTATTCATGTCTGAAGTGCATAAAAATAGGCCAAGATATAAACCACAACCAACCAATACCTAAACACTTGTTCATAGATATATTTATGTACAAAACTATACATATATTTATGTAATAATGTTGTTGCTCAAAATTTACTACAGCTGAAAACGTCACAAATGTTTGTATGTATAATTACACTTCACGTGGGATGCGTTATATAAATAACCATTGACAACATAGACTCATGAAAGCACAACACAGTTTCTGTGCAAAGAGGTTTTATATGTAATTAAATGCACTCTATTTAATTATTATTGTTGTGTTAAAAAGACATGCATTTGGTGATAGTTTAATTTTATTTTTATAATCTATAGTGTAGTGACAATGATGTTTATAAATATTTTTGGATGTACTGTGGACTTGTGTTTTTTGCACTGTAATGTTTGGTTTTTGGAACATTTTCTTCAAGGTAACTAGGTAACAATGGTGTGCATTTAAAAAATATAAGTATACAAATAAAATCTCAGTCTAAAGAGTTTAATCTATGCTTTTTGTTATTGTTATAAGAAAGTCATTGATGAAGATCAAAATAATCAATCAAAAGGAATAAAGAATATACTCCTTTTCTTATGATGAACAAAACAAAACTAAAAATAAATTATATCAAACTGGCAATTTGTCACAATACTTATACACTATTGGCTACGGGTAATTGAGTAAATAATTTTATCAACTAAGTGCAGCAATCAGTAATAACTCACTGGTATGGAATTCTACTTTCGTTTTCTAGTAATTAGCATTTGGCAGACTATTAGTACAGTTACTGTAAGGTTTAGTTGGTAACTCAATTTAGATAGCTTAAAATTTGCTAAAGAAATAAGGTTAATAAAAATAGAGAAAAAGAGCAGTGTTTACTTTTCTGTGGTGTGTTTTATGGGTCACTTTCCTTGACAAACACGCAAAGCCTCTGCTATCAAGTCCTTCATGAGTTACAAATGTTGTTTCTATTCACGTAACTTGGCCAGAGTCGTTAGACGCATTTTTCCTTTCTTTAACTTTCTTCTAAACAGACATGTTTAAAAATAAATTATGGATAAATAACCATAGAATAATGACAACAAAAAAGTGACAAAAAAAATGTTGCACTAAGTGTACATGCGCGAACTTACTCCCACTACGCCAAAACCTTGCCAAGTTACGTATCGGCGACTGTAGTAGGCATAGGTGAATGCTAATAGACACACTAGAGTTAAAATGACGTGCGTGTACAACACGAGTTTAATTTTGGCGGGAATTTTACGACTGATTCGCGCAATTGTCAATGTTTACGCGCCCTTGGATATTTAAGGACGGCCAACCTTAATTCAATTCCTCCAGTAATAATTTATTCATTTGGAGCTATGCCATAATGGCGATATTTAGTGGCTGGGGAAGACTATGTCCAGCACTCCTGCAGTTAACGTGTTTTGTCTGAATTTATCATCTTCGTGATATTCAAGAATCATCGTCATCTCCCTATACTTATCGCAATTTATTTGGGGTAGGCGCAGCACGTCTTTTTACCCGACTACGGCAGATATGAATGGTTATGAATGTTACTGATTCTACCAAACAACAGCCATCATCACCTAATATTCCAACCATAGAAGAAGTTACTAAAGAAAAAGAAAGAAAGAAACGTGCATACAAAAACATAAGTCAATAATAAAAATAAAATAGATCTACAATCACAGAACAGTCGGCAGCTGCACATCGTGACTGTGACAAGAAGTCTTCCACTCAGCATGATGCTGTACTATGGAGGACCCACAGCACAGCTCTGATTTTCAGTAGTCACCCAAAAACAAACTTTTTTTTTGTCTAGTGCTGCTGGCGAGTTGGCGAGATGCACACAGCCACTGCAGATGGGCAGTTCCGGAGTACCAACGGCGCCACAAACGGACGTGACAAGGTCGCAATACTGGATGCTGGATCTCAATATGGGAAGGTAATTAATGATGAGTTACACTTGGTGATGGAGGACTTGATGTTCGACATTACAAAAGGTACTTGTACACAGTCGAAGTAACTTGAGCAGTATAAAGCAGCAGGCTACTATCCTGGCACAAATTCGGTAGTTTACACGATACAGAGATGGATTAGAACTTGAGCCGGTGCCTTTAACTTGAGCATGTTAAATGCAAAAGGTATTACACAAAGTATACATTTGTTTGTTTTTGCATTAATTTCTGGTTTGGACTTCCTTATTGATGAAGTAGACAAGCCACAACTTTGGCCAGCTCAATGTTGAAGACTGGCTTGTTGTTTAAAAGTTTTATTTAACGATCACGCTACTCTTAACAGTCGCGCGTGGTAAGACCTCAAAAAAGACTACGAATAGATCACTCTTCAAGCACTGCAAAACTGAAAACTCATGAAAATGCGGCGAGCGTAACTTTCAAAGCGCCACGCGGTCTGCCACGTACGCGAATTATTTCCGCACACGTTGTTAACATCCTGCCTGATCCATAAGCCCAGATAGCAAGGGCGATTTTTTATCGTGCTGGATTTTCAACTCTCGGGTTTAGCCGACCATTGAGAAGCCAACAAAGTGCATCCCAGCTCCTTAAAAAAATACACTGTTGGATTTTCAACTATCGGCGCTAAACAGTGCGTTGAAAATCGAGTGCACAATAAAAATCCGCAGCGTTAAAAAATCATTCGTGGGTACGAGGGTTATTTTTTTAACATCAGAAAATGAAATTAATAAACTTTTTCACCGCCACGGACTTCAATAGAAGTTCAGCTGCCTTGAAATTTTAGTTAGATTTACATGTTTTAATGGCAGGTACGCCTTTAAAACGAAATCAATTTCTAAAGGACACACTCTTATTTTGTTTTAAAGGCGTACGTGCTATTAAAACATGTAAATCTAACTAAAATTTCAAAGCAGCTGAACTTCTATTGAAGTCCGTGACGGTGTAAAGGTTAATATTACACCCAGAACATTGCTATCTTATTTTATAAGGTCAATGTTAGCGAATCAATTATCTACTAAATTCATATTTCATAACTTTACCGCCTAAGCGATAAGGGAGTTTATTTATAAACGATAATTAAAGTTAAGAGGACGCACACCGGTCCACTAGCGCCACTCCTTTAAAAAAATATTATCTCGTGACTGAGAAGGAATTTTGAATAACGGCTCAATAAGCACCCTCGGTAAGTGTGTCTAGAATTTTCTAATACATTTTATAAACTTTCGTACACGAAGCAACAAAATATGATCTAGAGGAATATGGCCGCTTTTCTTTAGATCGAATTTTGTTGCTTCGTGTCTGAATATGAAAGTTTATAAACGGTATTAGAAAATTCTAGACACACTTACCGAGGGTTCCTATTGAGCCGTTATTCAAAATTCATTCTCAGTCACGAGATAATATTATTTTAAAGGAGTGGCGCTAGTGGACCGGTGTGCGCCCTCTTAAGAGACGCGTAAAAGTCAAAAATTTACAATTAAACAGTCGCTAATCATTACTTATCTTTAGGCAGCGTTTATAAATAAAGGGGTATTATGTCCCAAAATAAACTATACTGTTTGTATAATTATTTAAACTAATTTGATAATGATTAGTGGTAGTTTCACCTAGAAATAGAATAAGTAAAATAAGCCCATATTATTTTTTTCTAAATTAAGTTAACCTAATCAGAAGTAAGTGTAACAATTTTCGTAACATTGCGATTCAAAAATAAGGAAAGAAAATAGAAACCATTTGAAGTTTGAGTAAACTCAAACTCATGCCGTAATCGCGGTAATCTTAAGATATTACGTTGGCACTTCAGCGGGTTCTCATTATTAAGTTTCGTTCATGAAATATACCAAGTCAAAGTAAATTAAATTAATAGGAAATACTGCGTCGGAGTCGTATGTATGTCACCGTATAATTATGAACATCGTTAGTTTATAATCTATCTCGCGAGATTATAAACTATCGAAAAATTGTGAACTGCAACAAACCATTTAGGTACAATTTATCGCATTATTTTTCAATAGTTTTATAATCTGTCCATGGCAAAACGACAAATTGTGAACTGGTATCAAACTTGCATGTGACGGATCGCACCTTGTGTTAATACTAAATAGCCAAGTAACTGCGACCAACTTGGAAGTGGCGCTCGCCGGCCGCTCCCAGAGCTCCACTCGCTTCGCTCGCTCGGCTCGCTCGGCTCGTGCGCTGATGGTCACAGTTCTAAACTAACCTAACCCATTTGGTCGGGGTGCCCTGGCTTAGTTACTGCGACCAATTCGGCTACCGCCAAGAGGGACAAATCAGGGACCGTTCACAATTTACGGGTGATAAAATCGGACAGATTGTGAACCCTGTCGGTAAGTGCAGGTTCGCTCACAATTTGACGGTATGACATGAATAGATTATAAACTATCGAAAATTAATACGTTATATTATAATCAGTAGGTATGGTACAATTTACAATTTATCGACCATTTACAATCTCGCGAGATAGATTGTAAACTAATGGTGTTCAAAATCATACGGTCACCGTATGATTGTGAACACCATATACATAAAAGGAAAAAAACGGGTTGTCTTTTTTCGTGAGGTTCCGCATAACCATCCTTTTTGATTTTGAAAACAAAATCGCCACCAAACTGTATTACAACAGTGGACAATATTGTAATTATTCATCACGATCTATTTGCCTCTCCATCAAACAAACTACAGAATATGCTCCATAGTTCCATGTTTAAAAATCTCAACCACAAAAAAAATCCACAGGTAATAGACCGTCGCATCCGTGAGCTATGCGTGGAGTCGGATATCCTGCCGCTGGATACGCCAGCATACCATCTGAAGGAGGCTGGGTACCGCGCCATCGTCATATCGGGTGGACCTAACTCCGTGTACGCTGAGGATGCTCCGAGATACGACTCCGATATATTCAAGATTGGCCTGCCTGTGTTAGGTCAGTAGGTTTTTTTATACTCTAGCTAGTAATAAGAATTGTTCAAGAGAGCATTACAAATAGCGGTAGCCTCCACTCCAGGATTCTGTGTTGGAGACTAGTCTAATTTTTCTTATAAGATTATTAGATAGTAGTACGGTCAATGCTCTGCATTACCTTACCTTTCTTACAAAGAAGAAGAAGGGAAGAGGGGTCGGGTTTTGCAGGTCACTGACTGTACTACTCCAGCTCTCTTTTACCCAACTGCGGCATAGCCCAAAGGGAGGATAATGTTTTTCCAGCAGAAACTACAGAAAGCCACGTCCTTTCACACAGTCTTCTGGATTTGTCCACGTTCATACATCCGTACGTGTATGTACTTCATTTTACGAGCCAATCCTACTAATATTATAAATGGGAAAGTTTGTGAGGATGGATATTTGTTACTCTTTCACGCAAAACTTACTGAACGGATTTGGATGGAATTTGGAACACAGGTAGTTTGTGACCTGGATTAACACGTAGGATACTGTTTATCCTGGTAGTACGTTTCCGTGGGATCCGACATCCACGCGGGCGAAGCCGCGGACAAAAGCTGGTATTATCATAACTGAAAGTAATAAAAGATATCATGAAAATTAATAAAAAAGTTAAACACAATACTTAAAATGAAGAAGATTTAATGTTTCGCCTATTCAAGGGAATCAACAAAATCCGCAAAAAAGAATTAGCTAACTATATAAATATTATAAACTAATTAGGGGCATAAAAATGATTAGCTATTCTAATCGTTATTATGTCCCCTACATAAATTGCTTTATCTTATAGCTCAACAAAATAAGTAGCGTGAATGATCAGTAATAAAATAATTGTCAGCAAAAAGTTGACATAAGTTTAGTTTTTCTGTTCTAATAATTTCTCGGACAATTTTGTCGTAATTACAGCAACAATTTGCATGTTCGTGTTGACATGAATCCGGTTCCAATTAAATATTAGTCGCTTTGTGTGACCACGGTCGCATGTTTTAATGAGTCTCGTTATTTTATTTATTGTATTTTATTTCATGCAGTTATACATACATACTTAAACTCACGGCTTCTTCCCATAGGGGTAGAATTATATTATTGATTTTCATGCAATGAGGGCTATCGCGCTTGAGTTCGCCGCTAGAGGCGCTAGTGTAGAGTGAGGTCTCTAGATGTCAGAATATGTACTGAACGTTCACTGTTTGCGGGATTTTTTATCACGGATTTTATCGAATGGTTCATAATAGCTGTAATGGTTGTGCCATTCTTGATTAATTATGGCTTAAGATTTTAAGTAAAATGTTAGAATTTAATTTGGTAGCACTTGAAGGAAGAATAAGATTTATTTGCTTCATGCTTGCCAATTTTAGGAACATTATAATCTAAATATTCATTTGTAGTTTTAAAATGTAATAAAATAAACATAATAATTATGAATATAAGGGTACTTAAACATACCCAAAACATCAAATAAAAGTACTGCAACAGGACCTTACTCGACAGTGGCGCCAACTGGTGAGCACAAAAACTATAGCCCCCATTATATCGCCTTGCATCTTTTGAAGTCGTGGTTGATTAACGTAACAATGCAAACATGAAGTCAGTATCTCTGTAACTACTCTAAGAGAATAGCAAGTGAACTAATAATTGTATCTCCCTTGACACTTTTCTGAGAGTCAAGTCAGTTAAGTCAAGTTATCTTTATTCAAAACTCCCGTACGTAATAATAATAACGTATTACAAGTACTCGGGCGTAAATATGGCACCACGGCTGTATTCCCCGATGGGCTAAGCAATGGTGTACTTATAGTACACACACGGGACGAGCCTGTTGCCATCAACCAGACACAAATCCAGACTCCGGGCTGCTACTGAGAAATTCCAAATGGAAACGGTGGAAAAATATGAAATAAAGCTCAAATTCAATAATATATTTATTACATTCCACAACATTAACAAAGGTGGTAGTGGTGAGACCTTCTAAAACTGACATTATGTGTGAATTCTGACAGTCAACGCTCTACAAAACCGTTTTTCCAAAACTTGACGTACAACTTTTACGGCCGCATACTATACATAACCACCTCCTACTTCTACTTTACACGGAGACGTCTTTTTCTTTGGAAAAGTTCTATCGCCCGAAAAGTTACAGCCTAACAAAAGAAAAATAACAAAGAAAATACGTTTATTTGCGGTAAGACATGACGCAAAGAAAAAAAAACAAACACAAAAGTTTATTTCGGAACAATAACACAAGAAAGTACAAGTAAAACGATGATAGCTGCAAAAGTATAAACTGTAGCGTAAAAAAAAACAAACAGTACAGGACATATGAATTGGGATGTACGAGGGTCATTCAACAAATACTTAGCCTACAAAAAGTAAACGAAAATTTTGGAAAAGTGGCAATTTATTTTTCAACATAGTCTCCTTTTAGTTCGATACACTTAGCCCAGCGATGCTCCAACTTTTTTAACCCGTCCGAAAAATAGTTTTTGTCAAACTCTGCAAAATAGGCCTCCGTGGCGGCGATGACCTCCTCATTCGATCCATATCTATTCCCGGCGAGTGATTTTTTCAGATTAGGAAACAGAAAGAAGTCACAAGGGGCCAAATCTGGAGAATACGGTGGATGGGGCAGCAATTCGTAGCGTAATTCGACCAATTTGGCCATGGCAACGGCAGACGTGTGAACCGGTGCGTTGTCGTGGTGAAACAGCACTTTTTTCTTCGCCAGATGGGGTCGTTTTTTCTTTAATTCGGCGTCGAATCGGCCTAATAAATCGGCATAGTAAAGCCCTGTAATTGTTTTACCCTTCTCGAGGTAATCGATGTAGATCACACCTTGTGAATCCCAGAAAACGGTGGCCATAACTTTTCCGGCCGATTTTACAGTTTTCGCCTTCTTTGGAGCACGTTCCCCGGTCTGGATCCATTGTTTTGATTGCTCCTTGGTCTCTGGTGTGTACCAGTGGATCCAGGTTTCATCGACGGTCACAAAACGACGCAAAAACTCCGCTGGATTCATCTTAAACAGCGCCAAACACGTCTCCGATGTGGTCTCACGGTTGCGCTTGTTTTCTGGTGTGAGTAAACGCGGCACCCATCGCGCCGACAGCTTTCTCATGCCGAGTTCCTCGTGAAGAATATGATGCACTGTTCCTTCTGAAATGCCTACAGTCTCAGCTAGCTCCCGAACCTTCAATCGGCGATCTGCCAATACGAGATCATGGATTTTTTTAATGTTTTCCTCCGTAGCAGCTGTTTTCGGTGCACCTGGACGTGGTTCATCAAAAACCGACGTACGGCCACGTGCAAACTCGTTGAACCAATTCTTGACGGTGGCCATCGATGGAGAAGAGTCACCGTACACAGCATCCAAGCGCTCTTTGATTTCGATGCGCGTTTTCCCTTCCAAAAATAGGAATCGAATCACCGAACGATATTGCTCTTTTTCCATTTTTGTAAAACCGATCGACACGTTCGCTTCCATAAGTTGTCAAATTAAAACAAATGAAGGGATTGGAATGAAAATTTGAAAAAAGAATTAAAAAAGAATGTGCTACACTGTGGTAAAACTCTTTTGAAACTACAGCGCCCTCTGGCGATGAGGCTAGGTACTTATTGAATGCACCTCGTATTTTGACGTTGAGTTAATGTGGTGAGTGCAGGGTGAATGGGTGTGTGGTGTGGTGGTGAAGGAAAATTTGCGTCACATTCACGCAAAACGACCATCACTCAGCTTAAGGCAACTAAGGTTTTTTCCTTGGAAGTATTTTTGTGCAAAATTATCTAAGGCTACTTATTTTTGTGCAGGAATATGCTACGGAATGCAGATGCTGAACAAGGAATTCGGCGGCTCGGTGCTACGTAAGGAGGCGCGCGAAGATGGACAGTACGAGGTGGAGGTCGAGACCACGTGCCCGTTGTTCAAGTAAGTTGATGAACCTATGTAATGAAAAATATACCTCATATTTGCAAAAAAGAAACACATTACAGTACAACTATTTTCTTAATGTCTCTCGAGAATCGTCGCATTTCCGGATTCAAACGAATTCTAATTTTTATACACGACTAGCTGCCCGCCCCGGCTTCGCACGGGTTGCGGTACTTATCTACGGCGTACCCTACCTACCTACCCTACCTACCTACCCTACCTACCTACCCTACCTACCTACCCTACCTACCTACCTACCCTACCTACCTACCTACCTACCCTACCTACCCTACCTACCTACCCTACCTACCTACTCTACCTACCTACCTACCTACCCTACCTACCTACCTACCCTACCTACCTACCTACCCTACCTACCTACCTACCTCCCTAACTCCCTACCCTACCTACCAAAAAAAAAAAAAAAAATAGATGTTGGCCGATTCTCATAGATACCGGATAAGCACAAAAAATTTCATCAAAATCGGTTAAGCCGTTTCGGAGGAGTATGGCAACGAAAACTGTGACACGAGAATTTTATATATTAGATAAATCTAACAATTAATGGTCATGGAAATTAGCTTTCGTTTGTATTCGGAAATGCGATGATTCCCGAGGCACATTATGAAAATAGTTGTACTGTACATATTTGTAAAAAAATGAACAAATTACAGTGGTTGTATTTATTTGTTTATATAACTAAAACTATCGCTTTTAGCGACAAAACCGCCTATTATATTTTACTTGTAGAATACAAGCCATGAATAAATCCGAGTACATACCTCCCATCCCGCACTTTCGAAGCCTTGTACACAAAACCTTTTTTGGGTAATGGTGTTATGTAAACAGACAAACAGAAGTTTACTAACGATTATATTATTATTGAAATATTTGCTTCAATAATGGCTACTCACTACTGTAGGTAATATTTATTTGCAAATGCACCATTTACATCTAAATCTATCTTCACAGGTGATTCTCAAGTATCAGTCATTATCAATAACCCTGTGCTTTTTCTACCAGCCGTCTCGAAAAGCTACAGCCAGTACTTCTGACACACGGCGACAGCGTGCAGAAGGTGGGCGATAGATTCCGCGTCGGAGCCCAGTCTTCTAACCATCTCATCGCTGCCATATACAACGAGCAGATGCGACTGTACGGAGTGCAATTCCATCCTGAGGTAAATATGAGCGTAAACTTCCCTTTTATCTCACCGGTAGGGGGCAGATAGGTGCCTACCGGGGTCGCGGATTGTTCGAAAGAGTTACCGTGACCCTGGCGCACAGGCAACTGAAAGAACACGGGTGGGTTTTTGATTTCCGACCCAACCAACTGCACCTAGCTTCTGACGTTTCATAAGTGCCCATGTTGGTTTATGTGAAGTAAAATATTTTGATTTTGAAAAAAAAAAGGAGGCAATAAGGTCGTTTCCAGGCAAGCGGAAATCATTTTAGACAGCATCATCTCTTACGCGCTTCAATATTTTTATCTCACGAAGCGACGCGCGCTTTACTTGTGGTAACCAAATGTACAAACACGCTGTGAGTGTGTCCGTGACGATGAGTAGCTTCAGCACATACGCGCACACACTTCCGACTTCGCCTGTGTCTCGGACGGTACTCGGTACCAAGAGCTCTTGCGCTTACACACACATTCACAGCATGTTTGTACACTTGGTAACCACAAGTCAAGCGCGCGTCGCTTCGTAAGATAATAAATCTAAACTTACTATAAATATAATATAAAAATTATGCCATCCTCAACCAAATTCTGAAAAAGTGTTATCAAATTCCATGTCAATGCGATTGATTGATTGTTGGTATTCTGATCAATCAGTCCAATATGATTAGACCACTGATTCACTTAATACAGAAATTGAGTCAGTAGGATTATTTTAATTTAATTTAATATTTGAATTGTGTTTATCTTTTTATTACAGACGCTTTTAACGTTCTTCATCATTCTCACATGCATAATTTCAACAAGAATTGTGTAACCAATATTTTGTTACCATATTTTGATTTGAAAGAGTGTCCGTGGAGTTTCTTGTCCGTTCTTCTCCATATGTACCTACTACGCTTTTGAATGGGCAACTAGCTTCATCTTTCTGACCGACCGACCCCTTGACAATTTAAAAGTGCCTGTAATTTGTTTATTTGAATAAATGCTTTGAGTTTTGAAGTTAATTTTCGATCTTATTATATAAATTAGTGTTTTTCTGGAACTTGTTAACACAATGCACAATTATACAAATTATTAAAATTCATACTCTTAGACGATGCTTCGAATAAATCCTGAACACGACTCGATAACTCTAAAGTTTTTGTTGTTCAAATAATGAAGTTTTGTCAACTTCTGTAATTCTTCAAGGACTATACGTTGGTCTATCTTGCCAAAAATATACCCACTACTCTCCTTTGATACTCATACTAACCATCTTGTCTTCCCAGGTGGACCTAACTCCCAAAGGCAAGCAAATGTTGTCAAACTTCCTGTTTGACATCGCGGGCCTGTCGCGCTCGTTCACGCTGCGTTCACGTCGCGACGCCTGCATACAATTCATACGGGAGACCGTCGGGGACAATAAAGTTCTGGTGAGTAAACATAGCTACTGTTACTGTTAGGCTACATCATCCCACTGCTGGGGAAAAGCCTCTCCCCGAGACTTTCAACTTTTTCAATCCAGTACTAAAATGGTGACCACCTCTAGTTCGTTTTGTTCAGCTCGTAATCTTCTTCTTCTAATAAAACTACAGGATGTAAAAATACCCAGTCTTGGCGTTTGCCAAGTATGCCTTCGTTGGTGCATGAATGAAGGCGAGACGATGGACAAAATCTACATAATAAAAATCTTAAATTCATTCATTCACTGGTAGACAAGACACAGCCTAAATCGCTGGGTCTAAAGAAAAGAAAGAAAATACGTTTATTTGCGGTAAACTTGACGCAAAGAAAAACACAAAAAAGAACAAGTTGGGGGAAATATGCGTCACATACACGCAAAACGGCAATCGCTCAGCATAATGCTACGACCCTATGCGAGACAGTACCAGCGCTGGTTTTCAGCGACAGCCGACGTTGACGTGATGACGTCAACCAGTACAACATATAACTATGAACTAGAGTTCCTTAGTGAGTCTCTTAGGACGGATTTTTGAAAATTCATCCCCTAAAGAGGAATGGGGGTGAATTTTGAAAAAACTGCAAACTTCTATATAAACTTTCATGCGTTTGTATGGAATTTTGTCATCATCCCATTGGGCACACGGCTTCTCACAGAGTAAAAGCTTGCTTTTACTTCAATTCTAGTATTACCTGATTAATTTACAATAACATTGGTTCATTAACTTTGTAAGTTTTTTAAAACCTTACAACTCACTTGCGAAAATACTCTAAAAACTATTGTTTCCATTGTCAGGTGTTAGTAAGCGGTGGCGTAGACTCCACGGTATGCGCGGCCTTACTTAGAACCGCTCTCCGCGAAGATCAGGTCATCGCCTTACACATTGATAACGGTAAGTTACATTAACTACATTTATTTCTTCAGAATATTTTGAGGAGAAAGAGTCCCCGCGGGATCGCCGTGCTGTAAGCTACTACATCTTAAACTCTCATGTTATATCTTTATAAAATTATTATTAAGTATCAAGCACTTTTATACTAAAAATACACCGCTGTCAGCTGTCATGGCAGCCCGTCTACCCCTTTTCTTCTTATTCTAAAAATGAAAGAATGTTTATCTAGACTGTGCCATTAACTTATCAAATATTCGTGGAGGTTGTATGAGAAAGCTATCCAGCACCCTAATATTACGTAACACACTGTTTATCACAATCTGAATCATTTTGAAGCCTATTACTAATCCATTGCTTCATAATGTTTGAAAAAATTGTGTGGTCAACAACGTAAATAACGCAATGAATGTTGTTGAACTGTCAAAATGAAACCCATTCCTACTATTAGTGTGTTACGTAATTACCCCGCAGGTTAAAACCTCTACAATACAACCTTTTTGATGGCATTCACTTCTGGTATAATTCAGAAATAAAGTCATTCAATGTGACACTTGAAGCCCAAAGATAGTTTTGAAAAGGTTACTACAATAATGATTGCTAGTCTGATTCCACTATACAGGGTCAAATTAAATTAGCTAGCGAAACTCCGCAGACGTGATGGGTATCGACATATAAACGCGACAATATTTAAAAAAAAACGTGTGCAGGTTACACGCGATAGAAGTGAAACCTTAAAAAATGTGTACTTCAACACTGTATAATGTATTCTATCTCATTCTCTCGCGCGTTAAATCCTATAGATATATCTGTTTGTCTCTTTTTATTTAATGTCGCTTTTTCGTTTCATTGAGTTTCAAATCACAACGGGGCTAAAAAAGATTAAAGGTCTACGATCTCTGGCAATGTTGTTAGTTGAGAAAATATGTTTTATCGTTTTTAGATATCGATACTACGAAGTCTGCGAAGATTCCCTAGCTAATTTAATTTGACTCTGTAGTTTTGAAAAGGTTACTACTATGATAATAATAAATAGCTAGTCTGATTCCACTAAAGATGCTTGTGCTACAGATAAACAAGGAAGCTTCTTTATTTGGCAGGACTCTCCTTAATTAAGACGTAATGTAATTAACTTTTATGGCCACTAACATTCTAAATTGACTCATAATAAAACAAAAGATTACCGTTTTTGTCTTAATAGTTGCCAACCCGTCATAACTCCCGTACAAACGCTCGTACAGTACACCTATTTTCTTAATGTCCTTCGGGAATCATCGCATATCCGAATAAAAACTAAGTACTTTATTTTTGTTTTGTTTTGACGTAACAAAAGGTAACAAATAATAAAAGTACTTAGTTCTGAATTCAAATTATTATACACGATAAATCTAATAATTGATGGACATGGAAATTAGCTTTCGTTTGTATTCGGAAATGCTGTGATTCCCGAGGGACATTATTAAATATTTGTACTGTACGTGATTATAGCGTTATAACAAATTTTCCGCCAGATATTTTTAACACATAGATATCTCGTGGTTTATATCTGGGATTCTATTTAATAAAAAAACTTTTTTGAGAAACAAATTCGATAAACACGTCTGGAAATCAGCTTTTTTGCACAAATGTTGTCTGAACTTTGGCCGTTCACAATGTAAAAATTAAAGAAAACATCTTTATAGAAACCTCGCACATGTAATGGAGATTCTAAATGACAATTTTTCTTTTTTTTTTCAAAGACTTTTATGGCTTTTTCAAAAACACGTATTTCCTGAAACAGAGTTTTGTGAAATATCCGCGCTCCAATTTTCTTTCGATGTTATCGTGTTCTAACTCTTGCTTCTTTTACAAACATTGCGTTGGATGAAACAACAAGCTTTTCAATCATGCTCGCAATGACGATAGACGGATCCGGGGTCTTAAGCCAAGCCAAAGACCCAAAGACTGAGCGGGACATTTCACTCAGACTTTGTTTTATTAAGAAAAATGTTTTAGAAGTGCATTTCAGTTGTAAGAACCAGTATATAAGCTGGTCTCTGATTCGACGAAAAACGATGATTTGTTTAAAAAAGGTTCAGAACAAAGCTATCGATCCATAAGACCAAAATATCAACACGAATTATGCCTAAGACGTTCAAAAACCGTCCTTATGCACAAGAGCGTACTTTGCATGGCTCCAAATTTTTTTAATAAGCTACCAAATGGCATAAAAGATTTACACTTGACACAATTTAAACGTAAACTAAATAAATTTTTAATAGACAAATGCTACTATACCATTGACGAATTCCTAGTTGACAAAATTTCATGTGACTGACCATTTTATGTATTTTATTTTTATTGTTTTAATTTATTACAATATATTATATCTTTTATTTTAAGTTCTATAGATATGAATTTCTTCATTATGGTTCATGTAATGTTTAACTTAATTTCTAATATTGTAATTTAACAATGCATGCCTTAATAGGGTAGATTTTTGAGCTACTATAAAATATTTATAAGATCTTGTTGTATCACCAAAAATCGCATTAATAAAAAACTTTGACTTTTATTAAAACTATACTAGACTAGGCCAGTTCAAGGTCCAAAGTGTCACCACCAACGTGCTATGGACTGTACCTATGCTGCCCGTTTTGACAACAATAACACAGATTATTTTGCAGTGTCAAACAAAGTCATGATCTATATACATACAAATAAATAAAATTGAAGTGTCTGTTTGTAATGTCAAAATAACAGCTTTTTACTAAATGCATACGAAAGTATATACGGTACCTATAACAAAAAAAATACATGTTTTTAAATTTTTGTCTGTCTGTTTGTTCCGACTAATCTCTGAAACGTCTGGTCTGATTTTGACGGGACTTTCACGGGCATATAACTGATGTTATAAGAAGTAGCATAGGCTTTTTGTCTCGGTAGCATGTTCCCGTTCATATATCCGACATCAACGCGGGCGGAGCCGCGTGAAGAAGCCGGTTTTCTTATAAAAATCACTTGCTGTTTATTTGGCTCCTGTTCAAAATTGTGCAGTAAATCAATCAGCCATCTATTTGAATATTTTGAACGAAATTGTTTTTTTTTTCGCAGGTTTCATGCGTAAGAACGAGAGCGCTAAAGTGGAGAGGTGTCTCAGAGAGCTCGGTGTCCGTCTACATGTGGTCAATGCGGCTCATCAGGTATGATAGATCTCATTATTTGGTATTTTTTCTGGCATACATCCCAGTTCCGTGCGTCCCTCATCCAGGTGTTTCCCGCGGCTTTAACGATATCATCAACCCAACGCGCTGTTGGACGGCCCTGGTTTTTTGTTATAGTAAATAAATTATATTGTACAGTACGATAAAACCGTGTGTCATCATGTCCAGGAACGTTCCCAAAATGACCGTTTACGAAATGTCGATATCAAATAAACGCGCCTTATTTTTACGGTGGCCGAGTTAGATTCGGTCTGATACGATAAAAGTAAAATATTTGAGATTTGAGGATATTTTGGTAATATTGTACTCCAGAAAGTAAAACATAACTGGGGGTTCACTTTTTTTTCAGGCATTACTACTGCGAACTATGTTCACTGAATGTCGGACAAAATATATTTATTTCTTAAATATTATATTGTTATTAAATTAAAGCCCTGTGATGTCCCACTGCCGGGCAAATTCCTATTTCCACTTCTCTCTGTTAAAAGCTGCTAAGGACCAGTTCTTGTTGAAATCCTGCTCATCCCGCTATCTCCATCTGGGCCTACCGCTATGTCGCTTGCCATTAAGAGGGACCCATTGGGTCGTAAGTTTGGCCCATTGGTCGTCCGACATGCAGCAGATGTGTCCAGCACAATTCCATATTAGCGTGCCAGCTTTTCAAGTGTCATCAGTTATCTTTGTGATGGGATGGAGGGTCCTATTTAATATAAAATAATAATATTAAATAATACTTGCTAAAGTCTAGTTATTCGATAAAAATACAATGGACAAATATAATGGATACTGTTTAATAGCGATAGATTTATATATGTTGTTTAAAGTTTGATTTTAAATATTAGACTTCAGGACGCGTTTTCGAAATGACTACCCATGTGTATATTTTCAAATAATATAAAATATAATTTACTTTTATAGGGGATTGTATAATGTAGGTACAATTAAAACGAATTAATTTTATAATTTCTTTATGGTCATTTGCTCAATAACGATTTTAGTCATTTATGTATTATTTACATACATACATAAACTTACGCCTTCTTCGCATGAACGTAGGCAGAAACTACAGAACGCCACCTGCTACGATCCTTACATACTTCTTTTGCTTCGTTTACGTACTTGGACGCCGTTGCGAGTGCTACTCACCTGACCTTTCTGAAGAACATCACTAATAGGGTGACCATAATTAGTTCCTTCTAGGGCGTCCTCTAAATCCGTGGTGGCGCAGTGGTAACAGCTCCGATATACGAGTTGTAGGTCGTGGGTTGGAACCCAGCCAGGTGCTTTTCGTGTAAATAATTTCATCACCACTGCTCTCAAAACTGTCGCGTGGATGGAGAACATCGTGAGGAATCCGGCATGTCTTAGAACCAATAATTTGAAAACATGTGTTATCTACCAAACCGCACGGGCAGGCGTGGTAAATTACAGCCCCCTCCCTCTCACAGAAAGAAGGCCTGTGTCTTAGCTGTGGGAACATAATAGGTTGGTTATGAGGGTGTCCCCTCCCGGCGTTTCTACCTTAGTCGCTAGTACACGTGTCCTAATACCCCCCCCCCCCCCCCCGCAGTTCCGGCAGGGCAGCACGGTGGTGCGCGAGGCGGGCGGGCGCGCGCGCCACACGCCGCTGCTGTGCCACACGGCCGCGCCCGAGGACAAGCGCAAGATCATCGGCGACGTCTTCATACGCATCGCCGAGCAGGCCGTGCACGATCTCAACTTGCAGTGAGTCAACTATTAGATTCATCATCATCATTTCAACCGAAAGACGTCAAGTGCTGGACATAGGCCTCCCCCAAGCATCGCCATTTCGACCGGTTCTGTGCTTCTCTCATCCAGCGGATTCTTACGGCCTTCACCGGGTCATCGGTCCATCTTGTGGGAGGCCTTCCAACGCTACGTCTTCCGGTAGGCAGTCGCCACTCCAGAACCTTGCGGCCTCTTTGGCCATCCGTTCTGCGAACAATGTGCCCTGCCCATTTTTAGATTGCCATTATTAGAGTGGTTAAAGGTCATTTTTAAGGAAGAATATGTTAACCATCCTTGTTGTTTGTTTACGAAACATATCGCACGAGGTCCTGATTCGCTAAAAAACTCCACAACCAATGTAACACTATCATAATTCGAAATGAGATTCCTTTTACATGGTGACTTCGCTTGCAACTTGAACATAAATAACAAAGAGTTGAAAAGTTATCATTTTAAGCCAATCACGTGATAAACTTCTTATTTAATTTTTTAATTCAAAAATAAATTTTTGTACGACATTCATATTTTTTGTCCACGCTAAAAGTGTTCTCTATGGTTATTCAATTATCTACATTCTCCAAACTAAAATGATCACTTTCATCCACAGGGAAGACCAAGTCCTCCTAGGCCAGGGCACACTAAGGCCGGACCTCATCGAGTCGGCATCATCTCTCTGCTCCAATAACGCGGCCACTATCAAGACTCACCACAACGATACTGAGTTGGTTCGAGCGCTGAGGCAACGCGGCAGAGTCGTCGAGCCGCTGCGCGACTTTCATAAGGATGAGGTAAAGACCAAGTCCTCCTAGCACAGGACACACTAAGGGCACCTGTCCCACCTCTGACGAGGAAGCGACTAGCTATTATCGATTTTCTCGCTCAAGAAACGTACATTATATGTAGGTCCCGTGTAATTAGAACAGGTACATACATTACATACACCATACCATAGTAAGAAAAGTTTTGAATATCACACACACACTCAATATTCACCCACACCCACACACCCTACTTTGCTGTCTAATTTATTAATTTGCTTTGTTTTTTTGTTCCTTGTTTTGAATTATTTTCTTTTATTAATTTTTATTTCCATCCCATTATCATTGTCATCTGTTAGTAGACGTTTGTATCAGTGTCGCTTGTCCGTGTCGTTTGGAGGCCTGGAGACACACAACACACACACACACACACACAACACACACACACACACAACACACACACACACAGGTAACACACAACACAACACAGGTATTCCTAGTACAGGCTCCAGTCTCCACAACATTAATGTATTTTTGTACACACAATTATGTATTGTACCAACTTTTCATTATGTGGTGGAGAAAATAAACGCTTTTTATTATTTTATTATACAGGGTCAAATTAAATTAGCTAACGAGACTCCACAGACGTGACGGATCGATATCTAAACATGATGAAATTAAATAAAAAAATATGGTTTTTTGTTGTGTGGTCATCAACCGCTGTTGTCACTTGAAAAATCAGTTTATTAAATCATTTTTTTTTCGTCAACTTCACAAACGTGATGGGTTTCGATATCTAAACACAATAAAATAAAAGAAAACAGATGTTCTCAACTCAAACTTCAAGTAACAAAACTACCATACCCCAAAAAAAAACATTCATTCATTTTATTTTTTATTTTATCCTGTTTAGATATCGGACCCATCACGACTACGGAGTTTCGCTAGCTAATTTAATTTGACCCTGTATATTAATATTTGATTTCACGAGAAAATCGCTTTTGAATTTTGCGTAAGTGTACTTATGCTTGTGACTGTACATTGAAACTTCACTTGATCCCAAACACACATTCTGACACATTGATCCCAAATCAAAAGAGACCTTGAAATTTTTAAATACTGGTTTTTAGCGGCATCCAGTTACCAACACCAACAAAAGGCTAGGGAGATGTTGATGACAATGTGTGTCCCCAGGTCCGAGCGCTGGGCATGGAGCTGGGCCTGCCCACGGCGCTGGTGGAGCGGCAACCCTTCCCGGGGCCCGGCCTCGCCGTGCGCGTGCTGTGCCAGGACGAGCCCTACGCCGAGCGGGACTTCGCCGAGACACAGGTAACATAGATAAAAGATTTCCGAAGATAGACGATGATTCCCGAAGCGCGTACCTGTACAAATAAATGATGACAAAGTACGAATGAATACAATAAATTCAACCATATTTATACCTAACTTAACAAAAACATTTATCTTTATTGGAAAAATACCTAGGTATCAAAAACACACTATGTATGTACTGTAACGGCGACGTAAAGAATTTTGTCAAAGAAAAACTTGTGCGGTCGGGGGACCTCGTCAGGAATGAAGTTCCTTACGCGATACTCGCACGAACACACTCGTATATAATAGAAGGAGACAGAGAGAGAGAGAGAGAGAGAGAGAGAGAGAGAGAGAGAGTTTGCATTTAATGCGTGTTTTTAATACAGAGCCATCTAGTATATATTTTTAGAAACTCTCATAAAGTTGTCGCTATCTTGGATTTTCATTTCACCTCACTTTTGGCTTCAGCACCCGCGGAAACCATGAAAAATATCTCTCACTGTCTGTCTCTTTCTATTATACATAACAGAGAGACAGAGAAAGGCGCATGGAGGGGGCATAACGCTTTTTTGTTACGTGACGAGTTCTATCAGACCGCGAGCGCGGCTTGCGGTAGGAGTTAGTAGTAGTTAGTTAAAGAACTTTGTTCCAAAAATTTGAGACAGTTCACAAAACTTTGAACTGGCTGACCCAACTGACGCTGTCCTGTCCAAATCTCAATAACTCGTTCAAAATTCCCATACAAAATGCATTTTCAGTTTTCCCCAATATTACATTCTTCACGGAAAATTATTAAAAAAAAACCGTATGTACGCACGGCTACATATCAAGCTATACATTTCCAGTATAAGCTGACCTCTCATTGCACGGAAATCCTATACAATGCGAGATCAGCTTATACTGGAAATGTATAGCTTGATACGTAGCCGTGTGTACCTGACTTGGAACTATTACGAATATTTTAACCAGTCCAGCCCTTCTGAAGTGATAAACTGTTACCATAGATTCAGTACATGATTCTAAACCCCCCTGCGTTGAAATATTATGTCGGTAATTTAAAAATAAAAATTGCTGTTCCATACATTTTGACCGCGTAGGTAATGGCACTGTTCTACGAAACACCAGATAAAATTTCTACGCTAGGGAGTCTAGAATCATGTGCTAAATTCATGGTTACAGTATGCCCCTGCCACCTTGTATAGATTCTGGTTAATTTTAACAAGTTTACATAATGTTGTGTTAAGTGAGGCTGTAAATGCAATAAAGAAAACGTCCGATTTATTCGTATCGTAGAAAATTAGTCGGTCACAGTCAATGGTTTCTGTATTTGAAAGCAAGTAGTTTTTAGTATAAATGTTGATGGATGGAGAGGGCGAGGAAGGCCAAAGAAAAGATGGATTGATTGTGTGAGGTATGATATGAAAGAGAAAGGAGTGAATGACAGAGTGACAGTTGACAGGGGAGAATGGAAAGAAAAATGAAAGAAAGAAAGAAAAATATTTTATTTGGGACACGTACAGGAAATACAAAGAGTAAAAATAAAAAGGAGCATTTAAAACTAACAAAATTAATAATAAAAAACAAAACAATAAACAAGTAAAAAACCTGTGCGAGGCCGAGGCTGAGATAGGAGCCTTTTGGCTCCTATCTCAGCATAATGCTGCGATATTTAAAAAACGAACGAAGAGAACGCGACCACAAGTAACATGGGAGGGCAGGACGGTGATGATGAGAGCAAGTAGTTTTACTGTGGTTTACATATCTTTTCCATCATAGCCTTTTGGGCACTTTTCCTGTCGACAGCGATGCCGGACATATTTTTGAATGCCCTATGATTCTTTTTCTTATATTTTTATTTACATCTATTAATATTATTTTAAGTCTGTTAGCTTATTTAAATATACTTAGTTTTATGTTTATTTACTCCTTTCTTATTTTGACTTGGCTGATTTTCGGGAAGTTCCTTAATCTTCCATGAATAAATAATAGATTGAGTGCCTAGTTTTTGTTGTTAGTTCCTATATTGATATTATTATTATATGTATTTTATTTTTAGCTTTGACATTGCCTTTATTTTTGGGCAATTCTGTGTTGTTTTTACTGGCTGACAGTCCGATTTACTACTTTTATTCTATTTCATTTTGCTGTAAGCTTTCACAGAAAATAAATAATAAGTTGAAATTAACTCAACTCCTCCACAGGTGATAGTAAAAATAATGGTGGAATACGCGTCGATGTGCGTGAAGTCGCACGCGCTTCTGGGCCGCGTGGCCAACGCCAGCACGCCGGCCGAGCAAGCCGAGCTCAAGCGCATCTCATCAAAGTCGCCCGTCGCCGCCACGCTGTTGCCGCTCCGATCTGTTGGAGTGCAAGGTATAGTAGATAGCCAGAGGGGTGATTCCCGTAATTTTCAAGAACATTCGCAGTCTGATCTCAGTCTGAATCTGTCCAAACTACCTCTTAATTATAGCGCCACACGCTTCTTTAGGCGCGTGGGCAAAATCGGAACTAATCGCCGCCATCTTGTTTTTTCAATACATTTCACAAAACGATTGCATAATTGTATACCAACAGCGCTCCCCGCCCCGCCAATGTCATTCAACTTCCAAAAGATCATTTTAGCAGGGAACAATTTCTATGATACTCATTTTGACAGTTCAACAACATTCATTGCTTTATTTACATTATCGAGAAGACGAATTTTTCAAACATAAAAGGCAATGGTTAAACATTTTCCTTCAAAGTTCTTCAGATTGTGATGGAAAGTGCGTTTCGCAACTGGGGTAGAGGCCACTATTGAATATAGGCAGGAATATAGAACTTTAAAATATCCCTCACTGCCAGACGAAACTGGATTCGGTATTTCAAAAAATTTGCTGGTTGTACACCTTTTAAATATGTTAAACTAGTTGTTGCCCGCGGCTTCGTCTGCGATCCAAGATGAAAAGTAGCCTATATCCTTCTCCACTCATGGTCTACCCATGTGCCAATTCATCCAAATCCGTTCAGCCGTTTTAGCGTGAAAGCTTAACAAACAAACATAAGAAATATCAAATATTTTCTCTTTACAATATTAGTTTAGATAAACATTTTTTGTTATAGTGAATCCATTGTTTCCACCATCAGCCTATAGCGAAGAATAATAACTATTACTTTTATACCCGTTCACTGCTGTGCTGGCCATAAGCCTCTGCAATCGCAAGCCATTTAACACGATCTTCGTCTACTCCCATCCAGCTGCTACCAATTTGGTTAGCCCTAGACAAGGTGTAATATTTATTAAATGTTCGCATAACTCGACAAAATTTAGGGTACAACAGATTTATTTTTTCACTATTTCAAGGTAGTAACCATAGTATGTTTTTTTTATTTTTTCAATTACATCTTGTATACCAGACAAGAGCGAACGGGAAAAATCGAAATAGGTTTATGAATATATTATTTCAGACCGATACATACATAAACTCACGCTTTCTTCCCATGGGGGTAGGCAGAACCTACGGACCGCCATCTGCTACGATCCTTACATATTCCTTTTGTCTCGTTTACGTTTATACATCTGGTCATACACGCACGCCGGTTGCGAGTACTACGCACCTGACCTTTCTGAAGAACATCACCAATAAGGTCACTATATCGCTTGCCCGCAAGAATACTGTATTAACTCTAAAAACGTATTTTTTAAGGAGAAGCGATTAAAGTTTTTAACTAAAAATATTGTGGTATATCCATAAGATAAACAGATTTTTTTAAATTATTAATATGTATTAGTATATACTCTATAATTATCCCTAAAGACATTACTCTATTTACCAGTATTTTTAGTCGAACTGTATTATTAAGTCAGTTAGTGCCAAATTTTGACATGATACTGTATTCTTCCGGACAAGCGATATGTCCTCCTAGGACAACCCCTCCCGGGGTTTCCACAGGTAACACTAACAATATTGTTATTTGTAGGTGACGGCAGAACGTATAGTTATGCAGTAGCTCTTTCGACGGAGCGCTACCCGCCCGACTGGAAGGACATGCACTACCTCGCCAAACTTATTCCGCGCGTCTGCCACAACGTTAACAGGTATTTAACAATTATAAAACCAATGATTATTATTACCCTTTTATTGTCAAGCATCGCCAGCATTTGTGTGTTGAATTTTGCAAGTGACTTAAAAATTATGTTGTTAGAAGATTTAGGCACAAATTATATGATACATTTTAATTGTATGATATATAAAACTAACTCTTGTGTATACTAGGACTACATACTTGCAGAAAATCAAAGGTTTCGTTATAAAATTTTGCTGAGTTCGGGGCTGGCTCGTGCAAATTGCGATTTGAACAAGCCGTGCAAAAGATTTGCTGGTAAAATGGTTAAGATCCCACACATGTTGTTTGAAAATTGTTTGCGCTTGCAAGTCGACGCCTGTCTTGAGATAATTTTCAAAATACTGTTCATTTTTTTCGTGTCTGCTGACATAAATACGTCACTGAGCTAGCCGTGCGTTACTATACGCAAGGTCGTTTTCAGATAGGTTGATACACCATAGAATCGCCACCACCACCAAGAATGTAACCAATATAAATAACCCATTTTTCCAGGGTTTGCTACGCTTTCGGAGGCATAATCAAGGAGCAAGTGACAGACATCACGCCGACCTTTCTCACACAACAAGTTATCTCAACTCTACGCCAGGCAGACGACCTTGCCACACAGGTAAAAAGAATTTATGACTTTCTTCCATTATATAATTTTTTAAGTTTTTTATGTAAAATATAGGTTCTCGTAAAATGATTTTATTAAGTTGTTGGGGTAATGCAATTGTTGTAATAGCCCGACCACTTATCTGAGTCCGTTCCTGAGGTAGCTACGCCGTGCGGGGGGGGGGGTGTGGTGACGCGCCGCGAGAGCTCACTGATACGTCAACTTGTGACAACTGTCACCCCTCCCGCACCGCGCAGTTACCTCAGGAACGGTCTCAGTTAAGCGGTCAGGCTTTAGTAATAAGGCCACCACAACTCGCGCGGTTCACGGTCGATGAACAGTTCTTTGAATTATGAGTTTAGTATTAGGAAATCATATTTTTTATGATTAGACTAGCTTTTACCCGCGGCTTCGCCCGCGTGGAGGTGGAAATTATCCTATGGGAACGTACTACCGGAATAAAAAAATATCCTACATGTTAATTCAGGTTATAAACTATCTGTGTTCCAAATTCCATCCAAATCCGTTCAGTAGTTTTTGCGTGAAAGAGTAACAAACACCCATCCATACATCCATCCTCACAAACTTTCACAGTTATAATATTAGTAGAACTAGCGTCTGCCCGCGACTTCGTCCGCGTGCAATTTCTTGTTTCACCGATCCACTCCGTCGCATCGCATCTCCCGCCTGCGCTGTTACTTCATTTTCACTAAGCGTTTTTTCTGCCTTTCTCCCCTTTGCTCGGCTCCTAAGAGTCGTAGCGTGATGTTAAATAGCTTATAAGGGCATTTCCGTAAAAAATTGTCCACACTCTTACGGAAATGCCCCCACCCTTCCTCAAGAATTGGGCTATCAAATGAAAAATATTTTTTCAAATCCGTCTGGTAGTTCTAGAGATTAGCGCGTTGAAACACACAAACCCTTCAACTTTATTATTAGTATAGATATCGATTGATCCATCACACCTGTGAAGTTTCCCTAACTAATAAAAACTTACTTTTTCTACCCCTCAGGTGTTAATATCAAGCGGCTGCGCATCCCGCATCGCACAGATGCCGGTCGTAATGATCCCGATCCACTTCGACCGCGACGCAGCTGTACGTGCAGCTTCATGCCAGCGCTCGCTAGTACTACGTCCGTTCATCACGTCCGACTTTATGACCGGCATCGCCGCCCTGCCAGGGTCGGATGCTATGCCGCAGGATGTAAGTACACTTCTACTTATCCAGTTAAATAAATACGTTACTTACACTAACAGTTAATAAGTTATAAGTAGTATTTTTATTTCACGAAGTGACGCGCGTTTTACTTGTGGTAACCAAGTGTGCAAACACGCTGCGAATGTGTGCTGGAAGACGAGTACCGTCAGCACATAACACACACACACACACACACACCCCCCCCACACAAATTCACACACTTACGACTTCGCCATAGTCTCGGACGGTACCGAGAGCTGCGCTTGCACGCACGTTGACAGTTTGTTTGTACCCTTGGTAACCATAAGTAGGTAAAGCGCGCGTCGCTTCGTGAGATAAAAATAATGCTGTAAATGGTTTAATTCAAATAAATGCTTTGATTTTGAGTATTTTAAATTCGTTCGACTTTACGTTACGCGTACTCCAGGAGTTTGTGCTAGGCCCACTGGTTACTGCCAGTCTCGCATCATGCCACTGATGTGCAAATGCCAGCCGGAAGACGCCAGAAGCCAATATAATATGCCTCTCCATAATAGGAGCATCTTAAGATTCATTTGTGATTTTGGGCCAAGATACGCGATTGTCAAAAGTATCAGGTCATCAAAGCTGGTAAGATCCCGAACTGCCTGTCATTATATAGCTTATTTCCTAATCTAATCATAAGTGTTTGTCAACAGGTTTTAGACAGAATGCGCAAGGAGCTGCTGGGCGTGCCGGGCATCTCGCGCGTGCTGTACGACCTGACGCCCAAGCCGCCCGCCACCACCGAGTGGGAATGATCGCCGCGGCTCTCACACTTTTATATATTTTTTTACTGAACGAACGCATCCACGGGCAGTGGTTGCCGCCATGTTGTTTTATTTGATGGAAGGCATCCGCAATGCAACGTAGTGAAGGCAACGAACTCGACTATACAGAAACACTATCGCTATAGTAAATGACTACGGGAAGATTCTTGACTTGTGCTATCGTTATTCAAGTGCCTAATTAGTGCGGTATCGATCTCGACAATTGCCATTTCTGTTTCCCAATACTCCTCGCAAATTCTTCTTCCTCACGAAATGTGAATTCACGAGATCGACTTTCAGCACAACTGTTGTTAATTTTCAACTTTTTAAACTGTCGTTACTATTGGGCACTAGCCTCATAAATGACTATTTTATACGATTTTTCGGTTGAACATAACATTGATTTTATTTTGTTATTAGTGTCTTAGCTATATCGAGTTTTAATTTCTCATTTCTAAGTTTCAATGGTCGCACCACTGCCCGATATAAAGTTTTTGTAAATACATTGGTGTCACATGTTATAATATTATCTCCACTGATCAGTTTTGTAACATGTAGTAATTTATTGTCAAAGGCTGTGTAAAAATTTATAAAAAAGCCCACAATTATTCCGCGCAACAAGATTGTTATAAATGGATCTTGTATGAAATCGAAGACACATTGTGTTTTATGGAATGGTTCAGTGTTATTGACTGGAAGTTTCATAATAAAATTATATTATGCTTTATTTTCATATTGGATTTTATTTCAAAACCTTTATCACAATTCCATATAAATACAATAAAATAACACAAAAAAAATAAAAAGTCAGTCAGGGTTAAAAATATGTCATGTACAATAAAAAGCCTCAACTATCAGGCACCAATAAATTAATATTCTTCCCTGAAGAAACTTGTCCACCTATGAAGGTTTCTTCTTCACCCCTGATGGACAGACCCTCAGAAAGCGCCACTTTCTTTTCTGTCATCATTGGCGCCTTCACCCAGCGAGAGCTACGACATTTACCACAAGGATGAAGAGGTATAAGTTCTAAGGAAACAGTTCTATTATTACAATCACCACATTTGAAGAACCTTTTGAATGAGTCCAAGACTTTCAGAGGATGCCTTTCATCCTTGCATATCTGTGCTGCTGAGAAAGCAGTGTACTTGCATTTCACACATCTCACAGCTTTGCAAGCCAGCTTGAAAGTGTTCAGCATCTTCTCTTCCATCTGTTCCTTTTTCTCAAGTTTGTGGAAATACTTTTCTTGTTCATCATCCTCATGCTGCTGGATCAAGTTAGTGTGAGCTGAAGTTGCTTCCAGTATTTTCTTGAACCTCTCAGACATCACAGTCTTAGGTTTCTTCATTTGTGATCTTAGCTCATCATCATCAGATTTAGATTTTTTGCTTTCATTCTCATCACTACTGGAGTCATTCAATTTTTCTATAGCCCTTTTCTTACCGGCCTGTGTTCCTTTAATATTATTTGGGTCCGCCTTAGCAAGACCACCATTTTGTTGGATCAATCTGAATGCATTTGCCTTTGCTCGCTCTGCAGACTTTTGTCCGTATGTCATGCATAAATCTATAGTACCACTGCCTTTTAAGCCGAAAGTACCTCCTCTGCTGAGTTTGGGAGAGCTTCCAACTCTGTCAGCCAAGCTCAAGTTTTGTGACTTGGTATTTGGTGTACAAGAAGTGAGTTTATTAAGCCTTTCAGTGTCACTTGTCCTTTGAGCAGCTGGGCTATGCAATATTGTGTTATTCTTCATGGGACCTGCCCCCTGTGGTGCCCTATTCATCATAAATTTGTCTCCTTCAGACTTATAATACTCACTCAAAGACATCAATCTATTATTGTCCCTCTCTTTCACTTTAGCAGTGTTGCCAGAAGGTAAAGCAGAGTATGCTTTTCCACCATAAATAACTGTGCTTTTACCAAGAACCTTATTTTGTAAGCTAACAAGTCCTTTGCCCATAGTGGAAGACTGCAGTTCTTGTCTCCTGGAGTACTGTTGATACTCCTGCTTCACATGATAAATGCACACATCACATTGGCTTACATTAACAAATGCTGTACATTTCTCACCATTCTTCTTCTTACTTTTGCATACACCAAGATCCTTAGACTGTCCCAAAATCATCACTCGGTCAGGATTCTCAACACTGAGACTAGCCTGTTCAGCACTGTTTTGTGACCTATCCAAAACATTTGGATTAAGAACTGCCACTACAGTACCCTCTGGAGTTTTCCATAAATCGTTGTAAGCTTTCCGAAACAAAAACATGGAAACTGTCTTAAAATCATCTTTTAGGTCACAAAGCGTCCAAATCAGGAATTGGTTACCTTTTGCAGACTTTTTGGCTGCACTTTTTCTTACAATAACACCACCTATCACCCAGTCTTTGGAAAGATCTTCATTTTCTACATGTCTCTTCACTCGTAGCATGTTAATAGCCTCTCTGCCTTGCATGCGGTCCATGAGTGCAGTACTTGATATCAATGGCTTGGTAATTCTAATACCGAATACTGGATCAGTATAAATGTCGGCAGCCTCTTTGTTCTTCTTAGTTTCAGGCGCACAAAATGTATTTTTGTTTACCTGTTCAGCTGGCTTTTTAGATAAGAAGTTATTTTTAGCAATCTTGACGTCCATGTTGGTTTGTCGTAACCTCGTTTCGAAGTCAAGCCTCTTGTCCCTCTGCTCATGTTCCTGGTGGTCCAATATCTTCTTAACCTCGGAACCATAGTTACTGTACTTACGTTCAGTGTAATTCCTTTGTTCTTCATCATCTGATGAATCTGTATCGCCATTGTGGATAGCAGAACTCTTAACAGACTTACTTTTATCAGGTTTTTCTTCAACTTCTACGTTACTGCTACTTGGTTGGAAGATATCAACTTCACGGATAGATGTTTCCTTCGTGTCGTCATTTTCAACCTCGTTCAGGTCCGCACACAAAAGTTCTTCTAACTGTGCTAGTTCATCATTATCTTCCATTGTTTCCAAGCCTAAAATTAGTTGTTGTTAGCACAAATCAATGACTAAAACGATACTTTGCAAAATTGGCGCGAAACTTATTTAGAAACCGAACTTGACAGCTCAGCTCAGCACAGCACAGATAACCTTAACACATGATAGTTTGCGGGACGTTCAGAAATAATCCAATTCACTGGCACGTGGTCGTTCTCAACGTCGTCGTTGAAAAAGGGCAAAGGTAGCCCGCGAAATTAAAATTTTCTTACGTTTTTGCAATTTGCAGGTCAGTATCAGGTTGTATGTTTATCTAAATAAGAGTCGCGGCCGTATTAAATATTTATTTATAGAATTATAATCATAAAAATCATCAATACATCTCTCTAAGTTTATATTACCTTAATGAATGACTATTTCATCAAATCATGACATTTGAGGCCAATTCTAACTGAAGGCGTTGTATTGCTGATTCTAAAGATTATAATTCTATAAAGCCATATTTGTTACGGCCGCGAATCATATTTTAATCAAGATACAACCTGACAGTGACCTGCAAATTGCAAAAAACATAAGTATTTTTGTATTTCGCGGGCTACCTGAACGCATCCCCTTAACCGATAGAATACCGGTGGCCCTCTGTAGGGCCGGGGTGGCGCCACCGGTATGTCGTGGAATAAGACAGTTCGTCAGCCCAAAAAAAAAAGAAAAGAAGCCCTTACAATGAAATGTTTAAAAGACGATATTAGCCCTCATTTAGAAACAATAATGATGATTATTTAATCGCACGACCGCGCGACCCTCTAGAGGGCCAGCGGGGCTTGACGGTGGCGCCACCCTGGCCCTACAGAGGGCCACCGGGATTCTATCGGCTAAGATGACTTAAAGCATTTTATAGGGTGATGAACTCAGAACAATGTGATGAATTATTATGATGATGAAACCGGCAAGTGGCAACCCTGTATCGCTAAAATCAAGTAGATCTATGCTATTATTACTATAATTTAATCGACTAAAGATATCTTGTTAATAATCTATTTCACTTTTTATAAATTTTAATTAACAATTTTAATCTGTGTTTTTTGACAGCTTATTAAGCTGGCTGTCATATTTTGTGTCATTCATTTCAAGAATTTCCATTAAAAATAAATAGAATTTCTCATGAGCCGCGTCGGTTTTACAAAGGAATAATCTAATCTAATTAAATATTTGTACGTGTGTAGTCAAAAACAACGCAGCATTATAAATCATAATGGCAGGTATGTACATAATTCGAACTTTACCGGCTGTTTATTCAATTTAGTTATTCTTATTCCTTGGAATTTACCTATTTTCAATGTTTAGACAATCAAGATGCACCGGCAGCTAGCAATCAAGCTAATACGAACAATGAGGCGCCAAAAGAGGGTGCTGCAAGTACTAATGAGCCGCTTGCGGAAGTAGTAACGGCAGAATCACCGCAGCCCGACGCAACACCTCCACCTGCCGAGGAAGAATGCCAGGAGATCATTATAGTGAACGAGCAAACTGAGGAACTAGACCTGAACCACGGCAGGATCGGAAAAATTGAGAATCTTGAGCCTTTGAAGAACTTAGAGAGGTGAGTCATGTATTGAACCTGTTTTTTTAAGTGCTCATTGAGTTCCATTCACTTTTTCTTAGTCATAAATTATATACTAATTATTACACAGCAAATTATACTCATTCTATACTTTTAATAGGAACAAATCTTTCAGTACAAGCAAAATATAGGTGGAAAAGTGTTTGATAGGTTTCAAACCTTATCACTGTAAGATTTAAGAAGCAAGCACAGTTTTAACTATTGTTCGTGATCTTATCAGTGTTCCATTGAGTGGATAGATTATGACTACTTTACTTTTTTTTAATTATTATTCAGATATTGTACAATTATTTGAATAATTATAATTTTTTGATTCTGCACAATTGAAAAGTAATTAAACTTTTTGGTAACTAAACTTTTCTGGGGTAAATGGAAACTAAAACTGAATGTCCCACTTCAAAAATCAGTTATTATTATATTATACATTTCTGAGTTAAATGAAGACTAAAATTCACTGCCTCACAGCAAAAATTAATTATTATAATTATGTCCTTAATAGTACTAATTAACTGTAGTTACTTAATTATACCCATAAACTAAAGGTATAGTACGATGCAAACTTAATGGTGGCTGTGAAGTGAGCTATTTGCTGCGCAGTACCTCAACCCTCATCCCCACTGACACGTGAATTCATGAATTGGTATGTTCCGTGCCTGATAATAATAAAAAATTGAGCAACCACCATTTTGCTGTAATGTGCAGTAGATGTTCACACAGTTTATTACCATCAAAATATCTTAGCCCATGTGCTGCAGTGCTTCTTCAGGTAACAAAAAACCCGATGATTCCTGTGCATCAACTATTCATTATTATGATGAAGGTATAACATATTTTACTCGTCCTAGTGGCGGGTTGTGAAAGTTTTTATAACAGCCAGTTCAAAAACATGTTCCACTTTTATGAACAACCAGCTTCTGCGTGCGGCTCCGCCCGCATGAATGTTGGAAATTATCCCACGGGAACATGCTACCGAGATAAATAGTATCCTATCATCCAAATCCATCCAATTCCAATCGTTGAGCTCCTTAAGTTCTGAGTTGAGCTACACGATTACTGACAAATGCGTGCACTGGCTGGACAGGTCCACTCAATCTGTGTGGTTTTTCCTCAAAAGACCATCTCAGACACAAATCTACATGGTCTTCACATGATCTGACCAAGATTATGTCTGGACTTTAAAAGAGACTGTGACCTCTGAGTTTGTTTCGGCCTTTCTTCTCAGAGTAGTCAGATAGGAAACGCCGACCTCATCTAGTTTTTAAAATATGATTGACGTGTAAAAGTGTTTGTTCAAACCTACTTACAGAAATAAAATCATTTATCATTTATCATTCAGCTGATAAAGCATGAAAAGGTAACAGACAGACTGATAGTAAAATCTTTTTTTATTTTTATTGAACAGGTTTTTCGAATTCTAAATGTCTAACTTAAAAATAATAATAATTTATTTTAATATTATCATCAATAATTGGACATACTCTAGCGTCGCCATCGACCACGTTTTACCTACCTACATATTAATTAGCTAAATTATTTTATAACATCAAATTGTAATAACTTACAAGCGAGTGGACCGATTTAAATGAAATAAATACTAAAATAAATAATACCTCAAGATATGGGTTCTGACTATATTTGCAATTCCTTAAATCTCTTAAGAAGAGGTATATATATATATATTTAATTATTATGTTAATTTCAAAATCATCCCCTATTTTATCCCCTTGGAGGATGATTTATAAAAACTCTGAAACAAATATGTACATACAACTATGTTCGGAAATACGGACGCGCGATGATGAAGTCTAATATAGAGCTGACAACTATGGATATTGTATTTGCCATGCATGGATACTTAAAAAATTAGAGATTATCCACTCTATGTAAATCTAAAAACTTTTCAAAACTTTTGACTGACAGATGACGACGTGCAACCGGAGTAGGTAACCCAACAGAGATAAAGTTTCATACAAATGCCCAATGATAAGCAGTGATCGGAGTAGGTAGATTGAACTGGGGTCATTGATCCGAAACGTATATATTACTATGGACATTCCTCCGGAATTGGTGGATTATTAAAAAAAAAACCGGAACTTATGTAGGAATTGTATTCTGCCAGAGTGGAAGGAGTCATTTGATGATTTGCCATCCTCAAAAAAAAGGTAGGAATTGTAATAAAATGAGCAATTTTATTCTTTATTATTCTTCCTATTTTCTTTTTTTTGTCACGATTTGACAAAACCCAACGACCAATCAGAACAAACTTTAAATTTTGAATTGAGTAGTAATAATATCACTACCAACATTAACAATATTTAATTGAATCCGGAAATACCGGAATTACTTTCCGGAAAAATGGCTTATCCATGTTATTCTTTCTGTGTGCATTTATGATACAAGTACTAAAAATCAATCTACCTACTCCGATCACTGATGATAAGTGTAGGACCACTAAAAAACGCGGCACTACAAAAGTTAGAAGCTTTGCCTTTGTTAGGGGGTCGAGTAGGCGCGTCGTTCGTACTAATTCCGAAAGGCTTGTGTTTAAACGCCTACCAGAAAAGTACCTATTTTACTACCAACAAATTCGAAATACTCACCAAATTGTATCCACCAGAATGGATAAATGTTCACTTGTGTTTCATAAAGTATTGTAGAAATGAACCTATTTTCCTTTTTTATTTATAAGGCGTGGTCGACGAAGCCCCGCTTAGCGGGGCTCCTACTTTCAGGGTAGTTTAAAAAAAAAATAACTACGAAGTCCACGGGTCTGAAAGAGCCCGCCATACCCTTCTAACCTAACCCGTCCGAGTCGGGGTGCCCCGAGTCCCGAGCTCGCTTCGCTCGCTCTTGCATCCTATCCCACCCTTGCATTTTGAAGCAAACTTATTTTTGGTGAGCAACTTAAACAAGATTTGGTGAGCATTTATCCATTTTAGTAGGCAAAAAGAATATAAATACAAGACGTACAATTATTCTGATGAGTGTATAATTATTTGGAACTTAAACCGTTGTTCTTTAGGCACCTCGTTATAGAGTGGGTTTATTTTAGTTGAAGTTAACATATTTTACTTGGTACTTAGTCTTAGGGTCTAAAAATTATTTTGGTGAGCATTTAAATTGTAGCCATTCGGAAACACGAACATTACGAAGCGCATACCTTTTCTGTGTTTACTGTACACACATTGTCTACTAACTGCAAGTATGTTTGTCTACTAGGTGCAAATTGAATATATAGTTGTGTGCCATAAACATGGGCATGTGACCACAGTAACAGAATTACATCACAAACATATCAGTGTCACAAGATAATCAATAAAAAACGATCATTGTGCTGCTCCCACTTAATAAATATGCTCAATCAATTGTAACGTCCATTGAGTTGGGTCAACAATTACTTACTGTTTTTTTAGGACGATATTACACTGGCTTTTGATGTGCGTGCACGTCATTCGGGCCAGCGTATATTTACTCAGCGCAAACGCCATTTCTTTTGATAATAATAATAATAATGCTTGCATAAAAATGTGTATAAACGAAGCCCCGACTTCAGCACTAGATAAAAAAAACAGGCAGGGTTGTGTGTAACAGGCAGGGTTGATAAAAATCATGTTTCAGATTCTTCTGCGTTATTTAAGAAAAAACAAATACATCACATTTATTTTTTTATTTTTTATAATTATTATAAATTGTCTTAATGTTTACCGTAAATGGTAGATTTTGACTTTAACTGACAAAAGAAAAACACTGGCATTACACAGCTGTACATTTGGTCTCGTACAATTTAAACTTCGGGAACAGGCTGGGAAATGAAAAGTTGGCAAAATTGGTGTTCCTTTTTAAATCTATACTAATAATAAAGCTGAAGAGTTTGTTTGTTTGTTTGTTTGTTTGCTTGAACGCGCTAATCTCAGGAACTGCTGGTCCGATTTGAAAAATTCTTTCAGTGTTAGATAGCTCATTTATCGAGGAAGGCTATAGGCTATATATCACGCTAAGACCAATAGGGACGGAGCACCAATGAGCAATGTTTCAAAATCGTAGGTTATTTTTTTCCTTTTGAGAGCTTCCGCTGCGTGCGCTGCGTAAACGGTTAAAGTTTCACAAAAATCATGTATTACAGAATTGTTCCCCTTTAAAAGTTCTAAAAAAAAGTCTGCGACAGCTTATGTCTATCTTTTAAGGTTGGCTCACTATGAACTTTTTTATTCTAACCAAATTTGTTCTAAAATAATGCATTATTTGCGAAGGTGTTTTTATAAACATGATATTAATCCTTATCCAAATAAATACGTTATTCATCACAAGTATTTAATTTACAGCAAAATTGCCCTTTACATCATTTGATTTCAATGAATATCTTAGGAGATATCGCAGTATTAAAATAACATCGCAGCAAAATAATGGTGCAAGGCCGGCGGCGGGTGGTCATGACGGGGAAGGGCGGTGGCCCCAGTTATCTCTGCGAGATACCAAAAATGACGTTCAGTACCCCAGTAAAAATTGAATCGGTGACCCAGTAAAATATCAAAAACCTTAAAAAAAAATTGTTCTATAATTTGTATTGGGTAACCCGGTAAATTTTCTTGGGTTTGCGCATATTATGGTCCCGCGTTACTGCAGAGCCCCAGTAAAAATTCATAAACTCCCCAGAAATATTTTAAAAATTATTTCTCCGTGTACTGATAAAAGCGTGATGTAGGTACCTAAAACAGCTCCTTAACGTACGTATTATTTTAAAATATTTCCACCCTCTACGTAAACGAAGTCGCGGGTTAAAGTTAGCGTTAGCCCACTATTCCACGCGGACGAAGTCGCGGGCAGAAGCTAGTATTATAATAAATAGTGGTTGTTGGTTGATTTTTAGGGTTTTGTACCCAAAGGGTGTCAACGGAACCCTATTAGTATAGGAAGGCTTCGCTGTCCGCGCGTCCGTCTATCTGTCAGCAGGCTGTACCTCATGAACCGTAATAGGTCGACAGTTGAAATTTTCAGTTTGTATTTCTATTGCCGCTATAACAACAACTAATAAAAACAAAATAAACTTAAAAATTAAAGGCAGCCCCATACAAGAAACGTGTTTAAAAAAAATGTAGTGTTAAATATTGTACGGTGGTACGGAACCGTTCGTGTGCGACTCCGACTCGCACTTGGCCGGTTATTTTTATTCATTTATAGTTTGGTATACAAACATAGTTAATAAATAAAAACTGCGTTTGAATAAGTATTTTTCTTTTGTGTTATTGATTTGATTATTATAATTAAGTAGGTAAACCATGAACTTTTATGAAAAAAATTAAGTTTGATTTAAGTAAATATTGATTTTTATAAAAGAAATCACTTTATATAAATCATTGATTTAAATAATGATTTTTATATAAAAACATCACTAGATATAAATCATTGATTTAAATCAATCAACCCTGGTTACAAGAGCCAGTGTCTTCGAGTGTGCTATACCTACTCGAAAGGGTTCCAATTGGTCTCTATTGCTGAGCCCGCGCCATCTGTCTGTCATTTAACAGCCAGGCCTGCACCCTAATTACGTCACACTATCTATCACAATCTGAATCAATTTGAAGCTTTTTGCTAATCAATTGCTTCATGTGATCGAAAAATGTGTCTGCTCAACAACGGAAAAAACGCAATGAATGTTGTTGAACTGTCAAAATGAATCCCATTCTTACTGTTAGTGTGTTACGTAATTACCTCGCTGTACTTAAGCTGCTGCTACGCTATGGCTAATGAAAGCTAAAAACCAACTAGGGTCACCAACCAAACAAAGAATCTCAAACCCAGAAAAAAATATGTTTTAAAGTTTGAAAGTAGGAAGCCTTAAAAGTGCGCAAGTCTTAACTCGCACTTGGCAGGATTTTTCTTACTCTCAATATGAGACTTAAGAGTGCTTCTACTTAATCTAGTACAATACAAGATAGTTAAAAATTTCACTAAAAACTATCATAACCAGACCCTGATAAAGATAATTTGAGATATAGAAGTAAATAAATCCAATCAAGACCTTAAAGTATTTGAACAACTCTTAGTTCTATCATCCTTATTGGCCTCAATCTACGTTCATTTAAGCGAATTAACTGTGCTGATGGAGAAAAGCAATTCCATTATTAACAATTAATTACCGCTTACGTAGCTACTAGTCTCTGGCGGTAATTTATTAGTCAGTGTATATTGCATTGGTTTAATTTGCTAATTGGACAGTATTTCTAACAATAAGTATTCCATCACAGTAGGAATAGGATTTCTCGTGTATTTTCAGTGTATTTTAATGGTCAAGCACTAGATCCAATAGCACGTCAGCTCTGTTCAATTAACTCCAGGGTCTCCAAAAAGATGACGAAATCCGAATTCCCATTCATTTCCTTCAGGAATCGAAGCTGCGATCACCCCAATCAAGCCATCTTCTTGTACCTATCTTTACCCTACTGCGCGAGAGCAAAGACAGGGTTATATTTTTCACGCGTATCATGTATCTTTATTTATAGGATTCTTTTTACCCCCGAAGCATAATGACGGCTAAATGGATTTAATTAAATAAATGAGGTCGCCTACGACTTATGTAATTCGCAAACTGACTTATTAAAAATATACGAAGCCTCCGCACTGCAAGTTATGATTTAAAAGCATGATTTATTTATTTCCTACATAATCTTGTTACCATCCTTTTAGTTCCCTTTTCATGAAGTCGGGTTTTCAGATTTTTTAAAATTTACCTTTGTATCTCTGAATTTCAGGTTATACTTGAGATGGAACCTGATCAAGAAAATCGAGGGTTTGAGCACATTGAGCACACTGGTTGAACTTGAGCTGTATGACAACCAAATTGTGGTCATGGAGAACTTGGATGGACTTGTTAATTTAGAGTAAGTTCTTCTATATGTCAACCCTTTTAATAGAGTAAGCTCAAAAGTAATTAATTGGAGTTTTCTTGTCGTTAAATCTATCTTGAAGTTAAGAATCAGTCTGGCCAAAGAATAATGTGATTTCGCCTAACATTACATCAATAAATTAGAATTCTTAAACTTGACCAGTATTACCTTCGTTCAGATTATCCATACATATTTAGAGTTAAGCATAAGTTTACTAAGCGTTTATTAATAAGGGGGTAAATGCATAGAGCATAGCAACACTCAGCAGCGAGGGAGAAGCGATAAGCCGCGGGTGCTTTTAATGCAAGCACGCGCGTGCTTGAGCAAATCCGCATGATAAATGATTTTATTTCTGTAAGTACCTACTTACAGAAATAAAATGTCCCAAGTGTTTGTACAAACCTTTGTACAAACACTTTTACACGTCAATCATATTTTAAAAACTAGATGAGGTTGCGTTTCCTATCTGACTACTCTGAGAAGAAAGGCCGAAACAAACTCAGAGGTCACAGTCTCTTTTAAAGTCCAGACATAATCTTGGTCAGTTCATGTGAAGACCATGTAGATTGGTGTCTGAAATGGTCTTTGGAGGAAAGAACCACACAGATTGAGTGGATCTGTCCACTCAGTGCACGCATTTGTCGGTAATCGTACACCTCAACTCAGAACTTAAGGAGCTCAACGATTCGACGAACAATACCAAAGAAAGGACATCTGGGTAGGCCGCACAAATTACTCAAACTGCCAGAGTCTGGAATCTGGAGGACTATTGTGTAATAAAATAATAATAATAGTCCTCCAGACCGTATTTCGGCCATGGCGGCCAAGCTCAACTGAGACTAGGCTTCGGCGCGGGAGATATTATAGTGCACAAGTGTGTGTGCGCAGACGCAGGTCCACTCACTCTTCCCCCACTCTCATAACCCGATGGGACGGTACGCAATTCGACACGACCGGAGACAGATCAGGGCCACACATAAACAAAAACATGTTCCACACTTTGTAACTTCTTGCTTGTACGCAGATACAGATTTACTACTAAAGGCATTTTTTTTCTATACGTAGGTACCACCAACTGTCAGATTTCTCATTCGATTTTGAACTTAACCAACAACATTTTAAGGTTTCAAAATGTTTGGAGAAATTTGACAGTTTCGTGTAGCTTGACCTGCTAGCGACTGTACTTAATGTTGTTTTTATTTTGCTATGTTTGTGTCACTATATTTAGTTAGTGTGCTTCCTGTGCGAGTCCCAAAAAAAACATTTTCCTTCTTTCATTTTAAATAGTTAATTCTCTCGTTTCCAGAATGCTAGACTTATCATTCAACAGGATCAAAGAGATCGACGGCTTACAGAAGCTGGTAAACTTGAAGAAGCTGTTCCTAAGCTCCAACAAGCTGTCGGAGATCAAGAATGTCAACCATTTGCCAAAAATAGAGCTGCTTGAGTTGGGAGACAATCGTTTGCGGGTAAGTCATGAGATCTTTTGAAAATTACTCCAATTATGTTCCACCATAATAAGTTTTCCATCCCAGAATTATATATTTAAAAACCAGCTAAATTCAAACATCAATCTATCTATCTTCAAAAAGTTTCTTTATTATGGTCCTGTTGGAAAAAAAATACTAAAATAAGTACCTAAACCACCACCTAGCACCTCTTTGTATTTCCTGTGCGTGTCCGAAATAAAATATTTTTCTTTCTTATTTTTCTTTCTTTTTTTCTTTCTTTCGTTCTTTTTATCCTTCTTTCTTTCTTTAAATAGGTATTATTATTGTATAACAAAATTGCATGCCCTAAACAGGCAAAATATGGATTGTGCTTAAACCACTATTTTTTTAATCTAGTAAAACCTGTAGTTTCAGCAAATCAATTATTCTTATTCTTAAAGATCGGTGAAAATCAACACTACCATCTGTATGTTATGTAACATTTTGCAAACTCAATTAAATAATTGTCCACATATATAATACCATTACAGGAAATCAAAAACCTTGAAGGCATGAAAACCCTCAAGCAGCTCTACCTAGGCAAAAACAAAATATCGAAAATACAAAACCTGGATGAATTAACAGCACTTGAAATATTAGTTCTACAGAGTAATCGTATAACGAAAATTGAGAATCTGGACGAACTTAGAAACTTGGACCAGCTGTACATTTCTGAGAATGGAATCTGTGCTATAGAGAATTTGGGAAGTCAGGTCAAGCTGCAGACTTTGGATTTGGCTACCAACAGAATTGCTGTCATCGATAATGTAAGGCATATGGTCGATTTGGAAGAACTTTGGGTAAGTTTATTTTTATTTGTAACTAGCTTCCATCCACGGCTTCACCTGCGTGGTTTGTCGATTAAAAGTAGCCTATGTCCTTCCCCAGGGTTCAAAGTATCCCCATAAAAATCGGCCCAGCCCTTTCGGAGATTTGCCGGAACAAACAGACAGACAGACAGACAAAAATTTGGATTATATTTTTTTTGGTACTTACCGTATATACTTTCATAATTATGCATTTAATAAAAAGTTGTTATTTTGAAATTACAAACAGACACTACAATTTTAATTATTTGTATAGATTTTATTTTAACCCAACTGAACTATTTATTATACAGGGTGTTTACAGAGTTTGATATCCAACTGAACAGTGGTGGTAATTTTAAATCAGCCATTAGGTATAGTATCTTGTCTTCAAAGGAGGAAACTGAGATACTAAAAAATCCTTCCAAAGTTAATGTTAGATACCTTTCGCTGGTATTGATATCTGATTCATTAAAATTAACCGGTTTAGACTTACTGCAAGTAATCGTACTGTGAAACTTTATGAATCATTGTAGTCAACACATAAGTCATAAGTAATTTGTTCATTTATTTAACATAGGTACAATAATAATGGTATATAAAGATGATAAAGATGCACTATGTTATGTCAGAGGGCGTACAAATGTTTGTAATTAAGTAATCAAGTCAGACAAGACTCGATGATAAAATACAATAAGCCTGGATAGTAAAAATTACAATTATGTATAAAGAATCTCACATTTCATAATACAAATGAATTAATAATAAATAACAGTAGAAATCAATGTCACTAAAAAATAGAAAAAAGAATCTAATGAAAAAATGTTAATACATTGCATGTCAACACACAGACTGAGAACAAATAATAAGACTATATACAATACTAAAGTCAATATACAATACTAATGTCAATATACAATACTAATGACAATATACAATACTAATGACAATATACAATACTAATGTCAATATACAAAACTTATGTCAAGGGCAATAATACATATTATATTTTATTAGCATATCAACGTTCTGTCATTACATTTTGTCTGTTATAAATTCCGAAATGCGGTAGTATGCTTGGTTCACCGAGTAAGGATTTTAGCCGTTTCTTAAATAAGCTCACGTTCAATTCTTTGATTGACCGTGGTAAAGCGCTAAACATGACGTAATATTAATTTATTGTACATCAATTTTCAGTTAAACGACAACCAGATAACAGACTGGTCATCAGTGGAGTACCTGAAAGAGAACAAGAAGATCACCACGATATATTTAGAACGTAACCCTCTTGCCGCCGACCCCGCTTACAGGAGGAAGTTGAAGTTAACCCTCCCGTCACTGCAGCAGATCGACGCCACTTTGTGTAGATAAGAATTTTTGTTTCTTTATTTTTGTAGTGTTGGGGGGTGGTGTTCAAATAGTAAAAAAGTTTATTTGACACAATACAGACATGAGAACATAATTTCATATGCCAGTTGCCCTAAATTCGAGCATTTGAAATTATATAAAAAACCGCCATTTGTTATGCTTTCTGAAATTTGGTCTTGCATGAGAAGCATCATGGAGTGACCATTTGAAAAAAAAAAAATTTTAGGTTGTTTTAGTTAGTAATAACCAGTGATCGGAGTAGGTAGATTGATTTTTAGTACTTGTATCATAAATGCACACAGAAAGAATAACATGGATAAGCCATTTTTCCGGAAAGTAATTCCGGTATTTCCGGATTCAATTAAATATTGTTAATGTTGGTAGTGATATTATTACTACTCAATTCAAAATTTAAAGTTTGTTCTGATTGGTCGTTGGGTTTTGTCAAATCGTGACAAAAAAAAAATAGGAAGAATAATAAAGAATAAAATTGCTCATTTTATTACAATTCCTACCTTTTTTTTGAGGATGGCAAATCATCAAATGACTCCTTCCACTCTGGCAGAATACAATTCCTACATAAGTTCCGGTTTTTTTTTAATAATCCACCAATTCCGGAGGAATGTCCATAGTAATATATACGTTTCGGATCAATGACCCCAGTTCAATCTACCTACTCCGATCACTGGTAATAACATATTATCACGCCTGTTTTCTCCGAAGGATAAGGCACACGTTTCGACAGTAATGTCCCATGAAATAGGGTGCGACCGTAATAAATACACTCGTTTGAGATCAGTTGAACATAGAAACACATATTTATTAGCCAACGTAGAGATTATAACACCACCCCAAGTAGTCAATTTGATATGTAGCAGAGATAATGAACTAAAGATGATAGCAATATTGCGTACGATCTGTAAAGCCTGATTTACACGGTGCGATTTAAGTGCCGGTGGCATATCATAACACCTGGATGAGGGTTGCACGGAACCGGGGAAGTATGGCAGGAAAATAATCCTAAAAAAATTGAAGTAGATTCCGCGCTGATTTCAGCGCGGAATCTACTATATATATATATCTATATCTATTTGATAATAATGATGATACCACAAGTGGAAGCAACAATAAAAAAAAAACCGTCTAAATAGTGTTTAGACCATGCATTTCTTTTGTTGCTCTAATTTTATTGTATGCCACACGTAAAAAAAATTCACCGTGTAAATGGGACTTAATTCAAAATCTTGTGGTAGAATGTAATTTTATTATTTGTATGATTTATGTATTTTTATGTAATTATAATTAATTTTAGATGTAGAAGTAGTATTGCGATCAGCTGCCACAGTGTATTAAGTATTGGCTAAGTATCATAGTTTATTTATATTATTTTATAATTAATATTAAAAAATAATTGTCAAACGTTTTTATTAATTTGTGGTTTTGAAATAGAATTTTGTGAAACAATTTTTTATTAAAATATTAAATAACATACTTTCGTTGTGCTCTCTTTATTAGAGCGAATGTCATATTAAAACTATTCGTAGAACCCTTTGGTAATAAAAATATATATTATTTAGTAGATATTTAGATTTACGTTAAAATCTCGCAGTAGTAAATTTTCCTGTTGATTTCATGATGTAGCCGTATACGGTATTTTTTATATAAAATGCCAAGTAGCGATAAATATAAGTGCCTATTTCAAATTGTCCAAATTCCAGTAGAAAATGGTAGAATTTGATGTCCTGTATATCATTGTTAACATTTCTAAAATTAAATAAAAAATATATCATTTTAACGTTCATCGTTGAAAGTTTGAACTTTCTAGAAGAATGTAGATGATCACCATTTTTCATGCATTTTCGTCCAGACTGGCAATAAATACAAGAACTAAACGATAACATAACATATTCCTAAGCATTTATATACCAATTGTAACAATAAACAAGGATTTGAGTATAGATTTTATACTGATGTACTATATATTATGTAATTCATGTTTTAATTGTTGTGGTAGACTTCATGTATGTATGTAACATTATTATGCATTTTTGCAACATAGTCGATTTTAAAGGTGGGGTATTAAATGGGCAAAAAAGATCATTAAAAATATATTGACAGTCAAACTGAATAGTTGAACAATTTGCGGGAATCAAATGTAATTCATCGGATAACAACAGGGTCAAATTGAATTAGCTAGCCAAACTTTGCAGACGTGATGGGTATCGATATCAAAACATGATAAAACAAAAAATTTATTAATCCGATGTTTTTTTTTTTTTTGGTTGTCGTCGACCCGAGGGTATTCACTTGAAATATCAGTTTTAAAAATAAGGTTTTTTTTTGTGTAAACTTCGCAGACATGATTGGTATCGATATCTAAACATGATCAAACATATTTTTGCAACTCATACTTCATGTAACAACACTACCAGCGATCGCTGACCCCTAAAAAAACATCAAATCTTTTTTATTTTTATTTTATCGTATTTAGATATCGATACCCATCACGTCTGCGGAGTTTCGCTTGCTAATTTAATTTGACCCTGTATAATTTATAGGAATTTTAGACATAGTATGGCAACTTTTTTGATTGTCAGAACTGAAATGAAGTATAGTGGACCTCGTAAGTACTTTACCACTTTTGACAACAATTCCCAGAAACTTGAAAGTACACTATGGTTGAAATTATCTAACTGTCACAGCCATTTGTTATGGTGTTATTCCTACCAAGGAGTATCGTATTACCGAGGAACTGGGTTGTAAAGGTCAAATAGGCAGTTGCTTTATTTAAAACGCTAGTACTTAACTGCATGCGGTTAGACTGGAAGCTGACTCCAACATAGTTGGGAAAAGGCTAGGCAAATGATGATGATGGTGTTATTCCTATGACATAACTTGTACTACGCCTAAGTCCAGCAGTGGACTGCAGTAGGCTTGATTAATAAGAGACAGTTACCTGCTATCAATAGCACCATCTTCCTGCGAGCCCCGAAGGCGGTGACTCCTGATCTCGATTCGATCAGCCTCCATGAAATAAATCTTGTCATTTTATGGCGCGCAAGTGACATTTAACCTTGGGTGGTAAAGAAATTACTTGTTCGACTATACATAACGGCTTTGTGACGGGTCCTTTTACACTCAGTATATTTCAAGTCAGTTGTACTGCTCTTTAAAACCACACATTTCATTAAACACTTCACTAATTCCAAGAAGTTCCTGTAAGTCTTGTAGTTTGTAATTTACATAATTATTATTATTTATAACCTTACACATCCAAGTAATGTCAAAGCAGACTAATGTTGAACGTTATACAATAAAACATGTTAAAATAATTAATTGGATTTCAAATACTATTCCGAATAGTCAATCCTTTCATAATATAAAGATATTTCAAGTCGTGAATGGTATAATTCTGTGGGTCTTCAGCGTTAGGAAACGACTCATACGCCAGTAGACCAGTACTTCCGAACGACTGTCACTGTCATCTATACCAGGGTTTCTCAAACTTATGGCCCCACGTACCCCTGTTAAAGTTTCCAAACGACTGCGAACCCGATCTCCCCCACTCCCGCCTCAATAAAATATACCTGTATAAGAACATAAGGTTTTTGTAATTTAATAAAAGGTAGGTAATACACTGACAAAAATAAATCTGTTATTAATACTAATGTTATGTGTGGGCTTGTTTCTTGTCGCAAATTGAGTTGATTTTCATTTTAATTCTGACTCAACATCAAGTCAATTCTTCTTCTTTCTAGCTTTGGTAGTAAGTTGTTGCGAAGGTTAAAAGCAAATTCAACGCTTTTCACGACATTTCGGGATATTATTCCTGTCCAGCTGCCCAAAAATCAATGAATGAAAACCTTTTTAAATCATCTTGAAGAGTTTCATCTGTGGACATTTCTAGAAATTAATCCTGTTGCTATAAACTCCCAACCATTATTTATGCTCTCAGTTGTGACCATAAATGGGTTTCGAATCCAGCCTTCAGAATTATCAATATCTGGAACATACTTTTTCAGTTTGCCAGAGAGCTGAGAACAGTCATTCAGCCGCCATTACGTAAATCTTGTCGAGGACCCCCCTATCATCAAATGGCGAACCCCTAAGGGTTCGCGTACCCCACTTTGAGAAACCCTGATCTATACCAATGACGGTGCAAAGTGCGCGCGCAATAAGTCTGCACGCGTGTTTGGCCTTCAAGACTATATCCATGCCAGCACTTTTAATCACTTTCGGCATAATGATGGCGATCATTTACTTTGGAAAACACGGAACACAGCACACTCTCTTGACACCTGATATAAACGTCAAGATGGCGGCAAACGATTATTACCGATTTCGGCCGCGCGCAGACTTATTTTGCGCGCACTCTAGTACCTACTTGCCTGTGCAAATACAGGGGGCCTAGACAAAATCCCTTTTCTGTAAGCGTAACGCCAACGAAAAAATCAAATTGTATGGAGTTGACATTTGCTTACCACGTGACATTACGTATCTTTTCCGCAGGTAATGTCATTGCCATACATTTTGACGTTAGCGTCTGGCGTTAACGCTATCAGAAAAGTTTTTATCTAGGCCTACAGTAATTTTATCTCACGAAGTAACGCGCGCTTATTTGTGGTTACCAAGTGTACAAACACGCTGTGAATGTGTGTGGAAGCCCAGGGCCGGCACTCTCGACATAGATAGCGACAAAAATCTGTCGTTAAGTCCAATCGATGACAAATTTCTTTAATAGATTTTCAACTTTATTTCCAAAGCATAAGGTTGAAAATCTATTAAAGGAATTTGACATCGATACGACTTAGCGACAGATTTTTATCGCTATCTAATGTCGAGACTGCCGGCCCTGGCATGAGTTCTCTGTACCGCCCGAGATAATGGCGAAGTCGGAAGTGTGTGTGTGCGTGTGTATCTGTTACGTGCTGAGTTGATGACGCTACTCGTCACCACGCACACATTCACAGCGTCTACGCTTGGTTACTACATGTAAGGCGTGCGTCGCTTCGTCAGACAAAATACTATACTAGATTGAAGATCACGTGACTTGACGGTGTCGTGAGTGATGTGTGTGCATTGGTATGCATGTACCTTCAAAGTTTAGACACCCGGCGCACGCGTCGTGTAACTCTGATTTACGTAACTCAGCCGCTCTGTTTTCGGAAAGTCATTTAGGAAGCTTCCTTTGTGTAATAAATTTAAGTGCATCCAATTCTTGGAAATCACATATTTTTCAGAACCATAATATAAAAATCAGGGCAGATGATCAAAATAATCTGTATGTATGCAGATTTGGTATAAAACCAGCACCCTAATTGCGTAACACAATTTCAACCACAATCTGAATCATTTTGAAATATATTGCTAACCCATTGCTTCATATGTTCAGCTCAGCAACGTAAATAACGCAATGAACGTTGTTGAACTGTCAAAATTAAACCCATTTCTACAGTTAGTGGGTTACGCAATTACCCCGCTGTTTGGTGTTGTGTCCCCCCTAGTTATTACTTAGTAAAAATGTATTTAAGATTTTTGTAATAGTGTATTTTCATAAACAGTACTGCAGATATATTATTTCCAGGCAGTCGCGGACTCTCGCAGCAGTCTATCAAAACGCAAGGAGAACATTCGCGGAGTGCTACGTAGTCCCACCGCGGTACTTTCTAGGGTCAATTTTAAGATGTAATTATCTACAGTCCGGCCGTCGAGGCAATGCGTTCCTGACACATGTCAATGTGACAATTCTAGTAACTAATAACGATCAAATTCGCCAAAGTGGTTTTCGTTTGTATGAAATTGGAAAGCATTCTGTCGACGGCCGGACTTTAAGGCTTAGCGCGCACTAAGAATTTTAATCATTGCGGATAATAATCGCAAATCTGTGAACAATACCAACAAACTAAGAGTCCGCGCACTGCGGTAAAAAATCGCTTGAGAATTCGCTTGAAAAATTGTTTTCCTTTGCGCAGTTTAGAAATGGCAACGTTTAAAATCGTAGTGCGCGCGTAGCCTAAGTAATGGCTATTGTAATGATAAATAAACGGTTTTTTTAAAGGTATTTCTTTTGTTAGGTATTGTAGAACTCTAGTTAGCTTATAATTTTACCAGTCCAGAGAAAGAAGCACAAACTCAAACATTTATTTCCATTAAACCATTTACTGTACAAACGGGGTGAATCGGGACGAAACTTTAGAAGGGATTTTAACATTCAAATAATATAGTTTGTTGCCAACAAGGGCACTTAATCGTTAATTATAATACAGTAAACACAGAGGTTGGCAACAAACTATATTATTTCAATGTTAAAATCCCTTTTAAAGTTTCGTCTCGATTCACCCCTGCATCCCTATTCTCCCCGTTTGACGATAATTGAAAATGTAATTTTCTATTCGATATACCGTCGAATGTTTGTGAATAGCTTTGCTGTTGGGTATCAATACCTATTTCTTTTTGTTTTTGGGGGAAACCTTCAAAAGGCACCCGACCTCTGGGGACGGAGGTCGCGGAGTGTGGGATTTTTACCTCACTAAAATCACCCCCGTGATCACCATCAGCACATAGAGGGGGTCTCGGTTCCTCTTAAAAGACCAATTCCGGGATCCCCCCTGTGCAACGCCTGTAAGGCACATCCCTGGGAAAACTAAAGGGGCCTCCCCTGCGCCTCGCTATGCACGGCAGCACGTGACCACTGTGCCACCGTCTTCCCTGGGGTCACTCTATGGGCGGACAGAGTCCATGCGCCTGCGACCCTAAAGGTCCACCACCTACCTTGATCGGTAAGCGGATTTCAGTATTTCGGGTATCAAACCTAATAACGATAAAACAAAAAAAGATTACTTACATCATTTCAAATAGGTAACTAGATTTGATTACGGGTTTAACGGCTGCTGTTAGTGTAATTACTTGCATGTATACCTAGCTAGCATTTACAGGTAAAATTTTTGAGATCAAAGTTCAGGGCAATAATCGAAACTATGAATAATAAAAGAGAAAACAGAAAAGTGGGCAACGCAGTTATGTTTCAGTGCAGAACACGAAAATAGTAAGCGATATCCTGAGTTCAATTTTAAAGATACACCTTCATACCCCTAACATAAACAATGTTATCAATTTATCACCATTCTTGTTTATAGACGGATTCATTTCATTCGTTATCAAATTCATTACGGTACATTAATATAACCTAAAACAGTCTCATCCAAAACTCCCCTTTCATTTTCATCAATAATACATAAAAAAATAACTAAAAACTTTCCCTAGTGACCTTGACTTTGCACACAACACAGTATAGTCTACTCCTCTACTGTCCCCGGCCGGCAAGCAGGTACCTAAACCGGCTAGATCAGTCGTCCAGTGATTACATTTCCATAACAACTTGCTGCGACTACTTGAAAACACATTCCGATTGCCACCCGACGCACAAACACGTATCAAAATGAAATCGTTTATCGAATACTCTCCAAGCTCCGATTTTCCTATCGAAAATCTTCCGTATGGTGTTTTTACTTCACCTAACAATGTAAGTACAATTTTGTCGCATTATTTTTTGCTGTAATTATAAAAATTATTGGTTATTCGAAATTCGTATTTATGGTCTAAGCAATAAGGTTCATGGGAATGCAAATTTTGTTCAAAATAATGTCCGTACTCAATGTCTTCTTTTTGACATTGATATAGTATAATACCACCAAATTAGGAAGTACTGCTGCATGATAGCGAAACTGTAGAATGTGCATACAATTTAATTTGGCAGAATTTGTACAATTTTATCTTGTCGAGCGTAAGTTTGTTTAGTTATGTTTTTTTATGTTTTCAGAGCGAGAAACACATCGGAGTGGCAATCGGCGAGTTGATTTTGGATCTGAACGTGATCTCAAACTTATTTGATGGACCCCTACTGAAATCTAAGCAGAATGTTTTTAAGGTAAACTAGTACATGGATGATATTATATTCTATGTAGATATGAATATAAAATAATCAAGACTTGTTGTTGTTTGCAGAACCAATAAGAATTATATTATCATATTCTCATTAGTATGTAGGGCGTAACTAGACCTGTTTTATCTACCTTGCTAGGAGTAGGACCACAGCAAGTTGTAAACAGTTTTGTTTTTCATAAAATAAAGCCTTGTCATTCTAATAACTTAAAACCAGTAAGGACTTGTAATCAGAGCTTAATTAATTGAAGCTCATTTGCATAAAGTGTAAATACCTAAGTCATAAGCTTAGTAGTAGGTAGTGTAGGTACTTAACCACCTATTTAAGTCATTATTATCATCATCATTTCAGCCCGGAATAACCCACTGCTGGGTGGGTATAGGCCTCCTCTTTTTTCTGCCATACTTCCTGTTAGCACAGGGAGAATAAAAGAAGTGGACTGTATGAAATAGGATCTTTACAAATAATAAACTTCCAGGACTAACAATGAATAGAATATATATAGTTTAAGAGGGTCCTCGTCCGTCGCGGTGGGGTCCGTTGAAGCGAGTTCAGGCGAATGGTCAACTGGTCGTGTCGCCGCTGCGTCGCGCCTCAGCTGGCCGATGACCGATCTACCTGCGTGCGCGTGCAGACCGCGTGCGAAGTGTTGTGTTGGGTTCTATTCTCAACATACTGCCCGAGTTGCAGCGTAGACTTAAAAAATCTGGAAGGGGGCAAATATTATTAAAGGCCCTTCTTATGGTGCTCCTCTTTGTCTTCACCTCGGCAATTCTTATGATTCCGTCGCTGCCAGGGTAGACTATTATGACCCTTCCTAAGTACCAGAGTAGAGGAGGAAGAGCCTGTCCTTGACGATAACAAGAGAGCCTAGTTACAGCTGTCTTCGAAGCCCGCCACTTCACCGTCGGTTGCAGTATAGCTATATGTATATTCTAAAGAGGAACGCTGCCAAAAGTGCTGTGATGGGTTCGATTCTCAACAATTCCCGGTTCCATGCGTCCATCAGCCAGATTTTTTCCGTGACTGACGATATCGTTAACCTAACGCGTTTTAGGACGGCCCTGGTTTCTTTGGCCTAACCTTGGCCACCATTCAGTCACAGCTTTACTCCATCAGCCATCTCCTGATCTCACTAGATGTCCTGCCTAGTTCCGGGGATACGCAGATATTTAGACATAGATTTCGGTGTTACGCACTAGGTTTAGTAGGGTTATGCCAACCATGACCCGCTCCATGGCGCTTTGTGCTACTCGTATGCGGTGGACAGTCTCCTTTGTGAGCGTCCATGTCTCGGCACCGTACGTCATTGTTGTCAGGACACATTGGTTGAAAAGGCAGGTTTTTAGGCTCTGGTGGATCTTTTTGGGCCGAAAAAATATGTTCCAGCTTACAAATGCCGCCCACCCAAGCTGTATTTACTCGGAAATCTCTTTTTTGCAATGGTCCTTGTCAAAAGATAGAACATGTCCCATATAAATGTAATGGTCAACCATCTCCAGACGCTCGTTTCCAAATAACAGCTGGAATTGAGTCATCCGGGACGCCTAAAATCACTTTCGTCTTGGACAAGTTCATTCTGAATCCAACTTGTAAGGAAGCATCATAAAGTTCTTTTAACATGCGTTGAAGGTCTTTCAGGGATTCAGCGAATAAAATTAGGTCATCCGCAAACCGAAGGTGCGACAAGTAGACACAATTGATATTTTTACCACGTTGGTCCCATTCCAGCGTTTTCATCACGTCTTCCAGAGTAGCAGTGAACATTAAAGGCGAAACGATGTCTCCTTGGCGTATTCCCCGTTTAATCGATATTGGGGCCGTAAGTTAATGCAATCTGACCTGCATTGTTGCCGCATCGTACAGCTCCTTGAATACATCTACATATCGAGCGTCGATGTGGCAGCGACGGAGAGAGTTGAACACGGCCCAGTGCTCGACACTGTCGAATGCCTTCTCATAGTTGACGGAAGGTAAACACAAGGGCCGATTGTATTCTGAAATCTTCTCCATCATCTGTTTTACAGTTTGGATGTGGTCCATGGTGGAGAAACCACTCCAGAAACCGGCTTGTTCAACGGGCTGGCCATCGTCTAGTTGGCGGATGAGACGGTTGCATATAGTTATGGCAAACAGCTTATAAATTTGAGAAAGGAGAGATAGGACGGTAGTTGCTAAGGTTTCAATGGTGTCCTTTCTTATGTAGATGAGCTACTGTCACCTTCTTCCAGCATGTGGCGGCGTGGCACCGAAGAGTACGCTGTTAAAGAGTTTTACAAGAACTTGTAGTACGGGTTGACCACCAGCACGCAGCAACTCGACCGTGATACCGTTCTCACTAGGTGTTTTTCACTCTGCATTTGCGAAAGTGCGTTTTCTACCTCACCAGCCATGTATTTGGTAGACTTTCTGAGCTTCGGTGCTCTATGGGCGGAGCTCTAGAGTTGTTACCTGTCGATGTTGGTTCTGCCGATTTTTAGGCATAAAGTTCTTCGTAGAATTTCTTCAACTTCTGCTCTTAGTTTAAGGATTTGTTGTGCACTTGTATTTATTTTCCTCCTAAACATGTTTGGCCCTCTATACTGTTCTATTGTATTTGTAATTATTTTTTTGTTGTGTTTACGAGTGTCCCTGTTAATTGCTTTACTCATCTGCTGATTAAATCGATTTATTGCTCTTTAATCTTAAATACTGTGCGGTTGCATGGATCTTGTTTGTTTCTCAATAAGAGTAAAGGTTTCAAGTGTCAGACTTTGTTTTTAGCGCACTTTGCTAAGGTGTTTTCGCATAGTTTCAGTCATGGCCGTAACTAACAGTTTGTTTAGCTGATTGGTATCTAGGTTCGATTCTTCAAGTCCCTGGAATCGGTTAGTCAATTCCAAAGAATATTCTTCTTGAAGAGGGAGTATTTCTGGTGTCTCGTACTTAGGATCTTCGTATCATTTTTGTTCTTTCCTTCTTTACATCGAACCTATACACCGCTCTGAATTCTGACCAGACGATGATCGCTTCCGGTCTTAAAGCGAGTGAGGACAAAGACATCTGTGACTAAATGTTTATGTGAGCTTATTATGTAGTCAACCTCGTTCTTGATCTTGCTCGCCCGAGTCCATTTTCATGAAAGTCGTTTTTTAAAGAAAGTGTACATTGCGTACATGTTCTTTTGTTGCAGAAAATTTACCAGAATTTGCCCTCTTCTGTTACGCAAACCAAGGCGAAATCCGCCGATGGAGCTTTCTTTTATGAGAGGCTGGCCAACTCATGCATTAAAGTCCCCCATAATGGTGTAAAAATGTGACGGTGTATCGGCAAGGGCCGTATCGATATCTTCGTAAACGGTGTCCACCTCTTCGTCCTGATGTCGGGATGTGGGAACATAGACTTGCACGATTTCAAGAGTCAGTTTCAAAGTAACTAAACAATCTCTAGGTGAGATGCTTTGATATTTTGAACTAATAAGGCTATCGTTTTATTAATGATAAATCCTACACCACCGTATGAGGTATCTACGCGACCTCTGTAGAAGGTGACCTGATTGTAGTTTTAAGAGCTCTTCACCTTTTCGGCGTACTTCTGATATACCGTATGAGGTCCCATTTGATGGACTCAGTCTCAACTTAGAATTTCAATAACCTTTCGTTCGTTCTTAGCGTCCCGGCGTTGTAACACGCCAGGGTCAGGGTCCTTGGTTTGTGACAGCTGGGTGACATCATGAGATGCTTAGCACCCTCTGACCCGCCGTAACCAGATCCGCTGGCCGAACTTGAAATAGCGGGGCTGGTGGGTACTGAGGGCCGGGGATTTTTGGCATTGTTCATAATTAAACGAGGGGCATATTATGTAGGTACTTGTAGTTATTTGTTCATCAGAATCTAATATAATAAATTAGTTTTTGGATAAACTGATAAGGTAATCACCTCCATTGGTCTTAGTGGTTGAGAGCGTGGTTGTCGACCGTTCGGCCTTAGGTTTGAATATGGTCACTAGTAGAGGTACCTACTTTTAATGCCCTCCTTAAATTAAATGGATATTATAAAAGTCCTTTCACAGATATTATGACTTCTGATTTTGCATCTCAGTGATCTTTATTCTCGTTGTAATAAGCTAAAATAACTACAAAAACTCTGTAGTAAAATTCTCCTTTCTTTTTAACGTTTTAAAGTTAATTCGACTATTATTATTAAACTGTTTAAAATGTTCATCAAACGTGTGTTCACAAGACACACCTCCCATATTTAATACTAATTTAACAATAAAACAAGTTTTAAAACTTCCGCGAGACTCGTGAATATAAATTATGTTAGAACAGCAAAGTCAACTTGTTTACGGTTTAAATAGATTACTGGTTTGTTGTAAACAGGTTTCATATATCACATTATTTTCAAATAATATGGTCTGATTAGGAATCAAGATTTTATGGGAATATAAACTATTGTCTAACGTACCTATAACTTTTAAAAACACATACTTAAGGAGTACTATGTATTTAGATTCTTTAGATACAAACCGAATAGTAACTAGAGCGATGAGAAATGCCTCAAGAATCACGTTTTTAGGGTTCTTAAATGAAATCATATAACTTTCCATGTCGTTTCTACGCCGGTCGTCTTTCTATATGTATGTCACAACTTTTTTACCCACAGAAGTAGGTCTAAAGCTGAAATATCTTAAAGAGAAAAAAAAGAGAAATAAAAAAGAAATAAAAGAGAAAAAAAAGAGAAATAAAAAAGAAATAAAAGAGAAATAAAAAAGAAAAAAAAGAGAATACCTAAAGAGTATTCTATTTTATTCTATCTTATATCACTTTGACCATGTTTTGATTTCAGGAACAAACACTCAATGCCTTCATGGGGCTCACGCGTCCCCATTGGCTGGAAGCAAGAACTACACTACAGAAACTTCTAGACGCTGGTAACCCTACACTACAGAATAATAGTGAGCTTAGACAAAGGTGAATGGTTTTGGAACTTATAGAAAATATTCCTATAATTTAGGTTAGATAGAGATAGAAATGATAGATAGCAATAGTAGTGATGGTTTCTGGTGCAATAATTCACCCCCCATTACGAAATGTAAGAAAGAAAAATATACATTTATTTGCGGTAATCATGACGCCAAAAAAAAACGAGCACTCACAAACATAAAAAAGAACGAGTTGGGGGAAAATATCCGTCACATCCATGCAAAACGGCAATCGCTCAGCATAATGCTACGACCCGAATATGGGTGTACTATTGGTACACCTCTGCCTACTCTTACGGGAAAAACAGGCGTGATGTTATGTTACGATAGATAGAATACTCTTTTTTGCACAACAAATAATGAAAATAATACCACAAATATGATGGTACAATGGGCAGTGTTATCGCATTCACCAATGTATGCTGGACAACCTTAGCTTAGTTTATTTAGCTGCGTTTGCGGCTCTTTGGTGACCTAAAGTATTATTTTCTTATACCTTGAGAAGGCAAACAGTTACTTAACCTACGAAAATACCCTATAATGCCTCATTTTATTTTCTTGTTATCTGCAGGGCCTACGTTAAACAAAGCGAAGCACAGATGCACATGCCGGCTGACATCGGTGACTACACAGACTTCTACTCGTCATTGCACCATGCTACAAACGTCGGTATCATGTTCAGAGGCAAAGACAACGCGCTGTTTGACAACTGGTAAGTATACACTAAAACAAAGTGAAGCACAGATGCACGTGCCTGCTGACAGCGGCGACTACACAAACTTCTATTCATCACTGCACCATGCCCCATGAACGTCGAGATCATGTCCAAAGGCAAAGACAACGCGCTGTTTGGCAACTGGTAAGTATAAACTAAAACAAAGCGAAGCACAAATGCACGTGCCTGCTAACATCGGCGACTACACAAACTTCTATTCATCACTGCACCATGCCATGAACGTCGAGATCATGTCCAGAGGCAAAGACAACGCGCTGTTTGGCAACTGGTAAGTATAAACTAAAACAAAGCGAAGCACAAATGCATGTGCCTGCTGACATCGGCGACTACACAGACCTCTACTCATCACTGCACCATGCCATGAATGTCGAGATCATGTTCAAAGGCAAAGACAGCGACACGCTGTTTGACAACTGATAAGTAACAAAGTAACAAACTTCTACTCGTGAGGAAAGACAAATAACCAAATAACATAATTTGAAAATCAAAAATTAAATAAACTATAATTTTCACAGGAAGCAGCTTCCAGTTGGCTACCACGGCCGCAGTAGTTCAGTCGTCGTATCCGGAACGCCTATCACAAGACCGTACGGACAGACTTTACCCGTTGAAGGTAAAAAATTACAATCTCTTTTACAAATTCGTTAATCTCATATTTTAGGTTTGAAATACCTAACATATGCGGTATTGGTTTTACTTGTACAGAACCAAAACAAAATTGGACACGATAATACGATTTTTTATTTATTTATGCTTCAGTTTACAAAAAAGGTTTTACTGTTTGGAGCCTCTTTTTAAGCAAACAATGCCCGTGTTAGGACTCCGCTCTTCCATAGTACAGCATAATTACTTAATCTACTAACAAAAACCGTAGGTACTTAAAATATCAATTAAAAATTAAAATGTTAGTGAGAGTATGATCAGAGTGTGAATACCAGCTGTGTGTAGTGTGTCTGTATGTGAGGGTTTATAGAGTGTATGCGAGAGTATAGAGTGTATGCGAGAGTGTATAGTGTATGCGAGAGTGTATAGAGTGTATGCGAGAGTGTATAGAGTGTATGCGAGAGTGTATAGAGTGTATGCGAGAGTGTATAGAGTGTATGCGAGAGTGTATAGAGTGTATGCGAGAGTGTATAGAGTGTATGCGAGAGTGTATAGAGTGTATGCGAGAGTGTATAGAGTGTATGCGAGAGTGTATGTGAGATTGTAAGTGAGAGTGTATCTTCTACTTTATGTGCTCCAAAAGTGCCTCCGTGTCATCATATGTAAGTATCTTCATCCAATTGGTTACTGTTTTCAACAAATTACTGCATGTGTTTGATAGTTATTACAGCTAGACAGGCGAAAACGTACGCTATTCTTAAAGATTAGTCGCGTATCAGGGGGTCTGTTCTGTAGTCACCGTGAAAATTAAGGTGAAGTGAGCGGTCATTCCACCTGATGCTAGGGATTTACTCTATTGACAGCTTACTTCAAGCTCACTTCATTTAAGTTTTTACGGTGAGATTTTTACAGAATACATCAAGCGGTCCAGTTAATAAACTTGAATTCTCAAAAATCTAAATAATAAGTTCTGTTTTTTTTATTCAATTTGATTTAAATAGATTTTTTTACATTTAATTTAATTTAATTCGTCTTTTTTACATTTAATTTAATTTAATTTAATTCGTTTTTTTTACATTTAATTTAATTTATTTTATTCGATTTATATTTGGCAATGGGTGTTATTTACCTGTAATAAATGAATTTATTATTATTATTATTTATTCATCCAGGAGCCGCCCCCCACTTCGGTCCCTCTCGCCTCATGGACTTCGAACTGGAAGTGGCGGCCTTCATCGGCGGCCCTCCCACTACCCTCGGACAGAGAGTCACGGCCAAGGAGGCTGAGGAGCGCATCTTCGGACTTGTGCTTATGAATGATTGGAGCGGTATTTATTTATTTTATTTTATTAATTTTAAGGAAACTTACAGCTAATACATTCAAGTAGTCGTCAGTAGTAGTTATGATACCTGAATTTAGTTCTAAGGACTACAAAGACATTTATAAATGACTAGCTTTTGCCCGCGGCTTCGCCCGCGTGTATGTCGGAAATTATCCTACGGGAACGTACTACCGGGATAAAAAGTATCCTACGTGTTAATCTAGGTTATAAACTATCTGTGTTCCAAATTCCATCCAAATCAGTTCAGTAGGTTTTGCGTGACAGAGTAACAAACATCCATCCATCCATCCTCCCTCACAACCTTTCACATTTATAATATTAGTAGGATATATTTAAATTCCATGGCTTAATAGGAAGTAGAAAGCGCAGCTACTGAAGGACCTAGATTATAAGAAAAAATCTTATGAAATTAATTTGATAACGAATTTCATGAACTCCTTTAACGTTACTGACGAAATGTAACGTTTTTATTTATACAATTTGAGTAATTCAATTGTGATTTTCTTTCGAACTAGTATAATTAATGCGTATGCAAATAATACTCAACTGCTTGATAATATCTCCTACATTCCATAGATATTGATTTCGCTTGGAATGGACTTCTTGTACCTGTGCCTGTTCAATTATTAGCACGAAACCACAGACTACAAAATTGAAGATTTGTTTAAATTCTAGCGTTATCCGTTTCCAGCTCGCGACATCCAGAAGTGGGAGTACATTCCCCTAGGCCCCTTCACAGCAAAGAACCTGGGCACCAGCATATCTCCCTGGATCGTCACCATCGAGGCCCTGAGACCTTATGTAGTGGACAACTTCCCACAGGACCCCGTGCCCTTCGCCTACTTGAGACATGACGATAAATTCAACTTTGATATCAAGTTGGAAGTGGATTTGAAATGTAAGTGATTTTTTTTTTGCTATTATACTCGTATGTTTAGTTATAATCATTTCTAAATCGATAATTTTTTGCCGCGAAGATCTTTAGTGGGTTTAACGCCAAAAAAATTGTTTCGGATCTGCAGATCAGTCATGACTAGAGATCGGATATTCGGATGCATATTCACCTAAAGCTGAATCGTTGGCTAATATGGAATGCGCTTCTGTATCGAAAAAATCTTAACTTTAACACACCACTCCTCCGCTTGCACCCTACATACACATATGTAACTGCATCGGCGGTTAAACATTAATTTTAAATAAATATGCATCTGAATAGTTATGCACTCCAAGAATCCCAGGCTTTTTTTTAATAAATATTTTTTTAGAATTAGATCTCATACTATACACCCACAGAAATCTAAATAATAAGGTTATTATTTAGATTTCTGTGAATACACCCGACTAGTTATGCATGTCCGGTGTTCCTGGCATCCCGGTTTTTTTTTTTTTTACATAATATATGTTTTAAGAAGCTGCTTCCATACTTTCGTAGCTAAAAATTAACTTTAAGTAAATATATATGTGTATGTTGTGTATGTGTGTGTGTTGTATGTGTATTTTTGTTTCTGCAATGCCAATAAACGCATTTTTCTTTTTTCTTTCTATACATCCGAATATACGATATCCGAACTATGACAAGTCATTTAAAAAATATGATCGGTCCTAAAATACAACATTGCGGTACCCCACCTTTTGATTCACACTCACAGATGTGATGTGTCAATTGGATTTTAAACCGGTTTTACCCAAAAGGACGGTAAGGTTTTTTGTGTAAGTATATTTGTTTGGTTTGTTTAATATATTATTTATTATTATTATTTCCATAGCCGAAAAATCTCCAGTAACCACAACAATCTGCCGGTCGAACTACCGCTTCCTGTACTGGACGGTGAAGCAGCAGCTAGCTCAACAGACAGTCACCGGTTGCAACCTGCGTGCTGGCGACCTGCTGGGCTCTGGAACTATTAGTGGAGAGGTGAGTCTCGTAGGATATGTTTGAAACGAGGTTCCTTATCGCATGGTACGGACTTGGCGGATGAGGGCTAGGCGAAAAAAAGTGTAAGAATTTTCCGTCACGACCATTACTCTGTTTGTATGTTTGGTTGAACTCGCTAATCTTTGGAACTGCTGGTTGTAATTGAAAAAATCTTTTTGTGTTGGATAGTCCATTTATCGAGGAAGGGTTTAGGCTATATAACATCACGCTACGACCAAGAGGAGCGAAGCATAAATGAAAAATGTTGCAAAAACAGGACAAAATGATTCCTTTTGAGAGCTTCCGTTGCGTGCGCTGCGTAAACGGTTAAAGTTACGCAAAAATCATGTATGACGGAATTGTACCCCTTTAAAAGTTCTAAAAAAATCCCGCGACAGCATATGTCTATCTTTTAGGGTTGACTCAATATAACCCTTTTAAAGTAATCAAATTTGTTCTATGGATGTTCTAAATATACTATGACAGGAACTTCGTTCCAACCGAGTGTTCCACGAAACTCACGCATTTTTAATATTATTCAGTGGCAAACAAGTAAGCTGTCCACCTGAGAATTAGAAGTCACCGTCATCTGTATACATCTGCAAAAGCAGAGGCATCATAGATGCGTTGTATCCTCAGTAACTTAAAATTGCTTAAAAGTAAACGAAAAGTGATCGTCGGCCACTGTAGCTATGAAACATCATGATTCAACTATATTTTTTAAACAAGTAAAATTTGTATGAAATCGTGTCATTCAGTGGCTTCCTTGCCACAGTCAGACGGAGGCAAAGGCTTAAATCTAAACTTCAAATCTTTAACAAGCTTTATTGCTTTAAAAACTTCTGAGGGCAGTGTTGAAGAAACCCAGGTATTGCAGTGCTTCCGAAATGTTTGCGGGAGCTTCCATCGATGATTTCTTCTCTAACATCAGGAAAAGAACCGCATCGATGATGAGCATGGTCCGTGGTAGCACCAACACTGTCCTCAGATCGTTAGCGTGCAAAATAAACGGTCCCTTTACGGTTTACTGGGCGAGTGTTCACTTACTCAGTAACAGGAAATAGACTGTAATATACCACTACTACTACTGATCTTGATTTTTGTACTAACAAATTACTAACACCCTGTTTAGTTGTATTTTTATGTGTTCTACTAACAACCCTACTATCGTTTTATTTGTGTTAAAATGTATGGACGTATGTCTGAAATAAAGATATATAATAATAATAATAAAAACGCAGAGGGCCTTGGGCCAAAAACAAAGAGTAAAAAAAATGTGCAAAAAAATGAGAGATAACCCAATAAAGATTTCTTGTCCTAATAAATTATACCTATTTTTCAAACCTACAGGTATCAGACTCCTTCGGAAGCATGCTAGAACTATCATGGAAGGGAACCAAGCCACTCCGTCTGCTGTCAGGCGAAGAAAGAAAGTTCATCCAAGATGGCGACACGATCACGCTTCGCGGCTTCTGCGTCGATGACAACGGCATTAGAATCGGTTTCGGAAAGTGCGAAGGCAAACTGTTGCCTGCCATACCTTTTGATGCATGAATTTGAAATATTAACTATTGTGCCTTTGTGTAACCGTTTTATATGTTGAATATTAAATGTATGTTAGTATTTTATTTATAGTTTTTTTTTTTTCCCACTCTGTATTTTAAGAAAACCTTATAAAATCTAAGACTGAGAAGCGTCATCGTTTGCGCCTTTTGGGTACTGTCGCCATCTATACGCAAATCATGAAAGGGAACCAAACCCCTTCGTCTGCTGTCAGGCGAAGAAAGTTTATCCAAGATGGCGACACGATCACGCTTCGCGGTTTCTCCGTCGATGTTAACGGCATTAGAATCGATTTCGGAAAGTGCGAAGGTAAACTGTTGCCTGCCATAACTTTTGATGAATTAATTTTAAATATTAACGTGCCTCTGTATAACCGTTTTATATGTTAAATATTAAATGTATGATAACATTTTGTTCTTAATTCCTAGTAATTTTTTCTACTCTATAAAAAAGAACATCTATTAACTGGAGACTACAAAGCAGGTAATCGTTGGCGCCACTGTCATGTAAATTATCTCCAAGCACAATAAATTCACGCTCACAGTTATGAATTCAGCTTCACAATACTAGTAGTGCCCAATAGCACATCTGGTTGTTGCGAGGTACCAAAAGAACCCTTAGAACAATAGTGAAATTGTACAAAAAAGGGCAATGAATCTATTACGCAGAACACGTGCTAAGCGTAGTGATTTTGTGTCTCCAGGAAACGAAGGCAGGGCAGTCTATTTTACACCGCAATAAGAGACAGTCCGGGTCGTATAGATTAGGATAGTTAGGAAACTAAGTTAATACCGAGAGGCTATCTGGCTATGTTCCGGTGACTCCGGTACGATCACAGAACATTGCATGGGTACTCTAGCTATTTTAAATAAGTTGGGTTTAGGTTAGATTAAACTTGAAAATTAAATAAAAATAAAATGTGCGAGATCTCTGAGTGAGGCTGTTTGTGAGCGAGTGGGTGAGTGTTTCAATTTTAAAGTATTCCAGGTAGATATTATTTACGGTTGTCATAATTGAAGGGCTTGTAACTAAACAGACATAAGTGTTGCTGGGGAGTATGTTGCGACAGTTTGCTCCACAGTCCACCTCTCTCTAGCTCAGAAAACGCCCTACTTGACCACTTTCCTAAATATTGGTCTCCAGTTAAGAGGGAGGAGTTAGGAGGTAGGAAGGGAGTTCTAACCTAAGGGGGAAGCGACAGGGTAGCCCGCGAAATTCAAGTTTTCTTATGTTTTTTGGAATTTGCAGGTTGTGTGTTGTTTAAAATATGATTCGCGACCGTAACAAATATGGCTTCACAGAATTATAATCATAAGAATCCGCAATACCACTCCATAAGTAATTTCAAAAATATAAATGTACCCTATGTACTATGTGATGTACTCTGTGGCGAGCAATCTGTCATTGTGAATTGTCAAAAACGTAATGTCAATGCATGTGTCATGTCAATGTCAAACTCGAAAATCGAAATAAACAATATCTTTCGGTTTGGCCGCTGAAAAAAGGTGAAAACCAAAATAAATCATTTGCGGTTGTAGAATTTAATAATTTGGCATGATGATGAATACAGGGTTATTTATTGTTGTTTAAAAACCACTCAGGGATTATTAAATCATTTCACATGTAAGTAAGTAAATACAAACCTACCTCCTACATCCTCCTTAATTATTTTTCCTATTTTTTTATTTTTAAACTTATTTCGTAATTTAAAATTAATCAAATTAACAATCTTGCTTTTGTTGACTACTAAGTAAATACCTGTTATTCCACTGGTTAGTTATTTCTACCCTCTACATACACTTAGAAACAAAGCTTCTAAAGAGCTGCTTATTTATGTCACTTTTAGACCTTCAATATGGACGAGGTAATAGAAAAGAGAAAGACACTGGACTTCAAAGCAGCAGACGTAGAAGCTTGTAGGATATGTTTGGCCACAGATGTCAAGCTGTACAGTCTTCAAGATACCCACCTAGCGCCTTGTATGGAGTCTATGGGTGGCTTTACCGTCAGTACCAAAACTATTTAAATGGTAATGATGTATTTGGATGCTAACTACCTACTTCATCATTATAACAATATATTTGTTTCCTACAGAAATCCTATGAAGGACTACCAAATTATGTCTGCTATGAATGTGCACCAATTTTGATAAAATGCAATAAACTAATAGAGAAAAGTAAAACAGCTCAGGCTACACTTCTGGATATATTTAACAAGAATGGACAGGTAAAATAAAATTTGATCAAGAACATGTAGAAAGACAGGCTTCTGCCAAAAAGAATTTAATTTAATTTTTATTTTCCAGATAAACAAACCCCTCATTCAAGAACAGAAGAAAACCGAACGGAACTTACAGTCTTCATTAGACAGCTATTTATTATTAAATTACTTCTACATCAAATATGATGACGACAGCAACACTTCAGACTTTATCAGAATAGAATCAGATCCCAGCGAAAAAATAAACATTAACTTAAAAAATGAAATTAAAGAGGAATCTTCGGATGAGGTGTCGGATTCAGAAATACTGACAATGCTTAAAGATTTGAGTAAGGAAGACAAATCGGACAAGGACAGTGATGTTGAGGCAATAGAAATGGAGGTCCCTGTGGTAGAAATTGTGTCTGATGATGAAAAAATTGGTGACGATTTCATCAGTTTGCAATCTTATAAAGTGAAAATGGATAATGTATGTAAATGTTTTTTTTAATATTTTTCCCTTGCATTACTGTTCTTATGTGTGAAGATAGCGGGACGAACTTGACTCCTACCAAAATTACTGGCCATCATTAGCAAAAGACAGAATGGTGTGGAAAAGGGAGAAGGAGGTCTTTGTCCTGCAGTGGAACAATACAGGCTGGTTAGATTAGATAGAAGATAGAAGTTAATTATTTGTTAACCTAATGTTTAATCATCCTAGTTTGCTCAAATGAAAAGGGTATGCTTAGATGGTTTGGTCATGTTGAGAGGATGAATGAAGGGCGACTAACGAAAGGTATTTACAAAGCAAATGTGAATGGAAACGCCGGGAGGGAACGCCCTAGGAAGACATATAGTGACCTTATTGGTGAAGTTCTTTAGAAAGGTCAGGTGCGTAGTACTAGCAACCAGCGTGCGTGTATGACCAGATGTATAAACGTAAACGAGGCAAAAGGAGTATGTAAGGATCATACCAGGTGGCATTCTGTAGTTTCTACCTACCTCCATGGGAAGAAGGCGCGAGTTTATGTATGTATGTGTTTGTTCAAAATATGTTCTAGATTATATACTGAAAAATATGAATGCCTACATCTTTTGTTAATGGTGATTTCTTTTTCAGCGTGTAGAAGGGTTATTAGCCCATGATGATGACATACCTCATTACTATAGACCAAAAAACTTAAGACCAATAGGCGTAACGAAGAAGGGAAAGAAGAAGAAGAAGAAGGCTACCAAAAACACTCCACCTTTTGCCCAAATTGATAGTTATATAAAGAGGTTCTTCAATATTCATCTTACGGTGGGTTCTTCTTCTTAGAGTGTCGGTTGCAATTTATACTATACTAGCTGTTGCCCGCGACTTCGTCTAAGTTCCAGGATGAAAAGTAGCCTATGTTCTTACCCAGGTCTTGGTCTATCTGTGTGCCAAATTTCATCCAAATCCGTTCAGCCGTTTTGGCGTGAAAGCGTAACAAACAAACTTACTTTCGCATTTATAATACTAGCTGTTGCCCGCGTCTTCGTCTGCGATCCAGGATGAAAAGTAGCCTATGTTCTTACCCAGTTCATGGTCTATATGTGTGCCAAATTTCATCCAAATCCGTTCAGCCGTTTTGGCGTGAAAGCGTAACAAACAAACAAACTTACTTTCGCATTTATAATACTAGCTGTTGCCCGCGTCTTCGTCTGCGATCCAGGATGAAAGTAGCCTATGTTCTTACCCAGGTCATGGTCTATATGTGTGCCAAATTTCATCCATATTCGTTTAGTAATTTTTACGTGAATGAGTAACAAACATCCATCCATCCATCCTCATAAAATTACACATTTATAATATTAGTAGGATTTTATTTTATATAAAACAGGGTGGCAGGGACATTGACGCGAATACTGAAACTATGAATTCAGCACGTGATTCTAGACCCTCTAGCGTAGAAACTTTTAGACGGTTATCAAAAAAAAAACAGCTGTTTCATAAAAAAAAAACAATACCTATGCAGTCAAAATGTATGGCGGAGCACATTTTTTTTTTTAATAGCCTTCTAAAAATTTCAATGCTGTGGGTTCAGAATTAGCTCACCGTCCGGTAAGGACCAGGGCCCGGGTCGACGACGCACGGTGGATCGAAAATCGGCTGTAGAAGACATAGGATCTCGATTTCTTAAATGTTATTTTTATTGCTGGAAATGACTTCTGCTGATCATTACTATGTACAAAAATGACACCCGAGTTAATTCTGCCCAAAAACGAAGGAAATATATTTTTTTTACGAAAAATTTGTATGAAGCTAGTATGAAAAATCGAATTATCTCCTAAACGGCATGTTTAACCGTAATATCCTTGGAGGTGGTCATAGTGCTAATTATTTATGATTTTTTGGTTGCCGATTTGACGAAAAATTTAATGCCGTTTTTTTTTAAAAAATCGTCAAAATATTTTTAATTATTTTTACATGTAAAACGATCCCTTTTAGTGTCCAAGTTAAAAATTTCGATATGTTATTAACCCAAATATTAAGAACACACAAAACAAGAAAAATTAAATAAAAAAATTGCTGTTTTTTGACACATTTTTATTAATTTAAATAAAAAAAGATTATCAAACTCTTATTTAAGTAACATATAAAGTTATATTATATACAAAATAATTTAATTTAAGGAATTAATACTAAGCATTTGTAAAATAAAGTAAAATAAATAAAAAAATAGACAAAACTCTGTCATACATGATGAAAAATCCTGAAGCAGCCGCTAAATTAAATGAAACGCTTAAGAAACCAGCGAAAACAATCATATTTACGTCAGAAAAGGCGCTTGGATTGCTTCTTTCGCTAAAACTCTCAAAGTGGCAATATATTACGTTGCGAGAGGCTGCCATTCGGGAAGGTGCTAAGGATATTTATCCATCTTACTATAAAGTGCAACAAACTAAGCTTGATTGCTACCCTCCGAAGCAATCAGTGACAGTTACTGCTTCATCGGCTAGGATTACACTTCAAGCTTTACTTGATATCACAGTTACAAGAATCCTTCAAAGCCTTTCTAAGGAAGAGCATAACAAGCAGTTGAAGCTGATATCCAAGTGGGGATTTGATGGTGCTTCTAACCAAAGCCGATACAAGCAGAAAATGGAGGGTGAGGAAGATGACTCGAGCATTTTCATGACCTCCTTGGTGCCACTTAAACTGACAGATGGAGACAACATCTTATGGACGAACCCAAAACCATGCTCAGTTTTGTATTGTCATCCAGTTCAGTTTACTTTTGTAAAGGAGAGTGAAGCAGTTGCCTTGAGCTGAAAAAACAAATGGATGAAGAAATTGAGGCCCTTATCCCCACAGAGTGCAATAATAATAATAGGGTGACTCATGAACCAATGATGACGATGATCGACGCTAAAGTTTGCACTTACCTTTCTGAAGCTAGATCAAATGCATCGTGCTACCTGTGCTTAGCAAAGCCTACAGAAATGAACCGCTTAGATGCTGTAACATCAAAAATTGTGTGTTCTGACCTGTATGAATTTGGCTTGTCATCCCTACACGCCTGTATAAATTGTATGGAATGTCTGTTACACATTGCATACAGGCTCGACTTCAAACGGTGGGCAGCGAGAAGTGATGAGCACAAAGAAATGCTACAGACAAGGAAGAAAATAATTCAAAATAAATTCAAAGATGAGCTCAATCTGTTGATTGATATAGTAAAACAAGGCTCGGGAACCACCAATGACGGGAATACTGCAAGAAAATTCTTTGAGTTTCCTAATAAAACCGCAGCTATAACCGGTTTGGATGAAGACCTCATCAAAAGATTTGCTGTAATTTTACAAGCAATTACATCTGGAGAGCAGGTCGATATAATAAAATTTAGAGATTATGCCCGCAAAACAGCAGAAAAGTACGTATTATTATACGACTGGTACTACATGTCGTCAACCGTTCATAAATTATTAATCCATGGGGCTGACATAATTGAGAAAAATAATATTGTGCCGATTGGGACTCTCTCGGGAGAAGCCTCAGAGTCTCGAAACAAAGATTTTAGGAGGTTCCGAGAACATCATTCGCGGAAAAGAAACAGGCAGGATTCCAATCAAGACATTTTAAATATGCTTGTTGTTTCTTCGGATCCTTTGCTAAGTGCACAAAGGCCTAAGTTAGATGCCAAGAAAAAGCAGAGCTTTTTTGCTGAAACTCTCGACTTAATTCAATTTCAGGAAACTGAGTTCGAGTTTTTGGATATATCCAATCTGGATGCTGACTCAGAATTGGAGTCTGACAACGAGAGTGATAAGGAAAATTTGTAAAAAAATTATATATGTACTTATTTGTAAATTTGTATTTGAGTCTGTTTGGGTTTTTTTTTTGTAATATTTAATGATATTTTGTCTTTTTTTTTATTTATTTTACTTTATTTTACAAATGCTTAGTATTAATTCCTTAAATTAAATTATTTTGTATATAATATAACTTTATATGTTACTTAAATAAGAGTTTGATAATCTTTTTTTATTTAAATTAATAAAAATGTGTCAAAAAACAGCAATTTTTTTATTTAATTTTTCTTGTTTTGTGTGTTCTTAATATTTGGGTTAATAACATATCGAAATTTTTAACTTGGACACTAAAAGGGATCGTTTTACATGTAAAAATAAATAAAAATATTTTGACGATTTTTTTAAAAAAAACGGCATTAAATTTTTCGTCAAATCGGCAACCAAAAAATCATAAATAATTAGCACTATGACCACCTCCAAGGATATTACGGTTAAACATGCCGTTTAGGAGATAATTCGATTTTTCATACTAGCTTCATACAAATTTTTCGTAAAAAAAATATATTTCCTTCGTTTTTGGGCAGAATTAACTCGGGTGTCATTTTTGTACACAGTAATGATCAGCAGAAGTCATTTCCAGCAAAAAAAATAACATTTAAGAAATCGAGATCCTATGTCTTCTACAGCCGATTTTCGATCCACCGTGCGACGGCGCGTTGAGAGCCACGCGCGCCTCAAAGAGATGTCAGCACACATTGACGGGGTCCGCTAGGGCCGATGCCTGCCAGGGCCGCGGGTATGTCCGAAACGGTTACCGTGGCCCTGGGATACAGGCAACTGAAGGAACACGGATGGGTTTTAGTCAGTAAAAGTCTGACACGCCGTCCCGCTCCGCCCAGAGCGGGAGAAGTTATTTGATGATTTCCCACCCAAAAAAAAGGGGGGTTCAGAATCATGTACTGAATCCATGGTATCTATGAGTTTGGCGCTAACACTTTATTTTACCAATTTATTTGGGGACAACGCAATGTCTTTTTTAACTGACTTAAAAAAAAGGACGAAGTTCTCAATTCGACTGTATTTTTTTTTTTTTTTTCTATTTGTGTTACCTCAGAACTTTTTTCTAGGTGAACCGATTTTGATGATTCTTTCTTATCTGAGATATAGATCATTTTTTTTTTTTTGAAGGTTGGTGCTTCTCATGTGGTCCCACATAAATTTGATCAACATCGGACTAGTAGTTTTTGAGTTATCCTTAATAATGCGTATTTTTTTCCACTTAGTACCTATGTAATGATGATGTTTTAATAACTTCCTGTCACTGTCATTAACATATCAAGTAGTGGTATATGAATTTGTGTGGGGTAGGTACTACAACTAAAAAGAGAAAAATAAATATAAAAACAACCGACGTCTAAAAAAAGCACTAAAAAGTGAAAAATTACTTTAATTTCGGAAGTCGGTGGCAAAAAACGAAAATACAAAACCACAGACACCGTAATTAAAATATTTTTCACATTTTAGTGTTTCTTTGTGAAACAGTTTTTTCTTCATACTTGTTTATTGGTTCTCATCTCCGCAGTCACCCCCATTCTAGCTATATCATCTTCATCATCATATTATTCGGTCCATCCGTCGTTGCTTGGGTCTTCCCCTACCCTTATAGCCATCCACACTAGCGTCCATCAATTCCTGTACCGTGCAGGCATCAGGACACGATGTCAGGTGTCCCATTGTTTATGGTATAGTACCACATTTGCACATGGTGTATTTAGACAACAACCAGCACCCTAATTACGTAACAAACTATCTATCACAATCTGAATAATTCTGAAGCCTATTGCTAATCCATTTTTTTTTTTTTTTTTTTTTTAAAAACGTTGCCCCACACTAGGAATTTTTCCTGTATTGTGGGTGCGTTTACAAACATTCAAACACATACACAAACAGCCAGACCCGGAACAACTACTTGTAGGTCATACAAATATTTGTTCCGTGCGGGAATCGAACCCGCGACACGCAGCGCAGCAGTCAATCGCTTAACCACTGCGCCAACCGTGCCGTCATTGCTACATATGTTCGAAAAATTTGTCTGCTCAACAACGTAAATAACGCAATGAATGTTGTTGAACTGTCAAAAGGAAACCGATTCCTACTGTTAGTGTGTTACGTAATTACCCCGCAGAACAAAAGCGTTATTTTCTTGATATCTATAGGTACATATCCTATCCTACTAACATTATAAATGTGAAAGTTTGTGAGGATTGATGGAAGGATGGATGGATGTTTGTTACTCTTTCACGCAAAAACTACTGAACGGATTTGGATGGAATTTGGAACACAGATAGTTTATAACCTGGTTTAACATGTAGGATACTTTTTATCCCGGTAGTACGTTCCCGTGGGATAATTTCCGCCAGCCACGCGGGCGAAGCCGCAGGCAAAAGCTAGTTATAAGTCATACTTTCAAATAACTAAACTGCCAGTGGTCGAATATCCCAAAAAAAAAGAACATCAAATCCTTTTGTTTTTTGTTTTATCGTGTTTAGAAATCGATACCAATCACGTCTGCGGAGTTTCGCTAGCTAATTGACCTTGTATTCGCTTGTTTAAATTAAAACTTCAATCTAACTGATGTTCTTCAGAAAGCGTATGATGTGCGTAGTACTCGCAACCGGCGGCATGTGTGTTTCACCAGCGTGGTAATTGCGTAACACACTAACAGTAGGAACAGCTTTCATTTTGACAGTTCAACAACATTCATTGCGTTATTTACGTTGTTGAGCAGACGAATTTTTCGAACAAATGAAGCAATGGATTAGCTTCAAAATGATTCAGATTGTGATTGATAGTGTGTTACGCAATTAGGGTGCCGATGTATGAACGTAATCGTGGCAAAAGGAGTATGTAAGGATCGTAGCAGGTCGCGGTCTGCAGTTTCTGCCTACCCTCATGGGAAGAAGGCGTGAGTTTATGTATGTTCAATCTAACTGCATCTATTTGATTACAGCCATCAACATCGACCACGAAATACACCTGCAAATACTGTCCAGACACTTTTAATTATGTGTAAGTTCTTAAACTTTTATTGTTACCCTATTTATTTAAACATATGGAACATTGCTTAGCTGGATCCTAACTAACATCATCTAGCACAAGGCCGGCCAAACCCAGACACGCAGGCCACTAAGTGGCCCGCCCAGGCATTTGAATTTGCCCGCCAGCACTTCGGTCGGTCGGCTAGCTGGCGCGCGGTTTCACCGCTTCCACCTGATTGGTCGTTTGAAACGAAAACATGTCCGCCCGAACGCAACCGATCCGCGTCCTTCGGGAATTGTCGCTATTTCTAAGTAGGTACCACTTCTGTGTGTCGTACTATGTTCGGGTGCATTGGATGACTAATCAGTTTGGTGGCAATTTGTTAAAGTAAATTAAAGCATATTTTATCTTTTTTGTGTATAAATTACCTGATGAATACGGTAGTAGCGGTAGCCCGGCGCGCGGGGCCGCAACAGTCTGAAATTTTGCTCTCCTGGAAAATCTATTGGAAAACAAACTTTCCATAATAAAATTACGAAACCTATATACATTTTTTGTATTAGACATATTGTGATAAAACCGTCTGCCTATTTTTTTTTTGACATAGCAGAAATGGAGCCCCGTAGAATTGCAACGTTTCTGACCGGTACTGCCCACTGAGCTGGGTTCAGAATCATCTAAAATTATAAACTAACGATTTTATACGGTTTTGTCTGTAAAACGATGTGACATTGTTTTGGTCGTGGGCTCTCGTACTATATTCTCTATGTATACAATACATTAATATTAAACTTAAGTACATAATTATATCAAAGTCTTAAAAACTGTCCGAAGCAGGGGTCTCTAGTAGGAAAATTAATAATACGTTCAATGGAAACGAAACTAGGCGTATCGTACGCGTACTCAAGCTCGTATTTGGACGCATTTAATGCGTATGGTTTGATCGTTAGATTCCCCCTAACACGCCACAAAATGGGTTACGTTTAACATTTCCACATAATCCGCATAACGGACTGTCCTCTGTGCAGAGCATGCATGGATGGTGAGGAAACCGTTGCAAATGTGCTCTTTGAAAGCACAGGTTCACCCAAATTGGAACAGAAATCCTCGGGTCACACCACACAGTACAGTACAGTTAGGACATATGTAATGATTTTAAAGGTTTGTCCATAAGTCAAACTTTCTCTAAAGATCATTGCTAGATTTACATGCAAACTTCCAGTAGAAAAAAACTAATAACCAAATTCTAATTCCAGGAATGATGCAAGAGACCACACTATTATCGGCTGTCAGAAACCGCCACGAAGTAATGGCGATAGATCCACTGTTACAAATCCTGGGTCCGAATCCAATAGTGTCCAGTTAAATCAACCGAATATCTGGAAAGAATGGCCTGGCGGCAGTAAATAGAAAATTTGTAATCTGTTAAATATTAATTATACACTCTCGGACTCTTTGTAATAAGTTCTAGAACTTTTTAAAGGATTATGAATTCAAATTTGGAACAGTGATGACACCAAAATGATGGCCAGTATGTCCCCTTCAAAACTGCATCAAAACTTTTTCTTTGACTCATCATTATTGATGACCTTTACCTTTACCATTTAGGAGTCCGGTAGTGTATTAATAACTCTCACGGTGAATCCAGCTCCTATTTTAAGCTAAAATTGTATAAAGCTCCTACGGAACTGTGCTCAAGTTATTTGAAATACCATTTAGAACCGTAAGCTAAAACTGAATCCTAAAACAAACTAAGGGAAGCGACTGACGGAAGTACAGGTATCAGCGCAGTTTAAGAGCGCATGGCGAAAGCGGTGAGGTGATTCGCGCATGTGTACATTCACGCATAAAATTACTAAGTTTGATTGGACGTGAGAGCGGAGCGAGACGGGGGAAGGCGACTGATTGACCAATAAGAGCAATAAGTCTCTGTTGCCGGCCGCTTCCCCCGTCGCATCTCACTCCCGCGCCAAAAGGACCCAAAAATCGACTTCTGCGCATTCAAGGTCAGCGCTCTTAAACCGCGCCGATACCTTTAACGAACGGAAGTGACGGATACTGATGGTCAGTAAAATTATTATTGTTTTAGTAAATAAGCATTAGTAGTTTAGGACTCTGTTAAAATATTATTTAACAGTTTTTATAATATTATTAAGGAAACGTCAGATCATTACTTTATACAGGTTGGTGAATTATTCACTTGCATCCCACAACTAAGGGGTGATTTTACACCGTATTACTGAACAAGTTACTTTATGAAACATAATTGTAATAATCATTTATGAAAATAAAGTCACCAGTCTGTATCGGATAAGTATTATGCCTGACATAATCATTTGGCATTTTCTAGTCTCTACTTGTACCTGTATATTAATTATTAATATAAGGTATGTACTTTATAAATCAAATGTTTTATTGGATTTTCCTATTTAATTCTCTTTGACACAGATAGACACATATTCATTATAATCAAATTATTAATACATAAAAACGGGGATAAAACACCAGTCGTTATGAATGAAATAGGATTATGTAGGTAGGTACGGTCAAGAAGCGATGCCTTTCCCATCTTCCTTTCATTACCGAACTACCAGACATACTTCAGGGTACCATCCGCACTTTGTTGATATCCTGATTTGTCGTAATCAGCGCTTCTCCTCCAAATTTATCATGCGCACGGGCAAAGTATGGAACTCTCTGCCAACATCTGTGTCCCTCCCATCCAACCGTCAGTCTTCAAAGCAACAGTGAACAAGCATCTTCTGGGTCTGCTCGTTCTAACGTAGGCTTTATCCATCGCTTTCCATCAGGAGAGATCGAGGTCCAAAGTAAATTCATTGGGCAATAAAAAAATGTGTGTCCATCCACCTTTAACCCGTCACCTTTTAAAGCAAGAGTGCACAGGCAACTTCTGGGCTCATTCTATTGTAGACGTCACTCTTAGCTTTCCATCAAAGGAGATTGAGGTCAAGAGCAAGCCCAGTAGGCAGTAACAAAAAAAGGTAACGGGCGCATGTCGAACGAAAATGGTAATGACGCAGGAAAAACTATGAAGGTGCAAATAAAAATTCAACTTAAGGTTCTTAACATATTATTTTATTCCTTAACTGTTTACTTAAGGTTATTTAATAATAAAAATACTTTAATAGACATTGAGATTTAAAAATTGTTTAAAAATAGGTCGCAACGTCTACAATATACAGTGATTAATTTGATTAAATAATTTCAAACGCGGACCACTCCCTCTCACAGAGAGGAGACCTGTGTTCCAGCAATGGGAACGCTATAGACTGATTATGCTTATTTTAAGCAATTCGGGCCGTAGTTCTAGGGCAAGACTCACAGACCGCACTTTGGTAAGTAAAGTAAGCGATTCATACAAATACAAGACATATCCGGCCGACGGGGTTTCCAATCGGCATGTTCTAAAGAGCCATATGTGATGAGTTACCATAAAACGATGATACAACTGACTTCTATTTATAAAAAGAACTTAATTTCTAACTCCCAAATGATGAAGTTCCATGCAAACTTTCATCACCTATTTAACCCCCATTAAGCCCTTTGTACACACACGTTTTTCTTGCCATGAAAACCTACGGTTTATACGCCGTGTGTAGGCACGGTCATCAGTGTTGTATCGGATCACTATGGAACCTAGTTGACGGATACTATTTTTTGAGGGCACGGTTTATACGCCGTGTGTAGGCACGGTCGTCAGGCCCCGTTCACACTACGCTGTCATGTACGATAGTTTACGGTGAAAAATTGGGATCACACGACAACATCTCCCGGTCCATTCGATTAAAAACAGATGTAGTATGAAGCTGCCATGTGATCCCAAAATTATATAGTAAAATTTCGTACTAGTCGTCCCTGTGTGTACGAGGCCTTAGTGTTGTATCGGATCACTATGGAAGCTTGTTGATGGACACGTTTTTTCTACGACGCGGTTTATTCGCCGTACCGTAAAGAAACCGTGCCGTGTACAAAGGGGCTTAAGGGATGAATTTTCAAAAATCCTTCCTTAGTGCTTTGCTCACCTTTGTTACTTATGGAACTCTTGCAAAGTTTCATACTTCTAGACCCAGAGGTTTAGGCTGTACGTTGTCTGTCAGTGAATTTAAGAATAGTAGAATTAATTTTAATTTTATGGGCATAATGTTCATATTCGTATAAGCGAATATAAGCAAACGTTTCGTACGAATATGAACATTAATACTATCCAAATAAAGTTCATATTCGTATGAGAAGCTTACTTAGCAAAGTTGGTCTGTCAATTTCGCCCTTAAGGCTCCCACACAAAACTGCGATGCGATGCGATACGAAGCCGCATCGCAGGAACCGTCCTGGAGTTGCTTCCTGCGAGCTCGCAGATTTTTGCAATGCAATGCAAATTCGCAGTTTTGTGTGGGAGCCCTTATAGTCTTCCTCTCTCCTTTCTATCACTCGTTTCTACCAGTGCCTAAGGTACCAGTTCCTGTGGTTCCTAATCTGTGGCGGCTGGTTAAAGGGGACAGCCAGAAGGGGCCTCGGTCCAGGTACATGAGCATTCCTAATACCGAAAGGTATGGCCCCAGCACAAACAGAGTTTTTGTGGGCCTTAGCGTCATCTCTGTAACAAATTACTTTGATTAAAATTATTTATTTATAGATACTTAAACTAGGATCTGTGAACGTAAACGAGGCAAAAGGAGTATGTATCGTAGCAGGTGGCGTTCTGTAGTTTCTGCCTACCCCCATGGGAAGAAGGCGTGAGTTTATGTGTGTTATATATACTTTATTTCAAGAAAGTACATAACAAAAAAAAAACAATACAAAACATACATTGGGCAGCCTTATTGCTTTCTGCGATCTGTTCCAGGCAACCTTGGCATGGGGAATGATTGCGTGGACATAAAAAATGGGGTTGTTGTAATTATGTGTGGTTTTAGCACTAAAATGGAATGAAATTAATGTAATTATTTATTTTGTAAACAGGATATAGGAACTACTCTATCACGTCATAAAAAAAAATTGATGGAATCGACTTTCGGTGGCTGAAAGAACCAAAACAATATCACTTGCTTGTCATAGACGCAATTTGTTAGAAAAGTGGTTAACGCACCTGTCCCACCGCCGCCGCGCCGCCGACGAGGAAGAGATATCAACGATTTTCTCGCTCAAGACACGTCTAAAAGATTCCATGGTCTAAAAAAACAAGGTCTAGCACTCCGAGAGTGACACAAGTTTACGTCACAATCCAGTTGCCACTTTATTGCAACAAATTAAGAAGTATGGAAACATTGTCAGTCACCATTATGTTAAAAAATATATATCAAGCATTTAAATTGTCGTTTTGTTTTTCTAATCAAACGAAACAATTCAATTTAAACTTATACCGACGTAATTGTCAGTTAAAACCTCATTGATTTATCGGATTCGCACAGGTAATAAAGGCGGTTGGGGAGTTATTATGACACACTACTGGTGGTAACACAGCAGTGATGACGTGGACTTGTGTCACCCACGTGACCACTGTGTCTCGGAATGCTATACCTGTCGAAGTACCATGGTAGATTCCGTGTAAGTAAAAGAGATACATACGTCAATAGTTGATTGCTGAGACGCTGGCTGTTCACAACGCCGGCGAGTACCTACTCGTTTATCGCAACGACAAGAGCTATTAAAGAAAGTACTCGAGCGAGCACTCGCTGCTCGTTGCTCGCCTACTCGTTTTTAGGTTGCTAGCGCTACTCGCTTCTTGTTAATCGCCCGCGGTGGGATAATTGCCGTAATTAATGAGAGTTGTTCAATTCTGGGAATAAAATACAGTGGAGCCGATTCTCTTGTACACCGGACTAAACTAACTAAACTATCACTAAAATTCCTTACTTTTGGCTATGAGAATCATAAAGCTATTCTGCAAAAAAATATCTCTTTTAAAAATAATTTTGGCGGTACTAAAATTTAATTTGACAATCGCGACTCCACGTGTTTTTTTTTCTGTGATTTTTTTTCTAGTGGCGGTGGCTCGCATGGGGGGCAGCCTCGACGTGTTTTATATGGATTTTTTCACTTTTTGTATGGAAAATATGAAAAATTATTACTTACATGTAGAGTTTTATGGGTTTAAGGGGGTCGAAATTTTCAAAATTTTTGCGATAGGATACGCCATTTTCGAGATATAAGCAAAATAAAATAAAAAAATAAGATACAGTAGGTACTATTTTTGCACCTGAAGTCGAGCTGTTGTGGTGAATTTTAGTTCATGACAACCAAGTTTTATTCCACACCTTTTTAATCGCGATTAAGAATAGCCAGATTTATAACCAATATCTTAGGTTAAAACGTCAAATTCAGAATAGCTAAATTGCAATTTTCACTAAATTAATAACTCAGTGCCATCTTAGTGCTGTCAAACTAAAATATAGTTAAGTTGTGTCACTTTAGTCTATTTCAGAATGGGAAATCGTCGTTTGACAGGAATAAACAAAATTTTAGTAATTTTTTGTCTAGTTTAGAGAATTTTGAGACAAGAGAATTGACACCAGTGACAAACTAAATTAGCTGGCAGCTATAATACTACACAGACCATCACTATCATCCATACTTTAATGCGAAAGTAGTTCGGTCTGTGTGACTTTTATCTATTCACGCCTTAAAGCGCTACCCCGAGCAAAACCTTGCAATAGTGCGTTATTCAGAGGTTAATTCATTAATTAAGAGTAATAAAGTACATCTAAAAGCACATTATTAATGTTCGATATCCTATCATCACATTGCACGTTCTTATTGTTTTTTTAATGTGTTATAAATACATTTAAAATCACCTTGTAAAAAGGGACTAAAATTCTTGATTGCATGCACCTTTTGCCAAAGGTGACGTTCTAATAATTTGAGGATTACACTAATGGATAGATCATATAAAAATCTCTATAATTCACGTTTTATTTTGTTTTAAAAGATCGCTTGTCTTTTTTATTAAAATAATTCCAATGTTTTTGTAAATTTTATGATAAATGGGCGTGCGCAGGGAGCGGGACAGATCGAAACTCAGCCACGGGACAGAGAAGGACCGAACGCTCAAGGTCGTTTGGTTGGGTAAGCGCCTTAACCACTGAACCGTTCGTTATGAAATTTGATACTTAGATAAGTAGGTAGTCTAGCTTGGGACCTTGAGAAAGACAGACTCCTGGATATTTGTATTAAAAAAGCTGCCAAGTGCGACCGTACAATATTGAACACTACATATTCTTTTTAAATACTCTAGTAAAAAAAACACGCTTCTTTAATTAATTAAGCTAAGGAGGCTTTAATTTTTAAATTTATTTTTTAACGCATAACGGAGCCTTAGTATAGGGTCCCGTTGGCACCCTTTGGGTACGGAACCCTAAAAAAGATGAAATAAAAAATAAACGCATGTAAAGCCGCGGGCAACAACTAGTCCTTAGATATATATCTAAATAGTCTGTGAAGTGTTGCCAGCGAATTTAATTTGACCTTGTAGGTATAATAGAAAGAAGAAAAGTACATTTATTTAGGGCGAAAGCGCCAGGGTAGCCCGCTAAAATTCAAATTTTCTAACTTTTTTTTGCAATTTGCATGTCATTATAAGGTTGTATGTTGATCTAAATATGATTCGCGACCGTAACAAAATACCTATTTATAGAATTACATTTAATCATAAAAATCAACAATATATGTCTCTCTAAGACTATTTCATGAAATCATAACATTTGAGGCCAATTCTAACTTAAGGAGTTGTATTGCTGATTCTAATGATTATAATTCCGTAAAGCCATATTTGTTACGGTCGCGAATCATATTTTAATTAACACTGACCTGCAAATTGCAAAAAAAAAACGTAAGAATAAGTATTTGAATTTCATGCGCTAAGGTAGCCCACGAAATTCAAATATTCCTAAAGGCACACCACATACAGGCTTGCAGGGACATCGATATGCAAACTGTACCTAACCATGAATTCAGTACATGATTCTAGACCCCCAAACGTACCTAGAAATTATTCGTCGGTTAAAAAAAAATCGATTGTTTCATAGAAAAGTGCAATACCTACGCGGTCAAAATGTATGGAACAGCAAACCCTCTTTTTTTAATAACCGACGAACATTTTCAACTTGGGGTTGTTCAGTCAAAAAAAAAATATGTGTACTGAATCCATGGTGACAGGTTTCGCGTCGATGTCCTTGCCTGTATACTGAAAATAAACAACCAAAACAAAGTGTCATGTGCAATGTAAGAAATTAGCAGGAAAGTGTGCCTCACAGCACGATTAATAACAATAAATAGGATCAAATATGGTCACAAAGAACAGACAGCTGTGCTGCTGTGGAGTTTGTTGCGCCACTTCGTTCCAGCTAAAGCACTAGGAAGTGGTGAAGGGCGGGCGTTTTGGAGGACTGTCCTATGTAATTTTGACGTTCGAAAAGTGCTGATTCTTAACTTAGTTTGAATAAATGACTTGAGTTTTAATATTACTTACATTTCATTGAACACCATCGGACAAAATTTGCAGCAGAATTTATTGGCGTGCCTTCTTTCGCTGTGGTACTCTTTCGCTTCAATGGTTGGGAAACAGAGTAGGCACACCTCGCACGTTACGTTGCCATGAATCTGGTAACATTGAATAATTTATTAAAATAATGGCTTAATGGCTTTTTTGGAGGTACTAGGAACGGAAGGAGAAGACATGTTGCGCCGGACCCCAAATAAATTGGTATAAGGGAAAAAGATTGACTAGGACGATAATAGACGAGCGTTAATTTAATATATACCTACCTCAAAAGTCGGCGATGATAATAAAGGGTTGTTCAATAAGAACTTGTTTTTCAAAACAAACTAAAACAAAGAATTTAGATGAAAATGACTCAATTTTTTATTGTACCTATTAGGAAGAGTAAGGTTTGGCAATTATGAATGAAAAATGATATCGGACAAAAGTCCACCACGACCACGCTCACAGATGTCGATTTCTTCATGAAAATTTTCAATCACTTTTTGGCATAATGTCGAGTCTATTTCGTTAATCGTGTCACGGATTTTGAATTTGAAGGCGGCAATCGATTCGAGTGGCTCTGTATAGACTCTAAAAATAATCCAGTGTGTTAATCGCAACTCGAAAGTCGAATTGATTGCATTCTTAACTTAAAACTCAAAATCCGTGACGCGATTAACGAAATAATACCTAATATCGATCTATCATTACTGACAGGACTATTGTCGCCAATAAGCCTGATTTAGTGGTGATAGATCGGTTAACGCGCCACGCAATGATTGTCAATGTTACCATTACGCATGCCGAGAACCTCGTGAAAGCTGAGAAAGGAAAGAGAAACAAATAAAATATCTCGACTTGGCACACGAGGTTGTTGACATGTGGATGTGAGCTCAGCTGTCATTGTGCCGATTATCGTAACGGTCAAACAGCCTCGATCAAGTGATAGGATCAAGAGCCTGATTCAGAAGGCAATACTCCTCGATACGGCTCGCATAGTGAGGAGGTGCCTGTCTCTGGCGCCCTAATCACCGCGAGCTTGGCCCTTGCTCCCGACACCGGCGGACCACTATTTTTCATATCTTAGTCGGTAATCGATTCTCATCGACTAATATCGGCTGTTGTTCGATAAACAGTTGCCGACTAAAATTGGCTGGCTGCATTCGGCCTACTCATACCTACACTATTAAATAGGGTTCGGCCTTATCCAAACTCCTAAACTATTTTGCAAATTGTAGGTAAGTGTACTTTACTCACATTAGCCTGGATCGAAAAAGCTGGAAGTCACGGGGAGAGGCCTTTGCCCAGCAGTGGGATGATGCAGGCTAACAGTAACAGATACCATACTTACACTAGGGTTGTGCCAATAAGAATGTGCTTGACGAGACTCGGCATTCGCAAATGACATTTGACAAACACTACATATAAATCCACTTCCGACGTATTTTATCAAATTCTGTCTCCATTCTGTTACTTGTTCGTGCACCTGGAACAAATAATGTTTGGTTTCACCACACATAACAGTGGTAAAAATACTCATACGTATGTATAATACAGTTATTACAATTTTTAAGCTATTGCATAGCTTTTATCGCGGGCTTTGAGCGCGGCGACCGAATAAAGAAATTCCGTAACGAAAATAAAACCTAACATCCCCCACTTCGCCTACCATGTAGCTCGGCCGAGCGTTCGCTTAACGTGTATGTATATGGTACGACTGTACTTGAATTAATATCAAAGAAAAAAAAACTGCATAATTAAAAAAAACAAAATATAATTGCATAAGTTGATAAAAAATGCTATGCAATAGCTTTACCGCGGCCGTCCCCGAGTGCCAAACGTGTTTTTTTTTTTTTTTGTACTGGATCATAATTGGGAACGGGATATTTGAAGGTCAAAGTTTCAACTTATTTATTTACTTATTTTTTAAACCACCCAGAAGTAGGAGCCCCGCGAGCGGGGCTCCGTCGACTACGCCTTATCAATAAACAAGGAAAATAGGTTCATTTCTACAATACTTTATGAAACACAATTTGGTCAGCATTTATCCATTCTGGTGAACACAATTTGGTGAGTATTTCGAATTTTTTGATAGTAAAATAGGTACTTTTTGGTAGGCGTTTAAACACAAGCCTTATAATATTAATATGGATAAACATGATTAGTATAAACATATTATATTCGTATGAAACGTTTGCTGTGCTTAGCCTATATGTATAAAGTACTATGCAGATCTCAGCCTCAGTAATAGTCGGAAAAAAATTGAGGTCTACCCTAATAGGTACAGCCGGACCCGAGATAAGTATCCACCCCCATCTCACCCAATAGGGAGGAATTTGATACCTACTTATCTCGCGCCACCGACCCAACTCTCTAATCAATATAATATTATTATTTAGGACAATAATCACTACATCACTACATATTATAAAACAAAGTCCCCCGCCGCGTCTGTCTGTCTGAACGCGATAAACTCAAAAACTGCCGAACGGATTTTCATACGCTTTTCACCAATGGGCGGAGTGATTAATGAGGAAGCTTTAGGTGTATAATTCATTAAAGTTTTGTGTACATTGGCTGAAATATGACAATGATAACTGAAGAAGTCAGAAGAAATCCTGCCGTTTGAAAGCTATCTCGACGTGCGCTGCAAAAACCGTTAGATGTAGGTACGTATAAATAATGTATGGTGGGATTGTTACTCCTAAAGAGGTAGGTAAAAAAAAAGACGCGATAGCATATGTCTACCATTTAGGCGAACGCCGTTATTGGCAAAACTTTGTCCGTTGCATTATGAAAATTTGGTCAAATAATTTAAAAGTTTAAAAATCGCGACAAGGCACGTGTCGCCGCTAGGTCATAAAAAAAACCTTCTAATCGTCATCTTGCAGGATTGGAAACAAAATACATTAAAATTGTGTGTGTGTGTTGTGAGTGCATGTGTGTGTGTGTGTGTGTTGTTGTTGTTGTTGTTGTTAGTGTTTTTTTTTTTTCATTGTTCTTCATTGTGTCACCCTGTGTAAAATGTCTACATTTAATCTGTAATTTTTATGGTGTACATAATAAAGAGTATTCTATTCTATTCTATTCTAAAAATACTCCAAGTTCAGAACATCAGTTACATTTTAATTTAACCCACATGCTCGACGCAACAGGCAGATACGACATTACGTCTGAAAAAAAAGTAGGCATATACTACTACGAGTACCCGTGCGAAGATAGGGCGGGTCGCTCCTGCCGGGGTCGCGGATTGTTCGACAGAGTTACCGTGGCCCTGGCGCACAGGCAACTGAAGGAACATGGGTGGGTTTTACTCAGTAAGAGTCTGACACGCAATTCCGCTCCGCCCAGAGCGGGAGAGGTCATTTGATAATTTCCCACCAAAAAAAATAAATAAATTGGGCGGGTCGCTAGTGAACAATAAACAAGCTATCAAAATCATGTTTTCTGCTGGGTTTAAGTTTCTTTTTTCAGTCAGTAGAACGATTTTCAAATACTACTATAAAATCAATCGGTATATATGTATGATTTATACAACTGGGTACATAATATATTATGAATTATTACCGGTATATTGACAATATTGAAGTATTGACGAATATCTTTTAATTCCATCACCAGGGAAATATTCGAATCTCTATTATCTTTAAATTCCTCTGTCGGGCTGTTTTTCGAATCAGGATTTTCCCTCAGTTTTCTCTTCCAAGCGCGCTTTTCCTTTTTGGTATTTTTAGGTTTAGGTTGAAATTTCTGTGATATTCCTCTTGGGCACTGAAAAAATAATATTAATAATCAATCAGGAGAAAAAAAGACAACATCGGGCAGGTTATTTCCCGAGTAGCCGGTGACCCATATTTCGCCAGTTATGTTATAAGTCCCAGGGGCGAGCTTGTTACTATTGCTGATTCTGATTATTTCCTAATGGAAGAAATTAAAGATACTTTTGTTTTTAAACAACTGTGGCGACATCTATAACGCCACATGCGAACTATTCACCACACCTGACGTCACGCGAATCCTGCATCGCGCAAGCAGAGTTATCGGCGCGACTAACATATATGGCTACACAGACACCCTACGTAGCCTACTAGACACTACACCCGTCTAGTCGGAGGATCCTCCCTTTTCTATGGAGGATGAGGAAGTCCCAACAAGCAAAGTAATCTTATAAAAAATATGATAAGTGTATTAACACTTATAAGATTCTTATAAGTGCATTGGTGTAGACTATTTTACTTATAGTAGCATTTCACAAGCCTTAATTTACTCAGGAGCATTTGCTTCTATAACTTAGGCTTCTAGTAAATACAAGTTTAACTTATAGAACAGTTATAAGATTCATATACTTATAAATGCATTTCACAAGACTAAATATACTCAAGAGCATTGGTTGCTATAACTAAGTCCTATAGCTACGACAAGATTAACTTATAGGACAGTTATAGGATACATTTACGTTTAACATACTTATCAGAGATCCTTATAAGTATTGGCATTATCGTCTTGTTGAAATCTCTTATATGATTGTTAGCATGTTACGAATACGCTATGAGAGCAAACATGCTTACAAATTACTGGACCAAGTACTTTATAAGTAAACGTCAGCCATTTTGTCAACTTATAGTTTGTCATCTCATAGTCAAGTGCAACAGATTATGTAACGGAGGGTTCCGTCGAAAATGATGCTGTACCTGTTGAGTGCTATTCTAATCATGAAGAACAGGAAGAAAAGGCCATGAGGAAGAATATGATTCAGAAATAAAAGAAAGCACAGACTCTGAAAATAATCATGAATTACTTCAAGATATACAAAGCTGGGCTATAAAATTGAATATAATGCATTTGACACCAAATGAACTATCAATAATATTATACAAAAGAATTACAACCATTCTACCCAAAGATGCACGAACTTTGTTAAAAACAAATAAAAGTCTTGTAAACTTGCTTAAACAGTTGACGGACGAAAAAATAATCAAAGCTTAGTCAGATTTAACGGGTGAGGTTGATAAACAATTCATGAGGAACCCTAATTTGTTTTAAAATGGAGGAGAAGTGATAGTTAACAAAACTGTAATAAGTACTAATTTGCTAATAGTGATTCTATAAAGTACTCAATGCAGAGTATTTTTAAAACATGGCGCATATTCACAAGAATCATTGAAATTAAATTTTAACAACAACTTCACAAACAACAACTTCACAAAACAACAACAACTTCAGTAAAATCTTTTTGTTTCATTTACGTTCATACATCAATGGGGTAATTGCGTAACACACATAAAATGATAATTGATCGCAATGTTTCATTTTGACAGTTCACCCACATTAATTGAATTATTTACGTTATTCAGGTTGTCATTGAAAGTGTGTAACGCAATTAGATTGTAACCCTAACACTTTCAATCGCAATCCGAGAGTTATAAGGATATTGCTAAGCCATTGCTTCATATGTTCGAAAATTTGTCTGCTCAACAACGTAAATAACGCAATGCATGTTGTTGAACCGTCAAAACAAAAGCCATTGCTACTGTTAGTGTGTTATGCAATTACCCCGCTGGTCATACACGCACGCCAGTTGCAAGTACTACGCACCTGACCTTTCTGAAGACCGTCATCACAAGCATCTGCTTGCACCTTATAAGGTGCTAAGCTTATGAAGTCCTCCTTCGTGTCATCATCTGAAATTTCTATCAAAGGGTGGTCCACATTTACTTCTTCAACACTCTCATCAAGTGCAACTTTCTCAGCTTTTTCTTCTTTAATTTCGACATCTGGTTTTTTATCTTCCATTATAATGTATATTATTTCGCTGGGAACGGATTCTGTTTGAATAAACTCTGATGTGTTGGTGTCGTCATGATGTTTGCTGTTGTAGTAGTTTAATAATAAATATCTATCTAGTGAAGATTGCAGATTGAGTTGCGATCTGTTCTGATCTTTTATAAGAGTTTTGGTAACCTGAAAAATGGCGAAAATCTTATAAGTAAGCTGATTTTTCTTCTATAGCTTGTATAGTCAGCCTCAATAAGATGTACCTACTCGTATACACGGACACGGATTCCTTTTATGGTCTTCAAGCCTATCCATGTATGTATACACACACACATATTGGTGATTCTCTTGTACACCGAACTAAACTAACTAAACTATCACTAAAATTCCTTATTTTTGGCTATGAGAATCTTAAAGCTATTCTGCAAAAAATAAATGAGCCGCGCGGGATGCCTGGCAGATGTGAAACATCGAAACTATTTTGTATAGAAAATATAGCGTGGCGCGTCGCCACGGCATGTGTCGCCACGCCATCAATTGGTTTTACCCGCGGCTATAGATGTTTCACATCAAAAATATCTCTAAATTTAAAAATAGTTTTGACGCAACTAAAATTTTATTTGACTTGTTTGCCCTACCCCGTGAATTCTTTTAGAGCCGGAGGCGCAAATATTGGGCAGCCTCAACGTGTTTTGTATGGAATTTTTCACTTTTTGTATGGAAAATATGAAAAATTATTACCTATATGTAGAGTTTTAGGGATTTAATGGTTTTATAAAGAGGGTCAATATTTTCATTATTTTTGCGATAGGACACACCATTTTTAGAGATATAAGCAAAATATAATTTAAAAAAGATACAGTAACGTTTTTGCACCTGAAGTCGAGGTGTTGTGGTGAATTTTAGTTCGTGACAACTAGGTAATTTCATTCCACACCTTTTGAATCGCGATTAAAAATAGCCAGATTTAGTTAGACAACCAAAATTTTAGATGAAAAACGTCAAATTCAGAATAGCAAAATTGCCATTTTCACTAAACAAATAACTCAGTGCCATCTTAGTGCTGTCAAATTAAAATATAGTTAAGTTGTGTCTATTTCAGAATGAGAAATCGTCGTTTGACAGGAATAAACAAAATTTTAGTGATATTTAGTCTAGTTTAGAGAATTTTGTGACAAGAGAATCGTCACCATTGTATAATTAATTTTGCACTGATACAATATTACGGAAGAATGATTGTAGACAACAAAATTAATTCTTGTCCATTTTAACATTTTATTGAGGCTGACTGAACCTACTATAAAAAAGTACTAACTAACTAAACTACTATATACTTCATTCATACCTGTCCATTTTTATCAAATATGTCGAGAAGTGTAGCCTGAGCTGTTTTACTTTTTTCTATTAGTTTATTACATTTTAACAAAATTGGCGCGCATTCATAGCAGACATAATTTGGGAGACCCCTACAAGGATTCTAAAAGAAAAATATTAAGATCAAATCAAATCTGCAAGGTGTAATATAAAATAACTGAAAACCCGAAAGGGATAGGTCAGGGAACTTATCATTATAAACAACTTTAACTATCGTTTTAAATGTATGAGCTATGAGGTACTTACAGTAAAGCCCCGAATGGACTCCATACAAGTCCCCAGGCGAGTATCTTGTAAACTGTACAGCTTGACATCTGTAGCCAGACATATCCTGCAAGCTTCCACGTCAGATGCATTAAACTTGACGTCGCCCTAGAAATTATTTATTTTGAGACGAAAGATGTGATGAAAGATTTGCATACTTATACATATATAAATATACTTAAATATGCAAATCTTCCAGAACAGCGTGGAATGGACGTGAGAGCCAAAAGACAACCATGGGCTATAAAGCTTTGCACGAACGAGCGAAGCAAACGTAACTTAAATTCGAACGATTTTAAAATTGAAAATACTCATTTCGTACATAATATTTACTTAGTTACAAGATTTTATTCATATGGGTGGTGTTGGGAATCGACCCCAACACCTTGTGCGCGGTCTGCATGAGCAGGCGGCGCGGGCGTGATCAACGCGTCATCGGCGAGCTGAGGCGCGGCGCGGCTGCGACACGGCTCGATCCGATGACCACTCGCTTCAACTGACTCCACCGCAACGGTCGATACTTACTCCTAACTTAATTTATTCATTGTTTTGTCCGGAAAAGTTTACATTTGTTATTAAGAACGGCAATAAACCATTGCCCCTAAAATAAAGTTCACTTATTTATTGCATCCTGCGCTAACATTGGTCCTTTAAGGATCTCGCCGTCTTATTTACGAAAAGTAACGGGCTCGGAAATAATCTTCAAACTCAAAGCTCTTCAGTGGCGGTCTTCAGCGGCGACAGTTCCCGACTGCAGGAGTCATCGATATCCTGTTGAAGAAACTGCGTAGCACCCACACACGGCTAGAGGAGAAAGTCATCCAGCACCCTAATTACGTAACACACCATCTATCACAATCTGAATCATTTTGAAGCCTATTGCTAATCCATTGCTTCTTAAGTTAGAAAAATTTGTGTGCTCAACAACGTAAATAACGCAATGAATGTTGTTGAACTGTCAAATGAAACCAATTCCTACTGTTAGTGTGTTACGTAATTACCCAGCTGAGGTCGAACACCGGCGTCGGACTTCAGGCCCGTCGAATGTTCGAGTCAACGATGACTCGAACATTCGACGGGCAAACACGACGACAAAGGACGACAAGGACAAAGAAACTGAACTAGAATATGGGTGATAATAATTGTGCTTATCGCAAAAAAATTAACCAAAATGCTGTAGGATATAAGTTGATGTATTTTCGGTTCTTAAATCGTTCGAATTTACGTTAGGTAATTGGTAAAACTGGCTGATGTCCGCAACTCCACGTCAAAGCGCGTGTTTTGCGTAGTTCGAACTTACGTTAGGTTATCGTCGGGCGTTTGTGCTAAGGCCCAAGATACAAATTACTTACGCTTGGTAACATTGATTGACTATCGTTCTTTATCATCTTTTCTTTTTATTTATTTACAGATTCTGAAAGAAACAAGTAAGCGTTGAGTTTGAATCGAGCTTTGAGGAAACATGACATGAGCATTGCTTGGCGTGATGCCTTTTTTGAGAATGTATAGACACTAACGCTGGCGTCCCTAAATACGTTCTCAAAGAATTAAAAAAAAAACCAGTCTTAAATTTACAATTACGTATCTTCCCTATAATATGGGGAATACCAATGTCCTCAAATTTCAATTTACATATCTAATGGGTGTTAGGTTAAACCAGGGACATACTTAAAGGGATATGACTATGGGATGGGACCAACCCTGAAATCGCGAAGATAAAATCAACTGTTTCATTTATATATTTATGTTTGCCTAACTCGACAAAATGTATAGAGCAGCTAATTTAATTTTCATATTCCAGAGTTGGTCTCTTAGTAAAAGTTGTGCATTTTTAAGAGTACTTAACTACTTATCCTGTATAATGCTGTCATCGTACCACAGTCTGAGCTACGCGGCGTAGCACCGTGTGAGCTACGCAGCGTAGCACTGTGTGAGCTACGCGGCGTAGAACTGCGTGAGCTACACCGTAGCACAGTATGCGCTACGAGGACGTAACTTGTTGAGCTACGTCGCTCGGCCGTAGTACCTTATACTGAAACTTTTATCTGAGCTACGCGAGTACCTAAAGCTCTTATATGAATGGCTGTGATGATTTTGAAATATGATGTTTTTATATATCCATACTTCCACACTTAATATTTTTAATTTGAAAGTATCTCTGGTCTGTCTCTTACTTTTTAACCAATAGAAATGTGTCGATCTCTTTGGCGGAAAGTTTTGAAGGAAGTAGACACCTCTAGGCTATCAAGATGTGATCCTAGATAAGGAAAGAAAACGGTGAAGATTTAGCTCAGTGCGGCAGCTTAACATCCTACATTCAGCCTACTATTGTGTGGTGGTAATATATGATGTGTACAAGAGTGAGGAATGGTCATCAAATTATTCAGTTCGTCTATGATACTTCGACCCCCCAGACACGAAAGAAAGAAATAGTGACGACTGACGAAGAATAAATTGTCAGTGTTTACAGCAGACACTTATATTTAAATGTCTTTGGTGTTTCCTTATCAAATAATTAACACAAGAAAATGAATAATATTATGTTAAAAACTCACCGTATTTTGAAGCACATAAAAATCACAGAATTTCACAAAACAATAAACAGTTTCACTTAAAAGCGCTTTAACTGGTTTCTTGCTAATTACGTCGTCCACCGATTCCTGCCTTGGTCTAAAAACGACTGGTTGACAGGCAAACACAGCCCCGATTCCAGCCCAACATGATCACGTGGGAGGACTAAAAGAAAGTAGGCACACAATGTATTTATTGCGTTCAATGTTTCAACATTGTTTTATGGCCATTCTTAGATCATTTTCTTGGAGCCAGGTGTAGCGCTTCAATAGTGTGTTTTACGCTAAGTATATAAATGAAAATTTTGGTGCTCTTCATAGTTATTGTAAAGAGCGGCTGTCTTAGAACAAAACGTGACCTTTCTCTCAGCCTTTGATTGGTTAATTTTTTAAATCATTTGTAGGTACATTAGCCGCGTACATACATACCTACAATCAGTTTGATTTTATTATTAAAAAACATAAGATACGCTCTATCCTGGTAAATCGCTCAAGCTTGTTTAGAAAAATTGATACAATATTCTTCTTTGTGCAAGTGCAGCGCCATGACTGAGGACGATAAAATATGCGCGCGCAGAGTAGCGGGGGCGAACACGCAGTGTTCGCGTAAACACGATGTCAATTGACCCTTTTTGTATAGATGTTATGTATACACGTTGTATTTGATACAGACGCCAACACCTGTTACGCGCTCCTAACTCATGATACCCCGGGCGATTGTGAAGCCAGGAACCCTTGCCCTTGTTTTGCAATTTCTTAGGAAGTCTCTTGCAGTCCTCAACAACGGTTCGAATTCGCTCCACACACGCTTTGATAAACATTAGCTTTTCTATTTTACTGTGGGCCTAGTTTTCTCCGATTTATTTGCCATTTGCTGCTAAACACTAAACGTTGATGGCCTATAAAGAATATACCTATAAAGAAAAAAGTTTGAAACAGTAGTTGTGACCAGAAGCCCAAGTTCAAACCGCGCGCGGCGTTTATCAATACTTACGATATTTTTACTGTACCTAAATATCATTTTGTGATCACACGCCATTTTCATTCATACATACAGCATTTGTTTTTAACCGGATGAACAGTGGGATGTTGACGTGTGATCCCAACATTTTGCTATAAAATATCGTACAGTTGGTACAGCGCCGTGTGAACGGCAGGTAAAGATATTGTCTTGAAAGTGGTCCATTATTTATTTTGTTATTGGCGTAATAATAAGTTCCTTTGGAGAACGGACTGAGGAAATGCCAAGTACCTTCCAAAATGTGTATTTAGTTACGTAAACTGCTGTGACATGAATGCTTGAATATTTAAATAAGGTAATAGGGCTGAAAATCGAGGTACACAAGCTTTATACGAAAACACATAATTACGCCTAGTCGCCCACTGTGCACCAGCATGTGAGTGCCCGAATGGGGATGTCAGACTTATGGTGCAACAGGTGCAAGTATAGAACAAGCAAGATGGTAAGTACCTGCCGAATATTTTTTTTGACGTAAAGTGCTGACCAAGAGTATTCAATCCTAATTATTGGTGCTGACTGAAGAGCTGAGGAGCACATGTTCCACGCAATAAAGTTCTAACCAGTGCCGGTTTTGACATTACAGGAGCCCCGAGCGAAATTTCGGCGGCGGCGCCCCTCCCCCTTTTGGAGAATAAAGAGGGGCGAAAAATTTCAGCATTCAGTTACTTTGTCGGCTTATGCAGAAAAGTTTGAGAATTCAGAGAATATCGGATGCACGAGCAAGCGAACAAAGAAATCTCAACAATTTTTTTTTTGTTTTCTAACTCCATACGAACTAAAACAAAAGTACTCTGCCGGCGCCATAGGTGAAAGGGTTCCTAGTCACAACCCTTTCGGCACCCCTTCACCTCTGGCACTCTGGGCGGCCGCCCAGCCGCGCCTTAACCTTACAACGGCACCGGGTTTAGCTAGCTAGTGCGAGATTTTTGTACCTAGTCAATCGTATTTACATTATTATTGTCACTAGACGGCTAGTTTCAGTTGTGGTTTCAGTACATATTCCATGTTGAAGACGAAGTTTATAGAAAACTCGCACAAGCCATCTATGGCCTTCTGTTCCATGAGACGAAAAGCCGAATGATAAATGCAATGGCAAAAACATTCTGCGTGAAACGGAACAGAGAGATTATTTAATGTCATTGTCAATGTCATGAAGGTGGTTGTAATTGTTTGTTGATTTGAAAAGTTTAAAGTAATAAAAACCATTTTATTCTGGTAAATGGACAATGGTGTCATATTGTTGTGTTAATGGTTGCGGTAACACCAGTAAAAAGAAAAAGAAAAATCCAATCTCAGCGGTATCATTTCACGTGTAAGTTTTTAAATTTTTCATGTCGATTTACACATTATTTATAAATGCAAGCTTTTACGAATTATTTCGTCTACAGTAGACTGCACTAAGAAGACCCTCTGACCTAAAGCACAGTTTGGCGAATTACCTACTTTGTCAATAAATTCAAAATCAAATCTTTATTTCTAAATCATAGGATAAAACCTATTTTTTTTTCTCTTGTATCACATTATATTTCAGTGTTTATAAATAAACGAACTTGAAAAATCTCTCATAGGTTTCCTGCAAATAAGGAGCTTAGAAGTAAATGGTTGAGAGCTATAGGGCGTCCAAACTGGTCGCCTTCGAATCATGCTCGAGTTTGTAGCGCGCATTTCACCTATGACCAGATCAACCACGATAACTGCAAAATAAGAATAAAGGACGATACTGTCCCTGTTTTATTATTACCTGTAAGTAATATTAAAATACTACTGACCCACCCCAGCTTCGTATGGGCGAAATGTGACTGCATTCCATGTTGAGACCTCCCATCAAAAATATATCAAAATTATGGAAAATGTTAATCGAAAAAACAACAACGTTTTATATTATAAGTGATGCTAGTCGCCTAGGCATCTTGCTACAGTAGTTAATTGTATCCATTTTTTAACTGACTTCAAAAAAAGAGGAAGTTCTCAATTCAACTGTACTTTTTCTAGGTGAACCGATTTTGAAGATTCTTATTTTATTTGTAAGCTGGTGCTTCTGATGTGGTCACGATCTGACCAGTAGTTTTATGCTTATTTTTTCCACTTAGTATATATTGATGATGTTTTAATAACTTCCTGTCACTGTGGTATACGAATTTGTGGGGGGAAGGTACCTCCACTAAAAAGGGAAAACAAAATAACTTTTTTGTCTCATGTGAGTGTGTAATTAAATCATCATCATCATTCTCCTGCTTTTATCCTAATTTATTGGGGTTGGCCCAACGTCTTCTTCATCCATACTTCTCTTATCTGACTGTATAATTAAGTATTTATAAAAAATGATTATAATAAATAAAGATTTGTAAGTTTAAATCAATTTTGCAGCATAAAATAGAATGTCTTTTGACAAAAAAGGGAAGCTAACCTGCTACTTACAGGCAGTATCAGTTAATATCAAGACTTTATCAACATCATCATTTTCCTCCCCTAATCCCAATTTAATTGTAATATTTTTATTATGTAACTGTAAAATATTTTCAGCTAAACTCTAACTTTGAAGCATCTAATGTGGAAGCTTGCAGGATTTGTTTAGCTACAGACATTAAGCTGTTCAGCCTACAAGACACACACCTGGGGACTTGTATGAAGTCTATTGTTGGATTAAGTGTAAGAATAATTGTATTATTTATGTATTAGTTGTCAATCAGAAAAGTTCCTAACTGCATAATTAATTCAATTTAAAAAAAAAGTGCCAACCCTTACTTGCTTTCCACAATTTTTCTGATTTGAAATGTGTAATGCTCAAATTGTCACTGGGAATTGAATATTTTAGAATTGGTCAATCTGAAAATTGAATATTTGGTCATTGGTCATTCTGGCAATTGGACATTCCTTGAATTGGTAATTTGGAAAATCGAATATAAGTCTGGGAATTGGTCATTCTGAATCTTGTTTCAGAATTAGAATAGAATACTACTCTCTGTGTCTCTACACTCTATTTTATTTTTTTAGTTCTGTTTTTCTTCCTCATATTTTGTCATAGTGTATGAAATAACATGCTACATTTATAATTTCCAGCAAAATGGAATGGACTTGGAAGATATGCCACAATATGTTTGCTACCAATGTGCTCCAAGCCTGATAAAATGCAACCAACTCATTGAGAAATGTATTACCTCCCAGGCAACTTTACTGGATATATTTGCTAAGAATGGACAGGTATAATTACAGTTTTATTTATTCATATTTTTGTATCTTTTTAGCCTGGAGATATGCCAGCCTTAAAATTTATTGTAAGGTATCCGATTACTATTTTTTGAGTAAAGCACAATTTCTTTTTCCCCTTCCAATTTTTTTCTCCTTTGCTTTTTTCCACAAAATTATACAAAAATATTCAAATAGAGATTGTAACTCACTGAAGAAACTCGCATACCTTTTGCGTTATTTTTGTATTTCTTGATTATTAAACTGTTACAGAAATCTTATCCCTAACTGAATAAAAACAATGATGGTGATTTGAAAGTTGGATATTTCCAGATAACAAAAGATCTGATAAAAGAACAAAATAAATCCCGACCGATCTTGAAGTCATTAGAGAACAGTTTTGCATTAGATGATTACTTGGTAAAACATGATGATGACAACAATAGTTCGCCATTTAATACAGAAGATTCCATAGACAATGATCTTAGTCATTTTAAAAGTTTAGATAATACAAATACTGGTGCAGAATCGCCTCAAAACGTTAATGATGTGGTGGTGGAAGAAATTGAAATAAATTCATCTACGGATGTTATTGCAAATGACGATCTCAGTAAGGATTTGAGTTCCAATGCTCAGAAAGAGGAGGTACTTATGCTTCGATTACATTTAAAAAAAAGTATTTTGAAAAAAAAATCGTTCTTTAACTAATGAAATAATATGAAGTGACATAAGCAGGTAAGGTGAATGACTTTTTTTTTCAGGAATTTGAAATTCAAGTTATACACGCAAAAAAATGTCCGGAGAACAAAGCCAACTCCAAGCTAACTCCAGATGAAGCAAATATGCTGAAATACTTCGATATTGTCCAGTTAACAGTAGGTAACATAATATTATTTTGTAATTCATTCAAAATTACGACGTTGTAATTTTTTGCCCCATTCATTATGATGAAGCAAACATTTTTATGCATATATGCTGTATATACTATACAGGATAATGAGTTAGTCATCTGCATCACTACGGCCAAAACGCTGACGTCGAGCGTCCGATATCTTGGCGTCTAAAGCCGCGTTTATTTTTTTTTTTTAAACTTGCCCCCACACTAGGAATTCTTCCTGTATTGTAAGTGCGTTTACAAACATTCAAACTCACATACACAAACAGCCAGACCCGAAACAACTACTTATAGGTCATACAAATATTTTTTCCGTGCGGGAATCGAACCCGCGACACGCAGCGCAGCAGTCAATCGCTTAACCACTGCGCCAACCGTGCCGGCGTTCCCACGGCCCGTTGGCGTTGGCGTTGCTACGACTGTCGGGGACTCGAGGCCAGTCGCGGCACCAGTGCCGAGCATTCCCATATAAACAAAGCAAAAAAGAAAACGCGCCCTTACAAGCCGCGACAGGCGCCCCCGCACCGCGTTTTTGAACTTACCGACTCCCGACAGATCGGACGGGCAACGACGGGCCACCGCAGGCTTCATCGGATGCGACGGTTCCCACGGCCTGTCGGCCTAGGCTGGCGCGGCGCGGTCTGTGAGAAAGCGGGCCGTGGGAACGCGGCATAAAGTGGCACTCAATTGTTTGTTATGAGCTTGTAAGTACAGGTCCACACCGAGCGCGTCCTTTGAACGCCGCGATCACAAATTCGAAATTCAATTGAACGCATATTTGCATTCCGGACGCCGCTGCGCCGTTTGGCCGTATTTTGTAAGGGTTGGTTCTACCCGATATTCTAAAGAATTTTCTCTATGACCATCACCCCTTAAGCGATGCATTTGACTTAATCATTATTCTGTATACATAATTATTATGTACGTAATCAAATATATAAAAATCTCGTGTCACAGTGTTTGTTATCGAACTCCTCCGAAACGGCTTGACTGATTTTTATGTTTTGTTTTTTGCATATTTGGTAGATTTGAGAATAGGTCGTAAAGTATATTTCATACCGCTGCGGGTGAAACCGTGGGTCGCAGCTAGTTATTTAATATTTTTTAATTGTTTTCAGTTACATGAACAGGTAAAAGAATGGGAAAAGAGTACAGTTGGCCGTCCACTGACAAGTGACACTAACCTACAATGTGAGATCTGTAACAAAACATTCGCGAGTGTCAACTCTTATCGCGGTCATGTTAGACACCACGAGCCGGTAAATATTTGAATATTTAAAAAATTTGTCTAATTTGACTGTATGTACTTCTTAGGGCTCGTTGTTTGATACATATTTAAACATGACCAATAGTCAATTTAACAATTAGTCACTTGACAATAGTCAATAGCTGTCAAAGTTTAACTACTCTGTCTGCGCATGGTTAACTTTTATAGCAAATTGTCAATTTTTTTAACTTTACTTAGCTTAACCATTTGTCAAACAACATACTTATGGTCATTTTTAACAAATTGTTAGTTTAACTAACGCATTTTTACTATTAGTATGTTTAACTACTGATCATACAACGAGCCCTTAGTTAGCAAGCCAAATGTCTGTGGCAGGGATTAATAAATGTAACTTAGGGCAAGATTCAAAGTCCGCATTTTTACTTTACTACACTACTACTAGAGTTCGCGCACTGAAATCGGAAATAATCGTTTGCCGCCATCTCGACGTTTATATCAGGTGTCAAGAGAGTGTGGTGTGTTCCGTGTTTTCCAAAGTAAATAACCGCCATCATTATGCCGAAAGTGATTGAATTGCTCGCAGCGATATAGTCTTGAAGGAGTTGAACATCAAACACGCGCGCAGATTTATCTTGTGCGCACTCTAGCCAACACGCTATCACTTTATTTTGTTAAGTTTTGCTCGTTTCTTACGAATATGAATCTTATTTATTAGCTAATAATGTTCATATTCGAATGGAAAATTTACTTAGCAAAATAAAGTGTAAACCCGCTGGCTTAGCGTTTTTTCCGTCACGGTCGCACAACTGACAAACTTATAAGTGCGTGATAGAGATGGAAACACAATATGTAAGCCAACACACGGGCTAAGTAACGCTTATCAATCTCGGCCTTATTTTCTTTTTCGAAACGAATTAAATCATGAAATTAACTCAACATTTAATATTCGATTCTATACTTTGTCTTTTGAACAAGGATCAGATTAAATCTCAGAAACCCGTACTGATATTTTTTCAAATTAAGCTGAAATTTCTCAAAAAAACTGTTTTTTTACAGGGTTTTGGTCGAGCACAGTGCCTTATATGCAAGCTAAGGTTTAAAAGTACTGCGTTAGCGACTTCGCACTCGAAACGAGCACACAGCAAGAAATTCTTCTGCAAAACGTGCCCCAAGGCTTTTAATAATGTGTGAGTATAATACAAGGCTTCCAAGGCTTTTAATACTATGAATGATAGGCTGAAGAATGATGTGATAAGGCAACGGTGCGGTTTAAAAGAAGATGTAGTGACAAAAATTTAAAAGAGTATGCTTAGATGGTTTGGTCATGTTGAGAGGATGAATGAAGGGCGAATAACAAAAGGTATTTACAAGGCAGATGTGAGTGGAAACGCCGGGAGGGGTCGCCCTAAGAAGACATATAGTGACCTTATTGGTGATGTTCTTCAGAAAGGTCAGGTGCGTAGTACTCGCAACCGGCGTGCGTGTATGACCAGATGTATGAACGTAAATGAGACAAAAGGAGTACGTAAGGATCGTAGCAGGTGGCGTTCTGTAGTTTCTGCCTACCCCCATGGGCAGAATGCGTGAGTAATGTATGTATAATACAAATTTTTAAGTTTGTTGGTTTTAGGATTATATGAGAAGAGGTGCTGAGCAGTGGTGATCCCATTGCCAATGTTCCCGGGTTACCGAGTTGTGTGTCATGTCAGGGGTTCGAACTCAGGCCAGCATGCACTTTTATTTTATGCAATTTATTTCATCATAAACGGTGATGGAAAACATGCTGTGGAAACCGCCATGTCCTAGAACACAAAAATTCGAAGACGTGTGACATCCACCAGCCCTCATGGTGTATTACGCTCTCCCTCTCACAGGAGCCCTGTGTCCTAATAGTTCGATTACAAGTCAAGTTCACGTTACGTCTGAATAACGATCTTACTTGCTTTAGTTTTAATTGGCAGACACAACATAACATAACTCCTGTTTTCCCCGAAGAGTTAGGCAGAGGTGTATACCTACAGCACATCTACATTTCGGCAGTTATGTTCAAGCCCCATGTAGTAGAGAACGAGCGTATCAACTCGGTATAACAAACTAATAATCTAGACTCCAGGCTACTACTGAGATCGACTCTCGGCCACAGTAGGCGCGGGCTTGCGGACGGCGAGCAATGGGCAGCTCGCCGTCCGGTAAGGACCAGGCCTGGGTCGACGGCGCGTCGTGTTCCACGCGCGCCTCACAGAGATGTCAGCACCATTGACGGGGTCCGATAGGACCGATGCCTGCCGGGGTCGCGGATTGTTCGAAAGAGTTACCGTGGCCCTGGCGCACAGGCAACTGAAGGAATACGGGTGGGTTTTAGTCAGTAAGAGTCTGACACGCCCTTCCGCTCCGCCCAGAGCGGGAGAAGACATTTGATGATTTCCTACCCAAAAAAAAAAGGCTGCTACTGAGAATTTCTTGATACCAAAAGCCCAACAATTTTTTTCCCAAAATATTAATTTTACATTAAATTTTCAGAATGGTAGCCAAAAAGCACCAGCGCTGGCATTCAGGATACTTATACAAATGCGAATCATGTCCGTTCTCCACTCTACACGAGTCATCGCTGGGCATTCACATGAGACGCGCGCACGTTAACGCGCATGCGTGCGCGCTGTGCGGACGTGCCTATGGTACACGGAGAGGATTGGACGCGCATATACATACCGCACATAGCAGTATTAAAGTAAGACGTTTAAAATTGTCATAAACCAGTAATTTCTAAAATGAAACTTCCTAATTCTCGTAATGACCAATTTTCCAGTGTGACTAATTCCAAAATAGCTAATTTCTGAAATCCCCCAATGAACAAGTCTTAAGAGGGCGCACACGGGTCCACTAGCGCCACTGCTTTAAAATAATATGATCTCGTGTCTGAGAATGAATTTTGAATAACGGCTCAATAAGCACCCTCGGTAAGTGTGTCTAGAATTTTCTAATACCTTTTATAAACTTCCATATTGAGACACGAAGCAACAAAATTCGATCTAAAGAAAAGCGGCCACATTCCTCTAGATCGTATTTTGTTGCTTCGTGTCTCAATATGAAAGTTTATAAAAGGTATTAGAAAATTCTAGACACACTTACCGAGGATGCTTATTGAGCCGTTATTCAAAATTTATTCTCAGTCACGAGATAATATTTTTTTAAAGGAGTGGCACTAGTGGACCGGTGTGCTCCCTCTTAATATGACCAGTCCCAATATGACTAATTCCCAGTATGACAGAATAATCTACTCAGGATTTTGTAATATCTTGATTCAAAAGAGTGTCCTTGGAGTTTCTTGCCCGTTCTTCTCCATAGAGATCTACGTTTTGGAATGTGTAACTAGCTTCAACCATGGTCTAAAAAAACAAGGTCTGGCACTCCGAGAGTGACACAAGCTTACGTCACTATCCAGTTGCCACTTTATTGCAACAAAACAAGAAGTATGGAAACATTTTCAGTCACCATTCTGTTAAAAAAATACATCAAGCATTTAAATTGTCGTTTTGTTTTTCTAATCAAACGAAACAATTCAATTTAAACTTATACCGACGTAATTGATAGTTAAAACCTCATTGATTTATCGGATTCGCACAGGTCATAAAGGTGGTTGGGGAGTTATTATGACACACTACTGGTAACACAGCGGTGATGACGTAGGCTTGTGTCACCCACGTGACCACTGTGTCTCGGAATGCTATACCTGGCGAAGTATATTATTATACCATGGCTTCAACTTTCTGACTAACTGTCCGACTCTTTGACAGTTCAAAAGTGCCTTTTAATGGTTTAATTGAAATAAATGCTTTGAGTTGAGTTTGACAAATTCCCAGTATTACCAAATCCCGAAATGACTGCTTATACAAATACGTCACGACGACAGATTATGGCCATGTGACAAATTTAATCGAAATTGAAATTTTGGGTAAGCACAACGCCATTTTATTCTAATCAACCAACATTTGCCAGGTTAAAGACATCGAAGTCAGTAAGGAGTATCGTTGTGGACAGTGCGGCATTGACTTTGCATCGGAAGGCGCAAGACGAATTCACACACTTACATCCACTCAACATAGGAAGAAACCTGATTTGTGGTGAGTATTGCTGAGATCCCCGTATTCCCCCTATAATCCCATACACAGACCGATATTAATATTTTATTTTAATCGTGGTCTGGCAGTTTGAGTAATTTATGCGGCCTACCCAAATGTCCTTTAATATTACCCTATTGAATGACTATTTCGAGTAATTCTAACTTAAGGAGTCTAATGATTATAATTCTGTAAAGTCATATTTGTTACGGTCGCGAATCATATTTTAATCAACATACAACCTGACACTGACCTGCAAATTGCAAAAAACGTAAGTAAATTTGAATTTTGCGGGCTACCTTAGCGCATCCCCCTTAATAACTATTACTTAGCACGTGCTTTGGCTAAGCATTATTTCTTTCACTATCACACAACTATCAAACTGCAAATGTAAGATAGAGACGGGAAAATAATTATATCTAAACCAAAACACTTGCTTAAACCGATATCAGACGTTTCAATCATGGTCTGGCAGTTTGAGTAATTTATGCGGCCTACCCAAATGTCCTTTCTTTGTTATTGTTCGTCGAATCATTGAGCTTCTTAAGTTCTGAGTTGAGCTGCACGATTACTGACAAATGCGTGCACTGACTGGACAGGTACACTCAATCTGTGTGGTTTTTCCTCAAAAAACCATTTCAGACACAAATCTACATGGTCTTCACATGATCTGACCAAGATTATGTCTGGACTTTAAAAGAGACTGTGACCTCTGAGTTTGTTTCGGTCTTTCTTCTCATAGTAGTCATCATAGATTGGAAACGCCGACCTCATCTAGTTTTTAAAATATGATTGACGTGTAAAAGTGTTTGTTCAAACCTACTTACGGAAATAAAATCATTTATCATTCACTTTTCGTTCATTTTCGCCTTTCATTCGGCATCTTTGATTTGAAGTGAAACGTCTGAACACAAAATTGATCAAAATTGGAAAATGAATTTATTAGTGAACCGATCCAACGATGTTGGATTTCGGCATCTTTCACTCACCTACCGAATGATCGAAAAATTAAATGAAAGGAGCGGATAAACATTTATTCCTAAATATAATATTCCTATAATCTTGAATGAAACAGAAATTAACCTTAACTCGAGTGAAGCGTTTGGTATCAACTTTAGTAACGTTTATTAAATACCAAAAGTTCCGTGTTATGTTTTTCTATGGAAATTACGCGACATAATTTCGGCCTGACCACATTGATTTTAAAAAAAATATTGCAGGCGTAAACACTCCGAACTTTCCGTGGCGGAATTTCTGCAGAGGTGTTACTAGATTCAAATTTCTGCACAGCGACACAACCGTCCAAAACCCAAACCTAACCAACATTTGCGAGAAGTGCGGCGTAGAATGTGCTACGGCGAGAGAGTTGTCTTGGCACAAGAAGTCGGAGCACCCCCGCCCTCGAAGTAAAGACCTTCCTTCGCGAGGATATCCTAAAGACTGCGAACTTGTAAGTCAATCTGCCTAGCTGTTTCCTAACTTTGTTGGGGTAGGCTTCCAGTCTAACTGGATCCAGCTGGATACCAGTTTTTTACACGGAGCTATAGCCTATTTGACTTCCACAACCCAGTTACTGGGTAACATTATACCCCTTGGCAAGACTGCGAACTTGTAAGGAATGCGGAGTAATGCCTATTTGCTAGGAAATAGTTGTGCCTAAAATTTAAATTGTTAGATTCGCCCGACCGCGTCACTAAACAGTCACGTTTTTGTTTCGTTAACAATGACATCTGTTGTACCAAATATAGTATTGTCTCGTTCACTCATGCTAAAAATTGTATCTATCGTTCTATGCGGGATGTGGAGCTCTCTCGATAAGTATGGACACGTTTTCGTGCGACCTAAGTACGGTGAAGGCAAATCTAACGACTCCTAAATCTTTAGAGTTGTGCAACAATGTTTCAACAACATGTTTCTGTGTTGCGGGGACCGTGGTCATTGAGAACAATTACTGAGCAATATTGTTTCCGCGAACATTTGACGTTGCGGGCAGAAATTTCAACTTTATTTAGTATGTTATCAGCTTTGTTCACATATTAAAAAGGGCTCTCAAAGGGCAAAGGGATATAAAAACAAATAAGTTTTGATTGTATGATAGTTTTATATTTAAAAGAGAAAAATTAATGTTTTTTTTATTATGTATGGCGTCGTTTCGGCGAATAGTAAGGTGGAATGTATTCTAAAGGTCTTGTTATTTTTTATCCAGTATTGTACCTGTATTGTTGTGTACAGTGTTGGCAAATTGTTTTCACTAGTGGCTTGAACACTCTCGAAAACCATGAAAACGACACCCCAGACGAAAAAATATATAATTTTAGAGGCCGCCATCTTGGATTTTCATTAAAAAGTGGAGATTGACACAAGACATTGTAGTTATTGAATAATTTTATAAACCACACATGACCGTGGACCATTTGGCAATTATTAGCAGATTTATTTAAGAAAGCAGATTAGATTAAAGAGGCAGTTTATAAGAACAAACATTTAAAGTCTAGCACCGCGTAATAAAAATATCACAATTTTCCGCTGACCAACTTTAAAAGTACAGATAATTTTAAAAGGGTAGTATTTAAACGCAAATCAAAAAATATCGTTTTTCTATGCAATAAAATTCCGAATTCCCATCAAAATTACTGATTGCACAGCAAAATATTCAACTCAAAATATCACTAAACACACTACAATTTATTTTCGCAGCGTACAGCGATTTTTCCTAAAGCAAAAGCTTTTTCATCAATTTATTTTCTGTTCCCAACGAGTACCACATTTTTTTAATTGCGTTTTACCGAAATCTAGGGTAATCTAAATATAGGGTTAGGGTTAATAAGCTGGTCGACGGAGCCCCGCTTCGCGGGGCTCCTATTTCTGTCTAAAGGGTTTAAAGGAACCTAACCAACCGAAACTCGGGATGCCACTGACGTCGACCATATAGGGTTAGTATTTTCGGGAACATTTATTATGTTTTCGGAAACTTAGTTCATTCTGGTTGATTTGCTGTGCAGTCAGTATTTAATTTGCTGTGCAGTCAGTATTTAAATGATGGAAATAAATTGCTATGTGATTATTTATTTGATGTGCAATTAATAATATCCCATTTTAAAAAAGACCAAAGCATAAGAAGCTCAATAATTTTAGAAGTCCCTCATCAAGTTCAAAAATTTGTTTCACGCGCAGTTAAACATTTATCATTAAAAAGGAACATTAGTTTTAATCTTAACTAAAAAACTAAAATTGATGATTGAATTTTAAGTTAAAACTAAAACTAAAATTTTCAATCGTGATTGATTTTAATCACAATATTTTTAGTTTGACTACTAAATCGATTGAAATTTTTAGTGATTGAACCACACCGGTTGTGTATTTGTATTATCTATAAACTAAAAACAGAAAATTCTTTTAAAAAATTCGTCTTTTCATAGTGCGGTGACACGCTTCCCAACCGCAAGAAACACTGGCACCATGTTCGACGGCAGCATCCTGAGAACACAGATACCTACAAACGGGTTCAAACCATCACTTGTATTTGTGATACTTGCGGGAAAGGTTTTCAGGTAACTTACATTTTACAATGAGTTCTAACTTTAATGCAATGCTAGGGACTTTAGTAGCCAGCGTCTCGCGACAAATAGGCTGTCAAAATCTGTGCGTAGACGAGTGCTGATCATTTATTACTTAAGACGATTTGAGGGGGGAGGGGGTCTGAACAAGTCTTATTTTTCTTACATGGCAGTGGGATGCGTCCAGACTGTTCATACGTAAGATCACAAAACTGAACAAAAATTATAAAAAAGTGTGCAAAAATATAATTTTTTATATTTTTGCTAGTTTTTTTTGCAATTTTGGTAGATACTGATCTTGCGTAAGATTGAAAGGAGTGGGAGGGTGTTCATCCAAGTCTTATTTTTTCTTACGTAAGGGCCAGGGTAAGAGGGGGGGTGGGTCAGAAAGTGGTTAAAATTATCTTAAGTGTTAAATGAACAGGCCCACGTGAGATTTTGAAATCGCCAGTGAGTTGCCGGCGACTAAAGTCGCTGCATGTGTACTTAGCCTAAGCTTACCATACCTTCCAGCTAGTTTTGTGTTTTGTGGGTTTCAATACCCATCACGTCCGCGGAGTTTCGCTAGCTAATTTAATTTGACCCTGTATATGTTATTTTATATGGTACAGTTCCGACTACTTGCAGTATTGTCACTCTTCCTTATTCCTTCCAAAGGTTGTCTTTAAAAGATCGCTTTAAGCGATAAGACTGCCCATTGTGTCACCCTATGTAAAATTTCTACATTTATATCTGCATTTTTATGCTGTAAATATTAAAGAGTATTCTATCTATTTATGTATTAGGAAACCCGAAGGATCTAAATCTATTCCCTTTCTCCAGAACTCAACAAAACTCCGCCTACACCAACTCCGGCACCGCAGCCCCTCAGTGCACTGCCCCCGCTGCCCGCGCCTGTTCTACGACAAGTACGCGCTGGCGGCGCACGCGCACTCGCATGGCGCCGAGCGGCCGCACCAGTGCCGCACGTGTGGGGCGGCTTTCAAGCAGCGCTGTAACTTAGACAGGCATTATAGAGTGAGTCCATCGTAGTTTTCAATAATTATTATAACAATAAAACCCGCAGGGCAGCATGTGGCGAGCTGTTGGGCAGTAGTGACCCCATTGACCCTATCTCCCGGGAGTAGTCTTGTTCCTCATCTCTGGCTTGCCTTTATTGGCCAGCTGGAGTGAACACTGACGAGGAACAGAGCTCCCACCTCTTTCATGCCTTTATTGGCCGTCTTGAGTGGAGATTCGCAAGAGCAAATGTGCTCGGAGGAAGTATTCCAGTAAATGCTGGTAGGGATCTTGACCATCTTCCGGGCTCTGGGATTGTTCTTATACCCGTGGAACACCTCTACACTCCTCAAGCACCTCAGGACATATTGCCCCTGTTGTCGCTACGTCACTATGTGCTAGCGACCAGTCACCGGGGGCCCATTATTGAGTGTGCAAGTCACCCCCTGCCATTTTATCTGTGTATTGTATATAAAACATTGGTCCTGCAGGGGCTATCTCTATAGTCTTTCCATAGTTCTAGGTAACCAGTCCACTTTAGCTACCCAAACCCATAGTTCAATATCTTTTTGTGCCATATTCTGCAATAGTCCTGCACTAACCGAGGGTTGTACTTGGATACACTTGCATATTGCATAAAGGGATAATCGTCGATTAGCGCCCCCTTATCATTTAAAATTGTCAAAAGGGCCTCTGCGAGTTGGCTTCGGCCCCTCGTACCCGGCCCCGGTAAGGTCCGGGACCCTCGGGTCCCGAAATATGTCAAAGACGTTATAAAAATAATAATAATAACACCCTATTACTATCCCATTGCAAGGCAAAGGCCTCTTCTCATTGAGCAAAAGTATGAGCATTGATCACTACGCTTGCTTAAGGCGGATTGGCGATTTCAGACTTATATCAATAATACGTCCACATTTCCTCACCATGTTTACCTTCACTAATCTCAGTGATGTCCAAGATAAACTTAGAAAGAACATATGAATTGAAAAAGTCACATTGGTACTTGCCCGGCTTCGAAGTTCGAACATGAGAGGCGACAATAAACGTTAAGGGGGAAGCGCCAGGTTGCCCGCGAAATTCTTTTTTTTTTTTTAAACAAAATATGAATTGCGACCGTAACAAATATCTGACCTGCAAATTGCAAAAAGAGTTAGAAAATTTGAATTTCGCGGGCAACTTGGTGCTTCGCCCTTAAGGTGAATCCTAAGCAATAGCCCGCCCAATTCAAACTTTCTTTGGTTTTTTGTAAATTGTAGCTCTGTTTTACGTCCTATCTTGATCAAAAAATGTATCATTCTTACAGTCGCGAATCACATTTAATTAGGTTATTATATTCTAATTGTAAATATATTGGGCCAAATAAATTAGGGCTGAGTAAGTAGCAGATAACCCCACCTATACACCATTTTCGTATGTTCAACGTTCTGCCAAACACCCTGTATATCCTAACTGTCCTAACTATATTATTATTTAATATTATTATTTTAATATTATAAATGCGAAAGTAAGTATGTTTGTTTGTTACTTTTTCACGCCTAAACCACTGAACCGATCGCCCTGAAATTTTGCATATACGTTGTCATGTGTACAGAAACGGACATAGGGTACCTTTCATCCCGCAAAAAAGTACTGTTCCCGAGGAAAACAACAATAACGTTTTTATGATAATAGATGGCGCCACGTGTCTTTCGAATCATGATTGAATTATAACCCGAATTGATAGGCAAAGTCTAAATTAACGCGAGCGAAGCCGCGGGCAAAAGCTAGTATATTATAAATAGTAAAGATATGATTTTTTGTATATTTGTTTGCTACGCTTTCACGCAAAAGCGGCTGAACGGATTTGTATGAAATTTGGCACTTGGGTAGACCAAGACCAGCGGAGTAATTGCGTAACACACTAAGGAATAAGAATGGAATGGAATGGCTTTAATTTTGACAGTTCAACAAAATTCATTGCGTTATTTACGTTGTTGAACAGACGAATTTTTCGAACATATGAAGCAATGTATTAGCAATAGGCTTCAAAATGATTCAGATTCTGATTGATATTGTGTTATGCAATTAGGGCGCTGGATTAGGACTGAGGATACTTTTTATGCCAATATTCCCACGAGATCGAAACTTATGCGGGTGAAACCGCGGGGCGCAGCTATTACAAATAAAAAGCTGTAATTAAATAAATAAATAATTATTTTCTGTTTTTTACAGGTTCATTCAGACATCGCCACATTCGAGTGCACCATTTGCGGCAAAAAATTCAAATACTCGACTAGCTTGAAACTTCACGTGAACTACGTGCATAACAAGTTACCTTACCCGAAAAGAAAGAAAAGAATTAAATCCGTGAAGAATGCAAGTGATTCGTAAAAGTATAACAAAATGTACAGATATAGACGATTATCGCAATGCCACGCACCACGCTGCATGTTGCGTGTCAACGCACTCACGCGCGTAGTTGCGTTTTGTGGATTCACGGCGACTCTGACTCATTTCCTCAGTTCCATTTTCAAACACACGTCAAGGCCATCCAAAATCACGCACGGCACTGCGAGACTCGGTGTGCCATACCTTGCGTCTTGCCCCACACCCACGCGCGTGCGCGCATGTTTTTCTGCTTGTAGGCGCGTGATCTGAATGAACGCACGTGGATGCATTTTCTGTGTGTTGGACTGTGCGTGTTTTCTATACAAACGGAGATACATACAAGCAACGTTAAAACACGCATTCACGCGCCACGCTGCGTGGTGCGTGGCAGTGTGTTAATCGCCATAACGGAAAGGTACGGTTAATACTGGAGAGAATAAATTAAAAGAGACTCTTGGCAACCATTTACGAACTAAACATTTTATTTGACGACCTGTCATAATCTTAACTTTTGTTTATAAGTGAATCAACAATATTTAACACTGTCTACTTACTCATAATTATTAATTTACCTAGGTATTTGTGAAAACTTGTAATTGGCCATATTCTTTTTATAAACATTATCATGCAGTGCTGTAAGTTTTCCAAAAATTATAAAATAAATAAATAAATAGATTAGCATCACCCAAAGGTTCAATGGTACGCGCTACGACACGCGGCGCCTAGGATTTTTGTGTCTGTGAGTGAAGTTAGCTGCGGGTAGTCTTCATGCCAGTACATTTTCATAGTGGTGCTTATTGGAAGCTGAACGGAAGGAAATTTCAGAGAGCATGGTGTCCGGTATAAAAGACACGTGGAACGCGCAACCTTTTTTTTTAATAATCTAATGAGAAAATCCGATCTGCAGCTAACTTCACAAACACAATCCGTGGCGCGTCGATAAAACCACTGCACCTTTCCCCACCGGCCGTTTTCACAACTGTGTTTCGCAACCAGTTGCGAATTAAGAACTTTTATTCTTTGTTCGCAACTAGTTGCGAATCAAGAAAACTTTTTCCAGCCATCTTGATGATGCCATTTGATTGATTTTTCTTTTTCCTTCTTCGCAACCTTCGTTGTCTGGGGAGAACTTTTAGCGGGATACATTTTAACATATTCTCCTCTCTACATGCTAAATGAAAAACAAACTTTTTATTGCAAAGTTGCCTAAAATTATTGAAGACTCGACGTGTTTCAGCCACCAGAACAGGCCGGGTTTCGAGGAGAATACAGCACCATAGACCATATCCACACTGGAAAATTATAGAGAAGTCCGAAGAATATAATCGGCTCCTATGTCTTGCTTTTGCGGATTATGAGAAGGCTTTTGACTCGAGACCTGGTCTGTTTTGGAATCTCTGCAGCGATGCCAAGTCGACTGGCGATCCGACAAGTGATGAAGTGACGCGACAGTGACCGTCCAAACTCAGGACTAGCTAACTGAACATATCCTCCTGGGTCGAGGCGTACCGTGAGACAAGGGGACGTAATTTCCCCGAAATTCTTCTCTAACGCATTGTAGGATGTGTTTAAGACGCTGAACTGGGAAAGAGGCGGCATTAACATCAACGGCGAGTAGATCTCATAGTGGAGATTTGCAGATGACATCGTCATACTGGCTGAAACGCTACATGACTTGCAGCAGCTACTGGACGGTTTATGTTGATTCTTCGGTACGCATTTGTCTCCGGGTGAACTTGGACAAAACCCAGGTTATGTTCAACGAACACGTCACTTCGGGACCGATTGCTGTCAATAGCGGTGCTTTCGAGGTTGTTCCAAGAATACGTTTACTTCGGGCAAACTCTGCAGTTTGGTAAGAACAGCTTTGAAAGGGAGGCTAGCAGAACAATTCAGCTGGGCTGTGCAGCGTTTGGGAAGCTTCGTCGAGTCTTCTCGCCGCGTACTCTGCAGAGCCTTAAGACTGCGGAGTCTTCAGTCACGGCGTCCTGTCTGTTACGAGTTACGGAGCCAAAACGTGGACACTCACGGTACGGCTGGTCCATAAATTCAAGGTCGCTTAGCGAGCTATGGAACGAGCTATGCTTGGAATCTCTCTGAGGGATAGAATCCGAAACGAGGTGATACGGCAGAGAACCAAAGTTGTCGACATAACGATAGCTCACAGAATAAGCAAGCTGCAGTGGCAATAGGCCGGCCATATTAGCCGTAGAACCGATGACCGATGAGGTAGACGTGTTCTTGAGTGGAGTCCACGAACCGGAAAACGTAAGGTAGGACACTCTCAGACTAGGTGAAACGGTGATCTTCGCAGGATGGCTGGTGGCAGCTGGATGAGAGTTGCCGAGAATCGAGCAGAATGACGAAATGACGCAATGCAGAATGGCGTGCGCTTGAAGAGGCCTATGTCTAGCACTGCTGTGGACTGCTGTAGGCTGGCTGTACTCTTACTGGACGTCGCACTATTGGGACGTGTGCATATGTCATATCAATCTTATGGTACTTATGCTGGGTTCGCCATCAGGAAGGTTCCACACCACCAGCAGCCCACCTGAATAATGTTATTATAGATACTAGCATCATGTAATACCGCAATTATAATATTATGTAATACATTACAGGACTTTTTGTTTTCTCCTTTTCTAAACTCTGCCAGTCCCTAGTACTTTCACATGATTAGTTATTAGTTTGATGATTAGACATAATCTTTTCATTAGCATAGATAGCGTTAGTGTTGAGTAGGTAGACTAAGGTTCTTTGGTTCTTGTGGATGAATCAAAAGAAGATTGCGAAAGCTTCTTTTGATTTGTGTACAAAATCCTCAATCGGATCGGTAACAAGTGCTTGCAACTTAGGCCATAATGGTCTAAGGCTGCAAGCCTCAAGCCCACACAAGCCAAGCCAAACGCCCAATCCACAATGTTTCAATGGGGTTAAAAACTGGAAGCTCGTCGTATGTGGCAGGATTGTTGTTAGTCCAGGAACCACTATTGTTGTGTATGTATTTGCTGTCGAACACAAATTAAATTAAAACTAGATCAAAAATGTATGTGATTGGAGCTTGGAACTTATACCACAAGAGCCTGTAATAAAAACAGTAAGGTTCTGAGTTTTTTGAAAAGGAGCACTTGGTAATTTTTATGGGTAGGACATTGTCTGGACCACGTAACGGGTTTCCGTTTTATTTTCGGAGAACTTTCTTTCAAAGTTTTCGTCTTAACAGCTTTGGGAAATACATGGCTCCCATAATTTTTCAGTCAACAGCTAGGCTACGGGGCATATTAATTAACAATGTATGGATAGTGACAGACAGCTGTCAAATTCTTGGACTAGTGATAGAAGCGACATCTGAAGTAAGCAAGTGGCAATTTTTATCCCCATTTGTGTCGATTTGGCAAGCGTGTGGAGCCGGCATTTAAATAGTGAACTTAAAAGACATGTGCTCAAAACTACTAAATACAAGTTTCTAATAGACTTCGCATAATCTGTGCACAAAATTGTCATTTGTCATTTTGCTGCGATAATCGTTTCACGACTTTTGTTTTCTGGTCTCAAAATATTCCCGAATAAGTTCACGTGTTCCATTTATCTACGTAAAAATCCAGTTGCGGGAACGAAATACACAATTACATATAATAAGTTAACAATTCGGTTGTGGTACATGTGTGAACGGTCACAACAATGGAGAACCTTGATCTTAGCAATAACAAAAACGTGTCTCTTAGTTTGATAGCGGAGTACGGCGGCTCAGATTCTGATTCGGATGATACAGAGACTCGTTCAAACGATAATACGACAGATTCTGATGCCGCAGATTTAACTGAGATGGTGTTGAAGAATAATATAATAAATGCGTGTGCTCACGGGCCGTTGTCGAGGCCGAACGGCCGTGACGAAGCGGATGTTAGCAGACACATGATAATCGACAGTGCGGAGAGTGGCGTGGTGGAGTACGAGGTGACGGAGTACCGCGACGCGGACAGCGACTCCGACAGTGACTCCACCAGCGCCTCCAGCGACAGCGATGTAGACTCCGTGAAGGACATCGAAGAGGTCTCCAGTGGGTGAGTACTTACAAGTACCTCTTACAGTTACAACACATTTTTACTGTTTACATCATTGTGAATGCTCAATAAACTGTAAAAATTTTGCTTTTATTTACACAGCTGTTTTTGTGCATCTTATGCAAAAATTAAGCTGGATGAAAATCTTAATTTATATATTTTTAAAGTGAGGTATGATGAAATGTTGATGCGTTTTGTTTCTTCATTGTATTAGATATTCAAAGATAAGGAGTTATTGTTTTAGCAAATACCTTGGCCATCATAGTACATAAATTCTAATAAAGCTGTATTATAGCTTGAAACATAAGATATTTATTGATAAGGCAAAGTGATTAAAGGAAGTTGCCAAGAAAGTTATTTACATTCCATTGTTGTAGGTTCGTCAATAAAATAATAATAGTTTTTATTGTCGAACAGTTTGTCTGTAGAAGTACCATAGTTATTCCTTTATACAACAAAGTCACATTACTGAATTCTGAAAATATGACTTAGATCATTCTTGGGCAGTTTTTACACTGCACTAGAAAACCTTCAAGTTTTATCTTATGTAATCTGTCTATTTTAAAACAGTCATAATGCTAGTCCTGAGTTCTTCTCCCACATTGAAGAAGCCAAGTAAAGGCAATATACTTGTGAGAAGCCTAAGCCCACTATAATATCCTAAACTCATTATTGATTGATTGAAAGCTAAATTGTTGAAAAAGAAAATACATGAGAGGGTTTTAGTAAATACTAACTTGGAAACAGTTTTATAAATTGTACACTATAAGGACGGACATGATAAATTAATAAACCCTAATTAAGTATTTACTCACCAAGACACAGCATCTTTCAGACTGACACCGCAGGGCATCAACAACCCCTTCTTTGATGCCCTGCGGCTATTTATTACTGGAGGAAACCAGTTTGTGAATTCATGTGTATTGGAGTAAGCTGAACAGCTGAGATGAAAAAGATAACTACTTTAAAGTTCCAGGTAGAAGGTTCAATGCCTTTGTAAATATAAGTCAATATTTTTTTTAAATTATATAACATGGATGGTCAACTGTTTAATATTTACCCCAAAAAGAGCAGTAAAACAATGAAAAACGTCTTTGTTTTGTTCATCTTCTTACTAAAAGTCTTAAATTCTCTCTCTCTGTTACTCAATGCACAGCTCTAACCGCTGGGTCCAGAAGCTTGAAATTTTACAAAAGAGTTCCTTTTATATAAATAAAATCATATTATTTCGGACAACTAAAAGATCCATAAATTATTAGTAACAAGTTTGCACTTAAATCACTATTGTTAGTAACCAGGGATGATAAAAATCATGATATAAAAAAACAAAAAATAATCGGATTATATGATTTAAATCGGATTTTTTAAATTCTTTTTTACATTCTGATCTTTTTTAATTTGCAAGTCAGTTATAAATTAAATAAAAACGCAACATATATATATATATATATATTTTAATTACTTCACATAAAATCAAATCACTTTTTAAAAAACACACTGTCATTTTAATGAACAAGGAAAATAATTAGTTTAGTTTTTTCAAAAGGAAGACTAATTTGGCTGCCTTCTCGGTGCCTAATCTATTTCTTATTTTGCTGTGCACTAAATTGAATGCCGAAAATAATCTTTCGACCCCAGCGGAAGAAGCAACTGTTCATGAACCAATACAGCATATTTTTCTTTTCAGACATCTTGTTGTATTCATTTTCACTAATCAATCACGAATGACCGCGTCAAAGACTAAACGGACAGATTCATTCGCGAGTTTAAATGTCGGGGAATTCCCGAACGGTGTAGATAAACAGCATTGGACACGTGTGTGCGCGCCGTAGTTTATGTCTGGGGAAGTCCCTTGACACATTTTGGCTGATTTGGTCGCAGTAAAAAAGTATTGATTTGAATGATTGATTTAAAAAAAATAATCACTTGATTTAAATCATATCAACCCTGTTAGAAACTTAAACTAAAGACAAATTAATGAGAATACCACCCATCAACTAGACACAAATGAGACACAAACTTATACAAGGAAGGTTAACAATAAGGCAGGACTTTTGAAAATTCATCCCTGAAGGGGTAGGCCATTAAAGTTTTTTATGGAAAATCATCATTTTTACCGATCGGAAATCCCATTGGGCGCTTGGGTTGTGTGTAAATAACAATGATATCAACAAGCCTTGCATCATGATAATTAAATAATCATAATATTATTCTAAAGTACCTGTTAGTGTTTACCAATTGATTTGATTACTTTATAATCCTATCATTTCGATATGTTGACATTGTTTCAAATGCAAATGTGCTTAAAACAGAGATAAGAGTGAATTGCATGTTTACAGTATATTGGCTTATCACTTAGTGCATTGAATGTCATTGTTGTCAGCTAAATTGATTAGGTACCTATCATGCTTGTAATCCAGGTGCCCTAGTGTTTGTCATTTGTGTGTTTGTGAAACTTGAAAAGTTTATAGCTAAAGTGGTTTTAAAGATGGAGTACCTATAAATGACAGCAATGTAGGCAGAAATATAGGTACCGTCAAACGGGGTGAATAGCAATGCAGCAGTGAATCGAGACAAAACTTTAAAAGGGATTTTAACATTGAAATAATATAGTTTGTTGCCAACAAGGGCACTTAATTGTTAATTATAATACAGTCAACACATTAGAGTACTTTTTGGCAACAAACTATTATTTCAATATTAAAATCCTTTTTAAAGTTTTGTCTCGATTCACTGCTGCATTGCTATTCACCCCGTTTGACAGTACTTTTCATAAATTGCTAAAATTCATAATTATTAAATACTGACATTGAGAGTACCTTTAACTTTATCAGCATTAGTTGGGCTTATGTCCCAAATAGATTTTTCTACTAATAAAAAATATTGTTTCCATACGCAATAATTTAATTTGCTAACTTATCTAAGTAGAATTGTGAGACTTCCCCGTCAAATAAAAATTTCGCAAATATTAGGTACATACATTTATTCACGTCCGTTTATTTTCAGAGAGGAATTCGAAGGACAAAACAGAACTGGAAAGCCAGAGACCCCAAAAGTGAATGGTGAAATGGGCCTCGATGACCTGCCTCCAATAGAAGATCTTGCCATCAGCCTGCCAGCTCAGCAAACCATCAAGATTGGAACCATTGCCAGCATAGTTGACAGATTAGGTAACTCATACATTTTAATTATGAAAATATGACTAAATTTGTTCATTCTGCACTCCACCCTTTGTCTGATATTGGGACTTAGGTACAGTCAACAATGAAAGTCCAACATAGCTGATTATCAGGTTATTTTAAAATAATGAAAACGATCATCATTACCTCGCCCTTATCCCGATTTGTAGTAACGATAAAAATATTAAAATTTCACATAAACAAATTCGTGCCTTCATAAAACTTATAACTTTATAAAGTAACAGTATTAGCCAACTTTATTGTGGACCGCACCATGCTAACTCTGCCAAATTTTATCAACGCGGGTTCAGAGGTCAGGCCAGGAAAACACCAGAGAGTCTTATCTACAGCAATACAGTCACGGGAATTTGGTGATAATTTACGCCGCTTTAAAGCGTTGCTTGACCCGGCACTCATTAGTTAGCGGGCCATATTTGGGTAAAGAATAGTAATTGGCTCTGGCCTTATTATAGCTACAATCATTTGTTGTTTGTTTTGTTTGTGCAGAATAAACTATTTTACTTTCTTTCTTTTCTTTTTTCTTTCATTTTCAAGGCATGAAGGCATTGCTATAGTCCGATGGCACTATAGCAGTAACAGAATGGAAACAGTATTCTGGTTAAAAAAAAAAACACTTAAAAAGGTCACAAGTTCAAAACCAAAGCTCTGGCTTTATCGTTCTCGTAAAACCATGAAGTTTAGAGAAACATCGATTTTAGCGCAGACGTCGCGTACAAGTCACGGTGTCTGCCCTTGACAGCCGCGAGCTTTTTTCCATGACCTCCATTGATTTCCGCATCGTTTTTGCAATCGATAGCAATATGACCTTTCTCTCTACGGGTTGTTTGCGATTAATTCATTTTTTGTTCTATTAAGAAGCGTAAACGGCGTAATGCACACGCAACTAGAAATTCTAAGATATTTATGCAAAAATGTACTTACAATCATAGATTTATATCTCTGCTAACGATAAAGTTAGTGGTGCATGCACCGGTGGCGCGGTGGCTGTGAAATTGTCTGCTACGATACTCACATGGGTTCGGTTACCGAACCGAACAAATTGTTTGGCCTACAGAATTACTGATAGATGCAGTTGATATATTTCTCTTTTACATCAAAATTTGGTAGGAAAAATGTAGGGAAACAGCTATTTTAGCAAAGTGTTAGACCATTCTGTGACGATCTGCCCACACAGACAACTAAAAGTGTTCTTCAGTAAAGACACAATAAATAAACAAGTTAAAACTACACCATAAAAAGCTAAATGCTTTTTGAAATCATCTTCTATCACGGATGTATCAGACCGTTTTATGGCGATCTGCTCCGAAAGACAGCCAAACTGTTCAGTAAAGATATACACAATAACTAACAAGTCAAAAGTACACCAATATTAAATAATTTTTATCATCATCTCCAGTGATAGTTCGTGCACTGCCAGAGACACCAGCCGTGGATATAGACAGCGTGCTGTTCTTGGATAATGGCTCCAAAACATTAGGAAGAGTCTTCGATGTCTTTGGACCCGTAAGTATTAACTTATGTGATAACGGTGTGCCTCATGGGATCTTCGGCAAAACTGAAGAGCTTCCATACAAACTTTCATCTCCTATTTAACCCCTTTAGGGGATCATCACCATCTTTATCATCATTGTTGGCAGTCTTGTTCCATCTATTACTGAGCTGCCTCCTCCCTTTTGTGCCATGCTTCCTGGATCTATGCGAAAGATGAATTTTCAAAAGTCCTTCCCTTAGAGCTCTAAGTCTCGTTATATAAGGAAATCTTGTGTAGAATGGGTTCAAACATTTTTCTATGGAAGCTGGCATATCCACCCGCCGCCAATTCGTACTATTTTTTTTTTAGTTTACGTTCTCGACAACTGTAGTATACCATGGGTAGTGGACACATAAAAACAAAAAATGTCAAGTAATATGGTACCCTTTAGTATCACGTCAATGAATATAACTTATCAAATGACTCCGCATGAAAATTCTAGCCCACTCTGCATTTTTTTTGTCGTTGTAAGAACATAAATATGTACACTGTATGCGACTATGTGCGCAGGATACTGTGTCTTGGCTTAATTTCAAACTTAGCTTGACGCAAATATACGCAATACTTTTCGAATAACCCCACAGGGTCAAAAAACTGATTAGGACATCAGCCAACTTGCTGGCCTTTTAAAAACGTAATACTTAAACTAGGGTAGTATAAAATATGCCTGGCGATCATCCAGCGTTCATATTGTTTTCAATTTCTCCCTAATGTATACTTTTACTTTATGTCTACAAATAACATAGTAATAGCAATAATATTCTAAATAGGTATACGGGAAAAATCCCATAAAAATATGAATACATTCTGCTAAAGTTGTAAGCGACTTTGAAGATAACTTTGACGGCACCGCCCTTGGAGTTTCTTAAGTAAAATGATCTTTATTTATGAATATGTATGAATAAGATTTATTTTTATGGCTATCTATTACTACAGATGGTAGTTATTATCATAATGATAGGCTTTAACATTACTGTTTTAAAACTACGACGTAATGTACGAACAGTGGTGTAGCGAGGGTTCATGGACTATTTTATGGCGGAATCACCACCTAAACAAGAGGTGGTGCCCAGGACCAAAAGCGATAATATAGAACTAATAACGCGCTTAACTCACATATTGTCACAATCATATTTTCATCCTGTGGATCACCAGAAAACTATTAAACATACTAAAGGCTGTCCCAAAATTAACGCTAAATTTGAATTTTTCGCCATTTGTGCAGTAAATTGTTGGCACCCCGGAAAAAAATAATTTGACAGCTGAGAGTTTAGGGTTATTAAAAATGGAACGTTACACGATACAACAACGAGTTTTCATTATTGAACAATATGTCAAAAATAATGAAAGTTTGGCGGCCGCAGTATGGCCACAGTTCGAAAATTTCATACAAAATATGGTCGGAATTGTGGTTTTTTCTTAAACATGCTTGGAAATTGGAGCATTATTTTGACAACCTTCTTCGAGATAAATTGAAAATGCTGTACTGGTCAAATACATGCGAGCAGCAGCCGGCAATGTTAATATGAAAATCCATGTCTGTCGTGTTTAGCGGCCGATTAAATTATTATGAAAACTCATATCTGTGTGTAATTTAAAAATGGAACGAACTTTTTACTTCGGTCCAAGCTAATCAAGGAGGTAACTTTAAAAGATTTTATTTAAATCTCGAACTGGCTTAGCAAATAGATCTGATTAAAGTGAAAAAGAAACAAATTAACATATTGGCGCGAGAAAATTTATCGTTTTTGTCATTGGTTCTGGAATTCATAATTAATTTACAGTTTGAAATTCTGCGCATTATTTGCGAAAAGTACTATACTTACAAGCCTTGGCCACAACCAGGCATTGATGGACTCGCGTATGTGTGCCTCGGCTTCGCCTGAGACCACATTTTCACGTTCGTCCATCAATGCCTCTGTTGTCGGCCGCTGCAGTAATTTACTATAACTTCGACATAATAACACAGTTCTTTCTGCCGAAATTGGAAGATATTGATGTGGTTTCAACAAGGCTGTGCCACATGCCATACAGCCCGTGAAACAATTCAATTACTGCATGAGACATTTCCTGGTCATGTACTCTCTCTCTTCGGTGATTAGAATTGCCCCCCTAGATCGTGTGCTAACACCATTAGATTTATTTTGATCGGGTTATTTGAAGTCAAAGGTCTATGTCAACAAACCTACAATCAACCGTACATTACAGGAGGAAATTAAAAGCTGCATCAACGAAATTCAGCCACATTTATGTAGAATGGTCATGGAAAATTTCGCCAAGTGCGTATGTGCCAGCAAAGCCGTGGAGGCCATTTGCTCGATGTCTTATTCCATAAATAATCCTATCCTACTTATATACTTTATGATTCAATAAAAAAAATACAATCGAAAGGCTAAAAACTGTGTTTTCTATTTAATTCAAATCTTGCGTTAATTTTGGGGCAGCCTTTATACAGGGTGTCCCAGAACTCAACGTCAAGCCGAAACGGAGCGACAGGATTGATTGTAAACATCATGAGAAAAATCAGAAAAAAAATCTATCCCATGCAGTTTGAAAATTATGGGCATTTAAGAAAAACCTAAAAATTTGGTCAATCTGTAACCATTTTTCGGTTATTGTGGTTAATTTTTATTATTTTTGTTCATTTAAACTTTGGAACCGTAACCCTAAATAATATTTCTAAGAATCACAGTCAAAAATAATGACACAATTGCCCCAAGTTTCCTAGAATTAAGACTTTGTTAAACTATGAATTTAAAATTTTCAAAATTTGTCGACTTTGAAAGGCCCTCCTTTAAAAAAAATGTACTAGAGTGCCTTGGCAAGTGCCATTAAAAGTTGGCGTATTTAATCAGGATTGTAAAATGGTAAAATACTTGTTAGTTTCATACTAAAAAAAACGAGTAAAAAATAAAAACCTCAAGATACCCGATTTTTGCTAACCCATTTTACTCAGTTAAAATGTTTTTTATTCGCACAAGCTCTTGGTAGGTTCTTAATTTAAATTTTATTTTTGATATTTTTTCTGATTTTTCTCATGATGTTTACAATCAATCCTGTCGCCCCGTTTCGGCTTGACGTTGAGTTCTGGGACACCCTGTATATTCATCAATAATAGCGAAAATCTGGGACGATTGTTGAAACAATAAATACAAAACGTCAAACGACTGTCACCCGTTTTGTCTTGTCGAAATTTATTTTTGTCGTTGAACTAGGTGATGTGACTCGACAATATGTACAAAGAGTATTTAATACACATTATTAGAAATAATAATAATGTCGTAGGTGTATAACGGAAGACTATATTTGCGTCTGCAATAATTGGGCCTTTGGCGTTGACATTTTGCAATTTTTATTCTTTCTGCAGCAACCAATTCCCCACTTGTGCATCCGGTTTCTTCGGGCAGCCAGTTATCTGGCTGAGGTCTCGGAACACCACTTCTGTTATGGTTGTCACTAAATGCTACCTGCTAAACAAAGATCACATTTGCTCATCAACATTGTCTCCCAATAAAAACCTTTTCCAAAAAAAAACACAAAAAAACGTGAAAAATAACTTTAATTTCGGAAGTCGGTGTCTTTGGTTTTGTATTTTCCTTTTTTGGCCACCGACTTCCGAAATTAATTTTTCACGTTTTTTGTTTTGGAAGTCGGTTGTTTTTTTGTAAAAACGTTTTAATTTTTGACTTTTTAGTTGTGGTACCTACCCCACACACATTCGTATACCACTACTTGATGTGTAAATAACCGTGACAGAAAACTATTAAAACATCATCAATATAAACGGAGTGGAAAAAATACGCAGTATTAAGGATAACTCGAAAACTTCTGGTCAGAACTTGATCAAATTTAAATGGGACCACATGCGAATCACCAGCTATCAAATAAAAAAAAAGAATCATCCAAATCGGTTCACCCAGAAAAAGTTCTGAGCTAAAACACATAAAAAAATATTTAAAAAAACATACAGTCGTATTGAGAACCTCCTCCTTTTTGTGAAGTCGGTTAAAAATCAGTAACGTTGCGCGCACTTGTGCATTGCTCCTAAAAAAAAAATAAGTGTTATACCAGTTCTTCTAGTCCTCCGTGCCACATTTATACCCCAGTTATATTATTGATGTAATTTTATTAATTGTTTTCGCAGGTAACAGAACCCCATTACTGCGTGCGCTTCAATTCAGTAGAACATGTACGCGAGCGCGGCGCACAGCCGGGCATGGACGTGTTCATCGCGCCGCAGAGCCAGCACACCAACTACGTCTTCCTCTCCGAGCTTATGAAGTAAGTCACATCATTTGATAGTTACGTACAGATTTCCTAAGAAAACTTTGCGCTTCGGGAATCATCATTTATCTTCAGAAATACAAACGCGATGATGAGATCTAATAGAGTTGTTACAACCATGGAAGTACTACTCTATTTTGCATTACTATGATTATAGAATTATAGATTAAAGACACCAAGCAATTCCAAAAAGCTTTTCAATACTTTTGAGTGACTGATGACGATCTGCGACCGGAGTAGGATACCCGACGGAGGGAAAACTTCATAAAAACGTGCAATTATAGTCGCACTATGACAAAGCGCGACAGTACAAAAATTTGCCTCTGTGAGGGGGCAGGGGGGTTACTCTGTGGCGCAAACGTTGGTGCTAATTCGGAAACACGAAGATTACCGAAATGCATAACTGTCTTTTTTGGTTTACCTGCATATAATAATGCCTAAGGTGGTTTCATAGATAAAAATATTATAAATTTCTACTGCACCCGATTCCCAATCGCCGTTTATGACGTGATAGTTTCCCATTGAATTTACATCTTTAGCAAATTACTTTGTCTGTGGCGACATCTACAGCGCCACATGCAAACTACCCGTCAAACCTGACGTCACGCAAATCCTACATCGCGCAAGCAGAGTTTTCCGCGCGATTGGCATATATATACAGAAACCCTACAACAACCGTCGGGCAGTAGTCTACCAGATATAAAACCCGTCTGGTCTGAAGATCTCGTTTATATGGAGGATGAGAAACTCCACTCTGTTGCTCATACATTTAAAATATCTATGTATATTATTTAACGATGTGTCGATATTTGGGGAGTAAAGAAAGAAGCCTGTCCATAAGTTTAGACAGATTTCTGATACACCTCCCCTACAGTAAACTATCTGCGATGAACAACCTTGTCAAATTAAGTTTATTGACAAAGCTACATGTTGCAGAACAAAACAACTTACATTCTTACAGTTATCAAATACGTGAATCGATGAATGTAGTGTAAAACCGTTCTGCCTGTTGACCAAACCACAATATAACTTTTTATAAAATTTCAGAATAAAAGGCTCCGACGCATCGTGGCTGCACGACGTGGAGCCTCCCCCGCATCAGATCGAATACTCCGATGACGAGGAAGAACGAAGAGCCAACAGAGCGAGGAAAGAGCAGCGGAGAGACAAGACAGAGGAGTCGGAGGATGGTGAGACCTCCAAGAACACGAGGAAAGTCCCCGAACGACGCAACCAAAGACCCTCCGAGTCCAGCAGCCGGTTCGGCAGCGGACCCAGCCGGGGACGGAACCCATTCTCAGCAGGATCAAGGAGAAATAATAACCCCAACGCGTTCCCACGTGTAGGCAGGCCTTGGCCTAACAATATAGGCCTCCGGACGCCTCCCCCACACCACAACGGTGACGCTGGAGCACACGGACCCTTCAGCGCACCCCCCAATATAACAGGACCCCCAATGTTCCCACCCCCATTCAATCCCAGCACACCACCTCCCTTCATGGGCAACATGTTCCAGTTCGGAGCGAACAGGATGGCCGGCAGCCCCATGCCGCTGTCCATGGGCCCCCCCCTGCCCCCCTTCCGCCACAACATGCCGGTGTTTGGCTCCAACTACTGCACGGTAACAGGGCACCCCCAGTGGGTCAACAACGGCCCCCCTCCCCCTCCAGGAACCTAATGCGCAACAATTTTTTTATTAATAAGATCATCTCATAATAATTAGACGATAGTTAGTGCAGTAACATGTCTAACAATACTAAAGTGTGGCTATCCAAAAATAAATTTATATTTATATGGAATAAACAATGATTATTACGGTATTTTGTGTTTCATTCTCTCCTGGACTTATGCACTATAATATCTCCCGCGCCGAAGGCTAGTCTCCGTTGAGATTGGCCGCCATGGCCGGAATACGGTCTGGAGGACAATTTCTATTTTTAATTTGTCTCTGAAAGACCACTAAGATAACACCGAAATATCAGTAGTATTGTACAGTACAACAATTTTCTTAATGTCCCTCGGAAATCATCGTATTTCCGAATACAAACTGATGCAAATTTCCATGTCCATCAATTATTAGATTTATCGTGTATAATAATTTGAATACAGAACTAAGTACTTTATTGTGTTGTTACGTCAAAACAAAACAATAAAGTACTTAGTTTTGTAAGTAATAAAATAAAGTCTAAGTAAAGTAATTGATGGACATGGAAATTAGCATTCGTTTGTAAATGGAAATGCGATGATTCCCGAGGGACATTTAGAAAACAGTTTTACTGTACTTTGATGCCCTTTTACTGTACTTTGTTTTACTGTACTTAGATAAAAATCAAACCCAAATATAATTTTGTGATTTCTTTATTAAATATTTCATGTTAGAAATTAACTAACGATCGAATTTCATAATGTTAAAATAAAAAAAGTTTTTATAATAAAGATTACATCTAAAAAATACTGCTCTCGGACTATGCAAACATAAACGTATACATCTGCTGCCCTAACTGACGAATCGTCAAAGTAAACTGGTTAAACATATAATAATTTTGCACTCAAATGATCACAACGTAAAATGATGAACATTTCACAAAATACAGGAATATAAAACGTTCATTAAAACTAAACATAATATTACTATTTGTCTAAGAACTATCCGGCCGTAAAATATTACATTATTTTACGACAAATCATCAATGGATACTTGTTTTGATTAGGGAACTACTACACATAGCACATTTTTCGTGATATTTCTTTAATTTAATAATGTCAATATCGCTCCGGTTTCGACAGGATATCGCTTCGATAATATTATTATCGATGTAAGTGTTTTTATATGAATGATGATGAATGATTTTTTATGAATGTAAAATGTTGAATATTAAAATCAGAGCTACATTAACATTGGGATACATCGGATTTACAGGCTGTTAGTACAACTAAGACTTAAAATTACTGTCAAATAGCTGCTTAATAATTGCACTTCTTCATTGAACACATTAAAGAGTTTGGTGGTAGCCATGTAGCAAATGCAGGAATATTCATGAAATGCATTACTGAGGCTTCAGTAGAGGAGTTACGAAATATCAATGCTAATGTATGCTATGTGTAGTACAGAAAAAGAAAAACGGATAATGCCAACGCAAATTATTACAATTTTGGAGGAGTGATTAAAAATAATCTCAAGCTAATACCCTTAAAATACAGCATTAGGGATCAGCGTACAATCTTTTTATCGTCATAGACAAATAGGATGGAAGCTTAACATGATTTCCCGTTGACGTTCAGTCTGCGTGACTATCCGACCAAATAAATTACAAAAGTCATTTACAAGTATTTAACGGTTAGTGCTAAGACGAACGCAGGACCTGAGGCGATAAACAAGCGGAGTCCCATTGTCAGTTAGAATGTAAAATAGCTAAACTGGATGGCCATTAAAACTCATGTTAAACCTCCCGATTTAATAAAAGATTTGCATTTTCGTTTACAATAACTAATATTTTTAGACAGCGTATACTTGTAAAACAATACAATTTCTTAAAATATCCGTTTAAACAATAATTTTGCAACATATCGCACCAATACAAAATAAATATAAATGCAATTCTTGCTCTCGATTCTAACGTCCGATTATAACCGTCATTTTACCAAAACTTATGAACGGATCAGTATCTACATACATATTAAACCGTCTTTTATCTTAGACTGAACTCCAAACACTTGAAAACATCCCCTTTTTGAGACAAGTCTTTAAGAAGACCAAAGTGATTTAAATATTATACCACGAGTTTTTTATTTGCTCTGCGATTTCATTTTAAAATTGATAATATTTAGAATGCAACCAAAATAGGCTCTTTGCCTTTGGTTAAACTTGTCAATTTTTTATAATAGAAGCCTTTATTTTAGATTTACAGCGAAGCCAAATATTTTGATTTCCATCATGACCTAATTACCACACACAGCAATCTTGTAATTATTGCTTTTCTATTCCTACAGTACCAAATGCAGATATATGTAGATAATGAGCGTCAAACCTTGAAGGGAACACAAAAAACTTAACGACAACGGAGCCAATAGGCGCTTGTAAACACAACTTAAACACAGCTAACATACTATTACGTGTGACGGGAGTAACTGATTATTGTGTCAACTTATCTTAGTTTCGTTATAAAAATACAGATTCCTATATTAAAATAATTCTCAATAAGCTTAGCTTGCCGTCTGAGACTCATGATTACATGCCTCTTCGGGGCTTCATTTATGTCAAAATGTTCACAATAAAAATAAGTAGATGAGACTCGTTGGTGTGACATTTTTGACACTGCGATTGGAGCTAACTTCAGCATATATATGTCACGGAAGTTAAGCATAAGTACCCGCAATTGAACCGTTCGAAAATTCCGGTCCCACACGTTGCGTTTAGTCGCATGCGACGTGTCGCACCAACGAGTGCTCACCTCAAACGATACACGTCAACAGAAAACGAATCCGAGCAGTCTTCCATTAAATACGTAAAAATATATCGCAATGATACTTAAACAAATCGACGACTATCACTAATAGTGAATACTAAAAAGATATACTCAAAGTTTGATCATAATATAAACTTAATTCTAAATAATTAAAGAAATATTACGTCTCATCTACTTCATTAATCCAAGGGTTATAGTTTTGTATCGATTACAAGTTAGGAACTAGTATCTACTACTGTACAGATTATAAAGAAAATAATGATTATGATTTTTTCATAATAGTGAGTTTAATACTTTTATTATTACACCGACATTATAATATGTATGCAAACTTCTACGTTAGTCTCTATTGAACATAACGAGGAACGAAAATGTGTTTGTTCGAAAAATATCATATGGGTCGGCGTCGCCCGTCTCACGGGCCGCACCACCGACATACAGCTGTCTTTAAAATATGTGGTTATATATTGCGTACTATTATTATATATAGAACTACGATACGTTATCCATTGCTTTTACAGGCAAAACTATTAAAGAAATATATTGTTAATATGTCAATACAATATTTTTTTCTGCTAAAAATATGTAGCTTATCGTATCACTTGTTCGTGTGGTGTTGTCGAGTTAATATTTAGAATATTAAGTTTTATATTCATCTAAGACACTACATACTACATTCTAATATTCACAGAGATTGATACAGTTAAGAATATGGAAAAGGCGAAACAGCGTGTGCCCTGCTACACGACTAACTATAAAATTAAAATAGAAAATAAACATAAAATAGACAGCCAAAACCAGATGCTACGTCCGCACGAAGAGCACTACTCAAAAATATTTCCTAACCACGTAATGGAAGTCAGTCTCTCGTTACATTAAAAAAATCAGATCAATCGAGAGATTTCGCGTGTAAAAAATAGAAATACTTTTGAGGAGTGTCAGATAAAAGTCGATTTACATACCACCGGCGCGCCTATTAACGTAACTGGGTTTATTTAATCCCACCCGTGGCTCGCGGTGCTTGTATACCGTCCTAAACGATTAAAACAGTGAAGGCATCGTTAAGTGCACATTATTATTAACTTCGCGTATCTAAATAGTGTCACTGTTACAATTATTACTCAGTAAATATGCTGCCTCTATGTAGATATTCGCAAAATACACATCTATACGTAAAACTTTTTGTTTTGTAATGTACTGCGTGGGAGTTGAACTATTAACACACACTGAAGTAATTATTTCCTTTATTAATGTTACTTCGTATTGTGCAAACTTTTGTTTTCAGTTAAAAAACTGTCTTCATACAATCATTGGGAATAAGCACCTTTCTATGGCAACTATGAATTTCTTGTATCATGCACTCAAATCCATTTAAAAACTTCGATCTTAGCTAATACACCTTCAATCAAAGGGATCTTATAGTAGAAACCCGAATTACCTTGCAAATGTCTTGCCAATAATTGAATATGTACCTTCCCCACACAATAAACAACAAAACAACATTGTGACAATTAATATTTTGTTCTGATAAGTATACAAGTCGTCTAATTGAGTATCACGATTAAAATTATGTAAAGCTTATGGCGTTATGGTACATTAGTTGACCAATAAAATAAATATTTCATCACCACCAATTCTAAATGCATTTTTGACAGTCACTTGAATTTTTTTTTTCATATAGTTAAAATGAGTATCATTGTAGTAGCATTACCGTGTTATATAGTTTTAGGAAGACTTTTTTGTAAAAGTTTTGAAGGTAGTTGCAAGTTTTAATCATTTGAAGTGTCACCTTTATTTAGCACGCAAAGGTACAGTTCGCGCAAAACTTTATGAGCACGAAGTTGCACGCGAATGGTTGCGCAGTATGCATAATATAGGTGTCCGAGGGAACTCTCTCACTCTCACTCAACTGTACCACGCGCCGTTTCGTTCTCGGGCCTACGTTCAGAGGACTCAAAAAGTTTTGCGCGAATTGTATATTTCATTGCATGCGTATTTGTTAATAACAGATGTTCTTTCGCCTTGCTACGGAAGAATTTTGTGTCACCGCTTGTGAAGGCTCTACAGATAAAGCACCGACATTAAAAAGTAGGCAGGCTGGCCTTAAACTTGTGACAAAGAATTTCAAATGTTCGAGTTCAAGTTGCGGAAGCACGATCTACGACAAATCGCCATTTTGATTTCAGGCTGCTCTATTATAATTGTGTATGGAGTCAGCCTAATCATCAACGTCCAATTTAAAAAAACCGTCGTGTGTTCTCGACCACTTAATTCTAAAGTGAATGCTACCACAATAATAAAATTAGAGTAAAGTCTACCCCATATTGATTAGACACCTTTCCTACGACACCTCGAAAAAGCTGCAATTTAGAATTTCCCAAATGCAAATACACATTAATTGCAATGAAAAAACAAACACTTTTTAACACAATAGGGTGTTACATAAAACAATATAAACCACATATGATTTTTCATCAAAAATCGCAACATGAAACTATAAACTTGCATTGACTCTCAATCTGAGATCTTGCAAAATATAAAAAAATCATAGAACCTTCATTACTCACTCACAATCTTCGCTAAATAACAGTCTGCAGCAATAGGCTCTTATCTTCAATCCCGTACAACACCGAAGTATACGGGGTAGACCAAGAGGGGTGTGAAATTTTATGTGTTCTCAACAGGTCTGATGGTACAGTCACCTACGGTTGTGATGGGCGTGATCGTGACTGAAGACGGTGTCGAAGATGACACTGTACTAGTCTCAACGATCTGTTCCATCTTTTCTTCCTTCTCATCGTTATTGGGGGGTAGTTTGACAATTTGGCAGTCTCCTACGGTCATGATTTGTGTTTCCATGGCGACGGATGGGACGTTGTCGTCTTGTTCGACGCGGGAGTCGTCGTCATCTGAAGAGGAGTCGGAGACGTCGATGGTTCTGTCATGCGATTGATCGGTGTTGAGGCTCTGGTCGGTGTCTACGTTGCGGTCGGGGTCCACGCTGGTGACGCCGTAGGAGCCGTACGCCAGCGGGTTGTATATCATTTCAGTTAGGTAGGAGAAGTCGCCAAAGGGTAGGTTGGTCGCGTTGTAGTTTTCGTTGGGTCGTCCGTCTGGAAGATTTACGATTTCATTTCAATATTGTAGGACTTATGACTATGTTCATATTAGTTTTGTTTTGGGTGCATCGATATTCATGAAGCCGCTCGGATATTTTACAGTCAGTGTTTTGTGCATTTGTGTAGATTAGAAAGCATGCTAAAGCAAGCAAGATGTATAAAATAAATAAATATTCTGATAATATTTACCTAACTGCTGTGTAATACATAGTTTATTTATCAGGCAAGTTAGTAACGATTAGTTTTGTTAGTAATTTAGTCTAATATTAATGCAGACCGAGTATCGTGGCGTATTATTATTATGTTATTAAGATTTTATCTTTTGACTGGGTTTTACTAATCCGTCATAATGTTGTATTAACTACCTGTTACCATTGATTCAGAACATGATTCTGAACCCTCCTGAGTTGAAAATTTCGTCAGTTATTTAAAAAAAAATCTGCTATTTCATACATTTTGACCGCACAGGTAGTTCACTTTTGTAGGAAACAGCTGATTTTTTTTTTGATAACCTACGAAAATTTCTTTACTCTAGGGGTTCTAGAAATCATGTGCTGAATTCATGGTTTCAGTCTGCGAGTCGGTGTCCCTGCCACCTTGTATAAGATTTATGTCACAAGAAAAATACTTGATTTGATGTCCGAAAATCTTGATTTACCTATTTATTAGCCTGAGAGGTTTTAGATCAAAATATTTTGTATTTGATTCCAAAATGCAATCATGAGTTTAAGAACTGTGGATGTAAAAGTTACAGAAGCACTCTTTACATTATAACTTTAAGAAAACATATTTGCGGGGTAATTGCGTAACACACATAAAATGACAATTGATTGCATTTTCTTTCATTTTGACAATTCAAATGATAAATGATTTTATTTCTGTAAGTAGGTTTGTACAAACACTTATACACGTCAATCATATTTTTTAAACTAGATGAAGTCGGCGTTTCCTATCTGACTACTCTGAGAAGAAAGGCCGAAACAAACTCAGAGGTCACAGTCTCTTTTAAAGTCCAGACATAATCTTGGTCAGATCATGCGAAGACCATGTAAATTGGTATCTGAAATGGTCTTTTGAGGAAAGAACCACACAGATTGAGTGGACCTGTCCAGTCAGTGCCCGCAATTGTCAGTAATTGTGCAGCTCAACTCAGAACTTAAGGAGCTCAACGATTCAGCCACGTTCATTGCGTTATTTACGTTGTTAGCATAATCAGTCTATAACGTTCCCACTGCTGGGACGCAGACCTCCTCTGTATGAGAGGCAGTGGGCTGTAATCCACCACGTGGGCCCAGTGCGGGTTAGTAGATGTTACATGTGTTCGAATTTTTCGGTTCTAGCACATGCCGGTTTCCTCACGATGTTTTCATTCACCGTTTTGAGAGCAGTGGTGATGAAATAATTTACACAAAGTAAAGCGCCTGTTTGGGTTTGAACTTACGACCTTCAACTCGTAAGTCGAGGCTGTTACCACTGGGCTATCCCTGCTTCATTTTACGTTGTTGAGCAGACGTATTTATGAAATCTATGAAGCAATGGATTAGAAATATCCTTCAAACTCTTGGATTGTGATGGAAACTGTGTTACGCAATTATGGTGCTGATTTCAATCACAGCCATTACTGATGTCCTTTTCAATAAAAGAGTTTACCGTTTGCTCTACGACTCTATTAGGCCAATTTTCTGAGAGTGTAGTACTTCCCCAGCGTCATATGCGCATTTTTAATCGCGGAAGTTTGCCATAAATTAAAATGCCCGCGAAAATCAAATTTACTTACGTTTTTTGCAATTTGCAGGTCAGTATCAGGTTGTATGGTGATCTGAATATGATTCGCGGCCGTATCAAATATGGCATTACAGAATTATAATCATTAGAATCAGCAATACAACTCCTATAAGTCAGAATTGGCCTCAAATGTCATGATTTCATGAAATAGTTATTAAATAGGGTAATATGAGTTTAGAGAGATATATTGATGACTTTTATGATTATAATTCTATAAATAAATATTTGATATGGCCGCGAATCATATTTAGATCACCATACAACCTGATACTGACCTGCAAATTGCAAAAAACGTAAGTAAATTTGAATTTCGCGAGCTACCTTAGCGCAACCCCCTTTTTTTTGGATGGGAAATCACCAAATGACCTCTCCCGCTCTGGGCGGAGCGGGAGGGCGTGTCAGACTCTTACTGACTACAACCCACCCGTGTCCCTTCAGTTGCCTGTGCGCCAGGGCCACGGTAACTCTTTCGAACAATACAATTTAGCCACCACTCCACGTAAAACCCATGCCAATAACAACTAATACCGATTAGTACCGACGTCGGTTCCCAATTTTGTGAACTTGTTAACTATCATGCCTCAAAAGTGTGTTGTACTAACAGAACTTGTTGATCGCGAGCCCGTACTGCGTCGATATATCCATATCCATACCTAAGGAGAGATAAGCGTTAGCTGGCGGTAGCGTTGAACCTAATCTCTGTTATTTTTTTTTAGAGTTTATTCATTAACCGGCTTCAAAAAAGGAGGAGGTTATGCATTCGACAACTTTTTTTTTCTATCGTTGTTGCCCTCAATGGGGCAATATTATAATTATAGTATTTTATTCATATAGATTTCTTAAATACTTTGCACTGTAGGAAAAATCTTCCGAAAGATTTTAATCTATGGTTTATTTTGTAAAATCATGAAGTAAACGTGTTAAAGTGATCTCTTATGACTTTACTTTGCACGACAATGTAATTATTATGTTTAATTATAACTATTTTAATGCACGAATTGAATCATTTTGCTATTTATTCAACAGTTAAACAAAAACAAATATTGCCATGCAGTAAGACCCAGGCAGATAATTGTAAAAATATCTGAAGCCCAAAAATAAACAAAATATTCGGAATCACTAATAATCCAAGCAAGAGAATAGGTCCAACGTAATAAAAAAAAGCATATTGCATAAAGGCAACATTGTGCGGACATAATCTAGAAGCACATTATACTAAGTAAAACTAACTTGTATTTTTTTCACAAAAACAATAATATTGTGATAAAAACTGCAGCAATTATTTATGCCTTCTTCAAAATATATTTATTTTAGCCAGAACCATCAAATGAATGCCAGAATTAGCAGCTTAAGGAAAACCTGATATTTATAAACATCCAATCAATGCTCTTTAGAACTCAAAACAATATTTTCTTATCTTTAAATAAATTCCAAGAAGATAAAATACGATTCAAAAGTTGATACAAATATTAAGAATTCAAGGAGACACGTTAAAACATGATGAAATTTGTGCCGCAAGCTAGATATGTCCACACAACACACAGATACACAAAAATGGCAATAAAACACACACACACACACAGACAAAAATTAAACGAAAACACGTGTAACTCAGTAACACAATCAACAGTTGGAAATTATTCATGACAAACACATTCCGTTCGTGAGTCAGACCAAATTGTATGGACTTAATACTTAAATAGAGTAATTGTGACTTGAGGTACGATAATGAAAGCAAAAACTATTGGAATGGATATTATAAAAATACGAACTTTGATTTATGGAGAGCAGTAAGAGTTTAAATAATTAAGGGCGCAATCAATAATATTATAGTTAAATGTAAGTACATTAATAAACCACTCTCATTTAAAATGAAAAACCACTCTCATTTAAAATGAAAAACCACTCTCATTTAAAATGAAGATCTTAAATGCAAGTTTGTCCTCTTACAAAGCTTGTAAAAAAAACATTTTTATTTTACACTTTTTAGTTGTGGTACCTGCCCCACACACATTCGTAAACCCCTACTTGATATGTAAATAACCGTGACAGGAAATTATTAAAACATCGTCAATATAAACTAAGTGGAAAAAATGCGCAGTCTTTATATATGTATATGTATTTATATATATATATATATATGTATTTATTACCAGCTTTTATATAAAAAAAGAATCATCCAAATCGGTTCACCCAGAAAAAAAGTTATGAGCAAACACACATTAAAAAAAAATACAGTCGAATTGAGAACTTCCTCATTTTTGGAAGTCGGTTAATAAAAGAATCACATCATGGCGTCGAGTAGATTCTCAAAGAGATATTGTATGAATTTTACAAGCTGAGTTTTTTTAAATAAATCTGAACACATAAAAGAAAACTAACAATAAAAGTGTTTTTCACGGGTGTCATACCATTTAAATTGGTGGACATCGACACGAAAGCTGTTACCATGGATTCAGTACAGTCACGAGCACTAATATGTATACACTTAGCATCTTCTAAATGTGATTTTCTCCTACTGTATTGATTGTAATTTTATGCTGTTACGAATATAGTATTTTGGAACTTATACTGTTATGAAATAAGTCTTATCTCAAAGTTGCAATCAATGTTCCACGAGAAAATCGCGTTTAAATTTTGCTTAGTGTATACATATTAGTGCTCGTGACTGTACATGATTCTGGAACCCGCGTAAAAATGTTTCGTCGATAATTAATAAAAAAAAATACTGCTGTTCTATGCATTTCGACCGCGTAGGAATTGCACTTTTGTATGAAACAGCAGATTATTTTTTTTAATCACCGTCCTGTAATTTCGACGCTATGCTCGGGTCTAGAATCATGTGCTGAATTCATGGTTACACTTTGCCCGTCGATGTCCCTACCACCCCGTATTCGTCATAGACAATACTTATTTAACTAAAAGTATTCAAAGGTCATAGTGGGCATAGTGTAAATGGATTTTTCCATCAACACATTCTCAATAGCAGCCCGAAGTCTTGAATTTGTTCCCGGTTGATGGCAAAAGGCTCGCCCTCCTATTACATGGGATTTTATAAGTAGCGAGACGTTGGTGTACTATAGGCACACCCTCTGCCTAACCTTACGGGGAAATAGGCATGATGATAAGTTATAAAATTAAGTAATTGTGAACATGGCGTCTTCATCTCATATCTATTTCATACAATTTTACGTCAAAAAAAAAAATACTTCGAAGAGAGCTTTCAAATGAGGGTGGTTTATTAATACATACCGAATTACAACAAGCCCAAAACGAGCACAAAATACATGAATTGCCTCGCATTTTTATCACAATTCCGTGATACATTTTTCTCAACCTCCGAAGGTTGAGAAAGACGAGCGTTGTGGGGAACTGCATTTGTATCTTTGACGTTCAAAAGAACTAGATTTTAAGTTATCAAGCCTGCCTGTAGCAATGAATACCCTTAAAAAATCATTTATCAGTCCTGATGGTGTACATACCTTGTCTGGGCAGAAGGTAGTTCTTGGGCGGGCGGCCTCTCTTCCTCTTGAGCAGCAGCTGCTGTCCGGAAGGCGTGAGGTGCGACATCTGCGGGCTCGGGCCCATCACTGTGCCGCTTGTTAGCACGCAGCCTTCCATGTCTGCAATGTTATGGGAAGTATTAGGAAAAATATTACACAGCAGCTTATTTTAATTAAAATTCCTGAATAGTTTTTTTTTTTAACTTTTTTATTAAGTTTTGAGTTGAGCTGCACGATTACTGACAAATGCGTGCACTGACTGGACAGGTCCTCTCATTCTATGTGGTTTTTCCACAAAATACCATTTCAGACTCTAATCTACATGGTCTTCACATGATCTGACAAGATTATGTCCGGACTTTAAAAGAGACTGTGACCTCTGAGTTTGTTTCGGCCTTTCTTCTCAGAGTAGTCAGATAGGAAACGCCGACCTCATCTAGTTTTAAAATATGATTAACGTGTAAAAGTGTTTGTACAAACCTACTTACAGAAATAAAATCATTTATAACGGACGCTTTTAACGTGCAAGTCTTTCTACATCGTAATTTTAACATGAACGATGTAACCATATGTTGATTTAAAAGAGTATCCATGGAGTTTCTTGCCCGTTCTTTTCCATAGGTACCTTTTTTACCTACTACGCTTTGGAATGAGCAACTAGCTTAATTTTTCTGACTGACCGACCCCTTGACAATTCAAAAGTGCCTGTAATTGGTTTATTTGAAATAAATGCTTTGAGTTTGTCTCGATATAAGATTTACAGTTCTATTTTTTCCTATATACTGCTGTGGACGTTAAACACCAGAGAAATAATACCGTGTATCGATTTTTATATTTATATAACTTCTTTTGTGCTAAATAAATAACACACTACACTGCATGAGCCATTTTACTGGCGATTGGTGAAACACGGTGATTGTAGAAAAGTTATCTCGTCTCCTGTACTTGTGTTTACCAGAAGAAACGTATTGTTAATACTAACTGCTGGCCGCGACTGCGTTCGCGTCAACATCAGCTGTCTGCCAGTCTCGGTCCAGCGGTTTCGGAGATTAGCCGGAACAAACAGGCAGACAGTTTTTTTTTTTGATATTTGTACCGTATATACTTTCGTATGCATTTTTGTAAAAAGCCGTTATTTTGTAATTACAAACAGACACTTCAATTTGATTTATTTGTATAGGTTACAAAATTGCAATAAATTTGCCTGCTATACAATATTCAGTCGAGAATTAAAAGGTTGCCAGATTCATTGAAATTGTCTGAAAATTTTCCTATAAATTAAAACACACTTACCCATCGAAGTCTTAGGCGGGCGCCCCCTCTTCTTCTTGATCTTAGGCGTCAGTGGCAGCGGAGTCTTCCTGGGCCTCCCACGGCCTCGCCTGGGAGGGTCCAGCAGGTTATCAGGATTGATCTCATTGCGTACAGGTTCCAAGGTAGAGTTCAGTACCACGGGGTTAGCGGCCGCGCGGGGAGGCAGCATGACGTCACCGGAAGGAGTGAACACTACATAAAAAAAAAAAAAAAAAACAATACAAAATCATTGAATAACGGCAACTAAGACTAATGTAACCTAGTTGCAGGTAAATAAGCAATTTATGACATTTTAATTTGTGTTTAACCTGTGTATCTGCTTATGTATTATTATCTGGATAATAAACAATTTTCATTTCTATTTATTTGCAACACTAAGGTACGGAAAGTTCTTTAACATTTACATTGATCCCTTATTCTGGTTTTTATTTCGGCGTGCGAAATACACATACATACATAAACTCACGCCTTCTTCCCATAGGGGTAGGCAGAAACTACAGAACGCCACCTGCTACGATCCTTACATACTCCTTTTGCCTCGTTTACGTTCATACATCCGGCCATACCCGCACGCCGGTTGCGAGTACTACGCACCTGACCTTTCTGAAGAACATCACCAATAAGGTCACTATATGTCTTCCTAGGGCGTTCCGTAACGGCGTGCAGCTTAACTTCGCGCAGAAGGCTGCGCAGTAACATTTTATAGGAACCAAATGGTGACATGAAGTGAGTGTGGCTGAGTGCACATGCGCGAAAGTTCGTAGTGCCTATGTTCAGACTGGCCAAGATATTTCTACCGTAAATTCATGAGTGACATTACCTGAGATCGGATATTCGGATGCATATTCACCTGAAGTCGAGACATTAGCTAACATGGAATACGACATTGCAAAGAAAAAAAAAATTTTTTTTTTCTATACACACCACCCCTCCTCTTTACACCCTACAAACACATATTTGCATCGGAGTTAAACATTAATTTGAAATAAATATGCATCTGAATAGTTATGCAATCCATACCGGGGATTTTGTTTTAAATAAATATTTTTTTAGAAGTCGTTTCTATACTATATACCGGACTAGTTATGCATTCCCGGTGCTCCTGGCATACCGGGTATTTTTAGCTGCTTCCATACTTAAACAGCTAAAATTAACTTGTAAGTAAATATGCATCGGAATATCCGATCTCTGGACATGACTTAAGACTACAATTTTATACGACTTACAACCTACGATCTTAGGTAAACTATAAAAGCATTAAAACATAAATATCATTACACCTGTATTCTCCAATGGGTTAGGCAGAGGTGTACCTATAGTTCACCCACATTTCGCCAGTTATGTTTAAATCCCATGTAACAGGGGGAAAAGCATTTATCATTCAGTATTTGCGTTAAATTACCTAAGTGTCCGGATTCGCGGTGTGTAGTTCGCACCATGCCTGACATCACTTCAGAGTTGTTCTCGCGTTTCGTTGAGGGAGTATCATTTGCCATGTCTACTGTTGGGTCTTCCTGTAATGTAAGGTCGGTTTGGTTAGAAATGTTGTGTGGAGCAGTAGAAATCTGAAAAGGGATACATTTTTATTTTCCATTGAACTATTTGAGTTGGACATCCGAATCCTCATCTTCTCGACTTAGCAACCAAACTAAATAGTTATTATGATACTGGCTGCGTGCTCGATAGGATTTTCCATTTGCAAAAATGACGAACTTTCACATACATTTTTCATTTAACACCTTTAAGCGACGAATTTTCAAAAATCCTTTTTAGTGCTCACCTGCGTTATAAAAGGAACTCTTGCGCAAAAGCTCATGCTTCTAGGCCTAGGGGTTCAGGCAGAGCCTAGAAGCATGCATAACCTGTCTCACTGTCAGATAATTCCACTGTGTAATGTCTATCAATAAATTAATGAATTTAAGAATTTCATTATGTAGAGAAAGCAATGCGCGTTTTATAACTTCAGATTGGCGGGAGATTGGCGGGGCTGACCGCTTCCCATCAAGAAGCCTGCTTGCTTATTTGTCAAGAGGCGACTGTTGGTGTTAAAGCCGTACCTTCTCGCAGATCTTAGTGTGCACGCGCAGCTTGTCGGAGCGCGCGAAGGAGCGGCCGCAGCCGCCGCACGTGAAGGGGCGCTCGCCCGTGTGCGTCAGCTTGTGGCGCGACAGGTGCGACGAGCGCTGGAACCTGCGGGGGGACAGGGTTAGTACGTGATGGGAATGAGGAGTGACGACTCGTAAACAATTAGGAGTGACAACTCTTAAACAATGAGGAGTGACGACTCGTAAGCAATGAGGAGCGACCACCTTTAAACAATGAGGAGTGACGACTCCTAAACAATGAGGTGTGACCACATGTATACAATGAGGAGTGACGACTCGTAAACAATGAGGAATCGAAGCCCAGCCATTTCAAGGGCTGCGACACAGATGGCAAGTGACTCGGAGCGGGTCAGTCTGCATAGTATAAGTATACTGATGACCATGGACAATAACTACACTATTGTATTAGGTTAGCCCGTGATGATAGTTGTATGTGTTTTAAATAAATAAATAACAGACTAAACGACAGATGAAGCCGCTGACTTCTTAATAATTATGATCACCATGAAATGAGGACGGACGAGACTAAGTCCCGTATTACAGAACGTCACTCAAGACTCAAGTATTACTTAGAACTAGTTTCAACCAATCAAACGGCTCTAAACTAGCTTTAAGTAATGCTTGAGACGTGAGTGAGGTTCTGTAATACGGTCCTTAGTGTAGTCACTGTAGCGGCATCGCTCAAGCAAGATTATCCTGCCAAACATCAACTTTGATCTCTAACCCGCCAGATACAACACTCTTCTGGTCGATAGATCCTCCCTTTTCAACGGAACAACATAATGTTCCTCCCCTCAAAACCTTTAAAATTATAACAAAGGTGATTTTGCTTGTACTTGCTCTTCTTATACCCAAGAAGAGTGGGTAAAGGCTTTATTAACTACGATATATGTATTGACTGATATAACAGATCTTTTTAACTAATAGTTACCTGAGATCGCACACATCGCACACGTGAGGACGACCCTCCTGCGCGTCGTTGGTCGCGGAGTCGGACACCGAGCCACTGGAGTCTGTCTCCTCATCGTCATCTATTTTGTTGCCACCTTTCTCTGTTGGATGATACTTTGTGTTAGATTTAGATCTATAGATGGTGGTGATAAGCAGTGATCGGAATAGGTAGAGCTAATATACCTAAAGTTCAAAGAACAGACACAAAAAAAGTGGAGACTTCCTTACGACAATTTTTTTTTTGGTATATTTGTTCCGAGTTTCTGGACATCATTAAAGTACATTTAATATTTATGTTATTAATACAGTAAACTAATTGAATTCATTTCCCTTTTTAACCAACTTCAAAAACAAGGCGAACGTTCTCAAAAAACCAGTAGATACGTTTTCTATTGTTATTAGGTGTATTAGCTCTACCTATTCCGATCACTGGTGATAAGTAATGGTTGTGAGTTTGTTATTTTATTATTATGGGCTTGTCCTACTGCAGGGCATAGTTATCCCTTCGGTCCTGCCATTTTTAACATCTGGCGGAAAAGAGAGGTGTTATAAGTTTAACGTGTGTGTCTGTCTGCGGCATCATAGCTTACAAACGGCTGAACCATTTTTTTTTTTAAAGTTGATTTGATTGAGAGTGTGCTTGGCTAAAAAAATTATAATAAATTCTGTTCAGCCGTTTTTAGAGGTTTTTGTTTGTGTCAGGGGTCTTTTTAATTTGATATTATTATGGGTTTTTTGTCCTACTGCAGGGCACAGGCATCGCTTCGGTCCATCCATATTTAACGTAAAATTTTTATTTTGTTACATTTCGTTCATGGTAATATTTGTATTTGATATACATTATGGATTTGCTTTTTATGGGTATTTTGCCGTCTTGCAGAAGAGCTTGTAAAAATAATAATGTGAAATAAATTAGCAACAAAGGACATATAAATAATTCAGAATAGTGTACAAAAACTCGAACAAACAGCAACGGACCTGTATGTTTTAACTTTAATTTAATGGAATACAGCGCATTTATGATCCAGACTTAACTTCAGAAATGATGTTCATGATGATGTTGACGAAAAAAAAAAAAAAAGTCTCAATACCTAAAAAAAGCTCACCGTCAGAATCATCTTGGTCGTTAGTGGTTGGTTTCTGCAGTACTGCCAACTGCACCACTTTGATACCTCCGTGCTTGGTTTCCTCATGTTTGCTTGATTCATTACTGGTAGCGCCTGAGGATAAAAAAAAACAACTTTAAACATTTTTATTTATTACTAGCTGCGCCCCGCGGTTTCATCCGCCGCGGTATGAAATATACTTTACAACCTATTCTCAGACCTACCAAATATACACAAAAAATTTCATAAAAATCGGTCAAGTCGTTTCGGAGGAGTTCGATAACAAACACTGTGACACGAGATTTTTATATAATAGACTAGTTTCCACCCGCGTTTTCCCCGCGTGGTATATCAACAAAAAGTATATGTCCTTCCCCAGGATTCAAAGTATACCCATACCAAATTTCATCGAAATTGATCCAGCCATTTCGGAAATTAGCGGGAACAAACAGACAGATAGATAGACCGAAAAAATATAAAATTATTTTTGTTATAAGTCCCGTATATACTTTCATATCCATTTAGTAAAAAGCTGTTATTTTGACATTACAAACAGACACTTCAATTTTATGAATTTGTGTGTATTATTAGTATAGATAAACTAGTGACCCACCCCTGCTTCGCAGGGGTGCAATGGCGACGTGTCAAAGCAGAGATTTCTGTGCTAAATCTTCGTTAAATATTAATGTATTATACATACATAAAAGTTCCGGAATAAATGTTAAAACTGCATCGAAATCCATTGTGCCGTTTAGAAGATCTAATGTTCTTCTTCTGATCAAGTTTGACAACCAGTCTTACCAAGGTGGTCGTGTTACCTACTAACTAGGTTGTGGAGGTCAGATAGGCAGTCGCTCCATGTAAAATACTGGTATTTAGCTGCATCCGGTTAGACTGGAAGCTGACACCAACATAGTTAGGAAAATGATAGTTGGTAGATTTATGTGTGTATTATAAGTTTATAACCTATTTAGGTACTTGTATACCTATTTCATGTATAATTAATTAAAGAAAGAAAGAAAATGTATTTATTGAGACTCGCACAGGATTATCAGAAACTAAACTAAACACACTCATAAAAATAAAATAAAAATATAAAAATAATAAAATAAAAACAAAATGTAAAATGAAAATAACAACAGTAAGTCCTGTACGAGGCCAAAAGGCCCCTATCTCAGCATGATTATGTTATCTTTTTAATATTTTTTATTATTATTAACGCCTGTTAAGCAGAGCACCTGCCATCTTATCTCTACACCACCCTTGGTTGACTGGTAGAGAATGCCTGAGGCATTAAGTCCGCCTTCGTATGTTATTGTGTGCGAGAAGTTTAAATAAATAATTAAAATGCTAGGCAGACTGATTTAGATGGGCTTTTTTTACACCAACTTTGAACCTTGCCCAGTATAAAGACCAGGAATTTTATCAAAGTCAAAGAAACTCCTTAAAACTAGCTAAGAACTGCATTAAAACGGAATAGACCCCGACTACTAGCTAAGCTAAGCTATTTTTTATTATTATTTATTTCTGTATCTGTTCGTGACATCACAGCAGCGGGCTCTATCAGAATACCAGCGCTGCGACACTTATTTTTTAAATGTCGCAGCATCATGACTTTCTGTTGTTATTTTCATTTTACTTCTGTTTTTATTTTTTTATATTTTTGTTTTTATGAGTGTGTTTAGTTTGTGATAATCCTGTGCGAGTCCCAATACATACATTTTCTTTCTTTCTAAGACTCAATATAGCCCCATCTTAGAAATACAGATATCCCACTATCCTACTGAATATCCCACTATTTAGCTTCCCAAAAATCTCATCAGTTCTCGTAAAAATCCACAACTACCATGAATACCTTGTCCTGTGTATGACCTACATAGAACCAACATACAACTGAGGAGGTTAGGATCAAAACCACAACATATCCACTTTTGGCAAATTCGTTTTTTTTTTCCACGAAATCTGCACAAAATAATAAAACCTACCATTAGCAGTAACTGTTTAGTTCAAAACAGATTATTCCCCTTAGTAAAATGATTTCTACAGTCTAATATTAGGTTCCCTATCCATTTGCATAAAATTTTAAGACCTAATATAACTTAGCATAATTTTGTTTGGCATAATTATATTTTCGCATAATATAATTACGCATAACAGCTTACGCATAATTTTTTTAAGCATAATTTCTCTAACCATAATAATGATTAAGCATAATATTCTAAAGCATAAATTTATTGAGCATAAAGTTCTAAAGCATAACTTTTTTATGAACAATTTTGTAGGTTTTTTTTTCGCTGTAGGAAGCATGAAGCAAGCAAGTATACAGCATGCAAGCAAGCATACAGCAAGCATGCAAGCAAGCATGCAGCAAACAAGCAAGCATGCAGCATACAGCAGGCAGGGTTTCTGTCACGGCTCCGACGCTGCAGGCCTCCGGCGGCCCCACGCGTGCTAATCGTCGCAGACGGCTTTCGCTCACCACCGCAGCTTCGGCTTGTTGGCCGGCTTCGCCGGCCAGCCTCAGCCGCCTGCTCCTCAGCCCACGGGCCACCTCGCCCCTACGCGATTTTAAATTACACTCTAAGGGTAGGACAAACAAGACTACGTGGAGTCGGTTTTGCAGCAATTCGGTTCTGTCACTAACTTTTGTTGCACAGCATATTAAATTTTTAACCAACAATATTATGCTAATAGTCATTAGGCCTACTAACGTTATGCGAATCAAATTTATGCCAAAACAAATTAGTCTTTAAGATGATTATGCCAACATAAAATGTATGCCTAAAAAAATTATGCCGAAGTATTATTATGCCAAAATCGTTATGCCGAAGTATATTAGGACAAAGAACATTATGCGAAAAGAAGGGATCCCCTAATATTAACGTTTAGTTCAAAACATCAAGGTTAAATAAAAAACTGTTTTAAGGACCTATTAATCACATAAAAAATAGCATTAAAAATATATATATATATATGTGCTCACTATTTACTATGTTTTTTTTTTCGATTTCTGCCTTATTGAAAAAAGTGGATATGTAGTGGTTTTGATCCTAACGTCCTCAACTGTAAGGACCCAAACTACGCAGAACCTACACAAAACCCTCAAAGCTCAGTTAGTTTTAAATTCCCGGCAATCTCATTATTTTTTTCTGGGTAAACGTTCCGTCCCAATCCCTGTTAACGTTACAGGTAAGGCCTCGGTTTTCCATGAATAATATAATAAAACATCGCATCTGTATTATTCGAACAGAAGGATACACAGAGGCTTTCATAAATACCAGCTTTTTCGCGCCCTTTTGGAGGGCGGAAATTATACCACGGGGACGTAAAACCGGGATAAAAAAGTCCCACGTCCTAACCCAGGGCATGGTCTACCTGTATGCCAAAATTCATCGAAATCCGTTTAGCTTTTAACCCTTGAAAAGGTTCAAGGACAGACAAGAGTCACTTCCGCATTTATAATAATAGGTATCAATAGAGTACACCCATGTTTGGCCATAAACAAATTGGCTAAAGTAATTCATCTTATTATCTATGATAATCGAGCACACTATATCATAAATCTTAGTTTTTTTGACCCAACCACGTGCACGCACTAAGCACTTCTAGACATATAACCAGTTTAAATGATCATGCTTATGATCTTTAATCTACCATCTACAACCGCACGAGAATTAATTATGATGTAATTCATTTAATGATATGAATGAATCAGGAAGTAGTGAATTGTCTCGGTTAGCAACGAGTTTTATGTATGTGGATCAGTTTGGAAACCTGTTTCTGAGTAATATCATATTTTTTATAAGGAAAATTCATGGTATTTAGTATAATGAGGAATGACACATAAACTATATACATACATAGACTATAGCCCAAAAATTCGTGAACGCCATTTTTTTTTAAATCTTTCTTCCTTTTTTCTTTTTCTTTCTTTTTTTTCTTCTTTTTCTTCTTCTTTTTTTTTTCTTATTTATTTAAGGGATTTTTCTACACATAATGTGACGATTTCAATCCTATCAAACGGCACTTTAGTAGGCGTAGCATGACGCTTTCTATTTCTTGGAAGACAAGACATAGTTATTTCTATACAAAGTGACATTTCGTTTCTCTATTTTTGACATCGCACTGTAAAAATTCTTCTACAATTCGTCATTTTGTCTTTCGTTTCTACCGATCGTTGTCTAGGTCTTTTTTTATGTAGACTATTTCAGAAGAAAGTTTTCTATCTAGTGAAGACAGTTTGATTTTGTAATCGACATGCTAAAGACAGTAGAAAACTTTTTACTCGACGGCCACAAAGTATAAAAAAGGAATTTTTCACTTATTGTATGGAAAATGTGAAAAATTAATACCTACATGTTTAGTTTTAGGGGTTTAAGTGTTTCATAGAGGGGGTCGAAATTTTCATTATTTTTGCGATAGGACACACCATTTTCGAGATAAGCAAAATAAAAGAAAAACGTGCACAAACTACTGAATTTCGTAAAAAGTGCAGTTGAACTCTTTCTACTTTGCTGCCGTACTGTCTCCACGGAACGTCATTTTTGTCTATTCTTCCGGCGACAAAACGGTGCTCGTGCTAAGCCTGCAGGACGTACCTACGTAAGCGTTTCTACGCTACAATACACCGTATGACAGGGACAGCATGCAAGTTATAGGCGACTTAAAAATGATAACCGTTTGAGAATTTAGCCGTGATAATCTGAAAGCGCTAAACTCTGTGTATGTTATTAAACTTTTGCCCTGCAGTGGGACAACTACAAGGCGTTACATACAATACATACATAAACTCACGCCTTATTGACCTCATTCCCATAGGGGAAGGCAGAAACTAAGGTACGTTACATGCTACGATCATTACTTAGACAATTCGCTGCTTAAAAAAAAGGAATGAAAAAATTGGAGTTTGACTTTCCGGGTTATTCCATTTATCAACCCTAAAACAGGTACCCTACGGTGGATACTAGGAAACGCGTGTTCATCTATCCACGCCAGACAGGGTGGATCACAGCACAAAAATATAAAAAGTTTATTAACACAAGACACGTATAATCACTACATTACAAGACTTCGTCAGCTAAATAATTGATTTTATTTATTTATTTACTTTGTTATTTAAGTAAACACAGTAAAATAGATACAGATACGACATATAATATATTTTATTTTATTAAATTATATTTAAGTATTGAGTACCATATTTCTTAAGAAATTATTTTTTACTTTATCTTCTTATTTTTATTAGGTGAAACAGACGGTGTCTATGCTGTACTACGGTCAGCGCGAATGTGAAAGATCCGATGCGACGTAATAACAACGCTTGCTGTTATTGATCAAATTATTCTATTACCAGCAACCCACCCGCTTCTGCGTCGCACAGTGCAATGGCGACGTGTCAAAACATCGAGATATCTGTGCTATATCTAACTTAAATGTTTATGAATTACTAGCTTTTGCCCGCGGCTTCGCCCGCGTGGATGTCGGAAATTATCCCACGGGAATGTACTACCGGGATAAAAAGTATCCTACGTGTTAATCCAGGTTATAAACCATCTGAGTTTCAAATTCCATCCAAATCCGTTCGGTAGTTTTTGCGTGGAAGAGTAACAAACAAACATCCATCCATCCATCTATCCATCCTCACAAAATTTCACATTTATAATATTAGGATACACATAAATCTTCCGGAATAAATTTTTTAAATGATTGTGAAGACCGCATCAAAATCCATTGTGATGTTTAAAGGCTCCTACGAACAGGCGCGACACGCGACACGAATCGCATGCGACACAAAGGCGCTGCTCGTCGCGCAACAGGCGGTGTCTTTGTTTCGCGTGCTATTTGCGTCGCGTGTCGCGCCTGTTTGAAGGAACCTTTAGAAGAACTAAGTGGTCACACAGACAGACGTGGAAAGCGACTTTGTTTTACTATTTATAGATGTAGAATAATAACATAGCATAATATATTAACTCATAAGACGCCTTCTGCCCATGCATGGGGATTGGCAGAAACTATAGAACGCCATCGCCACCTGCTACGATCCTTACATACTCCTTTTGTATCGGTGACGTTCATACATCTAGTTGTATAGATTAATTATTATTAAAATAAATCCAAAATTAAACATGAACAAAAGAGTCAAGAACACACATTAGCACCTTCCAATTAATTAACAACCGTTAAAATATATAATTGTCCTTCAAACACTTCGTTAACATTTTTAGAGACAATGTCTAGTCGAAATTAAGATGTAGACAAAGGCTATTTTTTATAGTCTAGTTTTTTTTGTTAAAGTACAGTTTCTTGCAACTTTTGAACTCGCCGCGTTTTTGTTTTGTTTTTTAGATATTAAAATCATTTTTAATTAGGGGCTCGTGGCTAAATTAGAGCCGTACGGGTCGATGCCGCGGTCTGTTTGTGGATGGGTGAACAACCATTAGAATAGGTACATATCGAGACACCTCCGTGCCTCGGAAAGCACGTTAAGTCGTTGGTCTCGGCTATCATTCGTAGATCTTTGACAGCATCGTGGGGTATCGTATTACTCAGTAACTGGGTTGTGGAGGTCAGATAGGTGGTCACTCCATTTTAAATACTGGTATTCAGCTGCATCCAGTTAGACAGGATGGAAGCCAACACCAACATATTTGGGAAAAGGTTAGGCAGATTAATTGATTTTTAAGTCATTTTATTACCAGTGTTTTTCCTGAGCCCATTAAAAAAGTTAAATAAAACCTAACAGACGTTAATGGAACGTTTATTGTCCCGCGCAATTTGTACAAGACAGATCTAAGAAGGATACAGATTGTTATGACGCGCATTGTTAATAACCAAACTACCTGTTCCGAGTACTATAATTATTTTAATTTAGAACTCGACACAGCCGCGCAGCCGCGCTACTCTAGGTCGTCGGCAAAAGGACAAAAACCAGTTCAGTTATTCATTTCGACATTTGTATCACGTTTCAACTAAATATTAGGTCGGGGAAAAAGTTCTTTCGTATTTTTATATACCAACTCAAGACTCGTGTGGCACCCAAACATCCGAGCTTTTTTGTATACCCAGACTTTTTCAAATGGGTCATAACTATTTTGTAGTCTGCCCCAAAACTCTTTAGCTATGTCGTAACTACTAATATGCCAATCTTGCACCACTTTTTCAAAAATGGCTTAGGACTTACGACTATATCCGTAACAGGGCGACCAGAGCAAGTTGCATCTTTGGCATTAAAATTCCGGAACTGAAAACGCTTGAACCAACTTTATGCTAGGTACTTTTACTGACACTGCGTTAAGTCCATAAACGTCACATAGGTATATTTTACGCGGCTTGTGTCGCATTTTTCTCTTTTTATTTTTAATTATACTTCAAAATGTACCGAATCTCTTTGTTAGATTCACTCTTTTTGGCGGACAGAAAAAGAATAGAAAAATCGCGGAAAAACGTTTACATTTTTTTTAATGTCGTTTATTTAATGGTATCAAAACCTGCCAGACACAAACAGTACAGCCAAAGAGTTTTTACTACATCTTTATACCTATAAAATACGGAAAAACTTTTCCCGACCTATTATTTATATATTTTATAGCTCTAATATACTTTTTCTACCATGTCAAGTAGACCAAACATGTAATTTTCATAGGAAATTAATCAAACAGAACTTTATTCAAGTCATCATAATTTCGAAAAGATAAAAAACTCCTTTGTTTGTCTCGGTACGTTCACACGAAACGACCATTTTTTATTGTCTATTTTATACATACTAAATATTTAATACTTGCAATGTCGGGTTTAACATTGTGAGTCATAGATAAAAAAATAAACTATCAGATTTTAGTAAAGGTAACGAAAACGTTTATGATAATGTTGTAACTAACATTTTAATGACTGTACTGTGGAACAAAAAAAAAAAGTTCACACAACTTATTATAATTTTGTACCGAAATAGCGAAAATTCATCAAAATAGGCGAGAGAAGTCGTATGAAAAACTAGTCAATAAAATAGTAAAGGCATGTAAAGGTGAACAATGGCAGAGTTAAAACAAATAAACATATAAGTACCACAATAGTTTATAACACTGTGGGCCCATGATTGTGCAAAATGTTGTGCAAGGAAATTATACTAAACTAGCTTTATTCGCTTCGCCCGCGTTTTTGTAATTTACCGGTATAAAAGTATTATATGTGTTAATCCAGGTTATAAACTATAATGGAGTCGATTGCCGACTCCCGGTCACCGTAGGCGCGGGCTTGCGGACGGCGAGCAATGGGCAGCTCGCCGTCCGGTAAGGACCAGGCCCGGCACCCTAATTACGTAACACACTATCTATCACAATCTGAATCATTTTGAAGCCTATTGCTAATCCATTGCGTCTTAAGTTCGAAAAAATTGCTGCTCAATAACGTAAATAACGCAATGAATTTTATTGAACTGTCAAAATGAAACCCATTCCTACTGTTAGTGTGTTACGTAATTACTCCGCTGGTCGACGGCGCGTCGTGTTCCACGCGCGCCTCAAAGAGATGTCAGCACAATTGACGGATCCGATAGGACCGATGCCTGCCGGGGCTGCGGATTGTTCGAAAGAGTTACCGTGGCCCTGGCGCACAGGCAACTGAAGGAACACGGGTGGGTTTTAGTCAGTAAGAGTCTGACACGCCCTTCCGCTCCGCCCATTTCAGCTCCGCCCGCGGGAGAGGTCCTTTGATGATATTCCACCCAAAAAAAAAGGTTATAAACTATCTGTGTGCCAAATTTCATCCAAATTCGCTCAGCTGTTTTTGCGTACTCGAGTTACAAACATCCAAACTTTTCTCCGACATCTTCCACAATCGTCATATTTCAGAAAAACCTTACCGAATTATACACCTAAACCGGGCATGAATCACTCCGTCCGTTGGTGAAAACCGTATGATAATCCGTTCGGCAGTTTTTGAGTTTATCGCGTTCGGACAGACAGACGCGGCGGGGAGACTTTGTTTTATAATATGTAGTGATTATTGTCTTGCGAGCGATCTATTGTGGGGTTTCTTGCCACAATATCGGCTGATGGATCCGTTTGATATCAAACCTTTTTATTGCTTTACTAGGCATCTATTGTATTGTAAAATGTTGTACTTATGTATTTAATCGAACCTCAATTCCCATTTTGCTATCTTAAAAATAATGAATACTCTTTTTGTGAATGTCATATAATTCCTATTTTGGTGTCCCAACAATAGCCAAGTCACTGTTCTGCGACCAATTTGGATGTAGCATCATGTTGCACTCGCCGGCCGCAACCGCGGCACCGCTCACTCAGCTCGCTCGGCTCGCGCGCGGTTGGTCCTAACATTACCCAACCCACTCGGTACCCTAGCTTAGTTAATGCAACCAACTGTGAGAAACCGCCAGAAAGTTAAAAAGATGCTCTTTTTTTTAAAGCGTTCTTAAAAAAAAGCGCTTAAAATAGTACCCATTGCAGTATTATATACCAGCATTAATTATTTTGTAATATTCCTCCTTCGTTTAAAACATATTCAAACTATTTTAAGCTTTACTTGACCGACAAATAATTTTATTATGATATTATATTTTATTTCTTTGTCATAGGAACGTTCATTGAATGCTTTTCTTCGAGTGCCTTATAGCAATAGGAATCATACCTTCAACAAAACAGTATGTAAATTTTCTCATCTTCTGTATTATTAAAAAACTGGCCAAGTGCGAGTCGGACTCGCGCACGAAGGGTTCCGTACCATTACCTATAAAAATGGCAAAAAGATCATGTCTGTTGTATGGGAAAAAATAAATATTAAATACTTATTTATTTTGTTTTGTTTTTTTTTTGTGTTATAGCGGCAACAGAAATACATAATTTGTGAAAAATTTCAACTGTCTATCGCGGTTCTTGAGATACAGCCTGGTGACAGAAAGACGGACGGACAGACAGCCAAGTCTTAGTAATAGGGTCCCGTTTTTACCCTTTGGGTACGGAACCCTATAAATCTGCTTGTATGACGGACCTTATCTCCTATTATTTGTCTTAGGTATTGACAATGTTTATCAAGCCGAATTTCGGTCTCACCCCCCGGGCTAAATGTCTAGCCTGTGAGTCGTAATTAATTAACCTCTCGACCTATAATGAGACTAAACAACTACTCCTCGTGATCCTGTCTTGACGACGCACGCCGGTGGTGAATGTTCAAGACATTTATATTTTTATTATTCTAAACTACACTGTTGCAAATTTATTTAGTCATAATATTTTTTATCACCAGTTATTATTTGAAGAATTTATTAATTTAAGACCCTACCATGACCACGGTTAACTTAGCGCCGTTTCTCAAACAAATATATTTCCTAGAAAATTTATATTTAACGTGCGCGTCCTTAGAATACCGATTGCATTCGAGCTCTTTAGGACGTACAGCAAAAACAAGACTAAAAGGTATTAAGGGGACTACAGGACCTAAACGCAAGTTTTATAAAGCCTTAAAGTATATGATCCACTGCAGTAAACAGAATCAGAAAAATATATGTTATTCTTCAGGATATTTGCTAATTAGATAGTGTGTTGAAAACATAATACAACTAATTTGATACGATAGAAAAAAATCACGAAGATACCTCTAAAAATTTCTTTTAACGATTAAAAACCATACTACTATGCATTAAATCATTCTGATTTTTGTCAGATTATTCTACAAGCAACATACTAACGTAATAGTGTTTTAATTTTTTAATCCAATCAGTAGATTTTTTGTAAATAGATAATTGCTTCGTATTTTGCAATAAATTACCAGCGTTGTGTCATCGCGCTTCTCTTTCTTTTCTATGCAGTCCGACAGTGACCGCGCTTTAGCTGTTGTAAGCCTCTTAACGATCTTGTGCGTCTAAGCTTTTCTCGTTTTTTCGTCTTTTCTCTTTTCTCGTCGTTCGTCGTTTTCTCGTGTAATTTCTTTTTATAGAAGAAAAAATATCGATACACTTCCTTTTGATTATGATTTGATTGTTTAAATTTTGATTGTCTTTTTTATTTTTTACTTTCTATATGTATACATAAGTAGGTATTTGTAATTTTCGGTGTATTTTTTAAAAAGTATTTTTTTTTAAGTGGCGGATTTCTTTTCTTCAATATATTTCCTTACTCTATACTATATGTTAATCTAGATTAGGATTAAGATGGTCCAGTGTAGTTTGCAATCAAGATATTTGATCAATGGATTAAGTAGCGATTTCAACCTATAGGTAAGCACATAGTCCATGAAACTTGCCGATATAATAATCCATCAATGGTCAGATTACATGGTCAGTATAAGGTACTATGTAGGTAATAGTAATGCATACAGGAACCATAACATTTACAGACAATTTATTTTACTTCAACTTTTATTTTTCCGTCAGTTGAAAAAGTTACTCTGAGTAACTCTTTTATCCGCCAATCACATCGTGAACTTATAGAAGAGTATAATAATTATATTATTATACAGTTTACCTTTTTTTTCCGATTCCAATTTGTAATTAATTAGATCGAATAAATTAAAAAAAAAACAGCGACTTCTTTTTTTCTTCTTTCAACATCAAAAAGTAATAATTTTACGGTGACGTCTTAATTAAGGATATTGTTTATAAAAACATGACATTTATTTAGGAATAAATAAAATTGACATAATAATATATAAAATGTGAAACATCTAATTAGGTACAACAGTGAACCGGTCCAAATATGTATTGATAAGCAAACGAGATCAATCAAACGGCAGACAATTAAAAACAAGAAATATTTGCATAATAAAGTCGACAAATAAAATCTCCTAAAGCGTAATTATACTTTCGAACAAGAACAAAAAACAAAACAATTATTCCCCGTGACATTTCAAAATTAAAAAGTTAAACATGAATAAAACAATATTACGTTCTTTATTTTTTTCTCCAATATTTCTTGAAATGACAAGGTTTTAATTTCGCAAGTTGATATTCCGCATTTTATAATAAATAATTCGAGCTTTTACAACTTAAATGTCAACTTAAAAAGAAATCGGATGACTAAGGGCACGAGAATCCATTTAAAAAATGTTGAGAACGTGTTTCTGCTCAAAATAATTTGTATGTTAGCATATTTCGGAATTTCGAGCTACACCCTATTCTAAAATAAAAACAAGAATTTGTTCGAGAGCTCGTATTCGACATTCGAAAATGGCGACCAATAAAAAGAAGTTTAATATAAAATGTAGCATTTTCGCTTTAAATACGCAGGTGCATACTCATTCACATTGTTAATGTTTTCATTATGTGGCCGCTGAATGAATAACAAACATTGTAATATAAATAGTTTAACTTTATAAATCGTATTGTTATTAGACGGAAATAATTATTAACGATCCAATCTAAAACATCGTTGTGTAAGGGCCGCTACATACTGCAAGGGCACATTCCATTCAGAAACTAACATTCAATAACTCTAATTAATAAATATTTTAGCAACAAATCTTCAAGAAATTAATACCGACCTCCTTTGTTAAAAAAAACTTAAAGACAAGTTAGATCACTTTTAATGAGCGGAAATTGAATAAAGTGAAGATGTTTTTTTTTTTTACTTTTAATAACTAAAATAGGAATACATTAAATACTACACATAATATCTAGAGTATAATTATCTAATTATTTTTTATAGACAAACTGGTTAGTTATTTGCAATCTATTTTTGAAAATGACATCATTGCATAAATTACTATGAACGCAATCATACACAAAGAAGTTTAAAATACGTTATTTTATTTTATTTGTAAGATGCATAACCATCTAAAATATAAATGTTTAAATGTGAATATTTCCTTTGTAACGAGTCAGAAAAGGTAAAATTACAATAAAATAAAAAGAAATCAAATCTGATTAGAAATATACAAGTTTGGATTTTCTTATAAGTTTTAAAAACAGTCATGAATATTTATGACCATAAACTGCAGAAAGGATTTTATAATATAATAATATATTTTATTATTGTTATAATTTAAGGTTCCATTCACAGCCGGATGTTTTATGTTATCTAGGTTCATGTCAATGCAGATCCGGGCCCAGCCAATTGAGAAGTATACTTGTACGAAATGGTGAATCTAGTGGGGAAGATTCTTTAAAACACGATTTCATTTGGGTTTCCGTTGTAAGCAGGGCAATTACTAGTGTCTGTGAATTTTGCCTTATGATAACTTTCACTTTTCGTCAGGTTTTCACTATACAATGGCTAAGCGAAGTCATAATTTGTATAGATACTGGTGCAATACGCGTTCCAGCCTTTCAAAATATTTCCGACTCAACAGCCTTCAATGGACGTGGAAATACGCCCATTATAGGCCGTAACACGCAAAAACTAATTAGCTCATCACGCACCAAGAGTTTTTCGAATCATAATCCGTGCCAGTACTGCTAACAAAATTAAAAAAAAACTTGAGTTCAAGAAACGAATTTTAACTTCAATAAAATTTTGAGATAAAAACTTTTTTTACTAAACCTGCATCTCGTTAAAAAGCACAAAAAAAAATGAACCCATATACTGAGATTCTGAGAATCTTGTTTTAGCTTTTTATTTTTTAAATGAAGGGAAATATAAATCACGAATTTTTATTACGACGCCGCCGCGCCTGCCTGACTTCAGACATTTGGTCATGACATTCAAAATTAATTTAAAATATAAAAAACAAAATAATAATACCTACATCATTAAAACAAAATTAGTGTTTTTTTTTTATTAAGAAAAAATTAAATACTTTTGTGGTTCGCGCTACGTACGCTTTGTTAATTTCAACTCGTATAAAATGGAAAAAAATGTGGTATTTTTTTATAATAAACCAACCTAATTTGACTATAATGGTTAATACGAAGGTCGGCGACAACATTTTGTGATTAGTTATATGAAAAGGGTTTTAAAAAAAATAACGGAATTGCCTTTTAAAACTAGTGACGAATGGGGGAGACTCCAGGGTCTTATGAAACCTTTTTAGGCTCAGCACACACACCTGTTACAAACATAGGATGTTTATTATAATGTAAAGTATATTTAAGCGACATTATCCTCTGGAAACCATATCCCATTTTCGTTCTGATTTCAAGAATGACAAAACCTCCCTATTGCTCAACACCTGCTCCTAACTTCTAAGATACTGATCAAGCCTTATAAGCAGTCATTTAAAATGATATTGGTTGAACAAAAATACTATCATCCAAACACACCATCTATATATACATACATACAAATAAATAAAATTTAAGTGTCTGTTTGTAATGTCAAAATAACAAAATTTTACTAAATGCATATAAAAATATATACGGTACTTATAACAAAAAATCAATTTTTAAATTTTTTGTGTCCGTCTGTCTGTTTGTTCCGGCTAATCTCCGAAACGGCTGGACCGATTTTGACGGGACTTTCACTGGCAGATAGCTGATGTTACAAGGAGTAACATAGGCTATTTGTCCGGGCAGCATGTTTCTGTGGAATAATTTTCGACGTACACGCGGGCGAAGCCGCGGGCAGCAGCTAGTTTGACATAGATTAAATAGCCTTTCAGAAACCAGGATCACCAAGGAAAAATTTCAGAAGAAGTCGTCACTCCATAAAACATTAAACATTTAAATTTTAAGATCAAATAAATATATTTAAAACCTAAATAAAGGGCCTGACGTCAAACTGATGGGGGAGATTGCGGTTGGAATTATATTGTTCTTAATCAGGTTTTAACGACCCCCATATGGTCAGGGTTATTTTTGTCTCGAACACTGCACACAGCATTCAAAATCAAGGGAAATATTTAACAGAGCGGCTAGCCAAAGTAAAATTCGATTAGCGATAACGCAAGTAGAAAAGCCAAAAAATGTATAGGGTTGACATAAGCTATCGAACTGTCACGTGATCGTAGGTCAACGAATAGAAATTAGCTAGACAATGTTAACATCATTCGGTTCTATGAAATGAATCGACAGCGTCGAACGATTACTTCCATAGAGATGCGGAGCCAAAAGTGGCACTTTTTGACATGCGTTATCGCTAGTTTTCGATTCGTATGATGAAAATATTAGCGAAAGCGATAGCGATTGTAGAAATAGAATCGCTCCGAAGCGAAGCCATTTGTCTAGACCCTATGGTAATAAAAAAATTTGTTACTGAGATTCAAGACATCAGGCTACAAGTCTTCTTATTTTGTTTTAATTAGAATTTTTTTTTTAACTTATTGACCTTCTAAGGATGAACACTGTTTTGAATTTATGAACTTCTAAAAGAAGTTTCGCGCTTCTAATGATGCACACATTTTTAAATATTTGCACCTCTTTTTTAACTTTCTGGTCTATTGTCACAGTTGGTCACAGTAACTAACCTAGGGCACCCCGACCAAATAGATTACGTTAGGTTAGAACTGTGACCAACCGCGCTACATCCAAGTTGGCCGCAAAAAAAAAAACTAGTTTTAAAAGTATGTAAAAAAGAATTAGGAAACTTGATTAAAGTTGTATCAAACCACCGAAAATAAATACTTTTTTAGTCAGTTGCAATAATACTAATTCGCTTTACATTTTAAATCGGATTTAATGCAAGTCAATGCAACATTGAATATTGATATATGCTAATCATTCCATTAAGTTCTTAAATGCACAAATATTTAAAAGCAATTAAGACAGGAATAATAAAGTTCCATTCAAAACAGAACTGTATGATTAAATTCATCACAGCCTTCTATTTTCCTCAGAGGTAAACCTATTAAATGAGACAGATCTATCATTCATTCATTCATTCGTTCATTCATTACTCATGTCAAACGGGTGCGACCCTTTAAATACATTTTGAGGTATTGCCCCACCGTTTGCAGGCGCCTATTCCTAGCAACAGGGTTCAATCGTCAAACTTTGGAAATTTGTTCCAAATTTGTTCGTATGTTGATCAAAATGCGATTCGCGACTGTAGGAATGATATATTTATTGAATAATAATCATCAATTTCATATCAATCGTCAAACTTTGGAAATTTGTTCCACCTAAGAATTTTTCAGAATATTTCATATGAAAATTCTTAGTTGGAACAAATTTCCAAAGTTCGACGATTGATATGAAATTGATGATTATTATTCAATAAATATATCATTCCTACACTCGCGAATCGCATTTTGATCAACATACGACGTAAAACAGAGCTACAATTTGCAAAAAAAAAAAACAAAGAAAATTTGAATTTGGCGGGCTACAACTAAGGACCCCCCTTAATTATTACATTTTTATGAAAACATAACACTACATAAAATCACGCCTATTTTCCTGAACGGTTAGGCAGAGGTGTACCTTGTAGAGTACACCAGCATTTTGCATGTTAAGTCCCATGTAATAGAGTGCGAATCCTGAGACCAGACCAAAAAAATCCTGATGGAAAAATCCAATAACGCTTTGCTCGACCTACAAACTCCTGCGACGACTAGGCCAACAAGGCGATTTTAATAAAAACGTTCAAGTAATTCCTCCGACACTACCTAAAACATTTAAGAAAGTAAGGCTTAAAAAATTAACTTACCAGGCGAAGTGACCTTGTGGCGCTCATCAGTCTTATTATCATCTTGGAAGCGTACAGTCATGGGCTTCTTCTTGGCCCTGAGCCTGTCATCATCCGGAGACAGGATGGAAGTCCGCTTCTTTGGACGCTCCTCTTCCACAACACTCAGCTTAACATCTGTTGTTGTCGATGATGCAGCCACTGTTGGGAGATACAAGGATTAATATACCCTGTAGGTAGGTGTAGGATTTGAAAAGTAAGTGATTCTAATTGTGATAAAGACTGGTCCTTACTAGCCCTAGACAGAGATAAGTGGAAGGAGAGGGAGGCCTTTGTCCAACAGTGGGAATATATTGTTACCGTTTATTATCCCACAGCTAGGCAAAGGCCTCTCCCCGTGATGAGAGAGAATATACAGGCTTGTAATAATAATAATAATAACCCCACCGCCGTATTTTTACGTTGACGTCGTGGTGGTGCTTGCGTGCTCCTAAACTCTAGGTCTGTGCCGGTAGAGTTTACTTTGCCGAAACAGGTCTAGGGTGAGGAGCCAGACCAAGAGGGATACAGAAACCAGCAGGGCAGCATGTGCCGACCTGTTGGGCAGTAGCGACCCCATGGATCCTATCTCCCGAGAGGAATATTGTTCCTCACTTCTGGCTTGCCTTTATTGGCTGGCTGGAGTGAACAATAACGAGGAACAGAACTCCCACCTCTTGCTTGCCTTTATTGGCCGGCTTGAGTGGAGATTCGCAAAAGGAAACGTGCTTGGAGGAAGGAAGTATTCCAGTTAGGGATCTTGACCGTACTTCCGGGATTGTCCTGATAGCCGTGGGATACCCCTCTACTCCTCATAAGCACCTCAGGACATGTTGCCCCCTTATCGCTACGACATTTTTTACTAGCGACCGTTTTCGGGAGCCCATTATTGAGTGTGCAAGTCACCCCTGCCATTTTATCCGTGTATTTTATACCAAACATTGGTCAGGCAGGGGTCATAGCCTTTCCATAGTCCTAGATAACCAGTCCACTTAAACTACCCAAGTCCATAGACCAATATCTTTGTTTCCATATCCTGCAATAGTCCTACATCAACCGGGGGTTGGCCTTTGGTGCACTTGCATAGTTCGCACTATGCAAGTGCACAGGGATATAATCAACGATTGGTGTCTCATTTAATTAAAAACGTCTAACGGGCCTCTGCGAGTTGGCTTCGGCGTCTCGTACGCCTTCTAAAGATCCGGGATCCCAGAGTCCCGAGAAATGTAAAGAGACGTAAAAATAATAATAATTGTGTCCATACCGCCAAAGTAGTAAGTAAGGCATAATCCCAGCAGAGACCAGAAGTACCCAGAAGTAGAAATTGTGAAATACTAATAATAATAGAACGTGAAGTATACGTGGTAATTTTCGACAATACATTTACGGCATGACTGACCCAGTAGCTGACATGACGGCAGACGGATTGGCAACTAGACTAATTATTGGTCTCAACTCTCAGGTTCCGTCCTCGCACGGATCACATATTTGTTGGCGGTAGGGTATCAAACTACAGATAATCGCCACGCTACAGGAGAACCAAAAAAGTGGGGCAAAGGTGTCTCCTGAACTAATAGATAATATGCCCGGCTGCACTAAACTCCTATTACGTGAAATAATAAGTTACAGTAAAATTGCTTATTACTACATATATTAGGCTAAATTTTAAGAACTTTAGTTCTTATTAATATAGGGGAAAGACTAAAACTCTGACCACGCCTAAGTGCAAGCCTCACTCCTCAGGGTGTACTTCGCAATAAAAATGTGTTGCACTGTCTAAACGCTGTCAGATGATCATTTTCATATCATATCGAAGATAAGTTTAAGATCCACTTGCACTTCAACTCACTGAATGCGTTGAACGTTAAACGTATTTAAACTATAATTCTGTCTCTGTCATATTTAAACGATGGACAGAAATAGAACCGTGTTTTAAATTCATTTAGCGCTAAATGCATTCAGTGATGTGGTAGATACAAGTGGGCCTAAGACTTTCTTAGTTAAGATCTGAGCTGGATCACTAAATATCAAGGTGAATCCTCAGTTGTAGCCCGCAAAATTCAAATTTTCTTTAGTTTTTTGCAAATTGCAGCTCTGTTTTACGTCGTATGTTGAAAAAAATGCGATTCTCGACCGTGGGAATTATATATTTATCGAATAATAATCATCAATTTCATATCAATCGACAAATTTAAAAAAAAAAAATAATAATTTGGCGGGCTACAACTGAGGTGTCACCTTAATATTTTTTTTTTTTTTATGAGTTTGTTTAGTTTAGTTTCTGATAATCCTGTGCGAGTCTCAATAAATACTTTTTCTTCTTTCTTTCTTTATTTTTATCGGTAGTTTGCGACAGCGTCGCTATCTATGTCGAAACTGTCGGCCCTGACTGGCAATAAGGTATGAAACCTCCAACTCACCCTGATCATGCTCCGTTTGTATACTAGCAACGACTCTCTCTCCAACTATCCCGCGAGACGCGTGCATAGCTTCCTCCATCTCCCGCGCAGCAGCCGCCAAGATATTGTTGACAGCGGTATGCGTGGTCGGCGCGTCCTCTCGACGACGTCGCCGTATCTCTTCCGCTCGCATCATGGATTGCTGGTACATGTGTATCTAGGAATTATTTGTGATGTCAGGTAATGGTCTGGATGATGGTTAGATAAGCTTTGGTAGGGTTACGTAAGCGTTAAATAGGGGTGGCTGTGGAAGGTTTTTTTGAGGAAGTGGTCCCGGTTTTTGCCCGTGATGGTGTTTGATGTGGGTTGAAGGGTTATTAAACTCTTTAACGTACATTTTGGCAGTAAACATTGAATTTGGCAACACAGTCATGGTTATAAGCAAATTTACTTAAAATGTATGTTTTAATTTGTCTTAGTAACATAGGTATCTATTTGTAATATGCAGAATTTGCTCATAATTTAACTCATAAATTAAATTATACGAAAACAAGTTCTAATCAAACTATATTTTACTAATTATCTCATCAATCGCAGTGGACAACTAAACAAATTAATTTTATAAAAACGACCAAAACCATTCGAGTCACATTGATTATAAATAATGTCTAATTTAATATCATGACTATTATAAAATAGATCGAGATTCAAGAATGAATCAATTCTGTTATGAAACTAAGAAAATGAAACAGGAAAAGCTTTTATTAGTTTTTCTCATTGATCATAATAAGTACGTAATTACCTATGTGACTTCTACATTGTTCTAGGAATAATGGAAATATATACAATGTGCAGCCGCCTTATCATACCCGCATGCAACAAAAACTAGACGGGAGGAAAAGGTTACTGCCCCTTCGTTCACCGCCAGACAAAAGGTAGGAAAAAAATGTCGACCTTACTAAGGTGGTAACAAAATGTCGATCGTCTCGTCTACCACTAGGGTTGCCAACTTGTTTTATATCAAACTAGCTGCTGTCAGCGGCTTCGCCCGCGTTGATGTCGGAAATTATACCACGGGGACGCGCTACTGGGACAAAAGTTGCCTATGTTACTGTTTATAACATTATCTGCCAGTGAAAGTCCCGTCAAAAGCGGTCCAGCCGTTTCGGAGATTAGCCGGAACAAACAGACACAGACAAAAATAAAAAAATTGGGATTTTGTTATAAGTACTGTCTATATAGATGTATAGACACTATAGTATTTTCGAAGCCATTGCCTGTAAAAAAAATATCGAAAAAAAAATGGTGATTATGTTTTTTGCTTCTTTGAGCCTTTAAAACAAGTTTTTATTTTTTAAATGTGTCGTAACTGTTATCTACACTCTAAATTAAGGTTACAATATAACAATTAATTCAGCTTTTATGAGATTAAAACTGGTCACATACTCATATCCCGCGTATTTCGCCATTTTGTATTGAAATAAAAATATACCTAAGTAGTAGTTTCACCAATTATATATATTTTTTTTAAATTTGATATTCAGGGCTCTAATATAGCAGGATACTATATTATGCAGGGTCAAATTACATTGGCTAGCGAAACTCCGCAGACGTGATAGATATCGATATCTAAACATGACAAAATAAAATAGTTTATTTTTGTGGGTTCATCGACCGCAGTTAGTGCACTTAAAATATCAGTTTAAAAAATAGGTTTTTTTTTGTTGTGTAAACTTCACAGACGTGATTGGTATCGATATTTAAACACGATAAAACAATTTTTTTTCAACTCATACTTCATGTAACAACACTACCAGCTGTCGTTGACCCCTAAAATAACACCAATCTTTTTTATTTAATTTTTTATCGTCTTTAGATATCGATACCCATCACGTCTGCGGAGTTTCGCTAGCTAATTCAATTTGACCCTGTATAGTAGGGTTGGCAACCCTATCTACCACCCACGACGCATTTGGTAGAGTATCAGCCAAATTATTAAACGCAACATAATATGTTGCTTGTAATAATTCGGCTGAATTATTGAAAGGCGAATTAAAATATGATTTTAATTCGCCGTTAGGTATCGTGTTGTCATTGCCACAGAAAGACTTGTTAATTAAGAATGTTCTTCCATGTCCCGATTCTTTTTAATGCCCGTTTTCACGAACACTATAAAACACCTAAATTAACACCTAGAATAATAGCATAATCAGCCTATAATGTTCCCACTGCTGGGACACAGGCCTCCTCTCGTTGAGAGGGTGTGGGCCGTAATCCACCACGCGGGCCCAGTGCGGGTTGGTGAAAATTAACGCCTAAAAATATCATTGCTCTGTTGGATTTTTAACGCTCACCACAGCGCCGAGAGTTGACAGTCCAACAGTTCGCCTTTATTTGGCATTCATTAGCTAAACTAAAAACTAGCACTAACTCAAACTCAAAGCATTTACTTCAATTAAACTATTTACAGGCACTTTTGAATTGTCAAAGGGTCAGTTAGTCAGAAAGTTGAAGCTAGTTGCCCATTCCAAAACGTAGATCTCTATGGAGAAGAGCAAGAAACTCCAAGGACATTTTGAATCAAGATATTACAAAACCCTGGGTACATTATTCTTGTTGCTTCTATATGTGAGAACAATGTAAATAAAATGTTTTAATTAAGAAACAATTCAAAATATAAGATTAAAAATAAAAATAAGCCGTGGCAGTTAAGAGATGACCAGTCACAACAGACGGCGCCCGTTCACGAACATAATGCGTGGCATTCGGGGTATGTGGCCGAGTCCGGGTAGGAATATTAGTTTACCCATACCAATCTACGCTTAAGTCTACTGACACAAGGCTATGTACAGACCACATGTGGTTAAAGCTGTATGCACACAGTTCTGGGTTAAGGCCTTCCGGGGTCGAACTGCCCGGTTCCCAAAAGTCCCTAACCCGGATGTGGATAGACCCCTAATTTTTGGTAGGTTTCAAGCACGAGTTTCGATCAGGCATCATAAACGTGATTTTTATAAGCATATTATGCATAACTATTTGTATTCAAAATAAAATGTATTAACTTTTACAATAATAGCAAAATATGATATGATTTTTTTTTTCAACATAATATTTCTACGAAAATTCCACCGCATCCTAGTTATAAAGATACGGCGTTTAAAATAGATTTATCGCAAAATTATTTTTAAAAAAAACTTCCATAACCCAGAGTTATCTGAAAACAATATATTTATCTTGAATTTAAATATTATTATATGGTGATAAAATATAATGATTAATATAAATAGCCTACAATCACATATTTTGCACACCAAATTTTTAATGACGTTAATAAAATTTCAGACAAGTCACGGTACCTAATATTTTCAAATCACCATCAGATTTTCTGAAACTAGCCAATTTATTTTGGCCTTGAAAATTATGTTAATTGCTGACTGTCTAAACTAAATTATTAATTAAACTGTAACATCACTGGCCAGTTCAATTACAATTAAAATAATGTAAAAAAAAACTAAAACGGCCTGGTTTTCCCAAAAAATAATATTCTTAATTTGCGATGTACATTTTAAATGAACAGTGTGAAATGGCATAAAGTACAATAACTGTTTATAAATGTACCCCACAGTTATGTACAGTCACCGACAATGACGGCGCGGACGAATAATAAATGACTAAGATTTTTCTTGTTATTACAATTGCATGCTAATTTAATAATTTAAATTGTGTTTCATACACGTGTAAGAAGAGGTCTTAATTGGTATATTACACTAGAAAATAATAAATGGCCATGTAAGTCTATATGTTTGCAGTTATCTGGAGAACAACTAGACTGGTTTAGATTTGTATGTCTCTGGTAGAAAGTTTATTGTTAGGAGAGATGAAACTATTGATGCGCCGCTAATATCTTGCTTTAAAGTATTTTTTAATTTTCTCACCAAGAGCGCGAAATGGCTGAAATATGTTTTTTTTTTTACGTTTTCAACCACCATATCTCCACCATTTTGAAAAATGTCGAAAAACTGAATCGACGAAAAAGTTCCATATAATTATCGAACCTGTTCCCAAAATTTCACGAGAATCGACTGAGAAATGCGACCTGTAGAGTAGAAGAGCCATCTGTCGGACAGCCGGACATCCGAAAGCATTTTTGCCCAAGCTGAAACGGAGACGCGCTCGCTCGGTCAATAAGAATAAAAATATAAAAAATACGAAATATAGGGGTACGCCGGTGTCGAGAGCTGGGTCCAAGGTACCGGTGGTTAAGGCTCCAGAAGCAAGAGTCAATCATTAATCATTATACAAAAATGATGATCAAAATAATATTATGATAGAAAAATATGAATGTATGTATGAATTTTCTAAGCCACTGAGTAGGTCTCAATTCTAATTTATTGTATAATCAGTTTCTATATAAATGTTTCATCATTTTCTATTTTGTAAAGTTCGTAATAAATTATTATTACCCGGATTTTACACATTTTTTGTCATAACTACGTCAAACAGATGTATAAAAAAAAAATACGCAAACAGAACACAAAGCAAGAACAATATTTATTTTATATGATTCGAAATTTAAATAACTATTGACAGTAATAGAATAATGTTCAAGGCTACTTTTTTAAGAAAAAATATAATCTTTATACCAAAATGGGCAAAGGAAATACCCGAACAGTCAGCACTTAAGCAAATAAAACAAGCTGAATTACCATGACTCAACGAGTTAACTCTAAATTACGTCATAATATTTATTTAATGATAAATTATCTGATTAACAAGTAGATACTTGTAACAAGCCGACTCTGTGTTTTTTTTATTTTATTGGCATGTTTTATCCCAGCGCTGGGCAATGACTAATATTTTAATAGTTTTTTTTTAAATATGATGATGGCAATAAAAATTAAATATAGACATAACCAAACCAACCATATGCTTCCATAATTTTACCTAAAAATAATAATCATGGTGAGTTCAATTAAGGCTATTATATTTAATTGATCTTAAGTGGTTTGCGGAACCAACAAAAAATTTAAAATGTATCACCATGGGTTTATTTAAAATCTACTTCTGTTAAGCTTAATTTTATACATCACTATGTTTTTCTGGGGCGTTTGTTGCGCCACTTCTTCCTAGCTAAAGCACCAGGAAGTGGTGAAGAGCGGGCGTTTTGGGGGACTGTCTTATGTAAGTTTGTCATTCAAAAAGTTCTGATTCTCAACCTAATTTGAATAAAGGAATTTTTTATTTGATATGGTAATACGGTACGCACGGCGACATATCAAGCTATATATTTCCAGTATAAGCTGACTTCTCATTGTACGAACAGCCTATACAAAGCGATGGCAACTAAAGCTGGAAATGTATAGCTTGTTATGTCATTGTGTGTACCATTTCAGTGATAGCATATTCAATTTTGAAACTCTCAATACCATCAAACGGGGTGAATAGGGATGAAGAGGTGAATTGAAGTGAAATTATAATACAGTAAACAGAGTAGAATCCTTTTTGGCAATAAACTATATTATTTCAATGTTAATATCCCTTTTTAAGTTTTGTCCCCATTCACCCCTACATCCCTATTCACCCCGTTTGTACAGAATTCAATCTTAAAATGGCATTTTTTTCTAATAAAAATAATGCCATGTGCTTAATACAACTGACAATAAATTACCTGAATATGGTGTGAATAACAAATATTGATTATTATCATTGAAATGAGTCTATTCTATATTAATTGATATCAACTTTTTATCTTAAAACCGTTATCCTGCATCAGAACCATAAAAACTATGGAAAATATTTTTATTTTGACCAATTAGCACCTAAAAGAGTTAACAACATCATGAGAAATAGTCTCATTTAAAAATTGGAATCGCTTTTATTTTGAACCAATTTTTTAAAACAATTTCTAGTACCTATTCAGATTCTGGTATATTATCATGAAAGCACATTTATGGAAAAGAGTTTGTTATGCAAAACAAAATCTTGTCTATGGCTAACATTGTGATAGACTAGATACTGGTAGAAATATGCAAATTAGTAATGTTTCTTACTATATGAAGAATGAAGAAACTGAGTACAAACAGACAATGCCTGGCAGCTGGACTTAGGTCCATAATAATGACATACTTTTATAACTTTTTATACGCATATTCCTAGCTACCACCTGTTATCTAATTGTTAATTTGATAACAAGTCATAAAATTCACAGTATAAAATTTTCTTTCAACTTTAATTACCTTCATTTGAATAAGAATAACATAAATGTAGAATTTCATTATGAAGTGGAATGATTTCATTTATTTTTTTACACATTTTTTTAGGCATCTCCCAGGAACTATTTTAGAGCCTTAATGTCTTACCAGAAACAATGTTTATTCCTCAATGTAAAGGCTGTAATTAATTAAACCAACCACCAAGCAGGATCCTTAACCTTTGGAACAAATGTTAGCCAAGCGTTGATGAATAATAATGTTATAAAAGGCAAAGGAAACTCACCTGTTTCAGCCTCTCCACATCAGTCCTAGCCTGTGAGTATGTGGGCTGAGCAGACACGGAAGTGGCAGGATATGACGGATACTCCAAGTTCACATTCAACATCTGTGCAGCATTGTCTCTAGCCTCATACGCAAGCCCCCGGATCTCTAGCTCTGACGCGGTGTGCATCAGAGACTGCAGGTCCAGCTCTTGGACATCCACCGAGCCCTTGTACATAAACTCTACAAGGAGGTTGATCTCCGAGAAGGGGATCCCCTTCAGAATCACTATTGGATGTTGACATGGGTTGTCCCTAGCAAAAAAACAAACATTTTTATCATACCTACATGCTCTTTCATTTAAATACAATACACTATCTCATTATTTATTAACCAGACATAATTTTTCTTCTGTTATCACAAGATAATAAAAGTAATTATTATATATATTCGACTCCTATGACATTTATGTAACATTTCTTATGTACATACATTAATTAAATAGAATTATATTTAAAATTGCTCATTAAAACCCAGGGTGAATGCAAAATATACTTTGCTCATGTCTGTATACATTACATGGTATTATAAATAACTTCACTAGAAAAAATAATGATGTCATAATGACCAAATGGAACAGATTTAAAACTGATGTGTAATAAATACACAATTTTGTAAATGAAAACCTAGTACGAAAGCGTTTCACAATGTATAATGCAAACACTTACTTGAATATCTGTTCGAAATACGGACTGCATGCTGAGAGCACGAGCTTGTGCGCCTTCAGGGTGCCGTCGCGGCAGGAGAGCGTCACGTCCGCGAGCGCCGACGACGAGTAGATGGTCGTGAACAGCTGGCTCAGGTTCTGCAGGTGGTTGTTCCACTTCAAGTGGAACGTCTTATCGCTCACCAGCCCCTGCATCTGCACCACCACATGCACTTTTCAATCACAAATCACACTTCTTCACGACTGATGGATAATCGACAGAAAACCGACTCTGCTGCGACCGCTACATAAAATTATAATTATTACAACTTATTTTTAGAACGATGCCCGTAAAAAACACTATACGTACGCGGTATGACAGTGTAATATACCGTAGGTACGCGCCGCCGACGGAATTTAGAGCTATAAAATTTTATTTATATTTTATTCGGCAAAACGGAATTTCGACAAAAATCATGCCGGTGAGAATTTCTTACCTCGCAAATCTCTTTACCGACTTCTCGATTTTTCACAAATAACACCGAAACATTTCACAAAATTAATACAATAATTATGTTACACAGAAAGCCGTGTCGTAAAAAACAGAGTGGGGCACGCCGTGGCCCCCTCCTTGCCCCGGCCCCCTCGCACACAATCAATATACGGAATATGAGAGCGCGGCGCGCCCCCTCGCCCCCCGCATGCTTTATTATACCGTAATTAATATACAACTTTATAAATTGTGTTATAGGCAAGCGGCATATCTTCTGTGTAGGAATGTGTATGATTTTATAGATACTCTATAATATTAATTACATAGGCGCGTACATACACAGATAAAACGCTAAAATAACAATACATGAAGAAATCGGAAATACACTAGCACGTACCGTGATGTTTTATTGACATAAACATTGAAGCAAAAATGTATCTGGTTGACTTTTTATTTGTTTTCGGCTCTAGATAGACAAAAGAAACTTTAAAATGACTGCGTTTTAAGTTTTTTTTGAGTTTTCAACCCAATTTTGTGCCCCTTCCTTTAAATAAATTAGACAGAGTAGGTAGGTAGTACATTGTTAGTTAGTAGAAGTGAGAATGTGTGCGTGAGTACTTCAATCTCTTTCACATCGGCATACAGTAGTGTGTAGTTGTATACAGGTACACTGTATATGTACACATACACAACCACTACATGCGCAAACGGGAGAATAGAGGCTGACGGATTCGGAATTTCGGATAGTTTTGTTTTTATTAGATTCCATCCTTCCGTCTACACGTTGGAATGAGTAATGTATTATCATTTATTTTGTATGGCATTATGATGAACCAGAAATAAAATGAGAAGAACAGTACATTTACCTACTGTTGGCTTGTGGCTTGCAGGAATATTAAACATTTGAATTTGAACAAACTCAACAAACATGTAACTACCTACCTACCTATCTATTCTATATCACACTACGGTTGTTGTACCTTTGGTACTTTCTATCACTATGTAGGTATACCAAGTAGGTATGTGAGAATGTGGGCGAGGTTTAATAAATTAATAATGTATATTATAGGTGTATTGTACATTTACGAGAGAGAGTAGAGTGGTAAAGGTAAAATATGATATGAATATACCATAGAAGTTATGAATGTGTACTCTTTTTAGAGCCGGTGTTTTCCAATGTTTTGCAGAATTGCAAATTTAGAAATTCTGCAACTAATTGTATCACAAATTAAATGCTTGATTAATACTTCAACTAGAAGTAATATGAACATGGGATGTTAATTTTTATCGTAATATTTAAGAAGACCCAAATTTATTATTTCCGAGTACTTAATTGCATAAAATAATGTAAATACCACATCTAAATGGATTGGCAAGGGCCTCAGGAGCCTCATACTTGAATAATTAGGGCACAGCCGCCCCAAAAAGTGCCCTATATACAAAAATTAAAAAGCTTTTGAGATTGTAATAAAATAATTAGCGGTGTTAAAGGATGAACATAACAAAAGTTTAGTCTGTTTAAATTTCGATTTTTAGTTATCTTGACGAGAATATCTTCGACATACAGATAATCTAGAAACAGACTTTTTACACCCACCCTTATGGCACCCTGGCAAGACATTTATGATTGTGGAACTAATTTTTATTCTGGCTGTGTGCTCCTAGAGAGAGCTCGATGACAAAGTTTTAGATAGAAAATTCTCAATTTCATTATTCATTTATACATAAAATAACCCTTCTAGGTAAGTGGGAGATCTCGATAGCTTTTAGTTTAGTCGGTTTGCTAATGGGTCATCACTACGTTCTGTCATCAGTCATCACACACACTTCGTTTCAAAGAAGCACTAGGCGTTTACGTCAAGGACGTCAAGTTTGACTGCTGCTAGCTGTCATTTGAGTTGTCACGACTCACGTCATTTTTCCTAATCACATTGTGTTGCCGGAATACGAGTCGCCTGCTCATAACTTTGTCGATATTTGTTGGTGTCGGCGACTCTGCAATTAATTAAACGTTGAATCTGAAAACCACGCCAACTGCGGCCACGTTTTAACTAGATCTCTTTAAACAGAATACGGACTAGCTAAATTCCCAGTTTATCGTGATCTTATTACAAAACTGAAAAAGAATTTGTACGCTAAAATGGAAAAAACACCGTCTTTGGTTATTTCAAGCCCCAATATTAAATATACTGATGATTATATTTATTCGGACTATGAATATGAAGAGACTCTGGTGACTAGAAACGGCGACGAAGTGACGGTAAGCATGATTTTATTGATATTCAAGTAACTGCGTTTCGCGGCATTTGTTCTCGACGCGTATATTGATGTATGTTCCAGAAGGAACAGGTAGCTACCGTAGCTAGGTATTATATTTGTGTAGAGATACACCGTTACAGTGAACTACATCATTTCTTGCAATAAGTGTTGATCTAATAAGAATCTAATTCATAATTTTGTGGTTGAATAACTTGACTAAACTCACTTCTATTTATTCTAAAATCTGTTATCATGGTGTGTTCATGACATCTCAGTGGAGGCAATTTTAAACTAGGCCTTATCACGATTTGTTAATCCATAGGACTACAAAACAAAGCCAATTATGACTATGAAAATGAACTTTAAAATAAATATAATGTCTGATGTATGTATTGTAACAACTCAAAAATCCACAGATCAAGAGATGAAGCTAAACACATAAGTCTTAGTCTAAATAACTCCTCTTTCATTTAATATAAAATTTCATATTTATGAGATAATAATTATTTATTCAACAATACAATCTACTAGACTCTAACAGAACATTGAAAATCAACAGCTATTTATTGAAAATATAAACTAAAGCATTGATAATAAAACATTCTAATTCTCTAGGCCCATAATAATAAACCATTCTGAACATCAACCTAAAAACAAAATCTCTAGGAGATTCTCTTTTTCAGTCCACTGTCTGTCAAAATGTTTCCAGCATCTGAATTTCATACTGTTTTTAAATGGAAACTAATCTGCACAATAAAACCTGATTTACATGGTGTGATTTAATTATCTGTGGCATATCATAACTTGAATCAACAGTAATTTGGTGATGCAAGTCATTTCTTGCTCCAATTTTATTGTAAGCTACAGGCAAGAAATGTGCACTATGTAAATGAGGCTTTAGACATGAACTTAGCATTGTCAAAATTTTGTACATTTGTCATGTGTATGTAGTGTTTCTTTCACAAATAAATTTGGTTTGTAAATAGAAATAATATCTTCCCATGGGGGTAGGCAGAAACTACAGAACGCCACTTGTTATGATCCTTACATACTCCTTTTGTCTCGTTTATGTTCATACATCTGATCATACACGCGTCTTATATAAAGTAAATAATATGCTTAGAAATACACTTTGCTCTACAATCTACTTATTTACACTTTTATCACAAAATACTTATTACGGAGGTGGACTTACTGCCTTAGGCATTTTCAATCAGTCAATCTTATTTTATTTGTATTCTGCTTGGGATTAACCTGTATAATGATTAATGAATGATCATTCATTTTAGTTTTTGTTTATACAAGGAATATGTAGTTGCTGAACTAATTATATCTGTTTAACTAAAATTTGCATGAAATTCTAAAAGCACTTTGCTAAATAATAGGGAATACAGGCTGGTGTCTGTCAATGCGTATATTTTGCGTATTGTCAAACCATCAAATCCATTAAGTATTTTATCAGAAATATCTTCTGCCAGCGACTTCGTCCATGTGAAGTTTCTTGTTTCAACATAAAACATATCCTATGACACTCGGAGATAATGTAGTTTCCCATTTGTGACAGAATTTTCGGAATTGGACCAGTAGTTCCGAGGATTACCCCCTACTTACAAACTCACAAATTTGACCTCCTTGTATTATTAGTATAGAATATTACCCATGACTTTTCCTGAAATACAAATGTGTTTAAGGCACAGTCTTACATTATACATCCTAAAGTTACAATTACATTGGCAAAACGTAAAAAAAATATATATAATAAATATGAAATAATTATTACGTTGTGAATGAATATCATATTATTTGGAGTTAATATACAGGGTGTTTGGAAGCTGGGTGCAAAGCCTTAAGGGGGTGATAGTTGATACCATTTAGAGAATTTTGAGCCATACATGTCTAAGACGAAGTTTGTTTATTTTTATTTTTAACTGCTATACATTTACCTAAAAAAACCTAGAAATAGCAGCCAAAAATAAAAATAAAATCGACTTCGTCTAAGAAATGTATGGCTAAAAATGCTCTAAATGGTGTCAACTTTCACCCCCTTAAGGCTTTGCACCCAACTACCAAACATCCTATATAAACTCCTGCCAATCAAATCACTGATATTCTCTAAGACATAAGCATACGGCAAAACTGTACTTTGATCATATAAATTCTCTCATTAAATTATTAACGAAACTGCAATTGAATATTACATAAATCTGTATTCATCAGATTCTTTGCTCTGACTATTACGACTCCCTGTTCCACATAAATATTATGTACATGTGCACATAAAAACTGGACACAACTCCTGCAAAATTGGTGTTCTACCCTCAGTGTTTGAAATGTCTATATTAATTTCATCTGTTGTGATATAACTTGCATGTATGACCGTAATCAAAGCAAAAGAAGTATACGTTAGAATCGTAGCAGGTGGTGTTCTGTAGTTTCTGTGTACCCCCAAGTGAAGAAGGTGGGAGTTTTATGTTTGTATGTATATAATATGAACCTATGTATTTTGTGAAAACTCAAACGAAGGGATTTGATTGGGTGTTGTCATTTCTCCCCTTTAATCACAAAAGTTAAAATGGCCAGAGACTTCTTTATAATTCCTGGAAGTTCTGTTACTCACACTCACAAAGTCAAAATTAGAATAATTTATTTGCATATATATGTATATAAGGTACAGAAAGTTCTTAAGATAATTACATCAATCATTTATTATGCTATTAATTTCGGCGTGCTAATTTTGCATACTTAAATATTATTTTAAGAAATTAATTAATTAACTTGAATAATGCATGCAATTAGTAAATTATATAAAATTGAATTGAATTTGGTCACAATTAATTCATAAATTACATTAAATATTACAATTCACAACTTATAATTTAAGAACTTAGGTACGTTATAAAACCATGAAATTTTATCAATACTTAGTATTTTTGTTAAATTATGTTTAAATTAAAAAAATGGAAGTGTTATAAGTTACTTGGAATTTTGTTATACAATTTGATGCACATGATGTATAGATATATCTAAGAGATTTATGAATGGGGAATTCTTGTATATCTTATACATTTGCAAAGGGCAAGAGAGAGGCAAGACATTAATCTCTTGAAGATCTTATCTCATTAATTGTCTAAATTAAAACCATGACAGTCCAAAAATGTTTGTTCGATTCTACGAATTCCCGCGAATTCTTTTATATCTTTATGTTTTTTATATTTTCTGGAACTTAACTTCGAGCTTTGGAATGGACAACTAGCTTAATTTTTCTGACTGACCAAGCAACCCCTTGACAATTCAAAAGTGCCTGTAATTGGTTTATTTGAAATAAATGCTTTGAGTTTGACTTATTCTCTCAAAACTCAAACTTAAAGCATTTATTTCAATTAAACTAATTCCAGGCGCTTTTCAACTGTCAAGGAGTTGGTCAGTCAGAAAGATGAAGCTAATGTGCAAATAGACTCACAAACTCTGTCCAATTATGATTCCTGCCTCCCGTCTTCAGTTACCATAAAAGATTCCTAAATGCCCACATTTCCTCAGGCGCGACCGATCCGCAAATCGCTGGGCATCCGCACTGACCGGCGCGTGGGCCGAGTGGGCGTGATGCTGGTGGGTTGGGGCGGCAACAACGGCTCCACCTTCACAGCCGCCGTGCTTGCCAACCGACACCAGCTGTCTTGGAACACAAAGAATGGGAAGATGGATTCTAACTGGTTAGTAATCTAGTTAGGTACTAGTATGCTCCAAATGAAAATAATATTAATTTAAAATAGGTTAGAACCTGGTATATTTCCATCGTGGCGAGAACCAATGCACAGTTTAAAAACCTACCCTTTGTTGATGTCACGTTGTCATGTTGATGTCATGTTGAGGTCCGAGAACACCTTTAAAGATTTACCCTAAAAAAGCTGCCAGACATTTCTATAGCCATTGTTTCCGTCAGACTCTTTGTACAGTCAACCTCACGTCGGCGGTAAGTAACACTTTGACTTTTCACTGGCGTTGCGTAGTATGGAGTTTCAAAAGAATAAGAGACCTTCTCAAAACGGTGAAGGAAAACATCGTGAGGATACTGGAATATCCTAGAATCAGAAATTCGAAGACGTGACATCTACCAAGCCGCACTGGGCCCGCGTGGTAGACTATAGCCCACTTCCTTTCGAAGAGGGGATACCTGTGTCCCAGCAGTGGCAACATTAAAGGCTGATTATGCTAAGAGGCCAGCGTATACTGGTTTTTATTACTTCTGACGTTCGGCCCACCGAACATCTACAGCTTATAATAGCTTTCTTAACCTCGTTAGTAATATTACCTGTAACTAACTACCAAAATGCAGAAATTCCTAACCATTGTATCGTCTTGGACAAAGCTAATTTAAGTGAAATAATTCTATCTATAACTTTTCCGTCTTATTTAACGCAATTAAAACTAGGTGTTCGAACGTTCAACGTCACGTAATTAAAAGGAACGAAGCCGCATAACTTCTAATGTAATGGGATTTAGAACTTTCATTGGAAGGTTGGATTTCTCTTATTCGCTCCCTTGTCCATGAATATTGTCAAAGACTTCGTCGTCGAATCGTAAGAGGCGGCATCAATTCAGCACCCTAATTTCGTAACACCCTCCAATCACAATCCAAAAGATTTCGAAAGAAATTGCTAATCCATTGCTTGATATGTTTAAAAAATTCGTCTGCCCAACAACCTAAATAACGTAATGAACATTGTTTTATTGTCAAAATGAAAGGCATTGCCATTGTGTCTTTTTATTTTATTTTTGATTTGGAAATCATCAAATAACTTCTCCCGCTCTGGGCGGAGCGGGAGGACGTGTCAGACTCTTACTGATTAAAACCCACCCGTGTTCCTTCACTTGCCTGTGCGCCAGGGCCACGGTAACTCTTTCGAACAATCCGCGACCCCGGCAGGCATCGGCTCTATCGGACCCCGTCATTTAGTGCTGATACCTCTTTAAGGCGCGCGTGAAACACAACGCTACGATTAGGTTGCCGGTCCCTCGATTTTTATAAAGCATAAGCCGAATTTCTTTCTTTTTTCCACCAGAAATTGTGAGATTATCTACAAGCCAGACCTTGCACGACTTTACGGCGTTGCAACTGGTCAGTGTACGTCTTGCAGCCCTAATCATCTCTTAGTTCACCGGAATGAGTTGCAATGACTTGATTTAAGACGAAAATTATCCGTCTAAAACCAACACCCGTACGGAAATAAATTGTCCTAAGGGCAGTAGGCTAGTATGTAGATTGTCGCGCAGCATAAAATATAGTAATCTTTACTGACCCTATCCATTTTTAGTAATTAAGATAATTAGTAATATAAAACCTCCAAAGTTAGTCCTGAAAATTACGGTACGGAACCTATATTAAATAAGGCAAAATTAAGCGTTAAAGCATGAAGTTTCGCATTTTGAACTTTACTAAATTAGTAATTTATGAACGCAAACGCGTAAATACTATGATAATATTTACCTCTTGTCTTGGAAATGCGAGAAAACATTAATTTGAAGCTGTTAACATCATAAATATGAAGAGAAATTAGTTGCTTTTGTAATTTGTAAACAATTTTCGTGTGTAAACAGAGTATATCTATCGTGGCCAGATCTTACATGAAGTATTCGACCATTCGTGTCATGAAATGGTTATATTTCATGAAATAGAACATCGACCGCTGGTCACATCAAGATGTGGGCTGGCCAGATCCTTAATTACTTAACGTTCGACTATAAGAACAGTTAAACGCACGACTACTTCTTGATGTGTGATCATATCGTAAAAAAGTTAGATTATCCACCGGTAGAGGCTTTGATGTCACTTATATAACATATCTTGATTTAGTAAAACGGCAATATTAGTAGGAAAACTTAGGATGCAAGAGCGAGCGAAGCGAGCTCGGCACTTGGGGCACCTCGACTCGGACCGGCTAGGTTCGAAGGGGATGGCGGGGTCTAGTGACCGAGCGAACAAAGACCCGCCATTCCATTCGTGTTTTTTTTTAAACCATTCATAAGTAGGAGCCCCGGTCTCCGTCGACTACGCCATATTAGTATTGCTTGGAAGCTTTAGACCCGCCACGCGATCTTCCCCACCCTAAATTTCCTACATTAATGGTATGGCCAAACGTCGACTGACATATCATTAAACGTTGACGTTTAAACGATATGTTCAATTTTAGCTGGCCATTTCATGAATCACAAACATTTCATGAAATGAGCGAACACTTCATGAAATGATCAATTTTAAGATCTGGCCACGACATATCTATACAACAGATTCCATTATACATAATATTTGCTTACTGCAAGTAAGTTTTACAGTCTTCTTGGGATAGGGCTTGTCTGGAGAGGTAACAACCATATTTATTTCCAAAGGGGTGTAGTAACACATTCATCTGTATTTATTTAGAAGTTTTCAAAAATATATCGCACCACTGTTTCCAAAAATTATTGTTTGAATAACATTATAAAATGTAATTGAAAAATCATCGACCTAAATTGAGGTTATAAAATTAATCCAATTGTGATTTCAAATTAGACTGTCGAATCACTTAAATTTGTAAGTGGCACTACAAATTGGCATCTACAGGTAACGTAGGTACCTGTGGATGTCAATTTGTGGTCTGATTTCTGATCCTTTTGTTTACATTTTCATCAGATACTTTTGGAACAGACCATAACGAAGTTCTGGGCCGACTCAGTATAGATTGTCATACCTTGCTAAAGCAGTTTAAAGGAGTCTATACGAAGCGGCTACCATCATGAAACGGGTTTGATACCAGCCAACCTATTTATCAAATTGATGGTACGGTTGGCGCAGTGGTTAAGCGATTGACTGCTGCACTGCGTGGCGCGGGTTCGGTTCCCGTACGGCACAAATATTTGTATGACCTACAAGTAGTTGTTCCGGGTCTGGCTGTTTGTGTATGTGAGTTTGAATGTTTGTAAACGCACCCACAATACAGGAGAAATTCCTAGTGTGGGGCAACGATTAAAAAAATAATAATAATAATTCACATTCGACGCATGGCGATCCCTCCTACCTACCAATGAATTTATACCGATTACTTATGCTAGATATAGAAGTTATATCGTCCATTGTAACAGGTGGGGTTCGATCACGCAAGCATCGACAGTCCGCCTCGGTATCGACGAGAAAGGCAACGATGTTCACGTGCCGATGTGTCATCTGCTGCCCATGGTACATCCTGATGATTTGGGTAAGTTATTACACCAATTTACCAAAATGTTTTTGGATCTGATATTGAATGAACTTGAGAAAAAACGTGTGGTTTTCTAGAGTTGTTAAAGTACTACTTTCTTCTTCATTTCGCGTAGCAGATGCTAGTCAACCGGCTTGAAGCGATGAAATAAGGCATATGAGATAACTCAAAGTTTTCTTGAAAATTATTTGCTGCGTAGAACTAAAGCCTGATCGTTTAACTGAGACCGTTCCTGAGGTAACTGCGCGGTGCGGGAGGGGTGACGGTTGTCACAAGTTGACGTATCAGTGAGCCCTCGCGGCGCGTCACCACACCCCTCCCGCACTGCGCAGCTACCTCAGAAACGGTCTCAGATAAGTGGTCGGGCTATAGGCGCTGTGGCGATGCTCGATGGAGGCCTTTTTTCAGCAGTTGGCGCCTTTAGTATCTTATTATAGTAAATCTCTTCCAATTCTGTCAGATGGGTAGGCACGAGGCAGTCAGACTGTTAACCCAAACATAAAGAAAACATGTACAGTCACCAAAATAATTAAGTAACCAGGGTCGTCGGATATAGTTGAAGTTTAGTAACAAACCGATGGATGTTTTCGAATGAAATTTAATTCGATAAATGAACTGTTTGTTTTCTATTGAATAAATTAAATTTTATTCGAAAACATCCATCGGTTTCTTACTAAACTTCAACAATATCCGACGACCCTGGTTACTTATCTCTTTTGGTGACTGTGCACACGATTTTTTTATATATTTTTTTCTATTGTGGAAACTTGCAGCTAACTTATTTAGTGGTCTTAAACAATATGAATTTAAGGCCATTTACAAGTTTCCACTTATAAACACTAAAAATAAAAATGAAGAAGCACAGGCTTTTCGTACAATGAGAAGTCAGCTTATACTGGAAATGTATAGCTTGATATGTCCCCGTGCGTAGAGTCATGACCACTAATATGTCAACACTTGGCAATTTTCAATAGCGATTTTTTCGTGAAATAAAGAATGCAACGTTGAAATGCGACATATAGCATAAATTTTTAGATTCAAAAATGCTATGTTCGTAACAACATAAATTTTCATTCAAAAATTAAGGAGAAAATCGCTTTTGAATTTAGCCAAGTGTATACATATTTATGCTCGTGACCGTACCTGATCAAAATTACTGCAATTGTTTACACATTTCCATTCCATTTGGATACTTTTATCTATGCTCGCGCTTTTAAATTGCTCTATTTTTAACCTTCTTTATTTATTCACTGCAATTAAAACGATTAAAAACCAGTTACAATTATTATAGACTAAATGTATACATCCATACTAATATTACAAATTCGAAAGTAACTCTGTCTGTATGTTACATTTTTACGCCTAAACCACTGAACAGATTTCGATAAAATTTGGCAAGGAGCTAGATGGTATCCTAGGGAATGACATAGGCTACTTTTTGTTCCGGTAGCATGTTCCCGTGGGATAATTTCCGCCATGCACGCGGGCGAAGCCGCGGGCAGAAGCTAGTACATAATAAAAAAAAGGAAATAGAAAACGTAAAGTTATCTTTTTTGAACCCCTCTTACAGAACTTTTGACATGCCAACAAAATCTTCATCCATTTATCCGCAAATAGATCGTTTGTTGGATAAGAGTCCAAGACATAGAGAAAGTACATAAGTAGTAAGTTGTTACTGGGCTTACCATAACTTTTCAACTATTTCCACTACATGGTACACTTTTAGACCAAAAAAATAACTACCCTAACTAAAAATCCCCTTCCTCAGTGATCGACGGTTGGGACATAAGTCCACTCAACCTGGCGGAGTCCATGGTTCGTGCTAAGGTCATCGACTTCGACCTCCAACAGAAGCTTAAGAAGGAGATGTCTTCCATGAAGCCACGACCAGCCATTTACGATCCTGACTTCATTGCTGCTAATCAGGTATGTGCTCTACCAGTTTTATCTTTATTTGGTGACTGATTGTTGCGCGCGGATTGAATCGTAAGTTAGGGGAACTGCTATCCCGGCCACCGTAGGCACGGGCTTGCGGACGGCGAGCAATGGGCAGCTCGCCGTCTGGTAAGGACCAGGCCCGGGTCGACGGCGCGTCGTGTTCCACGCGCGCCTCAAAGAGATGTCAGCACAATTGACGGGGTCCGATAGAACCGATGCCTGCCGGGGCTGCGGATTGTTCGAAAGAGTTACCGTGGCCCTGGCGCACAGGCAACTGAAGGAACACGGGTGGGTTTTAGTGAGTAAGAGTCTGACACGCCCTTCCGCTCCGCCCAGAGCGGGAGAGGTCATTTGATGATTTCCCACCCAAAAAAAAAAGGAGAACTATTATTTTCTCATATAAATCAAAACATGAGCTACGAGTATCCGGGTGCCAAATTTCATGCAAGCCCATTCGGCCGTTTGTACGTGATAGAGAAGACAAACTTAATAATTATATTTAGAAAACTTTCATATTGGGAATACATTTTTCTTTTTTTTTTCGGGGATTTATAATTATATTAATAAGTAGGTAGTGATCTAGCTAAATTCTAAGTGAATATCTGAAAATGGAGTTAGCTTGTAACGTGCACTTCGACCATGAGCAAATCAGTGTAGATAAAAAAGGGTACTAAATTATGTTAAGGAAAGCAATAGAACATTCTGAGTTAGTATTTTTTCTTTTTAAATCCTTATGTTTCCTAGTCCTAGGCAAATCTGACAGAGAAATACATAAATTGTAAATTATTATGGACCTGTAACATAACATAATTAAAGGAAAAGGCACATAGAATCGTACGATACGGTAATTCGATGCAAATTTGAATAAATTCAGTTATAAGAGTAATTGGGATAAGGGCAGGAGAATGATGATTAGAGTATTCTTCAGAGTCAGTGATTCATCATGGCCGCGCGGCCCGCTCAATGAGTGCGCCTACGCATGCGGCTTTAGAATTAACGATAAAGGTGATTTTTAAGCGTGTACTTGTTCATGGGTTATCTATACTATATCTATACTTACATAGAATAAAGTCGTAGCGATGTCAAAACTGCACCCTAATTACGTAACAGACTATCTATCACAATCTGAAACATTTTGAAGCCTATTGCTAATTCATTGCTTCATATGTTCGAAAATTTGTCAGCTCAACAACGTAAATAACGCAATGAATGTTGTTGAACTGTCAAAATGAAACCCATTCCTACTGTTTAATGTGTTATGTTATTACCTACAGCGGGGTACTTGTACATTGTACTTGTTTTTTTTTTTTAAAGTAATTTTTGCGAGGTCTGGGAACTATTCTAATGCCGAAAATATTTTTTATTTTTTTGCCCCCATGGGAAGGCTTGAGTTTATGTATGTATGTATGTATGTATGTGTATGTATATTTTTTACAATTTTTATCTGTGTTTGAATTGAATGTATGTTCCAGCATGACGCAAAAACTACCGTAGGTAACAAAATCTATAGATGTTGTTCAAGTTATGCATAGACATTCAGTTATAAGTCGCAAATAGCTTAAAAGTTCGACGACTGCTTTGCAGACCTGTTTAAAAAAAAACTTTATAATAAAAAAACTATATTTCATTAATATACAGGGGCCATGTAGTCTCTACGCCTGGGGAGAAGTCGAGTTGGTGACAATGTAAAAATTGCCAGACAAAACGGCGCATTCCTTAGTTTTAGGAATGTGTGCTAAATAGACTGTTGTCGAGTGAACTTCCATAGTTCATTGACTATAAACCATTTGGTATGCATAACGTCGCCACTTTTTTCGTGGTCATTTTAATACAAAAAATCGGCGACGAGGTAGGGTTGACAGTAAAAAAAAAAACTTTATACTTGTTCTTATTGATTCTTAACTAGCTTTTGGCCGCGTCTTCGCCCGCATGGATGTCTGAAAATATCCCACGGGAACGTAGTACCGGGATTAAAAGTACTCTATGTGTTAATCCAGGTTATAAACTATCTGTGTGCCAAATTGTATCCAAATCCGTTCTGCCGTTTTTGCGCCGATCTGGAACATACATCCAGAAAAACGGACAAAAAATCTAAAAACTATATTTTCGGCATCAGACTCGTTCCCACACCTCGTAGCAATTACTTTTTTTTTTTTTCAAAATATTCAATGTCAAAAGTAAAAAAAAAAATCAAATCATTTATGTCTAATATGCCCATAAAAGACACCTTTGAACGTCAAAATTTACAAGAAATAGAATTGTTTCTAGTCGCCCCTTCCAAAAGGTAGTTTCGTATGGAGAAGAAGGGGCAAGAAACACCGCCGTTACCCTTTTAAAATGTTTTCCAATATTATGTATGCAAATGTACAGTTTTGACTTCGTTACTATTTTATTATATTACTATGTATATTGTATAGATATAGAAAATTGAGGTGTAGGTAGGAGATATTTCATCCATGCTGTGAGAACGTAATTTATTTCCTAATAGTGTATAGTTGTATACCTTGAACTTAAAGCACTTATGATGCTCGCTATTTTTTTCCTTAAGAGCTAGCACTAATTACTATTTTACACTCACGCTCATTTAAATAAGTGTATAATTATATAAATTACCACACACTGTGCTTATACGCTATACAAAACACTGTTGCATAAATAATCTTAGACAGGTTGGCTCGTAAATGTGACTTTATATAACATAAATATCCTGAAAAAAATAGTTAAAATGTCACCCAAAATATACATTTGCAAAACAAATAAGTATAAATATCTAACAATTTATGTAACTTGCATAACACATTCTAGAAGCAAAGTTTCAAGTTCCGGGGAATTCCAAATAAAATAATGCAATCCGTTTTCAGAATACCCATTACCAGAAATAAGTAGGTACAGCCTGACTCAAACTTTATGGCGCTCTGAAGTGCGCTTCTCGCTGCGCAGTACCGCACCCCTCACCCCCGCTGACAGGTGAATTGGTTACTGCGCAGCGACTCGCTTCGTGTTCCGAGCCGCCATAAAGTTTGAATCGGGCTGTACTAAAGTTCCTTCCTCTTGACTTTGGCACACTCAGGCTCACACAATGCTATTTCTGTACCAAACCTGCGCTTGCGCAACCCTAAACATTTCCTCAACATTATTAATAGCACTATTTATGTATTTACCGTAGTACACACTAACAAATTACCCACTATAAGTACGTACGGGCAGCCCTGAAGAATAGCAACAACCGGCAATTCGCAGAAATAGACCACATGTCTTATGTAACGTGATGTATGTATATGCGTCATGTGTGTGTGACGCTGGGTGACGTCATTACAGCGCGTATGGCATGATTATGGTGTGACTGATAGTGTTGTTGGATGAATTTTCTGTATAAAGAGTTCATAGGAATAAACTCAGTTGCGCTACTGATATTTGCTACTTTCTGGTTACCTTATTATCTTTGATCTTGACTGGCAGTTTGGGACAAGATCAATCAAGGTTAAAGGCTCCTCGCAAACAGGCGCGACGCGACTCTAGTAGAACAATTTCTATGAAAACTTCAAGGAAATTGTTCTACAAGAGTCGCGTCGTCGCGCTGTCGCGTCGCACCTGTCTGCTCCGTAGAACGGCCATAGAACGGCCGTCGAGCGGTAAAGCGCGACTTGGTCGGTCGTCATCATCCTGCCCTCAGCCCAATTTATTTTTGATCAGCGCAGAATGTCTTTTTCTGCCGTTTAGCAGTCATCTTCATAGTCACCCCCTTTCTGGCCATAAATGATCTTTCACACTATCCATCCACCGTTTCGTTGGTCTTCCCTTACTTTTATAGCCTTTCACATTTATACTCAAAACTTTCCGTCTTAAATGGCGCTTCCGTCTTAAAGGTTAAGGGGGAAGCGCCAGGGCAGCAGGCGAAATTATTATTTTTTTACGTTTTTTTACAATTTGCAGGTCAGTGTCAGTGTTAATTTCATGAAATATCAATTAATAGGGTTATATGAACTTAGAGGGTTGTTTTTATGATTTTAATGATTATAATTCTGTAAATAAATACTTGTTACGGGTCGCGAATCATATTTTGTTCAACATACAATCTGACACGGACCTGCAAATTGCAAAAAACTTAAGAAAATTTGAATTTCGCGGCCAACCTGGCGCTTCCCCCTTAAGTCCATGTGGAGTCCACGTAGGGAGATGCGCTGCTGTCGAGATGCTTTTGTTTTGTTTCTTGTATTGAGTTACATACTAGATCAAAAGGACAGTAATAACGAAACCACTCGGACCCCGGCACACTGAACTGCGTCCGATTCGTGTAGAAACTCAAAACTCAAAGCATTTATTTCAATTAAACCATTTACAGGCACTTTTGAATTGTCAAAGAGTCGGTCAGTTAGTCAGAAAGTTGAAGCTAGTTGCCCATTCCAAAACGTAGATCTCTATGGAGAAGAACTAGAGTTCCGGACAGTTTTAAACAGTTGCCATTTGATTTAAATTAGAGTTTGTTACTCAACCACTCGAGCGGATTAGTAGTTAAATAGGTACTTCTAGAATTTTCTGGGCGCACTTCTTAAATTTTTTAAATCCCGTTAAACGTTTTACTACGTTCCACATTCGACTAAGTCATTAGAGCTAGTGCAGTCAGTTGTTGCTACGGCCATATAATTTCGCTTACGCCAGACCTTGTGAATAATTACGGCTCTGTATACACTGAGAATTATCGGGGCTAATAGGTATAAAGGCAGTCGCGTCAGCCATTGTCACGGCCACTACTGGCTACAGTAGTAGGGCGCCGGGTCGAACGTGTTTCTAAAATAACTTTCTGTCTTACAAAATCGATGGGAATATCTATTTTAAACATGCATTTGGTAGGGTTATCGACTAAAGTTAATTAAAAGTAAGTATTGCTATCTTTATTGTTATCTTTAACTAACAGTTAAAACATATAAAAGAGACGACTTTTTTCGGCCCTGTTGTAGTTGACTTCAGTTTTTCGGCCCTGTTGTAGTTGACTTCAGTTTTTATACGAAAATTTTTGGACATGTTTTCGTTGAACTCAATTTTTCAGCTCGGAATTGTTTGTCTCTTAAAGTTTTTGCAGTTTATTCTTGCCGATTTGGTGCAGTAAATCAGGAATCCATGGCAGCCATTACGTCAAGTGTGAATCTGAAATTCTCTAAAAACATTGTAAAAGGTTAAAAAAAGTCGCCCTAGAAATGTCAATAATCTTTCCGTGCAAAAAACATGAATTCAGTCAACTCTTGATTCATTAAAAGCCGACTTAATTATAGCAGGAAAATGCCTAGACTAAGGCGATTATCACACTGCCTCGCATCACGCTGCATGTTACGTGTCAACGCTCCTGAATGAACGCGCGTGGATGCATTTTCTGTGTTGGACTGTGCGTGTTTTCTATACAAACAGAGATACTTACAAGCAACGTTAAAACACGCGCTACGCTGCGTGGTGCGTGGCAGTGTGTTAATCGCCTAATATTGAATGTATCTGTGCGACACAACACAGATGTCGTGACACGATATGATGGGACCTCAAATATCACAGGAACACATCTGACATGTGTTGAGAAAGATACATTCTCTGAGGGGGTCGATTTAAATAAACATGTTTCAATGAAAAGCATTTTAGCTGAAAGGATTTGTCGCGCGAATGTCAGGGGATGAGAGGGGTGGTGCCCTTGACACCATTCGCGATGTTATGATTGATGCGTCAAGAATAGGTCAGGTGGGAAATGTTGTCAAGTTATAGATAAACTAAGTGATTGACTTTAAAAGAGACTGACCTCTGAGTTTGTTTCGGCCTTTCTTCTCAGAGTAGTCAGATAGGAAACGCCGACCTCATCTAGTTTTTAAAATATGATTGACGTGTAAAAGTGTTTGTTCAAACCTACTTACAGAAATAAAATCATTTATCATTTATGATTGAATGATGTTTAAATAGGTAGTAAATTTTGAATGAGAATTAACTGTTTTTGAATCACAAGTGTAGCATTATAGAATACAAGTCCTAGTTTCTGTCGAACTGTCATGGCTAATTTGATCTTTACTAGTAAAATAATTTTTGCATACGAAAATACAGATGGTACTTTTTTTAATTGCATTTTTATAACTTATGATTTAAAAAATAAAACTCATAAATACACCCTGTATAATACTAAATTATAATTTCTCCGGATTTCTAACTTATCCACTAGGCAACATTTGACGCGCAACACGTGACGCTCAACATGTTCGGCAACGTTGCACAACAACGCGCGACGTTGCCAGCTGGCGCGGAACATGACAACGTTACTAAACAAAAGTTCCTCGTTGCTGTTCAACTTGATGAGCAACATGTTGGGCATCATGTCTCGCGTCAAATGTTGATTAGTGGATACGAGGCTTTAGGCTTTGCCACTGCAAAAGTCTTGGTTGTCTTGGTCTTGGTTTGATCTTGGTTGGTCTTGGTCTTGGTCTTACTTGGTAACTGGTTGCCTATCGATGTCCCTGCCACCCTGTACGTATACACTTCGCAACTTTTAAATTGATTGTAATTTTATGATGTTACGAACATAGTCAAATCAAATCAAAATATTTTATTTCACATAAACCTACATGGGCACTTATGAAACGTCAGAAGCTAGGTGCACGGTTCCAATTGGTTGTTTCCTATGGAGAAAAGCCGGCAAGAAACTCCGCTGTTACTCTTTTAAAAAAAAGGGGGTTTTACAGTGTTGATAGGTATGGGAGGACAGTGCAGGCTTGTCAACAAGTGACAGGTACTCAACAAAATATAAAAAGGTCTACAAATCTACAGTCTACAAGTTAGGCCTACAACGTTCAGCCGTGGCCCTGCCGCACAGGCAACTGAAGGAACACGGGTGGGTTTGGATATCCCGCCCAAAAAAAAAACGAATCACAAAATATAGAAGAATCTATATAAAAATAAAAGCCTATTTAAACCAAATAGTATTCTGGAACACATACCACTATTGTTAACCACGAGCTTTTGAATTTTGCTGAGTGGTACCTACATATTTGTGCTGGTGACCCTAACTTTAAGTTTTTTTTTTGTAATATTATCTGCAAATGGCTTATTTAGCCCTAATCAGATGTGGTTTCAGTAGGTTGTATATATTGTATACGTGTATACGTCCATGTATAGGTTGATCCTTTTGCTCCATGACCTTTAGAGGTGCAAGTATCCTGCCGGGGTCGCGGATTGTTCGAAAGAGTTACCGTGGCCCTGGCGCACAGGCAACGGAAGGAACACGGGTGGGTCTTAGTCAGTAAGAGTCTGACACGCCCTCCCGCTCCGCCCAGAGCGGGAGAGGTCATTTGGTGATTTCCCAAACAAAAAAACAAAAACAGTAGTGCATGTATCGATTTGAACGCATCTCTGGGGCGCTTATGTTAAGTATGGTAATAGGTATCGTCTATTTGCTAATATAAACTATATTGTAAGTACCACTGGTAAATAATGTACTGTTCAAGGACTAACATGTTGTTTTCCGTATTAATTTGCGTAAGGAGTTGTTTTTAATTCGTAATCTGCATTATTCTATGAATATTTTAGTTCGGAAACTTGCTTTTTGCATTAGACTAGATAAACCAACACCAACAAGTTAAAGCTTTTACTAAAAGTCTCGTGTATGTTCTGGAACACTACCTTAACACTGGTCACAATAAGAACGTATTTGCCAAACTATCGACGATCAGTCAGTAAATAGTATGGCTCTCAATAAAAGTATATGGACTACTTTATCATTTACAATACTAAAACAAGTTATCCAACGTAGCACTCGCTGAGCTAGTTTTCAGGTTTTCCGAAGATAAAGAAAGTGTGGCAAAAATGTTAATTTATTTAATTTATTTTCTATAATTAGGCAGGCCACTCCGCATTTTACGTATGAAGCTACAAGTACGCAGCGCGGTCGACTTGTACCAATTCAGTGGGTTTGCCCGGATGGGTTACTACCGATATTTATCGGTATTAGCTAATATGAATATATTCGTTTAGTAATATTACTAGCGGCTCTGTGAGCTGTACACCTCGCGAGTCGGCCTTTGCATAGCTTAAAACTGAATAAATGTACACCGCGGATCTTAAATCAAAAAGCGCGCGCAAAGAGTGCGAAATGGCTGAAATATGTTTTTTTTTTACGTTTTCAACCCTTATCCATATCTCGGCCATTTTGAAAAATTTCAAAAAAGGAATCGAAAACAAAATTACATAGTATAATTACCGAACCTGCTCACAAAATTTTACGAGAATCTGTTGAGTAATGCGACCTGTAGAAGTTAACAGTCAGACATCCGGACATACGAAAGCATTTTTGCTCAAGCTGAAACGGAGACGCTTCGCGCTCGCTCAGTTAACTAATATTTGAGTATCAGTGATATTTAACGAAGACCTTACAATACGTATCAATACCGTATTCAATTATTGTTCAATAGACTGTATTTCGGTATTTTATCATTGCTAGGTGGTTATTGAATGTCAAATTGTTAAAACTGCTACTAATGAATATATAATAGGTCTTTACCTATGAAATTGCCGTTTTGTATGAAAAAATTTAAACAAATTTTTTTCATGAATTTTTTATTTGTATTAATCGAAGTAATCACCCATGCAATCAATGCATCTTTGCCATCGCAGTGGCAGTTTATTGATGCCCTTCTTAAAGAAATCAGCTGGACGGGAGGCAACAAATTCTTCAAAGGCATTTTGTACTGCCTCTCGGGTATTAAATTTTTTTCCCGCCAAGAAGTTATCCAAATTCTGGAAAAAGTAGTAGTCTGTAGGCGCAAGGTCTGGTGAGTAGGGCGGATGACGGAGAGCTTCCAACCCCAGTTCTTGCAACTTGGAGACCGTCTGCTGTGCAGTATGAGGTCGCGCGTTGTCGTGCAGGAGCAGCGGAGACGAGCGATTGACCAATGCTGGTTGGAGATGCGCCAGCTTCTCCATCATTGTGTTCAGTTCTTCACAGTACACATCTGCAGTAATGCTCACCCCGTTTGGTAAGAAGCTGTGATGAATCACACCGGCGCTAGACCACCAAACAGTGACCATCACTTTTCTAGGGGTAAGTTTTCGTTTAGGGCATTGTTTAGGTGCTGAACCAGGATCCAACCAACTTGCTGAGCGCTTACGGTTATCAAACAGAATCCATTTTTCATCGCAGGTAACAATGCGGTTCAAAATTCCTTCATTTGTGTGTCTGTTGAGCAGTGCAAGGCACGTCTCGACGCGTACTTCGCGCTGGCGATCATTGAGTTCGTGGGGCACCCATTTGTCAAGCTTTTTTACCTTGCCAATTTGACGCAAATGGACCAATATTGTTTTGACGCTAACGTCGAAAGCTGCTGCTAATTCAGCCGTAGATTGTGTATCATCAGCTTCCACAATCGCCTTTAATTCGTCATTGTCGACCAAAGTCTTCGGACGACCGCGAGGTTCATTTTTCAGGTCGAAATTTCCAGAACGGAAGCGAGCAAACCAATAACAGGTGGTGCGTTGGTTTGTAGAGTTAGCTCCGTAAACGTCGTTGATGTTGCGTGCCGCTTGTGCCGCGTTGCTGCCACGACGGTACTCATATTCCATAATTACTCGAATTTTTAACGTATCCATGATGACGAAAAAGATTGAAATGCGATGAAAATGTAACACTAATCAATAAAAAAATGACTACTTTTAGAAAAAAAAATCCATGTTTTTAAAATAAAATTAATTTGAAATTAGAATTCATAGCCAAACAAAAATTATTTTGATTTGAAATGGCCAGTACTGCAGAACGGCAATTTCATAGGTAAAGACCTAATATATACATATTATATTATTCCTAGCTTCTGCCCGCGGCTTCGCACGCGTGAATGTCGGAAATTATTCCACGGGAACGTGCTACCGGGACAAAAAGTAGCCTATGTCCTTCCCCAGGATGCCAACTATCTCCTTGCCAAATTGTATCGAAATCCGTTCAGTGGTTTAGGCGTGAAAAGGTAACATACAGACAGAGTTACTTTCGAATTTATAATATTAGTATGGATTTTACACGGTTGCGGTGGTCAATTTGTTTGCATAGGTATGTTTTTTTATATCACGTGCGAGTGACTCCAGTTTCTTTAACACTTCATATAGAGCAATTATTACATACTAGCTTTTGCCCGCGGCTTCGCTCGCGTTAATTTAGAATTTGACAATCAATTCGGGTTGTTCAGGGAATTATAGTTAGGAGGATGAAAAACCGGTCTATCGACACTCACAAAATGTATTAAGTACTTAAATAAAAAATATAAAAACTCTTAACACACTACTAAAGTTTCTACAATAATATAATTCAATCATGATTCGAAAGACATGTGGCGCCATCTATTATCATAAGAAAGTTATTGTTGTTTTCCTCGGCAACAGTACTTTTTTTCGGGATGAAAGGTACCCTATGTCCGTTTCTGTACACCTGACAACGTATGTGCAAAATAAAAACAAACAAACTTACTTTCGCATTTATAATATTAGTTAGGATTACTATTACAACTGCCATGTTTTCCTGGTCGTTAATTAACTTATTAACTGGTTATTTAGCTTCGTCATCGTCACCATAGTGACTTGTTTCCTTTAGTTTTACATTCATGTGAACCTTAAAATCAATAGGAAAATCATCTCTTTCATATTGGATACAGTTCCCATATGAAATATGTGGTTTTCCCATAGATAGCTGTAAAAAGAAACGAGTTGTATGGAGCTTTTTGACCACTGCAATTGAACACCCTTTTTTTTGTTAAAGGATGTGAAATATTTTTAACCGACTTAAAAAAGGAGGACGTTCTCAGTACGACTGTATGTTTTTAAATGTGTTTAAATTTTTTTTTTACGATATATTTCAACCCAGGGTGGGTTGAAAAATATCGTGGGTTATTAAAAAAAAACAGCTGTTTCTAAAAAAAAGTGCAATACCTAAGCGGTCATGACTATAGAACAGCATTTTTTTAAATTAACTGATTTAAATTGTCTACCCTAGGGGTCTAGAATTGTTGGAGTCTGCGCGTTGATGTCATGCTATCCAAAATAAATAAAAATTAACTGCTGTTCATTGCTAAGCGTATTACTTGAGAAAGGCTGAACCGATTTGGCTAGTTTTGTTTTTAAATTGTTTGTTATAGTCCGATTTAGGTATTTATGGAAAGAAAAATTGGAAAACTTGCCCGGAAAATTTTTAAATTCGGGAAACACTGAAAGTGTTTTTTTCTAAGAGATTTTTGTATGAACTCAAGACTGTGTTGACATTTGGACGGGACAACGTCCGTCGGGTCAGCTAGTAAATAAAAATATAAGAAAGAAAGAAAGAAAGAAAAATATTTTATTTGGGACACGCACAGGAGATAAAAACGATGAAAAAAGAACATTAAATCTAACAAAATTATGAAAACAACAAAAAAGAGAAAACCTGTGCGAGGCCAAAAAGGCTCCTATCTCAGCACGATGCTGCTATTTTTAAAAAAAATGCGTGAGTGCCGTGGAACACTCGGTTGGAACGAAGTTCCTATCGTAGTATCTTTAGAACATCCATAGAACAAATTTGTTTACCATAAAAAGGGTTATATTGAGTCAACCTTAAAAGATAGACATATGCTGTCTGGGACTTTTTTTTTGAACTTTTAAAGGGGGACAGTTCCGTCTTATAGGATGTTTGCGTAACTTTACCCGTTTACGCAGCACACGCAACGGAAGCTCTCAAAAGGAATAATTTTTTCCCGTTTTTGCAACATTTTTCATTTATGCTCGGCTCCTATTTGTCGTAGCGTAATGTTATATAGCATAAAGCCTTCCACGATAAGTGGATTATCCAACATAAATAGATTTTTTCAATTCCAACCAGTAGTTTCTGAGATTAGCGCGTTCAACCAAACGAACAAATAAAGAAAGGGTCGTGACGGAAAATTCTTACGCTTTTTTTCGATTAGCCCCCATCCGCCAAATCCGTACCGTGCGATTAGGAACTTAGTTCCAAAAAATAAATACAAATACCGCAGCGCTGGTAGTAAAGAATAAGGCCCTTTGTACACACACGTTTTTCTTGCCGAGAATAACTACGGTTTATTCACCGTGTGTAAGCACGGTCGTAAGTGTTGTATGGATCACTATGGTAGCTTGTTGACGGACACGTTTTTACTACGGCGCGGTTTATACACCGTACCGTAGACACCGTGTCGTGTACAAAGGGCTTAAACCGTTAGCTTGATTTACATGGTACGATTTAATTGCCTGTGGCATATTATAAGTTCAAGCAACAATAAGTGCAAGTCATTTGTTGCCTCAATTTTATTGCATGCCACAGGCAAGAAACGCGTCGTGTAAATGGCTTTATGTCTATAATTATTGGAAAAAAAAAATAATTACAAGCTTATTCGCGTATAGGGATTCGCTAATAGAGTAATTTCTGGCAATAGTCCAGAAACTTTAGTCCGAAGATTATGAAGAATATGCACGTTGCCATTATGATTTATGTGGGTAATTAGTTTTAATACAAAGCAACTTATCTCATCTTATAAAAACTATAAAACTTGTCATAAATTATTATTTAAGTGTGTAAACTATGCGTTATTTTATATGCATTGAGAAATGTTAACGTTTGTTGCCAGTTAACATTCATCGCTGCATAATTAAGAAGTGGCAATATTTTATCGCTCTAAAAAAAAAACTAAAAGATTTTTTTTGTGGTGTAGTATTTAATTCTACAAAACGTTTGTAAACATTCTAACATTGTCATTTGACGCTTCCTTATGTCCGACCCACTGCCCGACCATGATCCGGGCTGATTGCCAAGATTCACTTTCTGAGAAAATATAACAACACAAGCCGTGTGCTCGATGGCATTCCCTTCGGCAAAAATTACCAACTTTCATACAAACTTTCATCCCCTATTGAACCCCTTTAGGGGATGAATTTTCAAAAACCCTTCCTTATTGCTCACTTTCGTTTGTATGGAACTCTTGTTTAAAATTTCATGCTTCTAGACCTGGCGGTTTAGGTTGTGCCTTGTCCGTCAGTGAATTGTTAAGGTGAATCCTCAGCTGTAGCCCGCCAAATTCAAATTTTCTTTGGTTTTTTTTGCAAATTGCAACTCTGTTTTACGTCGTATTTTGATCAAAATGCGATTCGCGACCGTAGGAATGACATATTTGCTGAATAATAATCATCAATTTCATATCAAAAACTTTTGAAATTTGTTCCACCTAAGAATTTTCATATGAAATATTCAAAAAATTCTTAGGTGGAACAAATTTCCAAACATTGAAGATTGATATGAAATTGATGATTATTATTCAGTAAAAATATCATTCCTACAGTCGCAAGTCGCATTTTAATCAACCAACGACGTAAAAGAAAAAAAATTACAAACAACCAAAGGCAATTTGAATTTGGCGGGCTACAGCTGAGGATTCACCTTCTTCGTTTTGGCAACTTTAGTCCAAACTGGCGTTTTGTCTATGAAAATATTATTTGTTCAGTTTTCAGCATATCAAAATATCTATACGTTAATGTCTTTTGGCTTGCACGTGTCTGATAATTATTAACACAACAAATCTAGTCGGTATTTCCTACCATTACAGTTTTTCAAAAGCAATATGACGTCGGTAGACTTGTTTACATACGGAGTAGGTAATGGAAGCACAAGTTAGCCATTACAGAGCTTATACAAGGCTCCTCAAAATTTACAAACATTATAGACCGTTCATAGATTAATAGTGTTATATATTAATAATTATGTAGGTAGCAAGCCACGCGTAGAGCTTGAGACACGTGTAACCGCCGCTATTGTGTAGAAACTTTTTTTTTCAAAACACGTGTCCGCTTCTGGCGCCTGTTGATCATAAGCGGACAGTATGTTTACAAAGACCGATTGTCTATGAATGGCCCACAGTGGAAGAATAAAATTTTCCATTGCCTTCGACGGCCTGTTTATAAAACAGTGTCAGTTCGCGGGTTCCCATTCTTCCATATTTGAAAAATAACCCGCCTATAATCGTGTTCTAGTTTTAAAGTAAAATATAGGTACTTGAAAATAGAGTCCCGGAGTTTGGATTTGTGCCCGGTTGATGACAATAGACTCGCCCCTGTTACATGGGACTTAAACATAACTGGCGAAATGTGTGTGTACTATAGGTACACCTCTGCCTACAGGCGTGATGTTATGTTATGTGTAAGATAGAGACAAAATAAGTGTTTGTTGTTAAGAATAAAAGTATTCTAGTTATTTGTTATAGCCAATGGTAACTTCATTTTTGGTCCTTTTCTTTGAGTAAGACTAAGACCATTGCTGATGTTGGGTGTATTATTGTTTAGAATGCAGAAGACACCAGTTGCACTTTTGAATGATTTGATCATTTTCACTCCCATTTCGGCAGTTGGCACTTTCATGAAACAACCAGACGTAAAATACTTTAATGGAAGTCAGATCTCAAAGTTACATCTGACATTCATTTGCGAGATTCTGATAAATTTAAAAAGACACTTACTGCTGCAAACAGCTGACCACATCTAAATTCATACTATCTATGGTTATTCATACTAATATTATAAATTCGAAAGTAACTTCTGTCTATCTGTACGTAAGTATGTTACCTATTCACGCCTAAACCACTGAATGGATTTCGATAAAATTTGGCTAGGATATAGATGGTATCCTGGCGAAGAGCATAGGGTACTTTTTGTCACAAAAGTAATCCTAAACTGGGGTGATATGGGGTTGAAACTTTGTATGAGAAACTTAACATTTCTTAAGTTGGGGATATGAAAATTTAACTTATTTTTTGCTAAGAAATTAAAAATTACGTGTCTCAGCGTTTTTGTAAAATCTTACCCCCTTGGGAGATGATTTTAAAATTTACTTGATTATTGAAATGTTTGTGTCCGTCTTTTTAAGAGATGGAATTGGAAATATAGTCATAGTCCGATCTTGAGGTAATATTTATTTAATTAAAATCGGTCCACCAGCTTAAAAGTTATAAAATAACTTAGCTAGAATGTAGGTCGGTGCCTATTGCGTGGTCAAAGGCGGCGCTTGTGAATTTCAAATGAATGGTGATAATATTAAAAATAATAATAATTATTTTTAATTTAGACATTTAGAATAATGAAAACCTGGTTAATAAAAATAAGAGATTATTGGCGTTAATTATCTGTCGGTCTGTTACCTTTTCACGCTTTAACGGCTGAATGGATTAGGATGATAGGTATATGGATAAGCCATGAGCTGGGTTAGGACATAGGATACATTTTATCCCGACGTCACGTCCCCGTGGGATAATATCTGAAATCCACGCGGGCGAAGCCGCGGGCAGAAGCTACACTCGCGAGCAACGAAATCGACTTAACCCCTAACCGTGTATACAAAATAGTTTTTTTTTTTTTCACGATATATGTATCCCGTTTATGAAAAAGTTATATTTTTTTGTAAAGTAAGTAAAGTAAAATAAAAATTAATTTGCATCTTGATGTTTCAGCGTTAAGATGGTACCATAAACATTAAAATCGTTCAGTCGTTTTGTGATGAAGCACATAAAATAAAGTTATAGGAAAATGTACAATACATTTTCCTATACCCACGATTTGCACCCAGACCTACCTCTATAAAAAATCCCGCAACTGGTTTACTTGTATTTCCCTTGATCCGATCCACCCAGTCCCTTGCTGCCATCCCCCAGTGACGCCCTGAGCCGAGGTCAGTACCCCGTAGGGGCCTTCCTAGGGGACCACCTTCTACGTTGACCTACGAGATTCCAAGAGACTGGTGCTTTCTACGGAAGACCGACAACCAGCCGCAACGGTGCACCTCTGAGAATGGCAATCGGTTCATTATTTCTACATCACTGCGGAATCGTCACCTGACTGGTGTCGATGTGCAGCAGGAACTGAGGCGCGTTCGAGGAGCAGCTGTCAGCAAACACCAAATTTTGATTTGCTCATGTTTTTATTGTTCCTTAAGACATTTGTTACATTTTTTTAAATGAAGTCTCCTGAATTCCTTTTCCTAAATTCATATTTTCCTTGCATTTGACTCAAATAGCAATTACTCGAAAACAAGTAAGACGATTAAATGCTTATGGTTCCATGTTAAAGCTGAAATAGCAGGCTTTAAAAAATTTAACTTTTTCTGAAAGGGGTTGAGTAGATTTTGAAAAAAAAAAAGCTACTCTGTAACTACCATTATGGGTTGAGTCGATTTGTTTGCCCGCGAGTGTAGTGATAAATAAATCGTTATTGGTAGATTCTTAAAAAATAACATTTATACAGGAAAAGAACTTTATTATAAATTACAATTAGATCCATTTTGCAATAAATAATATAAATAATTTACTACATTATAAATATCTCCAGATATAACCCAGTAATTGGCACCTCCACTGTAAGGGATTGCCAAAAATCCTCATGTTACTATGGAGCCACAGATTATAGTGAAAGAAAGCGCTGAAAATAGTATCCGATCGATCCATTAGCCTTGAAAATATAGTCTTATGTGTCGACAATTTGATAGCCGGCGCGAATAAAGCAGAATTTACATTACAAAACTAGTTGCGCTAATCAATTACGTAAATTCAATACAATTATGTACTTAAATAATTATTTATTTGAAACTATCTTTTTATTTTATTTTATAAGGGAAAACAAACAGTAGTATATTTAAAAAATAAATGGAAATAAATTAAAAATAAACTTAACAAATATACCTACTACCCACCACATTTTCTACACATTACAACTTAGATATCAATGAATAATTAAGTTTGCGCAAATAGTTTCGTAATGTAAATTCGACTAATTAATAACAGCCGCATGGGTCGATCGATCAGGTTAAGCTACGCTTGCCGCGGTTGGTCCGTGGATGGGTAACTATCCATTACATATAGACCCCTCCGTGCCTCGGAAAGCACGTTAAGCCGTTGGTCGCGGCTGCCATTCGGGGTTGTGGAGGTCAGATGGGCAATTGCTTCATGTAAAATATTGGTATTCACCTGCATCCGGTTAGACTGGCAGCTGACCCCGACATAGTTGGGAAAAGGTTTGGTAGATGATGATCACATTTATAAGAATACAATGTATCAGATATTTTTGGCAGGCGTTGAAATAGAATCCACGTGTGATGGAGCATTCTTAAATTAATGTACTTCGCACCCTGAATAGTCAGCCCAGCAACTTTACTGTATGGTTAATATTTTAACCTCTGCATGACCAGAGTTCTTTTCTATGAAACAGCAGATTTTTTTTGATAACTGACGAATAATATTCTACTCTAGGAGGTCTACAATCATGTGCTGAAACCATGGTAACAGATTGCGCGTCAATGTCCCTGCCACCCTGTATATGGAACTCCTGCGCAAGATTTCATGCTTCTAGACCCAGTGGTTTAGGCTGTGCCTTGTCTGTGAGTGAATGAATCTAGGAATTTTATTAAGTAAGTTAAAGTAATGTCAGGTTCTGATCGAATCACGGACTTTATTATTATTTTCCACTGCAGGGCAAAGCCCACTCCAAAACTCATCGCAAAAAAGAAATACCTCTTGGGTTTGAGATTTCTCACCATGCCTGCAATGCAAAAAGTACCTTATTTTTGTGCATGGCTTCTCGCAGGTCAAACTAGGAGGTTGTCGGCTGCCTTACCGGACTATCCTATGGGTGCCTTAATAAATTAAGGCCTTCAGCCAGAGCTTAAACATCTTATAAACTAGTCGACTACACGCTAAGGGGGTGCACCCCCACCACCCTGTGGGGGTCGGAGCTCGGCTTAAGGCGTCGCTGGGGGAGAGCAGCAAGGGACAGGCTGGATCGGAATTATTAAGTAGGGAAGAATTTAAAGCTACAGGCTCAGCGGTGCGGGCTGGCTCGAGCAAGGGTCGGGGCGGGCAAAAACTCCCAAGTGTCACGCTACCTTTATACATAAACTAACGAAACGCCCCTGCTTCGCATGGTTTTTATGACAAAACATAGTTTTTTGTTTATTTTATGAAAGTTTAATAATAATGTTATTTACGCATAAACCTTACGGAACAAATTCTCTAAATGATGGTGAAAACTACATTAAAATCCGTTGCGTAGTTTAGAAGGACGACGCGCTCACACGCGAAAAGCGACTTTAATTTATAACACGTATGGATTATTTTTAACTTGAATCGTAGCACGCATGAATGTTCCGCGAAGCGTTCAATAGATTCCTTATCAAATTATGTATTACGTATGAGGAAAATGATTGGCGATTCACCATGCTACACTAGTAAAGTTATCACGGCAGAAAATTGTTGTAACATGAATTATTTATGGCGACCATTATGTCCTTGGCTCTGAACTTCAAAAATATCGGTCGTAAAACGTTTGTAATGCATTTGTCTCATTAATTTGTAATACAGGTGTTAAACAAGGATAACTTAGTAACAGCAATTAGCTCTAATTAATTGCTGTAACCTCACGCTTCACTAACGGGTCCGAATTTACAGTATGCTGTTGTTAGTACCATAGCATAGAAAAGAGTAGAATAGTTCTTTATTTGCACAGAAAGTAGGTACAAGTTACAGATGTTAAGTTTAAAACAGCACACAGGCTGACAAAAGAAATACAGTACAATTTTTTAAAATTATTTTCTAATAGATCCTTATCATCGGCTAGCCTCTTCCCAACTAAGTCGGGGTTGGCTTCCAGTCTAACGAGATGCAGCTGAATACTCTATATTTTACATGGAGCGACTGCCTATCTGACCTCCACAATCCAGTTATTTGGTAACCCTTTGGGAAGACTTGTTGTCATAGTTTCGGGCTTCAGACTACCCGTAACGAATGTTAATGATCTTCGAATGACAGCTGGGACCCGGGACGTGTTCCGAGGCTCGAAAGGGTCTCGATATGTAATCGATTATCACTTTCGAACGATCCACGCGGCTGTTATAACTTAACCACGAGCCCCTCATCTTCTAGTAATGACTATACCTACCTATTCAAAAATAAGGGAGGGCTTATGTATTGAAGATTCGTTGCAAACAAAGTCTTTTTTCTTATTTTCAGGCGGACCGTGCCACCAACTTGATCCGCGGCACTAGGTACGAGCAGTACCTGCAAGTACGTGCCGACATCAAGGACTTCCGCGACAAGAATAAACTGGACAAAGTCATCATACTTTGGACTGCTAATACTGAGAGGTAACTGAATGAAAATACGTTTATTTGCAGTAAACATCACGCTGAGAAAGAATAAGTTGGGGGATATGCATCACATTCACGCAAAAGGGCCATCGCTCAGCATAATGCTACGACCCTATGCGAGATAGAGCTCCAGCGATGCAACTATACTTAACTTCACGCTTGGATTTCCCCGAAGAGAGACAGAGGTGTACCTAGAGTACACCCAGATTTCACTAGTTATGTTTAAGTCCCATGTAACAGGGGGCGACCCTATTGCCATCAACCGGGCACAAATCCAGACTCCGGGCTGCTGCTAAGAAATTCCTGAAGATTAAACCCAATAACACTTTGCCCGACCCAGGAATCGAACCCAGGACCTCATAACGAACATTATCGTTAACTATACATTTGGGGTTTATTTATAAACGTAGCTTAAAGTTAAGTTACGATTAGCCACAGCTTAACATACATTTATTGACATTTACGTCAACGTCAACGTCTCTTAACTTTAATCAACGTTTATAAATAAAGGCGTTGTTGATCTATGAAATTTATTTTTATTACAAGTGGTAATTAACGTAGGGTAAGTTAATTTCTCTGAATTTACAAGTAAGCCCTGATATAGAAATAAATATTCGACGGGAATAATATTCCATTTCAATAAACCACCAACTGACAGGAAATTTTGAACAATGTATAATCAGCACATTGTCGCTTGATTTCTCAGTATTCAGAAACTAGAATATCATGAGAACTATCCAGGGTGAAAATATCGTGAGGAATCCGGAATGTCCTAGAACCAAAAATTCGAAGACATGTGACATTTACTAACCCGCACTGGGTCCGCGTGGTGGATTACAGCCCACTCCATCTCACAGAGAGGAGGCCTGTGTGTCAGCAGTGGGAACGTTATAGGCTGATTATGCTATCCAAGGTCCTATCCTATTTAAAAAAGGGTGGTAGGGACATTGACGCACAACTTGATACCATGGATTCAGTACAAGATTCTGAAGCCGCCTGCGTTGAAATTTGTCGTCGGTAATTAAAAAAAGAATTAGCTTTGCCATATATTTCGACCGCGTTAGGTATTGTACTTTTTTATGGTACAGCACATTTTTTTTTGTAACCTACTTAAAATTTCAACGCAGGGGGTTCAGAATCATTGGGCACGCCACAATTGCGGCGGGCAGTCCCCTCTTTGAGGAGTGGCTTGAGTGGCGCCATGGCGTCCTCACCTTCCGCCTGACGCAGGTCCTCACCGGAAATGGTTGTTTTTTGTGGTTCCCGTTTCGAATAAGGCGGGAGGAAACGCCCGGGTGTTACCACTGTGTGGATCGCCCGGAAGACACGGTGGAGGTCTGCCTGGCTTGGGCGGAGTACCGCCGTGTCCTCGTGGCGGCTATCGGCGGCGGCGATCTCTCGCGTCCGACCCTGGTCCAGGCCATGGTACGGAGCGAGAGGGCATGGGAAGCCGTCACCTCCTTCTGTGAAGCAGTAATGCTTGCGAAGAAGAAGGCCGTGCGCGTGAGGGAGAGACAATCGTTGCACCCTCACGCCCCTAGTCGCCGCAGGAGGAGACGCCTAGGGCGTCGGGAGTCGATAGCCGATACCCGGCCACCGTAGGCGCGGGCTTGCGGACGGCGAGCAATGGGCAGCTCGCCGTCCGGTAAGGAATAAGCCCGGGGTGACGGCGCTTTGTGTTCCACGGGTGCCTCAGAGTTGTCCGAAAGAGTTACCGTGGCCCTGGCGCACAGGCAACTGAAGGAACACGGGTGGGTTTTAGTCAGTAAGAGTCTGACGCGCCCTTACGCTCCGCCCAGAGCGGGAGAGGTCATTTGATGATTACCCGTGCAAAAAAAAAAAAACACGTTGTCGGGGTCCGCTAGGGCCGATGCCTGCCGGGGTCGCGGGTTTGTCCGAAAGGTTTACCGTGGCCCTGGCGCACAGGCAACTGAAGAAACACGGGTGGGTTTTAGTCAGTAAAAGTCTGTCACGCCCTCCCGCTCTGCCCAGAGCGGCAGAAGTTATTTGACCATTTCCCACCCTAAAAAAAGGCGTTTCAGAATCATGTGCTCAATACATGGTTTCAGTGTGCGCGTAGATGTCCCTGCTAACCTATATAACAGACAGTGCGACATATTTGTAAAAAAACACAAAAAAATGACACATTTTCACGACAGATGCTTTTTAATGAAGGAGAAAATGTACGAAATAAACCTGTGGTATTGGTTTTATTAATTAGGACCCGTTACTTTGATGTAAATAACCGTTACTGGATACACTTTTTTATTTGTCAGCCTAGTCTAAGTAAAGAATGTTAGTTCCATGATATAATGTTCGAAACGTTATTGACCGGACGCGTCACAAAAAAGCATGGCGTATTTTTTTTTGCAAGTGGCAGTTCATTAAATATACAAGTTCAATGTTCTAGCTAGAATGTTTGTGATAGTAAAATGTCGTCAGGTGTTCCAAATACGTAAAGATTGCTTGATTTGCTATCTGTACTAATAACAAAGAGGTAAAATTTGTTTGTTTGTAAGGGGTAATCTCTGGAACTATCAGTTGGATTTGAATAATTTTTTTTTTCATTTGGTACCCCAATTCTTGAGGAAGGTTAATCTATTTAATATCACGCTATTACCCTTAGAAGCTGAGCGAAAAATAAAAAAGAAATAACGCTAAGCGAAAACGAAGTGACAGCGCGGGCAGGCGATGCGATGCGACGGGGTGGGTCGGGGGAACAAGAAATTTCACGCAGAAGAAGCCGCGGGCTGAAGCTAGTATTTTATAAAACGAGAAGAGATAATAGATTGTACTATGCCCATAACCTTCGCGCAAGCACTAAGTAGCCAATTTTTTTCGCAATCGGATTAACAAATAAACTATATTATTTCAATGTTAACATCCCTTTTAAACGTTCGTTCCGATTCACCCCTGCATTCATATTCACCCTGTTTGACGGTATTTGAAAAAGTTTCTTCAGAAAAAGAATGTAGTGGATCTGTTTCACGATATACACCAAAAAAGGCGTTCTGGATTTTCTATTTTCGATCCCAATATATCCATTTTAGTTTAGAAGAAACTTATGTCCAGCGTGATGGGCTACGATAGGCTCAATTTCCTCCACAATAGCGTATTTTCTTTTGCCCCAGGTTCTGCGAGGTGAGCGCTGGCATCCACGACACCTCCGAGAACGTGGAGCGAGCGCTGCGCGATAACCACTCCGAGATCTCGCCCTCCACCATCTTCGCGCTCGCTGCGATTGATGAGAACGTGAGTATTCTTTTAAGGCTCAATTTACACCGCCACGGAATGGAATGGAAGAGACTTGTTGCAACGAAATTGTATGCGGGAATTTCTGAGAATGCGCGAGAGTTCTCCAGAAGACCCGCGACCTGTTATTTGGCTCGTATCTAATTTGTACGGTATACTATTGACGTTACGACTACGCTCTGCGTCTGTCAATTGCTTGAAGATGACAGCAGACAGAATGATGTTTAAAATTTGATTAGCAGCAGACGCATTTAGTGATCTGTGAGGCTAGCGAGCCTTTGTGATCGTTTTTGTCAACTAAAATCTTAAGACTTGTAAATAATACCAGCCTATTACTGTCCCACGGCAGGCCAAAAGCCTCTTCTCACATAGAGAAGGCACGAGTATTGATCACCACGCTTGCCCAAGGCGGGTGGGCGATTTCAGAGTTATATTAATTACAAGTCCACGTTTCCTCACGATGTTTTACTTCACCGAAGTCCACTGACATCGGTGAAGGAAAACACCGTGAGAAATCACGTTGGACATCACTATGTCCAAGATAATAAACTATTATAAAATCTTATGTTCACGTTTATATGTCGCTTACATTCACATTTAGACTTTCAGTAAATTGGGATTCTTTGCTTTTAATCGACTTTAAAATAGGAGAAGGTTCGAATAAGTATTAATTTGACGGGTCTCCCTTAATTCATTTTCAACTCGGTTTAAAATATAAAATAATATGAGTCCGGTATCGCCCTTAATTAACGTCTTCAAAAGGCATAGACATTACAAAACGGGCCCGCGGACTCTTGGTTTTCTGAAGATTATTTATTTATTAAAAAGTAAAAATATTACAAAGTCACTAATATGCTAGAAGAGAAACAAGAATTATTATTTACAAAATAGTTTTAACTTAAAGACGTAAAAAAAATCACTCAAATGTGAATGTGAAGACTATGTGGGTCATTGTTGCTTTTTCTTTTTCTCCTCAGTTAATTTTAATCATGGTCTGGCAGTTTGAGTAATTTTTGTGGTCTACTCAAATGTTTTTTCTTTGGTATTGTTCGTCGAATCGTTGAGCTCCTTAAGTTCTGAGTTGAGCTGCACGATTACTGACAAATGCGTGCACTGACGGAACAGGTCCACTCAATCTATGTGGTTTTTCCTCAAAAGACCATTTCAGACACAAATCTACATGGTCTTCTGATGATCTGAGCAAGATTATGTCTGGACTTTAAAAGAGACTGTGACCTCTGAGTTTGTTTCGGCCTTTCTTCTCAGAGTAGTCAGATAGGAAACGCCGACCTCATCTAGTTTTTAAAATATGATTGACGTGTAAAAGTGTTTGTTCAAACCTACTTACAGAAATAAAATCATTTATCATTTATCAAAAACAGTTAAATGCAGTTCTATATTAATTCTACCTCATCAAGAAATTGTAAAACAATGTTAAATTATACGTGTTTTCTTATAATTCTAGTGCATATACATAAACGGCTCGCCCCAGAACACGCTGGTAGACGGCGTCGTGGAGCGAGCACAGTTGCGCGGAGTGTTCGTCGCCGGGGACGACTTCAAGTCTGGACAGACCAAGCTCAAGTCCGTGCTAGTGGACTTCCTCGTCTCGGCTGGTAAGCTACATTCGACATAATTTTGATCCAAGTGGTTCCTGGCGAATATTAGGTCATCCCGTATCGTTAAAGGTGATTGGACGACCTTTCACCCGGCTCTTTGTCCTCCTGTACGATATTTTGCGGTAAAAGTTCACACGTGAACTTCCCCACTGAAATTCGGAAGTCATTTATTCAAACTAGGCTGAGAATCAGCACCTTTTGAAAGTCAAAATTACATAAGACAGTCCCCCAAAACGCCCGCCCTTCACCACTTCCTGGTGCTTTAGCTGGGGAGAACAAGTAGCTCAACAAACTCCGGTCACTGTTCTTACGGTTAAAACCAAGTGCTGCGGGGTAATTGCGTAACACACTAACAGTAGGAATAGCTTTCATTTTGACAGTTCAGCAACATTCATTGCGTTATTTACGTTGTTGAGCAGACACATTTTTCGAACATATGAAGCATTGGATTAGCAATATCCTTCAAAATGATTCGGATTTTGATTATTAGTGTGTTATACAATTAGGGTGCAGTATGAAACGTCTATGTGATCCCAACATTATGCTGTAAATATCGTACTGATCCAACGTCGTGTGAATGGGGCCGCAAGGATTATTTCATGAAGATTACTGTGGGTCAACCTCATAAGACGACCCCTCGATGCCACACTGTCTACTTGGCAATTAGATTTGAGTACACAATAGGTGGAAAATGTATTAATTTTGATTGTGAATTAACTTACTACTAAATTAACACAAAAATATTACCGTACTCAGGTCTGAAGCCAGTGTCCATCGTGAGCTACAACCACTTGGGTAACAATGACGGCAAGAATCTCTCCGCTCCTAAACAGTTCCGTTCCAAAGAGGTAAGTTTCACCACAAACTTCTCTTTCAGTACTCAAAGAGGGAGAAAAAATAAGAAGAAAGATGAAAAGAGAAGATAAACAAGTTGAGACTTGTTCCAAATTCAAGAAATTACATTCTGGATGAGACACTACCCGAATTTCGAAGAAGTAGAGTCGATGGTTTCGTGTTTAGTTTCATACCATAGCCCTCCCTAAGTATCCTTTGCATCACGTTTCCAAACCACATGGATGTTCCCTCCAGGTGTCCTCCTGAAGGGAATGGAGGGTATACTTACACATGGGCAGGCCCTTTGTATTGTAACGTAAATAATTTTATTTCAGATCACAAAGAGCAACGTGGTGGACGATATGGTGGAGTCGAACCAAATCCTGTTCAAACCGGGAGAGAAGCCAGACCACGTGGTCGTCATCAAATATGTGCCCTACGTCGGTAAGTTGTCTTTTTAACTGATTTCAAAAAGGAGGAGGTTCCCCAATTCGCAAGTTCTTTTTGTATGTAGGTATATTACGCGACATCTCCGGATCGATTTCGAAAATTCTTTTTTTTATGGATAGGGTGCCTATGCCTCAGGGGTGGTCCCATATATTAACATTACTTGGGTAGTTTTTCAGTTAACTTCAATAAATAATACATATTTTTTCCACTTAGTGTACACAGCAAGTAGCGGTACACGAATTTGTGTGGAGTAGGTACCACAACTAAAAAGTGAAAAATAAATACATTTTCCCAACAAAAAAAAAAAACACTACGAACTGAAAAATTACTTTAATTTCGAAAGTTGGTGGCAAATAACAAAAATACTTGAGCAAACACACCGACCTCCGAAATTAAAGTTATTTTACACTTTGTAGTGTTTTTTTTTTTTGGAACACATTTGTTTTTTTTTTTTCTATATTTTTTATTTATTTTATGTTCGTTTTGTACAAAAGTTTATAGTATCATTAAAAGTGTAGCGAAACCACTTCCTAGTGCTTTCGCTAGAAAGAAGCAGTGGCTCACCAAACTCCCCGGCAGCACAGCTGTCAGCTAAGTTAGAAGAACATGATTCTATACAATAGTATGCAAATTAAATAACATTACAAAACAAAGATACACAAAACATGAAACCATCTCGCGGCGAAGTTTTCAGCAAGCTCCATTGGCAGCTGGATAAAAGTAACAAACATATTTTGACAGTTGTGTTCCCACTTCTTAAACCCAATATTCTTACCAGGTGACTCGAAACGCGCCATGGACGAGTACACATCAGAGATCCTGCTGCATGGCACCAACACCATCGTGGTCCACAACACTTGCGAGGACTCTCTCCTGGCAGTCCCTCTGATACTGGACCTGGTGTTACTGGGCGAGCTGTTCGCTCGGCTCGCTTTCCGCGATGCAGACCGCTGTGAGTATGCAAAAAAGCAATCTTCCTAGCCTTTTCCCGAAGTTGTCGGCTTCCAGTCTAACCGGGTTCAACTGAATATCAGTATTTTACATAGAGCGACTCCTATCTGACCTCCACAACCCAGTTACTGGGTAACACGATACCTATTGGTAAGACTGGTTCTCCGGGTACCCGTAACGACAGTCAAAGATCTACAAATGACAGTCGGGACCAACGGCTTAACGTGCTTTCCGAGGCACGGAGGGGTCTGAATATGTAAAGGATAGTCACCCATCCACGAACCGACCGTGGCAAGCGTAGCTTAACCTTCGATCGGCGCGTGCGGCTATTATCATTTAGCGACGAGCCCCTGAAGCAATTTAGCTGGCGAAATGTGGGTGTACTATAAATAATAAATGATTTTATTTCTGTAAATACAAACACTTTTACACGTCAATCATATTTTTTAAACTAGATGAGGTCGGCATTTCCTATCTGACTACTCTGAGAAGAAAGACCGAAACAAACTCAGAGGTCACAGTCTCTTTTAAAGTCCAGACATAATCTTGGTCAGATCATGTGAAGACCATGTAGATTGGTGTCTGTAATGGTTTTTTGAGGAAAGAACCACACAGATTGAGTGGACCTGTCCAGTCAGTGCACGCGTTTGTCAGTAATCAAGGAGATTAAGGAGCTCAACGATTCGATGACCAATACCAAAGAAAGGACGTTGGGTAGGCCGCATAAGGTCATCTCTACCTAACCGTTCGGGAAGAACAGGCGTGCTTTTATGTGTCTAGGTAAATAAACAGAAAATTATAAAATGGAACAATCTTGGAAAAATCAATCTAGTCCAGCCAGAGACTTGGTAAACTTAATTGGTTATATTAAGGGAAAATTTTCAATATTAGTCAATTCTCGCTGAATAACGAGGTGGAGAAAACGTGATTTGATAATATTGCGGAATTATGTGTGAGAGATTCAACGAGACATAATGTCGACGATACGCAAGTCCACCCCGTTTACAAATACTGTCTGGTAAATATTCTAATTTTAGCTTTTCGTATAATTTGTGACCACACAAGATTAAAGAAGTCACTTGCAGAAGGAAAACGTTGGGCTGCCAAAATAATCAGTTATTAATATTATTTACTTTATTTATTTCTAAAAAACTTAGCCTATTACAATTTTGGTTTTAGCCACCCAACAAAAACCTCTCAGGGTTTATCTGTGTGCCAGCGAGCCGTTCATTAAAATTTTACGATGATAATTATTATTACTTGAATTATTATTCAAGTCACATTAATGCATACATACTTTGGGAGAAATTAAGTGAGGAAACGTTTAGATGTATACTTAAAACTTTTCGAATTCGTTTTGTATAACGTTTGCAAGTCTTCAGGGAGTTAGGCCTATATATTGATTTAAGTGCAGAAGAACCAACAGTTATAACAAAATGATAATGGTTATATAAACACCACAGCGCCAATTACTGGTTCTCACGTGTAAAAACAGAAAAGTAATGAAATTCTTAGGATTACCAATAAGCACGATTTCAAAAAAGTCAGCATTCAGCCGAGTGTGTGCAGAAAAGGTTTGGGTGAAAAACGGGTCAAATGAGAACATTTTTCATAAGTACAGTCACCAAAAGGGATAAGTAACCAGGGTCGTCGATATAGTTGGAAGTTTAGTACGAAACCGATGAATGTTTTCGAATAAAATTTAAATTAATTAATAGAAAACAAACAGGTCATTTATTAAATTAAATTTCATTCGAAAACATTCATCGGTTTCTTACTAAACTTCAACCATATCCGCCGACCCTGGATACTTATCTCTTTTGGTGACTGTACATTCAAATAAAAATCAAAATATTTTATTTCACGTGAACCTAGCTTCTGAGGTTTCATAAGTGCCTACATTCAAATAAAAATCAAAATATTTTATTTCACGTGAACCTAGCTTCTGAGGTTTCATACGTGCCCATGTAGGCACTTATGAAACCTCAGAAGCTAGATGCACATGCACGGTTCCATTTGGTCGATTCCAATGGAGAAGAATAGGCAAGAAGTTCTATGGTTACTCTGTTAAAAATAATTAGCTTTTACAATGTTTTCAAATTACAGTGTTAATATAGGTATAGAAAGACAGTGTAGGCCTGGCAACAAGTACTTAACAAAATAGAAAATAGTCAACACATCTACAGTCTACAAGGCCTACAGCGTTCTTACATTCACAAAATATAAATGAAAAACACAACAAAAAAAATACTAAATACAAATAAAATACTAAAAATTAAAAAAACTATTTAACCCAAATGACATGATTACCATTACAACTGTAACAAAACTGAAATAATACACATACATACATACATAAACTTACGCCTTCTTCCCATGGGGGTAGGCAGGAACTACAGAACGCCACCTGTTACGATTCTTTACTCCTTTTGCTTGGTTTACGTTCATACATCTGGTCATACACGCACGCCGGTTGCGAGTACTACGCACCTGACCTTTCTGAAGAACATCACCAATAAGATCACTATATGTGCTCCTAGGGCGACCCCTCTCGGTGTTTTCACTCACATCTGCCTTGTAAATACCTTTTGTTAGTCGCGAATTAATATCTTGTAGTCCATACTATAATTTGTAAAGTTTTTTTTTTAACATTATTAATAAGATTTTTTTTTTTAACATTATTAATAAGTTTTTTTTTTTAAACATTCTTAATAAGTTAAAAACTTATATTTCGTAAAGGACGATAGTTGTAATAGTTCATGACATGTCGGCAGCCTACCAGAGCATGCACGCAGTCCTGTCGGGCCTGGCGTACCTGCTGAAGGCGCCGCTGGTGCCGGGCGGCTCGCCCGTGGTCAACGCGCTGTTCAAACAACGCGCGTGCATCGAGAACATCTTGCGCGCCGCGCTCGCGCTGCCGCCCGTCAGCTACCTGGGCCTGGAGCATAAGGTAGACACCGAAGACGTTCACATTATCTACTTACATTGAAGTATAATGTACTTGCTAGCGTGTTAGAAACGAGCACGTGAACAAAAAAAGCGAGGCAAAAAGCGCGTCGCAAACCTCTGGTTTGCGGCGTCGGTTTTAGTACGCTAGTACATTATATTTCAATGTCTACTTACTATAAATATTAAGAATAATATTTAAAAAAAATATATATATAATAAAAAAATTAAAAAAAAATTCATATATAATATTAATATTCACCGACAAAAAACGCTCAGCCTAAACCGCTGGCTCTACAAGCATGAAATTATGCAAGAGTTCCTTTTTTAATGAGAGTGAACACTAAGGAAGTATTTTTGAAAATTCATCTATTGTGCAAAGAGGTGATTTGGTCTGAGATTTGTAACCTATCTCATTTAGGTTTACAATTTAATGCTCGTTGTGTCTTTTGTCTTGATATGCAAATGTTAATGAACGAAAAAAGGAAATTAAATCGATAAAAGAAATTGACGAAATTTGTATAATATTTGTTTTGTTTTCCTCAGGTACCATTCCTAATGAAGGACCTCCACAGCGGTGCCCTCTTCAACTCACCGCCGAACAAGAAACAGAAACTATCCCACGCAAACGGCGACCAGTGAGCGCCAGCATGCACCATCATATCCCATTCACCACCATCATGTACACTCGCACCACGGCACAAAACTATTCACGAGCAGTCTTCATCACTTCAATTTGAATTCGGAATCTTAGATAGTTATCAAGTTTATGGAACTAAAAACCCAATCACATTCAAGATAAAGTTCAAAGTTCATTGAAAACTAAATTTTTTAAGGACCTGTTTAACAAAAATAAACTTACACTTCATAACGCTAAAGTAGATAGTTGAGTGAGTAGCGATGGCATATCATTTTCTCCGATTCTGAATTCAAATCTAACTTGCCATCGGTGATCATTAATATAGGAATGAGATCTATCATTGCAAAGTATATGTAAAAAAAAATGTATTTTTCTTTACAAGTAGTATTATTTAGTAAACCAATATGGCACCAAGTATTAAGGGAATATACATAAAAAAGGATAATTTCAAGCAGTTCTTAATGTAATTCGTCTACTTAAAAAGTATCTTACAAAGATCATGAAATTAGTTGATGTGAAAACTCCTGATTTGCATAACGTGTTTGTTTACAAATAAGACCTATAAATAAAAACATAGTATAGTTCTAAATTGATCATAAATTATTTAATCTATTCGTGTTACAAATGCGTGCTTTCGGTGCTTCTATAATTTAATAGAAAAAGTTAATTTATTTATTTGCTTCCTCTGCTCTGCATAGTATAAATACTTAGCACCTGTACACTTGCTTTAGTTTCAATTATGTTGGTTAAGTTCTGTGATAATGTGTGATCAACGTTCATACTGATAAAGTATGACGGTAAACTAGACAAATGTTTATTTATATGCAGATGTATAAGATACATCTTTAACTTATGTCCTCCTGTATGTTATAAAAGCGAATTTTTGGAAAATATATATATTTCTTCGAACTTTCATAAGTAATTCTATTATCATTGTCTAAGTCTTTGGAGTATTTTTATAATATGTATTTATCGTGTTATAGTATCATTATCAAGCGTCGTATACCCCGTCCTGCACGAATTACCAAATAATGTGTTAAAGTTATTAATTTAATTCATCTAACTATGACATTCCATTTCAGCGTAGAATCTCGCACTTCAGTATTATAGATGCGTATAAAGTTCATTAATTTATTGAGCACCGGTATTATAATATTTATTTATGAATTTCATTGATAATCTCAGTATTTTTACATAGTTTAACGAATGTATTGTACGAAAGCATTTACCTAGATATGTGATTACAGATTTTAAGCACACGCTAACATAATAGGGTACATTATACTAATATAAGGCAGTGTAATATTTCATTAGATAACCTATACTTAAGAGGTCAATGTTCAATTTTACTTTCTTATTTTGAACTGATTTCAGAAGAGGAAATCTTAATTTGATTATTGTATCCAGTGTGCGATTATGTTGAAATAAAATAATTTTGTAATGGATGCTGGTTTTTTATTTGTCAATTGCCCGCTATCCTTTAACCAGGGCTTGGAACCAGTACCAAAAGTATAGATTCCATACCGGTACTTAGAGGTTCTTGCCATTTCGGTACCTGGATACCGGTTCCAGATGGGAACCGGTTCCAGATGAGCATCGGTTTCAGACAGGAACCGGTACTCCACCTAACAAGTACCGGTACTAAATTCAGGAACCCGCCGCGTACCACAAATCTATTTGTACCTTGAAGTTATTTTTCTAATGCCTATTTATTATCCTTTTTATTTTTCATCTGTTTTCTTCCTCGTAACTTACGGAAATATTTGTTTGGTACCGGTACAATACCGATACTGATTAGAAATACCAATAATACACGAACTATTCAGGCTCAGGAGGGGACATACCTGATCGGGCGTACGTTCTAAAACAAGAGAAAACCAATGTTTGAGTTTTTGCCAAATATCTCGGAAACTAGAGGTCTAAGGTAAAAAATTATGAAACTTTCGAACCCCCTTTGTGTCAACACCCTCTGAGGCGAATGGAGACCAATCGATGGATGGCCTTTGGCTGATCTTGACTTTGAATTCACCCAATTTGAGGATGTGTTAATAGTGCTAACATAACTCAAAGTCAAAGTCAAATCATTTATTTCAAATAGGCACATAAAAGGCACTTTTGAACGTCAAAATTTACAAAAAAATAGAATTGATTCTAGTTGCCCCTTCCAAAAGGTAGTTTCGTATGGAGAAGAATGGGCAAGAAACTCCACCGTTACTCTTTTAAAATATTTTACAATATTATGTAAGTTCACATTAATTATGTAATCATATGTGAAGACGATGCACCTAGAATAAAATTACTATACCACAATAGGTAAAAAGAATTAAATATAATGCAAAGGCAGGTAAATTAATTATGTGATAGATACATGGTGCTCACATATTTACAAATATTGAAAAGTAGATGATGTTTCCAAAATTTTAACAAGTAATAATTTAGTGTGTGAGTTAAAGTAGTTAAGTATATAATGTAACAATCAATGTTATAAAAATTATAAATTATGCAATTAAATTAGCAACCATTTTGATTTTGTCTAGACTCTAGATTGTCCTATGGAGCAGGACCAGCATGTTTCCAAGCATTCTTATCTAGGATATAATCCTCTAATTTGTAATATGCTTGTTTACAAAGTGTACTTTTTATATGAGTTTTAAATTTTCTTTCATTTAATTGCAATATGTCACAAGGTATTTTGTTGTAACATTTAACACAGTACCCCATAAAAGATGTATGTACTTTAGATAATCTAAAAAATGGTTGATCTATTTTATCTTTATTTCTAGTATTAAAATTATGTCTATCACTTATTTTATTAAAAAGATGTAGAATTTTTCTTACATACATAATATTTTCATAAATGATTTGACAAGGTACCGTCATAATATTAATCTTTTTAAATAGTTCCCTAAGAGATTCGCGACGACATAGATTGTAAATGGCCCTGATAGCTCTCTTTTGCAAAATGAAAATGGATTCAATGTCAGCAGCCCGACCCCACAGTAAAATACCATATGACATAATGCTGTGGAAGTAGCTAAAATAAACCAAACGTGCGGTTTCTACATCTGTTAACTGTCTTATCTTCCTAACAGCATAAGCGGCCGAGCTTAACCGCCCCGCAAGAGATGTTATATGGGGTCCCCATTGCAATTTCTCGTCTAGCGTGATTCCCAGGAAAACCGTCTGATTAATAAATTCTAGTTTTTCTCCATTCAATATGATGTCACATTCGCAACTTCTAACATTAGGTAATTTAAATCTAATGCATTTGGTTTTTTTTTCATTAAGTACCAAATTATTTACCATAAACCACTCTTGGACCTGAAGAATAGAGTTATTTACATCGTCAAGATTTTGTGACCGTCGGTCTACTTTAAAGATCAATGATGTGTCATCTGCAAATAACACCATCTTCGGTTGATTCTGCAGTAATTGGGGTAAATCATTAATGTAAACTAAAAAGAGGAATGGACCCAATATCGAACCTTGAGGAACGCCCATTGTCATTTCAGACCCTAATGAGTTCATGCCGTTTACTTGAACTTTAACCTTTCTATCTTTCAGGTATGACCTTAGTAGATCAAGAGCTGTATTCCTAATTCCATAGTGCTCTAGTTTCAGCAGAAGTGTCTCATGGTTTACGCAATCGAACGCCTTAGAGAGGTCGCAAAAGATTCCAATGGCATCCTGTGCTCCTTCCCAGGCGTTAAAAATGTTCTTTAGTAGGGTGACACCAGCGTCAGTGGTACAGCGCCCTTTGGTGAAACCGTACTGTTGATCATGAAAGATGGAATTTTTATTAAAGTGACGTAACATTTGATTAAGCATTAACTTTTCAAACACCTTACTGAGAACTGGCAGAATTGACACAGGCCTATAATTGTTAGGTTCTTTACTATCACCGGATTTGAACAACGGAACTACTTTACTGTGTTTCAAAAGATCCGGAACTTTCAACTTTCAAACTTTCCTGGTCAGTGGCATAGCTAGTCGTAAGGGGGCCCTTTTTACCTGAGTGCGGCGAAGCTTCAAAGGAGGATACTAGTTTAGCGAAATAAATATTGTGGCATACTGACTTGAAAGGTAAAACTGTTATTGTTATCTTATTAAGAGAATGCAAGAGCGAGTGAAGAAAATTGGCGCGTTCTGGACCGGGATAGGGGCTTTTGTTTTTGACATTACTAAAGAATGCAAGACCGAGCGAAGCGATCACAAAAATTGGAGCATCCTGATTGGGATACTAGATTAAGCTGTCATTGTGATCTAACTAAGCGAATGCAAGAGTGAGCGAAGCGAGCTCAAAATTTGTAGCACCCTGACTTAAGACGAAGTAGGTTAGATTTTCTGTATGCTTTTACTGTGAGAGAGAGAGACAATGTGTGAGCTTGAAAAATGGACCGCGCCTGTAGCTTGTGTTGTAAGTCATAAACAAATAACGTAAATTTTCATATTTTCATTGGATATTAAACTCATTACATGCCTCCTAATGATCAATAAAGGTGGATCCACAAATGCGCACGTGCACGAACAGTGCGGTTGCAGTGCGTCTTAGGAACATAGTATGGAAACATTTAGACATGTTCGCCAAAGGTTAGCGAGCGGTTCGCGTGCAAGTTGACGCTCACATTTTCGTGGTTTCGCGAAGTATTCTCGAACATGTCCATACTAAATCGGCCAATAAAGCACAAACAAATCAATGCTCGCGAACTGCGTGTACCAGTTTGAGACGCGCGCGCTGAGTGTGACGCGTCCATATCCGTTCGAGCCGCGTAGTGTGCACGATTCATGCGCATACGCATGTGTGGCTCCGCCTTGAGAATTTGAGGTTTTGGATATTATTTTACAATTTTTTATTCAAAGTCAAAGTCAAACGTAAGCTACGATTTATTTTATGAGCGGTGGCGTCCACATGCCGCAAGTGACAGCCGTCATGAGAATGATTACACCGGGGTTGTACTTTACGATATCAAACCCGTACTTAGGGAAACACAACCAATTTACTTTCAGTGACGTCATTCGACGGTAAATTGTTGACCCTATGCGGCGGCCACCACTCTTCTGGGAAACCGTAGCTTTAGCTTTAAATGTATTTTACGTTTTTGTTGCATTAACAGGCGCGCGTTATCGTGTTTTATATCATTGGCTTAAGGTTTAAATTGCAATGATTAACGCACACTTTAGGAATGCTACAACTTGGTACAATACAGTTGGTAGACAATTTTTTTTTTTTTTTTTACTTCTTTAAAATTGTATTTTGTAGCATGTTTGTCTATTCCTATGTTGACATTAGTATCTAAGCCAAAAAAAATGGTAGAGGGCGCTGACTCCTGACATACAGGTACACCTAGTTCAGGAGTCAGAAGCTTCAAACAAGTTTCTGTAACTTATTATGTCAATAAAGAGGTTCCCTATCCATTTGCATAAAATTTTAAGACCTAATATAACTTAGCATAATTTTGTTTGGCATAATTATATTTTCGCATAATATAATTACGCATAACAGCTTACGCATAATTTTTTAAGCATAATTTCTCTAACCATAATAATGCTTAAGCATAATATTCTAAAGCATAAATTTATTAAGCATAAAGTTCTAAAGCATAACATTTTTATGAACAATTTTGTGGGTTTTTTTTTCGCTGTAGGAAGCATGAAGCAAGCAAGCATACAGCATGCAAGCAAGCATACAGCATGCAAGCAAGCACGCAAACAAGCAAGCATGCAGCATGCAAGCAAGCATGCAGCATGTAGCAGAGAGGGTTTCTGTCACGGCTCCGGCGCTGCGGGCCTCCAGCGGCCCCACGCGTGCTAATCGTCGCAGACGGCTTTCGCTCACCACCGCAGCTTCGGCTTGTTGGCCGGCTTCGCCGGCCAGCCTCAGCCGTGGCGGCTCGCTTGCAGCCGCCTGCTCCTCAGCCCGCGGGCCGCCTCGCTCCTACGCGCCTACGCGATTTTAAATTACACTCTAGGGGTAGGACAAACAAGACTACGTGGAGTCGGTTTTGCAGCAATTCGGTTCTGTCACTAACTTTTGTTGCACAGTATATTAAATTTTTAACCAACAATATTATGCTAATAGTCATTAGGCCTACTAACGTTATGCGAATCAAATTTATGCCAAAACAAATTAGTCTTTAAGATGATTATGCCAACATAAAATGTATGCCTAAAAAAATTATGCCGAAGTATTATTATGCCAAAACAAATTGTGCCAAAATCGTTATGCCGAAGTATATTAGGACAAAGAACATTATGCGAAAAGAAGGGATCCCCAATAAAGAACTATTATTATTATGAATAAAAACACGTAATCTGATTAATCTTCTTTATTTTCAGTTAAGCATAGAATAGTTACAGTATCCCAATTTCTCCAGTCTAATTTGACAGTATGTCTCAATCACGCACCAAGTAATTCACAATGAAACCTTTAAGTAACATACATTTATTGGTGTTTCACAATACAAGTATATACGGCCGAAATTAAATACAATAAAATCAACATACCTTATGTAAAAATCTATGTTTTATCAATCCTTACCGTAAACGGGGAATATTACAGGCAGTAACTAAAAATACTTAAAAACTAAGATACATAGTTTTGTTCTAAGTTGCGAAATGTAACCGTTTAACAATTCCTCTTATAACTAATATAATTGTTAAAATGTCACTTGTCATGCAGTTAGTAAGATTTTATACATATTACAAAATTTTTGGTAATAAAACATTTATCATAAAGAGTTCAAACTTAACGTTTGACAATACAACGTGCCGTTATAATTGATAATATTTAAAATGACAAAACATGAGAACACATTGTAACGATGCAGCATCTATCCGCTGTGATGTCCGGAGGAAGACCGCGCTCCTCACATACATGGAATGTTAACTAATTACATCTAAAGCGTTATTAGTACCACAATACTGTCGCTTACGAATAATTAAATACTTAAAAATATAAATTATACAAAATAACCTTTACAGGCAGACAGTGGGGACCGCCGCGACAACAACACAATAGCACAATATTCATAATAGTTTAATATCAGAAACACATTGATAAAGTACAGTAATATGGGCAACGACAACACATATACACTGACGTGCATAAAAATCAGCCCACCCCGTGCTTTTAATTTGAGAGACGATATCTCAAAAATCTTTATGAAAATAATTTATATTGTGTGAAGGGAGGTAAGGTACAGTCTATTTGCACACACACTATATTTGGGCAAAAGCAATATTCTTGACAAGATCGACTCAATTCGTCAGATGTCCTCATCGCTCACTTTTGCTCGGATAAAGTGCGTGACTTTTTTTGACAAAAGAATAATTTTGTTTATTTCTGTTCGTTTACTGAAAATTTAACTTGATTTTTTGACGGTCTCCAAAAAAAGGAGGTTCTTTATTCGAAACCCCATGTTTGTAAGTTCGTGATTTTTTCATAAACTTATAAATCAGTTTTGATAATTCTTTAACTATAGTAATCTACACACTTTCAGGAAGATTTTAGTATACAATATATTAGGTTATTGTTAGTAAATTTACTAACAATGAAATTTGTTGAATTATATTGTTTCAAATCGAAGAGCACGGGGTGGGTCGATTTTATTGCACGCCAGTGTAGTTAAGTATGGCCATCGAGTACCGACCCACGACTCGCGTCACAACTTACTCGCTTGTGTACATAAGAAGCGGCCAGTTTCCCGAAAGAAAATTATTACAAAATTAATGTGACAAATTGCCAAGCGCTGTGATTGGTTGAATGAATTATCAACAGCCAATCGCGACAGTTTACGCGCGCTTGATTCATAATCTGCCTATAATGTTCCCACTGCTGGGATTCAGGCGTCCTCTCTTCGAGAGGGAGTGGGCTGTAATCTACCACGCGGGCCCAGTGCGGGTTGGTAGATGTCACATGTCTTCGAACTTTTTTAGTTCTAGCAAATGCCGGTTTCCTCACGATGTTTTGCTTCACCGTTTTGAGAACAGTGGTGATGAAATTATTTACACAAAGTAAAGCGCCTGCCTGGGTTCGAACCCACGACTTATAACTCGTAAGCCGGGGCCATTACCACTGGGTCGCGCGCTTGATATGTCACATTAATTTTGCGATAATTTTCGTTCGAGAAACTGCCGCTAGGTGACGCGGTCGGTAGAGGGATGGGTGGCCGCCGGGAGAGGGACACGTCGCGAAGTATCGAGCGCAGACCGACGCGTGTCATTACAACTATTATATAATATCGGTGCAAAATGTCTAATAGGTAGGTACTACGCACTATTTAGATTAGTCTGTGGACACTTGAGCTCTCCTGCGACGCGCACCACACACGATCCATTACGATAATATTTTTATATAATAAGTCTTTTCTTCTACATTAACAATAATTTGTTATAATATAACCGATGTTTTTACGGGTATTTTTTTTCATGTTTATTTGTTTATAATGTACACGATTTTAAATTTGTTTCAGTGCTGAATATTATATAATTTTTATTTTAAAATTCGTTGGCTACCTAAACGAGTGGTGATAGCTATGAAGGACAACAGAATCTACGTTAGGGAATGGAATATATTGTACAGTGGCACGAAAAGTGACCAGCTTAAGGAACAATTGAAAAAACTGATATAAATAATACGATCAAGAGTTTGGTAACTTTTTGTGCCATTAATTGTATTATTATAGCATTGAAATGGCGCGCAGCATACAGAATAGTATTTAGTTTTATGTACACGCTGTTTTCAATACATAAAAAAAAAATTACGAATCAACAGATTCTTATGAATTTACCGTCTCTAAATGGCTACCAAACGATCAGCTGTACAAGTTTGGTATATCTTCACTATATTTAATAAACAGAAAATTGTAGTGTATGCAAAAGTAAGATGCCGCGCGCCACTCAATGCTTTGTATCATAGCTACGATTCTAGCTTATCTCTAGGTATCTAGGGAATACACTAATGTTTGATAAGGGCTAAAAATACGTTCCTGAGACCTGTCGGTCATCAAAACTTCAACTACTTTTAATTCCTTACGTGCCTTTCATTGAGCAGCTCATCTGTCTCGCATAATTACAATACAATATTACTACTATATATTTTATTGCTCAGAAAACATAATGATTTGATAGAAAACACGGTCATGTCCGACAAGGCTCGCCGTAGCTTGGTGAAGCTTTGGAAGAGGTTCGACGGACCAGCGATGTCACATGACCGCACACCCTTCTTTCAGAAAGGTTCTTAAAAGAGTTCTACAATAGTTTCAAAAATATTAAGTCTTATAATATTTTCTTGTATAGTATTATACATAGATGAATAATTTGTTTAATTTATGTACAGAAGCGTATGCCCCGTCGCTAGCCGGGATTATTATAATAAGTGATCTAAATTTTAATAATAGGAAATGGTGTGAATCGCTGCTCCCTACCTAAGTATTCAAGCGTTATCTTTCACTGACGCGCGCATTATATTATGAGCACCAACATTGGCTACATTACATATGCATCCCTAGCCCTCATTTATTTTAAATATTTAATCAAATCATGTATAATTTTAAGCTGTAGAAGAATATTCATCCATTGTATGCTGGTATTGCATCGATCAATTCCTTGAAGCAATGAATAAAGTCAGATCTATGTGTTTATACTTTTTTTTTGTGGTTTAACGTGGAATGTTAATAATACTTAAAAAAGGATAATCATAAAATACGTGATATCTATTATTATACATATTTATCTATTCATTTATGATTTTTCATCGGAATTTTTGGCATATACTATACATAAATAATACTTTCAAATACTTAAAATCGTGTTTCGTTAATTCTGGACCAATTATAGGAATGTTTTTTCAAAACTGTTTTCTATAATTTTTATATAATCGTAATGTTTTGTGTGACAAATACTACTGGGTTGTCTGTGTTAATTTTTAAATAATTATAATATTATTAATTTCGTCTGTGTATCAATTTTATTACAGCTTAATGACAATGACTTGCTATCAATGTCACAAAATGTTAATATTTTAAGAAACAGTGCCTTTAGAAGCGATTCTGATCAATTCTATACATTTCTTCACAATATTTATGTGAAATAAGCGAATATTTTGGTACATGAAGCCATTGACACCTAACATACTTGTGCTATAACAATTGGCACTTTATGTGCGGCGTAATTTTTTAAATACATAGATATAAATATACCCAGTTTACATACTAATTTTATATACTAATTTAGTAATGCCACGAAAAGGGTAATTTATGTTAAATGGGGATGTACTCGTTCCGACACTGATTTAATTTAGAACTTAAGCAAGTTCGATCTATCGAAGATCAAAAGTACGTCATCCCATATTTTTTTTACATTGTATTTTATTTACAAGTTTATCTTTACGAATGAAGAGTACAGTCAATTTTTTATTTTTCTAACCGTCCGACAGTCTCTGTACCCTAGCCCTTTGTATAGAGACATGATGAAAATTATCATTACAAAAATTCTTTCAACGTCTCTTTGAATTCAGCCATATTTAAGTTCTATCCACACAGTACTGAAACAGGACCTTCAGGGCTTCAGGTCATTCAAGGTCTCTGTTTGTGTCCACAAAGAAACACTTAGGGCTTGAACGACCCGAGGTCCGAAAGATCCGAGGTCCGGCAGACCCAGACCCTGACATTTATAGATAAGACCCGATTGGCTGTTGTTAAATCATTCAACCAATAGCAGCAGTTTACGCGCACTTGACAATTTGTTACATAATTTTCGCTCGAAAAACTGGCACATTCCTCACAAACTCTTTACAAAGGGCATATTTCCTTCAATTTCAAATTAAACACCTATCATCAATGGCTCTAGTACTCGCTTAGTTTCGCTCAGTGTCGCTTAGATCAGAAGCGCTTGCCAGGCGCGGGGTGTCGCTTGTGTCAGTTGAGCGGGAGGCAGAACATGTGCTGCAGGAGGGTTGGCTTGCGCGGCGGCAGCTCCGAGCACACGCTGTCGTAGTCCGATGACGACGATTCTGCACCGTAGCCGTATGTCTGGGAATTTTACAAGGATTTAAGTATAGTAACTGTTTTTGGTTAGTAACTTGCCTTTAGTGAAAGTCGTGGGAAAGTGGTCTTTGATTACTTTAAAAAACAAATAATGTTTACATTTAAAACGGTATAGATAATGCAATTAAAATAAAATAAAATCGATGAAACAATTGAGGAGCTACCTGCTGCATGATTTCGAAAACCATGAAGTTCTCTGTACTTGTATCGAGAAACGAAATTATGTTAAAACGTTCTATAGTTTCTGCCTACCTCCATGGAAAAATAGGTTTTTTTTTTGCATGTACACACATTAATTGGGTGCTCCTCATAGTGTTAACAAAACTTTTCTCCAGCTATCCGTCAGGTGAAATAATGAACACAAAGCAGACAAAGCCAGGTGGACAGGTCCTAGGTCAACTGTAGGACAGGTCCTAGGTCAACTGTTGGACAGGTCCTAGGTCAACTGTTGGACAGGTCTTAGGTCAACTAGGTCCTAGGTCAACTGTTGGACAGATCCTAGGTCAACTGTCAACACTTTATACACATTTTGTTTATTTTCGGCTAGTCTACCCCAAAGTTCTTTCCTCACAAAAGTATGAATAAGGGTTTTTGCGATTTCTGACATTTCTAGTACTCAAACCTCAGTTGGTCCCATAGTTATTTTATCCTTATAAGAAACAGTATCGATTGGTACTAAAAAAGTTTTTGTGAAAACTGCCCATTTTATTGTTGACTGTAATTGTTTTTCAAAATCTGTGAATGCAGATCAAAATGTCTCCAAACGTTAAAGACAGTCTTCTAAGATCGTTTTGCTGTCGCTACAACGGCTGAAGTACCTGCCCTTACTGCCCCGTCTTAAAAATCCTACCCTGTATATTTGTTAATCTAGGTAATATTTATGTTTTATGCTGGATTATATTCGATGTGAATTGTAACTAAATTAATTTAATTGAATTGATAAATCAGTGTGTGTTGTGTGTGTGTTTAAATACCTGCCATTTGGCTTTGTTTTATTATAAAAAAAAAATACAATGTGTAACTGAATGAATACACGTTATGAAAGCAGTTTGTTCAGAATCGTTTACTGAATCGATTGCCGTTATTTTAAATAGGTATAGATATTTTATTATCCCAATAATAATTAAACGTATGTAAATTACAGTCACACTTCCGCAGTACAGTCAAAACAAACGGAAATGGACGAAGTACCTACTAGGCTAGATCCTTATGCGTGTGCGACTGTGTGCGTGCGTAGATTTGTAACGTGACCACAATTTTCTCCCACAATCAGTACAATAATTTAATAAATAAACAATGTTTTATACATAGTAATAAAAATTCTGTGTATTTATTATTATTATTATAACATAATATTCTAATTGCGGTGTTTGGTGGTGGGTGTTAATTCCGGACCATGTTGTATACTGTTAATTCTTTTTATTTTTTAGGGTTCCGTACCCAACACTAAAAAACAGAATAAAATAAATATTTAAGGGGGGCTCCCATACAACAGACATGATTTTTTTACCGTTTTTATAGATAATGGTACGGAATCCTTCGTGCGCGAGTCCGACTCACACTTGACCGGTTTTTTTAAGTATGCGTTGTAAATTTAGTCTATGTTCTTCTCGTCTGTGCGAGTCCCAATAATACATTATCGTCCTTTTTTGCGTTTTGTTTCACGCTAGCTAAGTTATCAAGCGCGCGGTACCTGCGCGGGGTCGTGGTAGGGGTGCAGCAGGCAGGCGTGCTGTCACACGCAGTCCTCGAGCGACATCAGCAGCGGGTTCACGTACTCGAAGCCCTCGAACTCCGACTGGTCGATGTCGGCGATCACCGTGCTGTGAACACGACATTAACAAGTATTAGAATAATATTACAAAGTGTTTGGAAGGTTGGCAGCATTTTTTTAAACTCCTGTAGTGTTATACATCGTATCTCTTAATTATTTTGCATCTTGGCAAATAACAAAATAAAGAGCTTACCGTTTTTACAAACAACGTGACAAAAACAAACAAATTTTTTGTTTTTGTTTAAATTTAATTGATTATAAGACGATGAAAAGCTATATGGATGGTATCTTACGACTTCCACTCGAACGAAGTCGCGGGCGGAAGCTAGTATCAACTATAAGTCCAGATTTCCTCACGATGTTTTCCTTTACTGATGTCCAAGATAAACGAAAGTACATATGAATTGAAATATTCACATTGGTACCTGCACGGATTTGGAGTAAAAAAAACTATTTAATATTCTACTTACTCGTTATCAGGCGTCAGGTGTACTGGCTCATCGGTGAACTCCGGCGGGAAGTTGGCGAGGTCCCTCTCTCCCTCCAGCCGCGGCTTGAATGGAGGTACCACCTGCTTCTGCTCCAGCTGGGAATTTAAATGTATATAAATTAGGTCCTCGGTTACAATAATGGTATCGAATCAGTGGATCTACTGATCTCTCTCATGTTTGTATAAAGGCCGCTACAAGCGAGAATTAATAAAATAAATATACATACAGGGGGAGGTAATCATTTTAAATGATAAATGATTTTATTTCTGTAAGTAGGTTTGAACAAACTTTTACACGTCAATCATATTTTTTAAACTAGATGAGGTCGGCGTTTCCTATCTGACTACTCTGAGAAGAAAGGCCGAAACAAACTCAGAGATCACAGTCTCTTTTAAAGTCCAGACATAATCTTGGTCAGATCATGTGATGACCATGTAGATTTGTGTCTGAAATGGTCTTTTGAGGAAAAACCACACAGATTGAGTGGACCTGTCCAGTCAGTGCACGCATTTGTCAGTAATCGTGCAGCTCAACTCAGAACTAAATAAGCTCAACGATTCGACGAACAATACCAAAGAAATACATTTGGGTAGGTCACAAAAATTACTCAAACTGCCAGACCATGATTAAAATTAACTGAGGAGACAAAAAAAAGCAACAATGACCCACATAGTCTTCACATTCACAATTAAATTCACAATTAAATAAATAAATCAAGAAAAAAGAGAATTTATATGATTACGTCCCCCTGGTTCACACGGCATATGATCCATATCATATGTGCATATGCTCACATGGAAATACGATAGCTCAAACTGAATTGTCCTTTGTACACCTGTATCTAAGGTCGATTTTTGAAGCGTGATCAAACTTTTATACTTTTTAGTATAACAATATTTGCAAAGCTATGACGATTTGAGAGCATAGAAAATGAAAAAGAATATCATTTATAATGAATAAATTGGCCCTTTTTTTGCCGTTACAAAAAGGTCTGTATTTTAATTAAAAAAATAGCATGTAATAACGATGTATGCTCACCATCTCCCACTCGATGCTCTTGAAGAAAGGATGGCTGACGATGTCAAGGAAGCCGTTCTCGCCGCAGCCGAGCCGCTCCGCCGGGTTCTTGTTGAGGAAGCCCTTCAGCACCGACGCCGCCTTCACCGACAGCGACCGCGGGATACGGATTGTTTTCTCTAGGATTACCTGGAATGATAAATGTAGATGTTAGAACAAGTTGACGTGAATGTGAAGATTACTGAAAAAACCAGTGAATATCACTGAACTAATTGTGAAAGCGAATAAGAATAGAATAGAATAAAGAATAGAATAGAATAGAATCTCTTTATTATGTACACCATAAAAATTACAGATATAAATGTAGAATTTTCATTTTATTTTTACTTTTTTCATTTTTTTTTTCATACATGTCTTTGCTAAATAAGTAAAAAAAGATTGACGGAGATGAAATCGATTGATAAGCCGAAAGGTATGCAATCTAAGCTTAAAGTCTGCGCATGAGGCTTCCGGTTCTCACTGTGTATTAAGTCTTTTAGTTAAAACATTAAAAAGTGTGTTTTATTTTTGTTACCTACAGTGTATTAGTGTAATTACGAGTAGAATCACTAATTTATTGCGTTGATATATGATATTTATTATACAAACACTTTTACACGTCAACTATATTTGAAAAACTGGATTAGGTCCGTGTTTCCTATCGGACTAATCTGTAAAGAAAAATCGAAACAAACTCAGAAGTCACAATCTCTTTTAAAGTCCAGGCATAATCTTGGTCAGACCATGTGAGGACCATGTAGATTAGTGTCAGAAATCGTCTTTTGAAAATTGAACCACACAGATTTAAGTGGCCTGTTCAGACAGTGCACCCTTTATAGCACATAGCATAATCAGCCTATAATGTTCCCACTGATGGGGCACAGGGCAATGGGCTGTAATCTACCACGTGGGCCCAGTGCGGGTTGGTAAATGTCACATGTCTTCGAATTTTTGGTTCTAGGACATGCCGGTTTCCTCACGATGTTTTCCATCACCGTTATGAGAGCAGTGGTGATGAAATTATTTACACAAAGTTAAGCGCCTGTCTGGGTTCGAACCCACGACCTACAACTCGTAAGTCGGGGCCGATAACACTGGCCCACCACTGCTCTAGTTCTGCTGCTGCTCAGTGCATACATTTATCAGTAATTTTGAGCTCAATTTAGAACTTAAGGAGCTCAGCGTTAAAATATTTTTCATCAGTCAAATTTTGATGACTTATTATTATTATACAAGCTTTAAGAAGAATGACTAATTCAACGCACCTGGAACAAATAATCCTCAGTATTCTGATCGGGATTATCCGCGGCCTGCGCGATGTCGAAGGGCGAACGTCCGGCCAACATCTCGTAAGTCAACACGCCGAGCGCCCACCAATCTACAGAGAAGCCGTACTCCTCGCCGCGCAGGATCTCGGGGGCGATGTAGTTGGGGGTGCCGCAGAATGTAGACGTCGTGTCGCCTGGTCGCACGCCCTCCTGGAAACAGAAATAATTGGTTAGTATTGAAGTTTAATTACATGTTTTTATTTATTAGCTTATTCCTTTATTCTAAATGCAAGTTAAGGTCAATGCTACAGTTGCGAAGCAAGAAGAATCTAAGCTGAGCGAATTGTACGAAATGTATTTGTAGTCAACAAAAAGCAAGGCATTAAAACAAACAAGAACGTGTTAATTAATAAATGAAAGAGCATAGGGCCTAAACGTGATCCCTGTGGGACACCAGACGCTACCTTAAATAAGTTTGAGCTTAACCCATTGACAATGAGCAAAAAGGATTAATGACACAAATATGACTTTATTTTGATTAGTGAATTACTTGTCAATAAATTTATTCAATAAATTTATTTATTTAGGTTTTTAGTCAATACCACGTGATGAACTTTGTCAAAAGCTTTGTTGAGGTTTGCATGAATCAACTCAACTTTCTTAAGACAAGAGCAATTTGTGGTTCAATCTGAATAAGAGTCAAAATTAGTAGTAGAATTAGTATTGTTTTATTATTATTCCTAATTAGTATTATTAGTCTTCGGATTCCTCTGGTTACCTTGCACATGCCGTAGTCAGTTAGCTTGATGTGTCCCTCGTGATCTAGTAGCACGTTGTCGAGCTTGAGGTCGCGGTAGATAACGCCACGTTCGTGTAGGAAGTGCAACGCTAGCGATATCTCCGCTGCGTAGAACCGAGCGTGTTCTTCTGGCAACCGTCGTTGGCGTTGCATGTGGAACCTGAAAATAACAAGAATTTGTAACGATTCATACATAAAATTTAGCTCGATGGATGCGAAGAATAACAATTTGGGCCTCTTCACTATAAAATCTGTAGTTGAATTGTGGTTTCACCTCAAATCAGTACAAAGTTTAGCCAGTAGCCCAATTTTGAAGCTGCAATCATTTTTGACGTCGATTATTAGACCCATCCTAGAATAATGATATCCTATTTATTGGTTACTAGCTTTTGCCGCCGGCTTCGCCCGCGTGGTTGTCGGAAAATATCGCACGGGAACGTACTACCGGGATTAAAAGTACCCTAAGTGTTAATCCTGGTTATAAGCTATCTATGTGCCAAGTTTTATTTGAATCCGTTCAGCTGTTTTTGAGCCAATCCGGAACATACATCCAGACAAACGGACAAACATTCTAAAAACTATATTTTCGGTACCTAGTAAACTCGTTCCCACACCTCGTAGCAATTACTTTTTTTTTTAAATACATTTAATGTACAGCTTTGACTTCGTTACAACTTTATTATGTGTATAGAGCTATAAATCAGACTCATGCCAACATTAGATTAAAGGGGTCCCAGTTTTCAGCTACGACAACATTAGATGCGGCTCTTGTTCTATCAAGACTGTTAAATACGTTCCATTTACGACTGCCATAACTTCTCAAAAAAGACAGTAACAAAAAATGAAATACGGGAGGGTACTCACATGAGATCCCCGCCCCTAACAAACTCGATGACAAAGAACAGTCTGCTCGGCGTTTGGAAGCAAGAGTGTAACCCAACAAGGAAGGGATGGTTGGAAGCGGTTTCGAACACATGCTTCTCCGTCTGCACCCAGTCGATATCCTCGTCGTCTGTCACCAGCGCCTTCTTGATCACCTTCATGGCGTACACGCGTTTTGTGCGCTTCAGTTCTACCATCAGGACCTGAAAATTTTAATTTGAAGAAATTTTTAATACAGTGAAAATTTTTAAATAACGAGTCAAGGAAGTGTGTCCGAAGTTTAAATAAAAGACAAGTTTTTGATTGAAAAAACTTCATGGAAAAGCAAAATATGTAATTGATGATGGGTTAATAAGTGAAAGTCCTAAATTACAGTTATTTGCACGTGGCTTTTATCTCGATAGTCACCAATTTAGATGTCATTTTTGGCATTTGAATTCCTGTGATAGATATGTTAAGTGCTGAACCTAACATATTTATTATTATTATAGCATTTATTTCAGGCTACGCCCATATCGTTAGTAACAATGGTCTTAAAAACTAGTGTTAGTAGACATACAAATTTCATTTAGTGTGGAGTTTTATCCAATGTCACAACATTGGAGACTCCCATCTATTAGTGAATAAACTCAAGATACTGTTGGTACCGCCACGAAGACGAGCAAGCAGAGAAGCGCTTATTTTACGTATAATGTCCGTAAAACCATCCATATGCCTTTCCGCAAAGATCTTTGACGCGCTACATCGCCATGGCAGTCTCAACAGTATCCTGAGTGCGTTATTATACTGGACACGTAGATCGCTATATGCACGCAAACTATAACACAATTTATATCCCGACTACAAAGTCGATTGAACCCAAAATAATAACATACATACACCCCCCCCCCCTCCACACACACACACACACACACACCCACACGTATATATTTCAGGTAACATACATATTTTTTACGAAAGTTATGTTAGTCGACGAAATTAACAACAACAGATCATAAAGTGGCATGAGGTTGGAGTTCTTAGATTCTAGTACTTGTTTTGACTGTAACACTTACCTTAGCATAAGATCCTCGTCCAATAACCCTGATGAGTTCAAAGTCGTCAAGCGAGTACTGTCTCTGAGAGCCCGGTTCGAGCTCGTCCGGCCGAGGGAGCGCAGGCGCAGGCGCGGGCGGCGTCTCAGGTAGCGGGGGCTCCACTTCCGCGCGAGATCTACATGGTACCACACGGTTTGAGAACTGCTCTTGAAATTTTATTATGTGTTTTTGTTTGAACACTCGGAGAAAACGGATAAGGTCCTTCATTATTGAATGAAGAGACTTTAAGAGATGATACATTTCGAATCCATCAAGCGAAGACTAATGTCACACAGTAAAATAACTATAGTTACAAGACTCTCTCAAACTTTCGCGCATTACGTTCTAAGTCAAATATTTCGTTTTAATTTTCAGTAGCTGTATTCCCGAAGCGGTTCGGGTCGATACTGGGTATAATAGTGCCTACAATGCTGCTAAAAATATAATGCTTATAAACGAATTGATTCAGTCGACGGCTTTAGTCATTCATGTCCATATCGCCAGGAAGGTTAAGGTGATACAAAAGTGCTGATAAGAGTGTTCAACATATATTTTTGTGCAAAAAAACCCAGTTTAATAACATTGTTATGTTATAATATTGACTAATAGTTTACTTTTAGATTAGGGCTGTAAAGAAATTTTTACTATTTATCCAAAAAAATATAAATAACCGATGATAAGATTCAGGGATGTCACTTTAAAGGCGTAACACAGAGAGATTTAAGAGATTTAATCAAAAATTGTTAAAAATAGCAGGTGATAAGATTCTGGGGTCTCACTTTAAATGTGTAGCATCGATAACTTTCTGATGACATTAAATATTTAACTTGTTGCTAGTGTCATTACGTGCAAAGTTGTACGAACTACGAACAGCTTCTCGGGAGTCGAGGAGAAAAGTTAGAAGTCAGAGCTTAACTGAGGACAAGATTGCTAAAGAAGCGTCGCATACGTGAACGTAGCAGGTATTTGAATAAAACGCTTAAATGATAAATGATGATAATGATAAATGATTTTATTTCTGTAAGAGGTTTGTACAAACACTTTTACACGTCAATCATATTTTTTAAACTAGATGAGGTCGGCGTTTCCTATCTGACTACTCTGCGAAGAAAGGCCGAAACAAACAGAGGTCACAGTCTCTTTTATAGTCCAGACATAATCTTGGTCAGATCATGCGAAGACCATGTAGATTGGTATCTGAAATGGTCATTTGAGGAAAGAACCAAACAGATTGAGTGGACCTGTCCAGTCAGTACACGCATTTGTCAGTAATCGTGTAGCTCAGCTTACTTTAATAGTAAATTCAAAGTGCGATCTGTGAGTCTTGCCCTAATACAGGTATCTGAAGTATAAGAATATGATGATAAGAATACATATGGTTATTTCTTCAAATACAATACTTATTCCCACAGTAGGCGCCTATGATATCGTCATTAAATTTAGTTAAAACGAATTAATCTGTTAACTTTTATAATCTCATAGATAATAAAAAGGATAGCGAAGTTCTAAGAATGGGGAAGGTCGGCTATAGCTTATTATAGATGGCGTGATCATAGCTAGGCCCCTACGGCCTACAATAAACTTGACATTTCGTTCATTCGTTCTATTTCGTGTTCACTCATATGTTTGGTTTTAATTAAATTTTTCGTTAATTTCGGTGATTTCAATATTTTAAATCAAGTATAAGACATAGAAAGTGTCAGAATTTTAAACCTTAAACATTTCCTCGTAATCACTTTCTTCAAAATGATTCCGACAGAAGCTCGAAGTCTGTTTAATGAAAAAAAATCTCTTCTAATAGCTTTAAGGCAAATTTTGGACTCAGTACTTAAGATCACCACAACGCGTCATATTTTCAAAAATAAAATAAAACCACCTCACGCCTTATATTATTAGCTTGTGTTGGAAAATAGCTACAACAGCGCCATTTTGACAGTTACCTTCCCCATTATCGACATAGCTTCAATAAATGACCATTACATATTGACCTAAATACTGATATGGGACTTTGTATTACATAATATTTAATAAATAGATTACGCTGTTATTCCTGTATTTAATCTTATCGATATGTCGGTAAACATGGTGCACGGCGCTATCTCCTCGTAAGTTTGATACGAGCCATTGCATCGGTAGTTCATACAAATCGGAACGCGCAATATTTTCCGGTTGCGGGATTCGCGAATTGAACAATTATTTGTGTGACCTCAAATGGACACACCAGCATATCGTGGTAGGCAATGATATTCAAAAATATTATGTGATTAATTTTGAATCACAATTGTAAGATCGGAGGTCAAGACTTAGTTTTCATTGAATTCTGCTTCATCAATTTAACTAATGCTAACTATAATATTATTTTGACTCGAACAAAGTCATTTTAATCATTTTCTCATTTTGTTATCATGATACTTTAAATAACCACCAGCATGCTTGGCATGACCACTTTTATCTCTAATCTACGAAGAGAAGACAAATCACTTTCTGAACAAAAACTAATTATTTTCTTGAATTTTGACATCGCGCTGTAGAAATCTTTCTACAACCTGTCATTGTCTCTTCAATTTCCATCGTTTCTATAATGGCCAAGCTATGCATGTAGGTTGTTCAAGTCATTTACACCAAACTGCGCAACATACAGCAAAGACAGGGTTATGTTGTTTACGCGTATCGATGTATCCTGTTGAATGTGGGATTTTTTATACCCTCGAAGCATCCTAATGGCTAGAGGGACTTTATTACATGAGTTCTAGGTTGTGCGAGGGTCATGCAGTTGCCAGTCGTATATTTTAATTGTTTTATATTCATGAATCTTGACTTGCTTTTGATCTCGATCTTGCCTGATGGAAAGCGATGGATGTGGGCCTACGTTAGAACGAGTGTTAAAACTGTACACACCTGACAGAAGACGCTCTTCCCAAGGTGCTCTCCCCGTTAGCATCGTCCTTGACTTCGATGGGGTCCACATGTTCGTTGGAGCAGGGTTTCTGCACGAGTTTGTGGCACTTCTTGTGCACCAGCAACTTGCACTGGATGCACTTGAAGCCTTGTCGGCCCAGACCCCAGATGCGGTCCTGGCAGAAGGCACAGAAGGCGCGCTGAAAGAGATAGAGATAGAAGTCAGAAAGAGATAACTAGAAGTGCTTTTCAGTCTTAGATTTACCGCGAACGAAGTCGTGCCGACGCTTTAGCAATAAAATAGCTTTATGTTGGCTATACTGCAGTCGGGCTTCATTAATCTTTCAAAAAATATAAATCAACTAGCGATCCGCCCCGGCTTCGCCCGGGTAGCTAAGCATAATATAATATAGCCTATGTCACCCGGAGATAGTGTAGCTTCCCAACAGTGAAAGAATTTTTGAAATCGGTTCAGTAGTTTCGGAGCCTATTCAATACAAACAAACAATCATATCTTTTAAGGTTTAAGAATAACTTTATTTCTCAAAAGAATTTACAATAATTCACTTACTGAGAAACATATAAACTAATATTAATAATTAGAGCGCACAGATACCTATACGCGTACAAAATAACAAAACATAATTAAAAAAAAAAAAACAGAAATAATGTGGGTAAACAGAAAACTAACTGAGTTAATAACGAGGCGCAACATGGATGTACGATTTGATTTTTACTGGATGTGGCATTGATGACATAGTCTGTTGTTAGCTAGTTTAGGTATATTTATATCTTTTATTTAGAGGTTATCAGTTAATCTATATTTATTATGTGAGTATTTTATTTATGTAATATGTATTATGCAGTTATATATATATATATATGTTTATTTTACTCATTTATTTGTATGTAATTTGAGTCTAGGTAAATTTCTAATGTATATTTTTATTTAAGAGGATTTTTTTTTTTTTTCAGTTAATCTATATGTATACTGTGTGTATTTTATTTATGGAGTAGATGTTATGCAGTTATATTATTATTATTTTTCACTTATTTGTATGTATTAACTGTGTGAGTCTTTAGTAGCTTTTTGAACCGGGCGTAACTTTTTTCTTTTTTTATTTCCGATGGTAATTTATTATAAATTGTAACACCTTCAAACTCCAAATTTCTTCTTCCATAGTTAGTTCTAGGAGGGCGGGTCACTAAGTAACTAGCACGTCTTAGGTTAATCTTTCGTGTTTGTTTTTTTGTAACAAATTTTATACTAGAATTGATTTCCTTATTTAGTATTTTACGTATTAGAATACATGTGTAGTATATGTACGTTTGTTTTACATTCATTATTTTTGTTTCCTCATATATCTTTTCAGTTGGTGTCCTAAATTTATAGTTGAATAAAATTTTAATTAACCTGTTCTGAACTCGTTGAATTGGGTCTATATTACTCTTCGCTGCAGTACCCCAGATTTCAATGAGGTAGTCAATATGAGGCTTAACCAAGGAATTGTAGATAAGATATCGAACTTTTCGGGGGAGACAATTTGTTATGTTGCGGAGTGCCCCTGTGAGTGGACTTAGTTTAAGTTTAATTTTTTCTAGGTGTGGTTTCCATGTAAGGTTACTATCTAAGATAAGTCCGAGATACTTTTCTTTAGGTTTTCGTTCAAGTAGTTGGCCGTCTATTTTAAGTTCGACATTATCATTAATTTTTTTATTTTTTGCTGCAAAAACTACATAATTTGTTTTTCTTTTCTCTTTATAATCCTTATATATAAAAATTACTTTAAAATTACATAAAAATTAATTAAATAATATTGCGACTATACATTGAGATGTAAGCTATCCTATCTTTCAAGTTGGATCAAATTGCACACGGTGTGCAAATCAAATTTAACATCGGTTCAGTAGTTTAGGAGTCCATCGCGGACAAACACCGTGACACGTAATTTTTATATATATAGATGTTATTGTGTAGGTACATTATGCTTTCAGGTCAACATTTAACAATGATGAACCTCAATAATCACCAAACAATGAGGTTTATTAAAAATACCTGAAATCAAGTTGACAAGATAGTAATAACCATTTTTATAAACTCGGCATTTGTTGTTATACACTTGCCCAGGACTGGAAATGAGTCTTCAAGTTCCTCATCCCTAACGTGAGGCTTCTTTAAAATTAGGAATTAGTATTGTGTGCCAAGTATATACTCACTCTATTAAATCTCTTAGCTTGGAAGATGTGTCCATTGACGCGGTATAGCTTCCGCCACCGCCGTGCGCCTCTTCTATATATGCTTCCTGAAAAGTAAAGAATAGATTCTGAGTCTGAGAGCTAGATAAAGAACGACGCAAAGGGAAGATAAGACGATGAAGCCTTGGTGAAGGTTAGCAAAAAAAATTACAGTGCAAGAGTAGGTAAAAAAATAAGAAAATAATAATGTTTTTTTGTTTTCAAATGAATATTATGGTGGTGAATTTGTTTGACGAAAATAAAGGTGTGTGGTTTGAAAAATCTTTTTTACAAAAAAACATCTGACTTCCAAAAAAATCGATAAAAACGTGAAAAATAACTTTAATTTCGGAAGTCGGTGTCTTTGGTTGTATATTTTCGTTTTTAGCCACCGACTGCCGAAATTAAAGTTATTTTTCACTTTTTTTATCGATTTTTTTGGAAGTCGGTTGTTTTTTTGTAAAAAAAATATAATTTTCACTTTTTAGTTGTGGTACCTACCCCACACACATTTGTATACCACTACTTGATATGTAAATAACCGTGACAGGAATTTATTAAAACATCATCATTAAAAACTAAGTGTAAAATATACGCAGTATTAAGGATAACTCAAAAACTACTCGTCAGAACTTGATCAAATTTAATTGGGACCACATGTGAAGCACCCTTCTTCAAATAAAAAAAGAATCATCCTAATCGGTTCACCCAGAAAAAAGTTCTGAGCTAACACACATAAAAAAAATAAAAAATACAGTCGAATTTAACCTCCTCCTTTTTTGAAGTCGGTTAAAAATAAAGCTGATACAACTCAGAGTCGGATCATTTTGTACGTATTACAAATGCTAATCGGGAGCTTGGACATCCACAAGTCCACGTGAATTCTGATGCGTTGTCGATCTTGGAAGAAGATATACCTCCATTTTTACAAGCTCCCATATTTATTTATTTATTTATTTTATTATTTATGTACACACAGTAAAATAGATACAGATACAGCATATTAGTATTAAGTACAAAGGTACTGCTTATTTCTTAAGAAATTTCTTCCACCAGACCTGCGAAAGGAGAAATGAAAAAGAAATGTAGACAATAGTGTGTGAGAACAACCATATCTACTTAATATAGATCTTTTATAATGAAGGTGAGACAAAGAAAGGAGTTTTGATAATTCATTGCGTAATGGAAATAAAAGTTTGTATGGAAATTTGTATTATTTGTCGATCACTGCTGACATAAATGCCATGTGTTCAATTCTCATGCAATTACAATGACAGCACATTTTTTTCAAAAGGTGCTTTATAAAAAAAAAAACCGCTTATAAATCTATTCAAATTTATAGTGTAGTAAGTGTATCTAGTGGCATTCAGCATAAAATGGGCCAAACGTATGTCACTTCAGGAAAACATTAATCTTTCCGCACTCGATCTAATTGCAATTTAAAGGGTGGCGCCGAAACGAGCGTTTTTATAACCATTTGTACTTATAACAATGGACGGCAGATAAAGTGAGGCGGAGAGCAACGAACGTTTATTGAGGGTGTTAAAGATTGAGATAAACAACGAAGAGGGTAAGAGATCGATCTTGGAAACAATTTTTGTTTATATTTCGACACCTGCAAGGAATAACATTGTATCTAATATTTAGTAATTTTACAGGAGCGCGCGTCAAAGATTTAAATAATTCTCCCAGATTTAAAACAACCTTGAAAATATGAGTCCAGCTATTCCCTCCTGGACTCATATTTTCAAGAATGGTTGGCATTAAGACTTAACCGAAATCTGCGAGAATTTTTAAATTTTTGACGCGCTCTCCTGTAAAGTTACTAAATATTAGATACAATGTTATTCCTTACAGGTGTCGATTTGTAGTAGCCCTGTTGAAGTTTTGATTATTGTCAAGTTAGATAATTATGAGTACAATTATGTATCTTTACAAACGTTCCTACATCTGTCTATCCCTTTCTGGGAATACCAAAGACTTGCGTGTGAAATGTAGGTATGTATTTATTGTATTCGTGATCATCTTACAATTTTGTACAAGATTGTCAAACGATGGTTGTCGAACTCAAGACATCATCAAATTCACTATCATTCACTTTCACAGTTCATCACAAACCTCACTTCAATTCACTCATCTTCCATTCACATTTTCATTGAAGAAAAGCCAGGGATTTAAACATTTCTCAATTCCGGATAAGCACTGTCATATTTGCGTACGCAGACTTCATGGCCAGACAACCACAGATGACCTAATTATCGATCATTACCAAAGTACTTTCGAGTATACCTTTTAACAGGTGCTTAGCGATGTCGATAGTGCAGGACATTTATTTAGTGTGTCAGGACATAGTACCAAGTTTAGATACTGTTCCGAGTGGCAGCCGGGGCGATACTGCGGCTTATCACAGGTTATCTAATCGATTTCAATGAATTTTTGAGCAAAGAACTGCAATAATATTTCGAAATAGACTGTTGCTAATCACGTTTAGATTACTGTTATCGATATTGTTTTTATTAAACATGGTTTTTATAACGAAAATTAAAGGTTTCTTTAGTTTTTGCTTAACGAAACCGGTTACTAAAACAGCATATTAATCTTTTATATTCGAGATTCATATCTAACCTCCACAATTCTAAGACAAAACGACGTGTTTTTAAGCATTATTTTGCACGGGTCATACGCGAAGCGCGTGAGGTAGTGCTCTACTCTCGCCTCACAAAGAACAAGTAATTCCTTGAGCTAAAAATGTCTTAATTTACTTCATATCGCACTTGTAGAATAATATTCACACACAAACCTCAACAAAAACACTAGATTCAATACTGATATTATTTTTAAAAGACATTTTGCTATTTAAAATAATGAAATAACTGTTTAAAAAAATATTCTGTGAATGTCCACGTGTCTGTATGTACGGATCCTGGCGTGGTCACGATAACTCCCGAAAAACTCAACTAATCGAGTCCATTTTTTTTAAAACGCTTCAGTATTGTCGAAAACTAAGTCCTTTCGAAAATCACGGTCAAATTCAATGTAGTTTAATTGCAATTAGTAATATATTTCTTTGTAGAAATGAATGAGTTTATGAGGCGTGCACTTTTGCGCATGCGTGCATTTTCCATATTTATTACATAACATCACACCTGTAATCCCCAGAGGGTTAGGCAGAGGTGTAACTGTAGTACACCCACATTTCCCCAGTTATGTTAAAAAAATAAAATATAATAATAAAAGTCCCATGTAGTAGGGGACGTGCCTATTGCCATCAAGCGGGCATAAATCCAGACTCCGGGCTGCTACTGAGAAATACCTGATGGAAAAACCCAATAACACTTTGCCTGACCTGGGAATCGAAGCCAGGACTACTAGACCAACGAGGTAGTCCTGTAGCTTTATTTATATCGATTTTATGTATTAGCTACCACATGTTGCACTTGAAAGTCCAATTGCTAGACTACAAAAGGGCAATACTGTTCGTGCTGTAGAGTCTGCAATATAATGGCAACAATGGAGGGTTGTTTAGTTCTGCGTCGGCCAAACGATAATAAACTCAAATTGTGTGGCCAGGCCTTTATGCGGCTATGACAAAGGTCCTCTATGGGAAGTCTTCTTAATTTCGACTGAATGAAGCAAACTTAATTTTAGCAATATCGGAAAACTTGACTAACCATTTGCACAATAGTTGCTAGGTGATAAAAAAATATGATATCGAAGTTAATTTTTAAATATCTAAGTGAATCATTGTTTATATTGAAGACAAACTTTACCGTGTATGCGTTGCAATGCCACGTAAAGATATATATGTAGATTTTTGGGCCAGGAACCCTCGCGGGCGTCCGCGTCCCCAGAACACCCTACCAAAGTTTCGACAGAATCTGATCAATGGTTTCGGAACGCATAAAGGACAAACGTACAAACAATGATTTTTATTTATATAGATAGATAGATGGTTATATTATATAGAAGAAGCATTTCGAGATAAGTTTTCGTTGACATATGTTGTCTAAATAATGAAGGGTATATGTCAGAGTCAATGAAGATAGTTGAACAAGTTATTTTGTCGGCTCAGTAGACAAAGAAAAATAAAATTATTTTGTATAGATAAAAGTAGCAATATATTCATGTTTACTTCTTCTTCCTAGCGTGTCGATGGCAAAAATAATACGAAAACAATCAGCAACGCATTGGCTCAAAATTCAGTAACGCATTGGCTCAAAATTCAGCAACGCATTGGCTCAAAATTCAGCAACGCATTGGCTCAAAATTCAGCAACGCATTGGCTCAAAATTCAGCAACGCATTGGCTCAAAATTCAGCAACGCATTGGCTCAAAATTCAGCAACGCATTGGCTCAAAATTCAGCAACGCATTGGCTCAAAATTCAGCAACGCAAATACCGTTGGCTGACGCAGCCATTAGGTCCTCACGTGTGCATGCGCAAGATGGGAGGTGAAGTGTTTACTACTGACTACATAGCACACTCACAATTTTCTTTTAAAGTAGTTGCAAGTTAGCTGCCTGTATATGAAAAAGCTTTTTCGACTGAACCTAATCATGTTTTTTGTATCTAATGAATCAGCAAGGTTCTGTTCAATAACTATTATATTAATACGTGAAGCAAAAATGTTGTACCCCTTTTTACGAAAATTGCGCGTAATTGTGTGTAATTTCGCACACTTATAGTTTATATAGAGGAGTGCAGAATGCTAATATTTGTATATAATAATGTATTAGAAATATATTACTTTTTCTGTTAAAACTGAATGTAGAATCAAGTGACAAGAAAAATGTAATGCACAGAAAATATATACTCTTAGGGAGATGTAATGCCATGTAAACAAACGGTTGCTATGGATTCAGATGACCAAAGTAAAGGTTTATAAAAAATAAAAAGTAGAATGAAACCTATTTTGTGTATTCTACAATTTGTCTAATAGATATTTGTGCTTTATTTATAATGAATTAAGATCGAATTTCGACCAATGGGCGACCTCTAGTAAAGATTGAAAGAAGCGAAACGAATAACTTGCATTTTCCCATTCAGAAAACATTTTTAAAACGTAACGACATCCTCTTTTATTTAAAAACAAAATTCCGTTTAAAAAGAACTACAGTCTAATTTAAGCGTGCCATTCCTAATGCAAGTCGGACATTGGTATGCAAATGTGAGAGCCTGTGGACACCGGAGACCGGACAGTGTTCGCGCCGAGATTTTAGCAAATATTACCTCACTGCTGTACCTAGCCGACATTTCTACAAAATGGACAATAAAGTGGGGTTTACATTATGAAACTAGTGTCGTACAAAAGTAGCTTAAAACAGTAGTAGCGTGAAAAAATAGTAGTAGCGTGAAACAGTAGCTGTTTCGGGCTAACTACCACCCGGTTTATGAAAAGTTGATAAATTCAATTAACACGCTGTCATATCTCATGTTAAATGTTCAAATTAGTTGGCTGAAATAATCGTTATTATCCTACTAATATTATAAATGTAAAAGTTTGTGAGGATGAATGGATGGATGGATGTCTGTTATTCTTTCATGCAAAAACGATTGAACGGATTTTGATGGAATTTGGAACGCAGATAGTTTATAACCTGGATTAACACGTAGGATACTTTTTATCCCGGTAGTACGTTGCCGTGGGATAATTTCCGACCTCCACACGGGCGAAGCCGCGGGCAAAAGCTGGTTTCTCTATATGACAGCGTGTTAGTTGAATTTATCAGCTTTTCAAAAACCGGGTGTTAGTTAGCTAAAGCCCGAAACAGGACAGTCAAGCTACTGTTTCACTACACTAGTTTCATAATGTAAGCCCCGCTTTACTTGTTGTACCCAACCGAAAATTCTACATACCTACTGGACAATTACCTGGATATTTGAATGTGTTTACAGTTAGGCGTTCAAAAATCGGGTTGTCAAAAATCCAGCAAATCTTTGGTCACCTGTAGAGAGAACGTAGTTTCTGGACGACGAGAAAAATGGATGAAGATGGACAGAGATTTATTTAAATTTAAGGCTTCTCCAAACAGGCGCGGCACGCTACGCGAATCGCACGCGACTCAAAGGCACCGTTCGTCGCGCGAGTGGCGGTGCCTTTGAGTCGCGTCGCGTGTCGCGCCTGTTTGAATGAGCCTTTATTCATTTCAACTTTGAGTCATTCGGTAGGACAGAAAGAGGTTTGACTCAATTTGATACGGCGGTTTAAAAAATTTAACATTAGCTGCAAATGAGGATTTGACTACATTTTCAGTCTCCTCAGAAAGAGGTTACTTTTTACAGGAAAGATAGAATGGTTACAGAGAATGGAAAAAGTGAAGTGAATTTAGTTAGTTCTTACTTAACTCCTTGGTAAGAATTTGTACGTGGTGGAATGACAGGGGCTAAAGGATCTTTCATCGCTCGAATGCCATTGACAAGGTTGTTGGTAAACATTTGTAAAATTGTATTGAAAAAACAAGACGGAATGAAAGAAAGAAAACACGTTTATTAACACGTCATGTTCGTGAACGGGCGCCCACCGTCAGTAGGGACTGGTCATCCCTTAGCTGCCACGGCTTATTTTAATATTAGAATTGTTTTTGTCTTTTTATTACGGACGCTTTTTACGTTCTGCATCGTTCTCACATGCATAATTTCCACATGAATGATGTAACCAATATTTTGTAACCATATTTTGATTTAAAAGAGTGTCCATGGAGTTTCTTGCCCGTTCTTCTCCATAGATACCTACTACGCTTTGGAATGGGCAACTAGCTTCATATTTCTGACCGACCGACCCCTTGACAATTCAAAAGTGCCTGTAATTGGTTTATTTGAAACACACGCTTCGGTTTTTTTATTTGCGGTAAAACATAACGCAAAGACAAAACACAAACACAAAAAAGGACAAGTTGGGGATGGCGGTTTATGGCAAGTATATATAATAAAACTTGCGGCCCATAAAGGCGTAGAATCGCTTATACCAATTTGGACTTCAAGCAAACACCACACGGATATACACCCACAAAATAAACAAAGAATTCGGAAATCGTTTGCGTTGCATCGGGCTCATATCCTGCCCTCAAAGCATAACATGCTTAAACAGCAAATATGACGACGGCAACTTGTTTACTGAAAATTACACAGAGTAGTGAAATTATACACATCTGCTGTTGGTAAACTGGACATGTGCTGGTACTCAGGCACCCGTGATGTGTGCTGTTGACATACTTCATCAGGGTTTGAGACTTCGGCAAATACCGTGTGAACATAACATAACGCCTGTTTTCCCCAAATGATTAGGCAGAGGTATATACTGTATATAACATAACATAACATAAACTCACGCCTTCTTCCCATGGGGGTAGGCAGAAACTACAGAACGCCAGCTGCTACGATCCTTACATACTCCTTTTGTGTCGTTTAAGGTCATACATCTGGTCATACACGCACGCCGGTTGCGAGTACTACGCACCTGACCATTCTGAAGAACATCACCAATAAGATCACTATATGTCTTCCTAGGACGTCCCCTGCCGGCGTTTCCACTCACATCTGCCTTGTTTGTTAGTCCCCCTTCATTCATCCTCTCAATATGACCAAACCAAAGCATACCCTTTTAAATTTTTGTAACCACATTTTCTTATACATGTATATGTATAAGAAAATGTGGTTACAAAAATTTATTATACCAATCTAATACCCATAGTACGTCCACATTTCGCCAGGTATGTTTAAGTCCCATGTAATAGGGGGGGAGTCTATTGTCATCAACAGGGCGCAAATCGAGACTCCATGCTGTCACTGAGAAATTTAATAACACCAATAACACTATGCTATGCCCGGCCTGGAAATCGAATCAAGGACCTCATGGTTAGCAGTGGCGCTTGCGACCACTGCCTTCAACGGGGCAGTCCATACCGTGGGAAGTCGGTACTTAGTTGAGAAAGAAAAAGGACTACAAGGTGCAAGGTGCACAAAAAATGTTAAAATTACTCTGTTTAAGGCGTACTGCCCGACATTGTACACCTGCAGCCTGTGGGTCCGCTATACGCATAAGCCTTTCAGTGCCCTGCGGGTTCTCTAGAATAATGGGTTTAGAATGCTGATGGGGTTGCCTCGGTACTGTACCGCATCGGGGATGTTTGCGGAGGCCAACACCGACTGCTTTAGAGCAATAGTGCGCAAGAGAGTTGCCTCCCTAATGCGTCGTGTGCGGGGCAGCACCAATGACCAACTAAACACCACAACAGAATGGGTTGAGTGTCCTATTGTGGGGCACTGGAATAAGGTACACAGTTCTGGTGGTGTCCTTTTTATTGTTAGATAAATGGTTAACTTGAATAAGTAGGTATAAGTTACTAACATAGTTTTAAGCTTTACTAACACGTTTATATGAAATTCATGTTCTGAAATAATAATTATATTATTATTACTATTCTAACTTGTAGGGAGTTTTTACAGCTTTCTAAATTTTATACAGGGTTGCAGGGACATTGACGCACATCCTGTTATGATGGATTCAGTACAAGATTCTGAACCCCCCTGCGTTGAAATTTTACGTCAGTTATTAAAAAAAAAATGCTCTGCCATACATTTTGACCGCGTAGGTATTGCACTTTTCTATGAAACAGAAGATTTTTTTTTTTTGATAATCGACTGACAATTTCTTCGCAGGCGGGGTTCAGAATCATGTAGGTACTGAATCCATGGTAACAGGTTTTGCCTCGATGTCCCTGCCTCCCTTTGTATTCCGTCTGATTAGATGTGAGTAAATCTGAATGCATCAGCTATTTATGGCCTTTTTGGCCTCGCACAGTTTTTTATTTTTTACTTGTTTATTGTTATTTTTAATGTTATTTTTTTATAGTTTTAGATGCTCCTTTGTATTAATTTTTATTTTTACTATTTGTATTTCCTGTGCGTGTACCAAATATATAATTTTTCTTTTTTTCTTTTCTTTTATTTGAAGAGTTGTACTTCCAACTTCCGAAAATAGTTGATCGGTACCGTGGTAAACAACAAGTCAGTCTAGTTTATCTAGATTGTCAGATAAATACAAAATTATGACAAGGATGCCAGCTTACTTTCGTAACTTCAATATTATAGTTGGATTTTCTGGTATCCAAATGTTGGATTCTATGTCAGATTTTCAATCTGCAAAGCCCTGAAAGCCGCTAAAAGCGCACGTGCCGTACGTACAAATATTATGATGATGGGTACGAAACATGACTGAATAGTAAACCAGCCGTCGGTACTTCGTCGGCATCCGTAATGTGCATCATTTCAGCGTATTCACATGCTAATGCCGACGCGCTGTGGCGCTGTAGCGCTGCGGCCGGTGACAAACATCGCTTCTTCGCTTTTATGTACGATTTGTGAGCTGTAAGTTGTGACTATGTGTAGTTTGAGAGTTAAATAGTGTTTTCATATAAATAATATTGTTGCAAGATGTTTGAGTAAAGATAAAAAAGGTTACCAGTGTTAAATAGGTTGCAAATTATAATAGTAACCAGTTTCAGCTAATTATTAATCTCTATACATTCAAGTGTAATAATCAAATTAATCCGAATCACTGGTTGGCATTCCAAATACGAAGTAATCTTTAATTAGTCTCAACTCTCAAGTATACGTACCTACATACTTCAACCTTCATGCCTTCTGTAAACCGCACGCTCAACCTACAACTCACTCGACTAAACTACAGGCAAGTAATGAGCTAGCCAGTGAACGGGCAAGTACTGAAGCAAGTAGTTAAAGCAAGTACTCACTGTCTTCGCCGGCGCACGGCATACCAGGCGCAGCGGGCACATTCGGGAAAACTGAAACAAACAACAATATCATTAGGACACACCACGAAATTACACGAAAATAAAAAAAGAAAGGCTATTTCTCGTTCCTCTGTTTCGTTTATTTGTTGAAAACGAAATTGCATTTGCGGAGAAATAAGGTATGGTGGACGTCGGCAACGCTCATTGTTGCCGACAGCGACAGTGCGACATTGAGACAACGGGACATTGCGACAACGGTGCGACATTGTGATTTTCCGCCGCCACAATTGCGCTTAACTACATTATTTGCTGAATTCTCTAGAGCCTACAGGTTTGTTCGTTGAATATTTGTTTGATGTTACTTGGATATTGAACTTGGGAGTTCGTCGAGAGGAGGGGAGGGAGAAGTTCGTCGTTAAGATGAGTTATTTTGTATGTCACTGAAGATGACATTCGAAAAGTATCAGTAAAATAATGATGTAGGTTCCTTGTATTATTTATTTCACCGAAAACTGAAACAATTATTATTGTTATTGATTAAGAGGGCGCACACGGTCCACTAGCGCCACTCCTTTAAAATAATATTATCTCGTGGCTGAGAAGGAATTTTGAATAACGGCTCAATAAGCACCCTCGGTAAGTGTGTCTAGAATTTTCTATAAACTTTCATATTGAGACACGAAGCAACAAAATTCGATCTAAAGAAAAGCGGCCACATTCCTCTAGATCGTATTTTGGCGCGTCGTGTTCCACGCGCGCCTCAAAGAGATGTCAGCACCATTGACGGGGTCCGATAGGGCCGATGCCTGCTGGGAGCGCGGATTGTTCGAAAGAGTTACGGTGGCCCTGGATAAACAATAAATTCTGTCTCATTAGCGATGCTTAATGAGTTAAACCCGCCAACTATCTTTTATTTAGCAACAAATCTAACATACCCTTACAATAACTAAATAAACAACCCAGGCCAAAGGTAATTTCCTAAGTTAGTGTACTTGGCGATTGTCTGACCGTCGAGATACACCTCAGATTTATTGCGACATAAACTGACTTGTCCAGCAGTTACATTTTATCGCACACACGAGGCGGCCGCAGTGTGGCGACTTGCTACAATAAAATAGAATATTAACAAGAGCTGAGATATTGTAAGTAGTTTTTCTAGTACTCGTGTTGTGAAGAATTGCTTTGGGTAATGTAAAAATAAGAGTGACGGGACTATAGTATGTTCACGAAAAAATTAGATAAAATGTAAACAAATACTTCCACATTTCAGTCAATCACGTCAGTATAGGTTATTTAAGAAATACCTACCTATAAAGTTAACATTTTGTATTTTGCTTAAAATGATTGAAATACTATTCATACTGCCATCAAATCTTCCATATCTACAAAAGGTCCAAACCAGCATTATCGATAAAGTTCCAATTTTGTCGTCACATAAAAGAGAAGCTACCAGACGACCCGACAATGGCTCTTTTGTTTTCATCCAAATAAAGAGCGGGAAAAAGCCGATAGGCTCCATACAAGTTCGGCTTTATTCAAACTCCGTGCTCGATACGCGAAAAATTTCCAAGCGGGTATTTGGAAATTCGGACACCTCGTTCGGAAATTCAAGGCCTAATGTTTTCTTTTTGGAATTCGAAATTCGAAGTGTGGCATGAAAGCCGAAGAGCCGTGCCCGCTTGTTTTTGTGTTTGGAGGGTCGTCAACACATCAAGGACTTTCCTACGAGCCACAAATTGGACACGTGGGATGTTGATTGGAATGTATTGCTTTTTTTTAACCGGCTCAACGGAGAGGGTTTTTCATTTGTGGCGTGTGTCTAACGGCAATATTACACGGTTTACTTACGTATTTCAATTTGGATAAAGCTACCAAATTGGATCGTGTACTTTGTCGGCCATGCTCTGCGCCTTTCAACCATGGTGAATACATTTTGTTAAACCGTGCACTTGTCTTAACTTGCGAGTTCCATACACTTTTTGACAGTGACATGTTATTTAATCCTAGATTTTTTTCAGACACATGAGGCTTTTTTATCATGCCCAGTTATATTTATATGATATAACAGAAGTATTACAGTAGTCTTAAACGTAACTATGTGGGTGTACTATAGGTACACCTCTGCCTAACCCTTCTGGGAATACAGGCGTGATGTTATGTTATGTTAACAGTAGTATGTATGACACTATCCGGATATGGGTTGTGTATCCGCAGCGGACACGTCACTGAGAGCAAAGTTAGTGACAACCGCGCGGACAGCACCGGACGTTACGTCACATGGACATCCGGTCATAGTGTGCACTACTTACGAGAGATAGAACCGGGAAATGTGATATTCTAATGGTCTCCATCTTTGATATATATCGTGTGATAAAAATTGTAGTGAAAGAAAATACCTTTATGCCACAAGTAACTTTTTTTTATTTTATCTTTTCGAAGCTAGATAATTCAATAACAAAACAAATTTTTCCTTTGAATTATCTATCCATTGAAATCAAACTTCTATTTAACCTCAAACTGGAAAAAGCGGTTTTTATAGATAAGAAATACTCTCGACACTCAAGATAACAAAAGATAAGATTATGTTTCTTTTAACTTCTGCTGATTTTTATCGATATGTTTTGTTTGATAAAGCCTTGAACAAAAAAAAACATCCCATCACTAAAAAAATATTTAACGTAGTTGCCTTTCGGGGACTGCAGATAACATTAATAAACTGTTCTACGGAACAGCACGTTTAAAATTTTTGTTTCAGTGCGGTTAGTGGAAGGGCTCAGGTGCGATTCGGTCAAGTGCTATTGAAATAAGTGCTCTAAGTGGAATACCTCGACATAATACGTTATATATGATTCAATGTTTATATTAAGATTAATGTAGATGGCCGATGGCAGTATCAAGTTAGAGACAAATGAAAATAATCACCAGTTTACTGTGGTTAAGTATATTCTGCACACCTACTCAGTCCCTCTACTAACTTTGCTGACCGTTTAAGGTAAATCTTTTCAAGGCGCCATGATCAAAATATTCTTATACAGTTCGCGTCAACACGACACCAAAAACTATTCAGTAAAGTTAATTTCAAAATCCAATAAGTCAAAAAAATCTCGATCAATTTTATTACAAGCACTGCGTACATTCCTATCGAAAATAAACTCCACAGTTACTAAAACTTTTCACCACTGAGAATATATATAGTTATTCAACACTTACGAGATGGCGTGTCTCAAGAAATGGCACGAGCGTCACTACATCTGAATATTCCAACTACAGCACTCCTTTATAAATCACCACCAAAACTTTGAAGACAAGTAATACTACTTTATTATTAAACTTCGTATCTCACTACACACTTAAACTCCGAAACAGTGCACCAAGTTTCAGTAAGCAAGCACACAGGGTCTTTAAATTTAACCATTTTGCAGACAGGAGAAAAACAAGGGGGTGAGTGTTTATGAGAATATTACGCGGTTCACTTATTTCTAGACTTATTTGGATGATTCAACCAAATCTATATAAATAAAAATCAATTGCCACAAGTGTTTGGGCACTACTTCAAAGCGACTGCACCTATTTGGCTAATTCTTTTTTTGTTGTATTTGTAATTGTCAGGACAAGGTTTGTCAAGTATGAAAGAGCATTTTTGGAAAATCCACCGGGAATGTCGGAATTTTGGATGCTATTTTTGTATAAAATTCATCCCGGGCGACGCTGGGCACGAACAGCTTGTAGAAAATAAAAGTGAATCTTTTTAGTTGAATCGTGTAATTTAGTCATTATAATATAACTTCCACTTAATAAAAATCTTAAATTAAATTGTTCACGGACACAACGCCCAGAGAACCAGATGGGTTAAGAAGCAAAAATTTTGCACTAGAGTTGCTTATATAGCGAAAGTGAGCACCATATAATTTTTGAAAATTCGTCTCCTATAGGCGTTAAATAGGGGATGAAACTTTGTATGGAAGTTCATCATTTTTGCCGGCACGGCTTGTCAAATCACGGACTAGAAAAAAAAGAAGGACTTCGCGCCACGCATATAGATGTAAGTTGGAACAAAATAAATAAATATCGAAAGTCAAGCACCGTACTGGTCTATGTGTGTGTGTGTAAATAAGTGTCTTACTTGTGATATGACACTTTTTTTCTTTGGAATTTTTTCTGGGGTGTAGAATTATTTTTACACCATTTCACAATATAGAAGCCATTATTTAATTATATTACTTGACGTAAACAGTACCTACAATGATGCCGTAGTGCCGTGTAATGGCGGACGGTCGACACCTTATGATGTAAATGTGTGCGTGAGGCATGTTTGTACAAACGGTCCGGCATACTTACAGTGCTTCACTTTCGATACGCGTGGCGCGGAGTCCTTCTTTTTTTTCTAGTCCGTGTGTCAAATAATAAGAATGTAGCTCGTGTCATCATGAAATAAACAGTGTTGAGACATTGATTTAAGGTCTTTTTGTGAAGTCAATGCGTAATATTTTATAACTTTGATAAGTTTCACAGTTTAACTTGATTCTCGCAACAAAATAACTGTCTAACCTCACAGTAAGTTTAAGTTAGCAACTGCACAGAGACTTCAAAGTTAAATTAATCCACTTTCTAGACAGGAGAAAAATAAGCGACCAGACTGAAGTCTCAATTACGTTGAAATACAGACTTGTTCGGTACTGATGTGTTTTGTGGCTGTCTGTCAAGTAGTCTGTGAAGTAAAAGCGTTATATTTTGTGTTGTTTAATAAGTGTTGTTGTTATTATTTGTATGCGAAGAGAAAGCTGCAAAAACTCCAGGCTTTTAGATTACAGTTGTTGTTTAAATACGTCTCACAATACCAAAGTTTAACAAAGTATTCTTTCAAATGTTACTTTTTTAGGTAAAACTGCTTATTTTCTTCTACTTAGGAAAAGTTTATGTGATATTTTCAGTACAAAGTATACGCAGTGATTAACTTTGTTTATTTGGTACTCACGTAGTACATAGTTTGAAGTGCGTACTCTTCTAGTCTTTCAACGATGATGATTCATTATTCAATAGTTTTATATCAAGCATTTATCACTTCAATGTTGCATATTTTACTCATTACCGGCACAATAGTGCTAGATTTGATATCATTGAGGTAATAGTAGTACAAAATTAATTTTCACAAAAGAATTTGATGAAATAAAATATTGATTGCTTTTTTAATTAAGTACATATTAGGAATTATTATCTGTTGTAACTTCCTCTTAATTAACAGGTTTAAGGCTCCTTCAAACAGGCGCGACACGCGACGCGACTCAAAGGCACCACATGTCGCGCGACGAGCGGTGCCTTTGCGTCGCATATTGCGCCTGTTTGAAGGAGTCTTTAAGACACTTTGTTACCCTCAAATTCGACTTTACCCTCGCCATACTTATTTAAAAGAAAATATAATTAGAAATACTATTAAAGCAAAAAATAAAAACCTATTGTTTTAAATTAATTCAATGCCTTGCCTAGCTTTATTACTCAAAACTCAGCACAAAGCTTTGAAAACAATCCCGTCTACACTTAATAAGCTGACGCCACTAATTTCCACGTCAGAAGCTCGACAAACAAAGTGTAATATAATTTAATCTATACTTCTACGTATACTAACAATAATATTATAAACGGGTATTTTTTTTTTTGTTCGTATGTTTGTTTGTTTGTAGGGGGTAATCTCTGGAATTTCCAGGCAGAAAACATCTTTTTGGATTTGATAGCCCAATTCTTGAGGAAGGCTATAGGCTATTTAACATCACGCTAGGGCCTTTAGGAGCCGAGCAAAAAGAAAAAAATGTCAGAAAGAATGCTAAGCGTAAACGAAGTAATAGCGCGGGCAGGCGATGCGATGCGATGGGGTGCGTCGGGGAGCCAAAAATTTCACGCGGACGAAGTTGCGGGCAGAAGCTAGTATAGTCAATAATTTTGCTGGTAACGTGAAATAAAGAGAGAATAAAAGAGCGCAAATAAAATAAGAGAGACAACGGACAGGCCGGGTCAAAACCAATCTCGTTGGTGGCGGGTAGAGAGAAAAGCGTGACGAATCGGTCTCGCACGCGAAGGGTTCCGTAGCACCGTACAATTAACACACGAATTTAATACCACAACTATTTTTTATTCTCTAGTGAAAAAGACACGTTTCTTGTATGAGGACACCTTTAAATTTTTAACTTTATTTTATTTTTATTTGTTGTTATAGCGACCATAGCAGTACACACTCCGTGAAATTTCAAATGTCTACCTATTACGGTTCAAAAGATAAAGCCATGTGACAGACGGACGGACAGCGGAGCCTTAGTAATAGGGTCCCGTAGGCAACCTTTGGGTACGGAACCCTAAAGAACACAGAACCCACTTGACGGGACCCGTACTATAGTGGTGTTTTCACTTCAATTCGATTTCTTTGTACAACACAATTACTCGCGGCGTTCAATTGTTTTTCTCCGACAATAGGAGCGAAATTGTCGTATTTAAAGGTTCTGACATATTGCCTTGAAAGGACGTGAAGCTTGAGAGATTTTTCATTGCAATAAAACTAAGAGATTATTTACGCTTTTCTATAGAAAGTGAAATGATGAAAATTTTAGGGATGTAAAGTAGCAGTTTGACCAAGAATAGTGTGGTTTTCTATAGTATTATACATAGTATTTTTTTCTGAAACAGGTGGTCTGGCAATCATTTATAGTGATAAGAAAGCCAAAAATATAAGTTTTTCCTATATAGTAAATTAACGACAAAAATCAAAAGCCCCAAAAGCTCAAAAGTCTGACAACCAGCCTTACCAAGTTACCCAGTAACTGGGTTGTGGAGGTCAGATAGGCAGTCGCTCCATGTAAAATACTGGTATTCAGCTGCATCCGGTTAGACTGGAAGCCAACCCAACATAGTTGGGAAAAGGCTAGCCAGATGATGTTGATGAGTAAACTAGTGACTCCTGCTTTTCACTGGTGCTATGGAGACATGACAAAATATCGAGATTTCTGTGTCATATCTAAGTTAAATATTAACTTACACACAAACACAAATAACATACACACAACACATATACACACACAACACACATACACACACATACACGCACAGCACAAACACACACACACACACATACACGCACAGCCCAAGCACACACACACACACACACACACACACACACACACACATACACATAAACACACACACACACACACTCACACTAACTAACACAGACACACACTCTCACACACACACACACACACACATACACACACACACTCACACTAACTAACACACACACACACTCTCACACACACACACACATACACGCACAACACACAACAAACATACACCATGTTTTGTTACATAAACCTTCCGGAATAAATGCTCCGAATGATGGTGAAAATCGCATCAAAATCCATTGTGGAGTTTAGAAGATCTAAGCGGTCACATAGACAGACACGAAAAGCGACTTCTTTTTACACTATTTAAAGATAGCTCTATATACGCTATTTCAATATAAGAAAAAACCAAAGTTTGAACTAATTTTCTATTCTATGTATCTCACTGTGATAATTAGTCAATATGTTGAAAAAAAAAAAACAACGCATCTACATGATGTGTCCCATTTTATCCGTGGAGTGGACCAGTGGTTCCATTGATATCGCACCTTCGATGCAACAAAGTCACAATTCAGGACACTTTTTTTGTTATGTCTTTTATTAGGATTTTTTTAATAATTCAAAATAAGCTTTTTACGTGAAACTATAGCAAAAGCAATAAACAATTAATTTTATAAAGATTTCAAACCTACTACAAATAGTAATCCAGTAATAAGGCAATAAATGCGAAAAAAATCTTAAAAGTCCTCTCCTGTAAAATTTAAAAATGAGCTGTTGTGACTTTGTTGCAAAGGTGCGATATAGCTGGTTTATCAATAAGTGGTCCTATATTCCGCGTTAGCCAATCAGATGCGCGAGTTAGACGAAGCGCTTAAGCCTAGTTTTGGAGAGATATTTCCGTTGAGTCGTTACTTAGTTTTCCGGTCCAAGTTAAAGCCGTGTTTCCAACTTAAGTAAAGAGTAAGTAGGCTTATAGTTATTTTAGTTTTAACAGAAAAGGCAACGTATTTTCTTTTTAACGTACGCTTTGACTACGTTAGGAGGGAGAGAGAAAAAGGAAATGTGTATTTTATTTTTTATTATATGTATATATATATATATATAACTCCAGACCGTATTTCGGCCATGGCGGCCTATCTCAACGGACACTAGCCTTTGGCGTGGGAGATATTATAGTGCACAAGTGTGTGCGCAGACACAGATGCACTCTCTTCCTTTAATTTCATAGTCCAATGGGACGGCAATTCGACACGACCGGAGAGAGATCAGGCGCAGGACCAACGGCTACACGTGATTTGCGAGGCACGGGGGTATCACACCGTCAACTTCTATACTCCGGGCTGTTATTAAGAAATTCCTAATCGAAAAACCCAATAACACTTTGCCCAACCTGGGAATCAAACCCAGGACCCAACGTTCAGCAGTCGCCCTTGCAACCACGAGACCAACGGTACGTCAAACTAACTTTTAACAATTAGTGTGTATTGGAAAGGGTTTCTTTTTTATTACCAACTTTGCCGCTATCGCGAACAATGAAATGAGTGTCGAGGTTTGGCATTCCTTCGATATAATGACGTGAATGAAACCTGAGGGTTTGTGTTGTAAAATATAGAGGAATTGCAGGTTTGTTTAGGCGTTTCTAAATATTAGTGTTATTGGTAGGATTATAAATTAATTATTAAATTTCTTGCTCCCTCGACCCGCTCTGTCGCATCGCCTGCGCGGTATTACTTCGTTTTCGCTTATCGTTGTTTCCGACTTTTTCTTATTTCTCGTTTTCTAAGGGTGAAGGTGGTGTGATGTAAAAAAGCTCATAGCCTTCCTCGAAAATTGGGCTATCAAATGCAAAAATATTGTTCCAAATACTACTGGTAGTTCCAGAGATTAGCGCGTTAAAACCAACAAACAAACTCTTCAGTTTTATTATTAGTATATAGATTGTTGTTGAAAATATAAGTGGTAGTCTTCTAGCGTTTGTCAGTTGCTGGCGAGCTGTGCCGCTTCTTCTTCCCAGCTAAAGTACTAGGAAGGGTGAAGTACGAAGGTGAAGGGCGGGCGTTTTGGGTGACTGTCTTATAGAGGCATGGGGAACTACCTACCTGAGGCTACCTCGATGGAACGGCAGCTGGGTGTGGATGTGGAGCTACGTCGCAAACAATGCTCCACCTTCTATCTTGCCCTCTGTGTCCCAAAGCTTGTAGTCAAAGTGACCTCTGCGCTGCCACCGATGACGCCGTGGAAGTGGTGAAGTTATGGGCCAACAAAATTTGAGAAAAGTCGTGCCAGCGACACGAAGAAGAAGAAGATGAGGAACAGGGTGTATAGTTCACTCATACCTCCATAGAAAAGGGAGGGTCCTCCGACCAGACGAGTGTCGTGTTTGGTGGGCAACTGTCCGACGTTTTGATGCCGGGACATTGTATATATGCTAGTTGCGCGGTAAACTCTGCTTGCGCGATGTAGGATTTTGCGTGACGTCAGTGTGACGCGTAGCTCGCATGTGGCGATGTAGATGCCGCTACAGTCTTATGTAATTTTGACGTTCAAAAAGTGCTGATTCTCTGCCTAGTAAGAATAAATGAATTTTGATTTTAACTTTAGTAAGCCAATAAAGAAACGCTATTACTAAAAAAATGATTTATGTGATTGCCAAGTTACTAAGAAAGTTACATATCTCTACACCGATTCAATAGCACAAGTAATGTAGTAAGATCTCCTCATACAAACGTTCAGTATCATTCTATTAGTGAATGATATTACATCTCGAGTGCTTGGAGCGTTAGTTTAATTTGATCCCTGTGACAAGAGTGAATGGTTTGGTAAACGGGCTGACGGGAGTAGACGAGTCTGGTATCAAGGATTGTTGTTTAATTAGAAGTGGATTGGTCTTGTCGCAGTTTAGTACTTTAACTTTAGTAAGCCTGGATTTGGATATAGAATCTATACTTATTATAAATGCAAAAGTAAATCTGTCTCTCTGTTAGGTACCTTTTCACGTCTTAACGGCGGAACGGATTTCGATGAAATTTGGGTACACAACCAGTGATCTACCAGTGTGTACATTTGGGTATACAGTCAATCAATCAATCAACTTTATTTTTCTCACCACAATATACATGAGTTATTTTACATTGGTCAGATTCGACATTGTTACACAATTCAGGTAAGTATATATTGTGGGAGACTGGTGCCTGAGCTAGGCTCGTGGCCTGTGTTTCAGGACACCAGGATCCCACCCCTTTACATTTTCATTTTATAAATTATGTACTAAGCGCGCTGACAGAATGTAGTAAAGAATCATACGACATTTTATAGTTTTTTATAATATGATCAATATCTAAGTATGCGAGACGAATGTTAGTAGATGTGTAGTGTGGGTGATGTGCGGGTGTGTGAGTGTGTGGATGTGTGAGTGTGTGGGTGTTTGAGAGTGCGTGATAGTGTGTCTAGGTCATTATAAGGATGTTTTCAGTATCATTATAGTTTAATTTTAGTAGCCAATCAGTAAGCCTCTTTTTGCATTTATTCTTTGTGAGACTAAAGATATGTTACACCTTATGAGTTTTATTGTATAAGTAGCCACCAAGATAGCAAAAGAAACGCCTTACAAAAATAGTTTTGTGACGTAGATGATGGCGCTCCACTGGGTCATATCGTATTTTCCCCCTGGACAGCGTTGGACAGTGGACAGTGGTAGACCATGACCTCGGTTAGGACGTAGCATACTTTTTATCCGGTAGTAGGTTCCCGTGTAATAATTACCGACATCCACGCGAGCGAAGCTGCGGGCGAAAGCTGCTTACCTATGCAAGGTTGAATTAAATTAGCCGACGTGCTGAGTATCCATATCTTATGATGGGAAAACCTTATTTTTTGTGTCATAATTCATAATTTCTAATAACTATGTTACAGTAGATTACGCCGTTCACGGCCGCAGGTTTAAAATCAGGTCCACGTTTAGGCATTACTCAACTAGTTTTCGATTGAGGCTCAATCATAAACAGACATGGCGAGGTCTCAAATGGAACTACTTACCTATTGTTTTGGAATTTCTTTTCAGAGTAGTCAGATAGGAAACGCCGACCTCATCTAGTTTTAAAATATGATTGACGTGTAAAAGTGTTTGTACAAACCTACTTACAGAAATAAAATCATTTATCATTTATCATTTATCATTACATGGAATGAAAAATATTTTTTTTCATTAGAGAACTTTTCAGTTTTTTTCGGTCCTGATGGTATTCTCTCTTTCGTTCCTATCTTTCTAACATTTATAAACTGCAACATAACATAATAATATTTATTAAAACTTTATAAATACAAGGTTTCAAATATGGCTCCGTATATGCCACAGTTCACAATTATTGTACGGGAGGGTATATACGGGATGAATAAATGAGAGCAAGCCCGCCGCAAGACGAGGCTGTCAAATATTCACGCTATTGCTCCTGCAACTTACATACGTATGCACGGTTGTGTTACAGGCCACTTTCAGGCGTATTCAGTCAAGGTCGAGCCAAGGACGGGAGCCTGAGTATTTGACTAGGTTGGAAATGTTTTTGGAGCGACTGAAAAATATTGAATATTTCAGCATTACTTTCGTATAGCATAATTAGGCTATAATGTTCCCACTGTTGGGACACAGGCCTCTCTTCGAGAGAGAGTGGGCTGTAATCTACCACGCGGGCCCAGTGCGGGTTGGTAGATGTCACGTCTTCGAATTTTTGGTTCTAGGACATGCAGGTTACTTTTGTATGCTAATTGATATTAGACTAGGTATCCTTGCAAATTATTTTTGTTACTAAAAACGCAAACTAAACCACCTTACATTCACAAAAACATTTAGCCACATGGGTCTATACTCAATGGGGGGCTATAGTTTTTGTGCTCAGCAGTTGGCGCCACTGGCGAGTAAGGTCCTGTCAGTACTTTTTCAATGTTTTGGATATGCTTAAGTATTCATAAATTCATATTATTTTTATTTTATTACATTTTAAAACTTTGGATATTTAGATTATAATGTTCCTAAAATTGGCAAGCATGAAGCAGACAAATATTATTCTTCCTTCAAGTGTTACCAAATTAGATCCTAACTTTTTACTTAAAATCTTAAGCCATAATTAATCAAGAATGGCACAACCGTTACGGCTATTCTGAATCAGTCGTTCATATCCGTGATAAAAAATCCCACAAACAGTGAACGTTCAGTTCATATTTTGACATCTAGAGACCTTACTCTACACAAGCGCCTCTAGCGGCGAACTCAAGCGCTATAGCCCTCATTGCCCCTAGTGGGATTTATAGATGTCCGTAGGTGTATCAGTGGCATCACAGTGGGCCCTATCAGAATACCAGCGCTGCAGTATTAATTTATTTTAAATATCGCAGCATTATGCTGAGATAGGAGCCTTTTTGGCCTCGTACAGGTCTTTTATTTATTACTTGTTTATTTTTTTTAATGTTAATTTTGTTAGTCTTAAATGATCCTTTTTAATTTTTTGTTTTTTTTGTTTGAATTTTCTGTGCGTGTCCCAAATATGTTTTTCTTCTTTCTTTTCTTCTATCAATTCATCGTTTTCCGCAGGTAGGTTTATCACTGGTTGGTGACCGTAGATTTGTTATTAATTACATGCAATCACAAATAGGATTGTTTTCGATTGATAAGCTAAATTTTTAATAAGTTAGACAACTAATTTAGTAGGTAATAGATGCTAGAATAATCTGACACGATCTTCAATAAAATATTCAAAGAAATGTAGGCAATGTTTCAATAAGTAGGTATTTTGTTACCCACTTATTGAAACATCGCCGGCATTTCTTTTGTATCGTTTGGTATCGTTTTCTGTGTCCGTAATAAGTGGCTCTTCTCCACCTATCTATGTCTATGCTGTGGTCGGGCTAGAGTAGGACGTTTCCGAGCCGTTTCCGCTACACACCTCGTTAAACTATCTTTACCGTAGACTGTCATTATAAGTTTTTACTTTGAACTTGCGAACGCGTTAACATAACCTATATTACCTATATTTTAACTCGTGGAAGGGTTTTCTGAATAAAATACCGACATTATCTATAAATAATAAACCTAAAGAGTTTGTTTGTTGGTTTGAACGCGCTATAATCTCTGAAACTAAAACCGTATTTGAAAAATTATTTTTGCATTTGATAGCCCAATTCTTGAGGAAGGTCAAATGCTATTTATTTAACATCATGCTACGACTCTTAGGGACGAGCAAAAAGAAAAAAAATAGGAAGAATGATAAGCGAAAACGAAGTAATAGCGCGGGTGGGCGATGCGATGCGACGCGGTGGGTCTTTCACGGGGCAATTTTATAAACTGTACTTGTTATTTTTGTATATTGTGTATATTACGACTTCCACGCGAATAAATTCGCGGGTAGAAGTATTTTCATAATTTTTCAATTAGTTATCGAGGGCGGATAGATAGCTGTGTATCAAATTAAAGTTTTCTTTCTATCAAATCATACTATGATTGTAAAGACAAACATGAACTTTTATCACTTCATGGAACTTTAAACAGCAAAAAAAAAGGTTTAAACTCAAAAACTGTAATTACATATCAACACATTCAGGTAACTTCCAAACAAAAATTAAATGAAAAAATATCGCTTTAAACTTAAATAAAAAAATAAACAGAACGAATGTAATGAATATAAAAAAAGCAGACGCAGCGGAAGAGCGAGTGTGTCTAGTGAAACACTGAAACAAGTTGGAATTACAGCTTCTAATGACAGCCTGTATGTTATTATACTATATGTCCTTGTATCCGTCCTTTTTGGGTAACTGAAAATCAGCGCTGTGCTGTGGGTCCCCCATAGCACAGCATCATGCTGGGTGGAAGCCTTCTTGTCACAGTCATGACGAGCAGCTGTCGACTATTTCTGTTTTGTGCTCGTGATTATAGACCCATTTTGTTTCTTTTTATTTTTCATTATGATCAGAGCTAATGAGCTAATTATCTTTTTGTATGCACGTGTTTCTGTGACAAATAAACCTATTTTTCTTTCTTTCTTTCGTTCTGTTTGTTGTAGCAGCTGTAAATATTTGCATACGGGAAATAGGTTTGAGAAGAAAATATTAGTTTTTAGGTTCGCAACTTTTAAATAACTCATGTAATATGTTAGGTCTTTGATATCGTAAACTGTTTCATCCTTAGCAAACAATTCGTCAAATAAATGATGAACGGGTCTAAAAATAATGTAGGTATGAAAATAAATATACAGGTGTACCCAATTAATGCAGCTCTCTGTACTTCAACATATATGTAAAAAAAGCGATCAAAGAAATCAAGTTTTTATTTTTACAAAATATTTGGTAGTTGATAATAGTAGATTGTTATACAAGGGGCTAAAATTACCCATTATATACGAGATAGTTTTACTCCCGAGCTTCAGCGAGGTAGTTAATAGAAACCGAGTTATAATGGGTTTTTAGCGCCGTTTTACACTCTAATTATCACTACGATTAAATAGATTACTTTTTTTTTATTTCTTCTGTAGCCACAACGCAATGCACGCATTCTACCCAAGAGATCGCCGCTTTTAGTTAAATTTTCAAAAATAAAATGTTCTTCTTTTTAATGATGAAGTAATAAGTTGAGTCTTTATTCATGATTATTCTATTTATCAATAAATACAGTTTCGTTTTTGTAGGCTCGTTAGTAACAGACAAAAATTAAAAACAAAACTTTTTGACCTAGACGAAAATATGCTATTTTATCCCCGCTCTGGTACGCTATAATGACTGATTTTTTGGGGATGACTGGTGTTTTAAAACTAGATGAGTTCGGTGTTTCCTATCCGACTACTCTGAGAAGAAAGACCAATAGTTTCAGAGGCCACACGCTCTTTTAAAGTCCAGACATAATCTTGGTCCGGTCAGTTCAGTTTTAAAGCTTTATTGAATTACCTACAAATGTATATGAGTTAATTGTTCAGGCCGTTGTATTAACAAAAACACTAGATACAAGCACATACATACAAGCAAGTATGCAAGTACATACAAGCTATTGTTAGGTACCATTTGTATTTTGAAATGGACAGATTTGGAATTGACTGACTATGTTTTGTCTATACCTTTGACAGACGACCAGTTCTTGTGAGCTTCATTATACTAAGGTTTTCCTTTAGAGCAAAGGCACTAAGGGTCACTTGTTTCTATGTGTGAGTAAATACCGTTAGCAGCATTCCTTTACTTTGCACAAATTAATTAAACTAGAGTAAGCGCATCTTCCTTTGACAGAATTTTCCAAGAAATTATGTTCATTATACATGCAGTTTTTTTTTCAGTGTTTATTTCAAAGGACTGTATCTTTTCTTGAAAATTTAATATAAAGTTTTAGTCAATTTACTTATCATTTTATTTACACTCGGCTTAGTCGAAACTAAAACGTTGTTATTAATATGTTTTACCTAGCCTGAACTCAAAATTAGGACTTAATTTTTAACAAATAAAAAATGATTGATCTGATCCAAAATTAATGCTATGAAATCATAAAATTACTAACCCTAAACAAATGCATAAATAAAAGCGAATTTGGATTCAACTTTCCGAGCTAGAGTCCTACTTTCTAAGTCGACGAAGATACGGGCCCATCCGAAAATAGTTCGGTACTTCGGAATGTACCTGTCATCTCCTAACTGCCACGGCTTATTTTTATTATTAATCTTATATTTTGAATTGATTCTTAATATTTTTTGTTTTCATTGTCCTCGCATATAGAAGCAACAAGAATAATGTACCCAGGATTTTGTAATATCTTGATTTAAAAAGAGTGTCCTTGGAGTTTCTTGCCCGTTCTTCTCCATAGAGATCTACGTTTTGGAATGGGCAACTAGCTTCAACTTTCTGACTAACTGACCGACTCTATGACAATTCAAAAGTGCCTGTGAATGGTTTAATTGAAATAAATGCTTTGAGTTTGAGTACCCTACTCCTGATTTATTAACTTTTTTGGACGGGAAAAAACACGTCGGGAGAAAGTATAACTGTCAAATCGGGTTGACATTCATTCTTAGTTCGTGACCCCAAAGTAATCGTATGTCCGTAGGTGATACGGAGTAGGAAACTCCCGTAACTTCGGCTGAAACTACAGATCCCGTGCTTAGAGAGTAGATCCCCTGAGCCTAGCGTTGAAAATACAATATCGCAATCCAAATATTATAACCGGCAGGTACCTATTTGGCTTTCTCAATTCTTATGCACTTTCAAGTTTATCTTGGAAATCATTGACATCGGTGTAGGAAAGACATCGTGAGAAAACCGAGACTAATAATTAATATAAGTCTGAAATCGCCAACCCGTCTTGAGCAAGCGTTGCGATTAATGTCCATGCCTTCTTCGTAGAGAAGAGGCTTTTGCCCTGTAGTGGGACAATAAGGTTGATATTGTTATTTATCGTTGAGCTCCTTAAGTTCCGAGTTGAGCTGCACGATTACTGACAAATGCGTGCACTGACTGGACAGGTCCACTCAATCTGTGTGGTTCTTTCCTCAAAAGACCATTTCAGACACCAACATCTACATGGTCTTCACATGATGTGACCAAGATTATGTCTGGACTTAAAAATCTCTTTTAAAGTCTGTGACCTCTGAGTTTGTTTCGGCCTTTCTTCTCAGAGTAGTCCGATAGGAAACGCCGACCTCATCTAGTTTAAAAAGTATGATTGACGTGTAAGTGTTTGTACAAACCTTCTTACAGAAATAAAATCATTTATCATTATTTCATGTTAGTGAAAACGGGCATTGGAACCCATTCTAAAGTTTCTTAAAACATTTATCTCACAGAAAATGAGTTCTTACTCTACCGGTATCTTATTGTTATAAGGTATTACTGCTAAAGTTGATCTAAGGAGGACAAAGAATATATTTTTAAGACTAATAGCAGAACATTTCATGAGTTCATTTTGGTTTCATTCCACGTGCATAAGACATCGACAAAATTACATAGATTTTTTATTTATTAATCTTTGGAGCGCCAACAGAGGCTACACAATTACTAATTATTAATCATGTTAACATAAACAGGGACAAATACAAGTGTGCGCCTCCAATTATAGGAGACCACAGCATTCACTTAATATCTAATGAACGTTCATCTGCTCCTTTCATTTAATTTTTCGATCATTCGGTATGCGATTGAAAAGTGCCGAAAAGTGGCGAAATCCAACAGCGTTGGATCCGTTTACTAATGCATTAATTTTTCACTTTCGTTTTATGTTGTGTTCAGACGTTTCACTTCGAGTGAAGACAAAAATGAATAAAAGGTGAAGTTTTTGATATCTGATTTAGTTAACTAGCACAGTATCAGCTTTTATAACCATAGTTTTCCTACTCTTAACTCCTGGAAGCATCCTTTGGCCATAATAACATATAGGTAAACTTTCATACGATAAGAAAACTCCAACGTTTTATTTGTACCGTCAGAAAAACAAGGTAAGGCTTCGTTCACACTGGCGGAGTTGATAACATCAGGATTAATGGAGGACGAATTAAATGGATCTTGCTGACGTGACGGCACAAACAGGAAAACGAAATAAAAACCTGGCTTTACTCACCATACAAACTTCAGGTGTTTTTTTAAGTTTAGTCAAATAAATTTCTCCATGAATTTGGTCTTATTGTACCCCACACATACCAGTTATTACAGATAACATAACAATTAATTGTTATTTTCTGATCAATTGTAAGTATGCATCCAGCTTGCACTTACTTCAGGTGTTTTTAAAGTTTAGTCAAATGAATTTCTACATGAATTTGGTCTTATTGTATCCCACACATACCAGTTATTACACATAACATAACAATTAATTGTTATTTTCTGATCAATCGTAAGTATGTATCCAGCGTGTACCTAGCTTCTGTCGTTTCATAAGTGCCCTGTAGGTTTATGTGAATTAAAATATTATGAGCCAAACCTGTATCAAAATAATTATTAAGTAAGTAAGTAATTAATTATTTACCAAATAACTTAGCCTAGGTAACATCAGTGTAGGTACAATAAAAGATGAAGATATTACATTGATTTAGTTCTTGTAATCCAACTTTCTCTCTGATCTTGATTGATAAACTTCAAAACTTTTATTTTCAGTAAAGCCATTTCCTGAAACGAACCCTCAAACCACACGTGAAGAACCAATAACACCAGTAGCCAGTTGCCATAAAAAAAACTTTTCAATAAAAACAGAACGATTCCGATTTCGTGTGTGGCAACACTTAGGCTGCCTTAATACTCTTTGGCTAATAGATTTACTTTTAACAAGTTTTCTTTAGGAGTTAATCTTGGACGGTTAGTGGTTATCGGTGGGCACCATGGGGAGCCCAATTATTTTTCGTTTACTTGGTACCTGACCTGCATGTGATGGGCTTGATCAAAATAAAAAAAAATATTTTATTACCTTCAGTTGTACAAAAACACTTATCTAAATATTATGCAGCGTTACCACTAAGGGAAATAGTGTTTTCGATGAACTCTGGCTCCCAAAGTAAGATTTACCTTGTGTTTAGGGAGCCAGCGTCCTCTCCTATAGTTTGAACATATATCAGAATTTGTAGGACGAGCACAGAATATTATTATTAATATAATTAGTTACCAGTAAATGGTTATACGATGTGGACTATTAAAGTACCTATGTATGTGTATGTTTTGAGAGAGAGATAAATATGAAAAAGAAAGGAGTATGTGTGATTCAGCTTATCATTGTTGGAATATTGTTTTATTGCAGTTCTTTAGAAAGATCAGGTGCGTAGTACTCGCAACCGGCGTGCGTGTATGACCAGATTTATGAACGTAAAAGAGGCAAAAGGAGTATGTAAGGATCGTAGCAGGTGGCCTTCTGTAGTTTCTGTCTACCCCCATGGGAAGAAGGCGTGAGTTTATGTATGTATGTGTGAAGTTTCTCTGTTAGATATGAGCGTAAGATACAAGTTGCGCAATAAGCGATTACGTTACTAAATTATTTTCAAATGTTTCATTACGTTATTGTTTATTTATTGATTAAACTTTATGCGACATAAAAGGTACAAAGACGAACTTAAAGCGTGAGGTATTCTGTACTAGTTTTTTTACAGGTTGACAAATAAAAAACAATAAAAAATACAGTTGCGCAGTTTACACTAGATACAAATGAAACTTTCAAAAATATGAACATCAAGACTGTATAATGTATTCTATCTCATTCTCTCGCAAGTTAAATCCTATACATGTATGTGTTTGTCGCTTTTTCATTTCATCGAGTTTCAAATCACAACGGGGCTAAAGAAGTTTCACTTCAATAAATGTAACTGAAAAAATATGGGCCTACTACATTCCCCTGCCTTTCCTTTCGAGAATACAGGCAGGGAAATAAGCTTGCGACAAAACGAATAATTATTTACATAGTACATAATATCACGCCTGTATTCTCCGAAGGGTTAGGCAGAGGTGTACCTTGATAAAATACCGTATTAAAAAGAAAATATCGAAAAATTTTTTGACAGCCAGATCAAGACACGTCACCACATGTCTCAACAAGTTGATAGTTTAGCACAAACATTGGCACAACGATTCACAAACTTTCTTACTCAATAATAAAACAAGACTAAGTTTCTTTAGAGTTGACATCGGAGGGTTAACTCGTGATAACTTGAGACGGTTCAAAGCGAAACTTTTTGTTTACTTTTATGCTTGCCTTTCACTTGAGATATTTACTCAAAGGATGGATTTGTTCTGCTAATCTATACAAATGAATAAAATTAAAGTGACATCAACAGAAGTGACATGTAACAGCTTTTTACTAAATGCATATGAATGTATATACGACAGTTATAACTAAAAACATTTTAACATTTTTGTTTGTCTGTCTGTTTAGTTCCGGCTAATCTCTGAAACAGCTGAACCGATTTTGACAGGACTTTCACTGGTAGATAGCTGATGTTACAAGGAGTAACCTAGGTTTACTTTTTCCTGGTAACACGTTCCAGTGAGATAATTTTCGACATACACGCGGGCGAAGTCGCGGGCAAAAGCTAGTTTATAAATAGAGAAAATACTGTGAAAAAGGCAGTTTTATCATTTTCGGAATATACAAAATTTGTCTGTGATCATCATCAGTCTAGACCCCAATTATGTAACACACTTCCAGTCGCAATTTGATGGATTTTGAAAAACATTCGTAATCCATTGCTTCCTATTGATGAAAAATTCGGCTGATCGCTGAGTAAATGACGCAATGAATATTGCTGAATTGTCAAAATGGATGGGGTTGAGGCGGATGGTGAGAATACCCAATTACCCCGCTGGACATAAGCAAATTGCAGGCCTTTTACCTAATGTGCAGCTACTTCCATCTGGCTGATTGTAGTTCTTGCAAAAAGAAAATATTTTAATATCTATTCCTGCAGGTACAAGAGTCCCTTGTACAAGGGGGACCTGTACCCTGCCCAGTAAAATCCGTTTTTTATTGGTGTACTTATTACCAACAGGCCAGAGGGCCTCGACCAAGTGACATTCTATCAGCGGTAACTATGATGGAAAAGTCAAAAAGGTAATGGATTGACATGAAGAATGACGTGCACGTCTTTCTATATCGTTCTGACATATATAATTTTAACATGAATGATGTAACCAATTTTTTGTAAGAATATTTTGATTTAAAAGAGTCTCCGTGGAGTTTCTTGCCCGTTCTTCTCCATAGGTACCTACTACGCTTTGGAATGAGCAACTAGTTTCATCTTTCTGACTGACCGAACCCTTGACAATTCAAAAATGCCTGTAACTGGTTTACTTGAAATAAATACTTTGAGTTTGAGAAGCTACTGAAAAGCGTAGGTATTGGCAATCCTATTAAGGTCGTAGAAATACGAAACGCTTTGAAATCGACAGTCACTTGTCTAGACCCTCAAGTTCGGATATTCTTGCATCAAATTTATAAAGAAACACTACATAACACTGCATGTGTAAAAAATGCTTAGGACATATATTATATTTAGATAACCCATATATGGTAAACTAGAAAGTCAGTTCAATGTAAATAAGACACAATAAAACACAACATAAATCACAAAATTGAACTGAACTATTTCGTAGCAACGGCTACGAACCGCCGCGCGCCGTAGCCGTAGCGTTCGTAGGCGTCTACGACAAGTGCTACGAGCTACGACAATTCTAACTATTCCGAATTCCTCGCCTTTATTGGATTATATCTATGTTTAGATGTTAGTAAGTATTGTGATAAATTTGATAGGGGCAGAAGGACTACTTTATTAAAATGTCTGATAACGGTATCGAATCAATTAGGCACTTCAGAGAAAGCCGAACCACAAAATCCGGAGTACTTCGTTCTATTTGCGTTTTATTTTAAAACAAATCAATATTATCTAAATAAAAGTTCTGTTGTTTTTGAGACATGAATAATATACATAGTCGACATAAATCGAGTATTATATTATAATATGTGGCATGAGGCATAGTACAATTTCTCCATAGAAAAAAAAATGCAAGGTTTTAAAAATATATTTTCACTCTTTACCACGATTTTTTACATAATCACAGACCACAGTGTTCGTAATAATATATGTCAATATCAATTAGTTTAATGCTACGCTTCCGTGTAATAATCTTCTGAAGTTAACCAATTTGAGGGAAAGGAAATTGGTAGATTCAATTAGGATAAAACTCAACTCGGCCGATCATTATAATCCGTTTAAAAACGACATTTTGACCAGAAAAACTTGTTGAAAGGCTTAAAATTTAATGGAAGATGATTAGGGATTTTTTTCATTTTATTTTTCGGTTTATTAACTTCGTAAATTGGCTAAAGATTTTGAATGGTTAGTTTAGGAGTCCCAGCGGGGTAATTACGTAACACACTAACAGTAGGAATGGGTTTCATTTTGACAGTTCAACAACATTCATTGCGGTTTTTACGTTGTTGAACAGACACATTTTTCGAACAAATGAGCAATGGATTAGCAATAGGCTTCAAAATGATTCAGATTGTGATAGATAGTGTGTTACGTAATTAGGGTGCTGGTCGAGAAATAGTACATACAGGTTCTCTTAACTAAGAATGTCCTTTGAAGACATGATTATCTAGAATTTCAGAAAAAATATTCCATCATTATTCCTTTATAAAAGAGAATAATATTAATTGGTATCAATTTCATAATTAATACAAGCATCACGCCTTATTACCCCGAAGGGTTGGGCAGAGGTCTACTTATAGTACGCCAACATTTCGCTGTTTAAGTCCCATGTAATAGAGGGCGAGCCTATTGCCATCAACCGGGCCTGAATCCAGACTCTGGGCTGCTATTGACAAATCCAGATAGAAAAAGCCAATAACACTTTGCCTGACCTGGGAATCGAACCCAGGACCTCGTGCTCAGTAGTAGCGCTTCCGACTATTTGGCCAACGAGGTAGTCAACACAAGTAAAACGATAACTTTGGTACAAAAAAAATACCTTCATCCATTGTTCCAGAAAGGTAAAAGTTTTAATGCTGCAATGTAACAACATAAAAAACCAAGCCTGGCGTGTATTAATTAACACTACAGCATTAATTATTGCACCTCCCCCTTATAATTAAAGTTGCAATTAACAGCAATTCACTTCCATCAAACTGAAATATCTTTTAAATCAACAATCACTCCGTACAATTAAACAGTTAAATGTTGAACAGTTACATTTTTAACCGGATATAAAGCAGTTAACGGGACGTGTATTTAACAAATGAGGTAGAACGCGGTTGTGAAAACTAACGACGCGACAGGTAATCGACAACGTTGGCAATTTCAATTAATTTTGTTCGAGATTAACTTGTTAACTATTGGTAATGTAGTGGGTGATAATTGCGGCGTTTTTAACGCCTTTTTTGTAATTAAAAAAGAAAAACAAAGGAAATACATTTATTTGAGGTAAACATGTCGCAATAAATAATAATAAAAAAAATAACAAGAATAATTGAGTTATTTTCTTAGATATAGTACTCCAGAATGTATTCCGGCCATGGCGGCTAATCTCAACGGAGACTAGCCTTCGGCGCGGGAGATATTATAGTGCACAAGTGTGTGCGCAGACACAGGTGCACTCTCTCTTCCTTCACTTTCATAGACCGATGGGACGGCAATGATGGCTATCGCGCTTGAGTTCGTCGCTAGAGGCGCTAGTGTAGAGTAAGGTCTCTAGATGTCAAAATATATATTGAACGCTCACTGTTTGCGGGATTTTTTATTACGGCTTTTAACGAATGATTCATAATAGCTGTAATGGTTGTGCCATTCTTGATTAATTATGGCTTAAGATTTTAAGTAAAAAGTTAGGATCTAATTTGGTAGCACTTGAAGGAAGAATAAGATTTGTCTGCTTCATGCTTGCCAATTTTAGGAACATTATAATCTAAATATTCATTTTAAGTTTTAAAATGTAATAAAATAAACATACTATTTATATAAGGGTACTTAAGCATATCCAAAAAATCAAATAAAAGTACTGCAACAGGACCTTACTCGACAGTGGCGCCAACTGGTGAGCACAAAAACGATAGCCCCCATTCGACACGGCTTGACCTGCGCCTGATTTAGTATATAGCATGTGTCAGACTAGCACACAAAACCACTTTCTCCGTAGGACCAACATCATAATCGCGAAAAAAATATCTACTGTCCTTTACAAATCATTAATACATACTTGACCTAAATGTATGGACGGCTAATTATTTTTGTCCACATCTTTCTGATACATGTTGTATACTGTTATTTCAGTGTTGTTTGTAGATAGTGTTACTTATACGTGATACCTTGACTGTCACATGAATGAATAATTTATTTATTTATTTTATCATCACTTACAACTATTGTTACAGGTACAACCCAATGCAATAGTCAAGCAAACTTAATAATAACAACTTATTTTCTAAAACTTATTACAATAATGTTATCCTTGTGGATTCACTCCGTTACAAGTAAAAATGTCTATTTCCTCTGCTACAAGGTGGTGCGAAGCACCCGCCTCAGAGGGGCAATAGTTGCTCAAACTGGCTTTATAGTATAACAAAATATCTTTGTTTTCTTCATTTTTATATTAAAGGGTTTCTCACCATTGGCACTGGCCAAAAACCAATTTAAAACATGGTCTACTTAAAACACGTTTAAGCTGGATGTTTTGTTTCATCAAACTCAGACTGAACTCAAACCAAAAGTGCCTGTAATTGATTTATTTGAAATCAATATTTCAAATAAATCAATTACAGGCACTTTTGAAGGGTCAAGGGGTCGGTCAGTCAGAAAGATGAAGCTAGTTGCCCATTCCAAAGTGTAGTAGGTACCTATGGAGAAGAACGGGCAAGAAACTCCATGGACACTCTTTAAAATCAAAATATGGTTACAAAATATTGGTTACATCATTCATGTTGAAATGATGAATGTGAGGACGATGCAGAACATTAAAAGCGTCCGTAATAAAAATACAAAAACAATTCAAATATTAAATTAAATTCAAATAAGCCGTGGCAGCTAAGAAATGAGCAGTCCCTACTGACGGCGCCCGTTCATGAACATGACGCATGGATTAGCACCATCCAGCTCAACCATTTTGAAGGGAACTTAATGATCCAACACACACGTCACTACCAGCGAGATAATCATTTAATCTCCAGTTTTCATTTTGTTTTGAGGTTGCCATAAAAGTAATCGATTAAAAAACAAAAGACTGCTGGCAATACGGAAAACCCGGCAGGGCTTTATTTTTTTTAAATTCGCGGACTCACCAGCTAACAGCCTTGCGACCTTGCGACTAGAATCACCAATTGAAACTATAATGATAAAAAAAAACACGTGTGGCACTCGGGGACTGCCGCGGTAAAGCTATTGCATAGCATTTTTTATCAACTTATGCAATTATATTTATTTTTTCTTTGATATTAATTCAAGTACAGTCGTACCATATACATACACGTTAAGCGAACACTCGGCCGAGCTACACGGTAGGCGGAGTGGGGGGTGTTAGGTTTTATTTTCGTTACGGAATTTCTTGATTCGGTCGCCGCGCTCAAAGCCCGCGATAAAAGCTATGCAATAGCTTAAAAAATAAACATTTGATAACGTATATCCCTTGTTTACCTTCATTAAACCAATGTGGAGTTTTTGAATGAATCACTGAAGTTTATGTGCGAATAACTTTACTTAATTGTTCACACCCGGTGATATTTATAAGCACCTGGATTTGGTTTGATTGTTTCACAGAAAAGCGACGTCGCTGGAATGTTAATATGTTATCGCTTTTATTTGAACCCTTTGTAAAGCTTTTGAAGTAATAATTTAAAACTTTTTGTGAATGTTATAAAGGGGAAATGTAATTGGTCGATTGGAGTTTTCAAAGTCAGACAGACGATCGTGACTAGGTGCAGACGTATTTGTAGACATATAAGAGTATCAAAAAGGCAGAAAACATGCACTTTGCTTATTTTCTCTTCTGATTATAAAAACAGAATTAAAAATAAAAGTCGATACGTGTCGTGGGACACCCAGTTGGAACGAAGTTCCTTTTGCTGTATATTATGTATTCAATAACAGGCACAATGAAATAAATTAATAATGTTTAAGAGTAACTAATTGAAAAAATATATATAGTGTGCTGACGGTCTAGCTTTTAATCGCTAAGTGTGGAGATTATAACGTGCGATTGGAACTTCGTTCCCATAAATCAAAAAGAAATAGTGATGTACAAATATCAAAATGTATTACTCGACTAAACCAAAACACATCGCTCGGTTTTGTGTAACGACATGTAATGATAAACCTATCTGGATTTCTGTTTTGCCAACTGTGGCTGCGGTATAACACGACAATGCTGCACATTAATATTGTCAATTTTGCGGTATGCGTAATTTGTTACAGCACAATAAAGTTATGTAGATGAATCGCACTGATATCGGGTTTTGTATCGAAATCATAATTGTATCAGGAAATATCTGTGAAAAAAATATTCAAAAGGCCAAATTGAGTATGTTTTATGATAAAAATCTAAAAGGTACTAACGTTGTGCGGCATATGAAGGCGCTGAAATCACAACATCTAAACGAGGATACGGCTGAGATAACAGGCTCTGAGCCGCGGCGAACTTTTCACATACACTCAGGCCGCAATAAAACGTCTGCCACGCGCACTCACGCATACACTCTGCCGTCTGGGACCACGACACCGACGGCATCCTCATATCGACTAACTACACCACTGACACAACACTGTCACAAAACCCAGGTCACTTTACAAACATACCACACTAAAACACAAAACATTTTCACATTATTATTTACAAATTTAAATTAAACACTGGAACACGTTCGATTCCTACCGATATTATTGCTTTAACTACATTTAGATTAGATAAGGGACATCACTACCCAATAGAAAATGTTCATTGACGCGCGTGATTTCACGGAGGTATCGATATTTCTTATATCGATAAGATAAAGCAGATGGTGCGAGGCGAGAGTGCTCATCTATGTGGAAAATGGCACTGATATATGGTGTTGCTCTTTGTGAAGATCAGGTGCGTGGCGTAGGCGTCATGGCATCTATTATCTCGCATTCAAAGATAAAGGCAATCGAAGCGATAGCGAACGCGATAACTCATCGACTTTGCGCAACGGTTTATTACCTATATGGATAATGCAGAAGAAATATATTTCAAGTGAAGGTCGCGTCCCTTTGTTAAAGTAATAAAAAAACAATGAAGGCGCTCGTGCATGTCGATTTAATAATACATCGGGTGGCCCTTTTTGTGTTCAAAAATACAAATTTAATTGAGAAATTTCAAGGTTGAGCGATCAAAGCGAAATGGATTGGGGAAGTTGGATAAACGACGTTTTCAATTTGCAGCAACTGAAAAAGGGTTTATACTAAACTTATTAGTTTAAAAATATATAAAAGATTAACCATAACGAGATTTATTTATTATAAATTGAATTCAAAAGTTACCTTTAGTGGAGTTTTAGAAATAATAATTCTTCTAATGTGATTATTTTATCTCTGTTTTTCATAAAACGAGTTACCTACTTTTTTGTTTTCCTTTTCTCTTATTTTACTTTGCAGTTTTATTTAACCTGGCACAAGCAACTCCACCATAATTAGCAGCATCCATTTAATTAAAAACACAAATAACTTGGCAACATTATAGAACCGTCTGCCAGTAATTAGGGATGGGAAACATTCTTGTTGCAAACAACAGTTTGTTTAGGACAATTGTTCACTGTTGTTCTGTGCTTCCTTTGGTCAGACAACACACAAGATCTTGGCAACTTACTGTATTCACGAGTACGAGTTTATCATTAATTTGGTTGGGTTGGTACTGCTTTAATTTCCTAGGAAGTTTTGGATGAGAAGGCTCCTTTAGAGTAATTTAAATGTTAAGTTCTCGATTCCAGGTTTTAAGTGTGCTATTTAGGGATGTATAATTCCTTTTATCTTATCGATTGATCGGAAAACCGGTTAGGAAACGGATTCTAAAAGGTATGTGTATACTTTTTCCGAAACATAATAGACTTATACAAAGACGGAAATGAAGCTGGAAGATTAGGATAAGATGCCTATTTTTATCGATGATCATTTCCGTAGATTAGTTTATTCTAATATTACATAGATATATAAACTCACGCCTTTCCTTGTGGGGGTAAGCAGAAATTACAGATTATATAATATCGGATATGTTGCAAACAAAGCCATTTCAGTATTTGTTCACTTTTATTGACGTCACACACCCGTTAATCTGTATATCAGCCGTCAGATAAATCAAATTTGATAAACGCTGCCAAATTGATTGTGGAATTTATTTTTCCCAAATACAATTTGTAAATGGTATTGTTCTGAATTAAATTGGTTGAGTGCTGTTTTGCAGATGATTGTCAATATGATGATATCGTCTTGTCTGTCTGTAATTCAATTAAGTAAGTCATCTGCCTAGCCTTATCCCAACTATGTTGGGGTCAGTTTCCAGTATAACCAGACGAGCTGTTGGCTGCGACTTCGTCTGCGTGTATTTTGGGTTGGTATTTTTGGTTGGTAGCCTTAGGGGCGCTATGGAGCGAGGACTTAATTTTTCTTTTGTAATGTTTGGTAATTTTCCAATTTTGGAATTGGCCGCCATGGCCGAAATACGGTCTGGAGGACTCTATTTTATCTGTATAGATATAGATGGAGCTGAACTGCCTATCTGACTTCCACAGTCCATATCCCACTTATTAGGTAACAAACGATACCGATTGTATTAATTAATTAAGTACGTTAATACTCATAATTTTTCCTTTACTAAGGGCGAATTTCACCAAACTTTTATAATTAAAATAAGTCTTATCCTGAGAACAAATTTAGATTTTTTTACTCATTTTCCATACTAGAACTGTCAGACGTCAATTTTATTTCACGGATAAAAGATATCTGACTTTGGTAAAAACAGCCCTAAATTTAATAACAAAACACGTCAATAATTCTAGTAATTCTATTAGTCAGGTAAAAGATTACATCTTTATCGGAAAATATTACTACCTTTAAATAATCACTGATCTGATATCCGTTTTATTTTCGTGTTATTATTCTTTACGGATACATTAATTACTTTCAGTAATATGTGTGACTATTATCCACACAAAATACTGGCCACTAGTAGATAAGAAACCGATACTTCTACGTAAACAAATTTTATCGATAAAATTCACTACAACTTTATCCGTTCCAGTAAACCAAATTCTAAAGTTCCAAACAAAATGGAACTGCACAAACAAATACTAAATTCTAATTTGGCAATGGCGGGAACATTTTAATTGGATTACACATGCATCAACGTGCACAAGTGAAATGTTTATTTGCACAATACTAGCGTAAGAGGATTTAGAACCGGTTAATTTATTCAACGAGGATTGATTCGGTTAAACTTATTTTAATTTGGGATTACGCTAATTTGAATTGTTTAAGCTCAATGGCGCCGCGAATTATGTTAGCTGTGATTAATTATTCTGTTTTGTTGTTGTTTTTTGATGATTTTAACTCGTATAATGTCTTATGAATCAGAGATTGATCAAAAGAAAAATACACACGGAATCGTTGAGCGTTTACATGCCAACGGCTTCTAGGAGGCGATCGTTTGCCGGGTTTAAGAGCGGCCAACCCGTCATTCCTTTTTGGCACAAATTTTACCTGAACTTTGGCCGTTCATAATGTGCTTATAAATTGTAAAAGTAAAGAAAACATCGTCATAGAAACCTCGCACATGTAATGGAGATTCTAAACGACGAACATTTTTTCTAAAATCTTGTAAGGCTTTTTCAAAAACACGTATTTCTTGGAACCAGTTTTGTGAAATCTTTGCGCGCCAATTTTCGTTCGATGTTATCGCGTTCTCACTCTTGCTTCTTTTTCAAACATTGCGTTGGATGAAACAAGCTTTTCAATCATGCTGGCGATGACGATAGATGGACCGGGAAGGGCCCTCTTAATCATGTCAAGAGTAAACTTATAGAAATACTATGTGATATACTAATGAATCTTTACCTCGACATAAAAATATGCGAGTGCAGCTGTATTTGTAAAATTTGATCATGATATAACTAGTGTCAGCAACAACCGATTATAATAGATAAAAAATTATTGAAAATACGGTTTGTCAAAGGACACAAGGAGACGTTGGTATCATCATAACATGATTCGTCTCGACCAAATCCTTTTTAGTGCAGCGGTCATCCAACTATTTGTACCTATTGTGAAAGTACACGAGCTTTATCAAACAAAGGTTTCCCCCGTTATCGTACAATGGATACAAAGCTAGAATAAAATGTATAAGTTCAAAATACTAACTATCTTCATTTGATTGTAGATCGAAAGGCGACAGCAAATCAATGGGCATCGACGGGAACGGGTGGTTAGCGGCCGCGTTCAGAAACTCAGTCCAAAAAGTGCTCATTTTCATTGTTATGTCAATTCATCGATATAATCAATTGATATCGTCACATCACTACCGTTGCGGTTAAATATTGTTACAACTTCGAACGTTGTGTTGCCGTTTAGGCGCGTATTTGCCGTGCAAATATTATTTTTCGGTTTTACTTTGTTTTTTCAAAACCGGCGAGTAGATACACTCGGGGACGCGCGGTCGGCGACTGTTTAGCTGTTATCAACAACGCGTCGCGTCGTCTCGCCTATCGCAGTGATAAGCCTCACCCACAACAATTAGGTGAAACAGCTGATAGTGCCTCTGTTTGTTGGCCATGTATAAAAGAAGTGATTATTTTCGCAACACTGTTATCTTCGGTGATACCGAAATAATAATCTTTGTTTTTTTTTGCCAAAAGAATTCCAACCTCACAACAAATTTTACACTCGTACTTATTTTATATGAATATAAAAGATTAAATACTCAATTAGTAGAAATGAAACCAACCCTGTTTCGGTTAATTCTTAAATTAATGAAAGTTACTCATACGAAACGACCCAATACAATACGATTTCCAGTAAGGATATCGTAAAAGGTAGGAAAAACACTCTGAAATGGTGGAAATTCTGAATAAATATGAATATTATATCCGATAATTTATTTAAATACAGTGTTTTCAGATTTTTGTTTTAAAATAAAGCGGTCAGCTGCTTCAGGCAAATAAAATAAATTAATGTCCGTGGCGTATTTCCGATTGATCCGACATCGTGCGTTTTCAGAGAAACTGCGATATTGTACGTAAATACATCGTGATAAGCTGTTCATGTACCTACCAAAAGTAGGTCACACATGATATATTGGTACTTATGTCGTAAATTTTCTAATTTGTGTACGCCTACACCTGACACTGAAAGATAACGATGTTGATTAGAAATTAACACGCACTGAGCCCTAATATTAACTTAACACTTAAACGTTAAGTCATTTTGATAGATAAACGTGCTACTATTTGCGTCCGCACGTTTCTTCATTGAAATAAAAGCATATTGGCAACAATCGTACAATTTACGACGCGAAAAGTAGAATAAAAAAGAGAATAAGGAAATCCTGCGTCCAATTTCGCTATGATGATATGAATCGTATGAAATATGTGATAATATCAGGAGCCGTATCCCGGCGTGTCGAGCGGGACGGCACGTGCCCAATGCGTTGTCACTCGCAATTTGAATATAACATGACATCTGAGACCAAGTGACACCAACACGACTTCAATTAACCTGTGCGTCGAATTTCCAAATATCATGTTGACATATCGATACTCCGAAGACCGAATGCATAATCGTAATGATTTATGTCACATTCTCGATATCACAATTCACATCACTACGCTTATGCATGTCCGGAAATTCGAACTATACATTCAAAATAAGAACTTTAAAACTTCCCTAACAATAAATATGTTCGTGTAAGATCGTAAATCCGAAACTTTCCGAAATAGACAATCGTAAATGGAGTCATCTTACCTTCTTTTATTTTCATCCTCCTATTTTGCACTGGGCCTTTTTGGGCACACAATAAACTAAAGAGTTCTAATAAACAGTCTTGGTCCTTTTGGTGCACCATTTTTTTAAATATTAAATGTAACACATCACTGATAATTTTATAAACAAATGTCCATCTCTATGCACGTTATATTATTTTCCGTTACTAATTTCGTAAACTATTTCTAAAAGGAAGTAGGTACAAAAAGAGTAGCAATACCAGGTAATAGGAAACAATGCAGATTGTGTTACAGTACTTAAACAATGCTAACATAACTATGCGGATGGGACACAGTTCCGGTTGGAACCTCCTGTAGATAAGCACATAAAGTTAGGGGTCCGAAATAGTAATAACGACTTATCAGAGCATTTTTGGGACCAGAAAAAGGACTGTATTTTCTTTTAAGCAAAAGTCTTGATGTCGGTTTAATGAACGAGGTTGACCCAAACGGTCAAATGTTTAATTAAATTAATTAGACACCACAATCGAAATAAGTCGAATTCCAGAGTTTTCAGTGTGATTGATAGAGGTGGGACATAATGTTTTATAAAGATAGACCATTTTCTAATTAATTCTCGTTTACCAAACTTCAAATTATATCAATATTGAAAATATCAAGACTTGCAAAGCAACAAAAAGTACACAAGAAACAACAATTTTAGGTCATGAAATGACTTACTGTGAAAACTGTTTTGTTTGACTGCATTGTTTAAGTACAAGACCGTTGTAAACCTTTTATAAATAAAGAACATACATACATAGTACATACAACAGTTTTTCTCGACGATCTTTTTTTCAATGTGGTTGTACTATTAGGTACACCTCTGCCTAACCTTTCGGGGATTACAGGCGTGATGGTATATGTGTACACAAACAAAAGCTTTTCACTATGATATTTTGAAACATTCAAATGTCATGTTGCTCTCAAAAATATATATTTTTCAGACCACACAAAACAAACATAAACGCGTTCTATTTCCGTCCAAACAAACCACTGACGCCATATTGTTACCCATATCAAACATGCAACAAAAACTTTTAATATAATTTTATTTAAAAGCGGAGGGTAGTCCGTTAAAAATAGCTCGGTTATACACGGTATGCCAAGCGGCGTGGCTGCGAGCAATCCGCTCGGTCACCTACACAGCCTATCTGATTTGTGAGTGTGCCAAATACTGCTATACTACCCTCTATGGTTAGTCTGTGCTCTAGTTTTAGTTTTTAAATGGTAGTTATAGTAGGAAAAATATTGTTGAAGCCGTTTGAAGTACTGAGAATTGCGAAAAGGTGGAATGTTGAAGAATTCACAGGTAATAAAAGTCACACACAAGAAGGTGTATTAAGAGATATCGTGCAACAGGAGATTAACAAGAGAGCGTGTTTTCATGAAGTTCTAATAAAAAAGGGTAATTGAAAAAGGGTTAAAAATAACAAAATACGGAATGGAAATACGTTCAAAATATACGTTATGATTATTAAGCTAATCTTTCAAAACTAACAAGAGATAAAATTATGCCAACATTTGCTTTCACTTATGACTGAAGATAAGAAAATATGAATAGCTCCTTAAAATATACCAATTTAAACTCCGAACAGTACTACTATCGATACACATAAACGAGCAAACTTTGTCACTTCACTAGAGTCCACAATAAATTCAATTTCCGAACACAAACACCGGGTGCCACAGAGCAGAAAAATAAACAAGAAAAAAAAGATATCTCAAACTACTTGGCGGGACAGAAATAAAACGGCAAATGAACAGTGATCGCGAAATATTGGGGCAGACGTACTCGTGCATATGTGGGGCATATCAGAGGCCTAGTTTCGTCGATATCTGTCCAAGGCCACGGTAGTCGGGGGCTTGTCTAGTGTTTATCAATGATCCGACACCTGCAATCTGATTTGTGGGGTGGAGATAGGAAGTGTCAGAATGTTCGATGAGCTGGAAGTGAGTTACTTTGCGAGGGGTTGAAATTATGTTGTGCGGGTTAAAAATTGAATCTATTGTGTTGGTAACTTGGCATGGTGTTTTTTGTGGTATCGATCGAGTAGTTTGATAGAGATGAATTTGTATTCAAATTCTGCAATAGGTACAAATAAAAATGGTGTCTAAGTTTTTCTTGAAGTTATCAAAGGTCATGACACTGTCGAACATGTTACATCCTCCAAAAAAAAAACAATATCTTAATCCTATCTAATATTATAAATGCGAAAGTAAGTTTATTTGTTTGTTACGCTTTCACGCCAAAACAGCAGAACGGATTTGGATGAAGTTTGGCTTACAAATAGACCATGACTTGGGTAAGGACACAGGCTACTTTTCATCCTGTATCACAGACGAAGTCGCTGGCAACAGCTAGTAATTATATAATATGATCAGAATAACTATTTAACATAAAGCCCAAGCGGTAGTAAATGTTCAGAACCCATAATTGTCTTGTGAGTTAATTATTGGTTGGCGGTGACAGCAATAATTCTCGAGCAATAATTCATTTCCCTCTTTTACCATACAAAGATCACTGCAGCTCAATGAAGCACATAACGAGTGGTCTCCGTACTACGTGTGATGTTAAATGAAACGAGTAATCCCATCGTTGAGCCACCGCTGTTCCATTGTACTTATGGTGCTACTGGCGATGTTGTTTTATTTACTCTGTGGTGAATGTCAGTAGTGGGACGTGTATCAACGATTTTGTAGTTCTGGGTATGTAGGCTAACATGGTATTAGGCTTAACGGGTTGAAAAGTCTCGGTTGTCAAAAATCGGGATTATAGAATATTTTGTCGGCATGTCGGAAATTATCCCATGGGAATGTACTATCGGGATAAGAAGTACCCTACGTATTAATCCAGGTTATAAACTATCTGTGTTCCAAATTCCATCCAAATCCGTTCAGTAGTTTTTGCGTGAAAGAGTAACAAACATCCATCCATCCGTCCATCCGTCCGTCCTCACAAACTTTCATATTTATAAAATTAGTATGTTTTTTTTTTAATTGTTTCTGCTTTCAGATAGAGTATAGCTTATCACTACATTTTTATATCTTTGTAACAGAAGTAGTATGTCTTCTGGTGCAATTTAAGTGCTAAATACACCACAATAGAAATAAAAAAGAACTAGGCTACTTGAAGATTTCTTCTTTAGTTAGCCTAGATATTTTTTAAGCCACTTTTTTCAAACTTACTCCACAAAATAACATCGCCAAATGTCCCCATATCGTTTCCCATTACCCCCATTTACATAATACACCATGGGGGGGGACATAAATTAAAAGCATAAAGCTCGTAGTGAAATCACCACGCCGCTATGGTGATAGCAATAATAATTTATTGGTGTTGCCAATGTTTACAGCCCCTGTTTGTTTATTGTTTGTTATATTAAAATCTTTTATTGATTATGGTGGTAATAATCTTTTAAGGCTGCATGGCGATTATGTGGAATTTTCAACGTCGTGGAATAATTTTGTCGTAATCTTTGAATTGAGGGTTAAACAGATCTAATAGGTTATAAAGGTATGAGGAACAGGGTGTAAAGCTCACTCATATCTCCATAGAACAGGGAGGATCCTCCGAACATACGGGTTTTGTGTCTGGTGGGCAACTGTCCGACATTTGATGTCGGGACGTTGTATATATGCTAGTTGCGCGGTAAACTCTGCTTGCGCGATGCAGGATTTTTGCGTGACGTCAGTGTGATGCGTAGCTCGCATGTGGCGTTGTAGATGCCGCTACAAGGTACCTATTTACTATCAATAATCCTATGATGTTAAACTCTATGAGGAGTTATATTTTGTTCTCATGAGCCGCAGATGTTTGAGCGTCGAATCATCGTTCGTGCGTTAATTTACATCCAAAATAATAGCACCATTTGAAAAATGTTGCCTCATCAAAAATATATTTATTATTATTTATCAACCTTTAATTATGGCACGTTACCCATATTTTTTGTTCGAATAACTGACTAAGACACTTTTTTTATTTCAGAAAAACTAAGCAGAGTATAGCATACACAGAAGAGTATTTGGAGATGTAATATTACTTTTGCTTGTTTTAAAAATCCATTGTTTATGATCCTAAACTGCTAAAAAGCAATACCAATTCACCGAAAAAACGCCATCAATATGAAAATCCAAAAAAAAATCACATTATAATTCCTCAGCCCGATTCACGGGCAGCCATTCGTATCAGGGGGTCTACTCTCAAAGCACAATATCCGTAGTTTCGGCCGTAGCTTATGTCCGTACTTATGTCCGTAGGTGACACGGAGTAGGAACACCCATGTGTTCCTACTCCGTGTCACCTACGGACATAAGTTTGTTTGGGGACCGAGCTAAGAATGAATGACAACACCATTAGACAGCTGCCCTTATTCCCGATGTGTTTTTTCCCGTCCTAAAAAGTTAATTAATCGGGAGTAGGGTTCATTTCGAAGTATCAAACTATTTTCGGACGGGCTGTATCTTCGTTGACTGAATTAGAGAGTAGACCCTCAGACGCGGAGATACGGACGTCTTACAAATCGGCAAATAAAGAATCGGCAACTTCTACCCGGCGACGACAATCTGGGGCACGGTAGGGTTGCCACCTGACGGTTTGATTTGCGACTGTCGCACGGTAAGGGTTGTGAAACTCAGTTGTGAAATGTGAATGCAGGAATTAAAATTTCACTAAATGTGACAATATTGAAGATTACAATATGTATTGTTACTTACACTTGGAGGATTCTATAGGGGCTGTATTTTTTATGTAGTTCTCATATCTTGTAGGTTTAATTTCCTTGCAACTTTAGATTATTATCATCTCGTCTATGTAGCAACAAGGAAAAAAATATGACAAGTCGTAGTCAAGAAGGAATAACCTATTTCGGCAATTTCCGTCGCTATCTTTATTCGAGTCATATGATTGTGAAATTGTACCATAATGCATGGTAAAACTCGGTAATTAATGCTTACTTAGATCACAATTCAGAAATACAATTGTAACAAAATCCTTGCGACGTACTTTACATCGTCAAACGATTTACTATTTTATAAGATATAGCCCTAACTCCCTCCTGATTTCCGATTCCCCCCACCCTACAGAGCGCAGGTGAGGGATAAAGCTATAGTTCAATAGAGCGACACTCTTAAACACTTTTTTTATACCTAATAAATTATAGTTATGGCTCAGATAAGGGTCTGAACTGAATCAGCAGAGGCATAAAGGAATGCATTCAGTAAAAAATGTTTTCGGGGCTATTTAACTAGGGACTCTTTTTACAACTTTCACATGATAGTGTTTCGAAGATATACGAAGTTTCAATATAAAATAATATTGCTATTGACTGAATAATAACTACAGGCTATGTGCAAATTTCTGGAGGCCCACTCTCTATGTCCGTCAATCAAGATACGGGTCCGTCCGATATATAATAGGTCGGTACTTAGGAAGGAGCCCTACTTCCGATTGATTAACTTTTTCGGACGCGCATACTCGCATCGGGTTCCAAGACAACTGTCAAATCATGTTGTCATAAATTCTTTGTTCGGGCCTCAAAATCTTACGTCCGTAGGTGATAGGAGACGATCGTAACTTCGGCCAAAACTACGGATTTCATGCTTCGAGAATAGAAACCCTTTTTTTTTTTGGTGGGATATCATCAAATCGCCTCTCCCGCTATGGGCGGAGCGGAAGGGCGTGTCAGACTCTGACTGACTAAAACCCACCCGTGTTCCTTCAGTTGCCTATGCGCCAGGGCCACGGTAACTCTTTCGAACAATCCGCGACCCTGGCAGGCATCGGCCCTTTCGGACCCCGTCAGTGATGCTGACATCTCTTTGAGGCGCGTATGGAACGCGACGCGCCGTCGACCCGGGCCAGGTCCTTACCGGACGGCGAGCTGAGAGTAGACCCCCTGGATTTTCCCTAATCTTCGTTTACCTGGACCCTTGATGTTCTTGACGCCTCTGACGCTACAATAAGCGTGGTCACCTACTGCGCCCAAACAGTATAATATGTGATGTATTCGGTATGAAGAGAAAGACCTATTATTTGTTAACTAGTTTTACTCGATTTGGGCATAATCACCTAAAATCTACAATTAAACGAGTGATCTGCGCTTTGGGACATAGGATTTAATTTAGTATTTCCTAGTCTCTCTCAATCAACCAGGAAAATAAGCGAGCGATCTCTAGAGAAGCTATTTAATATCGGCCTCCTGCGGGAACGATGTGTTATTGTTATTGCACTGGCAACACTGATGGCGACCACATTCCGCAACTTTGTGGCAACGACTCAGTGTATTATTTAAAATAACATTAACTTAGGGAAAAGGTGTAAGTTGATTGAATGCAAATTGTAATTATGTTCAAACAGTTAGCCACGTTAGATTCTCAAGTACTTTTGAAGTTTATAACCATACTAGCGACCCGCCCCGGCTTCGCCCGGGTAGCAAAACATAATATAATATTGCCTATGTCACCCGGAGATAGTGTAGCTTCCCAACAGTGAAATTTTTTTGAAATCGGTACAGTAGTTTCGGAGCCTATTCAATACAAACAAACAATCATATCTTTTCTCTTTATTAAATCGTAGCTTATATGAAACGTTTGTATTTTTAACATAGCGCTATCTATTGAATACTGACTCAATCCAGTCAACAGATATCGCCATCTGTTAGAATCGTTTGGAGCTAACAGTTAATTGTTACTGTCAAATAATAGACAAATAATTTGCAATAAAATAATATTGCGACTATAAATTGAGATGTAAGCTATCCTATCTTTCAAGTTGGATCAAATTGTACATGGCGTGCAAATCAAATTTAAAATCGGTTCAGAAGTTTAGGAGTCCATCGCGGACAAACAACGTGACACGTAATTTTTATATATATAAAGATTTGTTTTAATACGGATATTAAGCCCACATAGGGCTGATTCGACACTTCTATTTATTGCTTTTTCTGATATTCTCTATTCTCAATCAACCAGGTAAATGAGCGAGCGGTCCCAAGAGAAGCTATTTAATATCGGCGTCCTGCGGGAGCGGCCGATGTGTTGCGATTATTGCACTGGCAACTTTGCTGCCCGTGCACGGTTTTATTGCATAAAGCTCAGTGATTTATTCTAAAATAAAGTATTTGTGAAATGTCACTACTTTCCAATTATAAGTAAAACTACCTATATTCTAATTAACCGATCCTCTAAAATCTTATTGACCTAGCTTCTAATGATGGACGCTTTTTTAAATGAATGAACCTCTAAAAGCTATTTAGTATTTTTATGACCCCAAAATATGGATTATTTGATATTCAAAAAAGAAGAGCAATCATTATATTAGAGTGATCAATAATATTTTTAGAAAACAAAAATTGAATTTATTTGAGGTTCATTAAATACATGCTACTTCAAATAGTTTATTAATAGCAAAGTTAATCTATTAGCAAATTGCAATTTTGCTATAACGGTGAGACATGGCGGCAATATTCTGAAAATGTGCTCATGAGCCTACACCACTATTGAATCAACACCTCTATTTACTTCATAATTCCTATTCTGTATTCTCAATCAACCAGGTAAATGAGCGAGGGTCCTAGGGGAACGATATGTTATTATTATTGCACTGGCAACACTGCTGCCGTCCGCGGCTCTGTGGCGTGAATTATGAAATGAGAAGCTTTGTTTATGTGGCTTATTAGTTTTGAAAGTGAATTATGGCAACACCTGCGATGGAAAATGGAATTTCTGTTTGTGTGCTTCTACGATAGAGATAATTCTGATTTGGAAAATGGTTTTGTTACTCAATTGTAGGCTGTGGTACAAAATGGGTGCAGGTATGAGTAAGTTTTATGTCAGTCTATAAAAGGTAGGCTATGCAAGGGCGTACTATAGGTACCTCTGGTATTTCAGATGTCTATAAAAGGTGTTAACCGTTCTTGGTTCATTGTAACTAAATTAATCCTGTCAAGATATTTTTTCCCGGGGATACAATATATCGTATCTTTCTTCAAGTAACAATTAAAGTCCTGCTCACAGAGAGAAGGCCTGTATCTAGGGTTGCCAACTTAAAAAAAAACCTAGTAAATTCTAAGATTGGATAACAAATTTGTATTTTTAAATGTATGGGTGTTTTAAGCAAACGCAAACAATTTTTTGCTGTCTTAACCAAAATTATGATTTAATTAAATGAATAAGTCGTTTATAGGGACGATTTGTTTCTCTCTTCGTCACCGAAAATACTCAGTGAAAGCTGAAGTGGCGAAAAGAGTGTAAATAAAAAAAAAAATAACATTTGTTAAGCTAGGTATCTGATATTGCCATTAGTCAACAGTATTTTTCTCTGAAAATTCTTTATAAATATTTTCTTATAATCTTTTTTGACTCATCAGAATAGTTCAGTAATTAAATTACCCATATAAATGTTTCGTATTACGCATTGCAGTAAAGATTAGAAATAAAGTATTTTCGCATTCGTTATTTTTATGCAAAAGTATGAAGTATATTTATCGAAAATAAAGCAGAATAGGTTCTTATAAAGTATGGTTGGCAACCCTGCCTGTGTCCCAGCACGAGAAACATTATCGACTTATGGTATGCAGAGAAAACATACCTTGAATATTAGAAGATATTAATATGTGGAAATCGTTATGTTGATCGTCAACATAAGCTCATGGGGGCGAAAAGTGATGGAAGCTACACATCTACGAGTATGTTTACATTTACAACGCTTCATCAATCTTCATATAGACGCAAGAGATCCGCGTCTTACATTCTAGAAGCTTCGATCAATCTAATCAACGCAGTTGAGAGGTCTGCTCACTTTATAGCTAAGAACTAAGTTTAAGATCAATCGAAATGTTGTAGGGGAAAACTGGCCATGGGGAATTTTGCCTATCAATTTTTATTTTATGTTTCCTCACTCAGCCATTTTGACGTACGTCAAACGGGGTGAATAGGGATGCAGTGGTGAATCGGAACGAAACTTTAAAAGGGATTTTAAGATTGAAATAATATATTTTGTTGCCAAAAAGGATTTTAATGCGTTTACTGTATTATAATTAACGATTAAGTGCCCTTGTCGGCAACAAACTATTTTATTTCAATGTTAAAATCCCTTTTAAAGTTTCGTTACGATTCACCCCTGCATCGCTATTCACCCCGTTTGACGGTACTTAAAACGATATTTAAGTAACTAGCTCCTCTCATGTTCTCTAAGCACAAATAGCGGACTAATTGCGTAACACACATACAATGGCAATGCCTTTTATTTTGACAATTCAACAACATGCATTGTGGCATCCGCTGTCAAGCATTTTTTTTCCCATTAGCAGTTTCCTTAATTAAAATCCCTCGGATTGTAATTGAAAGTATTTTACACAATTGGGGTGAAGATTTTTACTGTGCCTAGTAGCACTTTATATACCTACCAGTTAATGCCATGCGTTGCAATGCCTTTTCCATATTACTTTTTTAGGAACCTTCTCCGGCACTCACACGACAATTTATCAAAGTTACATCACAATATGTCGAGCCATTTTCGAGTTTCTGCGATAGTAACGTACGTCAATAGATTTGTAGATGTGTAGTTTTTGGGACTCAAATAGATTTAAAAAGAAAAATCTGTCCGTGCTCAAAACAATACGAATATGATGAGAAAAACAATCCCGATGTGAATAACACTTAAGATAGAGAGAAACTTTAAACATATTCTCCCCATAATATTAAGATAGTCAAATCCAAAACACAACTGAGTTATGACTCGACGTCTCGGATATAAGACATGTCCCCAATACATAAATCTATACACACGAGCGGTCAGAACATCCAACTTTACCGCCTAACTTGGCTCACGTCATACTAACTTGCTAATCACATCAGCGGCAGCGGTACTTCGCATAGACTTGAGCGATGGCCTTCATACACTGTGTGTCATACAGATAAGGCTATCTCAGAGATAAAGTTTTTGATTAAATTATTGTGGTTCCGAGCTGTCATAATGTCATCGGCGATCGATCGGTTTGATCGTTTGTATTCGGTGCATTTGATAAATTTGTGAAGGAAATTAGCACTCTGAGAAATTTATTTTTGAAGTAGTAATTTAGAGTAGTTCAATATTTAATATTTTTTTCTCAAACTTGCTTGGAAATTCGAGCATTATTTTGACAACCTTCTTCGAGATATATCGAATATGCTGTACTGGTCAAATACATGCGAGCAGCAGCCGGCAATGTTCTTAAGAAAATCCATATTTGTCGTGTTTAGCAGCCGAATAAATTACTATGAAAACTCATGTCTGCCGTGTAATTTAAAAATGGAACGAACTTTTTACTTCGCCCCATGGCAACCAAGGAGGTAACTTATTAAAGATTTTATTTAAATCTCGAACTGGCTTAGCAAATAGAGCTGATTAAAGTGAAAAAGAAACAAATGAACATATTGGCGCAAGAAAAATTATCGTTGTTCATCATGGATTCTGAAATTTATAATTAATTTACTTAGTTTGAACTTCCGCGCATTATTTGAGAAAAGTACTATAAAAGCCTTGGCCGCAAGCAGGCATTGATGGACTCGCGTATGTGTGCCTCGACTTCGCCTCGGCCCACATTTTCACGTTCGTCCATCAATGCCTCTGTTGTCGGCCGCTGCAGTAATGTACTATATCTGTTACGTAGGCTACATTTGTGTCTATTTATACGTGTCAGTGGCGATTTGTCTGCCTCACATTTTGTATGTATGGTTGTAGCAGCCTTAATTAAGGTTATACTCACGGTACTGCCATCGGTATGCCCCATAGCTTGTTAATTTTGCTTACCTTTGAAAGAAAGAAAAAAAAACAATTAGTTCAAGCAATTAGGTACTGATCAAGAAAAATAACAAAGTTTATATCAATGATTGTTAGTTATTAAATCACATACTAGCGGATACCCGGCGTATTCTACTACGCAAAAAAAAAGAAATATATTTTGTTTATTTGTTGGAACAAACAGGAAATTTTGTTTAATATACAGGATGTTTGGAAGCGGCTGGGTGCAAAGCCTTGAGGGGGTGATAGTTGACACCATTTAGGGAATTTTGAGCCATACATGTCTGAGGAAGTCTGTTTTTTTATGTTTAACTGTTTTACCTTTACCTAGAAATAGCAGTCAAAAATAGAAATAAAACAGACTTCGTCTAAGAAATGTATGGCTAAAAATGCTCTAAATGGTGTCAACTTTCACTCCCTTAAGGCTTTATACCCAGCCTTTTTTTTGTGGACTAAAACTATCTTCGCGTTATTGCCTTTCTAATGAAACCTGTTTGGGGCACATCGGTTGGATGGTTTCAAAGTCTATAATCGAGATAGGTATATATAGAGATAAATGTAATGGACATAGGCAGAAACAATTTTTGTGTTTTATATATTTTATCACATATTACCCAACAAGCCCACCATCTTTTCAGGCAGTATGTCGACATGCGTAGAGGAACTTCAGCTCACAAGTTAATGGATCGCCCGCGACGCGTTTAGCTACAGAAAGCTATTCGAGCGTGACCACTTGCCGTGTTACTTGTATATTGCGAGTGTTACTATGTATTATACATAGAATATGTGTTTGTATATGTATGGTGGAGGGCGAGGAGTGATATCGATTCAAAAGGTAGAAGACGATTCGCAATGTGTGTCAAATAGGCGCCTGGGACCTTATTTGTTATATGTATGCCATCACTAGCGGCCCGCCCCTGCTTCGCACGGTTTTTTCGACTTTTCGACAAAACATCGAGATTTCTATGTAAGTTAATTAATGTACCTACTACAAAAAACTTCCGGAAGTAATTCTCTAAATGATGGAGAAAAACACATCAAAATCCGTTGCGGAGTTTAGAAGAACAATGCAGTCATAAAGCCACGCTAAGCGACTTTAATTTATATTATGTTTAGATAAGGTCCCTTCCAGAAAAAAAGTCCGCGTGTAAAGGTTCATTTACTTCGTGTGCTTGATTGCATCACCTTTGCGATTGTCGGAAAATAATTATAACTTCGTCAGTACACAATATGGAAACATTTAAAAATGCATCAACAGTAAATCTATCTGATATTGATCAAATTGAAAACAAACCAGTATCAAAACAACCTTCTTACAAATCAAACATTACCCTGCATGACATTTTCAGCTAATTTGCAATTCCAATTCCGGCCAATAGGACGACTACGCTAATGCCGAAGCAAAGAGTCAAAGAAGCCGCATTTCCGGAAACTGCCGAATAAAGCCGATGGTGACCGAACGTTTGGCTACACGGCTAATGAGCAAATAAAGGAGGCACGGTGATTAGCGCGATTGATGGATGGCCAGCTATCGAAATTTCCTTTAGATTGTGAAGACCTAATTCCGTGTTGGGCTATTTTTTGCGTCATTTGTGGTTTTAGAAGCTAGTCAATTGAGAAATGAGGTTAAAAGTCTATGAAAAACAGACATAACATAATATTATGCCTGTAATCCTCGAAGAGTTTTTGGTATTATTAAGAAACATGTAGCATTGATTACTTGCAGATCTTCTAAGTTTCCCGTGAAAAACTCAAAATCTCTAATTTTTACATATTTACAAAAATTTGGCCAAGGCTTGCCCCTGCAGTCTCGACATTAGACAGCGACAAAAATCGGTCGCTAAGTCGTATCGTTGTCAAACTCCTTTAATAGATTTTCAACTTTATTTCGAAAGTATAAGGTTGAAAATCTATTAAAGAAATTTGACATCGATTAGACTTAACGACCGATTTTTGTCGTTATATTTGTCGAGACTGCAGGGCCTGGGTTAGATGGAAAATGTATCACAATGTTTCGGATTACGAGCCGTTCGCACTTAACCGATCTAGGTTTCGAAATGAATGCAACAACTGTTTTAAAAAATACATAAATCCTGTTGAAGATGATATTTGTAACAATGTTAAGCATTTTTGGACGTTCATTTCTAATATAAAAACAAAATTGCTGGCATTCCATCCACTATGATTTATAACAACCAGTCATCTAGCAGCCCAGAAAACATTTGTAATCTTTTTCAGCCTTTTTTAATTCGGTTTATGAACAATCTACTTCTACTAATATTCCATCCACGTATGGCGATTGCTCTGATAGCTGTCAAATGACATTCAGTTTACTATTGATGAAAAACTGGATTGGATCCTTCTAACGGGCCAGGATCGGATGGTCTACCAGTAACTTTGTAGCGGTATTTACATCGCCACATGCGACCTACACGTCACACTGACGTCACGCAAAATCCTGCATCGCGCAAGCAGAGTTTACCGCGCAACTAGCATATTATTTACAACGTCCCGACATCAATCGTCGGGCAGTTGCCCACCAGACACGACACCAGTCTGGTCGGAGGATCCTCCCTTTTCCATAGAGCATGAGTGAGCTTTACATCCTGTTCCTCATACCTCTATAACTTTTATTCGACAGACAGTCGTTAATTTGTGTATACCCCTTTTTATATTTAACCAATCTATTTGTCAAGGTTGCTTTCATCGAGCATGGAAACTTGCAAATAAAACCCCTATTTACAAGTCGGAACCTAAGGATGATGTCGTGAATTATCGTCCTATATCAATACTGTCAGCGTTTTCAAAGGTTTTTGAGAGACTAGTTGATGATAAAGTATACCCTCTACTGCACAATACTGTAATTCAACAACGATATGGATTCGTCAAAAGAAAGTCAACTATAACCAACCAGCGGGGTAATTACGTAACACACTAACAGTAGGAATGGGTTTCATTTTGAGCAGACAAATTTTTCGAAGATATGAAGCAATGGATTAGCAATAGGCTTCAAAATTATTCAGATTGTGATAGATAATGTGTTACGTAATTAGGGTGCTGGTTACTTTTATGGACTACTTGTTCAACAACATGGACTCTCGTGTTTAAGTTGATACTATACAGGGTTATTTGTAAAACACCAGCAACCTCTTAAGGGGTCATTGTACTCATCATTATAAAAAACTTTTACTATGGACCAAACCGGAAATCGCGAAAAAAAAAACAGATTTTCCCTACATTTATATTCGCATAACACTTCAAAACGTAGGGAACAGCTGATATTTTTTTCGCGATTTCAGGTTTTTTTCCATAGGAAAAGTTGTTTATAATGATGAGTACAGTGACCCCTTAAGAGGTTGCTGGTGTTTTACAAATAACCCTGTATATACTGATTTCCGGAAAGCTTTTGATATGGTTGACCATCAGCTTCTCTTGCATAAGATTGCATTTAATGGTATACTTGGTGATCTTCTGAGATGGTCCTCTTCTTACGTTTCTAATAGGATTCAGACGATTGTGATAAATGGTTTCATTTCTAGCACCCTAAGAGTTATAGTAATAAACACGAGAGTTTGAACCAATGGTGAGGCGTTATTCAAAAAATACAAACGGTCGTGTTTGTTTCTTCAAACGATGCGTCTTGCGATTCCCTATCGAATGACATAAGAAACGTATTTCGTTCAAAATTTTACTCCCGCGGCGTTAGAACTTAAGCGACGATATAGAATTTTTTTAAAACATAAATATGTAAATCTATGTCTTAGCTTCTATTTTCTTTCAACTTGAAATAAGCTGACACGGACAGGTAGAATTGATCCAGCGATTAGCGATGTTAATTTGTATATATATATTTTTTTTTGATGTTGAAGTACCAGTGGGATTTTAAGAATAGTTTTTCTTGTCTAATTCGTGATACAAAAGTCTTGGTTCAGATACGCGTGGTTAGAGTTTTTACATACAAGAGAGCAAATTGTGATATAAAAATCAGCAATGGTCATGTTTCAGCTGAATGGTGTTTATGATATTGATAAGCATGAGGGAAGAAGATATTAAAAAGATTTTCTAGACTGTCTAAAAAACTACTATCCAACTAAAAAGCCTGTTAAAAGATTTATTTCTAATGATTGCGTTAATAAAAGCGTGCTGTAGGATTTTCAACTTTCGGCGTTCAGCCGAGCGTTGGAAATACAACAGCACACTTTAAGTGAAAACGGGCACAACTAACCTTAGCAATGCTTATCCAATACCTATAGGGCACGTTCTAGTCGAAGAGCTAAATGTTCAAGGAGCACACGCAACGCTCATCGATTATTTGCGAATGGCGAACACGTAAAGCGACGTGTGATGACTAATCCTACTAGTATTAAATGTAAAAGTTTGTGTGGATGGATGGATGGATAGATGGATGTATGTTTGTTCCTCTTTCACGCAAAAACTACTGAACGTATTTGAATGGAATTTGGAACACAGATAGTCTTAACCTGGATTAACACGTAGGATACTTTTTATCTCGGTAGTACGTTGCCGTGGGAAAATTTCCGACCTCCACACGGGCCAAGCCGCGGGCAAAAGCTAGTATACTCATATAATGCGATGTCACAACTGCCGCTAACGAGGTCCTGGTCATTGATTTTAGATAGGGATTGGGAAAGAAGAAAACCAGTATCTTAATTAAACAAAGACGGGGAAAGGTTTTTAGAAAGTTCCCCCATTATGATGCCCCACAGACAAGTTTTGGTTTGGTTTCCCCGAAAGGTTTAGCAGATGTGTACCTATAGTACAGTACACCCACATTCCCCAATGTCCTTTCTTTGGTATTGTTCGTCGAATAGGTAAGCTCCTTAGGTTCTGAGTTGAGCTGCATGATTACTGACAAATGCGTGCACTGACTGGACGGGTCCACTCAATCTGTGTGGTTTTTCTTCAAAAGACCAGTTCAGACACACATCTACATGAACATCTACACGATCTTCACGTGATCTGACCAAGATTATGTCTGGACTTTAAAAGAGACTGTGGCCTCTGAGTTTGTTTCGGCCTTTCTTCTCAGAGTATTAGGTAATTTTGACAGATTGAGACTGAGATTAGAATGAGAACGTTCTTAAAACTACAAAAATGCCCCTCTGATCTTGCTTACGAGCTTATCGTAGTTATTCAAAGAAACTTAGACTTTGAAACCAATACACAATGTGGAGACATCAATACGACAATATAAAAAGACTGGGAATTTTTGGAATGGAGTTCTTTAACGCAGCTTGCGGTAGGAGTAAATTTGTAGAAATTTTCACATTTTTCATCATGGGAGTCGTTTTCATGGTGTTCGAGGGTGCTGAATCCGATAGTGAGGTCAAAATGAAAATCCAAGATGGAAGTTGCGAAAACTTTCTAAATTTTCAACATGGTTGGTGTTTTCATGGTTTTCGAGGGTGCTGAAGCCAATAGTACAGTCAAAATGAAAATCCTAGAGGGCGGCTGCGAAAATTAAAAAAAAATCGAGTTGAAGAACAAGCGTAAGTAACTACGTTAATGAAGGGAGGGTTGTTCTCGACCCCACAGTTTTTTTTTTCAAACAAATTGATTAGTAGTGATGTGTTTATTGTCGTATTGTTGTCTCCACCTTAGATAAAACAAAGCTACCAGAAATATGCATCAGAACCATTGAAATTAATAAAAGTAACGTGTATTTATGGCTTACAAAGTACGTGCATTTACGTGACATTATCGACTATTTACGTCTCCTGGTCGCGTGCAAGCTAAACTATCGACGGGTTGACGTTAATAAGAAACTAATTTACGTGGGACATCCCACAGCTGATATTACCTTTAATAAGGTACGGCTAAGATATGTTTGATTAGCTGTTTTCTTGTTCAAAGTCCAAGTCAAATCAATTATTTCAAATATGCACATAAAAGGCACTTTTGAACGTCAAAGTTTACAAAACAATTGAAGCGATTCTAGTTGCCCTTTCCAAAATGTAGTTTCGTATGGAGGAAAATGGGCAAGAACCTCCACCGTTACTCTTTTAAAATGTTTCACAATATTGTGTACACATTAATCATATGTTCGAAAACGATGCACCTAGAATAAAATTACCATACCACAATAGGCAAAATAATTAAATATAAAGCAATGACAGGTAAATTAATTATGAGAGAGATACATGGTGCTCACATATTTACAAATATTGAAAAGTAGATGATGTTTCTAAAATTTTAACAAGTAATAATTTTGTGTGTTAGTTAAAGTAGTTACAGAATGTAAAATCAATGTCATAAAAATATAAATTATACAGTCAAATTAGCAAGCAGTTTGGTTTTATCTAGACTCTAAATTGTCCTATGGAGCAGGACCAGCATGTTTCCAAGCATTCTTATCTAGGATATAATCCTCTAATTTGTCATATGCTTGTTTACAAAGTGTACTTGTAATATGAGTTTTAAAATTAATTTAATTTAATTGCAATATATCACAAGGTATTTTGTTGTTACATTTAAAACTCAGTTCAAATTTCAATACTTGGTTTCAGGAATTCGGTTTCCTAGCCTTATCCCAACTATGTAGGGGTCAGCTTACAGTCTAACCGGATGCAGCTGAACATCAATATTTCATAGAATCGATTTTGCATACATACTAATGACATAAATAAAATACAATGTGTGGTTTTAAAAAGAAGACATGGGTATTTTCCAAGTTTTTTTAGGAGGTATTATTCTGCATACTCCTTTAGTGATTATGTATTAGTTATTCCTACCAAATGAAGAATTAATAAACATGATAAAATATGAACACTCAATGTGCGAATTGCAAACCTTATACCGATATTAGTCATAAATATTAAGTAGGGAAAACGAAAAGGGTTTCCTTAGCAATCGTACTTCGGGGTTAGCATTCAATAGGGATGATGACATTTATTTTTATTTTATACTCTATGAAATATTGTTTGCAAATATCAAATAAATAATAATAATTAATAATAAAAAATACCAAGTTATATTTTTTTTTTAATAACTGTTAGACAAAGACGGCACTATCATAAAAGTGACGTCACTACTGAGTAACTTCATACTAGCGCCATACATCGTCCGGACCGCGCGACAAGGACGGCAATAATCCCTTCGAAAAACTTAGAGCGTGTAGCTTCTCTATATTTCTATCGATATTACAGATTTTCTCGATTATCTCATTTTACTATGCCTTCTTTGAAATTACATAATTTGTTCGAACATTTCTAATATTAGTAATCATCCCTATTACTATTAAATGCATTATTGAAATGTTTTACAAGGCCACGCGACTCAATAACTATTTAAAGTAAGGGTTCTATTTACTGAGGGAGAACTGGTATAGATAACTTTATCATAGGTAATATTTTAACTCGTAAAAGTTCATTGGTAAACATAAAACACACTATAGGCAGTTATTAAGAACGACTTGGGAGCTATCTGCATTTATTATTTTATACTTAATCTACTTAAGAGACTGACAACAGCTACAGCGCGGTCACCGTCGGACTGCATAGAAAAGAAACAGAAGCGCGATAACACAACGCTGGTAATTTATATCAAAATATGAAGCAATTATCTATTTACAAAAAAATTATTGATGGGACTAAAAAATTAAAACACTATTACGTTAATATTTTGCTTGTAGAACAATCTGACAAAAAATCCGAATAATTGCATGTTTACTAGTATGGTTTTTATTCGTTAAATGAAGTTTTTAGACGTATCTTCGTGTTTTTTTCTATCGTATCAAATTAGTTGTATTATGTTTTCAACACACTATCTAACTAGCATATATCCAGAAGAATATTATATATTTTGCTGATTTTATTTACTGCAGTGGATCATATACTTTTTAGTAATGTTTTTAAACAACATAATGAGCCTCCTCTCCGTGAGAGGGAGTGGGCCGTAATCCTCCACGCGGGCCCAGTGCGGGTTGGTGAATATCACATGTCTTCGAAGTTTGGGTTCTAGGACATGTTGGTTCTCGCGATATTTTCCTTCACCGTTTTGAGAGCAGTGGTGATAAAATAATTAACACAAAGTAAAGGGCCTGCCTAAGTTCGTTCCTACGACCTACAAGCTCGTAGTCGCGGGCTACCGCTGCTCTGCACTACTCTGCTGTCCCCATCGGCTCTCTCATAGACATAGAAATTGAAGTAAATGCTACCTACTTTCAACATATTTCTGTGAACAACAATTTAAAAGTTTATAAATCTTTAACACCTCGTCTAGTGTGGCTAACGGGTTAAGTTTAACAGAACAAATCAAGTATAATAGGTAAAATTAAAAAAAACCCCGACACAAAAAAGAGCTGATGACCTTGAAAAGGCTGAGCCGATTTTGATAGACATGTCTAAGAACCACCGCTAGAAAACCTGCTTTCAAATAAAAAAAACCGCATCCAAATCAGTTCACCCGTTTAAGAGCTACGGTGCCACAGACACACACACATAACGGTCAAACTTATAATACCACTTTTTTGCGTCGGTGTTTAAAAATCAATTCGTTGCAAAATAAAACAGTAACTCCTCAAAACTCGCCTGTCATCATAAATGACTACAAAACAAATAATTCACTGCAACTTTAGTTTACTGCTATTTATAGAAATATTAATTAGTTTTAGTATCAATACTAACTTTTAGATACTGATTAATGACAAACTATTTCAGTTTCAAACTGATCTCAATTTATAATTTAAGGGAACTATTCGCGGTTTCGTTAGCGCGGTATTAATATTGCACGAAAGCCTGAAATAGATGGGCGTTAGCCTACATCCAGTAGGTAATTATTACTGAGAGGTTTTACTCTACATGGCTATTTATAACAAAGACTAGAAGTACTGAAAATATACAAGGTGTAATTGAAAAAACTGAAAACCTTTGAAGGGGTCTTTTTACTCATAATTTTGAATAAGTTTTACTAAGGGACCAAGCCTGGGCTACTCTCTGAGCACGAAATTGTCTTAGTTTTAGCTGACGTTACGGAAGTTTCCTACTCCAGATCACCTACGGTTTAAGATTAGTTTGGGGCCCGACCTAAGAATGAACGATACCACGATGTGACACTTGTCCCCACTCCCGGTGTGTTTTTACCCGTCCGAAAACGTTAATTAATCGTTGGTAGGGTTCATTCCAAAGTTTCAAACAACTCTCGGACGGGCTCGAATCTTCGATGACGGACTAAGAGAATAGGCCTCCGAAATCGCGAAAAAATCATCAGCTGCCCCATACGTTAATGTTCGCATAACTCGACAAAATGAAGGAAACTGCAATTTTTCTTCTTCGCGGTTTAAATTTTGGTCTCATTGTAAAAGTACCTCATAATGAAAAGTACAATGACCTCTTAAGAGATTTTCAGTTATTTCAATTACTCCTTGTATAATGCAGATTTGAAATTCCAGTCGGTATTCTAGGCTACGTAACGTGTCGACGTAAAAACAAAAGGAATCCTACAGATTTGAGACAGACCTTTCCATTTGGCTTTTTTGAAGTCTAGTAAAAGCTGAGATAAAAACTCTCCTCTTTGTAAATCCGTCATTCTAATTCCACAGGCTTTCTTGAAGTGTTGCAAAGTTATTTTAAGTTTTAAGCTTTGAAAAGAACATTTTCATTATTCACTTACTTAGACTTTTTGTTCTCTCGTATGAGCACGAACTATAAGCCCCTTTCGATACGGCACGGTTTCTTTACGATATTGAGTATAAATCGCGCCGTAGAAAAAACGTGTCCGTCAACCAGCTTCCATAGTAATCCATACAATACTGACGACCGTGCCTACAAACTGACCTCTCATTTTATGGAATCCTATACAATGCGAGATCAGCTTATACTGGAAATGTATAGCTTGATAATGTAGCCGTGTGTACAAAGGGCCTTAGGGCTCAATAAACTCAGCCTATCGCAGACCACTGCTGGACATAGGCCTCTTCCAGGCTGCGCCACAATACCCTGTCCTTCGTCTTCCGCATCCAGTTTGTCCCAGTCACTTTAGTAAGGTCGGTCCATCTAGCTGGGGGCCGTCCCCCAACAAGCTTGCCGATATCTTGTCTCTACTCCAAGACTCGTCTGCTCCAATGGCCATCGGCAAAAGAGGCTCATAATGTGTTGAAAATATTAGCCAGCAAGGAAGTCTATAGCAGGGTCAATCACCCAGGGTGCGTCGAACGAACAATAAAGTATCGTCACTCGTGAACGCCATTCAGTACCCGAATATAGTTATGAACATACAAATGATAATGCAAAAATGTCGTGTCGAAGTGGAATCATGATTTTTGGCCCTACCCTTAGGCCGTTTGTACACGACCCGGTTTCTTTAGAAACCGCGCTGTAGAAAAAACGTGTCTGACAACAAGCTTCCATAGTGATCCGATAGAACACAGGCGACCTTGCCTGCACACGGCGAATAAACCGTAGTCTTGCACGACAAGAAAAACGTGTACGTACAAAGGGCCTTACTCGGCTAATCTCCAAATATTATCTACTACTTTATAAACGTCTCCTTGATCATAGCCTAGTTTCTACTTAATACGTACAAAACTTGTTAAAACAATGTTAAATGATAGTGTTACTGTAAAAAATTGTAACCATTTGTTTTCGTCTAAACAAATGTTTTGACAAAAGATTAATGAATCTGTCAGGGGCTGCTTAGTTTGTTCGCCATTTACTGAATTACTTGAAGTTGAGTTTTTGAAATGTAGTAGTCGATTTTCGAGATAATTTTAAGTCTAAACGAGCTATAACAAAGAAGGTTATCACATGTATGTTGCAAGAAGTTCAGAAAGGATTTAGTCATCATCATGAGGTTCCCACAGCAGTGGTGGCCCGTGGTAACGGCCCCGACTTACGAGTAGTAGGTCGTTGGTTCGAACCCAGACAGGCGTCAGGCGCGGGCTTGCGGACGGCGAGCAATGGGCAGCTCATAGTCCGGTAAGGACCAGGCCCGGGTCGACGGCGCGTCGTGTTCCACGCGCGCCTCAAAGAGACGTCAGCACCATTGACGGGGTCCGATAGGACCGATGCCTGCCGGGGTCGCGGATTGTTCGAAAGAGTTACCGTGGCCCTGGCGCACAGGCAACTGAAGGAACACGCGTGGGTTTTAGTCAGTAAGAGTCTGACACGCCCTTCCGCTCCGCCCAGAGCGGGAGAGGTCATTTGATGATTTCCCACCCAAAAAAAAAAAAAGGCAGGCGTTTTACTTTTTGTAAATAATTTCATCACCACTGCTCTCAAAACGGTGAAGGAAACCATCGTCAGGAAACCGGCATGTCCTGGAACCAAAAATTCAAAGACATCTGACATCTACCAACCCGCACTGGGCCCGCGTGGTAGATTACAGCTCTCTCGAAAAAAGGAGGCTTTTGTCCCAGCAGTGGGAAGATTATAGGCTGCATGCATGAGGTTTTCACTCAATGAAATAGTATTCAAACCAAGTTAGGTTTTACAAGCGTCTCACGAAACCAAACTGTACGTAATTGTTGATAAAGAAAGTTTTATTTGCATGGATAAGAAATTCTGTTAACACTCAGATATGCATTGTATAAGAAGAAACTCTCATTTTTACACAGCTTCTAATTCTTAAAAATCTAAAACTATATATTCCAGTCTACCCAAAAGCTCCTAAAAGTACCATCTCTCAAACATTCCAGCTATTAAACAACACTGACTTTTATACTAAACGAGAAGCCATACAAACAAGATACGTTCTCCGATACAAAACACGAGAAAACTTACCAAAATCCCGCTTAAAAATACATTCAACAAGCCCTCTGGTTATGTCAATAAAAATATATAATAAGTTACCCGAATCTATAAGAATATACATTTTTTTTATCTATTCACGAATAAATTAAAAATGTATTAATAAGTAAATGTTATTACAGTGTAAACGCATATTTCGATGATCAATCCCTAAAACTGATATAAAATATGCTAATAATGTTTTTTAGAGATTATAAATAAAAATATATAATAAGTTACCCGGATCAACAAGAAAAGAAAAAAGCTCCATTTATTCACGAATAAATTAAACAAGTTATTAATAAATAAATGTTATTACAGTGTAAACGAATATTTACATGATCAATCCGTAAAACTCATAAAAAATACACAAATAATGTTTTTAGATTAGGTTACATTATAAATTTATTAGATAAACGATAAGTCTCATCTCTTTATATTATATTTCTTGTGCTGTGCCCGACAGAGTCCACGATTGTTTATAAACGAAATGCGCTAAGGTAGCCCGCATAATTCAAATTTACTTACTGTTTTTTGCAATTTGCAGGTCATCGTCCGGTTGTATGTTGATTAAAATATGATTCGCGACCGTAACAAATATGGCTTTACAGAATTATAATCATTAGAATCAGCAATAAAAATCCTTAATTTAGAATTGGCCTCAAATGTCATGATTTCATGAAATAGTCATTCAATATGAACTTAGAGAGATGTATTGATGATTTTTATTATTATAATTCTATAAATAAATATTTGATACGGCCGCGAATCATATTTAGATCAACATACAACTTGATACTGACCTGCAAATGGCAAAAAACATAAGAAAATTTGAATTTTGCGGGCTACCTTGGCGCGTCCCCCTTAATCAAATGTTTACCACATAAGTAAATACATTGTGAAATGCAATAAAGTACTGAGTGTTCAATATTTATATACCACTGAAGTTTGAGTGATAGCCCGAACTTGGGTAAGCGTGAAGATAGATGGGAAACCTCCTCTTATTACATGATTATTTGTTAAAATTCGATATTTGACAGCCTGATGGATACTATAAATCTTGGCTTTTTAGGGCAGTGACGTCACGAAAAAAGATGGTGGCTGTATTAAAAGGGTAAATATGTTTTACGATAATTCCGCCTCATGTTAGCGTTGCCGCGTTGTGTCAATATGTATTTCCCCAGGAAAACGTGTTGTTTATTCAGTACGTTAAATCTAAAGCTTTTAAAGGATTATAAATAAACATGAAGTCGGTGTAATACGTCTCTTATCGATCAGCAATTATATTTTCAGATTTTAAATAGCAGTTGTGATTGACCAAAATACAGGGTGGCAGAGACATCTTCGCGCAAACTGAAGCCATGAATTCAGCACATGATTCTAGACCCTCTAGCATAGAAATTTTTCGTCGGTTATTAAAACAAAGATCTGCTGTTTCATAGAAAAGTGTAATTCCTACGCGGTCAAAATGAATGGCATAACAATTATATTTTTATATAACTCGCGAAAAATTGCAACTCAGGGGGTTCGAATCACAAAGATATGTCAGCATAATTGACGGGGTCCGATAGGGCCGATGCCTGCCGGGGTCGCGAATTGTTAGAAAGAGTTACCGTGGCCCTGGCGCACAGACAACTGAAGGAACACGGGTTGGTTTTAATCAGTAAGAGTCTGACACGCCCTTCCGCTCTGCCCAGAGCGGGAGAGATTTTGATGATTTCCCAACCAAAACAAGGTGCTTCAGGATCATGCACTGAATCCATTGTAACAGATTGTGCGTCGATGTCCCTGCTACCCTGTATAAACGATGACTAACTTCATAAGTTTGAGATGTTTAGGGTTATAAGGATGTTTTAAAAAGAACAAATCAGATTGGCTGCCAAAAGTATAATGTCTATATTTAATATAAAACAAGTAAAGTAACATAAAACGCTAATCCAGCATTAACTTGATACATAATTATTACGGAGCATACATACACAATAGTATAAAGGAGAGCATACACTTCACCTCCGGTAATTAAGAAAAAAAAAAAAAAACATAAACTTTTTTTTTTTACAAAACAGTCAGGTTACAAATAGTTTAGTTCGGTTTTTGTGTACAATATCAATTTTATTATTCTTTTTTAAAATTTTAACATTACATCCCAAATCTTCTACAACAGTAAATGGACCATCAAATAAAGGATCTAATTTCTGACCTGTTTCATTTTTAATCAATATCATATCATCTTTATTATATTGAGTTTGGTTCAAATATTTATCATAATAGTTGTCTTTACGATTACATTTGCTTAATATTAAATTATTTCTAGCATCTTTATTAGCTAATTGAAGCTTATACTTAAGACTATTACAATAATTTTCTGGATTATATAGCGGTTCAACATCATTATATATTCTAGAAGGAATAATACATGGCCTACCAAATACAAGTTCAAACGGCTGGTATTTTGTTGCTGAGTGGACAGTGGTATTATAACTAAAACACCAATAAGCTAACCAATGTGACCAAGTTTGTGGATTATTGTTGCATTGAATTCTGAGAAAAGCTCCTAAATTTTTGTGTGTATTTTCTAACGAACCAATAGATTGGTGATGGTACGCAGTTGATGATATTTTATCAATGTTTAATAGCTTACAAACCTGTTCCATTGTTGATGACATAAATTCAGCACCTCGATCAGTTGCTAATGTTTTTGGTAGTCCAAATCTAAGAATAAAGTTATCTACTAAAGCTTTACTTACAGTTACAGTGTCCTTAGTTCTAAGTGGATATGCTTCCACAAATTTACTTAGCTCGCACTGGAGACTCAGTATGTATACATTACCGTCATAATCTTGAGGCAATGGACCTACAATATCTAAAAATATTTTTTCAAAGGCATAAGATGCTGTAGTTGTTATACACATGGGTTCCTTAATTGGCTTACCATGCTTCATCTTTTGACATTTTTCACATTTTGATATAAAATCTTTTACATCCGTTTCAAGACCTGGCCAGTAAAATTGTCTTTTAACGTTATTTATCATTCTGCGCACACCAGCATGTCCACTGGTTGGCAGTAAATGAAAGTCATGTAAAATAAATTTAATATTTTCATCATTAGTAATTCTCTTGACACCTCTTAAAACATGGAATCGTGGTCCGGACCAAGTTTTCAATGATTCAATTTCTTGACTTAAGTCTTTAAGAAAGCTAGCATTATTTATATCTTTTATTATGCATATCTCATTTATATTTAACTTCTTACAAAATTTACTCAATATCGACACAAATTCGGCTCGCGTAAATTGTGAACAATAATCGAGATTTATGTATAAATTCTTTCTCTTTTCTTCATATGCAAAACACTTTTCTTTTAAGGATATCCTATTATTATTATTTAATTTATTTAATTCTTCACCTTTTATTAAAATCATTTCTACAGAATCATTTGGTTTCTTTAATATTTCCGCAACCCTTGGCTGATCAGACCTTGTGTCTGCGGATCTATTAAACAAATCTGTATTACTTGCATCATTCATATCATTCATTCTCTTCTTTTGTGCTCTTGTTAATACAGTCACTACATCATTATTCATACTCTTCAGTTCATCCGATGTTATCACAATCCTAGATAATGCATCCGCAGCGACATTTGTTTTTCCTTTCACATACACTATTTCATAGTCATATTCCTCTAGAGTTAATCTAAATTTTAATAGACGACTTGAAGGATCTTTCATCCCAAATAAATATATTAAAGTTTTATGGTCTGTTTCTATCACGAATTTTTTACCGTACAAGTATGGTCTATAATACTTGACTGACCACACTATGGCTAACAATTCCTTTTGAATTGTTGGGTAATTTCTCTCTGCTTTGTTTAATGGACGACTTGCATACGCAACAGGTTTCATATTTTTATTACATAAAACAGAACCGATAGCTATTCCTGAAGCATCAGTTTTTAATACAAATTTACTTTTATCTGAGAAATCTGGATATTGTAAAATTGGTGGATTAGTCATTGAATGTTTTAAATTTTGAAAGGATTTTTGGCAACTTTCTGACCAAATAAAAGGTTCATTTCTTCTGCACAATTTGTTTAATGGCACTGTAATATCAGCAAATGAAGGTATAAATTTTCTATAATAATTGCAAAAGGCAACAAAACGTTTAACCTCGTCCGAATTTTTAGGTATCGGATAATTTTTTAAAACTTTAATTTTTTCTGGATCTGGCAAGACACCTTGCGCAGAAACAACATGCCCAAGATATAATAGTTCTTTCTTTAAAAATTTACATTTTTCGGGATTTAATTTTAAATTTACCTTCCTCAGTCTTTCAAATATGTCCATTAGATTACGATTATGGGACTCTAAATTACGACCAAAAATAATTAAATCGTCTAAATAAACGAAACATTTGTCAAAACTTAAACCAGACATTGCTACCGTCATTACTCTACTGAAAGCACTTGGTGAAATCGTTAATCCCATTGGCAGACGTTTCATCTGAAACTGACCTGAATTAGTACAAAATGCTGTGCATTTTCTGCTTTCTGGATTTAATGAAACTTGATAGTAACCAGAATGTAAATCTAGATGGCTGAATAAAACAGCTCCTGAAAGAGAATCTAAGATTTCAGTAATATTTGGTAGAGGAAACCTATCATGCTGAATTTTTTCATTTAGTTTTCGATAATCAACTACCAAACGCCACTTCCTTTCATTATTGTCGTCACTTTTCTTGGGTACTAGTAAAACTGGACTAGACCATTCACTTTGTGTTTCTTCTATAATATCATTATTTATCATATTTTCAATTTGTTTATTTAATTCTTGTTTCAATTTTTGTGGTAGTCTATAAGGTTTTGTATAAATAGGATTAGTATTAGGTTTTAGCGTTATTGTTTGTTCATAAATATTTGTTACCGATAGTTTATCGTTTGGTAAGTGAAATATATCGGAATATTTTTTGCAAATATCTTCAATAGACGTTTTCTCTTCGGAATGAAGATGTTGTAGTTTCAAAAGTCTTTTTAAAATCTGAGCTCTACTTGCATCAGCATTATGTTTATCGAATGTATAACATTCATATTCTGATAACGGTTTCACAACTGGAGTAAAGACAGGGACACGAATATGCTTTTCACTTACATTTAATATTTTTAACGGTATTTTACATTTATTTTCTCTAACAATAGCCCCAGCTAAAAACAAATCTTTCCCTAATTCACTTGCACAAACAACACAATCTTCTTTTAAACTTGAATTTAAATTTACATAGTGAAGAGACTCGCTTCGCGCCGGAATAGTCAAAATTTCTGAATTGCATTCTGTTATATCAAATATTTTAGTGCTAATTTCCTTTTCATTTATACTTAAAGTCAATACATTAGTCTTTAAATTGATATTTGACGAGTATTTACTTAAAAAGTCTAACCCGATAATTCCATCGGCCTTGATAGGTAAGTTACTAAACACGTGAAACTTATGTAGAAATACTTCACCCGTCGGTGATGACAATGCAAGACAAACATGACCTAGTGAACGTATTTGTCCAGCTATGCCGTTTACTAAAATATTTTTTCCAAAAATTGATATATCTGGCGGTAAGCATTCTTTCCGTACAACTGACAAAGAAGCTCCCGTATCCAACAGCCAATAATATTTATTATTATCTAAATTAAATGAAACTAATTTTGTTTGTCCATTAAAGGCTAATATTTCTGGGTTGGTCACGAAAAAACTTATCAGCCTGGTCTACCCCTGGGGTTGTCTGAGCTTGGGCGCTATTATCACGCGCCTCATTTGCTTGAGCTGAATAAATCTGACGCGAATTTCCCCGATTATGTGACTGATAATTGTTATTTCTAAACTTTCCGCCTCTAGAGTAACCTGAATTGTAGTAACTACGCGAACGGTTACCCCGGTTGCTAAAATTATTTCCACTTACGTACCTATTTGATGACTGACCTCGTCCTTGTGCACCTCGTCCTCGATGTCCTTGAATTCTATGACCATTAAAATAATTGTTATATGTACCTCTCTTTCCTCTTTGGTAAGAAGAGGACTTACCAGAATAATACATGACATTGCCGTTGCTTGAACTCGCACTCGGCGATAGGGAACACTCCTCATCCTTAGCTGCCTGGATAGCGTCCTTCAGTAGGGTATAATTACGAGATGCAACTATAATGCTAAGTTTTGAATTTCTTAAACCCTCTGAAAATTTTCTGATTGCTAATTTTTCATTTAACGGCTTCAGAATATCATATTTATTACACTCGCCATCTGCTTGAGTAATTGTCAAGTCCGTGAATAGTTTTTCGATTTCAGAAGCATATTCATCAATCGAACGGTGACCTTGTGAAACATTTTGAAGTCGCGATTGAATTGCCGTAAATGACTTTCTCGTTAAAAGATGCATGCGCATGTCCTTGACAAGTTCTAAAACAGATGTATACTTTGAAGACATTCGTAACTTCGCGTTTTCCGAAAGTCTACTTTTCAAAATAAATTTAATTAATAATTCTATATCCGTTCCGTTAATCATATCTGAATACATCTCAATACCGTCTATTAATCGTTTCGTCACATTTTCCGTATCGTCCATAACAGGCAACAAATTACAAGCAGTTTTCAAATCGAAATCCATTTTGACAGACTCGGTTTTAGGAAAAGTACACAATGTTTTAATACTTTCATAAAGTTTTCTTGTATTTTGTAAAATTTCTGTCGCAGACGAAATAATCTGCGGGTCCTCCTTAGACTTTAAAAGTAAAAATATTTCTTTGCATTTATCATAAATATTTGTCGCTTCATTTAATTTAATTTCAATAGTTTTACCTAAATATCTAGACTTTCCCTTTTTTACTAAATATTTTCTTATATTCTCTATTAAAACATAATTGTCAATTAATGTATCAATCATACTCGCAAACCATAGCAGGTATTACATTTCATTACATTCTTAGTTAATTATTCTATAATCGTGCACTTTAGCTCACGTAACTCGATACTTAGTCGCAAACTTGAAACGTTCGGCATTCTTTCGCCGTGCTACTAGTAACTTAACGCTTTTGTTTTGACATCTTTACATAGAATTATGAAATACTGGAATGTCTAAATAACTATTCTATTTTTAGTCTTTAGTGTTTACTTATTTTTAAGATTTTTTTTATTGTCCTTATTGACTAATTTTAGCACTCGCGAGAGATTTAACCGCACACATGACACGCACTTTTAACATAGTTTATGCTGGTTACTCACGGTTCCTTAGGCTGAAGTTTCGGCGTTATTGTGTCCTCGGATAGAAGCCCGGATACGTTGCATGGCATTAAGACCAATCTCCTCCTGGATCCACTGACGATGGCACCTTCTGTATAGCCGCACCATAAAGTAGGCAATGGTTATGGTGAATACAGCCAGCAGTGCGACCATAACAATATTCATTTGCTGCATGTGCTGACCAATACCCTTCAAAGTGGCCTCGTTGCTACCCGCAGCGTTTTGGGTGATGAATACTTCATCTTTTTCGACCGTTGAGCGGCACATCTTCTATGGTTATTCCGATAAAGTACAGTTGGTATGGTGATTATACTTTAAACTTGCAATTTACACTGCCGAAACCCAAGGACAGCCCTAGGCAGGGTCGCCATGAGATGTTTAGGGTTATAAGGATGTTTTAAAAAGAACAAATCAGATTGGCTGCCAAAAGTATAATGTCTATATTTAATATAAAACAAGTAAAGTAACATAAAACGCTAATCCAGCATTAACTTGATACATAATTATTACGGAGCATACATACACAATAGTATAAAGGAGAGCATACACTTCAAGTTAACTAGCGGCCCGCACCAGCTTCGCTCAGGTAATCAAAGGTTATGTATGAAGAAAATGTAAGTAGTTTGTGATTTGACAGCAATTTTGCAGTTCCGAGTTTATTTTATTTTTTTGTAAGGTTTTTAGAAAATTTGGGTTAGCTTAGCGATAGCATAACAATCTGTTTTTAGTTTAGCTTTGGGCTATTTTAAACCACAGATTCGTGTCTAGCACTTCGACTCAAGCTAGGTTGTATCTATTTAAAAGATATCATATTTACTTCAATGACGAATGATGTATGATGTTGTATCTGCCTCATAAATACATGTTTTAAAGGCTAAACGATGGAACGTGTTTACCCTGTCCAAATCCTGTCACACAATTCACAATTATCTACAACCCAGTAATTTAGATATATTTATACATACATCCTTTCCCTGAAATAATAAATAAACAGACACGAATCAGTTTACCAGGACGGGGACGGAGGCGTTCCCAGCAGGCATCACGGAATGATGGAGGAACATTTATCATGAGCAATATACGCGATGGTATAATATGAACCGGCTGACATATTGCCGCGTGTTCGTTACTTATTTATCTTTGTTCTAGAGTCGAGATGTCAGCGGTTTTATTTATGGTGCGTAAAGGCCTGTACAGTCACGAGCACTAATATGTCAACACTTTGCAACTTTCAATAGCGATTTTTTTGTGAGATAATGAATGCAACGCTCAAATAAGACTTCCCAACTTCCTAAATTTAATATTATAAATGCGAAAGTAAGTTTGTTTGTTACCTTTTCACGCCTAAACCACTGAACCGACCATCCTGAAATTTTGCATATACGTTGTCAGGGGTACAGAAACGGACATAGGGTACCTTTCATCCCGCAAAAAAGTACTGTTCCCGAGGAAAACAACAATAACGTCCTTATGATAATAGATGCCGCCACGTGTCTTTCGAATCATGATAGAATTATAAACCGAATTGATAGTCAAAGTCTAAATTAACGCGAGCGAAGCTGCGGGCAAAAGCTAGTATTATATAAACCTATGGGTTGGAAAATACAATGTTCGTAACAACAAAAAAAAAACATTCGAAAATTAAGAAGGAAATCGCTTTTGAATTTAGCCAAAGGTGGCCTCCAGCGAGGCGACGCGCGTCAAAAGATGCGCGCGTCACCTGCCGATCTGTTCAGTAAAAAAAATCACCGTGAAAACTAACCTAGCATTAAGTAGAATGACAGCTCACTTCAATCTTACTATAGATAACTGTTCACGATTTTCCGTCCGTCGCTCCACAAGTCGCGTCGCGAAGACTCGGTCATGCTATAAACAACTTCTTTCATTTGTTTTCTCCGCAATACGTGTGTCGCTTGAGCATGTAGGTTATGGCCACGGGGTGAGATTACCTACGCGTGTGTTGTGTATTTTTAGAGCAGCCTGAGTTGTTTTAATTGGAGCTTTTAGGAAAACGTTGCCAGACTTTTAATTAAGAAACCACCGTAATGAGGTAACTTTTTTTTAATGCAGGGCCTGAGCCTTGAAGGCTAAAAAGTTAAGACATGTATGTATGTAATAAAGTCAGCAGTTATATTAATTGAAACAATTCACATTATGTATTGGAACAGGTTTTTTTTTACTTGCGTGGACATTTTAGTCCAAAACTTTTACCCCTATAATATTGTCACTTTATCCCAAAGATTTAAATCGTTAGATTTGCCCTCACCGTACTTAGGTTGCGCGAAAGTGTTCAAAATTAGAAGAGTGAGCTCAAACACCCCGAATTTTTGTTTTGCGAGACAAAAGGATCAAAAACGTGACCATTTCTAACGCGGTCGGGCGAATCTAAAGATCAAAATCTTTGCTTTTACCCCTCACCATGTCACAACCTAATTGTTTTTAATTTTTTAAACTCCACACTGCTCCCGCATCAACTGTTCATCTCTAAAAGTGATTCCGATCGGTTCATAAATAACGGAGTCAATTTACCGATACAAAGGCCCCACGAAATTGTTTTCATGTCGCCGCGTCATCGCGTCAATTAAAAAAAGCCGGTTAAATTACTCTCTGGGGTATATTTCAGGAACCTAGATATTGGTGATTTTGAACTTTGGGTCCTATATACAGTATAACACGTGTGTGGTTTTATCATGTTGTATTTTTATTATGTAACTTGTATTATGTCAACTTGTAGATTGTAGATTTGTATACCTTTTTCTATTTTGTTGAGTACATGTTACTTGTTGACAGGCCTACACTATCCTCCTATACGTATTAACACTGTAATTTGAAAACTTTGTAAAAGCCCCTAATTAAAAAAAAAATTAACCGTGGAGTTTCTTGCCGGCTCTTCTCCATAGGTAACAAGAACAACCAACTGGAACCGTGCACCTAGCTTCTGACGTTTCATAAGTGACCATGTAGGTTTATGTGAAATAAAATATTCTGATTTTGATATTTGATTTTATGGTTTTTTGGACATCGTCTGCTAAGTTGAACTTACTGATTTTGGACCTGTGTCCATTTACTATAGCAGTTTGTACGTGTACGGCTTGAAATTATAATGTTATTGGATTCTAACTGGGTCAAGTGCGTCTTTTACTAATATTTCGATATTTTTCACATTTTACCTTAAATAAAATTTTCGCAATATTCTTGTCTCGAGTGGGACTATTAAAAAAGCTTAGAAAACATAAGCGAGTCAGCAAGGTTCGTAGCAGCGCTGATTTGATGACTATGTCATGGCGTTCGAGATGTATTCCACACATTCGTGGAAGCTCTTTTCACTAAACCTTTTTAGCGCAAACTTCAATCCTAACTAATATTATAAATGCGAAAGTAAGTTTGTTTGTTTGTTACGCTTTCACGCTAAAACAGCTGAACGGATTTAGATGAAATTTGGAAAATGGGTAGACCATGACCTGGAGAAGGACATAGGCTACTTTTCATCCTGGATCACAGACTAAGTCGCGGGAAACAGCTAGTATCATAGAAAGCCGAATGCAAAGTAATTTCAATGACACTTTCTGCGCGGAGTAAATAACGCAGAGGTTCGCTTATCTAGCCCGTCATACCTACACTTTACAAGGTAACTTAACTCACACTTATCACAAACCCATCTCAAGTTCAGTTGCAAGAGAACCCACAAGAAGTAGGCTTAGTATGGAGCCGGTCTTTATCTGAAGGCAGTAAGTTTGAAAGCCCTAAGCTAGCACTAAGTAACAAGCCGAGCTTGCGGCTTCTGGCACACACTAAAGCTGTGCTTACACGGCCAATTTTATCAGCAATTATTGCCCGGCAGCACTTACTAGAGAAAGGTAGTAGAGTATAGCGATATAGAAAAAAAAGAGGGTGTGTGCCAGAACATTTCTATCGTGTGGTCTATTGACCACATGAAAGAATACTTACGACAGGACCCGAGTATACGCCATTCAGCGTCACCGACCTGAGTGTGACCGTTCAGTTTTGTTTATTCTTTGTTCAGAAAGAGCGGAAAAAGCGCCTAAAAAAGTTTTCATTTCAAAAAACCTCTGTGACAGACGGCGCGGACGGCCACAAAAGTGATCTAATTAAGGTTTCGTTTTACCGAGGTATTCCACTCAGAGCACTGATTTCAATAGCACTTGACAGAACCGCACCTGAGCACTTCCAGCAAACACACTGACACAAAATTTTGATAAGTGCTATTCAGTGAAACAGTTTTAACATATAAAAATGAATTGCTGTTCGTTAGTCTCGCTAAAACTCAGAAACGGCTTGACCGATTTTTTTTTGGGTTTTTTTTTTCACCTTTTTCTTGGAGCGGTACAAAGAAAAAAAAATTGGAAAATCCCAAAGGAAAAATTTTGACAGGACAACGTCTGACGCGTCAGCTAGGTTAGGTAGCTAGGTAGAGTGGGTAGGTAGGGTAGGGTATGTAGGTAGGATAGGTAGGTAGCTAGATAGGTAGGGTAGGTAGGTAGGTAGGGTGGATAGGTAGATAGGGTAGGTAGGTAGGGTAGGTGTTAGTTACTTAGTGCTACCTGTGCGAAGCCGGGCCGGGTAAAGCTAGTTATTATTATTTGCAGTCCCCGAATGGCACGTGCATACAGTTTGTAGTGATGGGACGTTGTTCCCTACAACTTGCTTCAATTGTTTCTGCAATAATCACCTCTAATAGTCTGTATTGGTAACCTCTAATAGACGCTATTGCCTATTTTAATAAGTTGGTCCATTTCACTCAATATGGATTGGCGGTATCTCTAAGTAGTTGTTAACGTTGTCATGGCAGTAGGTAAATTCCTTCGTCGTGTGATACTTGAGTCCAGAATTGAGCAATTGAGCAATAGAAGTTGCCCGTGTAACCTTACCTTTAGGTAATCCTAGTGGGTAGCAAGTAGTGGCGTAGCAAGCGAACTATAGATAGTCAATTGGGTAGGAGAGGATGCTCGGAAATAGGAATACGTTGTTAGAAGTAGTTCAATAATGAGCTCTTGCGTGCTACTTTTGTATGATAGAATCGGAGAGGTCTGAGAAAGTGTAGTGGGTTATCATTTATGACTATAACTAACGAGTGTACGACTTGACAAAACATCGAGATTTCTTATTTATATTTAAAAAAAAAAAAACAAACAAACAAACTCAAACTATGCCCCACCTTCTATCTTGCCCTCTGTGTCACAAAACTTGCAGTCAAAGTGACCTCTGCGCTGCCACCGATGACGCCGTCGAAATGGCGAAGTTTTGGGCCAACAAAATTTGAGAACAGTCGTGCCAGCGACACGAAGAAGAGAAGAAGAATTATATTTAAGTTTAATATGAATGTATTATACACGCAGACCTTCCAGAATAAATTCTCTAATTTATGGTGAAAACCGCATCTAATTCCATTGTGTAATTTAGTTAAGACGGACTAAGCGGTCACACAGAAAGACACGAAATGTTACTTTATTTTATACTATTTATAGATATAGATAGGCAGAAGCTTTAATGTTGATGATTTCTGGCTATTTTACCTTTAACTTATCATCTAGCTACATACCACCTCAAATACTGGGTTAAAAAGAAATGGTCACAAAAATAATTACTTTGCCCGTTATTGATCTTGTTTCCTCGCTTTATACGAGATAGACATTACCAAAACCGGAGACAAAATCGAATAACAGAGTAATAATTGTCTATTCGTACTAATATAACTGCCATTCTAAGATCTGTCACGTGTTCACGCCTATAAACTAAAACGATTGTTTTAAAATTTGACAGAGAGGGTGCCTTTTTTGTTTTTTTTGTTTGTTTGTTTGTTTGTTTGTTTGGGAAATCATCAAATGACCTTTCCCGCTCTTAGCGGAGCGGGAGGGCGTGTCAGACTCTTACTGACTAAAACCCACCCGTGTTTCTTCAGTTGCCCGTGCACCAGAGCCACGGTAACTCTTTCGAACATTCCGCGACCCCGGCAGGCATCGGCCCTATCGGGCCCCGTCAATGGTGCTGACATCTCTTTGAGCCGCGCGTGGAACACGACGCGCCGTCGACCCGGGCCTGGTCCTTATCGGACGACGAGCTACAAAGAGGGTGCCTGAGACCTAGAGCAGGACATAGGCTACTTTTTATCCTACATATTTGGATTAAAAAAAAAAAAAACACAATCTGCCTAGCTTTTTCCCAACTGCGTTGGGGTTGGCTTCCAGTCTAACCGGATGCAGCTGAATACCAGTATTTTACATGGAGCGACTGCCTATCTGATCTCCACAACCCAGTTACTGTTTAAGACGATACCCCTTGGTAAGACTGGTTGTCAGACTTTCGGGCATCTGACGAACCGTAATGACTGTCAAAGATCCTAGAATGACAGCCGTGACCAACGGCTTAACGTGCTTTCCGAGGCACGGAGGGGTCTCGGTGTGTAAAGATGGTCACCTATCTACGGATCGACCGGTGCAAGCGTAGAGTAACAGATACCAAGCAACCCTAACTAAGAACAACTAACTATAAGTAATTAATATCTTTCAAGTCATAGAATAGTTTCAAGAAGTTTCCATTTCGAAGTTTCCGTTTCGCCAGTCCTCTACATCCAGAGACTTACAGCGGGGTGATATTTAAAAAGTTACCGGCTAAAGTTAGCGGGGAGAGCTCAAAGATGGACCAAAGTTATAGTGCATACTAGGGACGGAATTAACTTTTGTTGGCAATTATTTATTTAAAAGAGATTCCGTAGCGAAATAATGAAGGAAAAGAAAGAAAGTAAAAATATTTATTGGGACTCGCACTGGATTATTACAAATTAATCTAAACACTCTCATAAAAACAAAAATATAAAAATAAAAAACAAAAGTAAAATGAAAAATAACAACAGAAAGTCCTGTACGAGGCCAAAAGACCCCTATCTCAGCTTGATGCTGCGACATTAAAAAAAAAATTGGCGCAGCGCTGGTATTCAACAATAACAATAAATGAACAAAGAAGAAATTGCATTCATGGTAGTACATGATTAAGAAACAACTGCTGATCGGGTAAAAAGTGATATGATGACTGACAATGATAGATAAAAATAAGATCGGTCTTGTTACGAGGCAGTGCTTTTCATAAGAAAGCCAATGAGTTTTTTTGTGAATGGCTAAGTACTTAAGCAAAATATTGCACGCTACCGGCGTCCTACGGCCTGCTACCGACGACGCTCTCTCTAACTGCAGCCCTTCCAAGCCCGTACCGACCTCTTGCGGAGCTTGTGCTGACAGGCTATCCGGCGTAAAACTAAGCATGGTATCCTTCTTGTGCGAGTGCTCAGACCAGGGAATAAGTGACCTTACCCAAGACCTAGCCGTGAACTACTACTAACTATTAATATATGTATGAACCTTTCTTAAGTGTTTCTTTTATCTCTCTTACACTAACCTATTCAGTCTACCTGCACAGCCCTAGCCGTTACAATATTGGGACAAGTATATAAATCACGCTAAATACACAGCAAAACAACATTGATTTTCTATAACTTTCGCAACTCAAAATATCCCAATAAACAAAGCTTCAACTTTAATTCGACATCAAAGTCAGTTTTCGGTTAAAATTAAATTTAAATTCAGATCAGAAGTCGACAGAACTCCGCAGGCCGTACACACGGACGGTTGTACTAGCGCTACAACTTTGAGCAAAGAATAATATTTATGTTTCAACAGTCAGGCTTTGCGGCTTGGTAAGTTTGATAGACAAAAAAATTGGAGTCAGATTTTGATTGGGACAACTCTGTGTAGGTTCAGCTTTGATGTGGAAATTAATTAAGACTTCAGTGAAAGAAGAATAATTCTTTAAGAGAGGCGTGGTGAATCTTTATTTTTCTCCTTTTTGTGAGAGGCACTTATTTATATATCATGCACAATATTTAAACAATACTTGCAAGACCACAGGCTTTAAATATTAATATATGTTTAATTTTACCCTTATAATTTAAAATAAAGGGGCCTCTGCGAGTTGGTTTCGGCCCCTCGTACGCCTTCCAAAAGTCCGGGATCCGAAGGTGCCGAGATATGTCAAAGACATTTAAAAAATAATAATATATTTTCGATTAGTTACTTTAGTTAATTTTGTTTTAAATCTAAACCACACGTGCAACTTTTACAAAAGCACACGTTTTAAAAAAAAGTGCTTCCAAGCACTGTTTATCATATAAAGTTTGCATTTTCACCTAATCTGTGTAAACCTTCGTTTTTTAGTATGAAAACCAAAGCTCATCAGTTTGAAAGCACAAATATTATTATTTACTAACTGTAATTGTACAAACGCTGGTGTATCTACACAACGGTGTTTTATCGAATTATTAATTTGCTAGCTGTTGCCCGCGACTTCGTCTGCGATCCAGGATGAAATGTAGGTACACCGGGTTTCCTTCTCCATGTCATGGTCTACCCATGTGCCAAATTTCATCAGAATTTGTTAAGCCATTTTATCGTGAAAGTTTAACAAACAAACATACAAAAAATCAAATCATTTCTCTTCATAATATTAGTTTAGATTTTTAATTTCGTCAAATCTAGGCCTCCAGCGGACAGCGAGACCCCTGAACCGTAGAGTACACGAACAGAACCAACCAACCAATAATTACCAATAGTACCAATAATTGTTGGTTCGTTTACGGATAATTATTGGTTAACCAAGATTTTGAATTTTATTTGGTGACCTGGATTTAAAATAATTGTAGGCCTAAAATCGCCAGTCCGCCTTCAGCAAGCTTAGTGATCAATACTCATGCCTTCTCAGAAAAAGAGGAGGCTTTTGCCCTGCCGTGGGATAATAATAGGCTGGTATTATTATTATTATTTTAAACAATTATTTTCCTCAGGCTAAACATGACGCTGCGCAATACAAACATATTTGTTAGCTGTTCTTTAATATTTCCAGTAAAGTAACACAGTTGGTAACTTTTAAGCTATCGCATAGCTTTTATCGCGGGCTTTGAGCGCGGCGACCGAATCAAGAAATTCCGTAACGAAAATAAAACCTAACACCCCCCACTCCGCCTACCATGTAGCTCGGCCGAGCGTTCGCTTAACGTGTATGTATATGGTACGACTGCACTTGAATTAATATCAAAGAAAAAAAAATACTGCATAAATAAAAAATAAATAAATAATTATAATTGCATAAGTCGATAAAAAATGCTATGCAATAGCTTTACCGCGGCAGTCCCCGAGTGCCACACGTGTTTTTTTTATTCAAACGTAGTTTGCACGACAAACAGCACAAGCACCGAAAGGCAATTTTAACCGACTTCAAAAAAGGAGGATGATATGATTTAGCGAGACAATAGTATACATATGTATTTGGTACTTCAAATGTCATTGCCAACAAAATAAAAACGTAACCATTTTTAACAGAGTTGGGCGAATTTGAAGACATATATACCGAATTGAAAAATCCTTTTTTGTTTGAAAGGGACAAGGATAGGGTGGTCCCATACAAATTTGGTCAAGTTCTGATGAGTGGTTTTTGAGTTAGTTTCAATAATACGTATTTTTTCCACTTAGTGTATGTTGATGATGTTATAATAACTTCCTGGCACTGTTATTTACTTATCAAGTGAAGGTATACGAATTTGTGTGGGGTAGGTACCACAAATAAAAAGTGAAGAATAAAACGTTACTACAAAAAAAAAAACAACCGACTTAAAAAAAAAAACACTAAGTACCGACTTCCGAAATTAAAGTTATTTTTCACTTTGTAGTGTTTGTTTGGAAGTCAGTTGTTTTTTTTTTAAATAAAGTTTTTGTATAATTACACCTTGTTCTGTCGAAGTGTGTGCGGAAAACGTCGAAAACGTAAATAATATGTTTTAAATGAATATTGTAGTATTAAACACAATTTGAAGAAGTTTCTTATTACTAAATACGATTTGAAGCAGTTTGTAGTTATTGGGTGCTAAAAACAAGAATACTGTTGCACAAATGCACATCCCCTTGCCAAAACAAGAATCCTGTGGCACAAATGTAATGTGTGTAATGTGGTATCATTCATTATTGTATAATTAGTTACCCATTTATTACATTTTTCTGCATGTTTACATTGTCTACATTCAATTGCATAAGATAAGTATAAGTGGAAGCGCGGAGTCTCCTAACACAAGCAATTCCTTGCTTAAAAGGTGATCTCCAACATTAGTGTGTCTAAATGCCTTTTGTAATTGAAATAAACAATTTTTTTTTTTAATGCACACCCCCTTGCCTAAACAAGAATACTGTGGCACAAATGCACATCCCCTTGCCAAAATAAGAATACTGTTGCACAAATGCACATCCCCTTGTCAAAACAAGAATACTGTTGCACTAATGCACATCCCCTTGCCAAAACAAGAATACTGTTGCACAAATGCACATCCCCTTGCCAAAAGAAGAATACTGTTGCACAAATGCACGTCCCCTTGCCAAAACCTCACATAACATGAGTAGAGAGATAGATACGCTAAGTACTTTTTTTGTAACCACATTTAAACCTGGAAGAAAGGTCAGGCGCGGATTTAGGTTATCGCTCAAGGGAGGCAAATGTTTTTCTCTGAGGAAGGGGTGGGGGGGATTTCTCAAGCCGTGAAAGCTTTTTAAAAAAACCTTCGGCACCTATTTTCCCTAAACTCAACAATGTGTGCCTTTGTACTCAATACTAATATTCCGTATCTGTATCTATTTTACTGTGTATACATAAATAATAAAATAAATAAATAAATGTGCCCCCCTTTTCGACTTATCTATATCTTAGTATACTGTATAGATACAAAGTAAAAAATGCAGGTTATAAAACTATGTTTATGTCTAATTTAGAGTTTTAGACTCAGTTTGGTCGGAGCCCAGTATCCGCGTCTGACACAGGTTGACTGATCCTTCTGAACTTTCCTACTCCACGTCTCAACCCCCGGCAGCAGTAGCTTGCAATCGATACGGCGGCGTTTTATTTAAATTGAATTACTTATTCTGCAAATAACATGGTGATGGCGGGTTGAGTTTGTTTTCACAGGGGTATTGTCAACGCAGGGGTGGAATGCTAAGACGTTCTGTCAGCGTTGTTTTATTTGATTTTTGGTACAGAAAGGGTAATTGCAATAATGGCAGAGTCAATGGAAGGGGTAAAAAGAAATGGTGGGGTGATATGAAATTAATGGAAGATTAGGCTACAAGAAAAATTCAATCAGGTTACATTGTAGTGTGATTTTAGGCCGTTTACGAAGCTGTGATTTTAATTATTTTATATAAGGAGATTGTTTTCGATCATGCTGTGTATGTTGTCTTTTCATTCATGCTTGTGTTTCTACTTAACATAAAGGCTTAAATTAAAAATCATGCTTGTTTTCTAGTCTAGTAAGCCTAATAAACATCGCTTCCATTTTAATTTGATATCAAAGTCAAGTCAAACTTCTCAATTCACATCATCATCATCAGCCTATATTCGTCCACTGCTGGACGTAGGCCTCTCCCAGTGAACGCCACTGTGCCCGATCTTCGGCTCTCCTCATCCAGTCTCTGCCAGCCGCGTTTCGCAAGTCGTCACTCCACCTGGCCGGCAGGTGTCTCATACTACGTTTGCCTAAACGCGGTCTCCACTCTAGAACTCGACTTCCCCAACGATTGTCAGTTCTGGGAGAGAACTGACCAGCCCATTCCCCAGTCCTCAATTCACAACTAAATATAAATTCATAGGATAAGTTGCCAGAAATCAGAAGGCTGTACACATGGGCGGTTGTGCTTTAAACAAGTTTGGGCAAAGAATAATATTTATGTTTCAACAGCCAACTGAAGCTGAAGGCCATGCTGCAGTTTGATAGACAAAAAATTGGAGCCAGATTTAGTTCAGGAGAAATTTAGATGGGGAGAAGTTTAGTTGGGGAGAAATTTTGTTACGGAGAAGTTTAGTTGGGGAGAAGTTTAGTTGGTGAGAAATTTAGTTGGGGAGAAGTTTAGTTTGGGAGAAATTTAGTTGGGGAGAAATTTAGATGGAGAGAAGTTTAGTTGGGGAGAAATTTAGTTGAGGAGAAGTTTAGTTGGGGAGAAATCGGAGTAAGTGCAGTTTAATGGAGAAATGAATAATGTTTTATTAATGTATCTATGCTCATTTACAGCATACTCTCCGTGTGTGATAAATGATCAAACTATTTTCGTATACATATGCTTATTGTGTGCTACTACGTAGCATCTGCTCGGAATTAGCATGCTTTTGTAATACTAATACACAGCATGTGTATTCCAGGCTGTATATTATTAAACAGTAGAAACAAATAATATATTCAATAATACTCATTAATATCTAAACACAAAACATTTAAATATTTATATAAGCTTACCCCAGGCGTGCAGCAGTCATTTCAATAATTACAAAATCGAACCGGATTTCCGGGCAGCTATTATGAATTTAAAATTAAATTTAGGACAAATGGAACAGCACAAATCGACGTCAAAGCTAATTAGAGTCGTTTATTAATGAGGAGTATTTAACATAGAACTCGAACATAATAACAAACATTTTGAGCCTCATTTAGGGCTAATGAGAGAAAATAGTGCTACTTTGAAATACGTTGTTCAGTTTCAATAATGTAAGCCCTTTTAAATGATAGAGATTGACAAACAAATGGACGGTCAATGGATTGCGAATCTCAGTTCCAGTACCGACAAAGTAATGAATTACCTACTTACTACATTTTCACAGTAAAACAGAATTTGATCATAATTGTATCGCTAATGTTTCAACCACATTTTATGATCAGCTTGGTACTTGGATAATGACATCGAGTACATACTTACTTTGGAAAACCAAAAAAACACGCAATCGAAGTATTGCCTAGTATTTCATATTTTCAGTATTATTTTCTTTCTAACGATTTATATGGTACCACTAATGAACACGAAAATCAAAACAAATGTAGTCGAGCCGGTGACGAACGGAAACTCAATTCCGCAATCAAAAGTAACATTTTACATCGCCGACTCGTCAGCAGAAAGAATCAAAAATAAAATTTCGCAGAGAATAATAAAAGTACACTATGAGCAACTAATATTTTATTATTTTATTCATGTACACACAGAACACTTAATAAAGAAGAATACATAAAGACAAAATAGCAAAAGGCACTACGTAATTCAAACATAAAAATTGTTAGAGAAATTCTTGTTTTGTCCATCCATCTAGATGGACAAAACAAGAATTTGAGAACTAGTCTTGCATGAACAATCTATGGACAAAACCGGAACGAGAGAATAATATAGTTAATAGATATTAAAATTTGTGATAAACAAAGATATTTTTATTGGCAGGCATCATTTAAACTAACTAAACTGATATTATAAAATAAAGAGGATTTTATTTTTATTTTTTGTCTAAGTAATCTCTGGAAGTACTGAGGGCCTAGACAAAGTAACATTCGATTAGCGATGACGCTAGTAGAAAAGCTAATAAATGTATAGGGTTGACATAAGCTATAGAAATATCATGTGATCATAGGTCAATGAATAGAAATTAGCTAGACAATGTTAACATCATTCGATTCTATGAAACGAATCGACAGCGTCGCACGATTACTTCCATAGAGATGCGTAGCCAAGTGGCACTTTTTGACATGCGTTATCGCTAGTTTTGGATTCGTATGATGGAAACATTAGTGAAAGCGATAGCGATTGTAGAAATAGAATCGCTCCGAAGCGAATGCCATTTGCCTAGATGCCCTCTGATCCGATTACAAAATTTATGTCATTAATAGACGGCTACACTATTGCCGACTGTCATTCCATATATTTTTACGCAGATAAAGTTGTGGGCAGTAGCTAGTGATAGGTATAAAATACTTAAAACCCAAGAGCGAAATCGAGGGCCAAACTTGTATAAATATGATATAAAAACAAACAGTGGAAAGCCAGAGGAAATTTAGCGAAGCAAGTCCGGGGCGCGGATTTATATAAACCGGAGGTCCCGCAGAATAGGGCCCGGTAAGTTTGACAGCGAATAAGGGGGCTACAAAGAAATATGTGCCAGACTGCGTTTGATTTAGAGACTGTTGTATATTGTAGATTGTTTATTTGGATCGTTATTTTATTGTTACCTTAGGAAAAGAATAAAGAAAGGTTTCATATTTTTTGTCAGATTTTTACTGATTTCCACGAATTGATAAATTAATTTACAAAACATTTTTTTTTTTTTTTTTAATAATTAATTTTAGTTTTAAGGTGTATTTTTGTTGCTGCAATGCCAATACACGCATATTTCTTTCTTTCTAAATTAGGTAGTACAGATAAAAACAAAATGTAACTCTCATGGCAGCCTGAAACCCAAAGGGCATTCACAAAATTATTGTGAATATCATTAGCCTCACCCTCTCTTTCGAACGTTTGATTATTTTATGTAATAAAAACAGTCCTGATGGCTGTCAAACTAGTTATATGTTACACTAGCTGCGCCCCGCGGTTTCACTCGATCCCGTGGGAATATCTGGATAAAATGTATCCTATGTCCTAACCCAAGTCACGGTCTGCCCATGTGCCAATTTCATTCAAATCCATTCAGTCGTTTTAGCGTGAAAGCGTCACAAACAAAAAATTGAGCCGTCGCTTGAAATATAGCGTGGCGATGCATCGCCACGGCATGCGTCGCCACGATAACAATCAGTTTTACCCGCGGCTAAAGAAGTTTCACATCAAAAAAATAAAAAACTTTTTTAAAGAACAATTTTTTCTCTCCATCTCAGTCATGACTCCTGCACTCGCTTCTACAGTGACTCCACCTAATTTCTGAGACCGGCGCCGCAACGCCGGCGGTGTGCAGCGTCGCCGCATTTGCATAATAATGCAAGCTGCAGCTCCAGGCTATTTAATGAAATCGCTGTGCTCGCCAGTACCTACTGGCCACAATATAAGCCACTGCATCGACTTATGGCTCCCTCAGACAAGCGCGACGCGACTCTTGTAGAACAATGTCCATGTTTCATATAAATTGTTCTACTAAGAGTCGCGTCGCGACTGTTTGCCTTTACAAGTAGGTTATTGCAACTTATTTTGACCGCTCAAAAGACCGCTTAAAATTCTCCCCATAGACTTCCCTGAGTGCTGACTTTATCGGCTATAATTAAATGCAAAGTTGCTTCTTATTTAAGATAAATTATATAAGTTAATATTTTTTTAATGCAAATAAAATGTTTTGATTTAAACTATAATCCTTGTATCTTGAACAGAAACTGAAACCTTAAGGTCTATTAAATTCCTGCGAGGATCGCGGATTGTTCGAAAAAGTTACCGTGGCCCTGGCGCACAGGCTACTGAAGGAACACGGGTGGGTTTTAGTCAGTAAAAGTCTGACACGCCCTCACGCTCAGCGCAGAGCGGGAGAAGTTATTTGATGATTCTCCAACAAAAAAAAAAGTCTGTTAAATTGCAGAGGTATAATCAATACCGAGAAAACCCTTTCCGTACCTAGATAAGTACGTTAAGCCGTTGGTCCCGGCTGTCATTCATAGATCTTTGACGGTCGTTACGGGTAATCAGAAGCCCATAAATCTGACCACCAGTCTTACCAAGGGTATCGTGTTACCCAGTTACTGGGTTGTGGACGTCAGATAGGCTGTCGCTCCATGTAAAATACTGGTGTTCAGCTGCATCCAGTGAGACTGGAAGGTGACCCCGTCATAATTGGGAAAATACTAGGCAGATGATGAGACATTTCTACTTTGTCTCTGGGATGGCAAAGCATTTCGATGCCTCTTGTATTGCAGATTTCCGCAGGTGATGGTGACTATTGTACCACAAGAGGCATAATTAATAAAAAATCGAACGAGGACAAACTGACAATTAACATATTTAGCATTAAAATGAAAAAAAATTATGAAAATATGTTTATTTGCGGGAAACATGACGCAGAGAAAAACACACAAATACAAAAAAGAACGAGTTGGTGAAAATATGCGTCACGTCCACGCAAAACGGCATTCGCTCAGCATAATCCTACGACCTATGTGAGACAGAGCCCCAGCGCTGGTTTTCAGCGACAGCTTGCGTTGACGTGATGACGTCAACCAGTGCAGTGCAGTGCATTCATTCAGTTATATTCGAAGCCGAGACCAAACTAGTTATGAAAATGCTAGGCAGATTGAATCAATACCGACATTAACCCAAGTTCATTATACTATCATAACTTCAAAAGCCTTTTCATATTAGTCATAAATAATATTACCAAACAAACCGTGAGACCTTCAATTGTCGCGGCCGGGTCTCGGCAACCCCGGTCCCAATTTATGAGCTCATTAGCCAGGTTACCCTACACCTGGTCGCGGGTAATACCGTCCGGTTTGTCGGTAATACCGCCCCGGTAATTACCACCGCACATTCTTTGTTCCACATTATTAATTATTAAAGGGTATTTCGTATCTAACTGCGTGTAAACAAAAAACAATAAAGTTTAATTACGACATTAATGGTGGACCTCGATGAGATTATCATTTTTCCAGGATTAGCGCTGAACCGCGCGAGATTGATGAGAATTTTCTATTTTTTGTTGTTTAATTAAAATATCTGCTTAGCATTTATATTTTTTTATGTTCATTATCCTAGGTACAAAATACAATAAAATTCTGGCATGACTAATGAATAAATAATGAAAAATGCTCATTTATTTTGCTTCTAATGAAAGAGCCATAGGGTTGTTGACTCCAAGAAACCTATTAACCCTGAAGTATTAGAAAAAAATGTACCAACTGTAGCATAAATATTCAAAGCAGCATTATTTATTGTTGTTTTCAACGCACAATCGTTAAAATCTATTTATTTTTCGTGTAACAAACAATGACGGTAATTCTGGATGATTTACAGTTAATTCTACCAAAACTTGAAATAAACTTTTGAGTGGTATTAAATTACTTTTTGATTAGTCTCTCGTAGTGCCATTTGTTTATAGCTGGTAATTAGATTTTATCGCTAAATAAAATTTTGAATGTTTATAGGAAAATACCGAACTTGTAATTAACGGATCGCAGGCGCGGCAGGAAACAACAATAGTTCTGAGTTGAGCTGCACGATTACTGACAAATACGTGCACTGACTGGACAGGTCCACTCAATCTGTGTGGTTTTTCCTCAAAAGACCATTTCAGACACAAATCTACATGGTCTTCACATGATCTGACCAACATTGTGTCTGGACTTTAAAAGAGACTGTGACCTCTGAGTTTGTTTCGGCCTTTCTTCTCAGAGTAGTCAGATAGGAAACGCCGACCTCATCTAGTTTTTAAAATATGATTGACGTGTAAAACTGTTTGTTCAAACCTACTTAAATAAATAAAATCATTTATCATTTAACTGTTCATTATAGGGCCAAGAACATCAACTATTTAACTTATCAATGCGATGATAGATCTATACTACATAGATCAGTTCTGCTCACCCCGCAGGGAATTCAGCGTCGAAGTTCGAAAACCGAACTACGGCAACAAGATCGCGTGCACCGGAATAATATCCTTAGATCAAATTCGTAAACTATGTACAAGTAATTTAGTTATTGAAAATTCCTCCTGAGGCCCGATCGACCTAGTTTTGGGGTCTACTATCCAAGTCCGTCAACGAAGATACGGGCGACAAATTACATTTTTCGAACGGGAACTGTCAAATCGTGTTGTCATTAATTCATAGTTATGGCTCCGAACTAATCTTACGTCCGTAGGTGATACGGAGCAGCAAACGCCCTTAACTTCGGCCAAAACTACGGATTTCGTGCTTAGGAACTAGATCCCTTAGTTTCTCATCCATACTATCCATACTAATATTATAAATGTGAAAGTAACTCTGTCTATCTGTTACCTTTTCATGCTTTACCGGCGGAACGGATTGGGATGAAATTTGGCACACGGATTTACCATGACCTGTCTAAGACAGGATACTTTTTATCCTGGTATTACATTCCCGTGGAATGATTTCCGACCTCTACACGCGGACGAAGTCGCGAGCAGAAGCTAGTAGAATCATAACACGAGCTATTGTTTTCTAGGCTAAATTAAAACGACCAAAATACGTCAAAAGAGCGGAAGTACAAACAATTTTTATTAGAAAAATTCCATTTGCAATGTTTGAATATGAAAAGCGTTCGTGAAATAGCTTCGGCATTCTTCGTGTTCCATTACGAATATCGAGTAATAATATGTTTGATCCGTAGTTGGTAATACGTTTCGAGTGTACTTTTAGGGTTCCGTGCCCAAAGGGTGTCATGGGACCCTATTACTAAGCCTACGGCCTACTTAACTGCCACGGCTTATTTTAATTTTTAATCTTATATTTTGAAAAACGTTGTTTAAGGTCCATATGCAGTTTGAAATCGATAGATAGTTGTAAGCCATATTTTATTGACCTCAAAATATTAACATTACCATGTCTCTATATATATGAAACCGCAATTTTTGTAAAGAAAAATATTGAACTATTTCGCAAAAAAACAGAACATCATCCTAAATCAACAAGACAAGTTTATCGTCATGAATTGTACTTAAGGCCTTCAAAAACCTCCCTCATGCACAATAGCATTCTGTGCATGGCACCTAAAATCTATAACAAATTGCCTAATTCTATTAAAGATTATAATTTATTGCAGTTTAAACGAAAATTATATAATTTATTAATCCACAAATGCTATTATTCAATTACTGAATTTCTTTATGACAAAAATATTTAATTGACAATTTGATTATTTACTTATCTGACATTACTTTATATAGCTTCATGTACCTTGCATAATAATATAATATACTTCAGTAATAATGAACGAATTTTCTTAAAAAAGTGTAAGCCCAATGGGTAGTTTTTTGAGCACAATGTTTGTATTTTATAAGACCATGTAACCTCACCAAAAAACACACTTAATAAATGATTTGATTTGATTTGATTTGAAATGTTTCTTCGTTTTTTTTTTTACATTTTTCTGACATATAGAAGCAACAAGAATAATGTACCCATGATTTTGTAATATCTTGATTTAAAAGAGTGTCCTTAGAGTTTCTTGCCTGTTCTTCTCCATAGAGATCTATGTTTTGGAATGGGCAACTAGCTTCAACTTTCTGACTAACTGACCGACTCTGACAATTCAAAAGTGCCTGTAAATGGTTTAATAATTGAAATAAATGTGTTGAGTACGCCGTCTGTCCGTCTGTCTGACTGCCATAGCACTGATATGACTGTATGAGTGTTTTGAGAACCGCAATAGAAAATCAGCCAGTTGATACTTTCACAGAATACGTGTTACTATGGCCGTTCTCATGGCCATAATTAAAATTTAAGGTCAGAACCCAATCCTGAAACGAGAAACTTCGAATAAAATTAATTTCTTCACCTTTTTATCTGTTCCTTTTCTTTTAAAGCGGTGATCCACATAAGCTACAAACTGCGCCTAATTCTATAACACTCCAAATTGAAACAAAATTCACAACACAAATAAACTCACGCCTTTTTCCAATAGGGGTAGGCAGAAACTGCAGAACGCCACCTACTACGTTCCTTACATACAAAAAAAAAACAATAAATATTAAAATCTGTTATTTTTTTAGACATGTGTACGGAACCTTCAGTATGCGAAATCGATTCGCACTTAGTCAGGTTTTTATTTCGCCATCCGGGCTCGGGCTCGGTTCGTACATGTGCACTTCCGATGTACAGTCGCCAGCAGATCAAGCTACACTAAACTGTCAAATTTCTCCAAACGATTTTAAACCTTAAAGGGTTGATGATTAAGTTCAAAATCGAATGAGAAAATCTAAGTTTGTGGTAACTTAATGTGCTGGCAACTGTACGTCGTTCCGCGATGATTTATGCGCAATGCTTTTAGTTGAAACTTCTGTTGTGTTATTTAATTTTCCTAATGTATTGTACAGTCGCTGCGAATTTGTGAAGTAATATTTTAGGAATGCTGCCTGAATTTCGCTTTGATATACAATTCAACATGATTTGTCGTGTTTCGGTGTGTTATGTCTTTATAATTTTCTAGCTTCTGCCCGCGACTTCCGCCGTCCGCGTGAATTTTCCATTTCCCCCGATCTACCCCGTCGCGCGTCGTGTCGGATCGCCTGCCCACGTTTTCGTTTTCGCTTAGCGTTCTGTCTGACTTCTTTTTTACACAACAAGTAATTTCCCTTACTGTATGATTTTAATGATGACATGATTTAGAATACCATGGTCAGGAATAAGTTGACAGCATATCGGGACAGAAATATTTATTACAGTCTTACAAACCCTGCATTGAATTTAATTCCTCAATTTACCTACCCCAAATAAAAAGGGACATTTCATAAACTACCCTACACAATAATATAAGTCAACATACGTCTGGGGTGTCCGGGTGTCCGGTTGTCCAGTTGTCCGGATCCGGACGCGTTTGATTCATGATGTTTGATGTTTGACTAATGGCGCGTTACTCGGCTTCCGAAGATACAAGCCAGTGTCGAACTCGATACAAAAGCTATACAGGTTGTGTTTGAGAGTTCCTGTTTATACAGGGTTATTAGTTATAAGTCGGTAAACCAATATGGGAATGTGGGAGAGGTCATATGCAACAAAAAATTACCCGAGATGACCCCTATGCAAATGTCAACCATTGTCGAGTAATTTTACATAATTTTTTTTCGGTGCACAACGATGAAAATTAATTTAAAAAAAACAAAGCACGATTTGAAAAAATATATTATTATCTGGTTCTACTTCAATACATAACACCATAAAATGACAATAATCTTTGATATTTTTACAAATCGTTACAATTTTTTATCATTTTGAGCAGGTTATTTGACTAAAATAGTTGATTTCTGCAAAAAAACTCGGAAGTACTTTATCGGAAGAACATTCCAAAAACATGTACAATTTCTCAGCTATCCAACGAGATACAATATGATACCAGATATCTTCAAAAAAATATAAAATGTCAAATTACTCGAAAATGGTTGACATTTGCATAGGGGTCATCAGGGGTCATTCAGTTACAAATGACCTCTCCTACATCCCCTTAACGGATTACCAACATATAACCAATAACCCTGTATTTACGGATTAGAGCTTAATTCGACCGAAAGGATCACTCGCGGGTTAAAATGAAATATTTTCAAGTATGATTTTGCACTTAGCTTTCTACATTTATCATGATGTTTCGTGTCCATAGAGCATCTAAATAGTTATAACAACATTTCTTGGACTTGTTGGAATTCGTCATACTATGTAAGCAAAAGAAATTTTTGAGATATTGTGAGTGATGTTGTAGGCGTCGAGTTCAATAGGGGTAAGGAAGAATGAAGAATCATACAGGTAGTACGAGTAATCGTCTCCGCTCCAGCTTGTCCTTCCGCTTAAATTACTGATTTTTGGAGTATGTAAGGTTAAAAGAAAGATAAAAGAAAAAAAAGAAAGAATGATCGCTTTTAGCGATAAGACACTGTGTAAAATGTCTACATTTATATCTGTAATTTTTATGGTGTACATAATAAAGAGTATTCTATTCTATTTTATTAATATAACTGTAAGTACACGGCTCAAAATCTAATCATCACATCGATCTACGGTTTAAAAAAATTGTACTGGCCATACTGACAGCGGAAATACGTATTTAAATAAAATCGGGAGATTGAATTTATTGCACTGGCGGCACTGGTGGCGACAGTCGCGGTGACTTGACACAGATCGGGCACTTTTCGATGGGAGTTGGCAGCAAGCGGTCATAGTATTGTTGTACCGTGGTGATCGATTTTAAGAAATAAGTTTTGATAAAAATAAGTTGTGAACATAATAAATAAGTTTTCAAGGTTAATTGTGGAGATATCCTATAAGTAATAACTAAAAGTTTTCATAAACTAACGGCCCCCATGTATCTATGCTTGTATCTGCCCAACCCCCGGACAGAGCGATGTTATCACCGACGTATCTCCTCGAGAGCTCTTCCGCATGGTCAGTGGCTACGTGTATTGTATACTGATTGAGATGCCTGATAGTGGACCGACGTCATTTGAACGGCCAGGCCCACGACTGGAGTGTGTTCAATGATCAATGTGTTCATTATGTTAGGGTTTTGAAGTTTCACAAGCCTGCTATATAACGTTGTTGCTATACAAGTTTATGACCTAGTTCAACACATCGTATACATCTGCTCACCCCCAAACAGAGGGATGTTATCAGCGACGTATCTCCTCAAGAGCTCGTCCGCATGGTCAGTGGCTACGTGTATTATTTACTGATGGAGAGGCCTGACAGTGGACGTCATTTATACGGACAGAGAGGAGAGTGTTCGTTATGTCAAGTTTTATGAAAGGTTAAGAGGAATACTAGTTAGTATTATCTGATATGAGATAAAATTTGGTCGTTAGGTTTGAAAGACATTTAATAAATGCAGAATACTATTCTTGAATTAGCACAAAATACCTTTAAATATTGTAGTTTGGACGGCCAAATTAGACCGTTTTAGCTGAACCCAATTAAAGCTATTACGATCGTAGAACGTATATTCGTTCGGCTTTTGACAAACTCGGATCCTGCAAAGAATCTCGAACACAAAAGGTTGCTGCCTTGCTAGCTTGCTTGCTTGTATGTGACGCATATTTTCCCCCAACTCGTTCTTTTTTGTGTTTGTGTGTTTTTTTTTCGCGAAATGTTTACCGCAAATAAATGTATTTTCTTTCTTTCTTTTCTTTCAACCCATAAATTTAAACAGACAACATACTGTTAAAATTCCACTTATTCTTCCTTCCATTAGAGCGCACAAATTACGTAAACAAACCACTACGTTGGACAGTACCTCCAACTACATTCAGTTATATTGTGTAGGCCACAATCTGCTTATACCTACAGCCTTTGTCTTGTCGGAGCCTCGCCAAATGTCTTGTGCCTCGTTTGTTTCCTAGAACCTGTGAAGATAATCTATTCTACCGCCCAGTCCGGCTTGACAAACAAAGTGTACACTGTGCAGTACATACGTTCTCAGAAAATCCATTTGGGGAATTGAAGGGTATGGTTGGATATTGCTATACCTTTATTTATGGTATGTGTTGTATTTCTATTGATTAATTTGGCATGTTTTTGACTAACTGTTTGTTCAATCATACATTTATCTACAATTCTACACTGTTGCGTAGAATGGACAATTCGAGAACGTTCCCAAAAAATCCATGGTGCTCAATGAACAAATCTATCTTTTTCTCTCATCCTTATTCACTTGTTATTCGTATGTACGTAATACCATGTAAACTAACACGTATCAATACTCGAGCACTCCCGCACAATAGTTCTGTAATGTGTTCCATTTGATTGATGAGTGCACCCGCGCCAAGTCGCGAACTTCCAACGAATCAATCTTGTGAGAAAGGGTTCAACTGAAGCGTTTATGGCACTTTGTTACGAGTATAACAAACCTAATATCCTGTTTGTGACAACGAACGTGATATAGATACACAGTTGTTGTCAAGGCGTTAGCTGAAACAATCTGGGGAATATTTTTAAGCTATTGCATAGCTTTTATCGCGTGCTTTGAGCGCGGCGACCGAATCAAGAAATTCCGTAACGAAAATAAAACCTAACACCCCCCACTCCGTCTACCATGTAGCTCGGCCGAGCGTTCGCTTAACGTGTATGTATATGGTACGTCTGTACTTGAATTAATATCAAAGAAAAAAAAAATGCTGCATAAATAAAAAATAAAATAAAAAATGTAATTGCATAAGTTGATAAAAAATGCTATGCAATAGCTTTACCGCGGCAGTCCCCGAGTGCCACACGTGTTTTTATTTTTTGGAAAACGTTGACCGAATTTTGCGGTCCTTAGGTTAAGAGGCTTACAACAGCTAAAGCGCGGTCACTGTCGGACTGCATAGAAAAGAAAGAGAAGCGCGATGACACAACGCTGGTAATTTATCGCAAAATACGAAGCAATTATCTGTTTACAAAAAACCTATTGATTGGATTAAAAAATTAAAACTCTATTACGTTAGTATGTTGATTGTAGAACAATCTGATAAAAAATCAGAGTGATTTAATGCATAGTAGTACGGTTTTTAAGGGGACTACAGGACCTAAATGTAAGTTTTATAATGCCTAAAAGTATATGATCCACTGCACTAAACAAAATCAGAAAATATATGTTATTCTTCAGGATATTTGCTAATTAGATAGTGTGTTGAAAACATAATACAACTAATTTGATACGATAGAAAAAAATCACGAAGAGACCTCTAAAAATTTCTTATAACGATTATGTATACTCAAGTAGGTCCTTTCAATAATTTATATATTACTTTTATTACTGTCAATAAATTACACATTATGAGACTTTTTCAATTTATAATGTACTATCTGAGTTTGTTCTTGGACATTACTGACATCGGTGAAGGATAAACATCGTGAGAAAACCTGGACTTTATAGTTAATATAAGTCTGAAATCGCCAACCCGTCTTATGCAAGCATGGTGATCAATGCTCGTAACATCTCTGCATGAGAAGAGTCATTTGCCCTGCAGTGGGACAGAAAAAGGGCGGGTATTTTTATTTTTTTTAATACACTTCTAATGCGAATACAAAAACATACACTACTAACATAACTACACACAGCTGCAAACGTATTGAGATCTATTTGTTATTGCATTGACAGTTAATGGATTTACAATAGAACTGCACACGCACAGAGAGAGAGAGAGATTACGATATTCTCGGAAATGGACAAGCATTCCCTATGGTCTGTTCCAAAAGTATCTGATGAATGTGTAAACAAACCATGTTCAGGTTAAATTCTTATGCAATCACTCACTAAAGGGAATACATACACTAGTAACATATTCATCCGTATTTATAAGTTTTCAACTTATATTTCACCACTTTTACCAACAATTATTGTTTGTATAACGTCATTAAATTTTAATTGAAAAATCATTTACGAAAATTGATGTTATTTTTAATTTAACATTTTCCGAGGCCATATTTTAGTTTGTTAATAGCTTTAGTCATATTTTAATTATAAATACTGTAATTTCATATTTGTAAATACGAATAAAATTTTTACTGAATAAAAGAAAATAAAAAATTGAGGTTATAAATTTAACATCAACTGTCTAATGAAAAACATCTCTGAGATGATTTAAAATGAGAATTTCGGGTTCAAATAATAAAATTAATTGCACTCAATTTTTAAGTGGCACTACAAATTGTTCGTATCTACATTTACAGATCCATTTGTTTACTGTTTCATCAGATATTTTTGGAACAGACATACATACTCGATACAATGGAATATTCTGTCCGCCAATTAACAGATTGATATTTTTTAAACTAAAATCCGAGCCGACCTGAAAGCTTTTAGGCTTTTCCGTTACGTGTTTTTAGTTTGTGCAGTAAGTATTTTTTAACGGTTGTTGTTTACGTGTGTTGCTTTTCCAGGTAGATTGAACAGTCTGTTGTAATATTTTTTTGTGGAATGTATGAACACAGTTATTGTATCGATCGAAATATACGTTTTGGGGTGGCATCGATTTAAATAAATATAAATTTACATATTCAGCCTATAACGTTCTCACTGCTGGGACACAGGCCTCCACAGGCTGTAATCCACCACGCGGGCCCAGTACGGGTTGGTAGAAGTCACATGTCTTCGAACTTTTGGTTCTAGGACATGCGGGTTTGATCACGATGTGGAATATACGTAAATATACGTTCGAAGGATGGAACTGACATCCTGCATATATAGTCCTCCAGACTTTATTTCGGCCATGGCGGCAAATCTCAACGGAGACTAGCCTTCGGCGGGGGAGATATTATAGTCCACAAGTGTGTGCGCAGACACAGGTGCACTCTCTCTTCCCTTACTTTCATAGTCCGATGGGACGGCAATCCGACACGACCGGAGAGAGATCAAGCGTAGGACCAAAGGCTTAACGTGCTTTCCGACGCACGGGGTTATTACACCGACAACTTCCAAACTCTGGGCAGTTACTAAGAAATTCGTAATGGAAAAACCCAATAACACTTTGCCCGACCTGGGAATCAAACCCAGGACCCTACATTCAGCAGTCGCGCTTACAACCACGAGACCAACGGGAGCGGGATGGCGGTAAGAACTGACACAAATAAGTGTTTTATAACTGAACTGTACTATTAATGAAATCTAAAAAAACCTTACAGATGTCCGAAACAATGCGAATAATAGACAGAACTTGAGGATCTTCTAGCGGAAGCTAGTACAATCATGCACGAAGGCAAAATAACTTACGCCGAGATTGATAAATGTTACTTAGAACGTGCTTTAGCTTAGATAAGTTCTCGTCTGTGTCTTGCACTTATAGTTTGACGGTTGTAGGACCGTGATAGAAATAATGTTTGGCCAAAGTTCGTGCTAAATAAAGTTTAATACTATCGGCGTTCAATCTATCTGCTTAGCCATTTCCAAACTATGTTGGGGTCAGCTTCCATTCTAACCGGATGCAGCTGAATATAAGTATTTTACATGGAGCGGCTGCCTGTCTGACCTCCACAACCCAGTTACTGGATGAGACTGGTTGTCAGAATTTTGGGCTTCTGACTACCCGTAACGACTGTCAAAAATCCACGAATGACTGCAGCTGAGACCAACGGCTTAACGTGCTTTCCGAGGCACGGAGGGGTCTTGGTATGTAAAGATGGTCACCCATCCATGGACCAACCACAGCAAGCGTAGTTTAACCTGATTGGTACACCCGTGCGGCTGTTATTACTTAGTCACGAGCCCCTCTATATCAATTATTATCGGCCTTAGTGTATTTAATAAACTAGCCGACGGGTTTCATAACTATACTGTCTGGTTATTACCCTCGTGTCCAACAGACATTAGCTGGACGTAATGTCCATTGGACATGTCGAGCAGTCACAGTGTCACGAAATATTTTTCTCAGCCGTTAAGTTCAGCTTTGATGTATGTTATGTCCAAGGTTACAGCTGACGGCCAATCACCATGAAGGTCGAGAAATGCAGAAAAAAATTATAATTTCTTTCTTTCTTTACGGTGATGATTTTATAATAATAAAAGAGGTTTGTGGGAATACCTTTTCTTCTTAGTATACATACATATATGAACTCACGCCTTCTTCCCGTGGGGGTAGGCAGAATGTACAGAACGCCACCTGCTACGATCCTTACATACTCCTTTTGCCTCGTTTACGCTTATACAGCTGGTCATACACGCACGCCGGTTGCCAGTACTACGCACCTGACCTTTCTGAAGAACATCACCAATTAGGTCCCTATAAGTCGTCCCCTCCCGGCGTTTCCACTCACATCTGCCTTTAAATAACTTTTGTTAGTCGTATTTCATTCATCCTCTCAACATGACCAAACCATCTAAACACACTCTTTTCAATTAGTATTGTCTATGGCAATTTCAATTGAGTAGGCCCAGGATTTGTATACGAGGATGGCACCGTCAGTAACATCCATCAGTTCTTGTAACAACTGTAACGTGCAGACCACAGGACATGCAGGACAGGATCAAGTGTCCCATCGTTTGAGGAACAGCACCACATTTGCACTCCACGACTGAGTAATCTAATAATAATTGAAGGTTCCCTATCCATTTGCATAAAATTTTAAGACCTAATATAACTTAGCATACTTTTGTTTGGCATAATTATATTTTCGCATAATATAATTACGCATAACAGCTTACACATAATTTTTTTAAGCATAATTTCTCTAACCATAATAATGATTAAGCATAATATTCTAAAGCATAAATTTATAAAGCATAAAGTTCTAAAGCACAACTTTTTTAACCATAATATCCTAAAGCATACAGCATGCAAGCAAGCATACAGCATGCAAGCAAGCATGCAAGCAAGCATGCAAGCAAGCATGCAGCAAACAAGCAAGCATGCAGCATGCAAGCAAGCATGCAGCATGCAGCAGGCAGGGTTTCTGTCACGGCTCCGGCGCTGCGGGCCTCCGGCGGCCCCACGCGTGCTAATCGTCACAGACGGCTTTCGCTCACCACCGCAGCTTCGGCTTGTTGGCCGGCTTCGCCGGCCAGCCTCAGCCGCGGCGGCTCGCTTGCAGCTGCCTGCTCCTCAGCCCGCGGGCCGCCTCGCCCCTACGCGCCTACGCGATTTTAAATTACACTCTAGGGGTAGGACAAACAAGACTACGTGGAGTCGGTTTTGCAGCAATTCGGTTCTGTCACTAAAATAGTCATTAGGCCTACTAACGTTATGCTAATAGTCATTAGGCCTACTAACGTTATGCGAATCAAATTTATGCCAAAACAAATTAGTCTTTAAGATGATTATGCCAACATAAAATGTATGCCTAAAAAATTATGCCGAAGTATTATTATGCCAAAACAAATTGTGCCAAAATCGTTATGCCGAAGTATATTAGGACAAAGAACATTATACGAAAAGAAGGGATCCCTAATTGAATTGTATTTATTTGAAGTACTGGTGTGACCAGAGATACAAAATTTGTTATTACATAGTTTTAACAAAAATTTTAACAGACTTCAAAAAGAAGGAGGTTCTCAATTCGTCTGTGTGTTCTTTTTTTGTATGTTTGTTACGCGATATCTCCGGCAATTGTGGATCGTTTTTCAGTTAGCTTCAATAATTCATAATTTTTCCACTTAGTATAGGTATATGGATGATGTTTTAATAACATCCATTCTTCCTTTATTTACATATCAAGTAGTGGTATAGGAATTTGTGTGGGTAGGTACAACTAAAAAGTGAACAAAAAAAATCTGTTTTCAAAAAGAACAACTGACTTCCAAAAAAGAGACCAGAAAAACAAACTTCCAGAAAAACACTACAACGTGAAAAATTACTTTAATTTCGGAAGTCGATGTCTTTCGTTTTGTCTTTTCATTTTTTGCCACCGACTTCCGAAATTAAAGTTATTTTTCACTTTGTAGTGTTTTTTTTGGAAGTCGGTTGTATTTTTTAAGCACGTGTTTCAATTAGATCTTAGTATTTTTTAGATCGTGTCGTGACATTTCTTTTTGTTGTTTTTTTAGGTTTGATTGATATAAGGGCGGAGATCTTCGCTGACAGCTCAAGGCTTATCACGAGGAGGGTCTCGAAAGAAGTGATTTTTAAATGAAAGAGTTTTGGCAGACATTGGAATGTAGTTGATTTATTGCGAATTTTATTATTTCTGTCTAGAATTGGTCCTAATCTTACTATGTACTGATCTTAAAACCACAGATTTTACTGATATAAACTTTTTTAGAAAAATATGCTCAAATGTGCACACGTTATAGTTACCTAGCAGTTAAAGTTGTATTTAATTATTTCGCCTCGTTGGTCTAGTGGTCGCAAGCGCTACTGCTGAGCATGAGGTTCTGGGTTCGATTCCCGGGTCGGGCAAAGTGATATTGGGTTTTTCCATCTGGAATTTCTCAGTAGCAGCCCGGAGTTTGGATTTGAGCCCGGTTGATGGCAATAGGCTCGCCCCCTATTACATGGGACTTAAACATAACTGGCGAAATGTGGATGTATTATAGGTATACCTCTGCCTAACCCTTCGAGGAATACAGGCGTGATGTTATGTATGTATGTTAAATTATTTATTACCTAATAGGTTAGATAAATGTGAATAAAGTATCAACAACTGTGACACTTTATAAAGGGGGAAAAAAATGTGCACACAGATGCAAGAACACAATTACTTCCACCACGATCACCCAGTGCCCTTTTTTTTGGGGTGAGAAGTCATCAAATAACTTCTCCCACTCTGGGCGGAGCGGGAAGGCGTGTCAGACTTTTACAGTCTAAAACCCACCCGTGTTCCTTCAGTTGCCTGTGCCAGGGCCACGGTAACCCTTTCGGACAAACCCACGACCTTGACAGGCATCGGCCCTAGCGGACCCCGTCAATGTGTGCTGACATCTCTTTGAGGCGCGCGTGGAACGCAAATCACCCACAGGTCCCTAAGACGTGGATTTCATTGCGACAGTTCAAAAAGCATCGTAAAATTATTATTCTATTAAGTATTCGCTATGAAATAACGATTAAGATTAAGGGTGCTACGTTTTATTACTGTTCACAACTTCTAAAAGCACCTCAAGGGTTGAGCGAAATCACAGCAGGCGACGTTCACACGAAAAAACAATTTATATAAATCTCTATATACCTACCTTAGGCTGGGTCCATAGTGACAACCTAGAGCGGTTGCGGTAAACCGCTGTGTAAAACACTATGGGCGCAAACGGAAGGCTTCATTACAAGGTGTTATTGAAATAACTGAAAAACCTCTTAGCGGGTCAAAGTTGTTCATAATTATGAGTATCATTATGATCAACTTTTCATAATGATGAGTATCATTATGATCAACTTTTCATAATAATGAGTATCATTATGATCAACTTTTCATAATGATGAGTATCATTATGAACAACTTTTACAATGGAACCAACACTGAAAATCGCGAAAATAAAACACCTATTCTCCACATTTATGTACGCATTACTCGATAAAAGGTAGGGATTTTTAAAGTATATATAATACACCCACATTAGTACAACTACACCTCTGCCTAACCCTTCGGGGATTACAGGTATGATGTTACGTTGTCATAGTGTTTTTTCATAATGATGAATACAATGACCCCTAAAGAGGTTTTCAGTTCACGTCCGTCGCCACAACTCGCACTGTGGACCCAGCTTTGGTGGGGGGACCTCCTATGTCTTATAGGGGATTCTTATCGGGTTCGATAAAACGTGGCATAATTTACGATTACATTCGGGAACAAAATTCTTATTTATCGCGTTACATACGTTTCACACAGTCTCCCTAAAGAAGAAGTATTATTGGCATGTAAAGTTTGCAAGTATCGATTCGGGAGTACGGGGTATTTGTAATGGCAGTGAAATATTTTATTTGACTTTGTTATGTTTGTTTGTTTTTTATTTTCGGTGGAAAGAATGTTTTAGCAGCGAAATCGTAAGGCAGGGGTTTATTGAAACAATTAATGCCATCGATGTGAAATTTTTATGTATTTCATACTAACGGTTTACATCAATGAATTTGTCTTTACACCATGAAGGTTATACTGAACGGCATGTGGCTGTATTTTCGGTATAACTTCCGAGTGATGCCGGTTCTAGAATATAAACTCTTTGTTGTAAAAGCTGAATAGTTTGATCCGACTCGAAGGACCAAAAATGATAGCTTGATCCTACTCGAAGGACCAAGTATGGAAAAGATGTATCTTTTGTCACGAAAGTAACGCAGTGAGAGGAATTGCTGTATATTTCTTGAACATAATCAAATTCATATATTAGGTATAATTATTATTACTGTTGATCTAGCGATAAAAGTTCTTTACGATCTCTTTACCAGCTAATAGCTTACCTAGCCTGCCTTACTTATACTTAAATCTATTATCAGAAACCTCAACAAGCACACAATATTCACATACTTTACTCCCACAAACTTTTCATAGCCGGATCTTGCCTATAAAGAACACAAAAGACAGTTCCTATTAAAAGTGAATCGGGTGACAATTTCAGGTATTCAGCGGACCGTCGCGGTCGTCAGCAATTTATTCCGCCCAGCCTTTCTGATTACGCGTAAATATTGATTCGTGCTATAATGCAATTTATTCCATCAGGAATTTCTCAGCCCGGAGTATGGATTTGTTTTCAGTTCATGTCAACAGGCTAGCCCCCTATTACATCGGACTTAAATATAACTGGCGAAATGTGGGTGTATTATGGTTAGTATACCTCCGCCTAACTGTTCAGATTTAACGGCGTGAAGTTATGTTGTTCTACGAGTCTATTGGCGATGGAGTGTTTTTAACTCATACATAATTTATAGAAGCTTGAGGTGTTGCGAGAAGAGACAGGGAAGTTTTCACTTCCTTAGGCACGGTAAACAGCATATCAGTGATAATTTGATATTGACAGCGCAATGTCTAATTTATGTCTTAGATTTTCGTACTGCAATTGTTTTAGGGTTCCTATTTAGCAAAGCTTATTTTATATTATGTAGATCGATTACAGAATCAATTAATTAATAAATCATGGCACACGGTACTATTGTTTGTTTCATAATTCAATTGTGTTCCCGTGTAAGATTTTAATCACTTTCATTCCTAAGATGGAGATCGCTTGAGTCTATTTCTCACACCTATTCAATGTTTTGTAGCGTTTAATGTTGTTTCGATCATCGTTTACATTATCCTCCAGTAATCTATCTATCTATACAAAAAACACAAAAATTGTTTCTACCGATGTCCATTATCGACTTTGAAACCATCCAACTGATGTGCCCCAAACGGTTTCATTAGAAAGTCTATAATGTGAAGATGGTGTTCGTCTAACACCATCTTTTTTTGTTTTACTTTTTTTATTTAGCGTTGTAGCTGACGCCTAACTTATATTTCAACAGACTTAGACTTGAGTTGGTTGTATTTAAGTTCAATCATGCATGAAGGCAAAATTACTTACGCCGAGATTGATAAACGTTACTTAGCACTTACTTTTTTTTTTGTTTTTTTTTGTTGGGAAATCATCAAATGACCTCTCCCGCTCTGGGCGGAGCGGAAGGGTGTGTCAGACTCTGACTGACTAAAACCCACCCGTGTTCCTTCAGTTGCCTGTGCGCCAGGGCCACGGTAACTCTTTCGAACAATCCGCGAACTTAGCACTTACTTAAGCTTAGATAAGTTTCCGTTTGTATTTTACACTTGTAGTTTGCTGGTTGTGCGACCGTGACAGAAATAATGCTTAGCCAAAGTTCGTGCTTAAAAAAAGTTTATTATTTTCGGCCTTCAATCAATCTGCCTAGCCATTTCCCAACTATGTTGGGGTTGGCTTCCAGTCTAACCGGATGCAGCTGAATACCAGTATTTTACACGGAGCGACTGCCTATCTGACCTCCACAACCCTGGGTACCACGATACCACGCGGTAGGAACGAAAGTTGAACGGAAGTAGTTTGAACAATATTGAGGATATTACTATAACAGCGACATTTTCTTCGCACACAAGGACCACTATTAAAACCTATTTCCTTTCCATCACTGCATCAAACAAAAGCTTTATAAAATTACAGTAATTTCTAAGAAAATCACTTTTGTTATCGTGTGTACATCTAGCGAAAGTGTTATTGTGTTTACTGCGAGGCTTTTAGACAGGGCGCACACTCTGCGACATGCGACTGCGACTAGACGCAACGACAGGCTGCAGCAGACAATTTCATATATCTTGTTCAAAGCTCCGCACACTTAGCGTCGTGTTGCTAAGTCGCAACGGCAAGCTAGGGAAGTCGCACTCTCTCGCTACTTGTCGCAGCACTTAGACGCACGGCGCACACCCGTACCATAATTGCGTAACACACTATCTATTCTATCACAATTTGAATAATTTTGAATCCTACTGCTAATCCATTGCTTCATATGTTCGAAAAAAAAATCTGCTCAACAATGTAAATAACGCAATGAATGTTGATGAACTGTCAAAATGAAAGCCATTCCTACTGTTAGTGCGATATGCAATTATCCCGCCGGTGACAGTCGCATGCGACAGGTCAGCGTCTTGTCATCGAGCTGTCACAGTCGCATGTCGCATATTGTGCGAGGTGGTTTAATTCTTTTCCATCGAGTACATTCACGCACAGTGTGAAACAAAGCCTGGCTTTGAAACTAGGTCAGGCTATTATTAAGAGTTTATTACTAACGCGTACCGACAATGCACAGGCACACGTGATATATATTTAATTGTATATGGAAGTCTCGTGTCGGGTAATGAAAATGGCGGTATCATAACAGCAAGAAGAAACTTCAAATTCGACAGATTTTTGGTTTAATGAAATTAATCTAAAATTTTAAACTATGAACGCTCGCAACGTGTATGGCCAGATGTAAATATGAACGTAACCGAAGCAAAAGGAATATGTTAGGATCGTAGCAGGTGGCGGTCTGTAGTTTCTGCCTATCCCCATGGGAAGAATGCGTGAGTTTATGTATGTACATAATGTATTGTTAGGTTTTGAAATAATATAATAAATCGTTAAATTGTCGTAGTCATTGGGACATTTTATTTATTATACTGGCAACACTCGTACTGAACGAATGACATTTCTCACATGACGGTTAAGAACGCCGGGTTGCACTCGGTCTATTAGCTCGGGGGCCAGCATCGAATGCGGACGTGTTTCGAGTGGTCATCTATTATACCCTTCAGTAAAGTTTTATTTTACTATAGTAGAATAATATTAAAATAATATAATAAGAAATCTAAATTAATGATAAAATATATGTCTTACGTATTATTTTCCTTATCCTGAAATATCGTACATAAATAGTTATAATGGTCACTTTATAGTTAGTGATTCTCGGGTGACGACGTTTAGATCCATTTGAGGATTAGTATATATTTTGAGGTTAAATATATATTCGAAATTAAATAAGTTGTTTTAAAGCAAGGGTAATTTTACTATAGTATTAACCTTCTTAATTACCACAACAACGTATTTATTTGTTGTTTAGGCTAACAGGTTTAAAATGACATTTATCTTTGTCGTAAGACTGACATTAGATACAAGTTGATCAACATAACATAATATCACGCCTGTACTCGCCGAAGGGTTAGGCAGAGGTGTACCTAATAGTACTCTCACCGGTTAATTGTAAGTCCCATGTAATAGGGGGCGAGCCTATTGCCATCAACCAAATATTGGCACAAATCCAGACTCCGGTCTGCTACTGAGAAAACCCTGATGGAAAAGGTGTCTAATTATTGTTTAGGTATGGCCTAATGAGAGCAATGGTGGCCCCGACTTACGAGTTGTAGGTCGTGGGTTCGAACTCAGGCAGGCGCTTTACTTTGTGTAATTTATTTATCACGACTGCTCTCAAAACGGTGAAGAAAACATCGTGAGGAAACCGGCATGTCCTAGGACCAAAAAATTCGAAGACGTGACATCTACCAATCCGCACTGAGCCTGCATGGTGGATTACGGCCCATTCCCTCTCCCAGAAAGAAGGCCTGTGTCCCAGCAGTGGGAACGTTATAGGCTGATTATGATAATAAACTACCATTAGCATAATCAGCCTATATCATTCCCACGTTATCACTAGATAACGGGCATAAGTTTTTGTAGTAAGACCCTCACAATACATATCTTTGAGTAAAACTAGCGATTCTAATAACCTACGTTGATAAATTGCAAATGCAAGCAAGAAAATTAATATTCACTTGAAAGTTTGTATTTTATCTTCGCATTAATAAAACCATTAATTCTTGATAAATTACTGTTGCTTCTTGTTCCAACTTTAGTAAAGTTGTTGTGTTCAGACCATTTGTCTGCCTCAAGAAACACTTTTATCTAACAAAGGCTTGCGTTTATATTTTAATCTTTTTTAGAATGTCTAGAGCACTTTCGTATGTAGTTATGAAATGTTATCAATTTTCATCTTTTACTTTTAATAACTCTTTTCATGACAGTTTGCTTTTAATATAACGAGTAATGCCAAAAGATGTAGTAATAAAAATTTCAAAGAATACTCTTTGACAGTTTGGTCATGTTGAGAGGATGAATTAAATGCGACTAACAAAGGTATTTAAGTACCAGGCAAATGTGAGTGGAAACGCCGGGAAGGGCCGCCCTAGTAGGACATTTATTGGACTTATTGGTGATGTTCTTCTGAAAGGTCAGGTGCGTAGTACTCCTAACCGGCGTGCGTGTATGACCAGATGTATGAACGTAAACGAGACAAAAGGAGTATGTAAGAATCGTAGCAGGTGACGTTCTGTAGTTTCTGCCAGGCTGGAGTTTATATATGTGTTGTCATTTCAGACGATCAAGATATCTTGTTCTACAAAATTGTCAAACCAAGATACATATTTTCATTTTCCAATTTCATTTTCTTGTTTCCATAATTCTTGTGGCCCCTAAATGATGTTCTTTTACACAGCGTGCGACAATTCCCACCCCTTCATTACGTGAAGGCTTTATCTATTTCTGCACTGCAGTGTACACAACCGCCATATTAATTAACTCAAACACATTCGTGCGTAATGATATTAGCACTCGATATTTGGGGACTTTGTGTATAAATATGAAAGGACGCTTACACTTGGCTGGGTTAAATGTGGATGATAATTTGAGGGTAAGTGATATTTTTGGAGCTCGTTTCAATTCCAGCTTTGATGCGAGGGTTTTGGGATGGCGTACGGAATTAGATTTCCTTTAGAATGGTAGTTTGGTTGTTCTAAATATAGGGTTTTATTTTGGATGGTTAAGTCGGATTTATTTAATGGGTTTTATATTGTACCTTAATGGTGTCAATGAGGTCAATATAAGTGTTTGTAAGAACCATTTATCGAAATTGCTCTGCGAACATCAAGTTTCATATTTCTGGATCAAATTTCATCATAGAAAAAGGTGTCAAACAAGGCGATCCACTCTCACCTAAGCTGTTCACAAGCGCTCTGCAGGAGGTTTTTAACAAGTCGCCTGGTTCGTGGCAGTTACGAGGCATAAATGTTAGCGGCCACCAGCTAACAAACCTCCACTTTGCTGATGATATAGTATTATTCTTCACATCACCTCCAGAACTTGAAGAAATGCTCCAAGATCTGACCACAGTAAGTCTTGAGGTTGGACTTCCAATGAACAGATCCAAAACACAGGTCATGACCAACAGCACGAAATGTAGGGTCGAGGTAGACAGACATGTGTTGCAATATGTAGATGATAGTGGGCCAGATAGTGTATTTTAAGAATAAACAAGGCAAGGAAGTCGAAGGACAAGTTCAAAATGCTTGGAAGACCTACTGAGTCCTTAAATACACATGAAAGGTAGTCTTCCTATAACACTTAAAAGAAAATTCATCGACATGTGCATTATGCCCGTACTAACCTACGATGCACACAGTTGGTCCCTTACTGAACAATAGAAGTCCAAACTCAAGATTTGCCAACGGGCGATGGTGCGCAGCATAATAGATGTCAAGCATGCAGACCGAGATGGAAACACCACCCTGCGCTCCATAACTCAAGAAGCAGATGTTGGAGAAAAAACAGCCAGGCTGAAATAGAAGTGGGCCTGATAAGTCGCGCGAATGCACCCGGAGAGATGGGCAAAGACGGTTACCTACTGGACGCTTAAGATAGGACATCGACGTCGAGATAGACCACGGCGAAGGTGGTGTGACGATCTGATAACGTTTGCAAGGCCAACACCAGAAATCGCACAAGATAGGGAGAGTTGGAAGGAAAAAGGGGAGATAATTTCCCAGCAGTGGGACACAATATAGGTAAAAAAAAAAAAGTTCCTTTATCATCGGAGATGGTGGGATGAGCTGGACTCCTTTAATAAAGACTGATCCTTGGCAGTTCTGGACAGAGAGAGGTGAAAAGAGAGTAGTGAGGCCTAGGCCCAGCAGTGGGACCTTAATGGCTGATAATAAATAATAATAACCTGTATCATCAAATAATGTGGCTGTATATTTATTTATGCAACGATAATTTAGCAAAACAATTTAACTGCAGTTCACAAGTGGCTTTGCTTTGACTTGTAAAGGAATGTTCTCAATACGCTGCAAATTGAATATTCGTACTCCCTTGGTACGGTTCAATACCAAATCCAGGTATTAATACCAATATCCAATAACTACATTCCCAAACAAAGTTCAATATTTCATAAGCACATAACTGGTACGTTTAACAGAAGTTCCGATCTATTAGGACACGCCCATTGCATAGATTGCTATGTTCCAAAGTTCGTCGTTGATAGTTTGAAGAAATAGAGTTTTGAGGGTAGTCTGAAACTCCGATAGGAAGCTATCGGTAATTGGTGACTCGCACCAAGTTTACATGAACAGAACTTTAATGTACTTGGGTGATATGTTCCGGATTTTAATATGGTTTCACGACTATGGAGGAAATTACATACACTGTCTTAAATATATGAATACTATAATTTACCTGTCATTGCTTTATATTTAATTCTTTTACCTATTGTGGTATAGTTATTTTATTCTAGGTGCATCGTCTTCACATATATTTATAAACAAATAAAAAATTATTAAAAGAAATAATGTATACATAATATTCTAAAAGATTTTAAAAGAGTAACGGTGGAGTTTCTTGCCCATTCTTTTCGATACGAAGCTACCTTTTGGAAGGGGCGGCTTGAATCAATTATATTGTCTTGTAAATTTTGACGTTCGAAAGTGCCTTTGATGTGACTATTTGAAATAAATGATTTGACTTTCACATTGATGAAAATGTAACGTGGATATATAAACTTCTGTAGCGGCATCTACAACGCCACATGCGAGCTACGCGTCAGATTGACGTCAACCAAAATCCTGCATCGCGCAATCAGAGTTTACCGCGCAACTAGCACATATACAACATCCCGACTTCAACCGTCGGGCAGTTGCCCACCAGACACGACACCCGTCTGGTCGGAGGATCCTCCCTTTTCCATAGAGTATGAGTGAACTTTACACCCTGTTCCTCATACCTCTATACTTCAATATGGTTATTTTTTTTTATAAGGATCGGCTACAAATATCAGTAGACAGGGATAAGTGGAAGGAGGGAATGGAAGCCTTAGCCCTGCAGTGGGACACAAACGGCTTATTATAATATAGATATAATTATGAACAATTTGCGAGCTTTGGTCTTCGATCTATTCAGTATAATCCAGAGCGGAGGAGATTTCTCCAAATTAGCAGTTTTTGGTCGAGGTAGATTTCCAAAAAAAAACATTCTATAACTCGAAAACAACCCAATGTGGACCCCGAGTTATTAGGTCAAAATTGAAGCAAATTAGCTCTAGTATAACCCCCAAGAAATGCACCCAAAGACCAATCAGCCTGTATATTTTTTTCAGGTTGGGTAAAATACTTTCGTATGTCAGGCTGTTGCTCTACAGGTCGCATTTCCAAACCGATTCTCGTGAAATTTTGGGGGCAGGTTCAATAAATTATATGGATCTTTTTCGTCGATTCAGTTTTTCGAAATTTGTTAAAATGGCTGAGATATTGGGGTTGAAAACGTAAAAAAAAACAGCCATTTTGCGCTCTTTGTGCGCGCTTTTTGTTTTAAGTATTTGGTTTTAAGGTGCAGGTGAACATATCCGGTTTATATCCGGTTTTAAGTTATGCAAAGACCGACTCGCGAGGTCTACGCTCACAGAGCCACTAGTTATATTTCATATAGGATAAAATAAATGATGCTATGATATAATATCCCCCTACCACTTACTTGTGTTGTAGTTCGGTGGGTGAAAAGAATGGAGACTTACCTGTAAAACAAGAAATTTTATTAGTACACAAAAGTAATTAGTCTAAGCTAAGTTTTTTATTAAGAACTTGCAGGATTAATTAGATATCTTTAATTAGTTTAGGCTTAAGACAAGTTCTATTAGCTTTTATCAAGTTGGTAGTTAATATTCTAATTTTGCCTTAAAAACAGTGGAAGACACGGTCAAAAACTGGTCCGGCGGACGCACTTAAATAATACAGAGGCCGGGACCGTGCGGTTAGAATGCGCAAGCGTTTCCCAGAAAAGCTGGAGGATCCCCGGGATTCTAGTTGGGTCCGACGTAGCAACAATATCCAGCCACTTAATAAATGTCCACTAGTCAATTTCCGATACCAATCTGAGATCTTAGCGTAGCAAATTGTTTTTTTTTTATCATAAAACGTGCATACAGAATGTATTCCTACTCCATTAATACTTAACCTAACAAAACCGGAATAAAACTCAGCTCTCCTGGAAGCTGTTATTTAATAACGTCTAAAAGGCTACCTAGTAACAGGCCATAACTTGGCTAATAGCCGGTAGTAAGACTCCGTAAGTCCATCATCCCCGTTATGAACAAAATTCAATTTTTATTCCCCCCTCTGTAGGGGCATTTTATTCCCCTCTTCTTAGATGTAAGGTGGGGTTATTTAATGGGAAATATTTAACTGATCCTCTTCAAACATTTTGGCATCTAATGGGCACTTTTTTAAATAAATGAACGTCTAAAAGCTTTTTGTACTTCTAAGATGCAGACTAAAAAAAAAAAAATTTGCCGTCGCGGGACGGCTGGCAGATGTGAAACATCGAAACTATTTTGTATAGAAAACATAGCGTGGCGACGCGTCGCCAAGGAATGCGTCGCCACGCCAACAATCGGTTCTACCCGCGACTATAGATGTTTCACATCAAAAGAATGAAGCCTTTTTGTAACTTTCTGGCCTTTTCTCACAGTTGCTAAACTAGGGTAACCCGACCAAATGGATTAGGTTAGAACTGTGATCAACTGCGAGCGAGCCGAGCGAGCGGTACTTACACCCAAGTTGATTGGTTACTTGGCTATTTAAAATTCTTAGGACCCCCAAAATAGAAATTGAATGAGGTTCACAAAAAGAGGCGCAATCATTATATTAGAGTGTTCAATTATATTTTTTAAGAGCACAACATTTTTTCCTCCTTCCTATATGAAAGGTAGGGGTTATTTAATGAAAACGGGACGGATTTAAACCATAATTACGCGGTTGTAAACGTGGTGTTCATGCTACATAATTAGGCCAGTGTCATCAATCAGTTCCTACCTACGTTCGTGATTAATGTTATACATATTTACGTTTTAATTTTATGTATAAACGGCTTTTTTAATGAAAAATGTATTTAAGCCTGGCTGAAATGTCAACTTGGGAAGTAATCCTAAGGGTGGATTTATATGACGTGTACTCATGCAAATAAAATGGCTAATTTAGACGCGTTCGCTCCATTCCCCATATGGGAAAAGTCATAAAATTTAAACAATCAGATTGTTAGAATCCTAAATATTAAGTTGGATTTGGTGCTATGCAACACAAAAAAAATTCGTGACAAACTCTGATTCAAGTCACTTAAAAAAGAGACCAAGTCTTGTAAAGTCTGAATCACACTCAGGCTTAACGTAGCTTTTGTAATAAGACCGATTTTTTTTATTAATGGTTATTGCCATCCTCGTGTGATTAGAATACCTATACCTGAAGTTGAAAAACATTACAATAGAAGCTTAAAGGTAAATCTACATAAGCAGCATAAGCAACAGTATTAAAAGTGACATCCATAACATTTTTAAACAGTGTTAAAGATCCTTGGTTTAAAATTTCTCTCCTTACTGCATTCTTCTGTAGTTAGGTAATGTGAGGAGAGAGGACAGAGATTTTGTCCGCCCACCCAGTGACCCCAGGGAATACTGTGGCACAGAGATCACGTGCTGCCGTGCATTGCGAGGCTCAGGGGAGGCCCCTTTACAGTCTCCCCAAGGATGTCCCTTACAGGCGTTGCACAGGGGGGGTGCTAGGGCTTTTAAGAGGAACCGGGATCCCCTCTATGTGCTGATGGTGATCACCGGGGTGGTTTTAGTGAGGTAAAAATCCCACTCCCCGACCTCCCTCCCCGAAGGCGGTCAAGTGCCTTTAGGTTTAACCAAAAAAAAAAAGAAAAGAAGATTAATGTATCGTAAAGGACCGTTTTAAAAGTGACAACCATAACTTTAACGTGTTTATAGTCCCTTTACTGTCAAGGCTTAAAACTTTTCTTCTTTACTGCACGCTAAACCGCGGACATGTTTTAAAAAGGGCCAAAGTGGGAAAATTTCAGTTTTTTCTTCGATATAGCGCGCTACATTCCGGAACATAAAACCGTGGCCGATTGGAGTTTTTACGAGTGGCGGCTCTAACTCTTTGCTTTACGATTTGAAGCGAACAGGGTCGAGAACATTGGAACACTGTTATGTTATCGAAATGTCAGGAATGACACTAGCTGTGTCTACAAAACGTTATGTTAAAGTTTTATTTACAAATAATTGAGGGTATATAGCGAGCGCAAAAAACTAGAGATCCTAATTTTGGCTTATTACAAAACCAGGGGCGTAACTGCGTAACACACTTACATTGGCATTGCCATTCATTTGGACAATTCAACAACATCCATTATTCACGTTATTGTGAAGACGAATATTAAAAACACATGAAGCAATGGATTGGAAATTTCCTTCAAAATCCTGCAGATTGTGATTGAAAGAGTGTAAATGCAATTTTCATCAATTCCTAAAGTATAAAACATAGATTTTTTCGTCCGTATTCTAGCGTTTTATTGTAGTAGTTTGGGGCCCTAGGGTCTGAAGTTAGTATGCAGGGGTGCCACATCCATATTTGTACAGAGACGAGGAATTTACTCGTAAATGCTCATGTGGTCTCGTGAAACGTCTCGAGTCCTCGCGTTATTAGGGCAGGTACCGCATATTTTACGTAGATATTGAATTCACATTCTGTAGGTACTTCGGATGCGGAGAGAAATGTATTTTTTGTTTTGTTCGCAAGACATAGGTATGTCTAGTTTTTGTGAGAAAGTTTATGGCCGTGGCCCATTTTTTCACCGGAAATAGTTGACATTTTACAGTTTTCCAAAACAGTCGTTATTTTTTGTAAAACTTTGAAGGGTACCAGTAAGTGAAACAGTCGTGTTCATGTCGAAAACATAGTTTTTTTGATTTTAAGATGAATACACAGAATGGTTAGGCAGAGCTGTACCATTAGTACATCCACATTTAGCAAGTGTATAATAATAGTAGTAAATAATGTAATAGTAATAGTAGTAAATAATGTAATAAGTCCCATGTAATAAAAATCAAAATGAAGTAAGCTGTTATCGCCAAATTACCTTAAAAAGATTCTATAAAGTGTCTAGACTCTCAGAACTATATTTACCCTCATTCACAACCCTTTAAAACATATACGACCAGAAACTCCTCCACTAGGAATCAGTTCCCCACAGCGTACCACGCACACATCGGGCGAGCGAGCGAATAGCTAATTTACGGCCGCATCGCCGCCCCAGCATGTAAGTGGCATCGGCAACGGCTGACTGCGCCACCAATGTAATGCGCAGTGCGGATGCCGATGCAAAACACTGCATTATCGTTCGTCGCCTATATTGCGGGCAATGTAGGTCGGCGTTTGACAATTGTGATTTAGTAATTTTGATTGGTTTGGGGGAAGTTTTTTGTTATTTGGTTTAGTGAGCGTGTGCGCAGCTTTGGAGTGGCTGTAACGCGATGGACTGTAGGTACGAGGTGTTCTATCAAATTCACATTCAAATACAGGTATGGTCTGTTCCAAAAGTATCTGCTGAAAATGTAAACAAATGGATCAGAAAACGTACCTGTGGATGCCAATTTATACTGGCACTTAGAAATTCAGTGCTTTGGTTTGATTTTTTGCATACTTAGGTATGCAAATTAAAATTTTGGGTTTAGACCCGAAATAATTTTAAATCACTTTAAAGGTGTTTTTCATTTGACAATTAGGTTATTTTTGTAACCTCAATTTCGTCGATGATTTTTCAATTATAATTTAATAATGTAGTACAAACAATAATAGTTCCGAAAATAAATACCGTATAAAGTTGGAACAAATCTTCTAAATACAGATGAATGTGTAACTAATTACTTTTAGTCAGAAATTTAATAAGAATTTAACCTGAACAGGATTTGTTTACACTTTCATCAGATACTTTTAGAACAGACTGTAGGTTTTCACTTTTACGTTTTTATTATAAACGTTGTGTCGTGAGCGTAAGATGCTTTGTTCTGCAACATGTAGCTTTGTCAATAAACTTAATTTGGCAAGGTTGTTCATCGCAGATAGTTTACTGTAGGGGAGGTGTATCAGAAATCTGTCTAAACTTATGGACAGGCTTCTTTCTTTACTCCCCAAATATGGACAAATTACACATAATAATTGTTGGAAAAACTGGTGACATATGAATTCGGATTCAGATTTATTTATTTGCAAAAATATTTGTAGACAATATACATATATAATATGATGCTTATTATAGGTGTTACAAGGTATTTTTTGACTCAACATGTTCGACCATGGCTGGTGTATAAATTAGGCCGAAAGACAGAAGTTGAAAACTTCTAAATACCGATGAATGCGTTACTTATTGAGTGATTGCGTAAGAATTTAACCTGAACAAGGTTTGTTTACACTTTCATCACATACTTTTGGAACAGACCATAGGTACGCGCGCGATGTTCTATCAAGTTAACAATACAGGTAGTAAGATTGATGACTCTTTATTGCATTCTGTAGTAAGGAAATCCGAAAAACCTTGTTAACTTTACTTTTGTTCTTATTTTGGGATGTCAACCGAAAGCCGTAATCTCGCCATCAATCTAAACCAGCGCATAGGATAACCGGCTTTGAAAAGAGAGCGAGAAAAAGTTTCAAGGGAAAAACGTATAATATAAAACCCAGTATCGCACAAAGTCGCGCGAGGTCGCAAGTCAAGGGAACTAGTTGAATGAGTACAGCGAGTACAGAGCACACAATGGCGCAGTATTGTGATCTGAAGTGTCGCTTGTTATCGAGTACGTGACGTCTGCCACCGATGCACCCTGTCAGGATATAGATGGGGATGGATAGGGACAATAAAACTAGTTTTTTACGGAATTGGTATGGAGAATAAAATACTTGTATCTTTACCAATAATGAAGCAAATACCTCATGCTGTGCATAGTAGACCCTCCCATATGGAAGTAGCTATCGCAGGTAAAATTAGCTTACGAATCTATTTATATGCCCAGACTGGCAATAAAAAATGCTACCATTGGTAAGCAAAACGATTCGTTTTTGTTTATAGGAACTGAGCTTTAGTGGGATTTAGATTTTTGTAATGGTAATGCAGTTTGATAGAAAAACTTACCAGCTAATTAATAACTCTACTTGTTAATCTATATATAGTATGAAACAATGTCGTTTTTTGTGTCCGTCTGTGTCACAATACATGCATCCGAATATCCGATCTCTGCTTATAATCCACCCTAATATTATAAATGCGAAAGTAACTTTGTCTTTGTTTGTTACCTTTTCACGCTAACAGAACTGAACCGATCGGTATGAAATCTAATACGCAGGTAGCTTGGGACCCAGAGAAGGACATACGCTACTCAAAACTCGAAGCATTTATTTCAAATAAACCAATTACAGGCACTTTTGAATTGTCAAGGGGTCGGTCAGTCAGAAAGATGAAGCTAGCTGCCCATTCCAAAGCGTAGTAGGTACCTATGGAGAAGAACGGGCAAGAAACTCCATGTACACTCTTTTAAATCAAAATATGGTTACAAAATATTGGTTAAATCATTCATGTTGAAATTATGCATGTGAGAACGATGCAGAACGTTAAAAGTGTCCGTAATAAAAATGACAAAAACAATTCTAATATTAAAATAAGAGATGACCAGTCCCTACTGACGGCGCCCGTTCACGAACATGACGCATAGATTAGCACCATTCAGCTCAACCCTTTTGAAGGGAACTTAATGACTGAAAAACTAATCGGCGCTTTAAGGCGATAAAATGCAGATGAAGTAGCAATCAACAGCTAGTATCTAATGAAAGTTATCTGCCCTTCTTCACAACCAACACATAAACGAAGCAACAATTGAACGCGACTATACTTTACTACCTTTAAAACTTAATATTTTGAATGGTACTTGTGAGCCGTTTGAGAGACACTCTTGCTTGAGGGGCGACTTACGCGACTCTACCGAGTACCACTTAAATTAAGAAGTCGTAAAGTTTGCTCTTGGTAAGAAATCTTTTATTTTTTTTGTACAATTTTCACGCTGTCATTACTTGGGTGTCAGTTTTGTGTTGTTTAAATTTTAACTGTTGTAGAATCGTGAAGGGTTGAAGAGTGTTGTGTATCAGCTGATGTTACATTACAGTTCCAGTGCCAAACGAAAGTATTAAAAGTTTAGGTTTTGCTATCAGGTTTTGTAAGGTTAATTGGTAATAAATGCCTAAGACATTAAGCCGGCCTCTGTACAATTTTCTTAATGTCCCTCGGCAAACTTCGTGTTTCGTCAGTCGTCGGATTTCTATCAGTTGCGCTTTGCACTTGGTGAAGACCGGACGCTCTCAATCGACTTGGAAGTATATAGAGTTGTTAATGCTCTTTTAACTTAATGTATTTAATTTTAAAAATTTGAGGAAACTTACGAAACACTAAGTTTGCCGAGGGACATTAAGAAAATAGTTGTACTGTACATTGTTGTGCTTGTTATTATTAGCCTGCCATGTTACAGTTTATTTTAATCTAATTGTATCCGTATTGAATAAATTATTTAAAATCTTGTAACTAATATTTGTATACTACTTAGGCCCACTTGCACCGCCAATCACTAAACACGTTTAGCGCTAAACGAGTTTAAAACATATTTCTGTTTCTGTCAAATGTTTGAAGATGACAGAGACCGAATGATGTTTAAAACTCGTTTAGCGCTAAACGTGTTTAGTGATTAGCGGTGCAAGTGGGTCTTAATGGTGAAATGTGTAGACCTAATCTTAAATATATGTAGTTAAATAGACGTACAAAGTTGCGGTCCATATTGACTAAAGAACGGTACTCGAGCATCAATCTCAATACAAGACAGACACACTTTATACTAATCTCTATTCTATTCTATTCAAATCTAGATTAATATATAGCTTTGTTCTTGAGCATTAATCTAGAATACAGCACCCTAATTGCGTAACACACTATCAATCACAATCTGAATCATTTTGAAGCCTATTGCTAAGCCATTGCTTCATATGTTCGAAAAATTTGTCTGCTCAACAACGTAAATCACGCAATGAATGTTGTTGAACTGTCAAAATGAAAGCCATTCCTACTGTTAGTGTGTTACGCAATTACCGCGCAGGTCTAAGATCAATCATAGAAAAGCACAAAAGTCTAAGTAAGCTTCCCAGAATTCTAGACACAAAAAAAGCCTACCTTAAACACTTCAGCTCCCAAAGATCCTACGCATCCAAACTTACTCTAACTTTAGTCACAGATTCACATAAAGCAGGTTACCAGATGTCTCCTTAGATCACGTAATGCCAATAGATTTCGAATCAAGTACATGAAAAAGCTCAACAAAAACCTACGACAATTCAGCCCGGTTGCCGGAGTTTTTGCGTGCGGACAGCGAAGGGGCGTGGCGGCCTTATAGCTGATGACTAAAGGATCGATGGATCAATACATCTAGATAGGGATCAAGGGTACCAAAAGGATTATTTTAAAAAGGTTTTGAGTCTGGCTATTCGTTTGATGTATGCATTATAGAGTGAATAATATATTGGTGGATTTGAGGGACCTTTTCAATCGTAAGGTTGGGTTATGGAAATCGGAGATAAATTGTTTACACATGGGCTGACGGGGTGTCCACTGCATAGAGAAAAAGTACCAGCAGGAATATACTATTTTCTATTTACCTTTTTTTATGGCAAGCAAAGCTGATGTCGCCAATTCTGCCAATGTTTAAAGTGAATTGGAAAAGCAAATTTGCGTGATAAAAAACAGAAAAACCGGCCAAGTGCGAGTCGGACTCGCGCACGAAGGGTTCCGTACCATTGACTAGGTAAACAACAGTAGGTACACAAATTAGGTGCCTACCTGTTACCATTTATTGATATCGAGCAAAAATAGGCAAAAAAACGTTTTTTGTATGGGAGCCCCTCTTAAATATTTATTGTATTTTAATTTTAATATTTATTATTAAAGTAAAAATACAACTGAGTATTTTGTGAAGTGAAGTTTTTTATGAAGTGCCTACCTGTTGCCATTATTGACATCGAGCAAAAAAGGGCAAAAAAATCGCGTTTGTTGTATGGGAAAAAAAAAAAAATAAGAATTAAAAAAAAAAAAAAATTATTTTGTTTTTAGTATTTGTTGTTATAGCGGCAACAGAAATACATAATTTGTGAAAATTTCAACTGTCTAGCTATCGCGGTTCTTGAGATACAGCCTGGTGACAGCCAGACGGACGGACAGACCGCTAAGTCTTAGTAATAGGGTCCCGATTTTACCCTTTGGGTACGGAACCCTAAAAAAGAAACAGCAACTGTAGACATTTCATAGATAATAAACAATTTAATACTGTCCCAAATATTAAGATTATTTGTTGAGGATACTTCCATCTTTACTTCTTAAGAAATGTTATAGGTATGTATCTACTATAGAACTCAACTTTACCATGTAATATCTAGTAGCAAGAAGCTACTAAATAACGTTGCACTTGGTCCCAGCTTTTAGCAGATGTCGCTACAGAACAATATGGCGACGTACGAAACTTGTCTAATATTAGAAACGCGAAGCAAATGCGCCTGACCATGAACCCTACCAGAGCAAACTCGAGTTTCTCAAGTTCCATGTTTAAATATTTTAGTATTACGTCCCTAGATTTTAATAGCCGTTGCTAAAAATGGTAGGATGACGTATGCAACTTGTCTAATATTACAACGGCGAAGAAATGGCTTGTCTATCAACTCGGCTAGAGCAAATTCGAGCATTAAGTTATCAACTGCAAATACTGAAATATAATGTTGCTCTGAGTCTTAAGCTTGTAGTAAATATCGACACAACTTGTACATAAATAAAATCGCGAATAAAGGGTGTCAGTCTTATCCACAAGTAACTACAGCATTTTGTGACTGGAGCACAATCCACGGCACAAGATCTACAAACGATTAACCATGCTAGAGCAAACACGAGTAAAATTAAATGCTTTAATTTAAATTACCACATACTACATATGGCAGCTTTAAACAGATTTCTCGAAAGCGAAAAACGAAATACATGGGAATCTGCCCGTGAAATGTGTAAAAGCAACTTCGGACACAACTCGTTTAAACAGAGAGCATAATGAGGGCTGTCGCGCTTGAGTTCGCCGCTAGAGGCGCTAGTGTAGAGTAAGGTCTCTTGATGTCAAAATATGTACTGAAGGTTCACTGTTTGCGGGATTTTTTATCACGGATTTTATCGAATGATTCATAATAGCTATAATGGTTGTGCCATTCTTGATTAATTATGGCTTATGACTTTAAGTAAAAAGTTAGGATCTACTTTGGTAGCCTTTGAAGGAAGAATAAGATTTTTCTGCTTCATGCTTGCTAATTTTACGAACATTATAATCTAAATATTCATTTGAAGTTTTAAAATGTAATAAAAAAAAACATAATATGAATATAAGGGTCCTTAAACATATCCAAAACATCAAATAAAAGTACTGCAACAGGACCTTACTCGACAGTGGCGCCAACTGGTGAACACAAAAACGATAGCCCCCATTATTGTGAATGACGTAAAAATATTTACATTGTAGGTAAACATGAAATTTTGTTATTCAGGAAATACTTCTTTTATTTAAATGAAGCCAGATATAATCAGTCAAAATGATCCCATCATCATAACTGCCACTTTAAAAATAAACTCATAAACGCTTAATGAAAGCTACAGCAATTTTATTAAACAAAATGAATTTTCAACGTTACGTTGTCAAAGACGAATAAAATGCATATGAAGTAGAATCTTCAACGTAACGTGGACTTTACGATTCATAATGTTCTATTACACATCGTAAAACTCGAGCATACAATGCAAAATTTACATTCATGTAACATTATATTTACGTATTTTCGCAGCTTATAAACAGTCATATGTGAGTAATGTAAAGGATTCTAGAATGCTCCACCTGCTCTAATGCTCAAACAAAGCATGCTCGTAATCTCAGCCCAAACAGTTGATGAATGGAGTCTAGTGGCAGTAAGCTCTAATGTAATATGAAACTTTATATTGTGCGAGGAGCGCGGAATCATCCCGAGTGCTGAGCTGATACTAACAGACGTGTGGGTGGTAATTAAGAGTTGCTACGTGAAAATGTGGGCAGTTCACGGAATTCACTTCATAAGCATACAAAATTCCTATTAGAAAACGTTTTTACAAAAAAAAATTCAAGCGACTTAAAAAAAAAAAAACGCAAAATGGTGAAAGATTACTTTAATTTCGGAAGTCGGTGTCTTGGGTTTTGTATCTTCGTATTTTGCTACCGACTTCCGAAATTAAAGTTATTTTTCACATTACTTGCGTTTTTTTTGGAAGTCATTTTTTTTTAAAAATGGTTTTATTCTTAATTTTTTTGTTGTAGTACCCACCCCACACAAAAAAGTATACCATTACTTGAAGGCTCCCACAGACAGGCGCGACGCGACAGCGCTACACAAAGGCGCCGCTCGTCGCGCGGTGCCTTTGTGTCGGGCGTCGCGTCGCGCCAGTGTGTACGAGCCTTGATATGTAAATATCAGTGATAGGAAATTATTAAAACTTCATCAATATAAACTAAGTGGTAAAATACGCAGTATTAAGGATAACTTAAAAACTCCTGGTCAGAACTTGATCAAATTTATTTGGGACCATACTAGAAGCTCCAGTTTTCAAATAAAAAAAGAATCATCCAAATCGGTTCACTTAGAAAAAAGTTCTGAGCTAAGACATGAAAAAAAATACAGTCGAATTGAGAACCTCCTCCTTTTTTGAAGTCTGTTAAAAAGAAAAAGCTTTGACAATTTGACCAACATACAGCGAAAATGGCTACGGAGTTGAAATAATTTACCAAAGAGTAATGCGGTATTTGATCCGAATAAAAAATTACCCACACAGCTTTATACCAGACAAACAATAGAAAATGAAAAGAGTAACTACAACAAAAAAAAAATACCAAACGATACGCGCACAAAATGTTATGATTACTCGTAGAAGACATAAACAACAAAACTTAGACAAGAATAAACGCTAGAACTATTTGCTGAACTTCCGAAGGAGTTTCATCTTTCTACGGAGCGTTTGGGGAAAATTAAAAAACTTGTATCCAACTCACATTTAAGCTAGAACAAACGGATAGACAAAGTTGTGAAGGAAATAAACGTGGTCGGACAGTAGATAAAGGCAATCTTTGAAATTGTTTACAGAAAACTCGTATTGGTAAAAATGGGATTAAAAAAGTTATTTGTGTGGGTCGCAATATGGCTGATATTGGTATATGGCTCGAATTATGAGTCTACTGAAAGAAATATAAGTTTTAACATAAAGAAACTGAAGAAGGACTAGCTATGAAAGAAGTTTTTGAAAACCAAAGCAAGAGAATTGTATCTTGTTATTAATCATTTTATTCCTATTTTATCACAATTCTATAAAAATGTATCTAATTTTACGTATTTTTATCTAATATTATCTAGTTTTATGTAATTTAACCTAACTGTATGATTGTATATGTAATTACTAGTATTGACCGATAAATATATTTAAGTTAAATATAAATACATAAATAAAAAAGCAAAGAAAGACAAATCTCTCAGTGACGTCGAAAAGCCTTATTTAATCATAACAAAGACAAATAACATTAAACAAAACTCAGAGGCAAAACAACTAAATTGTCGTCAAAATGATTGATTACAAAATATCGACAACCAGACAGTCGAACAACTATGGTATCATTACGCCATCTAACCACTCCCGGATTCTGACGGATCCCCGGGATTACGTCATTTCCTCTTACAAATACGCACCGTGTTGTCTATTTAGGTCAACCTTGTATCTCTATAGAATGTCAATGTCTTAAAAGGTTTTCCCTCAAAAAGTTTTTCACAGGGGTCCCCTTAGTGAATAGGGAATGGGTGCCGTAAATGCTTTTTGTAAGTAAGAAGCATCTGAGCGGATTATTTAATTTGGAAATGAATAGATGACGGGTTTTGGTTAAGTTATCTTTTGGCTGAAGATATTTCATAACGTTATGTATTTATTCTGGTTTTCTTTCAGTATGATTTCTTTATTGAGTATTTTTTCGGATTCGCACAGGAATATCACAAACTTAACACAATCATGGAAAAAAAATTCAAAGAATTAAAAAAAAAACAAAGCCAAACGACGCCAAAAGGCTCCTATCTCAGCATGATGCTGCGACATTTAAAAAGTGTCGTAGCGCTCGTATTCTGATAGAGCCCGCTGTGATGCCACGGGCAAATACAGAAATAAATAAAATTGATATATAAAAATAAAAAAGATAATACACATATATAAATCGATCATATCAAAACGATCTCATACAAAATTAACTATAGTACGTCCAGACTAAATAATGATTAAATCTAATAATTCTCAAAACTTATCAATATTTTCCATCAGTTTATCGGTTATGAACGTGAAAAACACAGCCATTAGAGGACGGGCCGCTGAAGAGCCATAACCACTCGACGGGTGGCGGTCGAGGACTATCGAGCACCAGTTTTTTCCAAAGGGTAGGGCGTGCCGATAACTACGCGTGAACGCACTAGGCTGCACCAGTTTTTAATTACAACGTGACCGATGTAGTTTTTAACACGTATTAAAAAAAAGTACGAACTTTTTTGTGTAATAAAAAAAGCTTGATATACATTTTACCGGTTTTTGTTTACCACCTAACATTTACCAAGTAAACAATTCCGCTGAGCTATCCGCTATTGGACAATACACATTTTAATTACGTTCACAACAGCGTCGTTAACGTCGGTAATATTTAAATTTAACAGCTTACAAGTTGCTCCTTAGCATTACGGCACCGGTCTGAACCCTTTGCCGGTGGTAATTACGTCGATTATCGTCAACTAATTAGGTATCCCATTCCCTTCCAATAGAGGTATGATTTACGTCACACTCCCCTTCAATGCTGTAGGAATCCTCCTCATTAATTCTTCAGTCAGTTCCGTCAATTTCAAATAGCATTTTTACGATCTTTGGGTTCTCCAATTTAAGTGCTAGGCGCTTTATAATTTTCTCGCGAATTTCAATTGTTTCCATAAAGTATTTCAGACTTTTTATTGTTAATGATGAATTCTAGGAATGTCTTTGTTCAAAGTTATTTGCCAACAGAGAATTTGTTTTTCCGTAATAATTCAAGTATTTTCTGAACTGTTCTTACGTAAGAAAGGTGGTAGTTTCCAAAAATAGACACCGATTTAAAGTTGGATTTTGGTAATTAGGTTTTCTTTCAGTTTTCTCAAAACCTTTCATTACACATATAAAGCAAGTTTTGACTAACATTTAAAACAGCAAACAGTTTTGGAAACCACATCGCTTGTGGTTTAGACATAATTTCACATCTTAAAATATTTTTATAAAAATATTGCCAGGTATTTCACTGAGTTTTGAACACAGTATTTTCGTGTTTTTTCGCTGGAAATCAAGGTTCAAATGTGGCATGTATTATGCTCACGAATCGTCGGTTCCAAGCCTCAGCGGGGAGTAACAGTTTAAAATTTAATCACATTTCTGCTCCTAAATTTATTTTCGTTGTGATGAGTGTGGCTACGTTTTAGAACTTAAAATGGGATTTTGGATGCTAGAGAAAATTAGTATTTTTGTGGTAAATCGAAGTTAGGAAATTGATGATTAAGGATGAAGATTAGCATCGAGGCTTTTCTGTAATTTACGTTTCGTTTTTCAGTTCAGAAATCACAGATTTGATGCGTAGCAAATTAGGCATTGCATAGGCAGGAAACTGGCCTTGAATCTTTATATGTAACTGCCATTAGATCGTTGTAGCCCAACAATTGGCATATCTGCGCTCCAATTGGGCAACACACATTCTATCAAAATCCGAAAGAGTTTAAAGGAAAAACTCCCAAAAAAAACAAGAACAAAGTGAAAAATAACTTTAATTTCGGAAGTTGGTGTCTTTGGTTTTGTATTTTCGTTTTTTGCCACCGACTTCCGAAATTAAAGTTATTTTTCACTTACGTAGTGTTTCTTTTTGGAAGACGTTTTTTTTTTTTTTTGTTAAAACATGTTTTATTTTTCACTTTTTAGTTGTGGTATCTATCCCGCACAAATTCATGTACTACTAACTAGTTATGTAAATAACAATGATAGGAACTTATTATAACATCATCAATATACACTAAGTGGAAATAACGAAAGAAAGTAAGAGAAATAGTTTATTCTGCACAAAAAAAAAACGCACCTTACAAATGAATGACATTAATTAATAAACACATACAAAATAGCCAAAGGCATTCAAAGCTATAAAAGTTTGACAATTTTGTCTATTGCTTGCTTGCTGCTTGAAATACAAACATACAGAAAAAAAACAGACGAATTGAGAAACTCCTCCTTTTTAAAGTCGGTTAAAAATTAAAGGTATTGCAATCGTTAGTGTGTTACGCAATTAATACGCCCCGTCGGTAAGTATCGGAAGATATACACCTACTTGATGTCTTTTTAAAATAAAAAAGGACTCGTATTCGTAAACAGGACAGTCCCATCAAATCCGTCTTTCATGGTCACATTACCCGTGACGTAGAGGTATAGTCCCCGCGCGTCTGTGTAACGGACGAGAAAAGCTTTTATATTAATACTGTTTTAAAAATATTACACTGCGCGGACACTTTTTTAGTATGAAAGTAACGTCAGGCACAAGTCGGCTGGACGGCTGGGTGGTGTACTAGGATGATGTGGACTTGACATGCTAAGAAAAAAAGAGGTTGATTATAAAAGGACTGAGAAGGCCGAAGATATAACGATGATGTAATTATTAAGGCTCTGTTAAGTTAATTGTGGTTTTTTAGATATTTACTTAGCTTTATTTATTAAGAATTGAAATGAACTGCACTTATACCAAATAAATAAATAAAATAAAAATATAATATCCTAACTTAACCTAAAACTATTAAGAAACTAAAATATAGCGTCGAAAAATTCCTCCGCATGGTGGTTTTAGTTAAAAAAAAAAAAAAAATATGTTACCGTTTGCAGATTCGGAATCCTACTAATATTATAAATGTGAAAGTTTGTAAGGATGGATGGATGGATGGATGTTTATTACTCTTTCACGCAAAAACTGCTGATCGGATTTGGATGGAATTTGGAACACGGATAGTTTATAATCTGGATTAACACGTAGGATACTTTTTATCAAACACACTTTTTATGAAACACAACATATTTAATTAAGTCCGCTACCATTTTATTATCTCAGTAGGCAAACACACAAATATCAACAGTCGAAACGCTTTAATGATTTAGAACCAAAACAAAAGCTCAAATGAAAATAACTGATTCAGCAATGAATAAGTATCGAAATAATAATACAAATTTGAAACTAACCCTTTATCGGGAGCCGCTCCAAGCGATCGGCAGACCGTTTAGCGCATTTATAATTTGAATTTATTGTCTATAATAGAGCTATAAATTGCCACCGTCCTCGACACTCTCTATTATTAATTTCAGCGGCAAGCGGCCGGCGAAAATTTATATTCTTTTACCAAATAATGAAGAGCTATCTCGGTGCAAAAAAAAAAAGGAATTAACGAGAACGGTGGTAGACAAAGGAGAGGCCGGGGGCTCGACAATTAGACCCACCGCGGATGGATACGGGCAATTTGCAAACTCATTTGCGCTATTAATAAGTCGCGTCCGAGGTGTTGTGGTGTCAACTGTGGTAGAAATGGTCCATGTCAAGTTATAGGACGATTGTGAATGATAAAATTAGTATAGTCTCTTGTACAAATTATAACATCTTAGAATCTACAAAAAAGGATCAATTTTCAGCAAAAAATATTGGAATCCGTTTGTGGCTACCAACTTATGACTTCTATGTACTTTCAATAAAATTTTATTTTGGGTAGGTAAATAAGTCGCTTTAAGAGCCAGATTTATACGGTGTGATTTAATTGCTTGTGGCATATCCCAAGTTGAAGCAACAATAAAAATTGAACTTAAACGAACGGAACGGAAAAAACTTGCATCGTGTAGTTGGGGCTTTGGAGCTGTTTGGACATCGCAAACAACCTCCTGCCATGATTCATTTCAAATCAAGTGACGGTTCCTTAGGGACTGTTAAAAGAGGCTTCGTGCTGATGTTAAATAAATACAGGGTGGCAGGGACATCGAAGCACAGCCTGATACCATGGATTAAGTACATGATTCTGAATACCCCCTTTTTTTTCGGGTTCGAATTCAAAAACCCACGCGTGTTCCTTCAGTTGCCTGTGCGCCAGGGCCACGGTAACTCTTTCGAACAATCCGCAGCCCCGGCAGGTTCTGAACACCCCTGCGTTGATATTTTTCGTCGGTTATAAAAATTCATTGCTCTGCCATACATTTGACGGCGTAGGTATTGCACTTTTCTATGAAATAGCAGACTTTTTTTTTTGATAACCGACTTTAAATTTCAACGCAGGAGGTTCAGAATCAAGTACTGAATTCATGGTTTCAGTTTGATTTTTCTTATATTTTCTTATTTTTTGGCTAATCTTTCCACATTCCAGTCTGTAAGCTGAAAAGATTTTCCATGTCGGTCAAAAAAGACTAGGACTTTGCAGTTGATAAAAAAGTGTTTTAATCAGAATCCTGTGGTCTAGACAAAGAGACAAAAGATTGCAAACGAGGTATACACCTAGTAACAATTCATAGTAGCAGTTGTTTCTTGTCATATACGTACAGGCCCTGCAGTCTCGATATTAGACAGTGACAAAAATCGGTCGCTAAGTCGTATCGCTGTCGAATTTCTTTAATAGATTTTCAACTTTATTTCGAAAGCATAAGGTTGAAAATCTATTAAAGAAATTTGACATAGATTAGACTTAACGACCGATTTTTGTCGCTATCCATATCATGACTGCTGGCCCTGGACATGACAACAAGACTTGTTTGATATGTCTTTGAACTTGTCTACACAATCTATATCGTAGTAATTTATTTACCTACCATTGAGACCTATGATTTTCCTTGTTTTCTGTCAAATATTATTCTTACTTATATTTAAAAATCATCATACATTTAGAGAAGTACACAGTGAAGTCGAAAAAGCCAATTACCAAAGGCTCTTTAGAAGCCAAGTGCCCCCACATAGCTGGGACAAGAGGCTCGAGCCTCCGACGTCCCTCGTTTACGTTATCAGACTTTTAAGTGGAGTTCACAACAGCGTTACTGCCTCAATGCTCCCAGATAAGGCCGTGTATACACCGTCAACAGGTGTCGCAGCCTGATAAACGTTTGAATAGTTTTTGCTGCGGTATCGAGATACCACAATGGTACCAAAGATAAAACCTCAGTCGTCAACCTCCTTTCATTCTTACAATTCTTAACGCAAACAGCGAGAGCCTCTTTAGAAGCTTTTCCGTGTAATGTCCTTAATATTTCGTAAATGATCCCATTGTTCGGGAGGCTGTCGGGTGAATAATGTCGGCAGTCGGACTTGAATGCTGCCTACCTTTTGTAAATGGAGACGTTTTGGTTGTTATATAAGTTGATATCAAGCTCTCAAGTCTCATTAATATTTTTCGAGGAAATTCTCGATTGCGCATTCAGCTTTTGTTTTTATACTGTAGGTATAACCTTATGAAACCTCGTGAAAAACTTACAGTAATTCCCATTTCAAAGACACAATATTCCACGTACGACAAAGTGCTACGCAAGTCGCTACGACTGCACGTAGCGCTACGCTATCACGTAGCAGCGTAGCCAGTATAAAGTTCAGTAGACAGTCATTTATACAGAATAATTTTTATGGAATAATTTATGTGAAGATTTTATGCGTATTTTATACTTTTCTTCTTTAGTAGGTCAATTTTGGCGTTAGAGTTATATGACCTTGGATATGATATCAATGTGTTATTTTATGATTTGAGAATTGAACAAAAGGTTGGTTCGAATTGGAATAAATTTTTGTCACATGGAGATAATTAAGTGTATTGTTTTATCATCATCATTCATCATTGCAGCCAAAAGACTTCCACTGTTGGAAATAGACCTCCCCCAAGTATCGCCACTTTGACCGGTTTTGTGCTTCTCGCATTCAGCGGATTGCTGCGGCCTTCACCAGCTCGTCGGTCGACCTTGTGAGAGGCCTTCCTTCCGGTACGCGGTCTCCACTCCAGAACCTTTCGGCACCATCGTCCATCTCTTCTGCGAGCCATGTGCCCTGTCCACTAATACTTAAGTTTGAAAATTCTTCGGGCTATGTGGGTTCCCGGTATTGTTTTATATTATTAGTATTTGGCAAGAATTACCGTTAACACAAAAGACTATTGTATTGTATTCATTGCATTCCGGTATTGCGGCCTTACAAAGTCATTTCAAACGCCTTTTAAATAGTAGAACATAAAAAAGCTTTCACAAAATGTTATCTCTATTTCTTTAGAAGTTAAATTCAAATTTTCTACGACACAAACATTGAAAGGCTTTGCAAACAAAAGTACTTTCTATCCGAGAGCGCTTGCTGCATTAAAAGTGAAATAAGTAACATGATTTCAAGTAGTTCCTTTTCTGTGTAAGAGCTGAAAAAGAAAGAAAGAAAGAAAAAGCGACGTTTTTATAATTGCCGGCAACCCAAGAGTATCTCTTTGTGGAGTAACAGAATTTTATAAATGTCCCCTGGAAACTTGATGTGTACTTCTGGTTTTTCAACTTTGCTTATCCTACTATCCTACTAATATTATAAATGTGAAAGTGTGGATGTTTGGATATTTGTTACTCAATCACGCTAAAACGGCTGAACGGATTTGGATAAAATTTGGCACCTGGGTAGACTATGACCTGGATTAGGACATAGGATACTTTTTATCCCGATATTCCTACGGGATTGAGATTTCTGCGGGTGAAACCGCGGGGGGCAGCTAGTGTCAAATAAAAATAAGCAACTCAATGTCAAAAGAAAATAAAAATCGCCCGATCGGTCGTCTTAGCGCAATCTTTTGGATTGCGCAGTTATTTCTCCAAAATATATGAAAAATGTCTAGAATAACTTTAATAACAAAACGAAGCAAGAAAACGCTGTACTTTGTGGTTTTAATAAATTCAACGTAGTGTTTAAATTAAGTATTTACACCATATGGATTCAAGATAAGTGTAGAAATTTTACACAGGGTGACAATGGGTGGTCGTACCGCTAAAACCTTACTTAATACCTACCACCCCCACTTACCTATTTACCTTTGCCAAACAATTAAAGTATACAAGAAAACAAAAAGGTGCAATACACAACTGAAAGTATTGGCATACTAGAGCATTTACAAAAGTGTGTGCGGTTCCCAGAAAGCATTCCGGTATTGTACACAATCACAAAGTTGCTCCTAGTCGGAAAACACGAAACCACAAGTTACCAGTTCGCTATTTTACAGTGAATTTGTTACTTTGAGGTTTTTTACACTGGTTTCAAAGAACTTTTAAAGTTAAAGGTGTACACTTTAAATACTATCTGGAGCGACTGCTTATCTGATCTCTACAACCCAGTTACTGGGTAACACGATACCCCTTGGTTTTCAAACTCAGCTTCAACTCAACTTTCAGACTCTTGGGTTTCGGACTAACCGTAACGATTGATCTACGAATGAACGGAACTAACGTCTTAACGTGCTTTCGGAAGCACGGAGGCGTCTCACTATGTAATGGATTGTCACCCATCCACGAACCGACCGCGGCAAGCGTAGCTTAAACTTCGATCGACCCAATGACTGACTACACAGCATGTGTTGGCAAGTTGGAAAATAAGAAAGGCAAAGCGGAAAAGAAATGGTGACCACAGTATATTTTTAGGGTTATGTAGTTTAGCACACAAGAGGGTGTTGTTACGCGGGGTAATTGCGTAATACACTTACAATGGCAAACCCTTTCATTTCGACAGTTCAACAACATTCATTGCATTATTTACGTTGAATAACAGACGAAATTTTCAAACATAATTATGAAGCAATGGATTACAAATTTTCTCCAAAATCATTCGGAGTGTGTTACGCAATTGCAAATGCTAAACTTTACTGTAGAATACTTTGTATGAACATTGCGGATGCTTACATAATATCACTCAGCACATTCTTCACAACATCATTATTAATTGTTCGCGTATTGATCTAATCTGCTCAACGTCCGTAGGTCACTACAGGGATCCAGCAGAATACTAGCGTCAGATATATTTGTCTGACACATACTGAGCTGGACTCCCATTTGGTGCCACTTTGAGACGCACACCGCACTTTTGTAGTCCACCGCACGTTATTTTCATTTATATTTCAATTTGTGACACAAAGTTTCATCGTCTCTATTTTATGTCTTCCTTTCTTTTTTTTTTTCTCTTGTAGTATATTGACACTTTGTACCTACTTAACTAAAATAATCTACTTAACTAAAGTAATCACGTTAAATTTTATTATTTAATCGTGCTTTGTATGTTGTGTTATGTCTTTTGTGTTCACCAAATAAACGACTTATCTATCAATTAGGGTGCAGAATAGGCACTATAATAACTCTTTATTCATCTTTAACGACACCCTTTCCATATTTTGCAGAAGACCATACTGCTTTTTGCTGCCTTACTTTCACTGTTATCACAACACAAAAAGTACAAAACCAGGTTATTTAACTTAAAAAGTAGTGAAACAAGTTCGCTGCAACGTTGCACCGCTCTATTTCCGGTCTATCGACCGAACTTCGCTCCAAACGTTGCGATCGCTCGCAACTTCAACGTCACGACTCACAAACCATTGCAGGTAGCAAACGAAATGATCGAAAACTGATGGCGTGAACAATTTTATTTTGGTTTACAATATTTTTATGTAACAAACACAATAATAAACAAAATTACTGACAATTGCGTGGTGGTAAAAGTTTTGAATATTTGGAACCAGTAGGAATCCTAACAAGGACAGAAAAATCAAATGTAGGTATATTTCGCCGTGTGGCAGTACCGAATCCTGGCGAATCATAAATATGACAGCAAAATAAACATTATCCGAATTAATTATTTCTATAATTCTGGACGTTGTAACGCTTAACATTCAAAGCCGTGTCGACGACATTTCCCTTTTTTAAACACTAAATAAAATTGTATCCAGCGTAACAAAAACGGTTTTATTTCCGATATAACAAAGCACAACACTATTTTTCGCTATCTGGGTGCTTGTTACAACCTCGTCGCTTTATTTCCGCCCCATTGTACGAGTTTCACACATAACCGTTTTTAACTTAGACGATCGAAGAGTTTGTAGGCCAGTACAGTATTGTTGCCGTTTGAGTACAACGATTTTTGTGTATGATTCGGATGTCCAACTGATTTCTAAGGAACGTCGTTATTTAGTAATTAAATTGGTTCTTAATAGATATGAGAATCGATTCATCCAGACCTTCCAAAATATCGATATTTAAAAAGGTAGCTATGTTCAGTGCATCCCAAAATATTAAGATGGGTTTTGAGAGATCTGGAACGCAGTCTTAAGATTACCTTACTCAGTCGCACTTAAATTTCGCTGTCTCTCTCTTACATCCATCTACAATGTCATGTGTTGCTCTGTACTAAATAAATACTGAATAATTAATTTAAGCTTTTATTTGAGATACAACAGGTTTCTTTAGTATAGGGAAAATATATACACGATGGAAAAAGATGAGGGAATATCTATCGCATAAATATATAAGCTACAACGTAAAGCAATTAGAAAGGCATGAATGACTTAATAATGAAGTAGGTATAGCTTTTAAAGGAGGAAACGCAACGTAAATATACTGTTTACTACACAATGCAGGTCAACTTGGGAAAAATTATTGATAAGAACTGACCTGATAACCCTCCAATAACCGTACATACTAAAACATTATTGACTTTTAATTCAACAAGTCTTTCAAACGGCTTGAAGTCGTAGCACGACTTGAATTATACCTATAACATGTATGTGACCGATTATCTTTAACAAAATACCCGATGGAATAAAACACGAGTCCATTCCATTGTTTAAAAATAAATTGTCAGTCTTATTAATTGATAAATGTTATTACATCCTTTGTGAATTCCTAAATGGAATTTTAAATATTATTAAAATTAATTAATTATTTTAATTATTACTTTATTTTAATTTTTTTATAACTTTATAGTTACCTAATTAATCCTGAAAGCTTTAATTATTTATTTTATTGACCATATTATAAGAATTTTCACATTGACAGTATTTTAGACTATTAAGCACTTGTACTAAATGTTTGCATGCCTAATTTAAGGGAGAATGTATAAGGATCTTTAATTATAAAACATCTGCATATTTCTGTACCTACTTTCTATGCAAATAAATAATAATAATTATTATTACCATAACATTACGCCTGTATTCCCCGAAGGGTAAAGCAGAGGTGTACCTTACAGTACACCCACATTTCGCCAGTTATGTTTAAGTCCCATGTCACAGGGGGCGACCCTATTGCCACTAACCGGGCACAAATCCAGACTCCTGGTTGCTACTGAGAAATTCTCAATGGAAAAACCCAATAACACTTTGGCCGACCCGGGAATCGAACTCAGGACCTCATACTCAGCAGTAGCGTTTGGGACCACTAGACTAACGAGGCAGAGAGAATGACGCCAATGTCCTACAATAAGAGGAAAAGAGAGTCTTCCAGTAATCTTACGTCTCTTTCTTTCCCTCACTTTGTTCAGTATGATATTAACTTCACTTGGAATTTAATAAAGTGCCATTACTACTAAAAGGTATAGTAATAAAATTTTAACAAAGCGAAAATTGCAGAATAGTTTTAGAAAATGCGAAACTATTTCCCGAGCTCACGTTTCTGTAATATCCGTTCTTTATATTAAGAGGTCTTTAATTAACAATAACGGCACGGGTACTTTAAGTCAAGTTTATGAGATATTTAGACATTTTATCTCGTCCCGAAACTACGGAAGTTTCATAATTAAACGGAGAAGCTCCCTTAAGTTTGGGGTAATTAGCGTATTTTTTAACCCGGACGGAAAAAGACGGGTGTTACAAGTTTAACGTGTGTATCTGTGAGTCTGTCTGCGGCATCGTAGCTCCCAAACGGCGGAATCAATTTTTTTTATTTTATTTGAAAGGAGTCTTTATCGAGGGTTTCCTTAGCTAAAAAAAAAGAAAACAGAACGAAGAAATTCTGTTCCACCATTGTTAGAGGTTTCAGTTTGTGACGGAGGTATTTTAATTTTAAAATGTTGACTGAATCGTTGAGGAGGCTTAAAGTTAGAAAGTATGAAAGTTAGCCTATTATTTTCAGTACAGAATAAATTGAATTTAGCTCACTACAGCAGCATGCCTACAAGTTGAGCGACACTTGGCATTCCATTCGTCACGGTACAGGACTCTGCTCTGATGGACATAATCCGTTTTTATTCTGTCTAAAGCCTGAAATGTCACCAGCTTGCTATTCGGCATGTGGTACACGCAAGTTATTTTGAGACTATATTTCTGGTCTTGGTCTCTGTCCTAAAGCAAGGTAACAGTTTGGAAGGTCATCGTCACCATCTGCCTCGCCTTTTACCAACTATGTTGGGGTCGGCTTCCAGCCTTACCAGATGCAGCGGAATACCAGTATTTTACATGAAGCGACTACCTATCTGACCTACACAACTCAGTTACTGGGTATGACGATACCGCTTCGTAAGACTGGTTGTCAGACTTTTGGGCTTCTGACTACCCGTTATGACTGTCAAAGATCTACGAATGATAGTAGGGACCAACGGCTTCACGTGCTTTCCGAGAAGACTTTGGAATGTATAAAGGAGCAAAATTCAGACCAGTCTCATGTAATTTTTTGTCACATTTTATGAACAATGATCCCAGTCCTGCCTAAAACAGCGCAAAAGCAGTAGGTAGGTTCGACAAATGTCTCATGGTTAATTCACCTCCTTGCCAACCCAGCCAGCTTTTACTAAATGAAAACCTCAATTTTATGCCTACCTCCTTTACTTTTGTTTCGTTTTCTTGCAATTTGGAAAACTCGAGGCAATAAAAAAGGATTTATTGGATATTATTCTTTTCTTCTTATTAAGAGGTGGGGAAAACGTTAGGTGGAATCGGGGTGAAGGCTTTGTGAATATTACTGGTCTTATAATAAAGAATTTGTAGGATACTGACAAGATTCTTATCATTAATAGCACTGTTATAATCACCACATTTTATGCCCATAAACTACTGTTAAACTTGATAATAGCAAAAGAATATTTCCAAAACACTATGCCTGGTAATGCGATAAACACGACTGATTAATTCAATTAAAGCATCCATCTATCGCAGAAATTGACCAAAAGATCCGCTGAATACAACAAAGTTTGACATACCTAACTAGAAAAAGAAAGAAAGAAAAAGTATTTATTGGAACTTGCACAGGATGATCATAAACTAAACACACTCACAAAAGTAAAATGAAAACAACAACAGAAAGTCCTGTACGATGCCAAAAGGCCCCTATCTCAGCATGATGCTGCAACATTTAAAAATAAGTGTCGCAGCGCTGGTATTCTGATAGATATAACTAATCACAGGTTTCTGAGAAACCAATCCAAAATACTACTAAGTACACAACTACAGCCTACAACGAACTAGGGGAGAACGAAAGGGGGGAACGCAGGGACATGATTCTGAACCCAAGGGCGTTGAAACATTTCGTCGGTAACTTAAAAAAATAAAATTTTCTCTCCTATACATTTTGACCGCGTAGGAAATAATAAAATTTTACTATGAAACAGCAGTTTTTTTTTTTTGATAACCGTCTAAAATTTTCTACGCTACGGTCTAGAGTCATGTGCTGAATTCATGGTTTCAGTTTGCCACCCTGTATACCTGCTTGAACTAAACAAGTTATCAACAAGCAAAGTCTAAACAACTAACTTAGCTAACACTTCTGCTAATACTGAATGTTCTGGAACCTTCTCAAGAGTTTTACGAGCAATTCGTTTGTACCACTCAGGTATAGTACAACCGCATTATCGGTATTCCTGATGGATTGCGTGGTTTATCGTAAATAGGTTTATGAGAGGCCGCCTTATGTTATGGATATGAGGCAATATGTTAATGGGCTGTGTTGGTTATTCATGGTTTTATAGGTTTATGTAATCAGGCAAAGTGATATCCAGATAACAGGTCAAGGGCTGTTTGTTACCATTATCGTAAAACGCTACAGATGCTCGTGACTCATCATTATAATCTACCTAGCCGTTTCCCAACTAGGTATACTGGGGTCGGTTTCCATCCTAACCGGATGCAGCTGAAAACCAGTATTTTAAAGATGCTCATGACCATTCTCTTGTAATAAATGTCGTAAACCTTTATTACCGCAATGGTATCCCAACGTGTCCACACTGTGCAGGTACCTTCACAGTCAAGATAGGCTACATTCGCCACATAAAAGCACAAGCTCGTAACAAACAGCCGTCAAAAACAAAAATAGTCATCGTAGCCGAAATCGGCACCTTTATTACCACCTGCAAAAAACCCAGAAGAAATATATAACTTAGAATAAAATGATATGGGAACAACAAAACTTAATCTTAGGTGCCCTCTTAAAAGAAAGTAAGAGAATAAGATCACTATCACAAACACAATACAACATAACGAAATCGAGGAGAAACAAATCGAAATCCAATTAAATACAGCAATATCCATCCAAAAATAAAACAAACATTTAAGCTTTAAAAGCATCAGTGTTACGATGAATAAATAAGGTAAAACCATAACACTCTACATAAACTCGCAAAATAATTATTAATTTAACTCTTTCATCCGTTATGGATTTTTTTTACCGTCCAATTGAGTGTAAAATAATATTAAATTAACCGGAAAGATACTCCGAACGGAAATAATGCTGAATATTGGAAAATAGGATAACTCTGGCGCTTTTTTATAAAAACGAGAATCATGGGCGCCGGGCTCGGGCTGCAAGAGGGTGCACTTGCACCTCCCTAGATGCAAATATTTTCGAGCAATTTCTTAATTCTAAAGCTTTTGTGCATTAGCCGACAAAGTACCGAACTCATGTCGAATCGACCCTAGGCGGGGTGTTAACATTATCGAGCATGCTTGGCTCGCTCTTGCATACTATTTTACCTTAATTTTTAAGATTTTTTATATAAATCTACACAATTAGTCCAGTTACTGTATGAATGGACAAAATAAAACCTATCCTATTGAGATGTGTAAACTATCGAGCTCGCTTCGCTCGATCATGCATCCTACATTCTCTTAATTGGTAAGCTTTTTTGCATATGTCGACAAAGAACTTTGTAAGGAGTTTGATTTACCATTCATACAAGGAGTAACTTTAGTCCTTGTGTGAATGGACAAGCGATAACGTTAGATATTATTATCCGACGTGGAGTGCAAAAATGATCGAGCTTGATTCTTGGAGCTGAAGATGCACCCCCTGAAAATAAACTTGCCAGCGCCCATGACGAGAATGTTTTAGGTGGAAATGGATAACGGTGTCAAAGGAGCATAGCATAGCTTAATCAGCCTATAATGTTCCCACTGTTCTGAGAAGCAGGCCTCCTCACTGTGAGTGGGAGAGGGCAGTAATCCACCATGCAAGCCCAGTAAGGCTTGATAAGAAGATGTGTCTTGAATAGGATGAAAAAGTTTCCTCATATGGGGTGCATACGAGAAAGGAATGAATTTCTATCAGCTGAGTTTCTAAGCGTTCCAGCTTGATTTAGGGACATCAATATCACACTCCAACAAGAGATGTTTTCGTTTCTCTTAGTATGTATCTGGAAGAACAGCTGAATATTCCTTATTTTTTAAAATCTTATTGACAATATCATGTATTTGTTATTATAATGCAACACACGTAGAAACGAATTTGCCTAGTTGCTACATTTTATGTTGCATTGCATAATTTGCATTTAAATGCTTCACCAATACGTATCGGGCATAAAAGATCATAATTGCCAAAATCGAGTTGCCATAACGGGTTACATAGATCAGCTAACAGCAGTCCCATATAAAACTGGCGAGCTCCATATTCATTCGGTTTAATGTCCTTTCTGGCTAGATAAAAACTCGCGTAGTTTTTCCAACTGCCCGCTAACTAATGGTCAATGAAAACTCCATTAGTTAGGTGCATTAAAATCCACTCGTTCATGATAATAAAATCATAATAATTATCATAAATACATATGCACGACCATAACGGCATAATGAAGAATTTTCGGAATGTTTTTTTGGCAATTTACTTATGCAGAAAATTCGGGAAATGGAATTTTATAAGGCTTTCATTCATGTGATCAGCTGCAGTCATCTTTTAGTAGGTAAATATGATGAAGGAGCTGTAAAAAACACGATAAATTATCGATTTTTTGGTGGTTTTACAGATCATAGAAAGGACAAAAACAAAGCAGTATCGAGTTCCGCCAATTACAAGACATACCTAAACTTCCGAGTCTTAAAAATTGCTACGATTTTTCACGAAAAGTGGCCTCGACAAAGCGACACGTATCTAGGAACATTCTAGAAAGAATTTTCCCGACACGTACAGGTAAATAAGTAGGTGTGAGCTCGCGACTCGGTGTCGAGCACTCGAGCTCTCCTTCAGGTAAGTGTATCGATTTACGAGAATTGGCACCGCTCTCGCCTCCAGACGATTGTATTTAGTTTAAATTGAACGAAGGATTAAAGTGAGGTGAAGGAGTTTAGTAATTATAGAAACGTTCTTGTTTTTCGCTTATGGGTGGGAACAAGGTTCAGAGTTTGTGGGATACTAAACGCCCCCAGACGTAACAATAATAAAACTTCTATTACGTCTCGTTCAGTGTCCGTCAATGGGTTAATATTAATAGTCACTCAAAATCTAATCGTAATCTCATCTCAGTGCAAATCAATGTCAAAAACTTGTCAAAATGTATGTACACACGGCTACATATCAAGCTATAAATTTCCAGTATTCAAGCTGATCTCGCATTGTATAGGATTTCCGTACAATGAGAGGTCATCTTATACTCGAAATGTATATATAGCTTGATAGGTATGTAGCCGTGTGTACCTAAAATTAACGATTGTTTTACAGATTAAGACTGAATATAAAATGCGACCGTTCTTACAATTACGAGAATTGTTTACTCTGCATATGATTAGGCTCGTTTGGAGGTAGTGTCGCGTTTGTGCCGCAATTTTTTGGTATGCCACAATATTGTTTAAAACGTAATTTCGGCACTCACTTTGCACGTTGCGTATAATGGTAGATTTGACGATCGGCTTTATTTTTTACAAAACTCCTCCCTATTTTAGGCTAAGGCTTTTGGCAATAGGCTCGCCAATTACAGTAATTTGATCTGACAAAGCGACGCGCGCTTTACTTGTGGTAACCTAGTGTACACACACGTTGTGAATGTGTGCGTGAAGACGAGTAGCGTCAGCACATAACACACACACACACACTTCCGACTTCGCCATTGTCGCGGACGGTACCGAGAGCTCCTGCGCTTACACACACATTCACAGCGTGTTTGTACACTTGGTAACCACAAGTAAAGCGCGCGTCGCTTCTTGAAATAAAAATACTATATCACATGGGACTTAACAACTCTGCAGCTCTGCGTACCAGGGAATACATGCGTTATGTAATGTTATTTTTATCCTTTAATTGAATTAAAAGTTGACGTCAATAACTACGTCATAGGCAGGTGTTGAACTGGCGTGATAAACACGTGTAATTATGCTACGCATGCTAGCCATATTAGCGTTGAAGAATTTCTAGTCTTAAGAGACTTGAAAACCGCAAGGATATTATAATTGCTTACACCTGCGACGTTAAGTGTCTCAGCGAGATTGGATTGAATACCGCGAATTCGTTGAATCATCTTACCCATTAGCAGCGTCTAGTGTATGTTGGGTTACGTAGGTATATTCTTCATGTATTCAATTTCTATATTAGCAATAGGGGGCCTACTCCCTGATCGCGAAATCCGTAGGTTCGGCAGAAGTAACGTATGTGTCCAGCTACGTATCACTTTCGGACATAACATTTCTCCGCGGACCGAAATAACAATTAATGACAAAATGATCTGGCAGTTTTCCTTAATCTTGATGTGTTTTTTCTCGTCCGAAAAAGTTAAATAATCGAGAGTAGGGTTCAGTTCTAAGTATCGAACTACTTTCGGACGGGCTCGTATCTTCGTGGACGGACTTAGAGTAGACCCCCTGTTTGGAAGCTGTGTGGTATGCATGTATGTTACTTTTAGTATAAATATTTTACCTCAAAAATTATCTTTCATAATTTAGAAAGTTTTTTTTGTTAAACTGAGTCCGTTTAGTCTAAGTAAACAGTAACACCATCCCGTTAGTATTTACAATTGCTTAGATACTTTCCGGAATTTAGAAAATATATTATATTTTTAACCGACAGAAAAAGAAGTAGGTTCTCAATTCATCCGTATGCTTTTTTTTGTATGTTTGTTAGGCGGTATCTCCGGCAATAGCGCATTGATTTTGAAAATTCTTTTTTTAATAGATAGGGTATGCTTCAGGGTCGGTCTCATATAAATTTTATTAACTTTCCTTCGGTAGTTTTTCAGTTAACTTCCATAATACGTATTTTTTGCACTTAGTATATATTGATGGTGTTAAACTCGTAATAACTTCCTGTCACTGTTACTTAACAAGTAGTGGTATACAAATTTGTGTGGGGTAGGTACCACAAGTAAAAAGTGAGAAATAAAAAAAGCAACCGAATTCCAAAACAAAACACTACAAAGTGAAAAATTACTTTAATTACTGTAGCTTTTGGTTGCCAGGTTTTAGCTCGCTTCACAAACACAATATCAAAAACTAGTTTCGTGTATATTCATAGTTAAGACTGCCCCATTGGTCTAGTGGTCGCAAGCGGTACCGTTGAGCATGAGTTCCTGGGTTCGATTCCCAGGTCGGGCAACATGTTATTGGGTTTTTCCCTCTGGAATTTTTCAGTAGCAGCCCGGAGTCTGGATTGGTGCTCGGTTGACTGTAATAGGCTCGTCCCTTATTACATGGGACTAAAACCCCTATTACAATACATGATATTTAGGGCTCGATATTTAGGTGATGGGTTTTTTTTAATAGGGACCCTTCTTCCCTTTCTCTTGCTACACCACCCTGATTAAGGGAAAGGGTCCTTGAATTTCGCATAGTGTAATCAGGCTTTTAAACATAACTGGCGAAATGTGGATGTACTATAAGGTACACCTCTGCCTAACTCTTCGGGAATACAGGCGTTAGGTTATGTCATAGCTAGAACTACACCAAAATCCAAAATTACACATGTAACTAAACACGCTTTCAACTCACCTAAAATTGGTATAAAAGTAATTCCGTATACAAAATATAGGCTCGTAAACTTTAACTATCGGAGTCTATTGTCATCCATTTTGTCTATGGGGCTTGTCCAATACATCGTTGCAACGAACGACCGTCATAGGCGGAATGGCTATGTTTGGCAGGCAAATTCGTGATAGCAATATTTTGTACTCCTTTGGGCAGTCAAAATCAGAGTCAGGGATCTCCGCTACCGAAGGCAGAGAAGTAATTCCATATTTTTAATCCCCGACGCAAAAAAAGGAGTGTTATAAGTTTGAGCGCTATGTGTGTGTGTCTGTCTGTGGCACCGTAGCTCTTAAACGGGTGAACCGATTTGGATGCTGTTTCTTTTTTTATTTGAAAGCAGGTTTTCTAGCGGTGGTTCTTAGACATGTTTTATCAAAATCGGTTCAGCTGTTTCAAGGTCATCAGGTCTTTTTTGTGTCGGTTTTTTTTTTTATTTTACCTATTATACCTGTTTATTATTTTTAAGAACGTTCGCATTTTGATCTCAGTATCAATTTGTCAAAAATACCTCTAATGCTTACATTTTTTACAAGGTTTTGATATTGGTTGTCGCTGACATGAGATTGCGACTAGATTTTGAACGTTTTCAATTACAGGAAACCTTCAGTTTGCAGGCTGTTTAAATTTTTACTATAGAGAAGAAGAAGATCATCATTTGCCTAGACTTTACCAACTATGTTGGGGTCGGATTCCAGTCTAACTGGATGCAACTGAATACCAGTATTTTATATGGAGTGACTGCCTATCTGACCTCCACAACCCAGTTACTGGGTAATGCCAGACTTTCGAGCTTCTAACTACCCGTGACAATTGTCAAAGATCTACGAATGACAGCCGGGGCTTAACGTGCTTTCCGAGACAAGGAGGGTTCTTGGTATGTAAAGATGGTCAACCATCCACACGGAACAATCGCGGCAAGTGTAGCTTAACCTGATCGATCGACCCGACCGTATATTATTACTTAGCCACAAGCCATAGAGAGGAAGAAGATATAGCCCAGATATTCTAAGAGACTTTTGTTCAGCTGTGGTTTTCTACGGTATCTGTACAGATAATAAACAAATTGAAAAAGAACTTTGCTCTCCATGAAGTCTTTTCAAAACGCACCTTGAGTCAATCCATAATACTAATATTATAAACGTGAAAGTAAGTTCTCTTGTCTGTAATCTTTTCACGCTTTAACGGCTGAACAGATTTAGATGAAATTTGGCACACAGATAGATTATGACTTGGGTTAGGACATATAATACTTTTCATCCCAGTAGTTCGTTTCCATTGGATAATTTCAGACCTACACATGGGTGAAACCGAGAGCAAAAGTTAGTCAAAAATAAACAAAGTATTTTTTAGCTTTTCCAAATAAATAAACATTATGTAACACTAGATTTTGCTCACGGCTTCGCCCGCGTGGATGGCAGAAATCATCCCACGGGAACGAACTACCGGGATAAAAAGTATCCTACGTGTTAATCCAAGTTATAAACTATCTGTGTTCCAAATCCCATTCAAATGTGTTCAGCAGTTTTTGCGTGAAAGAGTAACAAACATCCATCCACCCATCCATCCATCCTCACAAACTTTCAATTTATAATATTATTAGGAAGGATGTACAGGTTCTCTTATTAGTCTTTCTTTCACATTTTATTTTAACTGTCGCTTTAATATCTTATTTGAAGTAGCTAAATTACGGCAGGCGTTCATATTACCAAGTGGCACTGGATCCAAGGCTGTAGTTGCAATTTGGCAAGGGTGCCGTCCACTTGTCCAAAGTCTTGTAAACGAAGCTTGGCATGCGGTGGGTAGTTCTTTTTAGTTGTTTTTCAAGAAAAATATCTAATTCATAAGACATTTCTAACATTTCTGGTGCATATTTACCTAATGCAGTAAGTAATAGAGTTCGAATAACTGGTTAACCACAGCCAAAATTATCATTTAAGTTTTAATTCATTGTATAAAACTGGTTAACCATAGCCAAAATTATCATTTAAGTTTTAATTCATCGTATAAAACTGGTTAACCATAGTCAAAATTATCATTTAAGTTTTAATTAATTGTATAAAACTGGTTAACCATAGCATAAAACCCTCCATACATTGTATTCACGTACCCAACAAAATGCAGTTGGTCACTGCATTACATTACAAATAAAGCCACAACGAAATAGTACAACAAATAGTATATGGAACCACAAATATGGTCCGGCCGATCATTTAGCGAGATTGGCCAATAAACAGTCGGGGAATATCGCACATTCACATTATCGGACTAAAAGTAGGTACGGGTGCTACATCCTGAGATAGGGACCGAGCCGACCTAAAAATGATTCGGAGTTAGCCGATCGGCACGAGCCGTATGAAAGCCGAATATGTGTCGTAATTGCTTCGGGTCGGCTTTGTTGTTCAACAAAAACTGCCGAATCGAATATGTCACCCGAACAAGTGTGAAGTACCCCCTTCCGTTGTATATGGTGAAATATCATTCACAACATCCAACAGTCAAGTGATATATTCGAGAAATGAAATCGAATCCCCTTGGAATGTAATCAGACTCTTCCCGGGCAAACTGCCAGCGACGGATACTCGGATACTGGCCAGATCCAAAGACTTACTGGCACCAAACACAAACTATACGAAAAAAAAGATAAAACCGAAACAACGGAACGAATGCTCGCCGGTGCAGAAAATACGATTTAAATAAAGAACAGAATTAGACGATTCATATTTTAGAGAAGGAAATGGAATTTCTTTGTTAGGAAATTTAACTAATCGTAATTTTATAGCAATTGTGCTAATAAAATCTATTAAAATTGGAATGAACTAAATTAAACTTAGAATAGTGATGTGAGTACACACGCTGTAAGGAACACAGGCGCGGATACTGTTACCGTGGATTCAGTACATGATTCTAAACCCCCAGCATAGAATTTCATAATCGATAAAAAAATAAAACAACTGTTTCATACAAGAGTGCAATACGAAAAATTTCAACGCTGGTGAGTCTAGAATCATTACTTAATTCATGGTAAGAGTTTGAGCGTCGTTTCCCCTTAAAAATCATCCACAGCCCCCCTTCCCCCACTGCTGAGCTTAAGCCTCTCTTTTCGTGTGCCAATTCTCATACTCGTGTGCCAGTCTCGTCCAGGTTCTGCCCGCGATGGTAACAATATAGAATTCCCTTACACCCTGTATATTCAGCGCATCTGCAGTAAAGATTACAGAAATGACTCGATTATGCAGATCCTGGCAACTCCCTCACTATGATGGATGAACAACGTTTACGGTTTCGTATTGAAAAAAAAAGGGAAACATTTTCATTATTTCGAGAGCATTTTTCGATGATAAACGACTTACCTTTTTTTGCTGTCTATCTATTTTGGGTCCCGCACGGATTTTTTCCGAAAGTAATTTCTTTGTAGACTTACCTAGAACAAAGATTGTTATTGGTTAGAATAGAATCATATTATTACAAGAAATACAATTGTTGTTTATTATGTGATTCGTTTTCTGAAAAGAATGTCTTAATTTCACAAGGTTAAATATTTGCTTTTATTACAAAAAATTCAGGTGTTTTTTTTGGCTGATATATGAAATTGTTTCCGTAATATTGGAAGGCACATACTTTATTTTATGAATTACATAAGCAATCCGTGAACCAATGTCTTTACCACGATCGTCCGGATAATGACAGTAAGCATGACAAAGTAAGGTCAGGGAAATTAATTACTTATTAAATTCTTCGTATATTTATTGAAAACACAACTTTAATTTATTGCCAATTGTAAGAAATGGCTTTAACACGGAAAACTGACAAAGAGTGTCAATTGGAAAAAAAAGATCCCCGGCTGTACTACATCGAAACTTGAGACTCGAAAATACTTTTACCGAAACAAAACACACGGGCATTTCCCTTAATAATGGGCTAGGGTTCCAAATTACATTACATAACGCAATTCAAGGACAGCAGAGGACAAGATAACGCTAAAAAATTAAATGTTTCACATTTCCTTTCGTGTCCACGACAAAAAGGGATCCAGTTCAATATGAGATAACTTGAGCGACGCTTCTGGGTTCCCAGTTGTAAGAATATTGACGTTGTAGAATTGCATAGTTTTATATGGGGAGAGTTTTATGGTATAAAATAATCCGGTTTTCGGTTGTTTTATTATTTTCGCTAGGATACATTTCTAGTCAGTGCCACATATCAGACTATTTTTGTATTAGCTTCGTGCAAATTTCGTTTTAAAATATACTTGCCTTAAGCATGACAAAGTTCACCAGAAGGTCATCTATGGGTGATAGAATTTCCTCTGACAGACATTTACAACATAGTTTTAGTAGAAAATCCAAAATATAATCCAATTTAAAGTCCATTTTGCAGCACACCTACCAGGCATCTACTATTAAAAGCCATACAATTTGGCGAATGCACCGAGCGCCAACTACAAAGTGTGTTACAACAAAATTTGTTATACTTTACCCGACAATTATCGTTAAAACTAGAACTTGGAAGGTAGCGTGTACCCATTTCTACGAAACTCCAACCTGCTCAAATTATCAGCTATGGTATACAGTTCCGCGACTTTCTACCATAATGTGTTATCAACGTTTTTCTTTTCCACGCTTTTCGGTACTTCTTAGGATTTCGTACCCAAAGGGTGCCAATGGGACCCTGTTACTAAGGCTCCGCTGTCCGTCTGTCCGTCCGTCTGTCACAGGGCTGTATCTTTTGAACCGTAATAGGTAGACACTTGAAATTTTCAGTGTGTTCTACTATTAAGGCAGCTATAACAAGAAATGTTAAAAATAAAATAAAGTTAAAATTTACGGAGATCCCCTTACAAGAAGAGCGTTTTTTTTAAGTATTTATTTTTTAATATGTGGTGTGGTGTGGTTTGGTGTGGTGGTACGGAACTCTTCGTGTGCGAGTCCTACTCGCAATTGGCCGCTTATTCTAACAACATTCGTGGACTCGTGCTGACTACGGTGGTGTTCCAAATTTTTCCTCTTTTACAACGATTGCGAATTTCATACAACTTTGAAGAGCTTTTTTCGGGTTATTTGTCAAAGCATACTTGGAAGTCGGTTGTTTTGCATGTAAATGTTTCGAATATACTTTTCGAGGGGTTGAGGTACGGGAATGTTGAAGTATTTCCGTACTTTATGCTATCTGATACTAAAACCTTCTGGAATGACGTGGAGAGAATTTTACCTTCAGAAGTGTATTTTAAAGTCAGAATAAACGCACGACTATGTTTTTAGATAAAGGTGGCCCGAGTAACATGGGTAAATTCACCGCAGTGAACAGAGTAGAATGCAAAAACGTGTTTTCTGATGGCATGTCCTTGGTAAAAAAAATGTGAAGTCAACTTGAATAACAACAAACAAATCATCCAAATACTAAAATAGAAGAGCATTTGAGAAAACGCCTTCAAAGAATCCAGTGGCAGTCAAATGGAAGCGACTTATTTATTTATTTCACAAAGCATTCAGACGATGCCAGGACGTTCTCTTGGCAAACCGTTCGAGCTCCAGCACTCAAGGCACTCGCCAGTGTTGCCAACCTTACCAAACTAAAAAACAGCACATCAACCATAAAAAACAGTAAATAGTAATTACAGAACAGTAATTCTACTGTCTAACATAAGATAAAGATCAAAATAGTTTAAAAATCCGAAAACACGGTATTATAATTATATATACGGTATTTTCGGATTTTCATTTTATTTTATTTTTTGCTTCAGATTTCGCCTAAACTACAAATAACAGTAGAAATATGGACTAAAACAGAACACAAGTATGCCACTGAAAAAACAGTAGATCTACCTAGTAGTAGTCTAGTGAGGTTGGCAACACTGGCACTTGCTATTAAAGATTTTCCTCTTTTTAAACGTCTCAAAGTGTTACCGGGTGTAAAATTCAAGTCTTTGTCATTCCGACCAAGTCTTGGATTTAAATTCAAGTTAAACGCTGTCTTCAAGAGATAAATTGGTTTAAGTCACGGATTTCGATTCCTTTTTTTGGTGGAAGGAAGGATGTTTATCTTGTAGGTAGTTTTAAAGTGTTGGGCTTAGAAGAATGTTTTTCTATTAAGTAGCCTTATTCGGGAATGTTAGAATTTAAAAAGTCACGGTAAGACACTATTTTGATTTCGGTATTACTACAGGGTGTAAAAAGACCAATCACTTAGCCGTCAACTACGCATTCTGTACATCAAACTAAGTAACATTGCACAAATATAATTGCTAGAAAACGACTTTTATTTTTGGTGTGAATATTTGCTGTTTGCGGTAGCGCACAATTTAACACACGCAAAACGTTGTGCTTTTGGGTGCATGCAACGGTACAGGGGTCGTGGTGGTATATAAAGTTGTGTTGTAACATTAAAAACTTGTTTTCGTAAAAAAACGTCAGTATTAGTTGGAATTTTGACCTTCAATATCTCCGTAACCAGAAGGTGTCCAGAAATGGTCCAGTATAAAAAAAAATACAATGACGGGGAGTACAAGTGACTCTCGGCTTCTTGAAGAGTCTTTTTACACCCGTAATAAGAAATGGGTTTCTTAATTTTTTTTACCATGACGATATTATCGTGGATGTCCACGGCATCACTATAAGACGGTGAAGTAAAATGTATGGAAATGTATGAATACGCTTTTAAATTACCGTTCACGATAACGTTATGACGTGCACGTATTTCCATAAATTTTATGGACGTGAACGTGGACGTCCATGATAGTAACGTCACGTTAGAAATTATAAAAGCGCACAATACTTTTCAACAAAGAAAATGTATGAAAGTGTCCCACATTCTACCGGTGGTAGTTCAAGCCAGTATTTTGCAGGACAAAATCAATATTCTAGTGTAAGATGTCATGTCATTCATTACCGTATCGCCAGGCGTTAGTCGATATTGGCGCTAAACAGTTTCCACCTGCAATAGGTACCGTTCCTTTTAACAAGTAAAAAAAAAAAACACGTGTGGCACTCGGGGACTGCCGCGGTAAAGCTATTGCATAGCATTTTTTATCAACTTATGCAATTATAATTATTTATCTATTTTTTATTTATGCAGTATTTTTTTTCTTTGATATTAATTCAAGTACAGTCGTACCATATACATACACGGTAAGTGAACGCTCGGCCGAGCTACATGGTAGGCGGAGTGGGGGGTGTTAGGTTTTATTTTCGTTACGGAATTTCTTGATTCGGTCGCCGCGCTCAAAGCCCGCGATAAAAGCTATGCAATAGCTTAAAAACTTTTAGGAGAAAATAAATCAAGCATGACAAACCTTTATTTTTGATGTGAGAAAACATTATGTCCCGAAAAAATTTCACTCACCAGAGACTTAGAATTGAGCAGCAAGACAAGACTTTTATATTGGTTTCCTTCAATCCGAGATTGGCTAATAAGATCGTAGAACAAAACGAGTATGAACCCTTAATATATGTATAAATAGGTTAATTGAATCGAAATGTATATTAAGAATAACAGCTGTGAAGATAATAAAGAGAAAATCTCATGTGTCCTGCATAATTTTTCCTTAATTATGTCAAAATTGATTCAGGCAGAGGCGCCGACAGATGACGAAAACCGAAAGATGAAGGAAGACCCGTACGAAAATTTTTCTGAATTGCTCCCCCGAGATTAAATTCTGCGCTCCGTTTTTTACATTACCTTGAGAAGCCCTACAAGTTCTTAGTTAAAAATTAAATTATACTTGTCGTCTTCAGAATTATTAGCCCACTCAAGTCCCGAGAGTAGATTGTATTACGGAAGCTGAATGAATTTGCATGTTAAAACCTGGGTATTTAGCACTACAATCTTAAGCCGGCGAAGTTTACTGAAGTTAGTAGTACAATAGATTTAGTTTAAGTCGTCTGTAAGTTGGTGTTAACATTTCAATTCTTTGCTAATGGCTGCTCGGATACTGAAGTTTTCTTTTGTGTTGTTTGAAGACTGAATATTATTTTTGGGGTTCTTTGGGGTTTAAATCAGAACTTTCTACAAAATATTTAAATTCGTTAAATTCTACCAGAAAAAATTATTAACTTGAATATTTATAAAATGTTCACATTAAATGAATGTAGAAATCTAGCTTTTGCCCGCGGCTTCGCCCGCGTGGACGTCGGAAATGATCCCACGAGAACGTACTACCGGGATAAAAAGTATCCTATGTGTTAATCCAGGTTATAAACTATCTGTGTTTCATATTCCATCCAAATCAGTTCAGTAGTTTTTGCGTGAAAGAGTAACAAACATCCATCTATCCACCCTCACAAACTTTCAGATTTGTAATTTTAGTAGGATCTACAGGGACTAAGTTCAAGTAATGGATTCAAAAGCCTTCACTAATAAAAATAACAAAATATTCTCTGACTTACAAATAACATAACATCACGCCTGTATTCCCCGAAGGGTTAGGCAGAGGTGTACCTATAGTACACCCACATTTCGCCAGTTATGTTTAAGTCCCATGTAATAGGGGGCGAGCCTATTGTCATCAACCGGGCACAAATCCAGACTCCGGGCTGCTACTGAGAAATTCCAGATGGAAAACCCCAATAACACTTTGCCCGACCCGGGAAACGAACCCAGGACCTCATACTCAGCAGTAGCGCTTGCGACCACTAGACCAACGCGGAGGTCTCTGACTTAACCGTTTTAATAACTTAATAGTATCCCCATTTCCTCTCTAAGAACTAGCTAAAACGCTTTTAATCTATAGTAAAGTAGTCTAAGACCTTCGTACATATACAATTTTAAAATCTTAATAACTAATATATAATTCCTTTTCCATTTGAGAGTATTGATCCGAACTCTAGGTGTACATTTTCGTTACTTGTAAAGTAAACCACTAAAATCAGAATAATATATAACAAGTTTAAAACTTATAATTAGAGATTATACGCTGCCTATCGAGTCTTTTGATAGGTAAATGATAAATGATGAAGAAGTCATAAAAATGTTTGAGCTGTTGCACTATCTGAATTTTATGTGTGGGTTTTAAAGTTGTTTTTCCACACATAATTGTTTAAATTGTAGCGGCATCTACAAACGCCACATGCGAGCTACGCGTCATACTGACGTCACGCAAAGTCCTGCATCGCGCAAGCAGAGTTTACCGCGCAACTAGCATATATACAACGTCCCGACATCAAAACGTCGGGCAGTTGCCCACCAGGCACAACACCCGTCTGGTCGGAGGATCCTCCCTTTGCTATGGCGGTTTGAGTGAACTTTACACTCTATTCCTCATACCTCTATACTGGTGACCCCGAACATGAACGTCAGCGCAGCCTTTGTGCAAGTACATCAGCGTGACGTCATCATCATTTCCTTCAAGCTTTCGAGCAGAATGCAGTACAAAGACTCGAATTTTGTCCGTTTTATTTGATTTTATTTTTCTTGAGACTTTTTAGTTTTACTGACAGTAGTATCATCAAGATATGTGAATAGAGGATGGGACAAAAAGTATCAATACTTTTCTTCGTTATCTTCTTTATTGTTGGAACTGGCTTTGTTCCAAATATGAAAAACGATAAGATCTCCTTAATGCATCAGACCAATACTGTGATAAATATCGTACATTACTTTCTATAGAAAGTAATGGTGGGCTTATAAGGTACAGGTTTGCAGATAGCAGTGGAGGCCCAGTGATACCGGCCCAGACTTTACAGTGGTAGGTGGTGGGTTGGAACCCAGGCACACACACTTTAGTTTTTGCAATTTATTTTATCCCCCACTGCTCTAAGATCGTTCAAATTCAAATTCAAGATATTTTATTTCACATAAACCTACATGGGCACTTATGACACGTCAGAAGCTAGGTGCACGATTAATTTCCTATGGAGAAGAACTGGCAAGTATTTCCACAGAAACTTTAAAGAAAAAAAAAAGTTTTTGCAATGTTTTCAAACTACACTATTAATAATGGTATGGGAGGACAGTGTAGGCCTGTCAAGAAGTAAAAACATACGTTGAACGGTAACATCGTGAACAACCTGTGCAAAATTACCTGACTCCTCGGATATCAGGCGTGAAGCTTGGTATGCATAAATAGAAACAGAATTTTGTATTAAAATCCAAACTGACACACTTAATAAAACCTAACACAATATCAATACGCCATGTTTGCAAATCCTTTTGCGAGTTCAAGTTATATTAACTTGCTGAGTTTGCGAATATTTTTCTCAAGACGCGACAGTCTGTAGATATAAAGGAACATTTGAGAACAATTTCAGCCTCTTTGTGTTAAATCAAAAGACTTTGAGACATGTTTTGTATATTGAATTGTTTCTTTTAAGTCCTGTTTGTCATTTTGTTTCGTTATTGATGTGTTTGAAGTTAAATTGTTTGGACGACTTATTAACAGGTTGCAGTATTTAATTTTAATGGTTTGTTAAGGAATTTGAGATGTTTATTTGTTATTTTACTTTGAATTATACATAACTTTCGTTATTGATGTGTTTAAAGTTAAATTGTTTGGACGACTTATTAACAGGTTGCAGTATTTAATTTTAATGGTTTGTTAAGGAATTTGAGATGTTTATTTGTTATTTTACTTAGAATTATACATAACTTTAATACACTGTTCCATTACATTGTCTGTATAGACAATTGTATTATCAATTACACCAAGAATTTTAAGAACACCGGGAATCATAAAATTTGCATAACAACAACACAATCCTTAACGATGAAATCCTTGGTATGTATTAAGATTGAACTTTTTTCAGGAAAGCAGACTATTTAACTATTTTCTAATGTAATGTTCTATTTTCTCAACATAATTCTTCTTTATAATTCTTGCGGTTTTCGGCTCAATTGAACAAAAATTCAGAAACATAAGTTTCACAATTTTAATATTCTTTGTTTCATTAGTCGAGAAAGTGTCGCTACTTTTATACTATATTAATCTTTGGAGCCTCTAAGAAGGACAAAAATTTGGTCTATAAATTTCATTTGTTCAACGGTACCTACTACGCTTTGGAATTGGCAACTGGCTTCATCTTTCTGACTGACCGACCCCTTGACATTTCAAAAGTGCCTGTAATTGGTTTATTTGAAATAAATGCTTTTAGTTAGAATTTGAGTTTCAACGATTAACCTTAAAGCTAGGGTTTTCTATGTCTGCCATGGCCACCACATAGCGTCCGTAATATACTGTCGTATATCATGACTGCTGTCACTGCGGCCGTTATGTGACGGCCACCGCTGTCCCAGAAAAATAAGGCTTAAGAGAGTCACTTCTAACTTTAACCTCTTATACAGCTGTATGTGCCTGCCTATACAGGATGTCCCGTAAATAATGGATCAAACGTAACGGGTAGGTAGCTTACCCGATTTTCAAAAACGAATTTGACTAGTTTAAAAAAAACCGTTACGGTAACAAAGCTTTTTTTTTTTCATTTTACCAATTTCTCTACCATGATTCAGTATTTTTAATGCTGTCGCCAAAAATGATAACATTTTCAGGTAAGCTTCTTGTTAAACGTTTCTGAATAGCTTGTTAATGTTATAAGATAAAATAAAGCGTTTTACTTGCCTTAGAAAAAAAAATCTTGGTTACCGAAACAGATTTTTTAAACTATTCAAATTAGTTGCTGGAAAGGTGAGCTACCTACCCGTTACGCTTGATCCATTATTCACGGACACCATGTATATACCACGGACGAGTTAACGGGGGCGAAGTGGCGAGCGACGCAGACCGATCGACTCCGGTATCTCTAGTGTTGGGACACAACAAATTACTCGCCTATTAACTGCGGGCATTGACGGCATATGTAAACAAGACTAGCCCTTGTTTGATTTGAATAACGGGAGCTAGCGTACGGCGAAAGGCTTATTGAAGTTGAGTTGTTGGAACTTAAAACTTAGAGATGGGATACTGTAACTTGGAAAAGGAACGATAATGACCTGATGAGTCTATCATCTAGCTTGTTACCATAATTATACACGAAAATCAAAGATGAAATATTTAATTTTCAGTCAAAGTCAAATAATTTATTTCAAATACGCACATAAAAGGCACTTTAGAACGTCAAAATTTACAAGAAAATAGAATTGATTCTAGTTGCCCCTTCCAAAAGGTAGTTTCGTATGGAGAAGAATGGGCAAGAAACTCCACCGTTACTCTTTTAAAATATTTTACAATATTATGTAGGTTCACATTAATTATATGTGAAGACTACTATACCACAATAGGTAAAAATAATTAAATATAATGCAAAGACAGGTAAATTAGATATGTGATAGATACATGGTGCTCACATATTTACAAATATGAAAAGTAGATGATTTTTCCAAAATTTTAACAAGTAATAATTTAGTGTGTGAGTTAAAGTAGTTAAGTACATAATGTAGAAATCAATGTCATAAAAATTATAAATTATACAATTAAATTAGCAACCAGTTTGATTTTGTCTAGTTGTCAGTTGTCAGTTTTGTCAGTTCGTTGTCACCCGTAACATTCAGCACCTAATAATTTGGGAGGGCAATACATTTCTGAGGAGTAGATAACACTTGAGTCCGTCTTTAGAGTGTTCAAGTCTCAATTAAATAGGTTATTTATTTTCTAGGCCAGGCAATACGTAGCTTACGATTGACAGCATCATTGTTGAAAATCAAAATTGCTATCAAAAACAAGCAAATTATAAAAATATTTGAACGAAAAGACTTTCTAACGCTAATGTCCACAACTCGGTCCCCAGACGTATCTCAGCTACGTTATTAATGATTGACGGATATGACGTCAGGTGCTGAACAAGGGTACAGTAATCTACGGTGTTATCGCGATGTATGAGGGACAGTAGGATTACACAGGTAATTCGCGCCAACCTTCCCAACAAGCAAATATTTGATGGATGGAATCCTTAATGAGATTGGGATCTGATTTGCAGTTACCTGGTTTATGGATGAGTTGGTAGTTGAAGTTAATATGGGCATTAATTTTGAGTCGATGAAATCGCTTGTACCTATAGTCTGAAAATATAAATATAGGAAATATTGTACCTATATGTATCCTATTCCTGTGTGTGGTTTTTTTGTTTTTGTGTGAATATTGGGTGCCGTAATGTCTTTTTCTTTCTTTTCTTTCTATTGGGTGTGTTTTGTTCAACTCTTGGTGGGCCAAGAATTGTTCAATGACAATTCTACGTCCACTTTAATAGGAACCTTACATCCTATCTCGATTAGCCGGCCGTTATTTCAAAGTTCAAGCGGCTTATAGTTATGTCTTATGTAAATTTTTAGGACCGTTTGTTCTATCGTTATATAACTTCTATTTTAATAATAAATAAGGCGGTTTGACATATTTTCTATACAAAAGCTGTCATATTGATATACAAAAGCTATCAAACGGTCATTTTGTTTCCTCAAAGTTATTTCACCGTTTTAAAATCAGCCCTGGTATTGGATGATAATTATGTCGAGTCTTACTAATGATATTAATATATATACAAATAATAAATATAATCCTAACTAATATTATAAATGCGAAAGTAAGTTTGTTTGTTACCTTTTAACGCCTAAACCACTGAACCGATCATCCTCAAATTTTGCATATACGTTGTCAGGTGTACAGAAACGGACACAGGGTACCTTTCATCCCGAAAAAAAGCACTGTTCCCGAGGAAAACAACAATAACGTTCTTATGATAAATAGATGGCGCCACGTGTCTTTCGAATCATGATTGAATTATATTATTGTAGAAACTTTAGTAGTGTGTTAAGAGTTTATTTTTAATTTAAGTACTTAATACATTTTGTGAGTCTAGAGTGTCGATAGACGGGTTTTTCATCCTCCTAACTATAATTCCCTGAACAACCCGAATTGATTGTCAAATTCTAAATTAACGCGAGCGAAGCCGCGGGCAAAAGCTAGTATAATATTATAAATGTGAAAATTAGTATGTTTGAATGTTTGTTACTCAATCACGCAAAAACGGCTGAACGGATTCGAATTAAATCTGGCACACCGATCGTTTATAATCTGGATTAACACATAGGATACTTTTTATCCTGTATAAAGTACGTTCCCGTGGGATAATTTCCGTCCTCCACGCGGCAAACCAGCGGGCAAAAGCTAGTTATACTATTCATTAAACGCAACAACACTTTAATTTATCTAAATACTTGAAGCCAGTTGCATCCTCATTATTAGCGCCGCCTCGCCGTCCGGTAAGGACCTGTGTGAATCGACCGGAGGACACGGTGGAGGTCTGCCCGGCTTGGGAAGCCGTCACTTCCTTCTGCGAAGCAGTCATACTCGCGAAGGAGGAGGCGAAGCGCGTGAGGAAGAGGCAATTGTTGCGCCCTCACGCTCCTAGTCGCCGCAGGAGGAGACACCCTGGGCGTCGGGAGTCGATTGTCGACTCCCGGCCACCGTAGGCGCGGGCTTGCGGACGGCGAGCAATGGACAGCTCGCCATCCGGTAAGGACCAGGCCCAGGTCGACGGCGCGTCGTGTTCCACGCGCGCCTCATAGAGATTTCAGCATCATTGACGAGGTCCGAAAAGGCCGATGCCTGCCGGGGTCGCGGATTGTTCGAAAGGGTTACCGTGACCCTGGCACAGAGGCAACTGAAGGAACACGGGTGGGTTTTAGTCAGTAAAGTCTGACACGCCCTCCCGCTCTGCCCAGAGCGGGTGAACTTATTTGAAGATAACCCACCCAAAAAAAAGGTGCGTCCTCATTTTACAGTTACTGTAAATAACAGCAACTCCATTTTCATAACGAAACTTCTTAAAATATTTCCCAACGCTTTACACAGCTTTCAGTGCTGTATAATGCACTCCATGATACGAAATAAAGTTAGCGAATTTTGAAACTACTTTAAAATGAAGCCTTAATGTGCCTGTCAGGTGAAAAGGAGTAAGTTCAAAGTAATTTACTTAAAACAAACTTTGCTAATGATAAGTTTAAATAAAATTCTACCCGCAATAAAGTTGGTTACGTTACGGTTAGCTTGGCATGGAGCGTTAACTTGAATATTGTAGCAGTTAAGTTAGCAACGTTAATTTTTAAAACCAATTTGTTACTGGTTTCTAGTTGTTTACTGGGCGATTAAATCAGGAATTGTAGCGGCACATTTCTGCGTTATGTATCGATACCACTCGGTATAATATCATTTATATACATTGGAACAATGTATTTTAAGGTATATTCGAATTAAGGAAAAATCCTTCGCATTCGCGAATGTGAAAAATATGACACTCGTAAAAACGAGTGTCATATTTTTCACATTCGCGAATGCGAATTTTCGGAATGCGAATGATTAGTAATAACATTCGTATTCTTTGGGACGAACGCCAAGGTGGAATAACTTTTCTCACAAACATTGCATTTCGCGTGGTCTCGATCTATGGGTGTAAAAAATCGCCATATTTCATTTTCGTTTCCCGGTGCCATGAGAAAAACAAAATAGCTCAACACAATCATTTACGTAATGATTAGTTACGACTGACTGACAATTACAAAGCAAGCCAAACTAACCTAGCAATTTGCGAGAAATAAACGCTTTCTATTGGTCGAATGAAACTCTGCCTGCCTGCGCGCTCTCCGCGTGGGTGGATCTACGAACCGCGCTGCCGTCGGGCGAGACACGACACGACCAGAACCTGCAGTCTCGACATTAGATAGTGACAAAAATCTGTCGCTAAGTCGTAACTTTGTCAAATTCCTTTAATAGATTTTCAACTTTATTTCCAAAGAATAAGGTTGAAAATCTATTAAAGAAATTTGACATCGATACGACTTAGCGACAGATTGTTGTCGTTATTCATGTCGAGACTGTAGGGCCTGGACACATTCGCATTCTCAAAACATTCGCATCACTTGATGCGAATGCAAATATTCGTAACATCCCTAATTCGAACCACATAACCATTAGTAATAGTGTAAATGTGAAAATTAAAAATGACAATTGATATAGCATTGTTATAGGTATTAAAGAAAAGTATACCGTCTGACCTAACTATTCTGTTACTACTCGTTCACCACGTGTTTCTGTGGCAATTAAACAATCGTTATATCTTTCTTGCGTTTTTCTTTCTTTCTTACCGTCCTCGCACATTAGCTTAACTACCGCAACTCTCGGAATCGCTCTCAGCCCCATTGTCCCTGACTATCTCAGACCCGCTTAAAAATAAACGTCAATGTTTACAGGAAATTGGACACGAACTGCTTTCTGAGCTCGGACGATGTTATAATGCTATCGTTGTCCTGAGTGCTTTTATATCGAGGGTAGTTCAGCTTTATCGAAGTATGTTGGCTTTTCTATTTATTTAATAAATAAGTTTTATGTTCGATAAATAGAGGGAAGCTAACGTACGCTATTCTGGTTCGGTGGTGCTGTATCAAAATTTTCTTCTTAGTGTGTCGATGGCAAAAATAACACGAATAAATATACGTATATAGTTTTTTAAAATTTGTTTGGCCCAAAATTCAGCAACGCAAATAACGTTCGCTGACGCAGCCATTAGGTCCTCACATGAGCAGGTGACAGGGCGCATGCGGCGTGAGCTGGGAGGTGAGACATATATCTAATTGATATTTATTTCTGTAAATTGGTTCAAAAAGCACTTTTACACGTGAAATATAAATTATGTTTGAAAGTAGATGAGTTCGGTGTTTCCTATCAAACTACTCTGAGAAGATAGACCGAGTCTAGTTGTCTTATTGCATGTTGTCAACCTTGAGTAACCACTTCAATAGTATGTTGATTATTAACGAATGGCAAACTGTCTTTAAAATATTTTTTTTTTGTATTTATAGCTACATCGAGTTCATTCAATCTAGGTGTTGAGAAAAGGCCGTATAACGGAATTCATTCTGATTCCATCCAGGCCAGCTCCGAGTTACATATTATGCAAACTTATTTCGAGATCAATGATGCCCCAGTTTCCCCTTTTATGTGAATAATAAACATAGGGAAACCAAAGTAAACAGATATACGCCAATCTCTATTATTTTAGGCAAATACTTCAAAGGGTTTTCTTTTTGTTTACTGAGCCCTTTGAAGAATAAAGACATATAGTAAGTTCAAGGAAAAATGTATTACAAATATGGTCACTGCCTACTTCGCATAAACATCATATTATTATTACATATTGCGTATTTGGATGTGAATCTATCCATATTATAAAACGAAGTCGCTTTTTTGTGTCTATCTGTGTGACCGCGTTGATCTTCTTGTAAAATATGCAACGGATTCTGATGCAGTTTTCAACAACATTTAGTATTTTTTTTTATTAGGAAGATTTTGTGTATAAAACATTGTATCAGCATCTTCATCGCCACAGGCGAGCTACGCGTCACACTGACTTCACGCAAAATCCTGCATCGCGCAAGCAGAGTTTACCGCGCAACTAGCGTATATACAACGTCCCGACATCTATCGTCGGGCAGTTGTCCACCAGACACGATACCCGTCTGGTCGGAGTATCCTCCCTTTTATATAGAGGTATGAGTGAACTTTACACCCTGTTCCTCATACCTCTACAACATTAACATTTAATTTAGATTATAATAAAGCAATCTTCATGTTTTGTCAAGTTGTGAAAACCGTGCGAAAATGGGGCGTGTCGCTAGTACCTACTCAATAAACTCAAGTGCTGTCAGTTTTTACTGATATTATTCAGAAAATTGGATTTCTATCATATTATCCAAATAATACTATATTATACTATATTTCCATATATAATATGAAAATGTAATTAATATGAATCTGAATTGGAACATAATTTGCATGTAGTTTCGCTGTTCGATCCGTGGAGCTCGATATCGCAGTGGAGATAGCACAATAATCCCCTAAGACTTACAAAACAGGTTGTAAATCCCGTATATTTAAGGTGGCTAAGTAAAAACCGATTACCGCGATCCTACTTAATTATTCGTGCAGATAAGTAAAGTTTATATCGAGCTGAAAATGTGTTTGGACTTAGGGGACAGTTGCCTACTTACATGTTTAATTTATCGCTGGGAGGGGACGTCCTAGAAGGACATATAGTGACTTTATTGGTGATGTTCTTCAAAAGGTCAGGTGCATAGTATTCGCAACCAGCGTGCGTGTATGACCAGCACCCTAATTACGTAACACACTATCTGAATCATTTTGAAGCCTATTGCTGATCCATTGCTTCTTATGTTCGAAAAATTTGTCTGCTCAATAACGTAAATAACGCAATGAATGTTGTTGAAATGTGAAAATGAAACCCATTCCTACTGTTAGTGTGTTACGTAATTACCCCGCTGATGTATGAACGTAAGCGAAGCGTAAGGAGTAACTAAGGATCGTAGCAGGTGGCGTTCTGTAGTTTCTGCCAACCTCCAAGGGAAGGTTTGAGTTTATGGATGTCTGTGTGTGTATAATTTAAAGCCACTTTGACGTCAATATGACTGGTTGAATAAATATTCTAAGGGATAAACAAAGCGTAGCTACGTCTGTGCTGATGACTTCCGGCATGCGGTAGCAGTACAATTATTATGACGTAGGTAACGGAAGAAAATTATTAGTACATATGTATCAAAGGATTTACATTTGAATTTAGATACAGTATATCGATAGGTATTTTCGAGAAATAAAAATCATTAATGGTGATGCTAGGAACAATAAACATATATTTAATTTTTTCTGAGAATACTTTATATAAATGATTGTACATTTGTATGGATAAAGAAGTTTTATTTGCCATCACAGTTATAATAGAACTTTACAATCTTTTAAAGAGTATTTCATCGAAACTTCTGCTTTATGCATAAAATATCAAACTCTAGAATTTGCCAATCAAATTAATGAAACAACAAACACTACCGTAACAACACGATGTTCTGTACCACAACCACTGAAACAGACATCGGAATCATATTTCAAGTCGATTTCAATTACTGCCGAGACTTGCCTGGGATATTCATAGCTAGCAATCACCACAGCTAATAAATACCAGACGTAAACAATTGTGCTATTCGCAAGGCAAGGATCGACCAACGTTTTTGTTTGCTATTGAAAACGAATGGCCAGCCGAGAAGGCACGAATAATGCCGAAGCGAACCTATAGAAATGTCAGCTGCAATATTGGTGAGGACTTGCGGGTGTTAATTCGATCGTTTATCATCAATGGGCAGATAAAGGGATACGGTGTTATGTTTAATTTGTCGTCTTCGTTTTTGATGGTCGCGGCTAATTCTTCTTTTCGGTTTGTTTGGTGACGAATTTCGCTTATTTATGTAACTTGTCCGATCTTTTGTCTTGTCCTAACTAATATTATAAATGCGAAAGTAAGTTTGTTTGTTTGTTTGTTTGTTACCCTTTCACACCTAAACCACCGTACCGATCATCCTGAAATCTTGCATATTCGTTGTCAGGGGTACAGACACGGACATAGGGTACCTTTCATCCCGCAAAAAACTACTGTTCCCGAAGAAAAAACAATAACGTCCTTATGATAATAGATGGCGCCACGTGTCTTTCGAATCATGATTGAATTATAACCCGAATTGATGGTCAAAGTCTAAATTAACGCGAGCGAAGCCGCGGGCAAAAGCAAGTACTTCATATTTATGCTTCACTGTAAGGCCGAGATCTAAGTTTACTTAGCTCATGCTTTGAATTAGACTTTTTCCCGTCTCTATCCAACACTTATAGTTTGACAGTTGTGCGACAGTGAAAGGAATAATGCTTAACCATAGTACGTACTAAGTACCTTTTATGTAGATCTCGGTCTCAGTGCAAACATTTTCATCTCAAGGTACAGCATTTTTATCTCACGAAGCGACGCGCGCTTTACTTGTGGTAACCAAGTGTACAAACACGCTGTGAATGTGTGTTTAAGCGTAAGAGCTCTAGGTACCGTCCAAGACACGGGCGAAGTCGGAAGTGTGTGTGTCGGTGTGCGTGTGTGTTATGTGCTGACGCTACTCGTCTTCACGCACACTTTCACCGCGTGTTTGTACACTTGGTTACCACAAGTAAAGCGCGCGTCGCTTCGTGAGATAAAAATACTGTATCTATAAGAGACTTAAACCTCTGCTATTTGGTCGGTTCATACCTTAGTAATCTAACTACTGTGATCTCGGTAAAATTCAGTAAATTGGTTCGCCCATTAGAAGCTTGCGACCAATTTAAAACGTGCGCGTTTAACGAGTTTCTAATTATATTAATTGGCCTGAACTCTTCTGAAGTCGTATCTTTTAAAAGATTTTCTTTCCTTTCTAAGATTGGAATGGGAGTTCTTCCTAAGCTTTTCGAAGATAATAAATCTGTTTCTTGTGTTACCGATTCCGTATACGATTTATAGCTTCTAGAACCATCCAACGTCTTTTCTTAGTCCTCCAGGGTGTAGTTAACTGTCAATATAAGGAGAATATGTAAGGAAAAGTACATTTAAAACGCGACGGTTTTCTTAATGGAAATAACTTCTTTGGATTTCGATAGATAGGCTTTGTAACCGACTTTTCTGTCTTTTAGAATGTTTTAGATTAAGATTCTTAACTCCTGTTATTTGAAATAGAGGTTTGGAAAAGCCGAAGTTTCTTAAAAAAAAAACGATGAGTACCTAATTCCCTTCTGCTTTCTCTTTTTTATTACACATAAACATAACATAACATCACACCTGTATTCCCCGAAGGGTTAGGCAGAGATGCCCTATTACTTGGGAATGTAATGGAAAGGAAATGTGTGTGTACTATAGGTACACCTCTGACTGCCCTTTTTAGGGTTCCGTACCCAAAGGGTAAAAACGGGACCCTATTACTAAGACTTCGCTGTCTGTCCGTCCGTCTGTCTGTCACCAGGCTGTATCTCAAGAACCGCGATAGCTAGACAGTTGAAATTTTCACAAATTATGTATTTCTGTTGCCGCTATAACAACAAATACTAAAAATAAAATAAAATAAATATTTAAGGGGGACTCTCATACAACAAACGCGACTTTTTTGCTCTTTTTTGCTCGATATCAATAATGGCAACAGGTAGGCACTTGAAATATTCACAAAATACTCAGTTGTATTTTTACTTTAATAATAAAATTAAAATAAAATAAATATTTAAGGGGGGCTCCCATACAAAAAAACGCAATTTTTTACCAATTTTTTTATAGATAATGGTACCGAGCCCTTCGTGCGCGAGTTCGACTCGCACTTGGTCGGTTTTTTTATTATTGTTATTAATGGGCTTGCACCTTATGGTAAGCGATGAAGTGAGTAACCTATTCACTCTTCTCTTTCTATAGTTATTCCCCTACCATTTAATATTAATGTCTTAGCTATATCTACAGGTATATTGCCTGCAGCCTCTTCATCTTACCTGTCATAACCAGTTATGTCCAGTTTGGAAGCCAGCCAGGCATTCGTTAATATAGCCGGAATGTCCTGCACAGTGCGCCAAACAATAGTCATTGACATGTACATTAGTGCGTCTAATATCCCACCGGCCATTTCGCATCGTAATCACAGCCCTGAATTATTGTTCCGGTGGGTTGTTGGTGTGTGTGTGTGTGTTGTGTTAGATTGTTCTAGTGAATAATTACGGTTGCCTTAATTGTACGTGCTCAAGGCCTTATATAATATCGTTTTAAGTGCTTCTCTTGAATGGATTAGTCTCTTTCAGTTTATGACACATTTGCATATTTTGATTTCGTTATCAAACGGAGTATGATTTGACTTGTCTATAATACAATCATTCATTTATGTTCTTTCTCGTCTAAAACTAGTTTCGCCTATGTGTTTGTGAACTGTCTTTGTAATTAATTCAACTCAAATTGATACTCTCAAAATACTCTTACTCTCTCTATTGATACTCTTTTCAAATTGATATATTTACATGTCACTGGAGTGAATTCGCAAAAGTACTATTGTTTACACTATGTTACAAACAATGATCTTTATGATCTAGTGTTGTATTTTGTGCTTTAATTTTAAATTTTGTGTGTGTGACTTGGCTATCGCATTAGGTTAAGACCTGTAATGATAGTTTTAAGGCATTTCAATAAACAAATAAAATAAATAAATAAAATAACCTATATTTGCCATATTTTCACATGACCTGTGATTTGTAGAATATCCCATATCCTGTCTTGATAGTTTCAACGCGGTTTCAACTCTAAAACGTGCAACAAATGTTGGAAACGACTAAATTTTCGACCGCATGAAATTCCCAACACTACAGTACTATACATATATAAATATACGTTTGAAATGAAACTGGACGAATTAGCGCCAAATTAGGTTAGTTTGCGTAGCTTTCGGTCCGAGGTAACGATGAACATTCATTATCGTGTGTACCTGCACGTACGTGTAGGTATATTCATCGTGGTGTTAAATAAGGGCTGTGCTAAACAGTGATCAATTGATTATCCGCTTTTATAATTTCTAATGTGACAATATTATCGTGGACGTCCACGCCCATAAGATGTATGGAAAAACATGCACGGTATGTTTCATATATTTCTATACATTTTACTTCGCAGTGTTATCGTGATGCCGTGACATGGACGTGGACGTCCACGATAATAACGCCCTGAGGAGCGCACATTGGTTGTTTTAATAGTCTGTAACGTTGTCAACTGGGTATTGAAAGAGTTATGACGACGAAAAGACTTTTTGTAATGGCATTAAGTCCGTCTCTGTACATTTGTATCCTTAAAGTATTAAATAAATAAATAATACTAGCGTTTAGCGGTTCGTAAACACCAAGGTACCTACAGAATTTAAAATAATGCCATGTGGTTTACCACTGACAGAGTTTATTGTAAGGATTCATGGACGCAATGATCAGAAGTCGTAATCAATGGCCATTGCTTCTTAATGATTCCCATGCAGGGAAGCAATGAGCATCGATCAAGGAGAATTTCAAAGTCATGTGCCTTTGACAACTTTAATTTTTGTTTGTTATTTAATGTGTATGTTTAGGTTAAGGTATTTATCTATGGGCCTGCGTCGCCTGAAATAAATGGATTATTATTATTATTTATTTAACTTATATCTTTTATATGCAGTGTGTTTCTGTGACAAATAAACCAATTATTCTTTCTTTCTTAATAATATCATAGAAGTGGTATTCAATCAAACCATAAATATAACAACATACATTAGCAGGGTGTACCTAGCGATTGAATATAATTTCGACGTTTGGTGTACTCGTTTGCCAGACTACATAATTTCGACCCCATCTGTATAATTATGCCCACGGATATCTATAATTATGCCCATATACTATAGCTGAATTAATTTAGTTATCAAAATTATGTAACTAGTAATACATTAGATGGATGTGCAGTGATTTGATGGTCGCAAGGCTGTGCCACGAAGTAGATAGGTACAGAAGAAGTTCGACTCCACAGAACTATACTCCATTTGAAATAAGATTAGAAATTTAAATAAACCTTTTTTACAGTCCGATCAACCGATTTAGACTTCTATTGCGTTGGTGGCATGACAAATGGCAGCTGCAGTAAACGGTTGGTATTTTAACCATGTTTTTGCTTTTAATGCCCTGCCTACGGAATAGAAGTCAAAATCGGTTGAACGAACTGTAAAAAAGGTTCATCCCTTAGGTACACGTCACGGTATCACGATAATTTACGACGTAAGAAATATGGAAACATATGAATATGCTTTTAAATTTCCGACCATTAAAACGGTATAACGTGCACGTATTTCCATACATTTTATGGACGTGGACGTCCACGATAATATCGTGACGTTAGAAATTATGAAAGCGGAAATTGATTTGACATTGTTTTATATCGCCACACGTAAGCGTCTACGTGTGCGTACGCCTGTTTTCGCTATTTGTGTAGCCAGCCTTCTGGGACTTATCTATTTGGTGGCTATACATCCCGGGTTTCGTTACTAATGGCCAATGCATTGGTTCACGAATCACCTGGATCGCTGAACTTTAATTTAGTAATTAGCCAGAAATCTGATGACGGCACTTATTAGCGGGATAGGTTCGGCTATAATTGGTGGTTATTTAACAGGTATCGGGTTTTTAGTTAAAAAAATTGATTAGCTATTTTTGGAGGGTGAAATGGAGAGGTGTATTTATTCAACTTGATGATGTCTCGTTTGAAATTGAAAGTATAAATAAACAAGAAACACATACATAAACTCATGTTTTATTTCCTTGGGGGTAAGCAGAAACTGCAGAATGTAACCTGCTAAGATTCATACATAACTACAACTTTTGATTCGTTTACGGTCAGGCACGCCGGTTGCGAGTGCTACGCAACTGACCTTTCTGAAGAACATCACCAATAAGGTCACTATATGTCCTCCTAGGGCGTCCCATTCCGGCGGTTCCACTCACATCTGCTTTGTAAATACCTTTTGTTAGTCGCCTTTCACTCATCCTCTCCGAATTGAAAGCAATAGCAATTAAATTTGTTAAAAGTTTCAACACTCGTAGTTTTAAATCTTTTTCGAAACTCACTTTTGGTCACAATATATTCTACTTCCCCTTTATAGTTGGTCTATTGACAACCAATTTGAACCAAGCCACAATGACGTGTGCGCCACCACTCATGTTGAAATGCCGTTCTAACCAAAATAATCTAATTACAAACTACAACCAAATTATGAAACTATTGATTAAACAAGGCATATATTCATATATAAATACATTATTGATGACATTTAATCACTCTGAGAACAGTGCCGTATAGTCTCACCTGACAAATTGGATATGAATTTCCAATGTGTTTCACGTAACGAGGATACGTCGAGACGCGCATATACACCGCAATTGTTTTCAGAGCCTCGGCTTACAAGTGAAGCATATCATCTTCGTAATGAAACTCTCCTTGGCATACGTAGTTGCTTTTCCAGACTGAAATATACCTGAGGGCTTAGACAAGTAGCAATCACTTTCAAAGCGTTTCTTATTTCTTTTCGGAAATTTATGTCAGTCAGTGATCAACAGTGTTTACGATCGACTTCGGAGAGTCAAATTCAAGGCTTTGCCAGTAAATCTCAACATCATATAGATCGATGCCCCCACAAGTCAGCTACTGACGACACATTTGAAGGTTTCTACCGTGAACTTGAAACTATCATCTCTAAGATCCTCGCTGGAGAAATTCTTATGATCGTTGATGATTACAACGCCAAGATTGGTGCAGTTTCGCATCACCTAAACCACTGCGTTGGTTAATTTGGACTGGGACTGTGTAATGAGAGAGGCGAACGCCTAATAGAGTTTGCAGCGGATAAGAACCTAGTTATTGCTAACAGCTTATTTCAAAATCACCCTCGTAGGCTGTATACTTGGACGTTACCTGATGGACAGTATCGTAACCAGATCAACTACATAAAAAGAAGGTCACACTGGCAAACCTCAATCAGAAATGCCTATACATTACCAGGAGCTGATTGCGGATCAGACCACCAACTGCTAATCTCTAATTGCATCATTAGCTACGAGCAGTCAGAAAACTCGACAAACGCGAAAAAAAACGAAGTAAAGAACAGCTCTAAGTTTATGATAGCCCTGAAGAAAAATTGGACTGAATAGGCGGATGCGGATCTAGAGTCAAATAACTCAGATGAGCTGTAGGAACGAGCAAAAAGGCTAATAAAAGGCACAGTCAAAGATTCAAAACCACCTGCAGAAATTAGAAAAAATCAGCAATAAATGAGTGATAGTACTCTAGCACTCATTGTAAGAAGATTTAGGATGAAAGGATCGGGCGCTTTTATAAGAACCTTAAACCAACAGTCTGCGCAGATTCAAGCAGCTTGTAAGCTACACCAAAACGCCTGCTTAAGCAGAATATGCGAAGAAATAGACGCCCATAGCGACAAAAATGAGGCCAGAGACTTAATACCAGGGAGTACTGCAAGTCGTTATACAAGGACCATCTTTTCCAATATTTCACTCCTACGGTGCCCAACAATGAAGATAAGGAACCGCGTATATTTAAAGAGGAAGTCGAAATTGCCATTAAACATCTAAAGAATGGTAAAGCTATCGGCAAAGACGCTATTCTAAATGAGACTATCAAGGCGGTAGGTGAACAGGGTGTACGAATATTTCATGCTCTTTGCAACAAAATATGGCAAACTGGTACTTGGACCAAATAATGGGTTTACACCATTCCACTGCATAAAAAAGGTTCTACAAAGAAATGCACCAACTACCGCCTGATTGCACTGATATCGCACGCCAGTAAAATTCTATTACACGTGTTAAATGAGCGACTAAAGACCTACTTGTCCAGAGAAGTTGCACCTGAGCAGGCTGGGTTTGTTAAGGGGAAAAGTACTCGAGAGCAGATCTTTATAGTGCGTCAAATTATTGAGAAACAATAACTCGCCCGAAGTTACCCAGATTGCGAATTGAGACGTCGTACATCTATATATAATCTACCTAGAAGCTCAGATCTTGAGCCACGGTCGCTGCGTAGACGAAATCAATGGACGCATGGCCATATTTAGGTCTGCTATGGACAGGCTGTAAAGAGACTGGAAGAATCGCAACATCACCAAAGCGATCAAAATCATTTAGTGACATTTAGTGTTTCTCATGTTCCTGTACGCTGCTGAGACGTAGAGAGAAATTGAGAAATGGTGCTAGGGGAAAATGCTTGGAGTGTCGTGGACAGAATTTCGCACAAACACATCTGTACTCCACGAACTCGGTATCAAGCAGCGGCTATCAACTACAGTACACGCTAGAATACACCAATTCTTTGGGCATATATCACGACGGGGAAGCGAAAGGTCGAAGGAACGAGAGCACGTCGCAGGTCACCCATGCGATGGACCGACCAGATTAAATCCGCAGTGGGCGGCCCATTACACGAATGCACACATGTTACAGCCGACAGAGAAGGATTGCGTCGCATCGTGAGGCAAATCACGGCTGTCCGAAATCTCACTGGAACGTGATGACCACGATCACTCTGTCAAGAGTGCACCGTCAAAGAAGAATGTCAGTCTATCCCATACATTTTTTACTTTACCATCATCATTATCGCTGCTAGAATGTCTGAAAAGCCAACTTAGTTATTCTACAATATGAGAGTAGATTCAGAAGAGGGATACTATCAAATGCTATTACAGAACTATTAAAATTGACATGTCCCAAGTCAAACAGCATCTATGTAGTAAGCAGCTTGCATTGTTTGCCATAAATATTACTAAGACAATACCAAGATTGCATTTATGTTTATTCATTGTCTCATTTTGGCAATTAAAGAAAATTTGTATATCTAGACGAGTGCATAATAGTGTTTTCCTAACGTCTATGATTTAAATATTCACTGTATTAGCAGATGTATCTATCTATATAATAAAAATTAAATCCTGTTCGTTGGTAAGCGCATCACTTGAGAACGGCTGGCCCGAGTTGGCTATTTTTTGTTTTAAAATATTCGTGATAGTTCGAATAAGGTTTATAGGGAAAGAAAATTTGGAAAAGTTGTCGGCAAAATGTTCAAAGTCGGGATAAACGGAAAGTGCTAGGAATTGAAATTTGGACAGGGCAACGGCTGTCTGGTCAGCGTGTTCTTATTATATATTCGCCTACTAAATTAGACTGCCTTGTTGGACCAGTGGTCGCTAGCGCTGTGCATGTGGTCCTGGGTTCCATTCCCGTTTCGGGCAGTGTTATTAGGTTTTTCCATCTGGAATTTCTCAGTAGCAGTCTGGAGTCTGAATTTGTAGCTGGTTGATGGCAATATGCTCGTCCCCTATTACATGGGACTTAAACATGGCAAACTGGCGAAATGTGGGTGTACTATAGGTGCACCTCTGCCTAACACTTTTGGGGAATTCAGGCGTGATCGTATGTTTTGTAATAGTATTACTTTATCCTCATATTTTGATAGGTACATAGAGGCTGTCATCAATCAGAAATACGACAACGCTACATCGAAAGGCTTTGATTGTATACCTGTATACTGAATGTTCTATGACAAATAATTCCATATTGGTATCTCATCGGTTTGCCATCCATCACTTAGTTTCTGTGTGCCAGCGAAGCGGAGAACAAACATAGGTACTGTTTGTGAGTCAACATCGAAGCGGTGAAGTTCGGCGTTCGCTACAAGTGTATAGTTTGCATTAAATTTACTGGTTCATGTTTGTGTTTATGTAACTGAGTGGTTCTAAGAAAAATATTTATATTATTAGAAAGAAAGAAAGAAAGAAAGAAAACAAAACACAAAAGGTACTGTAAGCCAAAAGGCCAAGGGGGACCAAGGGGTATCATGTTACCCAGTACATAGGTACTGTAGAGGTTTTAAGCGGAATGGCTTCCTCACCAAACCTCTACGAATATTTAAGAAGTTAAGGGCATAATGTGGAGATAAACACTATTTTATATTTAATATACGCCTTTTATTAACCCGGTATCGCAAAAGCGCTAAGCTGTGTCGTCATAGGTAATTAAGACGTGACCTTTATCGTGTAGACGACCAAAGCAAGTTTATATAAATTATTTCTATATCCATTTAAATAAAATAAGCAAGAAAAAAATTCGTTTCATCCAGCCAAGAATAAACTTGAAAAAGAAAAACTAGACTACGAATAGGAAAATTCAATCATCCAAGTATCTAACTATAACAAAAATCACATTACAGAGTCTTCATCAATCCGAATTATAACATAGACAGCAAACCCATCAATCTTTAATACACATTTCCTTTTCGATTTGACGTCAACATAATGACGTTTCATTTCTCAAGTCACACCGAAAAAAAACCACATGTAAATCTTATTCCTTCGACATCTCTTCAACGATGTCGACATAAAAATTCGCCAACACGGTGGGGCACCCTCGCATCGAGAGGGTTTGAATATGCAAATTGTAAGGTGGCACTCTTCTAGCCCTCCGACAGAAATGGCGGACTTCCATCTCCAGAGAAAATATTATCATTGGAAATTCTTTTAAAGCAAGTTATTTTCTGAAAGAAGATTATCGGTGAAAGGTAGGAATTCCGATGTTAATGTGGAACCGTTTTCGAAGGACGATCAAAGGCAAATAGAAGGTGCTTACACGTAATTTGTAAGACGTGTGCTTATATTTGAAGAATTTAGTAAACAATAATTTTTGGGAGATATTTTCTATGTTTGCATACTATGCCGCACCGTGCATGTCTTGTAGAAATATGTTTACAAATATTTCACATACAAAATTGAGCGACCAGCAATAAAAACACAATATTACTACAAAGGCAAAGAAAAAGGAAACAAATATAAACATCAACCCGAGGCCTGTTGAATATCCCAAAACGTTTCAGAATCCGCATTCCTCCCGTCTTCGCACTTTACTACCCACAAAAGTAAAAATATTTCACCTTAACCCCGCGGTTATTTAAAAAGGGAAAAATGTTAAAGGTAAAGAGGTCGGTATTAGGTAGGTTTGCTTGAATTCAGTGCACGTACACCCTGGGGAATGGGGCGGAGAGATTGGCTCGTAAAGACACGACGTGGCCACCCCTCCCTAATTATAATCCGTTAATTGTGAAAAATCACAACCCGACCCACTCAGGAGTTAAAGGGGAGAAACTCTGTAAAAGTTGTATAAAGGTTAGGGTTGATTCGCAATTATGATGTTCTGTTTTAAACTCTTTTTGTTCCGGACTTTTTCCTACTTAACTTCTCGTATAAAAATGTCTCCACTGAGCATTCTCACTGCTGTCATCAAGAAACAGTTGCCAAAAAAGTAATGGTATATAAAATTAATCTCGACACGTTGTATTTCATATTTCCTTATTTTCTTCTTCCTCGTCGCCGAGACGTAAATCTTGTATTTGGTGCCAAGTATTCTGTGCTCAAAATTAAATGAAGAAACGTTTTGCAAAAGCTAATTTGAAAAATATGTCAATTTACACCCATTTTAGTGACGATGCTGCTTGGTTATGGAAACGGTCATACATCGATCGTCAATGTGAATTCAAAAATAGTTCCTTTCTCACCGAGAGCATTCGCCTGTAATGTTACTTTTACCCGCGACCTAGCCGTGTTACTTACACTTACATACATAAATAAACTCACGCCTTCTTCCCATAGGGGTAGGCAGAAACTACAGAACGCCACCTGCTACGATCCTTACATGTATTAACGTAAACGAAGCAAAAGGAGTTGGTCTCCTTTTGCCTCGTTTACGGTCATAGATCTGGTCATACACGCAGGCCGGTTGCGAGTACTACGCACCTGACCCTTCTGACCAACATCACCAATAAGGTTACTATGTGTCTTCCTAGGGCGTCCCCTCCCGGCGTTTCCACTCACATCTGCCTTGTAAATACCTTTTGTTAGTCGCTCTTCATTCATCCTCTCAACATGACCAAACCATCTAAGCATACTCTTTAAAAAAATTGTCACTACATCTTCTTTTAAACCGCAACGTTGCCTTATCACATCATTCTTCAGCCTATCATTCATAGTCACACCACACATGCTTCGCGAGGAATGCATTTCTACAGCATTTATTCTACTTTCATGCTTCTTTTGCCACACCCAACACTCACTTCCATACATAAACGTAGGCAACAGCACACTACCGTGTTACTTTTGCCCACTTAATTATATGTATTAACCTATCCTGCACTTTTCAATTATCTTTCTACACGACAGCAGTTGACGGTCTGCGCAGTCTAGCCGTTAAAATTGAATCTTGGATTGTTACATTACAAGCGAATGCTCCCGGTGAGGGATTGTCTTTACTAGTAATTCTACCTAGCGTTTAAGAGTGGAACTCACTTTCAAAAACACTCACTTTTTTAAATAATAGGTCTTTACCTATGAAATTGCCGTTTTGTATGAAAAAATTTAAACGAATTTTTTTCATGAATTTTTTATTTGTATTAATCGAAGTAATCACCCATGCAATCAATGCATCTTTGCCATCGCAGTGGCAGTTTATTGATGCCCTTCTTAAAGAAATCAGCTGGACGGGAGGCAACAAATTCTTCAAAGGCATTTTGTACTGCCTCTCGGGTATTAAATTTTTTTCCCGCCAAGAAGTTATCCAAATTCTGGAAAAAGTAGTAGTCTGTAGGCGCAAGGTCTGGTGAGTAGGGCGGATGACGGAGAGCTTCCAACCCCAGTTCTTGCAACTTGGAGACCGTCTGCTGTGCAGTATGAGGTCGCGCGTTGTCGTGCAGGAGCAGCGGAGACGAGCGATTGACCAATGCTGGTTGGAGATGCGCCAGCTTCTCCATCATTGTGTTCAGTTCTTCACAGTACACATCTGCAGTAATGCTCACCCCGTTTGGTAAGAAGCTGTGATGAATCACACCGGCGCTAGACCACCAAACAGTGACCATCACTTTTCTAGGGGTAAGTTTTCGTTTAGGGCATTGTTTAGGTGCTGAACCAGGATCCAACCAACTTGCTGAGCGCTTACGGTTATCAAACAGAATCCATTTTTCATCGCAGGTAACAATGCGGTTCAAAATTCCTTCATTTGTGTGTCTGTTGAGCAGTGCAAGGCACGTCTCGACGCGTACTTCGCGCTGGCGATCATTGAGTTCGTGGGGCACCCATTTGTCAAGCTTTTTTACCTTGCCAATTTGACGCAAATGGACCAATATTGTTTTGACGCTAACGTCGAAAGCAGCTGCTAATTCAGCCGTAGATTGTGTATCATCAGCTTCCACAATCGCCTTTAATTCGTCATTGTCGACCAAAGTCTTCGGACGACCGCGAGGTTCATTTTTCAGGTCGAAATTTCCAGAACGGAAGCGAGCAAACCAATAACAGGTGGTGCGTTGGTTTGTAGAGTTAGCTCCGTAAACGTCGTTGATGTTGCGTGCCGCTTGTGCCGCGTTGCTGCCACGACGGTACTCATATTCCATAATTACTCGAATTTTTAACGTATCCATGATGACGAAAAAGATTGAAATGCGATGAAAATGTAACACTAATCAATAAAGAAATGACTACTTTTAGAAAAAAAAATCCATGTTTTTAAAATAAAATTAATTTGAAATTAGAATTCATAGCCAAACAAAAATTATTTTGATTTGAAATGGCCAGTACTGCAGAACGGCAATTTCATAGGTAAAGACCTAATATTTTGTTGAGAGCCTGTTACTTGTTCTCAGGCCTACACTGTCTTCCCATTATCAACACTGTAATTTGAAACATTGTAAAAGCCCCTTATTTTTAAAAGAGTAACTGTGAGTTTCTTGCCGGCTCTTCTCCATAGGAAACAACCAATTGGAACCGTGCACCTAGCTTCTGACGTTTCATAAGTGTCCATGTTGGTTTATGTGAAATAAAATATTTTGATTTGATTTGAAATCAAATCAACAAATGTCACTGTCAAAAAAAACACGTTTCATGATCACAATCGTCAAGACCGTGTCGTCATTAAAAAGTATTGGAGATAAATACTCTAGCATTAAATACATTGTTTTGCATGTCAAATGTCTGGCTATGTATAACTAAACTTAATTAGTGACTTTAAGACCAATACTGTATTAATACCTATCTATACAAATAAATAAAATTGAAGTGGCTGTTTGTAATGTCAAAATAACAGCTTTTTACTAAATGCATATGAAAGTATATACGGGACTTGATAACAAAATAGCAATTTTTAAAAATGGTATCTTTCTGTCTGTCTGTTTGTTCCGGGTAATCTCCGAAACAGCTGGGCCGATTGTGACGAGACTTTCACTGGCATATAGCTGATGTTATAAGGAGTAACATAGGGTTCTTTTTGTACCGGCAACACGGTCCCGTTGGATAATTTCCGACATCCACGCGGGCGAAGCCGCGGGCAACAGCTAGTTACAAACAAATGATTTTAATAAAGAAAATTCATCACAAAAGTGTACCTACTTAACCAAACAAGACTCAAATCAAAGATCATGAACGTTACGTAACCATAATAATTGTAATGCGTTTTACGGCCATACCCGCTATATTGAACATTCAGGATCCTCCGTATATCTACGGCAAATGTAATGATTTGATCGCTAGTCTTAACGTATTATCGGAAAAGATATAAAATTTTATTATACCTAACCGTTGAAAAACTATAACCTTCAATGTTATTACAGAAATAAAACTCATCTTAAATAACATACGAGATGTAGTTTCCGAATTGCTGTAGAAATTGCTGAGTGAATTGGAGAAAGTAACAGCCTTATTTTTTCAGTCTTATTGTTCAATCAGTTTCCGCTAAAAATAACCTTTTTTTCTAGTCAGATACATACATATATCTACATGCCAAAACATAATCATGTTAACAGCCCAATTTTTTCAGTTACTTGTATCTTTCACTCAGTTTTTGCTAAAAATAACCTACCATTAGGGATTGCAATCCCGCAGCTCATTCAATCCCGCGGGATTGATATGCGGGATTGCTCAATCCCGCGTGGGATCCCGCGGGATCCCGCATCTTAGAAATTATGTTATAAAATCAAATTGAAACTACAGATTTTTGTGTAAAAATCAACTTTTATTAAACATTTCTTACATTAAGCAACAGAAATTATTTATTTTCTAATAATTATGTATAAGTAATTAGTAATCTGTTTTCTTAGACTCAACTTCAAATTTTTCGCATCGCCAAATTTTTAATTTGCGGGATCCGCGGATCCGCGCTTTGAAGGTGCGAGATCCAGCAGATTAATAAAAGCAGCGGGATCCTGCGGGAATGCGTGATCCCATTCTGCGGGATTGCAATCCCTACCTACCGTACTCTTTACACATTTCATTAAATCTATACAATATACCTACCTACATGTTGAGCAAAGTACTTGTGAAAAAATGTCACAATTTACGTACCCTATAGCGAAGTAAATGTCAATGGATGCCTATAAAAACCTGTAAAGCTCCCGCGAGTTAGAGCACCGACTTCCAAAGGTCACAGTGAACTACTCAAGGTCAAACCAAACGAATTGTAGACTACCCTCGGAGTACGAAATATCATGAAGTTTTAGAGAGAGATTATTCTCCCAGTTACCGGGTTCCTAACTCGTTTAAAGTAGCAGCCAGCTTTGGGGATTAAGTTAAGGCGCCCACAGACAGGTGCGACGCGACTCTTGTAGTACAATTTTCATGAAGTTTTCATAGAAATTAATAGAATAGAATAATACTCTTTATTATGTACACCTTAAAAATTACAGATATAAATGTAAAATTTTTACAAAGGGTGACACAATGGGCGGTCTTATCGCTAAAGGCGATATTTTACAGACAACCATTTTAGGGTTCCGTAGTCAACAAGGAACCCTTATAGTTTCGCTATGTCCGTGTGTCCGTCCATCCGCAGCTTAGCTCAGAGACTTTTAGTACTAGAAAGCTATCATTTGGCATAGATATACATATTAATCACGTCGACAAAGTGGTAAAATAAATCTAGATTTTCTTTTTTTTTGTATACCTCTTGTATACTTAAAGTGGGGATGATTTTTTTCTCGTCTATCCCATGGCGTGAGGTATCGTTGGATAGGCCATTCAAAAATATTACGGGTCTGTGAAAAACATTTCTCGATGATTCAGGGATCCATTTGCGTAAAATTAAGGTTTAAGTTGCTAATTTTTGTTAGAGTCAAGTGTACCCCCCGCCAGTTAAATGGTTGCTTTTGGATATGTGAACAAATTCACGGCAGTAGTATATATATAACGAACTTAAAAGGAAAACTATCACAGCTATGTAGGCTTTACAAGTTCACAAGTAATAGTCGACCAACTTACATTTGCAGTTGGAACGTATGGGAAAACATGTTTTTCAACTACAATGTTAAGTTTGTTCTTGGGATAAATTCATCCCAACTACGGAACCCTTCATTATGCGTGGTCCGACACGCACTTAGCCGGTTTTATTTTATTTTAATATGTATACTATAGTCGCGTCGCGCTGTCGCATCACGCCTGCTTGCGGGAGCCTTTAAAGACATTTGGATTACCTAATATTCCTGGCTGTATCTTTTAAGTCTAATTGCTTTTCTATACTTTCAAGTTTAATTAATTTTCTAAACAATTAAAGTAACTTAGCTATTTTGCTTCACGAATTTTTAATTCTTAACAAAATAGAAAGTAAATTCGTTATTCGATCTTATTAAGAGGGAAGCGCCAGGTTGCCCGCGAAATTCAATTTGCAGGTCAGTGTCAGGTTCTATGTTGATCAAACATACAATCTGACACTGACCTGCAAATTGCAAAAAACTTAAGAAAATTTTAATTTTGCGGGCAACCTGGTGCGTCCCCCTTAACCAACAAGAAAAAACTTAGTAACAGGGTCAAGTAGGACGCTTAAATAAGTTTGAACCAGAACTACTTTACCAAAGCAAAATATTCTTTTCCGAAGCTTGTTTCAGAACCCACTCAATACTCTCAAATTCACTCTAAATACTAAATAAGTTTAAAAGTTACAAAACCCAATAGAAAATGCAGTTCACAAACCAACCCATAAGTTCCAAATTAGATTTTGCAAAGTTAGCCTTTTACTTAGAGTTTCACAATTAAATTCCAACCCTAAGTTAAAGTCAGAAGGTTGGAAATAGCATGAGAAAGTTCTTTTCGGGTCAATCAGTTGGACTGTTTATGATCGGAAATAATAATTACTTGGAAACTCAACAATTTTGTTATCAGAATCCATAAGAGAAGAAAAAAGCTCCATTTATTCTCAAATAAGTTAATACAGTTATTATTGACCAAATGTTATTACAGTGTTGACGAATATTTAAATGATAAATCTTTAAAACTTGAAAAATAAATATTTTTTGTAACGTAAATTTTTTTTTTTTTAGAATAAGTTAGATTATAAGATACTTAAATGATAAGCCCTCTCCACGTAATCTTACTTTTGCTGTGCCGAATAGGGTCCACGATTGTTTCCAAATTAATGTTTACCACCCCTTTTTTTTTTTTTTTTGGATGGGAAATCATCAAACGACCTCTCCCGCTCTGGGTGGAGCGGAAGGGCGTGTCAGACTCTTACTGACTAAAACCCACCCATGTTCCTTCAGTTGCCTGTGCGCCAGGGCCACGGTAACTCTTTCGAACAATCCGCAGCCCCGAATGTTTACCACCTAAGCCTACATTGTGGAATGCAATAAAAGAATTGAGTATTGAGTATTGAGTATTGAAAATGTCAAGTTTTTCCGACATCGATGCCGGGATACTTCAATAATGGCCTTAAATGTCTAATTGTTGTGAGAATATTTTGGTGACAGCTTATTGATAGCCTATTTGAGCCAATTATCATTCGCTAAATTGCCTTTATATGATCCTCATTGGCTTCAATCGACCTCAATAGTCACTAATTAGCAATAGAAGCTTATGATCCATGCTCTTTTACATATTGATGGTTGAGAAGACAATATTTTGTCTAAAATAAGAAAAAAAAAAGGGATTTGAAGACTTAGGAAATGCTTTAGAAGTGATCGTGAAAAATAATATTCTACAATTAAATTTTTAGATCGCCTTGTACTGTCGCGAGGAAAATTGTTAAACACTATTAATAAACAATAAAAATGTCCTTGTAAACATGTCACGATCACGATACACAAAGCCACTGGGAAACTATTAACCATAGTTCATTACAGTACAACACTGAACGATAAATGTTTATGTTAATTAAAAACATAAAGATCGCCCATGGGGAATGGCCGCGAACACGCCATAGGCATTTGTTATTACTCTGTACAAGTTTTTGTTAGTAACAACCGTCTCTTTATGAAAATATTTTTTTTTAATTCTAATGAGAAGGCACAAAAGGCTTTTCAGTTTTCAGTTCAAGGTTGAGCGCGTGTGTTGAAGGCACTTTAGTGAAATGGTAAACAAGGTGTGCTCGACTGTACTGTATACAGGGTGTATATTTGGAGTCAGGCAAGCGTGAACGAGGTTATTGTGTAACTGATTCTGAAACAATAAAAAGCCTCTCGACCTTGACCGGTTTCTTCGTGCGATGTGTGGAAGGTTAAGAAATGGGGTTGGGCTCGAATAAGACAGACCCGTCGATTGATGAGGCGCATACGTCTAACGTAACTAAGAGGCCTGATAAATTGGAAAGATTTCGAGCTAAGTATACCCGGCGAGCTACATATTTTACGTCCTTCATGTAGTCGGTTTAAGATACTTTATTTCACTCAAAAATAATGCAATTAGTTTAGTCACGGTTTTACCGGGTGGTAAAACTAAAATTAAGGACACAAAAACCTATAAACAGTTGGTAAAAACTTTTGATTCTTTAATCACTTTAGGTAATTGTTAGCTTATATATTGTAATTAAGGTTTAACAAACTAAAATTTGAGGTGAAATTTCCAATAAAAAAAAAATCTTTAGATAATTGATTACAGAGTTGAGCTCATCCTTACACTTATGACACTCCTAATATCGCCGTTTGTCCTCGGTGCTCTTTAAATTATATATAGTATATTATAGTTTTGTTTCTCTCATAAAAAGTCTTACTTAAAACATTGCGTCATGTAAAAAAATAAAAATATTTTATGTGAAAAATCCTAGCGCAAAACTTACACAATAAACCTTCAGTTCTCTTCAGGCTTGAAAAAAATAATGCATGCATTCCGCTCAAGTACTCACACACTTTGTATTCCCATAATTTGTGCGTAGTTGAACGAATGAATGAACCCAGGAGTAAATGTAGGTCGTACTCAGGTCGTTTGTTGAGTTACATTCGTCGCCAGGTGAATGGGACGTTTAATTACATTCGCTGCAAAGCATTCTCGACGTTTTCATTCATTCAGTCGCTCTTCTGTTCATATCTAGGTTCGCGAATGCATCACAGCCTGCTGTTTAAATACGATTGTGAATATATTTCTGCTTGATGTTCTCGCTTGATGTATGAGAGCCATTATTTTTAGTTTTATGTGACATTTACAGCCAAATGATGCACGTCGTTGATAAGAGCTTTTGAAAAACATTAATATTTATGTTTGGCGATATTTGGCATTAAACGGTACTCTGTTCAGTACTCGCTTTTTGCTATCGCAGGGTTAAATCTCAAAGTCGTTTTTGTTGAGACCTTTGTAGTAGACAAGATGGAAAGGGGTCGGCTAAATAACTAAAGGACCGCGATGCGTAGGTATTCTATCAAAATGTTACACGAGTGAGTACAAGTTACTTACCGGCTGCGTAATTTTTTCTTCTATTGATAAAATACAATACTTTTGACAATAATATTAACAAGAACACAAACGCGGTAAAATGCGAGACGGACTCAAATACGAAGGGTTCCGTATTACCGTACAGTTTTTAATAGTACTTTTTTTTAATACTTAACAAAAAAAAAAAAAAGAACACCCAAAAAATCACGTTTCTTGTATGGGGTATATATTTAATTTTTAACTTTATTTTATTATTTGTTGTTATAGCGGCCATAATGGTACACACTGAAAATTTCAAGTGTCTACCTATTACGGTTCAAAAGATACAGCCCTGTGACAGACGGACGGACAGCGGAGCCTTAGTAATGGGGCACCCTTTGAGTACGGAACCCTAAAAACGAAACATACCGTTGATACACAATACAATTTCTAAACGTACCATTATTTTGATCGAAATGAACGATCCAAAACACAGAACAAAAAATAAAATCACATCTAACTCTCAGTACCAATTTGGAACAGTTCTAACAATTTTCCAATCGGCTGTACACCAAGTGGAGGAGACACTCTAATAATTAGGCGCTTGCTCTCGTTAAGCGACGACCACACTGTAAGATTGGAAGTCGAAATAAAGTGGATAGTGGAGTGGATCTTTCCTGGAGATAAGCTATATTGAATAGAGCACAACGAAAATATAAGACGACTGCTGCGCTGGTCTCCTGGCCGTATGTTCGCAGTGTTCGATTCACGGGTCGGGCAAAGTAATATTAAGTTTTTCTATCTGGAATTTGTCAGTAGCAGCCCGGGGACTGGATTGATGCTCGGATGATGGCAATAGGCTTACCTCCTGCTACATGGGACTTGATTAAGATACTTAATTAACAAACATCTTTGACAAAAACATTACCCTCTTTTTGGGATTCGCCGTAGTCGGATATTAAAGATAAGCTCCAACCACCCACCACATGTTCGAAATACATTCATTTTACATAACTGGCGAAATGTGGGCGTACTAAAGGTGCACCTCTGTCTAATCTTTCTTTTAATAAAGGCGTGATGTTAACTTATGAAAATATGAGATCCTACCTGAAGATTGAGATATTAGTGATTTTTTTATTAACATATGTAGAGATGAATAGCCTTAAGCCCTGACTTCCTGAGTTGAGCTGCACGATTATTGACAAATGCGTGCACTGACTGGACAGGTCCACTCAATCTATGTGGTTCTTTCCTCAAAAGACCATTTCAGATACCAATCTACATGGTCTTCACAAGATCTGACCAAGATTATGTCTGGACTTTAAAAGAGACTGTGACCTCTGAGTTGGTTTCGGCCTTTCTTCTCAGAGTAGTCAGATAGGAAACGCCGACCTCATCTAGTTTAAAAAATATGATTGACGTGTAAAAGTGTTTGTACAAACCTACTTACAGAAATAAAATCATTTAGCATTTATCACCTACATGACATTTTCCCAATTCGGTATAAGTCCCATGGAAAAGCCAAATATCGCTTTTCCCGACCTGAGGAACGAACGCAATACCGCCCAGTACTTATTCAGTACCCCATGTAAAATTCTACATTCACATCTGCAATTGTTGTACATAATAAAGAATATTCCATCTATCAAGTGAGAGAGTATAGTGATAGTAATTTCACAATTAGCACGCTGACAATGGAAAAGTTGTGAACAGCCTTGCCAGTTGAATAACTTGTGTGTTTAACTAAATAGTTATGATAATTCATTTCAATTGTATTGTTTCAATAGCTATTGATTTAAAATTGTTTTGTGTAGATGTGCTGATAAATGTTACTATACATTTATTATGTAAGGTTTGTTTTGTTGAGGTATTCCACTCAGAGCACTGATTTCAACGGCACTTGACCGAACGGCACCTTACCTGTTCCACTAACCGCACTGAAACGAAATTTTGAAGTATTCCCGTTTGAGCACCTATTTTGAGGGCACCTGTGGTGCATGGGAATACCTATGGTGTTCAATGCATAGGTGCCCTCATAATAGGTGCTCAAACGGGAATACTTCGAAATTTTTACAAGTGCGGTTCCGTGGAAGACTTTTTTTTTCACATGCAGGACCTATGTTGATGTGAATCCATATTTTGTTATAATTTCGATGATGAGATTACATAATCACGCTGTAATGTGGCAGTTGAATTGTTTTTGATAGAAGTTTTCTTTATCAGAACTTATATATAAACATAAAGTCACGCCTTCTTCCCATGAGGGTAGGCAGAAACTACAGAACGCCACCTGCTACGATCCTTACATACTCCTTTTGCCTCGTTTACGTTCAGAACTTATAGTCAACCTCAAAAGATGACTGTAGTTGCACATAGAAATGTTCTACTCTGGATTCTATAAAAAAAAGTAACAGACAAGCCGTTGAAATAGAAAATTATCATAAAAAAGCTTCATTTTATCTAACAGAACATTGATTCACAACACACAACAAACATCTTTAACAAAATAATAACCACTTTTTGGGATTCGCCGTAGTCGAGTAATAATGATAAACTCCAACCACCCACCACATATACGAAATACATTCACTCAAGAACGTTTTAATGTAAAACACTCACTCTGAATGTACACTCTTAATCTACCACATGGGGCTGATTAGCATCAGCAAGAGCTCGCGAGTCAAAGTTAGGGAAATCCGAGTGCGGGACGAATGTTCGGGACATTAGGCGGTAAATGAAAGTGCAAAGACTAAAGTTCAAGATATTGTGTAAATTAATATAATAGTTTCTTTAATAAGCGATGCCTTTTCTGTCTGAAAACTTAGCTACTACTTTCTGTAAGATATTTCAGTCTTTGCTGTGTTTGCGAGTCATAGTTAGGGGAATCGAGCGCGCGACGAATGTCCGCTACATTAGGCGGTAAATGAAAGTGCAAAGATAAATGTTCGAGACACAGTGTAAATAAATGCAAGTGTGTTGGTTAGTTTGTTAATATCGAGTAAAAGGCTGACACCGGGTTTCTGAATTGAGAATTTGAAGTTGAGAACATGATAAAATCTACTTAGGCATTACTTAATGTCATTTCTTTGACTTCAAGGTAGTCGGCGAAATCCAAAATTTCTTATCAATTTTAAATATTGCGGGCGTCACCCTGAATGTCATAGTTGTAACAGATTCGGTCGTCAGAGAACTATAGAAAACTAGACGACAAATGATAGTGCTTTCGAAAACCAATGTCCGAAAGTTAAACAAAAAGATCCATTTAGAAAACGTCCATTTCCCTATTACATGGTACTTAAACATAACTGGCGAAATGTGGGTATACTAAAGCACACTTCTGCCTAACCCTTCGGGGATTACTGGCGTGATTTTATGTGTTAAAAACACATAATCATTTAAATGTCAATCCCTTACTTGACAGGTTGTAACTTTTGTAAATAGATAGTGAGAGTGTTCCAATGCAAAGTGACAAAACCCCGGAATTTTCCGTCAATAAAGAAACCCAATGCTGCATACAACTTTACCAGTTTTTCAACCCAATTCCGCTTCAGCAACATATAGTTGGATATCCCTCTCCAACTGAAACGTGTAAGTAATGTTACGAAGTTGGCAATGCTGACCGGCCGCGATGAATACTCACAGAAAAGTAGGTCACCACGAGAGCTACAAATACATTAACGAAATAAGACGGAAAACTTTTATAATTAATGTAATATAATGCCAGAGCTGCGGGGAATTAATGACTAACTCCCTCCCAGATAATATTTCGTATTTTGATTGCTAGCAACACAATATTGGCAAGCAGTAAAAGTTTGAACAGATGAAATCGGCTGTGATTAAATTGAGTCTATTGAAGATGGAAAAAATAAACTAAACGGCTTACGGTCTTTTATATTCCACTAGAGGCGAATAAAATATTGAAGGCTATAAAACTTTCAGTGTTGCCAGGCGTAGCTTCGGTATAAGATACCGTTTTATGATCCTGACGAGTTAATCTGTTGCAGCATAGGAAGTAATATGAGTATAAGAACACATAAGAGAGTTATCTTCTCCTAAAATACAGCGAGAAGGGGTTCACACACCAAGTCTTTATTTTACCGTACAAGTAAAGCCAAGTGGTCTCGAATCACCATTGCAGTGGCATTATAAAAAGTGGTATCGGTCAATCTGTGGGGATCGGGGGTGCAATTAAAAAAACTGACCACTATTTCCTCCGCCAAAAATAAAACTGGTTCCGGATTGCCATAGAAGAATAAAATAAACCTAGTCACTTTCTGTTGATTGTTTCAAGTTGAACTGCACGGTTTTATTTCAGCAGCATGTTATTTGCGGTAAAACTTACAACTATTATTACATACCTGTAGCGTAGGCTGGTTCAAGGTCATCTTCGTCGTCCGTGGGGTGTCTGCTGGAGGCGTGCGAGTGCGAGTGATGTGCCACGCCCACGTGCACCGGCTGTATGGGTTGCTCGTAGTGCTTGTGGTGGTCCACGTACACGCGGTGGTGGTGCGGACAAGGCGTCGGAGGAAGATAGTCCGCTAGAGTACCACCGCGAGTCAGCGTCGACCCCGCACTTAATGTCCCACCACCAGAACATGACGCTAATGCACTCCGCACTGATCCAAGGTCTAAAGACGGTCGTCTAGATAGTTCGCTATAACTCTCGCCGAAGAGCGCACTGGCTGGTACCGCGTGTCTTACTTCGTGCTGGTGGTGTGAGTGGCCGCCGTTCGACGACGAGTGCGGAGACGCGGAGTGGTCGCGACTGTCGCGTGACGTGGACGCCGTGTGGATGATACTCTCGTCGTGCGTCTCCATGACTTCTCTCGCGGTCGGTGGGTTCGGGTGCACGTGCACCGCGGACGTGCCCGCGCGGCGCGGACTCCGCCCGCGATCCGGCAGCACCGACGAAGCCGACCAGTAACCCCACGCCATTTTCGTTCACTGTTTTTACACTGTTATTAATCAAGCGCTAGCCATAAACACGGAAAAACGAAGAACCTACGGAAGGTGTACGTTCACAGTATGAGTGTCCACGTCTGCACACGAAGGCTTTAGAGTCGGGGTCGTGTAATCCGAGCGTGCGGCGGGCGAGGTCGCGCGGTGAGCTGGTCGCCGGCGCCCGGTCGAGGGGACGCGACAATTGTGTAAACGAACCTAATCTCCTTTGACGTCGCCGCCCCGGGCGTACCGAGACAAAGCTTCGTGACCGCACACAACCGCGCACGTGATACGTCCAAAAATATTTTGACAAGCGACTCGCTCTACTGACAGTCACGACAGCGTCGCCGTTGGATAGGTAATCGTGTAATCCTGTTTATATTGTAGTCAGTGAGTTTCATTTCATATCTCATTGCGCCGATAGGATCGGGCGCGATGACGAGGCTCGGTGGGCTTTACTAATTCGGGTTGATTCAACTCGGTCCAGTTTCGGAGCCTACTAAATGAGATGGAAACTCCGCTGATATACAACGATAAACAATGAACGCCTAAACCGCTGAACTTGCATTGGTGGCTGCGAATTTATAGGCAAATAAGTCTGGCGAATGATTTGTGTCAAAAGGACGGAGTCGGTAATTAGCGTTTGTAACATTCCGATAGCCCGGAAAAGAGCAAGTCACTTGGGAACATTAAATGCTTCGCTAGTGAAAAATAGCTTTGAATAATTTCTTAACCTGTGAGCTGGCCTTTAACACGCTTCAGTAAACGCTAACCTATTTTAAGTGCAGTGGTGACGTCAGAGCACCGACGCGCTGGGTGTCGACGTCTATTGCTCCATGGGTCGGAAACAACCGCGATACAGCCTGACACTGTAAGCCCCTTCAGACGAGGGGTGCGTCGCTGCGGTTCCGCTGCGCCACTTTTAACCAACTCACTATAAATTAAGTAGAAGCCAGATCAATGGGCAACATAATAAACAGAATCTACAATAAATTCGCTCCTTGTTATCTTCGCACATAAAACACTGTCACATTGTTAGTGCTGACATTTATAACTCGAAAACGGTGGTGGTAATTCTGATATGCTTATTTCGTTACACAAAAGTTAAATGCCGCTGCGCCTGTGTGGGTGTAATATTACAAGGGCTTGTATTTTTTGGAACGTAGTTAGCATTTTGAGCTAGAATTTAATTTGTTAGCTAGGGAGTTAGCATGCAAATGTATGCATTAGCTTAGTTCAGTTAAGGGGGATGCGCTAAGGTAGCCCGCGAAATTTAAATTTACTTACGTTTTTTGCAATTTGCAGGTCAGTGTCCGGTTGTATGTTGATTAAAATATGATTCGCGACCGTAACAAATAAGGCATTACAGAATTATAATAATTCGAATGAGTAATACAACTCCTTAAGTTAGAATTGGGCTCAAATGTCATGATTTCATGAAATAGTCATTCAATAGGGTAATATGAACTTAGAGAGATATATTCATGGTTTTTATGATTACTATTCAATAAATAAATATTTGATACGGCCGCGAATCATATTTAGATCAACATACAACCTGATACTGACCTGCAAATTGCATAAAAACGTAAGAAAATTAGAATTTCTTGGGCTATTTTGGCGCAAACCCCTTAATACATAGTTGTTATGCTACATTGTATTTACACAAGTGCATGGTGGAGCTTCTGGCGCCCGTAAGCTGCATATACTAACTGTGCTTGTGTGTATCGTGATCATGTATACAAATGGTGACGTAACTCGGCATTATATTATGTGAGGTAAGGTGCTTGCGACATGTATTAGCATTAGACCAGACATGTCACCCATAAAGCTTAACATATTCGGAGCAGTAAACATTCTGAATAGGATTTGAGTTAGAAAGAAATTTACAGTTGAAACTACCCGTTTGCTCTGGCGTAGTCAACAGTCAACGGAGATTTTACTGTTAACGTTTTAGCGAATGCAACCACAAGAGTGCTAATATGCGTTTTATTTAGCAACGTCGTTACTTATCTGAATTGCTAATGTCGCCACATCGTAATCCGCTTTTATTTTCAAACATAAGGTTTTTATCTGGCTTGAAATCTGTGAGCAAATAATAATAACTTTTTCCAGCGTAAATATGCAAAACTTACAACAACACATAAAGAAATACTGCATAACGAAACGCCACACAGTCAGGCAGTCTGTAAAGGCATCTATACACAAGTTCGCGCGAAAAACGGTCCGCGAAAACTGGTGAGAAATTACGCGTTACGAGCGAAGTGAACTTATTTCATTATGAGCTCTTTGACGGCGGCTCTGATTCAAAGTACAGACTTTTACGCCCCGGGGTATATTGAAGATACATATCTTACGTGTTCGGTAATTAAATGCTGAGTCTTGACTTAGTCCGCCGCTTTTAGAAGATTAAACTTTCTGTAGGCGTATATTTTCGCAGGGAAACTCAGATTACTTGTATTTTACTTCGTTAATATCCTCACTTTTTAAGTTTTTTATCGGGTCTGTTCTTTAATTAAATAATTTTCCAAGAATGTGTTCTGAAGATGATTAATTAATGAAGAAGAATATAAGTACCTAACAGTCTGCATAAAATATAAGCCTACTTAAGGAATTCTGAACTTTAACCTACAATGCAATTCACGTGTCGATAGTATTACATGCAAGGCTATTAAAATGTCAAATTAAGTCAATAAACCCGAGTCCTGACTCACTACACACTTGAACCCGGCCGAGTAACGAAGCGTTTCCGTAAATATGTCGCGATGCCGTGCGGATCAGAAAGTTTATGTGTATACAGTCCCTAAGGAGAAATACGGCGTTTCTCGAATTTTATTTTTGGTAACTGACAGGCACAAAAATAATATTGGTATTTCATATTATTGTGGAAATCAAATGTATTTTTTGTAATATTTCGCAGGTATTTTATCTCATCGTTTGGACGTGAATAAAAAGGGGTTTCTTTTGCACTTCAGTATCAGTGCGAGTCCTTTGGCATTTATTAGTGTAGTCTGGTGCCTTTTGTACTTTGCACCGCGCTCAGCCATTGGCTAACTTGACGTCCAAGGCATTTTAGGAGCTTGTAACGTTAGGAACGACATTACACGGCTGGCTGACTTTATATAACGCTTCATAACTACCTAAAGCCTTGTTAACGTGGAAAATAATGACATAGTGGCAGCACATGACAGTGTAAGATAATTTGTGAGATAAAAAGCACTCATTTTTGTAAAGATTTCTAGATCATGCGTCATGTCATCTATAATGCGTCTGTCTCATTTATTTGTCAGTTTGTTTATGTTTTGTTATGCAATTTTATTTAATATTATACTAATTATTTAAATATTCGTTTATTATTATTATTTTCCAATCATTTATTTTATTTACACAAGAACACATATACAGGGTTATTGGTAAAACACCAGCAAGCTCTTAAGGGGTCATTGTACTCATCATTATAAACAACTTTTACTAAGGACAAAACCTGAAATCGCGAAAAAATTATCAGCTGTTCTCTACGTTTTGACGTGTTATGCGAATATAAATGTAGGGAAAATCTGTTTTTTTTTTTCGCAATTTCTGGGTTGGTCCATAGTAAAAGTTGTTTATAATGATGAGTACAATGTCCCCTTAAGAGTTTGCTGGTGTTTTACCAATAACCCTGTATACGCATACTGCAGTATAAAACTGATTTACATCCGTCACCTCACACTTCAGGTCCAGTTGAAAACCAGCGTCAGGCACTAGTTGTCTGACATGTTTGCTGAACTGGACCTATTTAGCGCAGACGCGAGGCACACTTTCCTGCTAATTTCTCACAACGCACTTTACACTTTTTATTTGTTCGTTTTATTTTTCTTTTTTACTTGTAGGTATATGTTGTGTTGTGTGCTTTGTAGTCTGTGCTAAATAAACGTATTTTCTTTCTTTCTTTACACATAAACTAACACAACCACTTTATTTACTGCTAAAGTAAATTCAACCAACATAGGTAAGAGTACGAGTGTAGAATGCAATATTATTAATAAAACTGTAAACATGAAAAACGGAATTAACAATAATGCCGGACATTCAGAAAAAAAAAAAAAAACGATAACACGCGGACCTCCGGATCGAGTGATCCCAATACAATCACATTTGCATTCTCAAACGCGGATAGTTCCATGCAGAGAGCAAAGCAATTTAATTTAAAATTTATTTTGGAATGTATGGAAACGAAAATATTTTTGTACCTACGTGAAATTTTAACAACTCCCATTGGTATTGGATAACGAACATGGTAGTAATAAAATTGGTGAAGATATTTTATTGCCAATAAAATGGATGGTTTTCACATGTTTTTCACAAACATGCATTCAGTGCTTTTTGATATAAAAATTGTGACTCGTAACTTGTTTATTAGTTATATTTCAGCCTGATGAATGGTTGGTTAGTTTATTTGTGCTACTAAATGCAGTTAATATTTTGAAATAAAAAGCTTTTTTTTTGCATAAAATACTTTGAAGGTAATTAAAATATTCATTAAAAAAAAAACACGTGTGGCACTCGGGGACTGCCACGGTAAAGCTATTGCATAGCATTTTTTATCAACTTATGCAATTATAATTATTTATTTATTTTTTATTTATGCAGTATTTTTTTTTTCTTTGATATTAATTCAAGTACAGTCGTACCATATACATACACGTTAAGCGAACGCTCGGCCGAGCTACATGGTAGGCGGAGTGGGGGGTGTTAGGTTTTATTTTCGTTACGGAATTTCTTGATTCGGTCGCTGCGCTCAAAGCCCGCGATAAAAGCTATGCAATAGCTTAAAAATTTAAACAAAGTGCAAGAGATGTTTTTTTTTGCAATTGAATTAATGCAAAACTTTAGTAACCACTGTACGTTACTTTCTTCGGCCTATTTGAACAAACATATTGTTATGATACGTCCAGTTTTATCTATGGTATGTCCAATTAAATGACATTGTCCATTTTCCTAATAGTGATTAGAAGGAACTAATGGCTCACACATGTTGAATAATTGTCTTTTGCTAGATGTGATTGTGACAAGGTTAGTTTTCCTCAATCTTGCCGCCTTTGCTCAATCCACAAATCCTTAGTAGACAGTCTACTGGCACCCATATTACTTACATAGCGGAATAAAACATTTTATATGATTAAAACGCACACAAACAAACATAAAACCTCTATAAAGTCGACTCTGCTCGCAAAGCCGTAGAAATAAAGTGACGGAAGCTTTTAGAGTAGTTTAAGATCCGAATTGTGCCATAAAACTGTTGAATTAGTCCCCCCCCTGCACCTGACGCACGGTTCTACTATATGACAGTTATATGTCCTCAAGGATTTGTTGTCCCCCCCCCTCTATTTATTAAGCCAGGTGGCTTGTGGCGTAATCTGTATGGGACGGCTGCGTGATTATATTTGTATTGAGTTTATGTTGGTCCTTGTTTGTCCTTTCAGAGATTGTTTTGCTATAGTTGTAGAGAGGCAAAACTTTCTGTTATTGCTGCAAGTTTTTGGAACATGTTGAACAGTTTGCGTTGTAATCTATTTAGAATATATTTAATCTGATTGATGCAAAGCTCATTATTTCTAATTATTACTATATTTTCCAGAGAATTCGTTTCTAAAAAAATGGGTAAATACTTCATAACCTATACTAGATTAGTCTGCAAGTTTTCCCAAGCACGGAATTTTACGTTAGCGCTGCGTTGGCACCGCTTAAAGGCAATATAAAAAAATAATTGCAGAGTTAAACCGCTGCAATGCTACATAAATAATGTCAAGCAAGCCTACCCCCTGCTGCCACCATAAGTAACAGAAAAGTAACGGAACACGTTACGCTCAGTTGATTCTTTATGACTTGTGCGCGAGTTGCTTTCTTTTCACGTTTTTGGGGAGATAAAAGAAAGAAATTATGTTTATCTTTAAAAAAGTGTTGTTGCGAAGATTGGAAAAGGGAAGCTCGATTGAGACTGTTCTTTAAAAAAGTTTAAAGACCACTGACGCTTCTATTTAGACTTAATACATTGTTCGTTCCAATATGTGTACTGTTGCAGACTTTTGTAAAAGATGTTAAAATTGTAATACCGCTTAATTTTAAACATATCATGGTCAAACAAACTTATCAAATATTATTGGCGCCCAACCTGTCCCAATTGGGCGCCAATAGGAACAAAATACCAAACTGTTTTTACCTAACGAATACCTTATTATGAAGAAAGTATAAGAACGAGATACAAACAATTTTTAACAAATGTTTCTCCAAAAGTTATCAGAAAATAAGACAGTTCCAAGATACGGCACTCAATCTTTGTCGTAATTTAGGAAAACAAAATGTCTGTCACTGTCTATCTTTTGATTTGAGGAAAAACGCCAAGAAGGAAAATAATTATTGTCCCGGTTCTACTTTTTTACAAGTGATCATCTGAGGAGACGTTTAGGGGTTGTTTCCCAAGTGTTTATAATAGTATATTTTTAGAAATGAACAGTTTCATATTCAGTAGACATGTAAAAAAAAACCAGACTAATAAAACGATACGGTAATTTTATGTAAAAAAAACATACGTATAAGAATGGAAACACAAATTACCCCAAACGTAATATGTTTGAGTGGACTACAATTTACTGTTACTACGGTTAGTCCCGGGTAATTTTGGAGAAATAATCATTATTATAAAACGAGTGGAGGCGAAATAATACCAACAAATTACAAATACGTTAGTACTAAAAACACTCGTAATAGAGTTTTGGGCCCATATTTCGAAGTACGGTTTAAATATTTCATAAATAACGGCCGTAAATATTTGTCACGAATACAGACATGGATTATAAGAGACAGAAAAATACAAAAGATCGAGTTAAATAAATTTTGCATATCATAATAGACTGAAGACAAGCAGTGTGCAAGATTTATGATCAGTCCCTTACTTTATATGCAAATATTACGAATTCTGAAATATTTTTAAAACTACTCCCTATAAAAATATCAAAAGTACTTAACGGTATAAAATGTAATAGGTACTTGATTACATATTCGGGTAGCGCAGTTACCTACAATCATTAAATATAAACGATGTTTAAAAACAATAAAAACAAAGTCAATTAAAACATTCACAGGCCCTTAATTAGAGACGTTTCTAAATAAAAGTCGTCCTACAAACTCTAACCATTAAGTTAAAGGACATTTGAAGTCCTGATGAAAAACCAACACAACTTTTAATGTAAAAGGTCACTTACAATTAGGAGACGTCGAAAGTACACGGCAATGCTGGGAACTATTGAGTCTAGTTAGGACTTTGTCTAAAGGCTAACGCCGACATTTTGAAGGTAGTTTATGGACCAAAAAAGTCAAAATAAAGGCTTAGTTTTGTAATAGGTTTGAAATAAACAATGTGAACATGTATATTTTTACGGTAGACATCGTAGGACATACATTCATACATAAACTCACGCCTTCTTCCTATGGAAGTAGGCAAAAACTACAGAACGCCTCTTGCTACGTTCATACTTTACAAAGTATAAGTATTTAATCTATGTGATTTAAACTTGTAGCAAAAAGAAAATTAACATATGATTGTTTTAAAAATAGAGCCGTGATATTGTACCGTTTTTTTTTTACTTTGTTGCATTTACTCTGACTACCTACGTGTCTAATAATGAAAAAAAAAAAAGCTTGTGCTGTTTAAAATTTCCAGAATGTAATAAATAGTACATTGTTATACAAGGGGCTAAAATGACCCATTATATACGAGGTAAATAGAAACCGAGTTATAATGGATTGTTAGCGCCGTGTGCTTACACTCTTCTTTTTACTAAAATTGCAAGAAAATAAAATAATCCAATACAATATTAAATAGTTTACTTTTTATTTATTCTGTACCCGCAACGTAATGCACGCATTCTACCGAAGAGATAGTCGCTATTAGTTCAATTTTCAAAAATAAAATGCTTTCTTTTTCATGACACAGTAATAAGTAGTCTTTATTCGTGATTATTCTACTTTTGAATACTTTTTCGTTTTTGTAGGCTCGTTGATAACAACAAAAACGAAAAAAAAAAACGTTTTCCCCTAGAGGAAAATATGCTATTTTATCCCCGCTCTGGTACGCTACAATGATGACTTTTTGAGCAAGAAAGAAGAAAGAAAAATAGTTTAAAAGAAAGAAGAGGAGTGAAAAAAATGTTTTCGCTATCTTAATTAAATACCAGTGTTTCTCGTACAATTTATTCTGTTTACCGGAAGCCTGTGGCTGGCTTAATTTTCTTTGGGATTAAATCCATTCGCTTCATTGGGCCACGAGTTGGCACACATCGACAACTGAACGCCTCTTGCGGTTTTAACGTAATCTTACCGCTTTTGTTTAATCCACTTCAAGTTTTAAATGCGACAATTTTAGACTAAAACCATTTATCTAATATTTATGAAATAGTTATGTTGTGTCGGCTAATAAATAATAGTGGAGCCTACTTCCAGATTTTTTTAAGTGATTAAAGTAGTAATCTCAAGTACCTATCTGCGTTATTCCGTTATTAAAAGTTGTCGTGACTACAGTTCATATTAAGCGAACGGTTTAACTTCCTATTCCTCAGTCTACAAGTCGCCCTACTTAAGAAATATTAAAATGATAAGGTATTACTTGGTAAACGACCTGCTTGCTAAGAAACGGTGGATAAAAAGAATAAAAGGTTATAGAAGCAAGTTAAATAATGTTACATTTTCATAGCACAAATTATTATTTATCGTCAGCTATAAAACCGGACTGGTCTAAGCGTTGAAATAAAACCGTGCTAGACTTTGTTAAAATTAAGTTACAAGAACATAACATTTTTCAACGAAGCGCAGTTACTAACTGTGAATATATGACTGGCTGTTTGCGCTTTTATGAGAACTCTGAATAACACGATTGTTAATGGACCCAAATAAATTACTTCAGCTACAAAAAGAGTAGCTATAGTTTGTGAAACTAAAAGAGGACGAAACTAATTCAAATGACCTTATGTAAATTTCAGCTTTCGTCTCTTATGTTTTACCTCGTCCACTGAAGCAAGTTAGCTAAGTTTGAGTTTTATAAGTCATCAGGGGATTTTTGTAGGACGTGGCAGGATGGACGTTTAAAGTTTTAAGTTAATTTGGTCCATTAATATTGTAGCAGTCTGAAAATAGAAGGGGTTCGACACTCGGAAGTTGTGTTCAGAATTCTGGAAACTTCGGTAAGTTTAGAAGTGTTCCGATCGATGGGATCGCTGGCTGAGTGATTACAAATATATTTGGGATGACCTTATGTTGTGTTGTGGTTTCAAGGAATGGCTGAGCGAAACTTTAGTCAAGGGCTGTTCAGTAAATACAAGATAAGCCGACCCCGAGGGAAGGACTAGCCTACGGTGGTGAGTGGATATCAAAATGGGGAGAACCAGTTTGTTCAAATAGCAACAATAATAATGCTGAAATGAAAAGTGGGCTGATATTCGAACAAAAATAACTAACCCTTCAACGAAGGGAACACTCCGATTTTTATCCTTTTTACCCTAACTTGTATCGTTAATCATTTGTAAAAGATGTCTTCCTTCTTACCAATAAATGGAAAACGTGAGTAAGCGAGAACATCCGGTTTGGGTGTGCTTATAAAGATTTAAATATATATTCTGTAGAGAGAGTTCTGTGAGATATGGAAAAGAGGGATAACTAGTGGGGACTAATATGGACCTTGTCATGCATGAGGGTTAAATAATTGTGAGTCAACGCTTACATAATAGGTTAGCAATAAAGACTGAAAAGTGTTAGAAATTGACCAGCCACACGAAGGAATCATTTTATTTGTGGAAAAGACAAGAAATAGTTGAAATAATTTTGATGAGAGTGAACTTTCAGGGATTCTTGCTACGGAAATGCAAATAAATTATTCGCTACAATAATATTGAATTCAAAATTTGTAAGGAAAGGGAGACAACGAAGAGTAGGAAAGTAACAAAATTAAACTAGCTACTTGAAAGTAGAAATGAAATAAAAAATTTAGTGGCAAAAGAAAAATCTGTCATTTATGCTTCCTTTAATTCTGTATAATTGTGGTATTTCCAATTTAAACTAAAATGTTAGTTTTTGATTGAAATATCCAGTGTGGCGTGATTGACCCTTACTGACCATGAAATTATTTTATTCGGTGCGTGACTTTACATTTTCGTTATAAATTTAATATTTTAGTACGGATATATTATTTGTTACTTGTTCTGTTGGGTCATAATTTTTTTTTAAAGTAAAAGATCCCTTTTAAATACAAATGATAAATGTATATTCGAAAATTCAAAAAGCTAGCAGGAAATTTTCCGGAAAATTCTAATTTGTGAACTGTCAAGGGTCATTAATTAGAGGAAAAAGTCATTAGAGGCGATTAAAAAAAGTTGAGAGCCAGCCTCGAATATAAATTCGGCAAAACGAAGCAACAGCGCAAATCCTACGTTGGACTGGGAATAAAAAATAAGTAGATATTAGGGCACAGTCAAATATTTACATTTTGTTTCCACGATTAATAGCGAAATAAATTTTGTGCTATGTTGCTGGGGAACAAAATTGATCGCCATATGAATATTGTTGCAAAAGCTACACATGACCGATATGACAGAATTATATGAAGACTTTACAAACTAAGGTCTAAGGTCATGCTTCACCGGGCAATCCCCATAAGAGATTTTTATCAAAGAAACATTAATATAGCAGTTTTATAGCTTCATAAACAAACAAGCTATCACGTTGAAACTTTCGTCCCCGAGCAGCGGTTTTAAGGTCAACCAGCACTTGCGTACTATAGTTTTAAAAGACCGCGGGCGCGGTCCGGATTACCCCATTAAAAAAGAAAGCCACTTCTAACCTCGCCGACACATCCAATACGATACACTATTTACCTCGGGCGCGGTATAAACACACATGGAGTGCACCCCGTATTTGCACGCCATGGTAATGATAAACACGGTGTGATCGATATTCAAGAACGTTTGTTTTTCTCGCGTGTCAATAGGAGAAGAGGTTCGTTTTCGGCGAGTTTTCGCTTTCCCGACTTACGCAACGGGATGGGCACGTGGACGACCTTCGCGGCTCGACAGTGGACACTCGGCGGGGTCGATCCGGCCTCGGCGTCGGTGATAACTGGGAGCCGTACAACACTCGTATTTGTGGGGGTCGTAGAACAGGCAGCGGGCGAGTCGCCGCCGGGTCGAGCGCCCGCGAGAGCGAAGTGCGGCGGGCAGCGCGGCCGGAGCGGGACTGGGCCGACGGCGGCCGCGCCTGCGTGCGCCGCACCCGCTCCTCCCCCGATTGATGTAATATTTATCTTGGATTAAGAACTAGATAAGGAGCCGTGGCGAGACACGCGCTGAAAGCGCTCCTTGCTCCATGTTTTGGTTTGCAGAAAAATATGTTTTTGGGAGGATATGGGAGTTTTGTCCTTAAACAAGTTTTTGGTAGGTTCGGGTAGTCCAAGTCGGCGTATTTTCGTACAAACACCGATTGGCTCATTTGATTAGCGGCTCGCGAAGGCTCGCTCGGATCAATCCGTTGCGGCTCGCGGGTCGGCCGCGTTCGTGCGAGCCCGGCGGCGCTCGGGCGTATTCGGCGCGCGTGACGTCACCGCGGGACGCACGCGCGGCGACAGGTGGGCGCAATGCGCCGCACCTATCATATGATTATGACGTTTCCTATTGGATTTGATGCCGGGACGTTTGGCTGGAAATTGGTTGCGGCAAGTTTGCACACAGCGATCGCCGAGTGGGGGTTGGGTGTCTATGCAATTGAGCCGGGAGAAGTTTTCAATTATGAGACCATTTTTCTTTCAAATCTGATGTTAAGGGGGAGATGTTGTTTAAATCTTCAATCATTCTTATATTGGCACGATAATTGTTCAGTGAAAGTTGATTAAAGTTGACGAACAACTTAATCAGAAGAACTAATCTATTTAAACGTTTTATGACGAGTTTGTTATTCAAGCAAGGACAATATTAGCCATTACGATAACAGAGTTTCAACTAAAACGAATGGAATTTACACAAAATTCGCAATCTTGTAAGAGGTATGGCAGTCATCTAAATACTTGCCCATAAAGTTTTATAGTTACGACACACAAGCACGCCACAAGACTTAGCTATTTGGTTTTAAAGCCGCTATTTTGAAAGATTGGTTCTCCTTTGGGATTCTGTTTAGGTATACAAGCACTTAATTTACACATCCATATAGTGATAATGGAAATCCAGATATTATATACACATAATTCTGAAGGTCAGGTGCGTAGTACTCGCAACCGGCGTGCGTGTATGACCGGATGTATGAACGTAAACGAGGCAAAAGGAGTATGTAAGGATCGTAGCAGGTGGCGTTCTGTAAGTAGTTTCTGTCTACCCCCATGGGAAGAAGGCGTGAGTTTATGTATGTGTATGTGTATAATTTTTACGGTTTCCTGGGGCCATATTTGTATAATAATATGAACAAGCAGCTGTTAATCTATCCTCGTTCTAGGGCAGAGTCCAAGAAAAAAGTATGTTCGTGGCTTCAAGGCACTGATTACAATGCAACAGAAAGTTCATTAAAACCCTTAAAGTAACGTTTAGTGGCATAGAACGATATAAAATTAACACATACATTCTGATCACACCAAACACACACACTCACCCTCACACACCAACATACACACACAAACACACACTCACTCACTCTCATCAACACACACCCACATGTACTCACTCCCAAATCAATATTAAGCCACTTTTGTCATCACAATTGGTTTACTTTAGTTTTTAATTTTATTCCATTATGTTTGACTTTTGTTATTATTAATTTATAATAGTGTTTTATTATGTACAACCTGTATGTCCAGTTAAACAGTCATAGGTCAAATACAAATAGTTATTGGTACATAAGTCTTCGGCAAAGATGAGAGAACTGCTTGATCTTTTATTTATTTGCTATAAAGTTCCGCGATCATGCTTTTCATTACAATTTAGCCTTTCATTTTAACCTAAATTGCTACGTTATAACTAAAAGAATACGTCCAATGAATTTTCTTAGTTCTATTAATATTAAGATAAAGACCGTTTGTTCATTTTCTTAATTAACAACAAAATATAAAGGGTGTGCTTCGTGCATAATGATATGATTAAAACTTTATCCCCAAAATTGCTTCCACTACACAAACATCCCATGTTTACTACAACCATAATTAAACTTGTACCCATTATGTAAACCTCATTTAAAACAACATAATTTTGGACAACTCATAAAAAGTTGGCCCACCATAGATCATAACCGGACTGATAAAACCAACTTTATAATTGACAACATCCGGGTCCCCGCACTCAAAAAGTTTAAAATTAAATTGCAGTTTTCATATAAATTGTAGATTTAATTTTAAATTGTCACGCATTTGATTCCATGATGAGTTGACGAAAGTGGAGTATCGGCCAAATGTGGTATAATTGAGCAAAAGAATATTCATGTAGCACCTAACGTAAACGCATGGCAGAGACTGGATGCGGAGAGCCGAGGATCAGGTTCAGTGGCGTTCACTAGAAGAGGCCTACGTCCAGCAGTGGACGAATATAGGCTGATGATGATGACTTAATGTGCCAACTATATTGGGGTCGGCGTCCAGTATAACCGGATGCAGCTGAATACCAGTATTTTACATGGAGCCACAACCCAGTTACTGGGTAACACAATACCCCTTGGTAAGACTGGTGTGGTTGACAGACTTTTAGGTTTCTACATACCCGTAACGAATACTCCTTGGTAACTGTCAAAGATCCACGAATGACAGCCGGGACCAATGGCTAACGTGCTAGCCGTGGCACGGGGTGTCTCGGTATGTAATAAAAATGATCTCCCATGCACGGACCAACGTCGGCAGGTGTAGGTTAACCTAATCGATCTACCCGTGCAGCTGTTATTTCTTAGCCACGAGAGATCGTGGCTAAGTAATAACTTTCTATGTTCCAAGTATGAATATAATTCAAAATCACAATCGTAACTACGTATCATATTTTTTTAACAGAATTTTCTAGTACACCCCATCAAGACATACGTCATACATACGTTTAAGGAAAATATTTCCCTCGCTCGGGACACGTGCGAACCAAAAGACCAATGCGGTAAAAATGGAAGCAAACATTCCGTAATTGCAGGGGTTCTAAATTAAAAATAGCAGTTTGCAAATAAAAGTTATTGTTTTAAAATAACGCAGACTACGTCACAGACAGGTCGCATTTACTCGCATTGATTTAAACTGAGAATGGCGAACCTTGTTATTTTCAGAAAGGTATTTTTGCCTCGTGATTTTAAATATTGTTTTAGAAAAAGAATGTTTAACTTATCTGACCAAAAGTACGATCTTTTATGGAAAGGAGGCCTTTCCCTCCAATGGATCAACTAATAGGCCGCCATTTTTATAATTTAGGTTCTTTAAAATCTGTTCTGATGACTTAATATTGGTGCTTACACTAGATGCGGTTTAAAAATTATACAAGCAATGATACAGGTGACGGCGATGTCAATGAGGGCGCTTGAGTTCGCCGATAGAGGCGCTAGTGTAGAGTAAGGTCTCTAGATGTCAAAATATGTACTGAAGGTTCACTGTTTGCGGGATTTTTGTCACGGATTTTAACGAATGATTCATAATTGTTGTAATGGTTGTGGCATTCCTGATTAATTACGGCTTAAGATTTTAAGTAAAAAGTTGGGATCTAATTTCGCAGCACTTGAAGAAAGAATAAGATTTGACAGCTTCATGCTTGCCAATTTTAGGAAAGTCAAAGTCAAAGTCAAATCATTTATTTCAAATAGGCACATAAAAGGCACTTTTGAACATTATAATCTAAATATTCATTTGAAGTTTTAAAATGTAATAATATAAACATAATATGAATTTATGGGTACTAATAAACATATCCAAAACATCAAATAAAAGTACAGCAACTGGACCTTACTCGCCAGTGGCGCCAACTGGTGAGCACAAAAACGATAGCCCCCATTATTAAAGTAGTTTTCATTAACTGTTGTAATTTGTGTGCAATTTTGCTGTCAGCGAAATTTGTTCTTAAGCAAATTGACACCCTACGCCAATTCGCTGTGAGCCATTTCACACAACTGTCAAAGAATGACAGTTATGATTCGAATATACGGAAACTTTAATTTCGTAATCAATTGGGTAAACAATAAGGGGTTTATTCATAAACGTTGCTTAAAGTTAAGTCATGATTAGCGACTGTTTAACCATACATTTTTGACGTTTAATCGTCACTTAACTTTAAGTAACGTTTATAAATAAACCCCTTAATTTCCCTGACTTAGCTTAGTGACCATCGAGTATTGTCTATAATCATCCATACACACATTACCAGTTAGGTTTATAACAAAAAGCATTAACATCTTACTAAAACTCTCTAACAAAATAAATCCAAGTGTATTGTTGTTAGTTATTAAAACCACTTACAGTATTAGCATATAAAATGCAAGCTCTGACAACGTTAATCTATCGTGTAACTGAAGCGCAGTGTAAATCTTGTTACCTACATTACCCTGGAGGCTACATTCACCCAGATGCCTTTAACAATATGCTTTGTGCTAGAGCCTTAGTAAAGGTAGTTTAGTATTTGTACTTAGTAAATTAACACTTTGAGGGACACGAAACGCCCATAGGCGTAATAACAATAAACCTTCCGTGTCTAGTTCAGTGTTCTTCAAACGATTGAAAGAAAGAAGACTTCAATCAATGAGTCAAAATGTCAAGTTTTATGACAGCTGCGCGCACAGATTATTAAAGCCCGGCAGCGTATGAGTTGTCGCCCGGAATGTAACCACTTTATAAATATTATGTTTATATATACATTTAGATTTTTAACTAGGTATAGTGTATTTATTTTATTTCTTTTCTTTTTGTTTATTTTTAATTTTTGTATGCTGCACTGGTTGACGTCATCACGTCAATGCCGGCTATCGCTGAAAAGCAGCGCTGGGGCTCTGTCTCGCATAGGGTCGTAGCATTATTCTGAGCGATTGCCGTTTTGCGTGGATGTGACGCATATTTTCCCCAACCCGTTCTTTTTTGTATTTGTGTGTTTCTCTTTGCTTCATGTTTACCGCATATAAACGTATTTTTTTCTTTTCTTTCTTTCTATTAATACATTTCAAGCCGTGTGCCCGATCGATGTCCCATCGACAAAAATGACAAACTTCCATACGAACTTTCGCCCTCTATTTAACCCTTGTAGGGGATGAATTTAAAAAAAATACCCTACCCCATTGGTGCTGATCCATACGTCATGTTCGTGAACGGGTGCCGTCAGTAGGGACTGGTCACCTCTTAGCTGCCACGGCTTATTTTAATTTCTGAATTGTTTTTTTTTTTTTTTTTGCTATCTTTTTTTCTACGAACACTTTTAACGTGCACGTCTTTCTACATCGTTCTCATATGTATAATTTCAACATGAATAATGTAACCAATTTTTTGTAACAATATTTTGATTTAAAAATTTTGATTTAAAAGAATGTCCGTAGAGTTTCTTGCCCGTTCTTCTCCATAGGTACCACCTACTCTTTGGAATGGGCAACTAGCTTCATCTTTCTGACTGACCGACCCCTTGACAATTCAAAAGTGCCTGTAATTGGTTTATTTGGAATAAATGCTTTGCGTTTTTTTTTTTTTGATTTTTTTACCTTGGTGGTATTTTTCACGGACGCTTTTAAAAATATAATCTGTGCGCTTGCACGTTTTAAGGGTAAGTAGTTCATGTAAGTTAATAAATAATGTATAGGTAAATATGTTATTACTTTTGAGTAGAGGCTTTTTATATCCGACTGTAAACAAGGCTTATGTTCTACTAGCTTCTGCTCGCGACTTCGTCCGCGTGAAATTTCTTGTTCCCCTGACCCACCCCGTCACATCGCATCGCCTGTCCGCGACTTTGTCCGCGTGAAATTTCTTGTTCCCCCGACCCACCCCGTCGCATCGCATCGCCTGCCCGCGCTATTACTTTGTTTTCGCTTGGCGTTCTTTTAGACCTTTTTATTTTTGCTCGGCTCCCAAGGGTCCTAGCGTGATGTTAAATCCTCAAGAATTGGTCTATCAAATACAAAAAGATTTTTTCAAATCCGACCGGTAGGTAGATTTAGAGAATAACCGGACATACAAACTTACCAACAAACAAATTTTACCTCTTTACAATATTAGTACCTATAGATTATTTCAGATATATGAGAGAGGAGTTATATCGCCTTTGTTTAGCACCATTGTACACCATGTGTTTTGAAAATAATTGATTTATTATTTATAATTATTATCCAACACACAAAAAATTGGATAGTTTTTGACTTTAAACAATCGTTCCACCACCCTCAGGAACCTTCTATTGTATAGGTTTGCGTTTGCCCACTAGACCTCCTTTACGATAATCATTAGTTTCACTTACAGACATGACAAAGCTCACAAATTCCTGCCAACCCACAAAACTACCCTTATTAACAATTCGACTAACAAACTCATTGCCATCAACATTCCTATCAAACCAATTAAACTATTCAAACATCCAAATGAGCGACATTTAAGGTGAATCCTCAGTTGTAGCCCGCCGAATTCAAATTTTCTTTGGTTTTTTGCAAATTGCAGCTCTGTTTTACATCGTATGTTGATCAAAATGCAATGCGCGATTGTAGGAATGATATTTTTACTAAATAATAATCACCAATTTCATGTCAATTGTTAAACTTTGGAAATTTGTTTCATCTAAGAATTTTATTGAATATTTCATATGAAAATTCTTAGGTGGAACAAATTTCCAAAGTTTGACGATTGATATGAAATTGATGATTATTATTCACTAAATATATCATTCCTTCAATCGCGCATTGCATTTTGATCAACATACGATGTAAAACAGAGTTGCAATTTTCAAAAAAAAAAAAAACAGAAAATTTGAATTTGGCGGGCTACAGCTGAGGCTTAACTATAACAAAAAAGCGTAGGTATTAAGCACTTTTATTAACGGCAAGCGATGAAGGCAAGCGATGTAGGCAAGAGTTCGCGAATTTGTTTTTTGTTTGCTCCAGTTTTAGATAGCATCGCGATTAACCACCGCCTGTTGCTCGATTTAAATGTGTAGCGTTTGATTTATCGCGCAAAGGATTCGGCGATAATGTGACTGTGTTTACGAGTCGAAGATTTGAGCGAGATTTCTTTGATTGAGGCTGTGAAATTGTATGGTTTTCTTTGATTTGTTTGTATAGAAGGAAAGGAAATAAAGAACCTTTGACGCGTAGTCGCGTTGACGATTCGAAGAAGTTTGTATGGAAATTTAAGTTTTCAGTGGGTAGATATAATTAATTTAAACTTTAAGTTTCCATTAAACCATTTACAGACACATTTGAACTGTCAAAGACAGAAAGTTTCTGACTAACTGACCGACGTCAGTTTGTTTGAAAGTTGAGGCTAGTTGACCTTTCCAAAGCATAACTATTCTTATGGAGAAAGGGCAAGAAACTTCAACACATGAAAACCCTCAAAAAGTATTGATAATTCACGTAAAATACAGCTGTATCTACGTAGTAATCTAAAAAAAAATATGATTTTGAGTATCAAATATGCATTAAAATCTAGCCTTTCAGCTAAATAGCCTTAACCGAACCACTTAATAAAAATAACATATAGAAACGTAAATAAAATATTAAACGTAATCTATTCCAAGTGAATTCTGTAACGATTGGCCGATCTAAGCGGCCGCAGACGTGCTACGAATTCTACGCGGCTACGAGTGCTACGCGCTACGTGCTACGGTCGCTACGAGTGTGCTGTTTACTCCTACATTTTATTTCAAGGACTATTTTCTTGAGCTACGAAGCATAGTGATGTGTTTTAGAGTACTTGTTAGTGAGTCGAAAGCATTGCTACTCGATATTGCAAAGCTGCTGCTGATATTACTGTATATGCTTTCAGATATTGTATCGTTGATATTGCCTTAGCTGGAGATTATTGGGTGCTAGGCGCTTTACAGAAGGAATGTAAAGGGTTTGGTTGTCCCTTGTAATTTTAAGAGTGGATTTCTACATTAATTTAGCTATCCTATTGATGGGTGGGAAAACGGAGCTTAAGAAGTAGTTAGACCCTAGACACATTGGTGAAATCGACCAAATAGAAAATTGAATCTTACATAATGCCACGAGCCTAACAATATGTGATAAACTGAAAACATAAACCAGTCAAAATTGTTAGCTCTCATTCACAGTTGACTCGCATTCCTAAAAGTGTGTTGGACGTTTGTAGCGTTTACATGAGGAGGCTTTTAACTTATAATGAATGATCGTTGAGCTTCTTAAGTTCTGAGTTGAGCTGCACGATTACTGACAAATGCGTGCACTGACTAGACAGGTCCACTCAATCTGTGTTTTTTCCTCAAAATACCATTTCAGATAAATCTACATAGTTTTCACATGATCAGACCAAGATTATGTCTGGACTTTAAAAGAGACATCTGAGTTTATTTCGGCCTTTCTTCTCAGAGTAGTCAGATAGGAAACGCCGACCTCATCTAGTTTTTAAAATATGGTTGACGTATAAAAGTGTTTGTACAAACCTAATTACAGAAATAAAATCATTTATCATTTATAGAGTTACTCTCAAGGATTGCCGAGGTTAGAAGTCACCCTAAGCAATCAGATTTTGACATACACAGACCATACACCACAAAAATCATACCACCCTAACCAGAAGCGTCCAAAATCCACCACACAACATTAAATAATCCCCATATATCTCGGCCTGATAATATAATTACAGAACAATTGCGCTCTCAAAGCGCAGTTGCAGCATTTGAGCGGCACTTTCGCTCGACGTGCTTATTTGCCGGGTTGAGCATAAAAGCGATATGCTCAAACAGTCGAGTGGAGAATGACGCTCGACCCGGCCACTGGCCATTGTGATGGGATTACGAATGTCATAATGATATTTGTGCGCCGTTTTGGGTCGGATTGTGAGCAGTCAAGCTTGTAATGTGGCTAGTGTGAATTTAATTTTGTGAAATTATATTGTTGGTTTTTGGTTGGGATGATTTTCTTTTGTGCTGACCGCTTTGACCGAGTTCTTGATTCGACGAAGCCACGTGTCAAGCAGAAATCGGAGAGGATATTAATAAGTGATTTGCAGTAACTGTGAAAAAAGTTGTGTGAGCCATCATTTAAGCATATGACAGTTAAAGAAACATAGATACAAGTAACAATTAGGGAGAGACAGACAGAGAAAGACTTGGTGCAGATACCCAGCTGAGGCAAAGGCTTACTTCATTAATTGATAACAATCAAAGACACACTGTTCTATTGAAGCTCAAAGGAGACTAGTTTCATACTGTGAGATGATCGTCATAACAAAAGAACACTACAAAGTGAAATATAACTTTAATTTCGGAAGTCAGTGTCTTTGGTTTTGTATTATCGTTTTTTTCCACCGGCTTTCCAAATTAAAGTTATTTATCAATTTGTAGTATTTTATGGAATTCGTTTGTTTCTTTTTTTCTTTTGTAAAGTTTTTATTTTTCACTTTTTAGCTGTGGTACTTAACCCATGCAAATTTGTATACCACTACTTGCTATGGAAATAACAGTGACAGGAAGTTATTATAACATCATCAATATACATACATACACTAAGTGGAAAAAATACGTCTTATTGAAGCTAACTGAAAAACTACCCAACCAAATTTTATAAAATTTATATGGACCACCCCTGAGGCATATCCTATCTATTATAAAAATAATTTTCAAAATCCATCCAAATTGCCGGAGATATCGCGAAAAAAACATACAAAAAAAAAACATACAGATGAATTGAGAACCTTTTAGAAGTCGATTAAAAATACATGTGACTGCTAATAAGCTCATTAAAACTCCCAAAAAACACTACAAATCAGAAAACCAGTTCTAAACTACAAACATATTTAAAACCTAATCCGGCCACTCTCAGTACCCAAAAGTTTATTAAATGTCTAGACCAAAACTATATATCTAACGGCTATGTGTACATGAGATTGCTTCACGCCTCTAGGAGGTCCTAATGAACGGCTTTAATGAAACTCTAGGGCTTCATAATTATAAGGCCAGGTACACACCTGACGCTAAGATAGTTGCTGAATATACTGCGGGGTTTGTGTAGATACTTGGTTAAAGGCTGCGAAGGTAAAAAAAAGTTCTATTGGTTATGTTAGAGTGTACTTTAGACACTGAAAGACTTGTAAGCCGATTACTCTTTTTGTAGTTATTTTATTGAGTTATGACACTGGGCTGGCTTATGGCTTAGATATTAATTTGCACAGGTAAAAATTCGCACTGGCGCAAATTTACCCTCATTGAATTTACTAGTGATATATTGCCACGAATAGCCTCAGGTTACCTACTGTGCGAGTTTACACTCAAAGAATAGGTAGCTGCTGGGCAGAAGTATTCATTCAGTGAGTCTCAAACAGCAATGAATCATTTTGTTGAACTGAGGGCCTAGACAAATGACATTCGTTTCGGAGCGATTCTATTTCTACTATCGCTAATGTTTCCATCATACGAATCGAAAACTAGCGATAACGCTTGTCAAAAAGTGCCACTTGACTACGCATCTCTATGGAAGTAATCGTTCGACGCTGTCAATTCGTTTCATGGAATCGAATGATGTTAACATTGTCTAGCTAATTTATATTCGTTGGCCTATGATCACGTGACATTTCGATAGCTTATGTCAACCCTATACATTTTTGGCTAATCTTCTAGCGTCATCACTAATCGAATGTTACTTTGTCTAGGCCCTCTGGACTCATTTAAAGAAGAAAGTATAGTATAAAGGGCTTTGCCCTGAAATCGGATGCCATTAGGCTAATTTTAATGAGGGTATGATTTCATATAAATTAAATACATTTAACATTTCTAGCAGTCATCTTGATCCTTTAACTGATTTAAATCAAATACAATTAAAAGTTACCCTATAATGGCTCTGTTTATTAAAAAACGACCCCTATTTTACTTCCCCATCTTTACAATATCGTACGCAACTGTTATGCCGTTACACGAAAATTTTAAATGTTTCTTATCCCAAGCACCTCGTTCAATAGCAAATGGCCGCACACCGTCCATTACGCCGCGGGGCAAGTTAAATGAGCTGTGTGTGACCAGCCGTCGAGCGTCACACTAACTATCTTTAACTTTTCAACTATTCCTATTCATCTTCACTACTTTTTGAGGATGGGGGTAATGCTTTTGGTATTTTTTTTTAAATGTACGTAATATTTTAATGGTGTTTCAGTATCTGCTAAGCAAGCTCTTCGAGATTAGTGACGGTTTGTAAAATGTAAAATGGATTCGCAACATTTTTTGGGCAATCCACAAATTGCTATACTGTGTTGTCACTAAATATTTTATATATTTTTATTTTCATAAATAGACTACCGTTCTTTATTTATATCAGAATTGAATTTAAAATGCCAACAAATAGATTGCGTTAAAAAAAACAACCAGTTGGAAAAACCGCCCCTGTTAATACATGAACAAGCCGAACAAAACGAAAAGATTTAAGAAGTTATAATTGCAGTAACAATAAACACATAGTTAATTATCTAATTGTTGCAGTCCATACATTCTGCCGTACACTGCGGAGCAAGTTAAATGGGCTGCAAAAGACCAGTCCCCAAGTGTCGGCACAACTATTGTGAACTTTGTGTCCAACGCACACACAGTTTGTGACACGCATATATTTTGCGACCAGAGTTGGTCCAAGTCGAGGGCGGCTTTTACAATAGGCTACACTATATTAGATACTTATATGAGTATTAAATGAGGATGGTACTACATAAAGGTTTTAGTATACAATATATTAAGATACTGTTAATAAAACTTGTTGAGTTATCTTTTTTTTTTCAATAGAAGAGCACGAGGCGGGTCGACTTTTTGCACGCAAGTGTATGTCGAAACCTTGAGTTGTCGAGTCCTCATCAGCATTACAGCGATTTCCTTACTTCATTGGGATCACTTTCCAGCTTAACCAAACCAGGGTGCTTCTGATCATACGCTTACAAAAATTGGTCCTATTGACCTCATATTATGAAATCGCTTGAAATATTTATTTTAAGAAAATCTAAGTTTATATTTGCCTCTAAAAGTTAGGCACTTCATAAAAAACGAATTTTAACAACTTGTTGAAACTAAACAAAATTATACTCCTACTCAAATCTCTTACCGCAAAAGCATTTTAAAATCCCCTCATATAGTGCACTACTCCGTACATTTCTCATCTCACAGCCCGGGGTATGAACTGGCGACGTTTCACTCGTAAAACTGAGTTTAAAGCCGCTGTGCTTGGCTCAGTTAAGTTAATAGTTATAAAATACAGGCACAATATGAGTACAGAAGGCTGGCTCCATACAGCGAGTAAAAACAGGCGCACGCACACATAGACGCGTACATACGGGGATCTCATACTATCTCAAACAAATACGGAACAGGAAGCTCACTTCTTAATAAATAAATGTATTTTCTTTCTTAAAAAAAAGAAAGAAAACTTTCTATTCTTCTTTCTTTCTTCATGGAAAAGTGAAAATGTTTGCTTTGTATTAATCGATCGTGTACTATTTATTTTTAAATTTATGTGACAGATATTTTAAGCCGAAGTTTTTCGTTTTTATTTTAGGGTTTATCACAACTTGTAAATGGCCATTTCATATTTTTTACGAACCTGTAAAATGTTGGCCGTAAGTTTCCCCTAACAGAATTTCATAAATAAACTAATCGCCAGTCGCTAGGCCGCTTGCACTCGCTGTACGTGAAGCTTGTCTATGTTTGCGTGCGTTGTATGAAGGCGGGCTTCTGTAGGCTATCTACTCTGTGACACAGGTTTCAGTTGCAATTAACGGTGCGAGGCGTAGAGCACGTCTCGTTAAAACTTGTTCATTGGGCAGGATTGTGTTCGTGTTTTAATTTTTAATGTTATGGTTCATTTCAAGCGGGTTTATCGGTATGGTATGAGATGTTTCGCGCCTTCAGTTATAAGTATTGTTGTTAGCTCTAGCGCTAAGTATAAAAACATTATCATGACTTTACTAGATAGCACTATACAGGGTATAAAAAGACCCATCACATAGACGTCGTCTACGCATTCTGTACAAAATTAATTACAGGAAAACGGTTTTTTTTTTTTGGTGTGAAGAATCGCTGATTACATTACATACAAACATTGTGCTTACGGGTGCGAGCCCGTGTACTGGGGTCGTAGGGGTATTTAAAGTTAAGTTATAACATTTACAACACTTTTTCGTAAAAAAAAAAAACCTCAAAAAATTTGAAACCTTTACAAGGTATGAGGAACAGGGTGTAAAGTTCTCTCATACTCTATGGAAAAGGGAGGATCCTCCGACCAGACGGGTGTTGTGTCTGGTGTGCAACTGCCCGACGATTGATGTCGGGACGTTGTATATATGCTAGTTGCGCGGTAAATCCTGCTTGCGCGATGTAGGATTTTGCGTGACGTGTAACTCGCATGTGGCGATGTAGATACCGCTACAAACATCTCCGTAACCAGAAGGTATGGTACAGTACAAAAAAGAACATAATTATGGGAAATCGCTTCTTTATACGACTTTTAGGGTTATAAAGTCAAATAAACTGTAGGTGCAATTATGGCTTAAAAGAAAGATTGGACTCACGACCCTTTCAAATAAATAGGTAACCAGCAGAAGCCCGACAAATCCTAACACAACAAAAAATAAATACAAAAGGAAAATATGGATTGTTGTTTACAAATAGTGAACCACTAACATATTGTAAAGATATATCATGTTGGCAATATTCGGCCTCCGTTAAATGTGTTTATCTGTGATTTATTGTCAGCTATTTATTTCTGAGATGATATATTTCAGTTAATTTTGATCACAACTGAGAACAACATCGGATAATTTAAGGAGGTTATATATAACAAATACAAATTGTTAGTGTTTACCAAATATTTTGTATTGCATTTTTTAAATAATATACAGATAATAAGGATGTAACAAGACTGCGGTCGACTCCATTTGACACGTTTTGCGAAATAAGATGTATGAGGTGGCAATATTTTGAGGCGAGACGATCGACATCGATCAACCGCGGTCTGATTGCACCCTTATAACAGTCAAGAAAACAGACTTCGTCTTAAATCTTCGAAAACAACCCCAGCTCAAACACTTAACAGGTTTTAAGACCCAAACTTTGTCCATTACAGACTTAAAAGAGTTTATCTCGAAATAAGCCAGCGACGAGTATTTCAAAAAAATAATCCCAATTGGTAAAAACTGAAGAGTTGAAAAGTCTGCAGGGAATATGAAATTAAAGAAAATAAAAGCGCTCATCTCTAAAGTTCGTGGAGTTGAAGTTTTGGAACTTTGCTTTCCGAAATGGATTTAGAAGACCCGGGGGAGGGAGTTTAAAGTGTCGGAGATAACTCGGCGTTGGAAAAAATATGCCTTCTACCTGCAGTTTTATGTAGTTGTACTTACATGACGCATAACGACGCATATTTCCCCCCAGCTTGTTCTTTTTTGTGTTTGTGTGTTTTTCTCTGCGTCATGTTTACCGCAATTAAACGTATTTTCTTTCTTTCTTTTTCGTTTTATGTGTTAGGTTTTTATTAAGTTGCTCGCATACTGAAAAGATTAGTACAGTAGCAGTAGGTACTTTACCTACACAGTGTGTCGCTGTAATATTGTAGAACACAGTGACTGAGATAAGGCTCGTGACAGACGAACTGACAAACCGCGTAGATTAATCTAATTGCGTAACACCCTATCAATCACAATTTGACTCATTTTGAAGCCTATTGCTAATCAATTGCTTCATGTTCGAAAAATTTGTCTGCTCAACGACGTAAATAACGCAATGAATGTTGTTGCACTGTCAAAATGAAAGCCATTCCTACTGTTAGTGTGTTACGCAATTAACCCGTAGGTTAGACTAGACGCAGCCATTCCCAGTCTTGGACTATCTACAGACCCCAAACTTTAGTTGCGTTTATTTCAGTATGTTCTCTACATTTTATTACATAGTACATTTTACCAATCCATTTCACAACAGTGAAAGTCCTAGTCCTATCTTTGTACCTTATAAACTCTACAAGATCTTACCTTTGGTACCCGAAACGGGTAACAAGCAGTTTGACAAATCGCCGGTCAGTCCAATCGGAGTATGTAGCAAGTTACTTACCTGAAAAAAAAAATGGGTGTATTAGACGCACGTATGTTTACAAAGAAACAAGAATGTATTCAAGTGAGTTTATTTATGAAGTTGTTTGTGTACGAAAATATGGGATAAATTACGTACATTTGTAACTGATACAAAGGTGAATCAGGTGAGTTGAATATTTTTTGATTTTTATAGGTTAAGTGCTCGATAGCTTAATCTAATGTCAGGTACAAATTGGTGAAACATAACATAAAATAGAACACAAATTAACCATCCTAATTAATGCAATGTAAAACAACAATTCACCTATCTGTACCCGGCCATAAAGGCCAGCAAAAATGATCGGTGGTACAATATAAACCAAACAAACGAAATCATCAACGAATATAGTTTTTTTTTACTTTTATATCTTATCAAAACAGGCCAACACTTTGATAGTCTGCAATAACCCTTAACGTCATCTAGCTAACAGCCCGAAACAACTTAAACAACAGCTTATCAAACAGCTTAAAACTCCAAATTCAAATCTGCCAATAAAACCAAATACCACAACACGCCAAACGCGCTCTACATTGACGCTCGATGCGCCAATTAAACTGATTGTGAATGGTCGTCTTTTGCCAGCCGCTGAATGAACATGAGCGGCCCGCTTTAGTCACGCGAGGCTTGATTGTATGAACACTGCTTAACATAAGCGTCACGTCTGAGATAGGGGTATACTGTAATACCGGTGTAGGTAGATCTATCATTGGTTGGTGTGTGTGTGACTATATGAGGGTGTGTGTGTAACTATATGAGGGTGTGTGTATGTGTGTGTGTGTGTATGAGTTTCCTCTGACGTCTTCACGCCGGTCGGATTGAATAGGAATAATGGTCAGCCGTATCCTTCCGTATGATTTGAGCGACATTTTGTAGCTCAATCACTAGTACGTGGTGTTGACTTAGTTTATAAATAAATAAATTGCTGACTTTTAGCCGTGAAGAGGACTTTCTGATAGATTGCTTCAGTGATTGGTCATTAGAAAGCATTGTTTGAATCGCCACCCATTATGGAATTTCAATCATAAGGTAAGAAGTCAAAACCTAGCAAATATCATTCTGACTTTTCCGATTTTAGAAAAGTGTAGATACTTTTCTTAAGTTTTATCACCACTAAAACAGAAGTAATCATTGGAAGGAAACCTGCGGGGTAAATGCGTAAAACACATACAATGGCAATCTATAGAAATGCCTTTCATTTTGACAGTTCAGCCACGTTCATTGCGTTATTTAAGTTGTTGAGCAGAACAAAATGTTCAAACTTATGAAGCAATGGATTAGGAATTTCCTTCAGCCTCGGATTGTGAATGAAAATGTGTTACGTAATTAGGGTGCTGGAGTTTTATCCTCAAATCGCCAAACCGCACTAGGCAAGCGTGGTAATCAATGCTCGTTCTTTCTTATCATGAAAAGAAGCCTGAGCTGTGAAGTAGGAAAATTACACATAAAAATAACATCAAACCTGTATTCCACATAGGGTAAGATAGAGCTGCACCGATAGTAGCTACAGACACCAAAAGAGATAAGTAACCAGGGTCGTCAGACATAGTTGAAGTTTAATAAGAAACCGATGGATTTATTCGAATAAAATTTAATTTAATTACTAGAAAACAAACAGTTAATTTATCTAATTAAATTTCATTCGAAAAAGTCCATCGGTTTCTTATTAAACTTCAACTATATTCGACGACCCTGGTTACTTATCACCTTTGGTGACCGTATATCCATATTTCGCCAATTATGTTAAAAACCCATGTAATAGGGGGCGAGCCCGTTGCCATCAACCGGGCTCCGACAAATCCAGACTTAGGGCTGCTACTGAGAAATCAAAAACCGAAGAAACAACTGTAATAAATCCTGTACTTGTAAAATTGCTAACCCGCACTGTGCAGTTGTGATAATCAACGCTTATTCTTTCTTCTTTAAAGTAAATTCGGCTTTAGCCGTGACGTGACGCGTAAATACTCTATTTTCACGTAAAAGTATCAATGAATAACTAAGTTTGAATAACTAGTTTCATAATGTAAATCAGTTTATAGTGGGATATTATTGACTCGCAACCAAGTGCGTGTATGACCAGAGACGTATGAACGTAAACGAGGCAAAATGAGTATGCAAGGGTCGTAGCAGATGGCATTCTGTAGTTTCTGCCTACCCCCATGGGAAGAAGGCATGAGTTTATATATGAACTGACTGATATTATTAGTACTCAATACTCAATCATTTACTGCATTCCACAATGTGCTTAGATGGTACGTAAACATTAGTTGTACTAATCATGGACCCTGTCAAGCACAACAAAATAAAAATTTGAAGGAAGAGGACTTATTTATACATGTAACAAAAAAAATACTTATTATAAGTAAAATTAAAGGTAACATTTTGTTAATTATTAACTAAATTAATTAAATCTAAATACTAACAACTAAGTACTTATAAAACTACATACAAGATAGACAATACTCGTTTTAACTATTGGTTAAACTGACAATAATAATTGTGAATTAACTTATGTGGGTCAAATTAAATGGAGCAGCGCGGTGCGGTCATATGAGATGAGACCTATTGAGGTAATAATAGTATTGTGACACTCTATTACTTTACTAATAATATTATTGTGTCGGAATGTTAGGTGTGTTTTTAGAAAGGATGGATAGCATGGTATAATTATTAGGAAATGATATGGAATGATTATGATAAGATAAGAGAATGATTTATTTCTCAACACAATATATTAGTACATTTTCAAATTAATAAGAACAATACATAATTGGTTTAATTAAACTGTGGGAGACTGGTGCCTAAGATAGGCGTAGGGTCTGTATTTCAGGACACCAGGTCTCCACCCCTTTGGAAGCAGTTACATTTAAATCAGATTATGCGCTCGTACACAAATGCGTTAAATTATATTAAACCAGAACAAAGTATTACATTATGGGTAACTATATGCTACAGTTTTCTCAGACTATTAAGTACATTGTTCTATTTATTGTGAATTCTGCGTAAACCTGCAATAAGGATACACACCAGAACTTTTATTTTTTATTATTGTTTTCTATTAACGGTTTTATATGTACTGCTATTGGTGTGCCAAATAAATAAATAAACTTAGGTTGAATTTGTTATATGTACTGCTATTGTTGTGCCAAATAAATAAATAAACTTAGGTTGAATTTTTTTATATGTACTGCTATTGTTGTGCCAAATAAAGAAATAAACTTAGGTTGAATTTTTTTATATGTACTGCTATTGGTGTGCCAAATAAATAAATAAACTTAGGTTGAATTTGTTATATGTACTGCTATTGTTGTGCCAAATAAATAAATAAACTTAGGTTGAATTTTTTTATATGTACTGCTATTGTTGTGCCAAATAAATAAATAAACTTAGGTTGAATTTTTTTATATGTACTGCTATTGTTGTGCCAAATAAATAAATAAACTTAGGTTGAATTTTTTTATATGTACTGCTATTGGTGTGCCAAATAAATAAATAAACTTAGGTTGTTTTTTTTCCATTAGCTAATTTTAAACAACTAGGTACCAATGATATTACCACCAATTTATTTGCATATGCAAAGCCTCGTTGTGGCAATATTCTAAACAAATACCCCTTTATTTACAAACGTTGCTTAAATTTAAGAGCCATTTAAACGCCAAAAAATGTATGGTTAAACAGTCGGTAACCATTACTTAACTTTAAGCAACGTTTATAAATAAAAACCCCAAGTTACGAGAATAAAGGATTATAAAGTTCATGATAATCACCGATTGAGGTTTAAGAAAAGAATATTCCTTTCAAAAATTGATAAATGAGTAGGTAAGTAATGAATAAAAGAATTACGTAAAAAAAAAAAAACTGGAAAGCAATAAGTAATTACTAAATGAAATAAGTAGGAAAACATTTTTTTCTTTCATAAATTTATAGATGATGAGGTAAGTAATTAATGAATTGATAAAGTAAAAAAAAATATTGTTTATTTCAATTATAAAGTGCATTTACATAAAAAATTTGGAGATCACCTTTTAAGCAAAAAATTGCTTGTGTTAGGAGACTAAGCTCTTCCACTTGTTAAGTTTCAGTAAGTACCGCTTAAAACACCTCCGTAGACTAAGTAAACCATCACTTTATGTAAGTAAAAAAGCAATTTCCACATTTCCCAATTAAAATAAATGCATCTATTCAATCTTCCAACAACGAATCAATAACGCGGCAGAATTAATATGGGTTTCCGCAAAAAACCGCCGAAACTGAACCGAACTCGTATTTCCCTGAAAATAATTACTTCAGGCAATATCGACATGCGAAAAAACAAGGCTATCCATACACTGAAGCAATCTATGAAGTAGCATTTGAGTGTTTTTGGCTTTCAAAAATATAAAATACCTGGCCAATTGGTTGGTACTGAAACAACATACTTACGTTGAAATAACCGGAATTGATAACTTGTTACAGTCATCATATTTTATTAGGGGACCCCCCTTCGACTGCTTGATTAAAATAATAGAATACAACACTATTTACTATGTACAAAAATTACAGATATCTATATAAATAAATAAAATTGAAGTGTCTGTTTGTAATGTCAAATTAACAGCTTTTTACTAAATGTATATAAAAGTATATAATATACGGTACTTATAACAAAAACAACCCTACTTTTTAAACTTTTGTCTGTCTGTCTGTCTGTCTATTTGTGCCGGTTAATGTCGGAAACTGCTGGACCGATTTTGACGCGACTTTCACTGGCAGATAGCTGATGTTATAAGGAGTAACAAAGGCTACTTCTTGTCCCGGTAGCACGTCCCGTAGGAAAACTTCCGACATCCACGAGGGCGAAGCCGCGGGCAGCAGCTAGTATACAGTAGTACAGGGTGGCAGGGATATCGACGCGTAAACTGTAACCATGAATTCAGCACATGATTCTAGACCCCCTAAAGAAAAAGAAAAGAAAGAAAAATAGTTTATTCTGCACAAACAAAACGCACCTAACAAATGAACGACATTAATTTAGAGACATACAAAATAGCCAAAAGCCTCGTAGCCCCTAGTGTACAAATCTTTCGTAGGTTATCAAAAACAAAAATCTGCTGTTTCATAGACATGTGCAACACCTACGCGATCAAAATATACGGAACGGCAAATTATATTTTAATAACCGACGAAAACTTTCAACACATGGGGTTCGGAATCATGTACTGAATCCATGGCAGCATGTTGCACGTCGATGTCCCTGCCACCCTGTATAAATGTAGAAATGTATGTCCTTTATATCATATTACTGTACTGTCTGTTATATGATATGAATGAAGCTCGTAATCATCACAAAATGTTCTCAATGACAGACAGGAAAGATGACAAAGGTTTGCCCTGCCCAATGAACCACAAGGGTGCAAACGTATTAAATAATCTGTTGGATTCGCAACACTAAATGTTACATGTTTGATTCCCAACACTAAATGTTACTATACAATACGAACATCACTAGAGTGCGCTCTCGGTAGACATCTTTGTTTAAATGTCTCACTCACTTCCTCACAGGTCGGGTCCGCGACTGGTTTGGTCCACAACGTGCTCCTGTCTACTCTATTTGACTATTAATGGTGATTATACCTCTTCATTAAGAACTGGCTGTTTTCATCCAAGTACATCTACTAACACACATCCCCACATAATCGTCATCATCATTATGTTACCCTTATCCCAACAGTATCAAATCTTGAGTGAAATTAATAGAACTTCTGTGAAACATGACATACTACAGTGTGTTCACGTCGGCAGGTAAAAAAAAAAACTACTTTAGCCCATCATGCAGCAGTAATCGCCAAGCTTAATATTGTTGTTGTGACACGACCCCAAAAGACGTAACTTTCAATTTGGCCAACAGTAATTTTGTTGATGTAATTTTAACGGCGCGGGCACGGTGGCAGAAACGCAATGTGTTGTAATAAAGGGCGAATACATTTGTAAAGAGGAAAGCGACCAAACTGCCGTATATTTACGCGTTACAAACGTTTCAGTTATATAACTGGATATGTTATATGTTAGTGTAGGAGTTTGTTGGTTCATAAAAGAAATTGAGTAGTAAATGTCGTTAATGCCAAGAATGATTGTGTCGAAGTAAACGGAAAGATAGCCAATAATGTAGATATATTATTTGGCACGAGTAAAATTACAAAGTAATTTCGTTTACAAAAATAAGTAGCTCATTGTATTTTCAAAACACAAGTACAATTCAATATATACCTCATAAGATTCCGTATCGCTTTTAAGACCCAATACCCGAGACAGATGGTTGCGGTAAATAAATACCTTCTCTAGTTAACGCTCCCGTAAGTAGTATCTCAGCGAAAGGAGAAAACAGACGGACTGAGCCGAAAAAACATATGGCTTAGAAACAAAACCTTATACGTTATCAGCTCAACACAAACAACGAAATTCACATCGTCTTCGATAGATATCACCACATCTCTATCACAACGCAATAAGAACCAGATTCGAACGTGATGACATCCAATTCGGATTTGATGAATGCCCTCGGCGCCGATGCGAAATAATTTCTTCTATTCATCCGCTAAAATATTACAGCCGACTCTCTCTGACTAATGAATTCATTTCAATAGAGGCTCTTCAATCCGGACTGAAGCTATCGATAAAGATGACGAATAGTAAAACGGGCGGTTTAATTCTGAGGGTAGATTCGTGTTTGAATTTAGGCTGAGAAATAATAGATTTAATCAATTATATTGAATCTGGGACAGAATTATGGGTTTGTAAGCGTGACTGTAACGAGTACGGCCTACTTACTGATGTGTGGGTCAGATTAACGGACGCAATTTTATATTTGACTTATTGGGGACTTCGAACCCAAAACGAATGAGAACGCACCATATAAACAGGACTGAACGTATGAACTTCGAAGTTTAAAATATCGATGTATTTAATTGGAATGCTCTTAATCGCGATGTACGGAACTTCGAAAGAATGTCTATTCAAACTTCGAAGTTCAGTATGCAGCTGTGTAGAACTTATACCAGAACACAAGGTGGAAGCCAAAAGAAGAGGCCATACAAGAAAGCTCACGTTAATCAAATCAATCTGCCTAGTCCTTTCCCATCTCTGTTGGGGTCGGCTTCCAGTCTTACCGGATGCTGCTGAAACACTGGTTCTGTTTTACATGGAGCGACTGCTTATCTGACCTCCACAACCCAGTTACTAAGTAACACGATACCCCTTAGTAAGTCGGGTTGTTAGATTTTTGGGCTTCTGACTACCCGTAACGACCGTCGAAGATCTACGAATGACAGCCGCGACCAACGGCTTAACGTGCTTTCCGAGGCACGGAGGGGTCTCCATATGTAATGGATGATCACCCATCCACGAACCGACCGGGGCAAGCGTAGCTTAACCTTCGATCGACTCGTGTGGCTGTTATATAGCCACGAACGCCTCCAAAAAAGCTCACGTTAATATCATCAATTAATTGTTGCCAAGCAACGCCTATTTCCTGCACCAAAAGTTCTCCAATGATCTACCGTCATAATATGTCGCAAGTGTACAGCGATATTTTACCACTCTCGAGTACCACCTCTTAAACTAGAGCCAAGAAAATTTCGGAACATTCCCGTCCGCATCGTGATAAATATCACCGCAGAGGTAATTATTAAGCCAAATGGATAGTAGCAACACCTAATTGCTGTTAATAAATCTGTTTAGTGTATAAGAAAATGTATGCCTTTTTGGCCTCGCACAGGTTTTTTACTTGTTTATTGTTGGTTATTTTTTTATTGTTCATTTTGTGAGTTTTAATTACTCCTTTTTTATTTTTACTCTTTGTATTTCCCGTGCGTGGCCCAAATAGAATATTTTTCTTTCTTTCTTTCTTTCTTTTTTACTCCATGTTTGTGTTAAATGGTGAAAATGGGTTTAAGTGTGATTAAGGACAGAGACTCTTCTTACGATGCAGACGAGTGCAACTGTTTGCAGTAAATTACAGGGAAACGGAAAAACTGCAGCAATAAATTTGTCTGTCTTGGGTTCCAAGTAAATAAAGTTAGAAATAATTAAGTGCCGCCTGCTTCACATCTTATGCAGTAGGACCCGGGATCCTTCTTGTTATTTCCAAAGTTCTGAGACGGAGGACTTAAACAAATGTGGTCCGAGCGACCCTCGTGGCCAGTCGAGCGTTAACGACTTCGATACGACATGTCCAAGTCTTAGTTGTGCGGTAAACTAAATGTGAACACGAATAAACAGCGCGAGGTGAAATGTGGGGAGATTTTCCTCTAAGTTTCCAAACGAATATTTATGATACGATCAAAATGATATATCCGGATTTACATACGTCATAATACTCAGTTGCTATCGAAGTATAAACCCATAAAAGTAACACTGTAGCACTATATTAAAGAGAACAAAAGCGAAGAATCTGAGCTGTTACATAACCTGCGATCTCCAATATAAGTTAATATTGCCTCGCGAAAGGTGCGCATAAAGAATAATGGTTTTTGAATATCAAACTAGGTATTTCCGAAGCACCTAAAGTACATGTTCCAATGCTGCCCTCGAACGTAACATTTTTCTTTCCGACGAGGAAATATAAAGCGTTCAGTTGATTTACGAATCGTTTGTGAATGCGGCAATGGGGATAAAATACAGAGTTCCTTAGTCCGATGTTATCTTGAACAGTGAGACTGAAACTGCTGATTGGATGACTTCTTTGTATGTACTTGTTTTAGTGAACGTAACAAGATTACGCTAATAAATTGCTGTTAGCTCTAATTACGGATGATTTTGCGATCGTTTTCTCTGATGTCGGATTTGCTGCCCTTGTAGGTTTGTTTGTCACTGGATGTGAGTTTCTAGGTCCCTAAAAATAATAGACCCTGAGGTCCTGAGGACTATTTAAATAAAAGCCCGGGATTCTTGGATTGCATAACTATTCAAATGAATATTTATTTAAAATTAATGTTTAACAACCGATGCAAATATGTGTATGTAGGGTGTAAGAGGGGTGGTGTGTGTTAGTTAAAGTTAAGATTTTTCGATACAAAAGCGTATTCCATGTTAGCCAACGTCTCAACTTTAGGTGAATTATGAATTTCATTTTGAAACAGATAGTGAGGCTATCTGTTTCAGCACCTTCGAAAACCATAAAAACTAGCACTCTTTCTCCTTCTATTATATAATACAAAGTTGCATGGAGGGGGCATAACGCTTTTTCGTTACGTTACGATTTCAAAAAAATCTACAATTTTACTCCTACCGCGAGCTGCGTTAAAGAACTTCGTCCCAAAAAAAGTATGATCTAAGCATTATTTTCAAATAGTTACAAGGCTTTTTTCCCCATCTCAGACCAATCCAACCAACATCTCGAACCAACATGCCACGTCCAAACCAGAAATCTTCCAACATGAGCACGCTCCGTCGTTAGACTACCAACTAGCACCGGCTAAATGTAGGTGAATACGGAATTCCCGGGAGTACCTACTGGGGATGCGACCACTCGTGAGCTGTGCGTGCTAAGAATATTCTAGCACACACTTCATATTTGCTTGCTGTATTGAATTACTGCTGCTTTATGTTGAAATTTCTGTGTTTTGAGGCAAATGCACGACTAGGGATGTTTTGTTAGTATATGAGGTAAGCAGGTGCTTTAGAGGGGCCAATGCATAAGGTGAAGGGGGTATAATCACCTAATGGATAGGATGAAAGAAATAAATACAACAAATAATCTGCTCTTCTATTTGGGGAAATATTAAGGACTGTTTAACCAAAATGTATGAATAAGCAATTTTTTTATTATTATTGCCCGCTAAATGTAGCTGAATACGGAATTCCCGGGAGCACCTACTGGGGATGCGACCACTCGTGAGCTGTGCGTGTTGAGAATATTTTAGCACACGCTTTATATTTGATTGTTGAATTAAGCAGTAATTCATTACTGCTACTCGCCACTGTAAAATTAAGATGGGTTTATTATTATATTCATTTATTTCAGATTTCCAATTACATGCAAGCAATTATAATTCCTTTATTACATTTACAAACATAGAAATTACAATTTTAAATATTTTTACTAAAAATAACAAAATAATTAAGATATTAAAAAGATTGTGGCCTATCGGCATCAGGAACAGGGTCCAAGCTGCCGGTGGTCAGGGCTCAGAGAGAGGAACCTCATATGCGCGTGCGTGCAGGAGTACTGCTTTCTGAATAAAGCTCTTGACCCAGCCGCGCAATGAGAGCCTCGTGAGGTGTTGGTCGAGCCTCTTTGCTATTAGGTCATTTACTGTAACGATTATCGGTACCTACAATGATTGCAGAGTCCACGTCCCACATGTCGACAACCTCGTGTGCTAAGTCACTTACTTGTTTTTTTTTTTATGTTTCTCAACTTTCACGAGATTCTCGTTATGAGGGACAGCGATATCAACAATCATTGCACACGACGCCCTCGTCAATCTAACACCACAATATCAGGCTTATTGGCTACAATAGTCCTGTCAGTGATGATAGATCGATCCCGGTACAATGTGGCGTCACTATTCTCGAAGTACTGGGTCAGACACATACCTGTGGTACTTCGGACTCGCCAAGGTTGTACTGCAAGGCGAGTTGCTGTTGGATAATACTAGCCACTAGATTGTGTCTATGCAAGTACTCGCCGTTAGCAAGACGAGAACAACCGGAAACAATATGTCGGATTGATTGCCTGACAGATGTCAACCGTGCCGTCCTTGACAATGTATTTCCAATAATTATTCGTCATGATAACTTCATCGATAGTCGCACAGACAAAACCTTTGGTTTCCCCGAAAAGGGCACAGAAACGCAGTCAGGATACAGACGCCAAAAAGTCTACATCAGGCCCATGGAGGGCCCGGAAAAAGCGTCCGTGACGTATGGAACAGTTGTTTAACAGAATTTGCAGACGCTATCATACAAAATTTTAATGTCGTTACTATTCCTACAGTTTCAATAATATGGAGAGAGAGAAAACTGAAACTACAGTATTTATTTGCTCCGACATTAGTGATGCTACATAAGCATCTTATCGTAAGAAGCTTGCCTCTTGTCACAAGTTTCCTCACGATTTCCTAGAAATCCAATTTTGTACTTTGTATGTGCAATTTGCAACAAGAAGTTATGAGATCTATTTGACGATATCTTTGGATATTTTATATCTTCTAAAGAAGTTATAAAATGTGTCCAGAACATCCAGTCAGGCTTTGGGTAGTCATCATGAAATTGTCATAGACTTGCAACAAAGTATTTATTTATTTATTTTATTATTTATGTACACACAGTAAAATAGATACAGATACGGCATATTAGTATTGAGTACAAAGGTACTGCTTATTTCTTAAGAAATGTCTTCCAGCAGACCTGCGAAAGGAGAAATGAAAAAGAAATGTAGACAATAGTGTGTGAGAACAAGAAGAGAAGACATTGTTTTGTGACGTCTTAAACTAGAATATTAAATATACTTACATGAGTACACACAAGTACCTATATATGATTACTTGTTTAAATTTGAAACCAGAATCTGTGGTAATAATTATTATGAGATAAGTTTTGGAACAATAAACTTAATGTCATACACGACAGAATTTAAATTCCATTGCAACCAAAAAATATATTGCATCTTTTTATTACATACATTGAGCACCATGTATCTATGACATAATTAATTTACCTGTCTTTGCTTTATATTTAATTATTTTTACCTATTGTAGTATAGTAATTTTATTCTAGGTGCATCGTCTTCACATATAATTAATGTGAACCTAAATAATATTAAAAAACATTTTAAAAGAGTAACGGTGGAGTTTCTTGCCCATTCTTCTCCATACGAAACTACCTTTTGGAAGGGGCAACTAGAAACAATTCTATTTTTTTGTAAATTTTGTCGTTCATAAGTGCCTTTTATGTGCCTATTTGAAATAAATGATTTGACTTTGACTTTACAAGGTCACTCTAAAATCAACTTAGAATGCATAAAGTTAAAGATGAGTAAGTAAATTATCTAAGATGCATTAATAGTGAAAAGTTAAGGGATCGAAAAGTAATGGTACAAAAGCAATATGTGTTAGTACGAGAGAGGAAAAACGTCAAACATAGTTTTTAGTACTTTCAGTGCAAGCTAATATTTATGGCATAATTAACCCCATTGTTTTACTAAGGTTAATTGTTCTAACGGCCTATTGGGATAAATACTGTATTACACAACTATTTAAGTTAAGTGTAAACTGAAGTAATAACAATTATTTTCTCTAAATGTTAGTGCTAGGAACGTATGCTTTTAGCACTAATAGTCCACTCGGAGTCTTTAATTTAATTTTAAACACCCGGTGTTTGTGTCTTCCTTTATATTTAACAGAATATTGCTGTTGTTAAAGTTACCAAAAAAATTAAGGAAATATGTAAATTACATATAAACTCACGCCTTCTGCCCATGGGGGTGGCAGAAACTACAGAACCCCACAATTAAGTTTCTTTTTCTATTACACATTATTCATAATTCTAGTGCAATCATGGATATGGTAATAAAAACCACACAGATAAAAACTGTAACATATAGAAAGAAAAGAAAGAAGAAAGAAAAATATTTTATTTGAGACACGCACAGGAAATCCAAACATTAAAGATAAAAAGGAGCAATTAAAACTAACAAAATTAACATAAAAACAACAATAAACAAGTAAAAAATAAAAGGTCTGTGCGAGGCCAAAAAGGGTCCTATTTCAGCATAATGCTGCTATATTTCAAAAAATAAATACTGCAGCGCTGGTATTCTGATAGGGCCCGCTGTGGTGCCACGGACACAACTACGGACATCCATAAATCCCACTAGGGGATTTTTCATCAGTTGTAGGAATATGTGTTGACGTCACATCTAGTCTAGCCTAGGGCAGGGGTCGGCAACCTTTTGAGTCGGAAGAGTCAAAAATTACAATTTACAAAATTTTAGATTTTTTTAAAGAGCCACAAAAAAAATTCTTGCCAACAATAAAGTTTTTAAAGAGCCACATTTTTTTTTTCTTGACAGCAATAAATAGTACTTGCATAAATAAAGTTTTTTGATAAAAAAAAAACTAATCTATTTATTCATAAGAAAAATATCTATTTATTCATATATAAGTAGTGTTTTTTCACAAAAAATTAGATAATAAATACAGGGTGGCCGGAACATTGACGTCCAAAAATTAAATTTAGGTCCCTCGTATCGTGGGGTATCCGAATCACCCCCATGTATGTTCCGCGACTTTTCATAGTTTTCGAGTTACAAATTTTTTTTTACGAATTTACCGAACGTAATTTTTTCACTTTAGACCAACTTTTTCATAACTTTCATCACAGTTACGAAGCTGATTATTTTATGCATAAAAGTAAGACTCACGAAGATTCAGTTGCAAAAAAAAATCTCGACAAAGCCATGTACTTTTTTTTTAAATTTTTTTTAGATTGGTCAGGTCGATCATTCTCAAAAAATCAGAAAAAAATTCGTAACTCGAAAACTATGAAAAGTCGCGGAACATACATGGGGGTGATTCGGATACCCCACGATACGAGGGACCTAAATTTTATTTTTGGACGTCAATGTTCCGGCCACCCTGTACTTATATGATACAAAAAAAAAATGCGTATGGAACTAAACAGCCGCAGTTTCACATCCAAAGACCCAAAAAAAAAAAAAGATTCAGCATGTTACGTTCTAATGAATCATTTTGCTATAACAAAGCATAATTGCGGCATTATCGGAAACGTAGTACTAAAATCTAGAAACAAGTGTACTTATGCTAACTTGATTACTAAACCACTAGTAACCAATACTCGTATAAGTACAAGATAACATTTTCTTTGTATTAGCCAGTAGTTTCAAACTGAATGTTTTTCAGGTTCAGTCATATCGATGATGAACTACCAATACCTCCTAAGTACCTTTTTTCGATTTATAGTTTTTAATGCCAATCGACGTAAAATGCTATTTCGCGTGTACTGGCAAAACGTCCTAACACGATATTTGACTATTTATCCATTAAAACATTAATAGAAATAACTTCAAAATTATGAGACGCTAATTTTGGTGCGAATACCTCCTAACTTTAAGTAGAAATAACTAGTTTGTTATTGTGCTGAAATTTTCTAAAAATAGATAGAAGATATAGGTAGTTCATCGTCGATATACGCCTTTATTTATAAACGTTGCTTAGAGGTTCCTTCAAACAGGCGCACCAAGGCAACGCTCTTCGACACGCGGTGCCTTTATGTCGCGTGCTCTTCGCGCCTGTTTGAAGGAGCCTTAAATGTGTGATCGTAAACAACTTTGCTTTTCTCATGCGAAAACTGGACTCTCTAAACTGTGAGGTGTGTGGTAAAGTAGAGGATGCACATCATGTGTTGGTTGAATATGTCCGATATACTAACAAATGAAACGCACTTCTCAACTCGTTGAAATTGTCGGTAATGGATGTTGGAACGTTCCACGGTATTTTAACTAAGCCTACTTCTGAAGCAGCAAAAATATTATACACTTGTTTATTAGATAGTAAATTAGATTCAGTTAAGTTTTGTGTGACTAAGATGAGTTTATTTAGTTTAAGAGTAAATTATTATATGTAAATTCTTCTCCATAGAGATCTACGTTTTGGAATGGGCAACTAGCTTCAACTTTCTGACTAACTGACCGACTCTTTGACAATTCAAAAGTGCCTGTAAAACGTTTAATTGAAATAAATGCTTTGAGTTTTGAGTTCTTTTTTTGAGTTTTAAAAGCACGATAGGGTTGACATTGTCGCATATGCGTACAAAAATCCCTTAAATACATACAGATTTAAAAAAAATGTTTGTTCGTTTAATCATTAACTGTAAGCATCATTAAGATGTATTTAATTAAGATCGACCATGATCACGAAGATAATAATTTATTAAATGTGTCGCAGGATATTTTATTTCTTTCAAAATCCTTACCTATATACAAAACTAGGTCCCTAAAACCCACTCCATCGAAAAACACATCAAACAAAAACTCGTCAATTCCGAGAATTCAAAACATTAGTTCCATTCACGTCTGCCTCCATTTTAAAACTTCCAATAAACTGTAATGAGAATAGGCACCATTTTACCATCGGCATTCTTTTTTCAGTCGATCGGAATTCTGGTACAGATCCAAATAGGTCGGATCGTCGGACCAGTCCTTTGTGGGGGGGCGTACGTCCATTGCGAGAATCTCGATCACGATGCACTGGGGTGATTTATGTCTTAGAAGCCTTTTATGAATGTAATATGATTATGGACGGGCGACGAGCTGGTCAAACGGCATTGTGGACGCTTTGTGAGTTGAATATGGATGGAAAAGTTTGGTTGTGAAAAGGGGTGAAGTAAAGTTTGAAGTTTTTGGATATAGAAAGAGAAAGAAAGAAAAAGGAATAATTGAGACTCGCACAGGATTATCAGAAACTAAACTAAACACAATCATAAAAAAAAGAAGTAAAATGAAAATAACAACAGTAAGTCTTGTACGAGGCCAAAAGGCCCCTATCTCAGCATGATGCTGCGACATTAAAAAAAAAATAAGTGTCGCAGCGCTGTTTCTGTACCTAGGACAGGGGAAAATAAACCTATGTTCTTCAACGAAGTATGGGCGGAAGTGTTGGCTGTAGAAATTACAACCTCAGAGTATGTAAAAACCTCGTGAAGAACAAGCAAAATAGGAAATTACTTCTCCGAATTATGTTGAAATAGAAAATTTTATACAACTGGGAAAGGCTGCGAAACCAAAGACCAAAAACACTGTAAAAGAAAGATTACTTGGTCTACTTAAGGAATGCAATAAACTACATAAACTCTTGTATGAACAAGAAAAAATACAAGAAAACAGCTCCTTACATATTTCCCTACAGAACCCCAATTTAATACATTTCCTAGGACGCAATATAAGCTACTTAGCTGCTTGTATTTATATTAATATCCAAGTGCAAGTCTCCAAGTCATGAAGGCACAGTTGGTGCGACAACTTAGCCAGTCGTAAACTGTTGATGTTTTTGTTGGCTCACAGCCTGACCGAAAGAAACTTGCTTGCAATATTATTACAGTTGTGCGCATGGTTTAATAAGACAGCAGACTGTTGTGCCTTTATAAAACTTAATATTTGTGAATGCAAATGTGAGTAGTCATAATGTTTGGTGAATGCACCATCTTTCATTTCCATGCATAGCAGAGCCAAGCAGACGAGATACGATCATAATTCAATTACATATCTGGAGTTTATATATAGAATTAGCCGTGTGAAACTTCTTTATTTTCGGAGATGAAAAGTTATTTTCCGGTATCGAACTGCCATTTATTCAATTTTTTATTTTTATCGGTCCGTATACCCTTTTTGCATTGGTAACGGAAGCATCACAAAATGATTCTGTTTTAGTTGAAATAAGAACCGTCTCTTAAAACATTCATTGCATATCGTTGTGTCTGTATAGTTTCGTTGCAGAAAATCTTAATCACATCATAAAAAGCACACCCAGATCATGCGAGTTACCATGCAATATCGGACAAATTCAAAATCAAAAGAAGAAATATTATTCTCAACGGTGTTATAAATAAGGTAACATTGGAGCATCATTACAATTTATTTCCGCAGCCGTTGGGAATAAGGAAACGCATATATCAATTGGACAAACAACCCACGCAGATCTAAGAGAAAACCGAGGAACTGGTTATATGGTTACACACTTCGTTTACTGAAAATATACAGAGTTATTGGTTATACGTCGGCAATCCGTTCAGGGGATGTAGGAGAGGTCATTTGCAACCCTGATGACCCTTATGCAAATGTCAACCATTTTCGAGTAATTTGGCAATTTATATATTTTTTGAAGATATCTTGTATCGTAGGTATTGTATCTCGTTGGATAGCTGAGAAGTTGTACGTTTTTGGAATGTTCTGCCGATAAATACTTCCGTGTTTTTTTACTGAAATCGACTATTTTAGTCAAATAACCTGCTCAAAATGATAGAAAATTGTAACGATTTGTAAAACTATTAAAGATAATTTTCTCATTTTATGGTTTATTATTATGTATTGAAGTAGAAGCAGATAACAATAATTAAAAAAAAAACATGCATTGTTTTTATTTAATAAATTTTCAAAGTTGTGTACCGCAAAAAAATATAAAACGTCAAAACCTAAACACCATTTTCCATATTTTTAACTAACCCACCCCCCCCCTCCCCCACACTTAGGAGAAAACATGCCTCGGGACCAGCGGGGTGGTTACGTAACACACTAACAGTAGGAATAGCTTTCATTTTGTCAGTTCAACAACATTGAATACACACCGAAAAAATAAAGCAACATTTATTGGGTTATATACGTTGTTGAGAAGATACATTTTTCGAACATATGAAGCAATGGATTAGCAATAGGCTTCAAAATGATTCAGATTGTGATAGATTGTTTGTTACGCAATTAGGGTGATGGTTGAAGCTGTGCGTCGTCTGACAGTTAGTCAGAGTCAGAGTTTAAGTAAGAATAAGACGTCAAATCTGACCAGTTTCATCAATCGCGTGTTACTTTATATAATCCTAACATTACATCGACAACCTTACTACACAAGTTGGCATAAGTTATTCGCCTAGATTATAACTCGTTCACAATAAATTAGTAAGCCACAACTACATGTGACAACCTAACATGTCCGAAGCAGAAAGTTATTCAAATTGTAAGGGAGCGATACAAAGTTGTGTCCTATATGGTTGGCGGACAGTTGGGTCACCAACTTTGTGTGATACGTTTTACGTTTGCGAAGTTTAACATTTTAGAATACAACTGTGTTGCGGTCACTTATCTGGTTTTTCTTGCATTCATTTTAATGTCGTCGGATTCCGGTTGGATGTTAATTTTATTAGAATGATTTGTAAATTTAGTAGTTTTCTTGATAGTTCGATATTTACTTTGTACTATCAAGTGTGGTAATAGTCTAGCCGAATTAAATTGATATCCATACTTATATACTACTTGCTTTTGCCCGCGGCTTCGCCCGCGTAGATGTCGGGAAATATCCAAGCCATGTCTTTTACCGAGATAAAAAGTCTGCTGTGTGTTAATTCAGTTTATAAATTATCAGTGTGCCAAATTTCATCCAAATCCGTTCAGCCGTTTTTACGCCTCCTTTAACAAGCCTCCGAACGTACAAACTTTCACATTTATTTTAGTAAGATTACAAATGTGAAAGTGACTTTGTATGTCTGTCTGTTACCTTGTCACGCCTGAACCACTGAACCGATATTTATGAAATTTGTCACTTAGGTAGCCTAGGACCTGGAGAAGGATATTGGCTAGTTTTCATCCTGGATATTTATTATAAAAAATAATGGAATTCAAAATACACGCAAAAGTTGCGGGCAACAGCAGCTAATTAGCTAGTTTCTAATATATGAATATTTTACTCATATATACTACTCACCCGTAAAGCGAATAACTACAAATAACATAAGATAGAAATAAAGAAAGAAAGAAAAATAGTTGATTCTGCACAAACAGAACGCACATTAAAATAAATGACATTAAATACACACATACAAAGTAGCCAAAAGCCTCGTATTCAAGCAATAAAAGTTTGACAATTTTGGCCATTGCTTGATGTTAGGGCCAGGGACCAAAGACAGTACACATTGCTCTGTGTTGCGACACTGGCAAATAACAACAAACAAACGATCAAAACAAATAAACATTGATACGCTTCTAAGTTCTAGGGTTTCAGAAACCAAGTATGTACTTCCAAAATCAAAAGTTATTTATTCTGGCTTCAAGGCTGAGAGAGTCAGCACTTTTTGAACGTCAAAATTACATAAGACAGTCCCCAAAACGTCCGCCCTTCACCACTTCCTAGTGATTTAGCTGGGGAGAAGAAGTGGCGCGACAAACTCCCCAGCAGCACAGCTGTCTGTTCAGTTAGAAGAACTAGATTCTATACAATAGTAAGTAATAGTAATAAATACAATAGTAATTATCATTACGAAACGCAAAATATTAAATTAAATTATTTGCCTTATGTACAAAAACATTGAAAACTACACTCAAGCAGAAATAAATAATGAAAACATAAACAGAAATTGATACCTAAATAAAAGCCTCCAGGCATAAAGGGTGTGCCCGCTTACATATACAATGCTGCATTATATTCATATAGTTGTAACTTGAAGTCACATATGATAAACTAGGACATTCGAAGTAAAATAGTTAATTACTAAAAACAATAAAAAACCATGGTCAGTTATAAGGGATCCCTTCTTTTCGCATAACGTTCTTTGTCCTAATATACATCGGCATAACGATTTTGGCACAATTTGTTTTGGCATAATAATACTTCGGCATAATTTTTTTAGGCATACATTTTATGTTGGCATAATCATCTTAAAGACTAATTTGTTTTGGCATAAATTTGATTCGCATAACGTTAGTAGGCCTAATGACTATTAGCATAACGTTAGTAGGCCTAATGACTATTTTAGTGACAGAACCGAATTGCTGCAAAACCGACTCCACGTAGTCTTGTTTGTCCTACCCCTAGAGTGTAATTTAAAATCGCGTAGGTGCATAGGGGCGAGACGGCCCGCGGCCTGAGGAGTCGTCTGCGACGATTAGCACGCGTGGGGCCGCCGGAGGCCCGCAGCGCCGGAGCCGTGACAGAAACCCTGCCTGCTGCATGCTGCATGCTTGCTTGCATGCTGCATTCTTGCTTGTTTGCTGCATGCTTGCTTGCATGCTTGCTTGCATGCTGTATGCTTGCTTGCATGCTGTATGCTTTAGGATATTATGCTTAAAAAAGTTAAGCTTTAGAACTTTATGCTTAATAAATTTATGCTTTAGAATATTATGCTTAATCATTATTATAGTTAGAGAAATTATGCTTAAAAAAATTATGCGTAAGCTGTTATGCGTAATTATATTATGCGAAAATATAATTATGCCAAAAAAAATTATGCTAAGTTATATTAGGTCTTAAATTTTTATGCAAATGGATAGGGAACCCAGTTATAAGCTATCATATTTTTGCGAAATGTTTTGCACTGTGTATGTCATATTCAGGCTAAAATTTCGTTGAAAATTTTCCTTCGTACGTTTCATTCTTTTCGAAGACCACACTTTTATAGCGGCATCTACATCGCCACAGGCAAGCTACGCGTCACACTGACGTCACGCAAAATCCTGCATCGCGCAAACAGTTTACCGCGCAACTAGCATATATACAACGTCCCGACATCAAACATCGGGCAGTTGCCCACAAGACAACACCCGTCTGGTCGGAGGATCCTCCCTTTCCTAAGGAGGTGTGAGTGAACTTTACACCCTGTTCCTCATACCTCTCTACTTTTACAAAAGTAAATACAGTACGTATAAAAACATAATTAGTTTGTCTTTCTCCCCCTTGTTCTATACGAGGAAATTATGACGGCCTCCTATTGTTTAAGACTATTGTAATTCCCCGCTGTTGCTTATCTTGTTATGTTTCATTTTATATCAACTTAAAACAATTGTTCTGTTTCCTTGTTAATTAAATAAACTTGCATCGTGATTTTGTGCAGAGTTTTTTGTAATTTTGACCATGTTAACAGACGGAACTCCGAACTGCACCAACATACAATCTGGTCGTTATAATGAAATGTTTTAAATCAGAAAATCGCAAACCAGAATTTTTTATTTGTGATACGTAGGTAGAATGGTTGGTCAAGTTTATGGTTCAAAGTGCGCTATAATCAGCCAATGAAAGGCATACAAAAATAATGCGTTACAATACACAAGATTGCTCAAGGTTGCTACGAGTAAGTCAGTAACAAAGTGCACTCCACGTTCCATTCGTTGAAATGCCTACAGAGCTTCTGGCCCTTTAACACCAAAATCTCCCGTGCTCAAACTCTCATACAGCCCATCATAGACTACTCTGATGCCTGTTATTTGGATGCCACCGAGGAGCTTTTAAATAAATTTGATCGTTTGCAAAATATCTGTATTCGTTTTGTTTTTAACCTTAAAAAGTATGATCACGTTTCTAACTTTCGCAACATACTCAAGTGGCTTCCTATTCGACTTCGCAGGAACTCTCGGATATTGTGTCTTATTTAACATACTTCACAACCCTAAAACGCCATCCTATCTGCGGGAACGCTTCTCCTACACCCGTCCTTCTGATGCGCCTTGCAGGTCGCATCTTAGAAATCTCTTCAAATCTCCTCCCCACTCAACCGACTTCTACTCCTACTCTTTCACTGTGCACGCGGTTCGGTTGTGGAATTTACTTCCGCCTGACATTAGGAACTGCCAAACTGTTGCAGTATTTAAAAGTAGAATGAAAGAACACTACCTTTCCACTTTATCATAACTGCATATGTATTTATTATTTAAATTACATTATATTTTTATATATTTTAGAGATATTTATTTTAGAAGTATGAATGTATGTAAGTATATTCTCATATTGTATGTTTTATATTTCAATTGGAAAATTATTTTCCATTTTATGTATTTTGTTTTCCCTTCTCATACACACGTTGTCTACATCTCTTTTAATATACTCTCCTATCGCAGGTATGCTGGAAAAAAATTCTTTAGAAATAAGCATCACCTTTGTACGTATTTTTCTGTTCCTTTCTTCCTGTGTGTACATAAATGGTTAAAAAAATAATAAATAAGATTGGTGAAGATTTTACATTTCAATCTATTGTAAAAACTTTACCTTTATAAGATTTGAGATTAACTATATAGTATACACTGAGTTAGTGTCACTAAGTTCTTTTTAAATGTGCGTCTTTGTATAACCAATTAAGTGCTAATTTTACCAATAAAACTGAACTCGGTCAGCACATCTAAACCGCGTTCAAGAGCTGTCAGTATCATCATTGTTATGGAATGTTACCATGCCACCACCACCATACCATACCATGTCATACCACCAGCACCACCACAAATATTCTATTGTTACCATGTTTCTGGCAAATAAATATTCTATTCTATACTATTTTCACTTTTTTTTTTTGGGTGTGAAATGATCAAATAACTTCTCCCGCTCTGGGCGGAGCGGGAGGGCGTGTCAGACTTTTACTGACTAAAACTCACCCGTGTTTCTTCAGTTGCCTGTGTGCCAGGGATACGGTAACCCTTTCGGACAAATCCGCGACCATGACAGGATTCTATTGACACTGACAGCTCTTGAACGCGGTCTAGATGTGCTAATCGCGTTCAGATAATGGTGAAATCCACTCTTAGTTGTGTACAGACTAAGCTAAGCATCTACTTGTTTTCAATTACTGTTTCTCATTAACAGTATTAATCAATTAATGCAAAGTATGAACAAAGTCTTCAGAAATCTGTCCATGAAAATAAGGACCATTTCCTTTTCAAATCGACGTTAGCGCTTTAACCTACGCCCTAATTGCGTAACACACTATCAATCACAATCTGCATCATTTTGAAGCCTATTGCTAATCCATTGCTTCATATGTTCGAAAACTTTGTCTGCGCAACATCATAATAATTCAATGAATGTTATTGAACTGTCAAAATGAAAGCCATTCCTACTGTTCGTGTTACGCAATTACCCCGCTGGTCCTAATCTACGCACTAAAAACAACGATGACGCATCTAAAATCATTGACACATGTATAGCCGTTAATTTCCATCGTTAAATTTAATGCGCTGAATAACGGACGAGCGGAATAACGTCCGTTACGACTTTATTTACGATAGAGCGTTATTGCTGAAATGCGATTTATATTTCAGTTAACGATGCCTCAACTTCATATTGTTATGCAAAAGTTAATGACTGCAGTGGAGGAATACAATAGATTTTGCGTCTATTAAAGCTTAAATGAAACTTTGAAGCAATGTTCGTTTGCAGTAGTACCTATTAATACTTACTTAGGTATATGGGTTGAAGAAGCATTAGCTTAAGAGGGCGTACAACGGTACACTAGCGCCACTCCTTTGAAAAAATATTATCTCGTGACTGAGAAGGAATTATGAATAACGGCTCAATAAGGACCCTCGGTAAGTGTGTCTAGAATTTTCTAATACATTTTATAAAGTTTCATATTGAGACACGAAGCAACAAAATTCGATCTAAAGAAAAGCAGTCACATTCCTCTAGATCGTATTTTGTTGCTTCGTGTCTCAATAGAACCAGCGGTGGTTGTGGAAAAATTAATAACATAATTCACAAAGGACCAGTTTTACTAAACACACTATAAAGTTTCACAACTATTCGGTATGAAAAATTGGTCCTAAAAGAAAACCACGACACAAAAAATTTCAAGTTTTCAATTTCCTCGCAATAGCAGCGTAATTAGAAACCTGGGTAGTTGCCAAAAGTTGTAAGTTTTCACCCGATGATAGGTTTTAAACAAGTTTCAGTATAAAGTTGGTGCAGTACCACTGACCCATATTGTTGTAATGTTGGTAACATAACCAGCAGTTATATGGAGGTTTTATTTCTGTGCAAATGACTAGGTTGATATTTTGTGGGGTTGTTATGCTCTTTTGTAAATTGACGAGTCGAATGTTAATTCTAGTGCTCTCGGAAAATAACCTACTACTGCATCATTTGCTTAGCCTTTTCCTGGTCGGCTTCCAGTCTAACCGGATGCATCAGAATATCAGCATTTTATTTATTTATTTTACACGTGCTTCTGCCCGCGGCTTCGCCCGCGTTGATGTCGGAAATTATTCCACGGGAACGTGCTACCGGGACAAAAAGTAGCCCATGTCCTTCCCCAGGATGTCGTCTATCTCCTTGCCAAATAATCGATCGATTGTTTATCGAAATCGGTTCAGTGGTTTAGGCGTGAAAGGGTAACATACAGACAGATATACTTTAAAATTTATAATATTAGTGTGGATGAAGCGACTGCCTATCTGACTTCCACAACCCAGTTACTACGTAACACTATACGCCTTGGCAAGACAGGTTGTCAGACTTAAATAAGTATTTATTGATTTATGAAGAACGTAGGTATTTAACGATTATCAGGTACGGTCACCAAAAGAGGTAAGTAGCCGGGGTCGTCGATATAGTTGAAGTTTACTAAGAAACCGAAGAATGTTTTCGAATAAAATTTAATTTCATTAATAGAAAACAAACAGGTAATTTATCAAATTCAATTTCATTCAAAATCATCCATCGGTTTCTAACTAAACTTCAACTATATCCGACGACACTGGTTACTTCTCTTTTGGTTACTGTACTATTCGATTCACCAGTTTCACAGAGCAGGCTTAAGTAGGTTTTACATTCCATTTATGGTCTTTCTTAATATGTTGCTAAAACTGGCTTGAAAATACGGTTTGTTAATTTGATGAGTTCGGGTGAAACGCAAGCATATTTATAGGTGTGAAATAAACGAATGATAAGCTAAAACTTCGCACTAAAACATCAAATTCAAAATGCAGCATAAGTGTTTGTTTTTCTCACCGAAAAGTATAGAGCGACAATATCGCCTCTTTGTTGATTTTAACCCTCCTCTAAACAAGAGAACTCGAAAAGGTTGCAGCCGCCACACTTGAAACCAGAGGAAATTCGAATAATCATAACATCATTATTCTTTCAAAACCTTTATACCAACTTCACCCTTTCTCCATTTTAGAATAATAAAGAGTGAGAAGTACGTAAGGAGTGGTCGGCCCGGAAGGGTACCATCATGGCCGCCCCAAATTACATGGCAATACAATCATGATTCGACCGCCAGCAAATTGTTAAATAACGCCCTCTACCGGGACCAATTCATATTTATTTAACGACTTTCCTACAAGAATATCGTTATGATAAAAAGTAAGAGTATTCAGTAATTTGGATGTAATGGAATTTTCTTCTTTGTGTAGGGGTGGTTAAGTTTATTCTGGAAAGCCATATTTCGATTATACTTCCAATACCGACTAACTACTTATATAAAACAAACTGATAAAACTTTCACTTAAGGTTGCCCTAGTCAATATGCTTTTATAAAAATTTCAGGAGCATATCATTCCACTGTTTGACATTGTAAATCGAAAGTTAAGATTGATAGCATATTGTCTCATTATTAATTTTGTCTGTGCGGAAACAGAATAGTAAAATAAAAAGCCATTCAAAAGTTATGAACCAACAAAGATTAATTTTCCCTACTAATTTTAACGCAACTTTGGGCGTAAATAAGTACCTAATAGAAGAAGTGTAAAATCTCCAAAAAAAGTGGCACCAACAAACTCAGTTATCGAACAGTTCAAAAAAACTTTATTTTTAAGTGATTTTATACAGTTTTTTTTTTTCATAAGCCTCGACGTTCCAAAGACTTTTCATAACTTTACGCGCTCTTTGACTATGAATTAAAATATCAATGTTTGTGTGCGTGCGCACTAGACGTTGTGCGTGTAGACTAGCGTCTAACTGCTCATCACTGATACTATCTCTGTCGGACACGATGCCAGCAGGCTTAGCACGAGCACCGTTTTGTCGACGGAAGAGTAGACAAAAATGACGTTCAGTGTAGACAGTAAAAAGTTTTCCAAATCTTTAGCATGGCGATTACAAAATCAAATGGACTTCACTACCTCAGACAACTGTCAGTGTGATTTTGACAGTTTGGGATAGAAAACTTTCTTCTGAAATAGTCAGATTGTAGAAGGATTTCTACGATGTGATGTCAAAAATGGAGAAACGAAATGTCACTTTATATAGAAAGAGCTGTGTCTATTCTTCGTAGAAATAGAAAGCGTCATGCTAAACTTGCGTGCTTTCTGTCCACTCACACCAGTGAGTTTGAGCCTGTGACTAGTTCAACTTTAACGATTCAATTAAAGCCCAATTTTGAACAAAACATAACATCATGCTTGTCCGCAAAGGGTTAGGCAGAGGTGCACCTATAGTACACACACATTTCACAAGTAATTTTTAAGTCCCATATAGAAGAGGGCGAGCCTATTGCCATCAACTATGGATTTTGAAAAAAAAAAAACGTTTCGCAAATGACACCCAAAAACGACAAAAACTGGTCCTTCGAGCGAGGTAATCAAAACTCGTCCAAACGGTCAGCTGTTTCACAGTGGCGCTGTAAGTTGGCCGCACTTGGCACGACTGGGCCTTGCATTAGTTGCATCGAATTTATAGTCACACTCTGACCCCAAAAATATACGGTCAGTATGCCTCACACTCCATGGATTGTTCGTAAATCGTTAGTAATCCAGTTAGTCAAGGAAAAATTTTATGTTCGTTTATTAAACATGTTTGAGTGGTGGTAAATGTTGCTCGTAAAATATATTAACTTGTCTGAATTTTGCTATTGTTATATAAAGATTAAATCACACATTTAACATAACATAATATCACGCCTGTAGTCCTCGATAGGTTATGCAGAGGCCCCCACATTGAGCCGACTTAAACTTAACTGTTTAAGTCCAACTTAATAGGAGGCGAGCCTATTGTCATCAACCAGACACAAATCCAGACTCCGAGCCACTACTGAGAAATTCCTGATATAAAAACCCAATAGCCGACCTGGGAATCCAACCCAGGACCTCATACTTAGCGGTAGCGCTTGCGACCACTAGACCTACGCGGCAGTCAAGATTAAATCGACAAAACCATGTTGTGGGTATCCGAAATTTTTGGTCAATAAATAATACAATAATGCAAAGAATACAAAACGTTAAAAAATCTACGTTTTGTATTATTGCTCTTTGCGTAAACAAGGACCAAATATTTCTAAGGGAAGGAAATTAATGGACGTCCTCGTCCTACAGTATTCAAAACACATTTCGCTCATGTAAGAAATAACGACACGGCCATAACAAAAGTAACTACTGAAAGCTAACCTACTTTTCTAAGTCCAAATGTACAATTACAATGTCGGTCAAATAAATTCTTTTACCAATTGTGATCGCATAAAGGCGTTTTTACGACAAAAGTGTGGCTACCCAATTCATCCGGCGTCCCCGTAGCATTTCATTATAGTATTTTGGATCGTAAAATTTTAATCGCGGAAAATTCGGGACACTGGCGGTAAGGGCGGATATCAAATTAAATGTCTGTGTACTGTACTGTATTGTATTGTAGGGATGTTTTACACAGAAGATTGTTTTAACACAGCTTATAAAAACCTTTCGGAATTTTTTTACTGTGAACATTTTTTTTTTACTTTCATTCATAAAGAAATATCGGCGTACAAAAAGTGTTGGTAACTTTTTATTTGAAATCGTCAGCCCTTTTGAGCTCTTATCCGGGTAATTCAATTTTATTTTTATCAGCATTATTAAGGCCTAACGAGCTTCGAGCATGGGCTAACGACAGACGTCATTTAGTTCCGTTTGCGCCGTATACGCTGGTATTCTAAAGCGAAATCTTGAAGCTGAAAGTGAGCTGATACGCACTTACGATTATGCAGTGAATTTTAGTAGCTATTATGAAAAGTACATTGGGATAAACTAAGAGATGCCTCTCGAAAATATGTTTCTGAAATAAATCTTTATCGGTTTGAAATATTGCCAAGATAGTTTATCGATAAGCCGTACAAGTAGCAATTACACATGGGTATCTACACAGTGGAAAATAGCCAAGCAAAAAAATAACTGCGTTTAAAAACATGTCAATTAATGGCAAATAAAGAACGTGTTTTTCCCGAAAAGAAAAACAAAAATATCAAACAATGACACGTGCCAATATTCTCTCCTTCTAGTAATCACTCAGACATTTACTAAAATAATTGGCACACATGACACTCACAAAAGAATCAGAGATTCGGTAGTTTCCACCCGTATCGCACGGAAATAAGAGGTATATTATGAAGAAAAAATAAACTTCTATAACCTTTTTTGAGTGAAGTTGAACGTGAAATCAAATGGGGCTTCATTAGAAAACCGATTCAACGCGGAGGCATCCCTCCTTTCATTGTCACCTGGTTCCGTTGACTACGACTCCGCCCGGGGGAAATTCTATGGCTGCGGCGGTATAGACGTAGAGAATTCAAGATAATAATGGAGAATACGAAGGTGAATACCAAGTTATTGCGTTTTTATTGGAGGCTGGTGCACGTGTATAATGAGATATAGTTTTATTTGTTAGAGATTGTGGAAACTAGTGATAGGAATTTGGTCCTTCGGTACAATATTCACACTTATTGATAGAAGTAATTACCTACAAGCTCTTTTAAATTTTTGTTATATTTTTCTCTTTTAAGTGTTTAGTGTGTACATAACTTAGTAAATAATCTAACTAACCAAGTTATCAAAAAGGTGAGTCAAAAAGATGTTTTTAATTAAAAGTGTCGCCTAAAGTTTCAATGGAACTAAACTGAATGGAGGACCATCTTGAAAGATCAAACAAGAACAAATAAATGTCACTATAATACTCAATATTACTTGTTGAAACTTAAAGTCCTCTTAACACCCTAACAAGCCACAACAGGTTTCCACTATCAGTAACTTTAACACGTGAAAACCTCTCAATGTTCCTGAACTTATCTTGAAAGTTAATACCCAATATAGGTCGTACCTATGAGTCAAACAGTACCAAAACATTTTGTCTATCTCCATCCAGTTCTTAAGACAAGGGGTGTACGACAAATGCATACCAAAACAGCCCGAGAAAGTTACAAAGTTTCATTAATTAGAGTTCATTTCCCCCTATCCTGAGGAGCGGGGAAACTAGAGGCTCTCAGAATCTTTCAGAAGTTTATTACCTCGAGAATTGTAGTTGCACCGAGGAATAATTAATGTGTGTTAAACATCCATGATTTTATTCTCTGACGGAGGTTAAGTTGCTGTTGTACAGAATTTCACCTAGCGTTAGACTTGTCCATTTATATTAAGGTAAATTGAAGTACAGTGCTGCAAGAATCTTTTGGCGCTTGTGAGATATTTACAGGGGGGGGAGGTTGTACGTAAACATAGTTATTTTGTGAAATTGTATTGAAAATACAAGATGGCGGCGTTCGTTTCAATTTTAGCCACGCGGCAAAAGATCCTTGTACGGCTATATTAAAATGTGGTTACATGTAGTCTGCGTCTAGAAAAAAAAAATACTTTGAACTTTGATTCGAAATTTCCATGGTGATGAGGTTCAAAATCAGCGCGATTTACAATAAAACAAATAAATTCACTTTCGAATAATGTGCGGACACTTGAGTGAAGTTCGAAGTAAAATTTACGTCTATAAAGGCCAGCGCACATTGGCGGACGGGGGGGACGGCATCGAGGAGGATTTACAGGATAGAGGAACCGCCGGCCAGCGCACACTGATGATTTACTATGCTGCCAGCGGCCGCCGCCTTCCTTAGCGACTACGCAACGCAGTCGAAAACTTGCTTCTGAACGAGTTGGTTGTGTTGAAGTTTTTGAAATGGTAGATTTGGATTTGATGTTACTATCGATTTTCGCAGAAAAAGAACAGGCACATGTGATCATATATACATATATCATCGATCCCACAATCGTATTCTAGCGGGCTCCGGCTCATACCGGCGCATGCCTTGACTTCCCGCCGCATGTTGTCGCATCCCGCCGCGGTATCCTCCAGCGCGCACTTCAATACCCCAAAAAGAAATCCCCTTTGATGCTCTGTGGTCGGTCTTTGAGCTTTGGAATCTATATCTTTTTACCATTAAATACGTATAAATTTAAGGGTAAATTAAAAGTATCTTGCCCCGCCGTCCACCAACAATACATATACTATATAATTCTGGTCAAAATAAATCAAAGCTTAGTGCCAGATCGAGGCTTTACACGCGGATTTTAAGGGTTTTACAGGACATTGACGACAGGAGACAGACGTGTGTGGAAAACGGAAAGAGAAGCCTTTGACCAGCAGCGGGACTTTACAGGCTAGTCATTATGTAGTAACTGTTTCGATCCCGTTGCTGTTACTAAGAATTTCTTCACGAAAGTCACATTAAATCTGCCCGACTTAGATACGTTACATTCCAAGTCAACACCTCACACCACTAGATCAACAAATAATATAATTAATGCGTCATAATGACTGATACGACCAATTAACTAAATTGCAATCTAAGATAATCCGCGCATTATTGACATGTGATATAATCTAGTTATGTTGTCATTAATAATCAATTCACCCACTAATGGGCTTCGTGGCAACAAGATGCGAGAACGTGACGTAATTAGGTACAATTAGGGAACCTTGCTCAGTGATATACTAATTTAAGTCTTATTTTATGTTTGCTTTATGGGCCTTGTAGACTCATAGATGTTTCGATTAGTTGGTCGTTTCCTATTTTGTTAAGGGGATGCGCTAAGGTAGCCCGCGAAATTCAAATTTACTTACGTTTTTTGCAATTTGCAGCTCAATGTCCGGTTGTATGTTGATTAAAACTAATTAGTCATTTGCATAGGGGTTATCAGGGGTCATTCTGGTGCAAATGACCTCTCCTACATCCCCTTAACGGATTGCCGACATATAACCAATAACCCTGTATACTCGGCGCTGAATCGCGAAGAATCGGCACATATAAGTATTCTATCGTGTGGTCATAAGGACACACCCTCTTTTTTTGTAGCAGCTTGAAGTCTCTAATCGCTCCCAGTTAATGGCAATATAATCCTATGCTCTTTGTTTAAGTAATGGTATCGGCGAAAACGGCGAAATTTAGAAGAAACAAAAAAAGAAAGAAACATAGTTTATTCTGCACAAACAAAACGCACCTAACAAATGAACGACATTAATTTAGAGACATAGAAAATAGCCAAAAGGCGAGGCTTTTGGCTATTTTCTATTCATGTTATAAAAGTTTCACAATTTTGTCTATTGCTTGATGCTAAAGCCAGGGACCAAAGACAATACACATTGCTCTCACATTTCGGTATGCTTACCTGTACAACTCTGCCTCCGCTGTAGATGAACACAAGTGTGATGTTATATTTATGTTATACTTTTAGTACAACGCAGTAGTAACGTATACACGGTTAGCCCACTACCATTTATAGCCGTTATTCGCGGTGTTTTTTTTGTTTTGTTACCACTATGTTACCGCTGTAGTGCGGTTGTTTAATGACGTTGATATTTACTACTGCACGGAGTTATAAAGGCCACAAACAGGCGCGACGCGACTCATGTAGAACAATTTCAATGAAGTTTTCATAGAAATTGTTCTACTAGAATTGCGTCACGCCTGTTTGCGGGAGCCTTAAGAGGGATGCACTAAGGTAGCCCGCGAAATTAAACTTTGTTTATGTTTTTTGCAGTTTGCAGGTCAGTGTCCGGTTGTATGTTGACTAAAATACGATTCGCGACCGTAACAAATATGGCTTTAAAGAATTATAATCATTAGAATCAGCAATACAACTCCTTAAGTTAGAATTGGCCTCAAATGTCATGATTTCATGAAATAGTCATTCAATAGGGTAATATGAACTTATAGAGATGTATTGATGATTTTTGTGATTATAATTTTATAAATGTTACGGCCCCGAATCATATTTAGATTAACATACAACCTGATACTGACCTGCAAATTGCAAAAAACGTAAGAAACATTGAATTCCGCGGACTACCCCGACGCTTCTCCCGAGTATTTTTTATTTGATAGAATTACAGTCATTGAGTTTTTTGAGTGTGCGAAGTAGTTAGACACATTTCAAGCGCCCAAGATACAGGCGTTGACTAGTTTGGGACCCACTGTTCAAATAACTATATTCAATATTCTAGTAACAGTAAGCATACAATATTATTATATTTGAAATTTATTTTGTTACAATGGACTAATAAATTATTCTTATTTTTAGTCTTATCTGTTATGTCGCGCCTACAGCTTTTTTGCATAGTTTGTCTTTGAATTTATTTGTTTTTGTTCCTAATAACCGATTATTATTGTTATTTTCAAGGAGGACCATCAGCAGTGGACAGTGCAAAGAATTGCCTTCTTCTAGTGACTTAAAACAAGACCCAAGTCTGTCTTTCATGAATGTGTTTAGTTTATTTTTTCTGTTTGTGCATATATGTTCAGAATCCAGCGTTCAAGAAGGAACACTGCTTCAGGACGTATGCACAAACAAAACAAATTTACACTCTTTTCTTATTTCTTCTTCAGGAGTTATGTACTTGTTTGTTTTTCCAAGTTTCAGCAACTTAGGAAGTTAACGTTTCTTTTCTATTGGTTTGATTCGTTCAAGTAAGTGAGTTATCCTAACGGTAGTGGAAGCTAAACCAGCTGAATTGGAACGTGTTTCCGTACTTTTATTGCGTTTTATTTGAACTTTATATCTTGCAGTCTTCGAAAGGGTCCGTATTAGGGATATGAATAATTTATGTAATTCATTTTGGAAGTGTTGTGTTAATTATAATTAAGGTCCTTAGAACATAATCAGCCTATAATGTTCCCACTGCTGGGACACAGGCCTCCTCTCGGTGAGAGGAAGTAGGCCGCAATCCACCACGCGGGCCCAGTGCGGGTTGGTAGATGTCACATGTCTTCCAATTTTTGTCGAGATGTTTCCTCACGATGTTTTCGTTCACTGTTTTGAGAGCAGTTGTGATGAAATAATTTACGCAAAGGACCTTAATAATTAATGAAAATAGAAAACGTTTTATTTTTACTTATTTCAGAAACTTTCCTTTGAATATGTGCCTCTGCTTAGTTTACAAACTCAAGCTAAGTATTATTAAGTCAGACATCTAAATGAACATCGACATTTTCCTTTCTAGGAATCAAACGGTTACCGCTGTTGTTGATATGCTGTCAAACAGTCAATGCCATTTCATACTGTCAGTATATGATAGCATCGAACTTAATCCAGTAAAGTTTTGGTTGTAAATCTATTTATAACCATGCTTTATTAAGCATTTAACAAAAAGTTTAAACTCAAACTCAAACTCAAAGCATTTATTTCAATTAAACCATTTAAAGGCACTTTTGAATTGTCAAAGAGTTAGTCAGAAACTTGAAGCTAGTTGCCCATTCCAAAACGTAGATCTCTATGGAGAAGAACTTATTATTATATAGAAGAGTTTATTAATAAATAAGCTCCATAGAATCTGTTTGTTACAAAAATAAACTTTCCAGTTACGACTCGACTTATTTCAGGATTATATTTTAAGTTTACTTACTAAAACAAATTGGATAATAAATAAAACATTCACGCAATCATTTCTACTTATTTCGTCTCGTAAGACCAGAGTCAATGTTCTTTAGAGAAAGAGATGTCAGCACTAATTGACGGGAACCGTTAGGGCCGATGCCTGCCAGGGTCGCGGATTGTTCGAAAGACTTACCGTGGCCCTGGCACACGCAACTGAAGGAACACGGCTGGGTTTTAATCAGTAAAAGTCTAACACGCCCTCCCGCTCCGCCCAAAGCGGGAGAAGTTATTTGATGATTTCCTACCCAAAAAAAAGGGGGCTCATAGTCACACAGATTTAGGTTATAATTAACTAACGATCATGTAAAGATACACAGTATGTTAGGATACCGAACCCAAACATATACTTGTAGTCAAAAATACAGGGTGGCAGGGACATCGACACGCAACCTGTTACTGTGGATAAACATGATTCTGAATCCCCTGGTCCAGACTAGAATCATGTGCTGAATCCATGGTTACAGTTTGCGCGTCAAAGTCCCTGCCATCTTGTATGTGCCCAAGTAAAAACTGCTTACTTCTGAATTGCTGCTTAGCCCTCTTCCTCTCTCCTAATTTTGCTGTGCCCGACAGGGTCCATATTGATCTTTTACTTTGTTAGAACATCTATGTAATACATATGGAATGCAATAAAGAATTGAGTATTGAGTACATTTAAAGTGGCCCGTATCACTAAACATGATGGTGACAATATGAATTACAAGAAAATGGTTTATATCTGGTTTGAAAGTTTAAAGATTGAGCTGCGATTCGAAAACGAGACCTAATTTCGAATAAAATGATATCAAAATATTAGAATACCAATCGTCCGTCCGTTCTAACCACGTGAGAATATTCAGCATACGCAGACTTGGCTAGAATATTTGCCTACGCAGTAAAAGTATACGAATAACACTATTTAAGGTCTCGACAAGCGTGCAAAGCAGTTAGCGAGCGATTGTCACAAGATCGGCCCTTTTGGCATTATAACTATTGTATTCTGTTTTTTATAGTTTTATGGTGTTTTTTTCTTCTTCTATAATTCCAGTAAACGTATTTTCTTTATTTCTTTCTTAGACCCCATAGTTACGATTTGCATACCACTTGCTTTTTTTAACGCGAAAAGGCGACAGTTTCTATACTAGATTTTGGCTTCTTATGGCGGCCATACACACTACGGTCTACCGGAGAGGTTTACCGGTGCAGTTGTGCCTGCGCACAAGACCCACATGACGTATGTTCCAAGAACTGCACAGGTCTAGGTTCCCAAAAGCAGCGAGACACGCTAGTAGAGCAATTCCTATGAACACTTCATGGAAAATGTTCTACAAAGTCGCGTCACGCCTGTATGCGGGAGCCTATACGCTCCGGTCTACCTGAGCAGGCACAATTGTACTGATAAACCTCTCTGTTAGACCGTAGCGAGTAGGGCCACCATTAGGCAACAGCTGTGTGTGCTTCATAATCAATCTCCTGCCCTTCTACCAATTCATTTCGGATCGGCGCAACATGTATGTATGCTTATAAGACGTTTATCGCTTTTCTCACCTACCAAGGCCAGATCCTCTCAATTTCCACGCCTGTCTCCTGAGTATCATGTAGTTATGCATACGAAAACCTCGGCATGTAACATCGGTGTTTTATTCAAGATTAACTTAACAATGGAGATTCCTTTTTTCCGGTGGGCAAGCTATCCAGATTGTATTGCTAAGGTTACCGTTATATCTCCTGTTATTGTTGCGTGAAATTGAAGCTGACTTGATGCCACGTCAGCATCAAAGAAATAGAAAATCAAGTCTAAAATCACCCCTGTAATCTTCGAAGGGTAAGGCAGTAGTGTACTAACAGTAAACTCACATTTCGCCAGTTATGTTTAAGTCCCATTTATTAGGGGGTGATCCTACTGCCATTAACCGGGCACAAATCTAGACTCCAGGCTGCTACTAAGACTGCCGGACTCGCGGATTGTCTGCCGGGGTCGCGGATTGTTCGAAAGAGTTACCGTTGCCCTGGCGCACAGGTAACTGAAGGAACACGGGTGGGTTTTAGTCAGTAAAAGTCTGACTCCCGCTCCACCCACAGCGGGAGAAGTCATTAAAACCCAATAACACTTTGCCCGACCTGGCAATCCTAACTTTGGTACAATTTAATTTATGACCACAATACTGAAAACTCTTCGTAGTGGCGTTGCGAAAGATTCAATAAGTACCAGCAAGAGGAAATTAAAATGCCATACAAAACAACCGAAGTTAAAAAACAGTTGAATTTTAATTTTAAAATGGCGTTTGAAAAGAAACCATCGTTTGCTTCGAGAACTTTGGAGAGATAGGAACATCGTGTTTTCAATTACGCATTTTAATATAAATAGAGAGCGCGACGAAAACTGGCCAGCTAGCATTTTTCACGGCATTTTATTTTTATAAAAACTTTTTCTATTAAGCATTTGATATTTTGGCACAACAAAAACAATATTGTGTGAATATACAGTAACTTCTCTTGATTACACAACGGATATTTTTCAATACAGTTTCTGGCAATATTGTGTTTGGTTGCGAATAGATTTCGAAATGAAAAGTTTCAATTCATCGAACGCAAACAGCGAATGTGGGAATGTTCACTATTTCCTTTGGGTGGCTCGCTTAAACACGAAACGTATCCACGTCGAGCCGTGATATTTCAGGAATGTAAACTGAGTTTATATTATAACTTAGGTATGTGAGAAAATATTGGTTTAATCTGAGGTTAACAACCGGTCTTGCATGAAGTCTAGGAGACACATACATACAAAAACTCATGCCTGTGTCCCATGCGAGTAAGCAGAAACTACAGAACGCCACCTGCTACGATGCTTACAAGTCTAAGAGATATATTTATCTTTGTTTTTTGACAAAGGGCTATCTATGTTCAGGAGACAGGCAGATCTAGCTTTTGTCTTAAGCCAAGATTCCAGTTATTTTTATTGAACAAACGAACGGCAAAATCATTCTCTTATTGAATTGTGATGTCAATCTGAGAAATAAAATAACACAAACACACAATCCCTTTGTCAATCAGGTAAATCTTACGAAGATAGTAAACAAGATCAACGACACGATCTAGAGAAAACTTACCAGTATATTTCACAAAGAAGCAGTCTCCATAACAACAGACTACATAAAAAGAAACCCCGCGCAATCGACTACAATTCTAACTGAATAATCTAAAAGACAACATGGAATCCTCTTTGAATGTACACAAAAGGATTAACTTGGATTACACATCGCGAAAGTACACCGCAAGAAACGAGAACCTACTGTTCAAACCATAGTGGCTTAGAAGAATTTATTCTGTAAATATTGTTACTTGTTTTTATCGAAAAATCCTTAGTTCTTTGTCAAAACTCCGATAAATCTAGCAATTTCGTAGACTGTGTCTCCGTTTCTTTTGTTACCGGAATTGTTAGTCTTACCGGGCAGATGTTACATAACAGGTTTAGGTTTTGTTGTTAATAATTAAAGAAAAAAATCTGAAAAAAGTAAATTTAACTTAATTCAGGTAAGAATAAAACTGTTCCATTTTCTAATAGGATTACTATTTAACCCGTTTAGGCCTACTTGCACGTTTAGTCGGGTTATATGAATAAGTATAGAGTTTGTTAGCTAGGAGTTAAGTAATTAACATTTTAACTCTTAATACGCGTTGCGCCACTTTAGTAAACCTGATATTTGTGTTTTTTGAGTTGGGAACATTGCAGTTCGATGAACAAAACATAAAATAGAATTGCAATGTCTATGCCGTCATAAGTAATCCGACCAAAAATTAATTAAAGAACAGTGAACGGAAATTGTATACCCATCTCTTTTACACTACATTACGATACGTAATACTTTCTTGTCTTTGAATTTTATAACATGACATTTCATTTGAATCGTATTGTATGTGGTTTCAATGGAGATTTAGTTTATTGATTGACGACGCGTCATATAAGGAAAAATATGTGTTAAGTTTCTTATGATTTTTATTTATTTTTATATGAGTTCATGAATATATTGCCTGCTGATATAGTTAACTTACTACAACGTCGAACAATATAAAAAACAAGATAAGTTATCAGCAGTAAGTACCTCATAACGTCTATTTATTTTGACATTACTAACACTAACCCAGAGTTTAACGACTTAACTCTCCCACATCGGATGGTTTAATATTTAAAACTTTAACTCTAGCTTTACCTCTAAGCCTTGGTGGCGCAAGATGAATTATTTGATTATCCCTGAGTTAGCTGTTAACTCCGAGTTATTTAGGTTAACCTATGAACGCGCAAGTGGGCCTTAGGGAATGAATTTACAAAAATCCTTCCTCAATGCTTTCGATATACTTATACGGAACTTTTGTTAAAAAATTAAGCTTTTAGATCCAGCGGCTTAGGCTGTGCATTGTCTGTCAGTAAATTTAAGAGTTAAAGAAGAAAAATTGTAGTAAGTAGATTTTTAGACACGTAATGTCGAGATTCTAGTAACCCACACTGCTTTGCGCAGATTTGACAGTCCAGTTAGGGAGTTAGGGACCACCATTGCCTGGTTATAACAGCATGAAATATGGCCTTCTCGTCCCGGACGTTGTTATACCTATTTAGTCCCTCTAGTCTGTTACGTCACCCTCGGGAACAAACGACGAGCCTATTCATTATCAAGGCCGTCAGTACATAGTTTATAATCTAGAACTAACATTGTATCTACTAGACCTACATAGAAAACAGTAGGTAACGTGACATACTGTTGTGCCTTACTGGGTCCATAATTGTAACCTTAGCTGTAAGCCCACCTTTAAACATTATGGAATGCAAATAATGTTATGAATATGACCGTCTGACCGCTAAAAAATGCCTATACTATTGAGTATCCTACTAATATTATAAATGTAAAAGTTTGTGAGGATGGATGTTTGTTACTCTTTCACGCAAAAACTACTTACTGAACGGATTTGGATGGAATTTGGAACACAGTTAGTTTATAACCTGAATTAACACGTAGGACACTTTTTATCGCGGTAGTACGTTCCAATGGGATAATTTCCGACATCCACGCGGGCGAAGCCGCGGGCAAAAGCTAGTAGAAAATATTTGTCTTAAGGCCTATCACACTGGCGATTTGTGAGCGTGTTTCCAGCAAGGCGATTGTTTAGCGTGCTCACCACGTGTGCGCAACGTGTTCGCCGCGCCCGCGTTTGCGAATCGAAAGCGGTTGACGTGAGTTTACAGTAAAAGAGCGATCGAGACAAGTGAGTGAAAAATATTGTGAAAATGCGAAGAACGCGTCGCGTGGTCACGGCTAACTCGCTTTGCACCCGTGGAGAGCACGTTTCTAAATCGCCTCGCAGCAAACACGCTGGCAAATCGTCAGTGTGTTAACGCTCCAAGAACGTGTCGATGTGCACTAAGAAAGGATTTTTGGATACTACTTCAAAGTTTGTAGTTTAGAAGTCGAAGGCAACAATAAAAACCCAGTCACAAATTAACAACACAATACACAAACCGGTAGCCGTCAAAATGTATCTTTATATTTTCATTCCAAAACATAATTTTCACCCGGTACCGCTCGTTCGGCTTAGAATATTCAATTCGCCTGAATAAGGCACAACAACGCTTGAATTATGGAAGTGCGAACGGCCACTTTTACACAATGATGACTAACATACCGTTTATCTGCTAAGCTTTTGTTATGCTGGACTCATGGACATAACCTTGGAGTATGAATGAGGTGGACTTTCATATAGAGTGTGCTGGTTCCTAGCATTGTTATTTGTTACAAGCCGTGTGTCCGATTCTAACTTAAATAAAACTTTTAAAAAATCCTTCCTTAGTCCTCGCTTTCCATATGTAAGGAACTCTTGCGCAATATTTCATGCTTCAAATTTTGCATTGCATTCATCTTACGTTTATAATGCAATTTGCAGGTCAGTATCCCATCCCATTGAATGACTATTTCATGAAAAAGTAATTCAATGTGACTATATGAACTATGAGGGTTTTATTGATGATTTTAATGATTACAAAATTCTGTATATACATACTTGTTACGGTCGCGAATCATATTTTGTTCAACATACAACCTGACACTGGCCTGCAAATTTAAAACGTAAGAAAATTTGAATTTCGCGGGCAACCTGGCGCTTCCCCTATAAGATTTTTTTTTCTGCTAGGGCTGTTCTGTGACCGTATCATCTGTGCGAGCAGATTTTAATGCGGATTTTTCAATAGAATTGATTAGCTTCTTTTAGTGGGCGCTATTAAAAGCTGATTTCGTCTTAAGGAAATAAGCAAGCAAAAATAAGGAAATATATCAATTAAAATCATACTTCAGTTGAGTAGAAAATTTATTGTTCTGTTGGTTGCACTTGGCGGGGTATTATTACCTACGGAAAATTAATTACAAGTTAACCTATGTACATACTGAAGTCTGAATATTACGTTTAAAGCTCACCTCAAGCATGAACAGGTGCACCGTCTATGCTTCAGCTGAGTTCCGTAGACACGCTCTATTGCTCATTTATACTCGAACTACTAAATCTATTGTGTGTACCGTTTGTCCTGGTTTACCAATGCAAATCCCTGGAATACAATATATCAGTTTTGTGACGCAAACGCACACTAAGTGGCGATTTATTGTGATTCGTCTAAGAATAGATCTGACAGAGATATTGGACGTAGAAAAAGGAATTGAGATTCTAGAGTGAAACGGTATTAGCCGTTAAGATTAATATACGAAGATTTATATTATTTAAGCTAAGCGTGGCTACATCCAAAGTAATAAAAGCAAACCTAATTAATATGTTTTCGTTTTTGCTTCTTTAAATAAAGAGATTGCTAATAACCTAATCAGGATCATCATTTGCAAATTGAGAGTGACATGTTAGCGACACGGTTACATGTTTGTTTGTTTTTTATTTTTACTAACGCAGGTTCCAAAATGTTGAGAGGCAAAATAAATTGATTATATAATGATTTATGACGCACACGGCCAGTATTTGTTCTCATCCAATGTCACAACTTGAGGTCAGTTAGTTTAAAAACAATATAATTTCTCGTTGGAGCGACGGCTGTCATAACTTCGAAAATTGAGTTTCGTTTCAATACAAGAGTAATGTGTGAAATTTTTCGATGAAACTCTGATTTATTATATCTGAAGTTTGCTGGATCAATCCTCGTTTCTATAAAAGATGGGAGATTAATCAAAGAAAATGTCAACCTAAATGGGGAATCCATTCGTTACCAATCAGTTTTACGTCAACTCCAAATCATTTTACATTTTTTGTCAAGAATATTCGACGGACTTTTAATAATGGTTAGTAGAATCGACTGAACGTTTTAGCAATACGAAAGTCAAATACACTCAAGCATTCGATTCACGAAGTTGAAAGAAAATAAAATCAAGACATAATTTAAAGAAACAGATTCAGACAGCTATAATTTTGTTTATCTTTATTCTCAACTTCACACCTTCGCAGAATCCAAAAGATTAGCAATAACTGTTTCCATATTTAATGCTTCTCTATTTGCCTGTTTATACTAGTATGAAAGCAATAATAAAAGGCCGCGGATGCCTGTGAAAAATGCACGAGGCGTCTCGTGCCGACGTCAACGTAATGCGCTCGATCTCCACAAACTAAAACTTTTACACTTTGGTCCTACGGTACAGAGTTTATTTTAGAAAGAAGATTTAAAGGATTTTTACTACGGAAAAGATCGCATTATTCAAAGACTTTGTACCCACTTTATAGTAGGTAATTTTATTAGAAATAATAAAGTTTAATAAAGGCAAAGGGCGATCGTTTATGTTTTTATGCGAGGTTAAAAAATGCGTTGTTAGAACGTATTATGATGTTAATTTAATCTTCATAAGACCCTTAGATATTTTTTTTAAACAGGTATTCTCTTCAACGCCCTTTTTACGATTTTCCTCTCACAGAGATGTGTTATCTAAACGTATATTGCCAATGCGACAAATACCATATCTACCTATCTTGCATAGGAATGCTCATTCCCCCTTCTCGGTACAATCCTAACGCGACCTTACAAGTTAATTCATGTTCTATGTAACGTACGTAACCTCTATACAGACTGATTAGAGCATGTTCAGGTGGCTATTAGGCGCGACTGCGTATTATAATCTCTGAGCAGATGTGGACAGACGGACCAGTTCCGATCTGATTTTGCGTGGTATTGTTCTGAGGTTCTGTTTACGAATACATTTTCTGTCGTGTGGAATTGTGTGAAAATTTTAAACTATTGTCAAGTGTTATTTCAAATTACAATATGGGATCTTATTATTTTGGTCGACACAACCAGTCTTACTAAGGGGTATCGAGTTGCCCAGTAACTGGGTTGTGGAGGACAGATAGGAAGTCGCTCCATGTAAAATACTAGTACACAGCTGCATCTGGTTAGACTGGAAGCCGACCCCAAATTAGTTGGCAAAAGACTTTGTAGACGATGATGACAACAAAAAACAGGGTTCAACAGTAGTTTTGTTAATCAGAGATTCAATAGGGGTTTCCGAAATCAAAGCTAAGAAAGTCTACATCACACACGACATTTTATTACGCCTCAAATTGATTGGTCCTTCTGTCCCACCTAGATACTTTTTGTGATATAATGTCAGAGACTAAAATAAACCGTGATCGATCCTCCAGTGCGACGTGATCTTTGACGGTTTATTTTTAAATAAGGAAGCGTGTCGCGTGCGCAATTGGGGCAGGTAATTTTGTAGCAAAGCTCAAAGAGGAATTTTCTATTGTTGTCGTGTAAAGAGTAAACTAATATTGCTTGTCGCGTTTTGTTTTTCTACGACGATTGGCTTTTACAGAAGTAGGTACATTATTGGGAGATTTTTCGGGTGCCGCTGAGTAATGGGCTTCGAAACAATAGACGTTACTGGTTCAAACATATTATATTGTTTTGTCTTAGTTTACAAATTCTGTTGGAAGTTAGTCAGATTATTATGTCTGATTGTAAAAATGAGCGACGCTCGAGTTGCGATTGATGGTCATCCATAGCAAACGCTAACGACGACTGGCGCCCCTGGCGGCGCGGTGTGGAAGCGCGGGCGCGCTATGGCTACGCAGGCACGGCGCTAGTAAGTCCTGCAGTGCACTATCCGGCGGCGGCGGGGCCGTAACAAGAGATAGGTCACAAAATAAAACCGACACAGAGCACAGACCAGGCAACTTTATGCACATCCTTGCAGTTATCATATTAATACCTTATGAGTTAAATATTATTCTTAGTTATTATTATATGATTCTTAGTTATTATTATATTATTCTTAGTTCAAAATTTTAACCATTACATAACATACGAGGGTCATTCAATAAATACTTAGCCTACAAAAAGTGAACGAAAATTTTGGAAAAGTGGCAATTTATTTTTCAACATAGTCTCCTTTTAGTTCGATACACTTAGCCCAGCGATGCTCCAACTTTTTTAACCCGTCCGAAAAATAGTTTTTGTCAAACTCTGCAAAATAGGCCTCCGTGGCGGCGATAACCTCCTCATTCGATCCATATCTATTCCCGGCGAGTGATTTTTTCAGATTAGGAAACAGAAAGAAGTCACAAGGGGCCAAATCTGGAGAATACGGTGGATGGGGCAGCAATTCGTAGCGTAATTCGACCAATTTGGCCATGGCAACGGCAGACGTGTGAACCGGTGCGTTGTCGTGGTGAAACAGCACTTTTTTCTTCGCCAGATGGGGTCGTTTTTTCTTTAATTCGGCGTCGAATCGGCCTAATAAATCGGCATAGTAAAGCCCTGTAATTGTTTTACCCTTCTCGAGGTAATCGATGTAGATCACACCTTGTGAATCCCAGAAAACGGTGGCCATAACTTTTCCGGCCGATTTTACAGTTTTCGCCTTCTTTGGAGCACGTTCCCCGGTCTGGATCCATTGTTTTGATTGCTCCTTGGTCTCTGGTGTGTACCAGTGGATCCAGGTTTCATCGACGGTCACAAAACGACGCAAAAACTCCGCTGGATTCATCTTAAACAGCGCCAAACACGTCTCCGATGTGGTCTCACGGTTGCGCTTGTTTTCTGGTGTGAGTAAACGCGGCACCCATCGCGCCGACAGCTTTCTCATGCCGAGTTCCTCGTGAAGAATATGATGCACTGTTCCTTCTGAAATGCCTACAGTCTCAGCTAGCTCCCGAACCTTCAATCGGCGATCTGCCAATACGAGATCATGGATTTTTTTAATGTTTTCCTCCGTAGCAGCTGTTTTCGGTGCACCTGGACGTGGTTCATCAAAAACCGACGTACGGCCACGTGCAAACTCGTTGAACCAATTCTTGACGGTGGCCATCGATGGAGAAGAGTCACCGTACACAGCATCCAAGCGCTCTTTGATTTCGATGCGCGTTTTCCCTTCCAAAAATAGGAATCGAATCACCGAACGATATTGCTCTTTTTCCATTTTTGTAAAACCGATCGACACGTTCGCTTCCATAAGTTGTCAAATTAAAACAAATGAAGGGATTGGAATGAAAATTTGAAAAAAGAATTAAAAAAGAATGTGCTACACTGTGGTAAAACTCTTTTGAAACTACAGCGCCCTCTGGCGATGAGGCTAGGTACTTATTGAATGCACCTCGTAACATCACGCCTGTAATCCCCGAAAGGTTAGGCATAGATGTACTTTTTTTTTTAGATGTACCTACTTTTAGTACACCCACATTTCGCCAGTTATCTTTAAGTCCTAAGTAATAGGGGGCGAGCCTGTTGCCATCAAACGGGCATAAATCCAATCTCCAGGCTGCTACTGAGAAATTCCTGATGGAAAAAACTCAATAACACTTTGCCTGATCTGGGAATCAAACCCAGGAGCTCATACTCGACAGTAGCGCTTGCAACCATGACATGACCGAGGCAGTCGTCGTTTCAACCATTAATGAATTCTCTAGAAAACTAGCTACTACTTAATATTTGTATGCTACCATGGATTAAGGGTGCGCTTCCACTAGATGAGGGAGAATGTGTAGTACAACTAACCAATAACAGCGCTAGCTTAGCTCAAGCTATGAAAATTAAACGATGTTATTAGATAGTTTCACACACATCCTTCGCTACGCATCCTCGCTCTTATCTGGTGGAACGCAGCCTTTTCCCAGCCCAGCAAATTTCTCCCAAACGCCAAAATAACTTCGGGTCAACCACATAGAAGGACTTTTTGTAATAAAAATTGATTGTCGTTAAAAAGTTTCAGTTTAACGACTCTTTAAAAGTAATTTATTCTTTGGGGGATCATAAGTTACCAAGTCTCTGCAACGTCCATCATGTTTTTCTTTCGCTTGAAGATTAGGCCGACCTTGTAGGTAATTGCTTTACCTTTCTTGACAACAATTCCCACTAAATTTAAATGTCACTACGGTTGAAACCATAATAGTCCTCCAGACCGAATTTCGGTCATGGTAGCAAATCTCAGCGGAGATTAGCCATCGACGCAGCAGATACTGTGGTGCACAAGTGTGTGCGCACACACAGGTGCACTCTTCCCTCACTCTCATAGTCCGATGGGACGGCAATCCGGCACGACCGGAGAGAGATTAAGCAACTATCTAACTGTGACATAGACAAAGAAACAAGAAAGAAAATAAAGATTAATCTGCGGCTCTGTTTAATAACATATTTCGTGGTGCCTTTTAAACAGCCACAGATTAAAATTGATAAAGTACTCATGCATGGGACAGTTTAGTGACCAGTCATTTTGAGTTTCACCCGACTACGGCAAAGCAGAAAGGAGGGTTATGATTATGACCGGTATGTATGTATGTATGTTCATCTGTTCCCTCTTAACTTCTAAACTACTTATCATAATTTGATGAGGTATCGTTGGAGGCGTCTTGATCGCCCGCTGGTTTAGGCTATGTGACGTTACAAAAAATGGCGGCGTAAAGCGGATGAAAAGTGTTACCGAAAAAACACTTAGGTTCATATATCTTGTCTGGTATCTAATGAAAGGTCTTAAGGAGTACTTTTTGAAAATATATTGTTTATCAATAATTGTATATACGTAACCCCAAATTTTAGTTAGCGTTCTTTCTGTTTTATTTTAATTTTTTCTCGGTTCCTAATGGTCCTAGCGTAGGAAAGATATATTTATTGAATAATAAATCATCATTTTCATATCAATCGTCAAACTTTAGAAATGTGTTCCACCTAAGAATTTTTCAAAATATTTCATATGGAAATACTTAGGTGGAACAAATTTCCGAAGTTTGACGATTGATACAAAATTGTTGATTATTATTAATTAAATATATCATTCCTTCAGACGCGAATCGCATTTTAATCAACATACGACGTAAAACAGAGATGCAATAAGCAAAAAACCGAAGAAAATTTGAATTTGGCGGGCTACAACTAAAGATCGCCCTTAAGGGTTAGTATCACTATATAATTTAGTCCCTACGCCACCCTTAAAAGGAATTGTACGTTGAAAGGGCAGTAAAAATAAACGCGAAAGATCCCCTGACAAATTAAATTAATTCATTAGGGAGAATAATTAATTTGACCGACCGTCCCCTTGGGCTTCCAGTAATTGATGTGCCAATAGTATGTCACTATTGGATAAGGATCTATAGGTACCTTTAGGTAGTATGTCAGCGTTGTATCTGGAACTTACCTGAAATAATAGAAACAGCGTTATTAATTAAGTATGAGAGTGACACAATTATCTAATAGTAGATTGTTGTACAAGGGGCTAAAATTACCCATTATTTACGAGGTAGTTTTACTCCCGAGTTTTAGCGATGGAGTAAATAGAAACTGAATTATAATGGGATTTTAGCGCCGTGTGTTACACTCTACTTTTCACTACGATTGCGAGAAACTAAAATAATCCAACACAATATAAATAATAAATTACGGTTACCAATTCAATTTGTAATTAGAGAAAAATTCTAAAGATTTCGCGCCTATGCCTTTTTAAATTTCTTCTGTAGCCGCATGCACGCATTCTACCGAAGAGATCGCCGCTTTTAGTTCCATTTTCATAAATAAAATGTTCTTCTTTTTTTTATGAAACATTAATAAGACGAGTCTTTATTCATGATAATTTTACTTATGAATAAAGACTTTCGTTTTTGTAGGCTCGTTGGTAACGGACAAAAATAAAAATAAAATCTTTTCCCCTAGAGAAAAATATGCTATTTTATCCCCCTCTGGTACGCTACAATGACGGACTTTTTGAGCAAGAGGAGTGAAAACTAATATTATAAAGAGGTACAATTTTTTGTTTATTTGTAAGAATTAATCTCTGGAAGTTCTAATCCGTTTATAAAAACTATTTCAATGATGGAAAGCTACACTATTGCTGAAGGCCATAATATTATATAAGTTTTAGGGTATAGTTGATTTCCAAGGTAGTATAAAATAAAGGTACACAAATTGTATTAAATTGTAGTCTTTAGATACTGATTGAAGTAAAAAACATTTCAGATACTTTTAAAGACTAGAAAAAGGATAGATCGATGCTTCAAAGTATAATAGAAACATAACACTGAACTACCCACTTTGTAATGAAATAATTTAGCAACGTCTAGTTTGTGGAAGTTTGGTGATAAATACAGTATGATTTATTAACGAAACTACAAGTTTCTATAGTTTTGGTCGCCTGTCTTACAATATACCTACCGCAAGACGTGTGTTTAAACTTTAATGGCTCCTACAAATAAGTGCGACTCGCGACGCGAATCGTAAGCGCCACCAAGGCTCCGCTCGTCGCGCGACATGTTGTGCCTATGTGTCGTGCGCGATTCGCGGCGCGTGTCGCACCTGTTTTAATGAAGGAGCCTTTAAATATAGGTACTTGCGTACCAAAACTACCAGCAATGGGGGTGGACCTTTTTTCACCCTTATCTATTAAGCAATAAGGTTGAAAGATGGTCAACCACCAGTGTACCGCATGAGTCGTGTTTAAAACTTTAAATATACTTGCGTACTAACACTACCAGCTCCATATACAACATCTCTAAGATAATCCACTAAAGGAAAGAAACGTGATCACGACTACATACTCGTAAAAAATAACAATGACATAATATTAACTCATCAAGCATCGTTAATGAGACACAATTGATTATCTATTGATTTGGTCCTCTAGCGGGCCACCTCGGGCCTGACTAGCTTATCATAACATTAATTCATAACACATTTTAAATGATTGATTCAAGCTTTTGCAGTACATGATGGGTTTATGACCTTTAGGATTTTGGTCACAGAAACATAATACGTAGATATGACGAGGAAAGTCTACCATATCATAATGTAACGCATACAAACTGTTGGTTGTATTAATTTGGCTTAATTTATTCGGGCTATCTTGTCGAAAGCTGTAACCTCGTCTCGAAGGACCAATATTTTACTGCAGGGCAATTAGGTTCTGGGTCCAATTCGAGAATTATTGGGTTTTTCCGTCAGGGAATTCTCAGTAGCAGCCCGGAGTATAGATTTGTGCCCAGTTGATGGTAACAGTCTCGCCAACTATTACATGGGACTTAAACATAACTGCCGAAATATGGGTGTAGTATAGGTACACCTCTGCCTATACCTTCGGGGATTACAGGCGTGATGATATGTCATTTATTTTTTGTAAAAAAAAAAAGAAATGTAATGTTTTTTTTTTTATTCTATTCGATTACTGATCGACCTACAAGGCATTGAAGCGTCGTTGCGTAAACTCAGATCAAAAGAGCGGTTTGATTCGCTTTCTCCCATTGTTTTAGTAGCATTAGAACAACGCTGATCACCGTGAATAGCGACTTTTACTTACGGTTAATTGGTGCTCCATCGGTAGAAGTGTTGGATCGTTAAATTGTGAATTAGATTGTTGGTGTTGTGTACATTGTTTTGTAAGAAAGAATGGTTTGAGCAAAAAACATTAAAAAAAAGTTATTTTTGTTAAAAACTGTTTATGCCAAAATTATCTGATAACATATTAAATTACAGCTTGTTAACCTTCAACAAGAAATATAATTAATTCTATCCGTGGAAAACCGGTTTTTGCTAGCAGCAGAGCACAGATTTATTTATAACATAAGTAGTGCAGTATTATATACTTGCATTAATTTGTTTTAATATTCCTCCTTCGTTTAAAACATATTCAACCTGTTTTAAGTTTTACTTGACTGGCAATTAATTTTATCCTTGATTTTTTTTTAATTTAGAAGTTCGGCGTTTGGCATGCAAATTTCTCTTGCAATGGATGTCATTGCAGATTTCTTTTTAAATCCAATGGGGCGATTTGATTAGAAAGATAAGCCAAAATTCCTCGAGTAAACTAATTTATTTTGATTTATCAGCGGTAATCAGTCGGATTATCCAATTAGTTGTAAACTGAGAACGTTCAGTGAAACGTACGCTTTTCTTCGAGTGCCTTATAGCAATAGGAATCATACCTTTAACAAAACGGTATTGACCGTGTTTATCAAGCCGATTTGCGGTCTCACCCCCCGCGCTAAATGTCTAGCCTGTGAGTCGTACTTAATTAACCTCTCAACCTTCGACACTGCACCACTACACCTCGTGATCCTGTCACAATGGCGCACGACGATTGATGGATGTTCCAGATATTTATATTTTTATTATTGTAAACCACACTGTTGCAAATTTATTTAATCATAATAATTTTTATCACGCTTTAGTATCTGAAGTCTTTTTGTTCTTAATTTACGACCGCACCATGACTACGGTTTAACTTACCGCCGTCTCTCAAACAATATATTTGTTAGAAACCTTATATTTACTTTTTATATATGTATTTGTAATTTCGGTGTATTTTTTTAAATCAAAATTAAACGTATTACAAGTGACGAAGTTTTCTTCTATCAATATCGCCACAGTAAATACAATCAGATTTTTTGGAGCATAATCTTTATCATCGGTTTCTAAAATCCTTCCTATTACCTACTTCAAAATCGAAATCAAGTCATTTATTTAAACTAGGCTGAGAATCAGCACTTTTTGAACGTAAAAATTACATAAGACAGTCCCTCAAAACGCCCGCCCTTCACCACATCCTAGTGCTTTAGCTGGACAGAAGTTGCGCAACAAACTCCTCATAAGCACAGCTGTCTGTTTAGTTAGAGGAACTTGATTCCATACAATACTATGAAAATCTTCTTAATAAAAATTAAAAACAATCAACTTTTAAATCTCATAACACAAATCCACTTTCACCACCATAAAAGCCTTTCATTTAATCTGTTCATTCAGGACAGTAACGTTTCGACTGCTCGCCTAATAAGGATGCAGCAGTTTCTGCACCGCAGCAGACGGACAATGGACCCGAAGTCCAGCGATTGGGCCACTCCCCAGATTACTATTGAAATGTCCCTTAATGGCGGCATGAAAGCATTCTCCAGAGATGAGAAGCTGTGAAATTACGAAGATGGAGGCGCTATTGTAGATTCGATGTAGGTGGCGTTGAATTGAATGCATTCACACTTACTTACAAGTGACTGAGAAAAAGATTTAAGTCTACACGTTTTCTAGGTTTATATTAAGAAGATATTGCTATAAGAGCTCAAGAGTTGGCTGTAGTCTTACCTATATTTTCACATTCAATTTCATAGTTAAGTAATCCAATAGATTCAAATGTAATTTTCGTTATCATCTATACCTACGTACATATTATAAATTGAAGTGGCTTTTCGTGAACTTCTAAACTACGCAATATATTTTGTTGGGGTTTACTCCATCATTTTTCAGAAGGTTTATCTGTATATTACATTAATATTAAACTTACAACAACTTTTGTTCAGTCGTAAAACCGTGCGAAGCAGGGGCGGCCGCTAGTTATATATATTTTTTTCTTTATCATTCGAGTTAACTGAACTCTTTGTACATAAATACGTGTTGCTGTGACAAATAAACCTATTTTTCTTTCTTTCTTTATTAAATCCCATTTCCATGTACAAGCATAGCCGAACTTACTATCAAACAACGCTGCACTGACACCATAATGCAACAGTCCTGAAACCATATTCCATAAATATAACTTGATTAATTACAATTTTAAAATCCACAACAAACAATAATTTCTCTTATTGTGTCAGTATGCAGTCTGCTATGATTAATTTATTTGTACGCCGTAGATACAGCTTGGTGTTTGAGATTGTGCAAATAATGTGTCTGTGTGTCTGACGCCGTGTAAAGGCTGCCGCAGATAAGCGCGATGCGACTCTTGTAGAACAAATTTCATGATGTTTTCATATACATTGTTCTACTAGACTCGCGTTGCGCCTGTTTGTGTGGAGCCTTAATAACTCAGTTCTGGAGACAGTGATGATTTAATATCATCACAACTGATAGGTTAATCCTATCAGTTTTAATCACAGGGAAGGGAAATGTACAGAAAAACCCTTTATATCTCGCAGTGGGTAATGAGAAAATAATTATATTTGCAGTAACTAGTGTTTGACTTCCAGATTTACGTTTTTGCTTTCCGTGTATCGAAGGACCACGTACCTTTAATTGCATAGTGTCAGTTTGGACAACATTCATCGGGTTATCGTTACTAATGAACAGTTTTGACAGCACCTACACCTGTCATACTGTTCAATGAAATTTAATGGTGTTGCGATTGTCTGTTACGCAATTTGTGGATCAAACTAAAGTAGCATCAAGGTTATTTATGTAAACAGCAGTCTTATAAAGTGGTAAGAAAAATCTTGGTCTCAAAAACCTTTTTTTAGAACGAATGACAATATACAATCTGTAGAATATTGTGGATCCCGCATTTAAGCTGATTATATCACTACACTGGCTCATTACCACACCAAGCATGTCGTGCAGATACGGTTCACTTTCCACCGTTTCCCGCCTTTCGTGGTGAACTGACAGTTGACATTAGTGACAGCTACGTCACTAGTGATGCACACGTACGGTTGCCAGTTGTCCGGCTTTTTACAATCGTGTCCGGCCAAATATATACAAGTCCGGCCTGTCCGGCTTTTGTCAGGCTATTGGTCAACCCAGCCCGTCTCTTAACAGGTATAAAGTGGAGTTCCGATACTTAATTATTTTATTTTTATAAACTGTAAAGTTAGACCTACCTATAATTAATTTACAAATTTTAAGGCTGATTATTGATTGTTTTAGTTAAATTTCAATGTAAGTAAAGAAGTTACAAATTACTTTATTAAGAACAAAATGTGATTCATAATAACATATACATAATTTATTAAGAGTAGAAGAGTAAGTCCCAAATGAATAACAGTAATAAAATACACAAATAAACGTTTTTTTATTCTTCTTTTAAAAACGAATGTGTAAGGTTTTCAGGGCAAAATGTCCGGCTAAATATAAATATGTGTTCGGCTTTTCTCTTTTTGGGTCTGGCAACTCTATGCGCACGAGATAGTGTTTACATATCTATTAAATATAATACACTACACATCCCTTCAAAGAAAATTCTATCACATCTAATATTTATGATAAAGTATGTCAAACTCGTTTAACCCCTTAATAATGTGCGTTAACCCTAACTTTTCTCACATAAGCCGTAATGTCTCCAATAATGTTTGTCATAACAATAAATCTGATTCCTTTATAAGCTATAAATTACATCGAGACAAATATTGAAGATCGTTAAGAAACGATTCTGAACGGTATGATATAGGTAATAATTATGATATTTGAGTGTAGCGGTGATTAATTACTTCGGCTATAATATTTGCCTTTAAAGGTATAGATCTAAATTCAGATTATTTGTCAATATTGCCTACAGCTATTTAACCTTAATTATCTAGTTTCGGAAGGCGGAGAATCTGGCGTTCAGGAGCAACTTGGGAGAGGCGTATGTCCGTGATAGTTTGAGTAAATAATTTTATTTATATTTTAAGGTTTATTTATTTACTATTGTCACTTACATTTGTTTTTATTGGTGGGAACCCAATATAAAAATTTAGTCTCCACGCAGAGACGTCACCCAGAAAGCAATTAAACACTGCCACCAACAAAACTGCAAAGTTTATAATGTCCCCAATGGCAGAGTATAGGTCCCAGGGCAAATTCCTTGACAAGATGCAAACTCTATACTCCATTTGGAATAAGATTAGAAATTTATATAAACATTTTTTACAGTCCGTTCAACCGAGTTTGACATCTATTCCATAGGCATAAGGATGGCATTAAAAGCAAAAACGTGGTTACAATACCAACTGTTTATTGCAGCTGCCATTTGTCATGCCACCAACGCAATAGAAGTCAAAATCGGTTGAACGGACTTAAAAAAAGGTTTATTCAAATTTCTAATCTCATTTCAAATGGAGTAAAGATAACTAATTAATATTCTACATTGAATTGAACTCCTAGACATACTCTATCAAGTACTAACGTGACACAAATCATATCTTGTCACAGCTGCACAAGACAAAAAAACTACAAAAGTATCCGTTACTTTTTCAAAACTTCATAAATCAAAAGCCAACGAAGCGATAAACAAACTTAACAAAATCCGACTTCATACAAAAACTTCGGAAAATCGCTATCAAAGAAAAGCTGTCAAGTGAAACGGTTAGCCATTTAATAAAAACAAACAACTTAAGTACCAGTCAATTAAGATGTTCCGTTCGTATAATTGTCATTATAAAAATATCTGACCGGTCTGGACAGGATATGCGCCATTCAATTGAAAGCGTACCATCCCGGTTTAAGGGGGATGCGTTAAGGTAGCCCGCGAAATTCAAATTTACTTACGTCGTTTGCAATTTGCAGGTCAGGGTCAGGTTGTATGTTGATTTAACTATGATTCGCGGCCGTAACAAATATGGCTTTACAGAATTATAATCATTAGAATCAGCAATACAACTCCTTAAGTTAGAATTGGCCTCAAATGTCAAGATTTCATGAAATAGACGTTCAATAGGGTAATATGAACTTATTAGATTTATTGATGATTTTTGTGATTATAATTCTATAAAGAAATATTTGCTACGGCCGCGAATCACATTTATATCGACATACAACCTGATACTAACCTGCAAATTGCAAAAAACTTTGAATTTCGTGGGCTACCTTGACGGGTTCGCCTTAATGGTTTAACGTTAATCCGTTTTAATTCGCATCCAGTTTTATAAGTCTTATTTACTAAGATGCAGGAAGTAATTTACATTTAATGAGCAAATAAAACACTTAGTCGTTAATTATGGCGTGTGAAACAAAATCATGCGGCCTAACCAAGTGTCCTTTCTTTGGTATTGTTCGTCGAATCGTTGAGTTCCTTAAGTTCTGAGTTGAGCTGCGCGATTACTGACAAATGCATGCATTGACTAGACAAGTCCAAGGCGCGTAGAACTCGCAACCGGCGTGCGTGTATGACCTGATGTATGAACGTAAACGAAGGAGTATGTAAGGATCGTAACTGACAAATGCGCGCACTGACTGGACAGGTCCACTCAATCTGTGTGGTTCTTTCCTCAAAAGACCATTTCAGACACCAATCTACATGCTCTTCGCATGATCTGACCAAGATTATGTCGGGTCTTTAAAAGAGACTGTGACCTTTGAGTTGGTTTCGGCCTTTCTTCTCAGAGTAGTCAATAGGAAAAGCCGACTTCATCTAGTTTAAAAAATATGATTGACGCAAACCTACTTACAGAAATAAAATCATTTATCGTTTATGCACAAGCACAACCTTGGATCATCATCATCACCATCATTCACTTGCCTTTACCAATTTATTTGGCTTCGGCGCAACATGTCATTCAAGCCAACAATCATACCCTTGCACAAGCAAGCATAACCTTGGATGTTCTTACTAAGCAAACTATCAATTCATAGGTGGTAATCATTCATTAAACTATTGCACACATCGGGACAAAAAAGACAAAGGCTTTAGAATAAAAGATAAAACAATTGGTATTCCGATAACTTTTATACAGAAAATTAAATCAGAAACAGTCGCCACCCACCACTTGGTTCTAAAAGCTCAAGCTCCGGAACAGAACTGAATTCCTTTCAAAATTATTTTAAGCTTAACATTTAAAAACCATCGGCGCGACAGCGGCTGAAAAACGGTGTAAAAATTAATTTCTCGTTACAGTATGCTAATTCATTCGAGATCAACATTATGACCGCTGTCAAAAAGATCCGGCATAATTTACGGTTGGAAACAGAATTTGAATACAATGTCTTCCAAAATCGAGATGATATGGTATTTTAACAAATATTTATTTAAATTCTATTAAAACAGCATACTTCATGCTAATTACAACATTTGTAAGCTTAAATATTCTGTCGTTCGATAAATAAAATATATAAATAAAAAAGCCTCTTATTTTGTGCCTTATACACGATTTTCATATTTCTAGTTTCTAGAAAGATGTTCTAATGGATTAATATAATTTAGATTAATTTAATAAAAATTTTAGCTTTGTTACTTTTTTTCTCTTTCTTCATCTGCAAGAACCGCAGTTTGGTTGATTGCCTCCAAAGATGCCGATTTGTATCGTTCTTGTGCTATTTGGCTCCAGTTTGAGCCGGCGGTTCTACTAATCTCGTCTTTCCAACGTGTCAAGTGGTCTTCCTCTGTATCTTTTCCATTGTGGGCCTCTCCACAGGGTTGCTTTTACGATCGATCTCAAGCCTGTAAGCCTCGCTACGTGGCCTGCCCATTTCCATTTTAGCTTTTTTGCATAGCTCACGGCATTAGTGGGGTTTGTTATTGATCTTATTTTTGTATGTCTTAGTTTCTCTAGTTTTTTTTTTTATCATGAGCATGAGGTCTTTCGATATGCAACTGCAGATATTTCTAACGATAAAAATCTTTATCAATCTTTTCTATAGTAACAAGCACGAATATGTACAAACTTAGCAAAATTCAAAAGCGATATACTCGTGGCATAACGATTGCAACTTTGTGATAAGATCTATCTCATAATAGTATGGGTTTTCAAATACAATTTTCGGAACAATATAAATTTACAATCAATAAAGTACGAGAAAATCAGTTTTAAAAGCTGCTCAGTGTTCGTGAATGTACACTGAACCTTACAAAATCGCTTTAAATAAAGATGATACTTATTGACAGCGCTTCAAATCGCCACCTCAATTCGCTAACCTTCCTCAATTACTACATATAAAAAAACATAAAAGCAGTACAACTCTATACAAAAATAATTCCCAAATACAGTTTCCACTTTTTAGTTCCACTTTCGTCGAAACTCGCCATCATTATTGTGACACACCCGAATGACATAGTCAATTTGGCTGATGGACCGAATCGGTGGCAAGAGGCGTGTCCATAAAGGAACTCTTACACTTTTGAGCGGTCACGCATGTCCGGCCAGCCGCCAGTGAAAACATGAGTACAGTAGAAAAAAACCAGTAGTTTCGATTTGTATGTATCGTTTACGCTTGCATAGGCAAGTGTTAGAGGCGAGTAGCGATGAAACTGGGCCGTGATTGGTCGAGCATGGCCGATCCGTTGTGGATTATTGGCATCACTGTCGACAACAATTTTTTTCCTAAACAAACACACACATATCATCTCACTAACTTAACATAATTATCTTTTTCACATATCTTTAACATGTCTTTTTTCACAAACATAGCATCACGCCTGTAATCTCCGAAGGGTTTAGCAGAGGTGGGTATAGTACACCCATATTTTGCCAGTTATGTTTAAGTCCCATGTAATACATGGCGAGCCTATTGCCATCAACCGGGCAGAAATCTAGACTCCGGGCTGCTACTGAGAAATTCCAGATGAAAAACCCAATAAGACTGCTCGATCCGAGAGAACCCGAGACCGCATGCTCAGCAGTGGCGCTTGCGACCATTAGACCAAGGAGGCAAACATTTTTGGTCCTAATTCTACGAAAACTCGAATAAAATTGGCCCCAATTCTACGCAAACTGAATAAAATTGGTCCTAATTCTACGAAAACTGAATAAAATTGGTCCTAATTCGACGAAAACTGAATAAAATTGGTCCTAATTCTCCGAAAACTCTGAATAAAAATTTGGATACGGTATCTACATTTCCATTCACGGGAATCGAATTTCTAAGTGGGGATAACACTAATTGGATTGCCATTATCGAAAGCTGCACTTAGCGGTACGTGTTGAATTAGCCACAGTCATCCATTTTCTTTGGAGACTTTTGTACCGTATCGGTGGCTGCGGTGTCACGGCACTGTATATAAACCTAATTAAGTATTCTGCGGTGCAATGCTTTCGGAAATCGAGTTAAAACAGGTGTTTATAACCGAATAAAAGTTAATGAGTGTGTTTTCTCTATTATTTAATGTCTGGTCCCAATTGTACATTTTAAACTCAAAGTTGTTATTTGCGGTATTCCGGATATTTTACGTGGATTGAAAAAACCTAAATTTAAAATTGACAAATATAAGATACTGTACAGATATTGTCTGGTTGCCTTAGTAGCCGACCTTGACGAGTATTTTATAAGTCGATGGCAAGGTATAATGAGATAAACACTACTTCGTATTTACAAGATTAGAGCGCGTCATGACGTAAAAATTTATTGTTAGTCTAAAAGTTTATATATTATAAAATACCCCTTTCATTCATTAATCCCGGTAAAATAAGGGCGCGGAGCTCTAACAATACTGTCAGTTTAAATTTTAATGCAATAAGGAAAGTCAAGACATTAAGATTTGGGGATAAAAAACCGTTTCTTTTCGTATGAAAATACCAAAGTAGCTGCTTATTTGGAACAAGTAAGCGACCACGTTAAAACCCCTACTTTAAAATAAAGTTGTACTACTAAAACATTCTTGTATTTCGCACTACGAATGATTTACAACGTCGCTTATATAGTTTTTGTTGCTATTATCGTTGTGCGACACGACACGGATTATATCGTTACGTATAAATGGCTCAAGCGACCCATTACGGGCATATTTTGTGGGCATTTTGCTGTTATAGTCAATAATGCCCACTAAAATCGAATTATCGTCGATATTTATAGCAAAACATGCATGGAAATATCGGCTGAAAGTAAATTGTGGACCTTTTGAAGGTAAGTGAGAAACGATTATTGATATGTGAGCATAAAAGTCAACCAAATTGGAGTTTGGCAGAATGTAAGTTTTGACAAAAATGTTTTTCTTGGGAGTTTTTTGGTGAAAACATTTTTACTCGGGCATCTGGTGAAATGCTGTTATTGAATTAATAAAAAACTAGAATTAGATACCCTATTATTAAAATTTCAAAATAGTAAATAATTGTTTATTAAGAGCCACCTACAACATTAATGTAGGAACCGGGTTTCTTCGAAAAGGGTATAATAACTCAGGTGTTCGCACATGGATAATTCGAAATAATGCATTTCTTTTTTGTAGGTAGGTTTAAATTTATTTCGATATAATTACATAATTAATGCAGGTATACAAAATATTCTTAAGCATTTTAAAAGAGTAAGTTTGCAGTTTCTTATCCATTCTTCTCCATACGTGACTACCTTTTGGAAGGGGGAAGTAGAATCAATTCTATTTTATTGTAAATGTTGACGTTCAAAAGTGCCTTTTAAGTGCCTATTTGAAATAAATGATTTGACTTTGATATAAGCTCAAACATACGATCATTTATTTATGATTTTAAGTCAAAGCCACGCACTTTGTATTTCTTAGTATGTTTAAAACAACTCACAGCAAAAAAAATCTAGACTATAAATACAACCCTCAAGCCACTCCAACTTCAACCAACAAACATTTTGCTCGTAAACCCAAATGGTAAGACTGAGCTGAGAGCTCTTATTTCTTACTTTTATTTACGATATTCTAGGGTTAAGACTAACGAATGGCGCAGCGTTATTTCACGTCTAAATATTACAGTGGCTGCATGAACTTACTGACTGTTCGTGCTTCCGGCTTTAAGGAGTATTAGCACAGATATTACAATGTTGCGGTGTGGACTTGACTATGAATAGAACACTGAATGCTTCTTCTCATACAATGACTCGTGCGCCACTAACTCATGTAAATTGAAAGGACTGTTAAAAGCTATTGGTCATTAAAATATCAGTGAAATCTTATGTTTTCTTTTGTGACAAGCCGAGTGCCCGATGGGATTTCTCATCAGTAAAAATTTTTACGAAATTCCATAGACTTTCATCCCGTATTTAACCCCTTTAGGGGATGAATTTCCAAAGATTCTTTCGAAGTGCTCACTATCGTTGTACTTATCAGGAAGTTTAGGGCAAAATTTCATACTTCTAGACCCAGAGGTGTATGCTGTGTTGAGTTGATACTTTGACTACAGAACAAATTGATAAAAAAGGCTTCCAGTAATACCATGAGGCAGTTTTACAGGCAAATCGGCTACTGAATTAACTTTTCCACTAAAGTATTAATGCAGATAGTACGTCTACCACCTCAGCATCGTCCTTTCTTTCATAACTATTCCTTTTTAAAATTACGAAATTTATTAAAAAGTATCCATAGGAGTTACAAAAAATATAATTAAAAAAAACAGATTTTTAGTAACTTACAAAAGCTTGCTTGATCAATAGAAACGTTTGATGTGTGTATGTTGGGGTCGGCTTCCAATCTAACTCGATGCAGCTAAAGTCCAGTATTTTACATATAGAGACTGCTTATCTGACCTCTACAACCCAGTTACTGGGTAAAACGATACCCCTAGTAGTACGTCTACCACCTATGCGTTACTATTATTGCCAAATGCTTCAATATCGCTCTAACCTGTGCCAAAACTGCCAAGATATTTATATCCAATTTTTTTGGAAGAAACAACGGCATGACACCTTGCCAACAAGATACAGGAAAATAGACTATTTTGGTATATACTTGACTGGCTTACGTAACAACACGTATATCCGTTCCTCCACGGTTACTGGTCTCCAGGGAAAGCTTGAACCTGATGGACTGATGTAGTACAAATGTTTTGGCGACGTGCTTTTATTTCTGACAAAGACATCAAGGATGGAAATTGAAGGGGAATATAAGTAAGGCTTGATTCAACACTATATAAATTTACTGAGATACCTTTTGGTCCCGTTCGGAGCTTAATTTTTTATTTATATTTTTATAGGTACTACTGTTTTTGTTTTCTAAGTTTGTATCATAGATACAATATTTAGTTTGTATAATTATCTTACAAATACTTTTTTCTTTCTTTAGTTCTAACCGTCTGGATAGTTCAAAGACAAAACGAATTGCAGAAGAAAGATAAACAGATAGATAAAGATACAGCATGTGGAATTAACAGTCCCAAAGCAAAAGCTAATAATAACATTTTTAGAAAAAAACAACCGACTTAAAAAAAACACTAAATAACGTGAAAAATTACTTTAATTTCGGAAGTCGGTGTCTTTAGTTTTGCATTTTCGTTTTTGGCCACCGACTTACGAAATTAAAGTAATTTTTCACGTTATTTAGTGTTTTTTTCGGAAGTCGGATGTTTTTATTTTTCACTTTTTAGTTGTGGTAACACACATTCGTATACCACTACTTGATGTTTAAATAACCGTGACAGGAAATTATTAAAACATCATAAATATAAACTAAGTGGAAAAGTACGCAGTATTAAGGATAACTCAAAAACTTCCGGTGAGAACTTGATCAAATTTAAATGGGACCACATGTGAAGCACCAACTATAAAATAAAAAAAGAATCATCCAAATCGGTTCACCCAGAAAAAAGTTAGGAGCAAACACACATACAAAAAAAATACAGTCGAATTGAGAACCTCCTCCTTTTTTTGAAGTCGGTTAAAAAGAGAGAACAACCATAGGTACCTACTAACAATGAAAGTATTTAAAAAAAGAGGGTGTGTCCTTATACACGATAGATGTGAAAACTAACGACTGGAGCGGAGTACACGCGATTCAGCGTCACCAACCGACTGGAGCCGAGTATATCCGATTCAGCGTCACCGACCCGAGCGTGACGGTTCAATTTCCATTCACTGTTCAGAAAGTTGCGCTAAGTGCTCCTAAAGAAATTTTCACTTAAAAAAATGCAAAAATAATACCAAGAGAAAATAGTTCGATTATATGCCTATAAGCTGCAAATGGATTGTGCAATGTTTATACACATACGAGTATGAGGATTTCAAAATAATAAAAGGCATTTTCATTCTCTCCATTTTCATAATTATCCGATTTGCAATGCTAATGTACGGTTAGTCTGATAAAAGTGTAAAATATAAATGGCTATAGAAAGCACGTTTTTCTCTGTTTACCGTGGGACTGATCATAAAAAAACGCATAATCATTTAGTAAAAAGCTTTCGCTTTTCTCTTATAGAAGGCTCTGTCTGAGAAAAGACAAGCACCCTAATTGCTAACACACTATCAACCACAATCTGAATCATTTTGAAGCCTATTGCTATTCCAGTGATGCATATGTTCGAAAAATTTGTCTGCTCCACAACGTAAATAACGCAATGAATGTTGTTGAACTGTCAAAATGAAAGTTATTCTTACTGTTAGTGTGTTACGCAATTACTCCGCGGGAATATCCGTCAACTATAGTAGGTATTTATCGTGAGACAGTTGGACCCAAAGACGAAAAGGCAAAGTAGACGCTAAATGCTGAGAGCCAGGTGTTGGAGCAAAAGTTGAAAGATTCTTGTGTCCAACGAAGAATCGATTGTTGAATATAACAGAACTCTTACTACTCTTCCAGATTAACACGAATAATTTTAAATGAATAAATCGCACTCGCTTACGTCTCCCCCGTATCACGGCCTTAATTCTACATGCAGGTAAAATGGACGCTACAATCGAGCAAAAGCCGAGCTCCGGAAAACTTCGTGTCCAACGTAACTAACGAGTTTTTAACTTTTACGATTACCCTATTATATAACACTTTAGCAGGCACCGCGGCACAAAGTTATATTGTAATCCGGAATAAGGTGGTTGATAACAAAAGGAATTGGGGAAAAACTTGGGTGAATTTTAAATGTTTGGCAATGAATTAGGATTTGTATTCTGCGGGTAAGGATACTGTCGTTTGAGGATTCTGAGAGCTGTTTTCAGGTGAACACACTGACAAATCGAATCTGTCAAAAGAGCTTATAGAACAATTAGATAACTAAATCATTTCTTTCTAATTGTCTGAGATATAATCAACCTTGTTAATGCTTTATCACTCAAATGGGTTTAATGAAACTTGCACGTGATGAAACGACAAGTTCTATTTGTCTGGAAGGTTAAATAGCTTCAACTTGGTTTCAATTTAATAGGAATTATTTATTTATTAAAACTTCTCGCACATAAAAACATACAAAGGCGGACTTGATGCCTTAGGCATTCTGTACCAGTCAACCAAGGGTGGTGTAGAGATAAGATGGCAGGTGCTCTGCTTAATAGACGTTAATAATAATAAAAAGATATTAAAAGGTTAACATAATTAATTATAAATAAAATAGCTATACAAGTATCTAAATAGGTTATAAACTTATAATACACATACATACATATTTACTATAATATATACCTACATTATATATACTGAATTGTTGGCAATAGTGATACAGCAATTACGAGGTGGACTATACCTTCCGTCTGCCCATTTGTCGCAGTACACAAGGTGGACATTCAACAAACACACGTATTTCTAGTTTTATTTTCCATCAGCAAACCCCAAAAGACATTCCTCAAAGGATAATGTCACAGTAATTTTCACCCTCAACATCAAAAACGCGACACAAAAGTAAAAAGACGACTTACATTATGAAGATCCACCCATCACTCCTCAAAGCACATCTCTTTGTACAATTTTAATCTTTTGCTAAAATTTTCCAAGCTATTAAAAGTCAAATGCTGAAAGGAATTTCCACGGAGGCGAGAAATTCGCAGATGACGCGGCTACAACTAGTCAAAATAATTCGAAAAGCTAGACTGGGAAATAAACGTGGTGACTAGTCGGAATTTCTGCTTTAGACGGCTTGTTCAACAGATGGTAACATACAGACACGCAGTGACTTATTGATGATGATCTTCAGAAAGGTCAGGCGTGTAGAACTCGCAACCGGCGTGCGTGTATGACCAGATGTATGAACGTAAACGAAGGAGTATGTAAGGATCGTAACTGACAAATGCGTGCACTGACTGGACAGGTCCACTCAATCTGTGTGGTTCTTTCCTCAAAAGACTATTTCAGATACCAATCTACATGGTTTTCACGTGATCTGACTAAGATTATGTCTGGACTTTAAAAGAGACTGTGACCTCTGAGTTTGTTTCGACCTTTCTTCTCAGAGTAGTCAGATAGGAAACGCCGTCCAGATCCAGTTTAAAAAATCTGATTGACGTGTAAAAGTGTTTGTCCAAACCTACTTACAGAAATAAAATCATTTATCACCATCATTTATTTAACAGGTGGCGTTCTGTAGTTTCTGCCTACCCCGTGGGAAGAAAGCGTGAGTTTATGTATGTAACATTTCCAGTATTAGTGAATTGCACATGAAAGTACCTAGAGAAATGTTCAGAGTGGAAGGATGGTAAATAAAAAGCTTGAGGGAATACGCGTGTGCGAGGGTCTGAAAGCAGACTGCAATGTAATTAATTTTACACTCTTAGCGGTTTAACAAGGGCGGCTTCATTAATGTTATAAAGCTTATGTAGAGAGGAAGTAAAACATGTGTCCACATCTGAAGAGATGTTTTGAGGAAAGTTTCCGCACAAATTAACAATATTTTTTGTATCGCAGTTGATCATAATAGGTTAGGTATTAAATAGCATCAAAGATTATGAGGCTAATCATCATCATGCTGAGATAGGGGCCTTTTGGCCTCGTACAGGACTTACTGTTGTTATTTTCATTTTACGTTTTGTTTTTATTTTATTATTTTTATGTTTTTATTTTATTTTTATGAGTGTGTTTAGTTTAGTATCTGACAATCCTGTGCGAGTCTCAATAAATACTTTTCTTTCTTTCTTTCTTTCTTTAATAATTTAAAAAATACAACAAAAATTGTTATTAGGGTAGCAAAACTACAACTACCTCCTACTATGCTATGCCCGACAGGGTCCATAATTGTTTCATTAATTTTAAGCCCTTTTTTGGGTGGGAAATCATCAAATAAGTTCTCCCGCGCTGAGCGGAGCGGGAGGGCGTGTCAGACTTTTACCGAATAAAACCCACCCGTGTTCCTTCAGTTGCGTGTGCGCCAGGGCCACGGTAACCCTTTCGGACAAACCTGCGATCCCGGCAGGATTCATTTTAAGCCTAACAACTGTTTACAACATTATGGAATGCAATAAAGAATTGAGAACAACATTAAAATGAAAGAAACAGATCCAAAAGAAACCGAAATCCGAAAACTCTCACAAAACTAAAAAAAAAACAGTAACCTAAAACCGTTTAAAAGGAATAGTTAACCACTAAACAGCGGTTACCGTATATTCCAACGTTAACAAGCTATACCGGGACTTAAACGTTAGTTTACAACAAATAGTGATATTGACACTTAAAAGTTTGCTGAATTTTACGGAACTACCCGCGCTCTCGTAGTTACGGTAACGGACTTTGTAAATAACGGTTTATTTTTTTGTCCTCTTTGTAGAAAATGGTTGTTGAAACTGTTTGCACGTAAGTAGCGATAAGTATGGGAAACAAATTAAGTTTTTTATTACAAAAAGCCTGTTGAAGAAAATGAGTCCTCTCAAATCTAGATGCAGAAAGTAATTTTGGCAGCTGATATTCCAAACAAATGAAACTTTTGGATTATAACAAACGGGCGCTATGCAATGATCAGAAAAGCACATTCTTAATGAACATCTTCTACAAAATGAACAGAGGATCTGGTCCATCTAATGACGTGGACTGTCAGTCAGAAGTCAGAACCGTCAAACAGTGAAATAAGGCCTAGTAACCAAGGCCTATACTCAACAGTGGGTGGAGAAAGCCTGCAAATGATGATGATTGTAATGATGACGAAACAAGTTCATAACCAAGTTTATTACTACTCCTTTGAAAAAAATCTGTGAATTCGAAACTTTTCACCATCCACGCGATCCTACAACAATAATATAATATAATATTAAAATAATATTATAAAGAGGTATTTGTTTGTAAGTTTGTATGTAGGGGGTAATTTCTAGAACTACCGGTCAGATTCGAAAAAATATTTTTGCATTTGATAGCCCAATTCTTGAGGAAGGCTATAGGCTGTTTAACATCACGTTATGGCCGTTAGAAGCCGAGCAAAAACGAAAAACAGTCAGAAAAAACGTTAAGCGAAAACAAACAAGTGATAGCGCGGGGAGTTGATGCGATGCGAATGGGTGGGTCGGGGGATTAAGAAATTCCCCGAGGACAAAGTCGCAGCAAAAGCTAGTTATCCATAAAAACAAGGTATACGAATTAAAAACGCGTTAATTAACTATATAATCATACGCGAAGGTCATGTGAGCGGATTTGAGGGCATCTACTTGAATTGATACCTGCTCACATGACGCAGTAAGTATGTTCGTTCCACTTGGCCGGTGGTAGCTCATTTTAGGAGGTTGCCAGACCGTGCAAATTGTCCGAATCGCGTTAAGGTTTTTGTCGATAGATTTAATTTAGATGGTAAATAGATAAAATAGTTGAAGTTCCGTTCTTTGAATAGAGAACACAGACTTGTTCATAGAATTATTCTAACTCAAACACAGACTCAAGCATTTATTTCAATTAAAACAATCACAGGCACTTTTGAATTGTCAAGGAGTCGGTCAGTTAGTCAGAAAGTTGAAGCTAGTTGCCCATTCCAAAACGTAGATCTCTATGGAGAAGAAGGGCAAGAAACACCAAGGACACTCTTTTTAGATCAAGATATTACAAAATCCTGGGTACATTTTTCTTGTTGCTTCTTTCTATATGTGAGAACAATGTTAAAAAATATATATATGAAGAAACAATTCAAAATATAAGATTAAAAATAAAAATAAGCCGTGGCAGTTAAGAGATGACCAGTCCCAACCGAAGGCGCTAGCGAACTGCCCTCGGCTTCACACTGGTGTAATGTGATGATGTTGTGACATGTCAAAACATCAAGATTTCTGTGCTATAATATAATTTCATTGAAAATCCATTTCGATTAGTAATAATAATATAGATACACATATAAACCTTCCGGAATAAAATCGCTAACTGACAGTGAAAACTGCATCAAAATCCGTTGCGTAGTTTAGAAAAACTAAGCGGTCACACAGTCAGACACGAAAAGCGACTATATTTATATTATGTATAGATACATATGGATACACAATATAGAAATGATATTTCCATGTTAAGAACAAAGCTCTTCAAGACTGTTGCCCAATTGTCGTCAATTTCGTCATGATGGCCGTCCAAGGTCACAATGATTAATATTTCGTTGATCATGTAGCGGCATGTACAACGCCACATGCAAGCTACGCGTCACACATGTAACGCAAAATCCTGCATCGCGCAAGCAGAGTTACAAACAACACACACAGAACTAGCATATACAGGGTTATTGGTAAAACACCAGCAACCTCTTAAGGGGTCATTGTGCTCATCATTATAAACAACTTTTACTATGGACCAAACCTGAAATCGCGAAAAAAATATCAGCTGTTCCCTACGTTTTGACGTGTTATGCGAATATAAATGTAGGGAAAATCGTATTTTTTTTTCACGATTTCTGGTTTGGTCCATAGTAAAAGTTGTTTATAATGATGAGTGCAATTACCACTTAAGAGGTTGCTGGTGTTTTACCAATAACCCTGTATACAACATCGTCGGGCAGTTGCCCACTAGACACGACACCCGTCTGGTCGGAGGATCAGACGGTCAGAGGCCCGTTAGAATCTATAAGTTAAGGAAGTGAAGCGCAAGCCGACGATAATCCCTGTATGCACTGTGCAAGTGCACCCAAGGACAACCCCCGGTTGATGTTGGTCTATTGCAGGATATGGAAAAAGATATTGGACTATAGGTTTGGGTGCCTACAGTGGACTAGTTACCTAGAACTATACTATACTATACACTTACCATTACGAACAATTTTTACTATAGGACCACATAAGAAATCACGAAAAAAGAATCTGCTATTCAGTACATTTGAGGAGTGACTTTTCAAAACGGCTTACTTCTGTATGATCTCTTTTTTCAGTAACAAGAAAAATAGGAATACCTATCATAATTGGTATGGCCAAGAACTAACCTGAAATAAGCTACTTTGTTGCGGAAAGCACTTTTTATGCTCATTTTTCTTAGAGAAATAAGTATTTTATTACTGAACACTTCACATAAATACGATGTACACACAAAGTACCGATCGGCTTTAAAAAAAAAACTGAAAACCCGAAATAAGCCATTTTGAAAAGTCACTACTCATTTGTGTTCACACAAATCGTTATTTTTTTCATGGTTTCAGTGTAGGTCCCATAGTAAAAATATGTTCATAATGATGAGTTCACCCATTAACGAGGTTTCGGATAAACAAAAAACTAAGCTTGTATACACAGAGAAGGAAAACTTAAAAATTAAATAATTTCCCGACGCAAATCGTCATACCAGAACTCGCCATGTCGTCACGTCATAAAATGGAAAGATAAGTAACACCGGAAAACTGCACGATTCCTGCCCACTAGGGTTTTAATTTAAGTTAGTTTATACATGCACGCGCTCGTTCTACAAAACTAGAACAAAAATCTTTTGAAATTGAACGCTAGCTCTCTTCAGCTTTTCATTTTAATTCGTGGACTGAAAGAATTTTCTGTCCGTGATATATTTCTACAGTCCGATGGTTGGATTTAAAAATATTGCACATTTTAAACCGTAGCTTTAAAAGAAAAGAAAGAAAAAATATTTATTCCGCACAAACAAGACAGACGCATACCAGAAAAAAATGACATAAAATACACACATTAATACAAAGTAGCCAAAAGCCTCGTAATCAACAAATAAAAAATGTAAATCGGATATTGTTGTCTTTATATCCGGGCAGGTCACAATTTATTGGTCACACCAAGACCAAAGACAATGCACATGGCGTGATTAAAATTAAAACATAAATTTAAAAACAAATGCTTCAAAGCCAATAATAATCTATTCTTGAAAGAATAATAAAATACGTTTTATGTTTCTCAGCAATTGATTGCAACACGATTGATTGATTCCAACGATTCAATCCATAACGGTGAATCCAATCTTTGAGTTAACTCACGGGGCAATACCGTTCCAATCAAATTGATTCGTGTCTATTCACTTCGCTTAGTAAACAAAAGAAGAATAAATATCCAGGATGCTGATAGGTTACCTAGAGCATAAAGGTGAGTTCAGACAGTGCGAGGCATGCGCCGCAAAGATATTCTACCAATAATAGAGCTGAAGAGTTTGTTTGTTTGTTTGTTTATTTATTTGAACGCGCTAATCTCGAGAACTAGCCGTCAGATTTGAAAAATTATATTTGCATTTGATAGCCAAATTCATGAGGAAGGTTATAGGCTATTTAACATCACGCTGCGATTCTTAAGAGCCGAGCAAAAACAAAAAAGCCAGAAAAAACGGTTAGGGAAAACGAAGTAATGGGGCACAGCTATAATATATATTTTATGTTAAAACAAGAAATTTCACGCGGACGAAATCGCGGGCAGAAGCTAGTTATTTATATAGCTGTATAAGGCTCTTTTGGCGCGTAGAGAAAATCATAACTAATGCTAGCACCTTGTTTTTTCAATACAAAATAACTTCAGAAATGTTTATCAACAGCGCCTCCCTGTCAACTTTATTCGAGCGCCAAAGAATCTTTATAGCTTCGGATGTCAGATGCCTCAGCCTGAGGCAGCCGTCACATGGGAGACATTCGAAGCACACACGTCTGAACGCACCTTAACAAAGTCAAAGTCAAATCGTTTATTCAAATAGGCACATAGAAGGCACTTTTGAACGTCAAAATTTACAAAAAAATAGAAGTGATTCTAGTTGCCCCAAAAAAGTAGTTTCGTATGGAGAAGAATGGGCAAGAAACTCCACCATTACTCTTTTAAAATGTTTTACAATACATTTAAAATGTTTTACAATACATTTAAAATGTTTTACAATACTTTGTATACGTTAACAGACCCAGTTCTAGATTTTGATTAGTATATATGATATTAGATTCCTGTATATTATCGAAAAAATCGTGACAAAGCTCATTAACTAGTTACCAATTCGGGGTAATTACGAGACTCATCTGCGAACAGCATAACAACTTGTCCTCCAATTAATTGAGACTACTTCGTGGAAACCTAATATGAATAATACGATGCAATAGCAATCACAATATTTTTATAGGATGTATATTAGTATGACTATTTGCCTATTTGGCTTTTCCTTGAATTGGTCCTTTTAGGATTCAGTAAAAGTATTGCAGCCAAAGTATTGCAAATCTGGGCATTGATTGTCCTCAACATGTTAATAGCTTTATATCTTTATCATTTAATGTACGACCGCCATCAGCAGCATTAGCATTAGAAACACAAGCCCGAAAAAAGTCAACAATTGTAATGCCTCCATTACCTCCAAGATCATTCAATTCCAAATCAAAATCAACACCTTAACCATCTTGCAATTACGCTCAAGTCTCACAAAAATCTTTAATCTCCTCATCTCCCTCCTCCCCAGCAACCGCGTCTTCGTGCGATATTGATGAGGCACTCCCGCCTCGTATCTCGTTGACTCTATTAGCAAACGAACCACGCAGCCGATTGATGATATCTTCCCGTGATTGCTGCTGCGACTTTCCGATTGGATGGTCACATGTGTTTTAAGATTAGAGATGCTGGTTGGCAGTAACTTGTGGAGTGGAATGTGTCTATTAGGGGGTATGGATATGGTGGTACGTAGTTTTGGTTACTAAGTGAACGTTTATGGGGAGCTATGGGAATTATACACTTCGTGAATATTAATGAAACTTGAAACGTAGACGTCGCTAAAATAACCGAGTGAGGATTGAAGGTTGAGTATTGACTATATGGGATGTTGACAGACCCTTGATCGGCGATTCGAAAGCTCCAACACAGCAGTCGGAAAAAATACTTGTTGGATTTGGCTTAAAAATATTGCCGCATTAGATGAGACATAAACATAACTGGCGAAATGTGAGTGTACCTATGGTACACCCCTGCCTAACCCATCGAAGAATCCAGGCGTAATGTTATGTACAAAAATGCTGATCGGATAATACCACCGCAAAACTGTCACAAATCAAGTTTAATCCAAAAACCAGACCATTACAACCGACATTAATACCAAAATCCCACAAAGCATAAAACCAATCCGGACACAAAGCGCAACGTAATTACAAAAATACTAACGTGAAAATAGTTTAACAAAAATCAAAGTCGCGATCTCTGCAGAATTTTATAGAACCTCCATTAGTTCCAATCGGAAACTGCGGGGACGAAAAAGATAAAAATGTAACGTGTAACAAGATTTTACGACGGTCATCTCAATCAGAGCGGGAGCAATTTGCTACAATTGAAAACAAATAAATGACCGACACCATCTCAATTCGCTGCGCTTCCGACCTCAGTGTTATTTTAAAGGCAGTATCTTCTTTGAAATTGTTTGTTCTTCCTCATCACGCAAGGTTTACTTACAATTTTATTGATCAACTATGAGCAGTGACTGTGATGTCTTGTGAAAGACACTTGGGCAGAAGGACCACTGGTAAGAAAGCTTTTTACCTAAACGATGATGGGCAATGAACAATATCTGTACCTATATAGTAGTCTCTATTATATAATTGACAATCAAGACTCTGGTAGTTGTTGATAAGGATAAAGAAAAATTGTCGTCTTACCGTTTCTAGATATGACCCTCCGCAGTAAGTGACCGAAGCGACGAGCTCCCATGCATATCCTCTGCTCCCGAACCACTTCATCCGTGCAATCACTATCACTCGCCGTATCATCATCCGTGTCATCCTCTGACACGAGAGATTCGCGATTGACAGCTTTAGAATTAGAATTATTCTCACTAAAACTTAATGTCGGTTCACTGGCACCTAAATTCTTGGGCTCCACGTTCCAGCCATCCAGTTTTTGTACATCATTGAATAGATCGTCTAAATTAGTTTCTAATAAACCTTTGGCACTACATATCACTTTACTTTTGGCATCATTATGTGTTACGATGGCATCGACGCTGTTTGACAGACACTGGTCTCGTCTCGCACTTTTTGCATCGTTAGCATCGTCCATCTCATGGCTGACATTTATATTGTCATGAGTTTTCGTTCGTTGTTTTATTCTTAACGAATTTTGTGAAACTATTTTGGACTTTTCCATTTGTCCCGAATTTTTTTCTGACGACATAGAATTCAATTCCCTCGGCACTATTTGATTTTGGGGGTGACTCGCACGAAATATATTCGATAGCACTAACATTTTCACTGTTTTTAATGCACTGACACTGGTCAAATATTCCATCACTGCATTCCTTTTTCATTTCACCGTTTCCGATGTGTGGCACTAAACGAAAAATAAAGAATAATGTGGTTTTGTGTTTGTTTGTGTCGCATTCGAGAACTGCCTGTTGCAACACAACAACATACATGTATGCAAATGCATTCTTTATGGAAAACTAGACATTATTCAAGCGTATAGAATATTCTGGAGCGGTCCGGGTTTGTGATATTTCGTTTGGAGCGACGTTGGAGGACACGATACGGCTGACTAAATAAAATATCAGCAGAGGAACAATCCGGAGCCTTCGTGAAGGTTTTACGGGTTTTTTAATGCATACGAGAAAAAGGTTTAAAAGTGATTCGAGTTCAAGGGACACAATGCGGTTGGTAATTTATTTTATGAAAGATTTACTGAGTGTCTGGAGCTGGGGGAAGCTTAGCTTATCTGTGGCGGTTGGATTCTCCTTATGAGATAGGTTGCGGAGCCACATCTGTCACCGAGGAACAAAGCTCGGCTGGAGACGACGCCGACTTGATAACATTTCTAGCCACGTAAAAGTTATCAACGTGAGCGGCTTTGGCTCTGCAGTATATCAAAATTACTTTGAACAAAATTAATGTTTGTTGTATTTCACTGGAAATTATAAGCTTGACCAGATGTATGAACGTAAACCAGGCAAAAGGAGTATGTAAGGATGGTAGCAGGTGGCGTTCAGTAGTTTCTGCCTACCCCCATGAGAAGAAGGCGTGAGTTTATGTATGTATGTATTACAAGCTTAACTGTTGCATACCTACCACTTAGCTAATAGCTAGTGACACGAGCCTATTCTGTTGTTTTGAGTGAATTCACAAAGAACGCATCGTTTGTAATATAATAAGTTACAATATTTAATTATTATCGAGATAATAGGTTAGTGTATTGTGAAATATGCCAACTTTGCCAATCAAGGTATCATTTCCCTAAAATAAATTTATAAGTAAATCTTGCGGATTTGCATATACATTTGCTTTTAGGGCTAAGATACCTTGATTGGCAAAGTTGGCATATTGGTTGGTATATATAAAGCAATTTATAAGCAAATCCGCTAGATTTGCTTATAAATTGCTTTTAGGGCAAAGATACCTTGATTGGCAAAGTTGGCATATTTCACGGTAACAGTTAAATCAGTACACTATAGCATTAGGTAAAACCCTGTAGTTAATGATACGTAATACGTCAAATGGATAAATAAATAAATCATTTTGTGTGTTCAAAAATCTAAAACTAAAATCGACAATCAATTTAAATTTAATTTCGGCACTGATATTGCCGATTAGGACATTGACGTAAGTATTCAAACATGATGATGACATAGCAGAGCACCAATTTGTGCCAATAAATGAAATCGGCATTGAAACAATCATAAGATAATTATCTATAGACAATTCGGATTGTCTACGTCTAGTGTGTAGAAATATAAGTTTTTGTTTTCGTAATACGTCATTGACAGTTAATCAATTTAAATGCGAAATATGAAAGTTTAATGTCAATTCATAGAATGCAGTGATGACGCACGCATTTCTTAAGTGACTGAATAATTAAATGAAACAGGAGTATTATCTCGGATTATTCGGACCAAAGGAACGAGATGTTTTTATATGAATGTCGTTGCTACAATACATGGTGTTAGGGATGCATAAACTATTACCATGATTTCATCACATGATTCTAAACCCCCACCGTAGAAATGTATCGAAGGCTATTAATAAAAACAGCTGTTCCATACATTATGACCGTGTAGTTATTGCACTTTTGTAAGAAACAATTATCCTAACTTCCTAACTAATATTATAAATGCGAAAGTAAGTTTGTTTGTTTGATTGTTACCTTTTACCGCCTAAACCACTGAACCGATCATCCTTAAATTTTTCATATACGTTGTCAGGGGTACAGAAACGGACATAGGGTACCTTTCATCCCGCAAAAAAGTACTGTTCCCGAGGAAAACAACAATAACGTCCTTATGATAATAGATGGCGCCACGGGTCTTTCGAATCATGATTGAATTATAACCCGAATTGATAGTCAAAGTCTAAATTAACGCGAGCGAAGCCGCGGGTAAAAGCTAGTTTTCTTATAATCATCGAAAAATTTCTACGTTGGAGGGTGTAGAATCATGTGCTAAACTCATGGTAACAGTTTGCGAGTCGATGACCCAAACACCCTGTATATTTAGACCTACCTACTATTTCGAAAAAATCACAGAAATGTACTTTTTGAAGGTTCCGTACCCAAAGAGTAAAACGGGACCCTATTACTAAGACTCCGCTGTCCGTCCGTCTGTCACCAGACTGTATCTCATGAACCGTGATAGTTAGACAGTTGAAATTTTCACAGATGATGTATTTCTGTTGCCGCTATAACAACAAATACTAAAAAACAGAATAAAATAAATATTTAAGGGGGCTCCGATACAACAGACATGATTTTTTTGCCGTTTTTATAGATAATGAATGGTACGGAACCCTTCGTGCGCGAGTCCGACTCGCACTTGGCGGGTTTTTTTTTTTAGTTTACTGTGTCGTGTTTACTAATAAAACGATAACAGTAGCCAACGATTCATGAAGTGAAAATGTCACGAAAGTAACATAAAATTTCCACCTCACATACGGTTAAGGCTAGTCGCTTCAGACCTTTATTCTTCGAACAGTACCCAAAGTTAAACCAAGTTTTGGACATGTACCAAAGCAGTAAGCACTATCCAGCTGAATCACGTGAACATTACGCTATCAGGCTTTAACCCTCCGAATCTCGTGAACATTACGCAATCAGGCTTTAACCCTCCACCAGCACAAAACATCAAACCGACCACAACCCTACAGCTCTCCTAACCCGAGCACCTTCGAGTATCAAGTGAGTTAACCCTATAGTAGTGTCGGACCGCTTGTCGAGTAGAGGTGTACCATCACTTCCATTATGCAGTGGCTTACGGCTGCCGACCGGCTTTTGCCCTAATCTTGTTTAACGGACGTGTTTCGCATGCGGAAATTTTAAACAACTATTTTTCCCGTGCGGTATTACAGCGAGGACAGCGCTTTAGTTTTCGGGAAAAGTTGGGACATGTAAGCCGATTGATTTGTGTTATTTTCCAAAAATTTTGTAAATTGGAAACTGTTGGGAAAAGCTTAATTTGTATAAGTATTTTGTAATTGGCTTAGTTTTACAAAATTCTGTATTAAATATTAGGTGTTACCTCGAACGTTAAAATTATTTATTGGATGTTAAATAAAGCTATGCTTAATTGTTATTCTATGCAAATAAAACAAGTCAAAAAGTCTATGCGGTAACACAGATCGATTGCATGACGAAAACTGGTTTATTATTTTCATGTTCCCATTCAACATTTAGGTACGTTTGCATTGAAACAAAAACAGATAAACATCTACATAATTTATGGAATAAAGTCAACTTATTATACTTCTGGTGGCCACAATAAAGTTCTTCTGACGTTCTATGACGTCATGGCAAACAAACATGGTGGACGGCGGTCTACGAATTTGACTTTCAAATTCACACAGACAATAATAAGCACTTATTACATGTTCACACAGTTCTAAATACGATGTTAATCGTTTTGGCAATCGAAGTGTGTTTAAAAAAACTCAAGGTTTCGGGCAAGGTGGGTACCTAAGTTACGTCATTGCCCTTAGGCGGTCGTTACACCTACCAACTATGTACAACAAACTAATGTTTAATGGTCACGACTCACGACACAATTATATCATACGTTTATTATCAGTTGCAAAATATTAGTTAATCGTGTTAACATAACACAAGGTCGTGTTGCAATGTTCGTTTGTAGAATATGTATATGTGCATTATTCATCGGCCACTTCACGCTCAATTTTAATTAGTTATCAGCTGTTACAAAATGATTAGGTACACTTAAAGAAATCCAAAAGAAATATGCTTTTGAAGGTCAGAGACGAAGAGTCAATAGATTTGTGGCGGCATCTACATCGCCACATGCTAGCTACGCGTCACACTGACGTCACACAAAATTCTGCATCGCGCAAGCAGAGTTTACCGCGCAACTAGCATATTTATACAACGTCCCGATATCAATCGTCGGGCAGTTGCTCTCCAGACACGACACCCGTCTGGTTGGAGGATCCTCCCTTTTCTATAGAGGTATGAATCAACTTTCACCCTTGTATGTACGTTTACAATCTAGGCAAATCATTTCTAGTATCCACAACGTAAATAACGCAATGAATGTTGTTGAACTGTCAAAATGGAACCCATTCCTACTGTTAGTGTGTTACGTAATTACCCGCAGCTAAAGTTCGTATACGTACATGTTATGCATTAGTCAATTTCCTGGATATCTCGACTTCCCGAGGGGACACTGCGTCTCCCCCGAATCTCGATTAGTCGATTACCATTATATAATTCGACGCAAATCCAATGTCAACCGATTTAGCACATTCGAGTAGTTTGCAAATGCTCGAGAATTAATTTTGGTTGGCATAATGAATAAGACTGTTCTTTATTCAAATAGAAGCTTAGATTATAATCTTGTTCTGGAATTTTTTATATTAAATAGCCTAGAATTTGATTTAATTTCCACTGGAGATGTTTTTAAAAGGCGTTATAAATGAAATACTAATGTGCCTGCATTTCAAAATAAATTCATATTTAGATAATTTGCAACTTCCTTTGTATCGCAAAAATTGACACAGTGCACCATTTTTCACAGATTTTCGAACAGCAAATTCGAAGCGTTGTTTTTTCGCAATAAATTCGCACTTGTAAATGCATTGGTATGTGTCAAATCTGCCCAGTGCTGGCTGTTTACAGACTGCCGCTCATAAATCGTGGCGATATTTACGCGAATTTCGCGATCGTAAACAATGCTTTGATCTCGAATTTTAGCCAGTAGTGTGAACATTGTTTTTGAAAAATTACGTGTTACGTTTAGCTGAAACTTGCAGTACAGTTAAGGACTGCGTCCACTCGCGGCACGGCAAGGGATTTTAATGCGACGAATAGAATATAACTTAATAGTATGACAATAAAATTGAAATTTCAATGATAATGTCAAAGGACGTCGCAGCATGCCTAAGGATGCAGCGACTTCGTTGCTCAGTATGCGCTTGCATGTAGTGATGCCAATGGATGCCCTGCCGTGTCGTGCCGCCAGTGTGCACAAGCCCATAAGCTGTACTTTTCTTGTGTTTTAAAAAGATAATATTTCAGTTCCGATAGCATTTTTCCTAGAAATATAAACGTAGATATTTGTAGGTAGAGAAATTCTAAGCCAGTTACGCATAAAGTACTAATTATGTTTGTTTTTTTATACGCATACTTAAGCGTTTATTAGATATTTCCAAGAAAACTCACGGTTATGCCAAACTACGCCATAAGATCATGTTCTATAAAAAGAAAAGTGAGCAATATCCAATACAGTGCCCCAGTGTTGCAGCAACAGCAAGAATCCATACTAAGTACTACTTACAGAGAATTTATTGAAAGCATCGAGTGTATCAACCGGTTATCACTCCGTAGAAGTTATGCTAAGGTGAACCGGCAAACGATTACTTGGCAATCAGTTACTTGCAACTACAGTGCACTTTTTGTGATTGACTTTGTGCAGTAATTTATTTGCAAAAAGGTTTTTTTATACCCCTAAGTACTTATATTTTTGTAAAAATATAATATATATGTAAGTTAGCTTTTAAATACAATATGTACATATTTATAATTTGGAAAAGCAAGGAAACATCTACTCAATAAAATCATAAATTCATTCATTCATTCGTTGACAGACAACGCACAGCGTCAGCCGCTGCGTCTAGAAGCTCGAAATTTTGCACAACAGTTCCTTAAATAACGAAAGTGAGAACTAAACGAAGATTTTTAAAAATTCGTCCCTTAAAGGGGTTAAATAGGATGAAAGTTTGTAAGTAAATTTTTTTCCCCAACTGGTTTTGTTTTTGTATTCTTTCTACGCGTCATATTTACCGTAAATAAACGCATTTTCTATCTAGATATCTATCTATTTATTTGTCTTTCTTTATTTATTTATTTGTATATTGCCGATGGTGCAGGCATGCTCCGTTTTTTAAACGACTTCAAAAAAGGAGGAGGTTCTCAGTTCGTCGAAATCTTTTTTTTATGTATGTTCCCCGATTACTCAGCGGTTTGGAAAAATATTTTTTGGTCCTTATAGAATAGAATAGAATACTGTTTATTATGTACACCATAAAAGTTACAGATATAAATGTAGAAATTTTACATAAGGTGACACAATGGGCGGTCTTATCGCTAAAAGCGATCTTTTACAGACAATCTTTGGATGGATTAAAGGCAGAAGGAGCGACAATAATGCAATAATGCTTATAATCGGATATAGCACTTGAACAACAACGAATCGTATGTACAACAATCACGCTAGACGAGAAATTACAATGGAGACTTCATATAACATCTCTTGCGGAGCGGCTAAGCTCGGCCGCTTATGCTGTTAGAAAGATAAGACAGTTAACAGATGTAGAAACCGCACGTTTGGTCTATTTTAGCTACTTCCACAGCATTATGTCGTATGGCATTTTACTGTGGGGTCGGGCTGCTGACATTGAATCCATCTTTATTTTGCAAAAGAGAGCTGTTACAGCAATTTGAAATCTACGTCGCCGCGAATCTCTCAGGGAACTATTTAAAAGTTTAATATTATGAAGTTACCTTGTTAATTCATTTGTGAAAATAGTAAGAAAAAATCTACATCTTTTCAATAAAATAAGTGATAGATACAATTGTAATACTAGAAATAAAGACAAAATAGATCAAGCATTTTTTACATTATCTAAAGTACATACATCTTTATGTGGTACTGTGTTAAACGTTACAACAAAATACCTTGTGATATATTGCAATTAAATGAAAGAAAATTTAAAACTCATATAAAAAGTACACTTTGTAAACAAGCATATTACAAATTAGAGGATTATATCCTTGATAAGAATGCTTGGAAACATGCTGGTCCAGCTCCATAGGTAAACCTAGAGACTAGACAAAATCAAACTGATTGCTAATTTAATTGTATAATTTATTATTTTTATGACATTGATTTACATTATGGATTACTTACTTTTACTCACACACTGTCTGATCGTATTTTTTTTTTAGGAAAATCGTATACTTTTACAATGTTTTTAAATATGTGAGCACCATGTATCTATCACATAATTAATTTATCTGTCATTGCTTCGTTTTTAATTCTTGTGGTATAGTAATTTTATTCTAGGTGCATAGTCTTCACATATAATAATATAATTAATGTATACAAAATATTGTCAAACATTTTAAAATAGTAACGGTGCAGTTTCTTGCACATTCTTCTCCATACGAAATTATCTTTTGGAAGGGGCGACTAGAATCAATTCTATTTTAATGTAAATATAGACGTTCAAAAGTGTATTTTATGTGCCTATTTGAAAAAAATGCTTTGCCTTTGATAAGGTTTCTCACACAACATGACAATTTGCACGCACAAAAATCACTCACCAAATTTCATGATAACAAACCGTACAATGAAATAAACAATCGTACCTCACAGACAAGAAAGCCACAGTAAGAACATTAAATCAGCAGCGTTCTGACTCAATAATTAGGTACGTTAATTACAAGTTCACGTTTCCAAATTAACGAACTACGTAACATTTCACAACTGAAGCGTTCCGATTCATGTTTACAATTGTTTACGTCGAACACTTCTCACTGTTTGTATCACTAAGGTAAACAGTACATTGTAAAATGTTTAAGCGTTTATAGGCAAGACGAGATTTGGTCCTAACGGGTGGACTCTAATTTATTATAAATTATGTATCAAATTATTAATAGTTTTATTAGTATACGTAACAAAAGCAATAAACAGGCACACTGGCGCGACGGAACAGCGCAACAGAAAGGCAGCGCGTGCCGCGCGATGAGCGGTGCCTTTGTGTCGCGCTGTCGCGTCGCGCCTTTTTGGAGGAGCCTTATCATAATGTGAATATGCCTAAGGCATTAAGTCCACATTTGTACGTTAATGTGTGCGAGAAGTTTAAATAATTATAATAAATACATTAGTTGCATTGACAAGTATGATGGTTCGTTGTTATTACAATTCCTTGTGATCGACTTTTGTTATGGTAAATCAAAGATCAATTAAGAGGCAAACGTGTTTATAATACTGTAAACAAAGATACGATAGGCTTGTCACTGTCTCGTATTTGTCACCTAGTTTTCTCTTAAGGCCCTCTTGTAATGCGGTGTGTCTCTCGTAGTGCGTCTCGGCTAGGGTTACCATATCTCAGGATTTTTAGGCTCCTGACAGGATTGCGGCCGGATTGAGGGAAATCTCCGGAATCTCAGAACATTGTGATTTTTTAATAAAATGAAGTATCTCTATCTAGACTTTTCAGTTTTTATTTTTATTGGTAAGTTACAATCAACATAAACAAAAATATGATCTTTGGATAATATCAGAGCACAACGCATTTTCTTCACATAATCATGTGAAAAAAAATGCGTCGTCGTTAATTACGTTTGCGAGAAAATCTCAGGACTTTTCAATTTTCCATACGGTAACCCTAGCCCCGGCGGGCACTAGCCGACCGGTGCGAGCGCGTGTACTGTTACATTTTGTATATATTTTAAAAATAATAACGAAATTATTAATGTGTTTTCAACATGCCCTAAAAACAATAAGCCTTATCTTTTGATATAACTTTTACATGGTTTCATGATGTAATCTCTTCAAGGTACCCGTTTTACAAAGCGATTTAGTGTCATATTTATGACTTTTTTTTATCGAGCCAAGTATTATAATTCACGTTTCTGTCTTTACACAGCCCTTGACAGCATGTTAAATTTTCCAAAAACATTTTATTTTGCGCAACTTTTACATTTGGTTAGATTTACAGAGGTTTAAAAACACGTGTGGCACTCGGGGACTGCCGCGGTAAAGCTATTGCATAGTATTTTTTGTCAACTTATGCAATTATAATTATTTATTTATTTTTTATTTATGCGGTTTTTTTTTTCTTTGATATTAATTCAAATACAGTCGTACCATATACATACACGTTAAGCGAACGCTCGGCCGAGCTACATGGTAGGCGGAGTGGGGGTTGTTAGGTTTTATTTTCGTTACGGAATTTCTTGATTCGGTCGCCGCGCTCAAAGCCCGCGATAAAAGTTAAAAAGTACTGCAACCTCGCCTTAACATGCAATCAAAAACTAGATGCAATTCAGTCCTTTTAAGATTATTCAAACAATAAGTACAGTTATCTAATGAGTTCAAGATAAGCTAATTTCAATGTTGCAACTTGTTCCCAAGATATCTCTATGTGTCTTCATACTCTCATTTACTCACGAATACTCACGATTATGTTAAAATTATATCTAGACACATCATGGTGGTGCGGTGAGACGAACGCAATTTTTATGGGAAACGACACGACTCTGTTTGATTTGAACAAAATAATAATAATGTACAAAAGTATGAGAACCAAGAATATGTACATTTATTTATAGCATCACCATATTACGACAGTAAAAGCAGAAATTGACTGTTGTACAGTCAAAGAAATTAATTATTGTTCATGAAGTTGACACTCCACGCCAATTTGCTGTGTTACAACCATTTCATACAAATGTCAAAGAATAACAGTTGACATTTGAATTTACGGACAATCTAAATTGGGAGCATTTCCCTAACTTTATAAACAGAACCCAAGGAGAGGCATAATACTTAGGTAGTTGACGAGGCTTTTGGTTGGCTCAATGCCAATCCTCTAGCTGCTTTGAGGATTTTACGGTAGTTTTGGGCCAAATCAAGGTCCAGTGTCAAACGCGCTATGAGATCTGGAGAAACAACTAGCAACAAATCAGCTTCTTTTATAAGAAACCATATTGGACAGACTTAATAGTCGGTAATGTCAACAAATAAGAATTATCACGTATTAGCTGTGCAAGAGTGCGTGAAACATTAATCACTAAATACAAACATGAGCATTTTCCATTAGACAGCTGTTGCATGACACGTGTGTGTACGATGCACGCATTGTCTTTCATTTACGCTCTCATATTTAAATTAAATCGTGCGATAAAACGTAGCATCGTGTCGTAACGTATAAAACAAGCCTTATCCATTTAAAGGGCTTAAGAATACAGCAATTTAAATAAACATAAACGCCAATTGAACCGGTAAACACCGGTTAGAAATTGAGAATCAGACGCCATTAAAACGCTGAAGTGGGGGCTTGGGTGGCAATAATAGTTCCTTGTATTAAAATAGGCATTGTTATTTCAAGTGAAGCTGCCATATTGACTCTAAATCAGCAACGGTCCCGTTCAATTGTGTCCAATTATGTTCGCGAAGTCTTAGGCCTAGAGTGCACAGGCCGACTCCGCGACAAATTCAATAGCTTTTGTTCTTGTCAACTTATGTGCAAATTGCAATTGATTCATAGAAACATTTCCGCAAGAAATATTTAAAGCATCGCCACTACATTCAGTTAAGAGTGCATTGTAGCTATAATACTGTTAGTTTCAAGAAGAAATCCTTCAATGAAACCTGAAAATAATCAATTTTAAAAGTAACGAAACAATTTCTCTACGCTTCAAGTGTTCTGCTAAAATCACTTGATTTATTTATCCGTTGTCCGTCGCCTAGCAACGGTTCATAGAAAATCGCGCATGACTTTCGCGCGTTTATTTAACGGGAACCCGCGGAATCGCGGTCACGACCGCCCGGTGCGACGGCGCCCTAATAAAGACTGGTCCAGCGCCGCGTTAAATGGTCACATTAACTGCAAGTGTTATGATGGCTGTGTCGTCATCAATATTCTTGAGTACTCGATGTTATGCCAGTACTATGCTTTCCGAAGACGGATCCGAGTACGGAGGTCTTCGATATCGGAAAACGTAACGTAAACGTACGTCGGGCGCCGAAAGTAAGGACTGGTCATCTCTTAGCTGCCACGGCTTATTTTAATTTAATTTAATATTTGAATTGTTTTTGTCTCTTTATTACGGACGCTTTTAACGTTCTGCATCGTTCTCACATGCATAATTTCAACATGAATGATGTAACCAATATTTTGTAACCATATTTTGATTTAAAAGAGTGTCCATGGAGTTTCTCGCCCGTTCTTCTCCATAGGTACCTACTACGCTTTGGAATGGGCAACTAGCTTCATCTTTCTGACTGACCGACCCCTTGACAATTCAAAAATACCTGTAATTGGTTTATTTGAAATAAATGCTTTGAGTTTGAGTATGATAGAGCTCAAATGGATTTGAATAGGACACCTTGCATGGCGCAGTGATGGCAGGTGGAGTAAGGCTATGATCGAATGACGTCCAAGGACTGGATGACAAGGTGTCAGTCATCCGGCGGCGCGATGAGCAGACAACATGTTGCCATCGCGGACAAAACCTGGATGAAGCTGGCATAAGAGCGTGGGGTAAAAGAGAGGCATATGCCCAGCAGTAAGGGAAGTGGTGCTGTGGAAGGTGATGATGATAATGACTGCTACCGGTCAATTTACAGTACTATGTCGTGGTAACAAGCATCGACTAGAGGAACCAGGCTCTCAATTTCAACTAAGTAAACTAACTAAGTCTGGATTTGTGCCCGGCTGATGGCAATAGGCTCGCCCTCTATTACATGGGACTTAAACATCACTGGCGAAATGTGGGTGTACTATAGGTACACCTCTGCCTAACCCTTCGGGGAAACAAGACGCCATGTATGTTTGTGTAAACTAAGTTTATCCTGGAAATCACTGACATTACATCCGTGAAGGAAAACATCGTGAGAAAACCTGGACTTATAGTTAATATAAGTCCGAAATCGCCAACTCGCCTTGAGCAAGCGTGGTGATCAATGCTCATGACTTCTCTGTCTGAGAAGAGGCCTTTGTCCTGCAGCGGGACAGTAATTGGCTGGTTTTATTATTATTATTATTATTATTAAACAGCTAAAAAAGGGCAAGTATGTGCGATAAGTACTCACTGAGCATCGAAATTTGACAGTACCCATATATGTTGGTAATGGTGGACTAATGACCGGAATGACCTTGCCCTATTACATTGTGTAGGCGGACGTACCTACGACATAGCCTGCCACCATATTTTTTTTATTATACGTATACATGCAAAAAAACATAACCTACCTTCTATGGCTCATGTGACACAGGCACTCTTAGTACAAGACTCAGGACTACACAGATGTTTGTGTCTTGAAGTGAAATAAATAAATAATAATATTATAAAAAATAATAAATGAATAAATAATATTATTATTACTTAAATATTAAAAATAATAATAAATTATTAATATTATTATTACTTAAATATAAATAAATAATAATAAATGAATAATATTATTATTAAAAATTAATATTATATTATTATTAAAAATTAATAATAATAATAAATAATATTATTATTTATTTATTTATTTATTCACTATGCATGCCTACATACAAGATTGTAAGAGAATTGTACCTAGTGTTAGTCCTGTTAGTTGAAATTCTTTAGAAAATCGCAAATGAAAGTTTTGTGCTAAATAAATAAATACTAAGAATAACCGTGTTGATTGATGACAAAAAACTAAAATGCAGTTAGCCGTTACATTAGAATAATAACACAAGTGTCAATCAACCTTAGATCAATTACTTAAATCAATGCAGCCTACACACAGAAAAATAATCATGATTTTCAAGAATTTAAAATTGCTTCTTTAAAATACAATAAACTCTGAAAATAATTATCATTAAACATCGTCAACTGGCATTCATGTAATTCTAGCACATTCATTTAAAATTATAGTATTACATTTTTTACTTAACAAAATAACTGTTATAAACGACCAAAAAGTTCAACGCGCTGCGCATGCGCATACGACTCCTGTTCCGGCGAAACAAAAGATCTAAAATAATAACAAACTGTGTGAACATTCTCATGAGTGACATTAAAAACATTGTTATTCTTACATTACCTAAGTTTCTAATACGCTAAACTACATACTCATAATTGATATCTCTTTCATCAAAAATGAAATAAGTTACGTAAAAAAATACTGTAAAATATGTTATCGCGAAAATAATTGATCGATTTTTATCGTAAAACAAAAATAAGTAATGTAGTTTCGACCATGAAAGTTGTGTAAAACCAATAATTTACGACTATTTATTTTATATACTAAAAGAGAAATGCTGTATTTCAATAGTTACCTTATGTATTGTAGCGTGACTAACGAAGCACGTACAATAATGAGATACAATTTATTGTTTTCGTGTTACGCCATACGGTACATATCGTTATCTACATGTCTTGTTATTTGGCTTTAAAATTACGATCTTGCAACTCTTTCTAGACTAGAATCTATTTAGATTGGTCCTTGGATACGTACAAGATGTGAGTGATTTAGGTATGTTTTCAGTTGTCTGTGATAGCCCGACTTCTGAGTCGGTAGTGCTAAATAACCAAAAGATTATTTATATCTAAAAGCTACCTGATTTCAAACAGCATCTTATACTTCTGAAAAAACGAGGGAGCACAAAATTTAAGATAGTATTTTTTTCTGATTTATCGACTATCTCTTTAGAGTCCATACCGATTAAACTACCCCATAGTAGACACACTTTTTGAAGTTTAATCGAAAATATCTCCAAATTTCTAATAAGATTTATATAGCCAGGGATCATCAAGTTACCGAGCATCGTGGGACAACAATTTACCCACATAACTAACTTACATATCCGTACAATACGTACTTTCTCTCGATCAGCCAAGTCTAGATTCTGAACGTCTACTTCCATCTCGCTCCAACATTGATGAATTAACATTAGCGGGAAAGTGACACATGATCGCACGCATAATAAGTGAAGCAGAACTAAGCCGTAGTACAATGTTCACAGTAAGTAAAGTACGTTTTGTCCTTGGATTGTTGTAAAGAGATTTTGTAATAAATCGGGTTGGGAGGTTATTGACCGTTGCGGTCGAGTGCGTATCGCGATGTTGTCATTGAGATTATGTGGATGGTGGTTTTTATATGTCTGATTTCAGACTACTTTTGATGTTTTATTTTATTACTGAGAATTATAGTTTTTAGGAGACTTCAAACTAGCTGTAGTTACTATATAATACGTTGTAAGAGTAAATAGAAGAATGACGATAGTCCTATGTCTATCGTCGCAGTACCAGTTACGAATCAACATTCATGTTTTTGCTCAATTACCCATAAATCAATTATACCTCAGAGAAGATTTGGACGAGAAGTGCAGAACCAGTACATAGCTTAAAAACGAAAAAAGAATCACGCATGATTGGCCCAGCAAATCGGTGTGCATACTTTCTTTTTTAATTCTCTCATTGCATAACCTCCTTCTTTTTTGGAAGTCGGTTAAAAATCAAAGCGCAGATTAAAAAACGCACGTAAAACAAAAATCTTCCTATACATAGTTCCGCTTTTAATTACTTAATTAATTTCAAAGCGTGACTGTTAATACAATGTGTACAATTAAAAGTGATCTGAATAAATTGAAACGGACACAATTAAAGCGAAGCTTTATGACACCTTTAAATAAATAAACGACCATTATTTTAATTACAATTGTTGCATTGTGACAGGACTCGCAGGCAGTTGGCGAATTAAAATATTAATATGGCTGTTATTTACTAAAATAATTAAAACATGGGTACAATGAGAACGGAATATTTCGTAGCTGTATGGTGAGTTAAAATATTTATTTGGCCAAATTCACGGTTCTTGGGGAAACCTGGATTTTATGGTTAATGTAAGTCTGAAATCGCCAACCCGTCTTGAGCAAGCGTGGTGATCAATGCTCGTGCCTTCTCTTTATAAGAAGATGCCTTTACCCTGCAGTGGGGCCATAATAGGCTGGTATTATTTATAAGGTTCTTGTGAGCAATGTAAGCCGATTAAGTTTTTGTTAAGTTTTAGCTTCAAATTAATTATGTAATTTTTGCATGCGTAACTGTGGCTGAACTTGTTATTGTTTCTTACTTTGCCACTAAGTACTATACCTATGTTAGAGTATAAACGTACCCATATTTGCAAAATAAAAATACCATATTATATCTTAGATAAGAAAAAGACTAACCTGCTGGGGATACACACATACCTACATTTATATCTGTTATTTATATGGTGTAGAGAATAAAGTGGTTTCTATTCTATAGATACCTACCGCATTTTTTGAACAAAGGTTAAATGGTGCATTTCTTTTCCAAAGGCCTCATTCAAATAAGCAATACAAAGAAATACTTTAGTTGCAAACGTTGCATTCTTTATAACGGTACAAGAAATACCAAAGCACAACTATCTTGTACCAAATTCCTGCTACTTATGATTGACTGTCGCACGGACGTAAAAATATCGCGGCGGGATTTTGTCGGGCACTGGATCTTCAACGCACTGCTTAGCGCAGAGAGTTGAAAATCCAACAGTGTATTTTTCGAAGCGCTGGATTGCACTCTGTTGGATTCTCAATGCTCGGTTCACCACAGAGTTCAAAATCCAGTGCGCGCTAAAATTCCGCCGCGATATTTTTACGTCCGTGCGAAGGTGGTCTTACTGCAACCGGTTACACAGTGGCCTACTCAGTTTATTGGTTATTTTCGGCCTTGAGTGAAAGTGCGCGTACAGTTGCAAAATGAACAAATGTATAACGTATGAAACTGATACGTATAGGTAACTTGATTTGGTGGTATCCGATCTTATGACCTGCTGTTACTGTTTGACGACGGAACGGAAGCAGGGTGTGGATGTGGAGCTGTGGCACCACCTATGTCCCACCTCCCTATCCTCTGTGCCCCAAAAAATGCAGCCATACGGATCTCTGCGCTGCCACCGACCATGCCGTGGAAGTGGCGATGTTTTGAGCCAACAAAATTAAAAACACTGTCGCGCCATCGACACGAAGAAGACTGTTTTACAGTAGCAAATATCTATTTGTTCCAAATGCTGCGGTACAAATTGCAACGTATTTAGGTAGTTTTAATTTAAAACACATTATCCTCTTTTTGGCTTCGAAGTAGCACGGATAATAAACATAAGAGTATTGGCCCATAAGTTCCTACTTCCATTATTAATCCTTTTGAATCAAGTAAATAGAAAATCTATTGATTTAATTTAGATTTCTATTGGTATGACCAGAGCCGAACTAATCATCATTAATTTGTTCATCTATTGGACTTTCAACCAAATTAATATTAGCAAAGCGACTACTTTTCGATGTAAAACCTCTTTAGAAATAGTTTACCTATTACTGTTAATGATAATGATAAATGATTTTATTTCTGTAAGTAGGTTTGTACAAACACTTTTACATGTCAATCATATTTTAAAACTAGATGAGGTCGGCGTTTCCTATCTGACTACTCTGAGAAGAAAGGCCGAAACAATCTCAGAGGTCACAGTCTCTTTTAAAGTCCAGACATAATCTTGGTCAGATCATGTGAAGACCATGTAGATTTGAGTCTGAAATGGTCTTTTGAGGAAAAAATACCACACAGAATGAGATGTTCACAAGGGAATTCTGATACTTATCCTCCTACTTAAGTAATCTCTACCTCTCCTGTAACAACACCCAAAGGAAAAGTTGTTAGTCAAAACACACGATTCTCCTCACACATTTTTCTATAAAAACTCGAGACACGAATTTATTACGTACCTATTATATTTATACCGTCCTAGCTTTATTACATGTACGCAAGTTGTTACACATAAAACCTACTCACAACGTCCACTTACAGGAAAAATAATCCTTATCTCGACCAACTACAGTTAAAACAAACGATTCGCATTATATGATTACAATGTCGCCATTACATAAACTTGTTCAGCTATATAACTTATAAAGAGCTGCAAGCTTAAACCACATCATCATGGAATTATCACTTGTATTTACAACTTCATAATGTTGACTATCGCATAAAGAATACACACTGATTGTAGCATTTGTATCATATGTAGATACAGAATAGTTTGTGAGTCATACCGAAATATTCCGAGTAGAGAAGTCAAGGCTTCAGAAGGGAGGCTATTGGCCTATCAACATGTTAAATCATTGTTTACGTAGATAACATTAAACCTTATATCGTCGAGGATACAATCGTAAATCAATTAACAGAAGGCGTCCTTTGTGGATAACCTGCATGAGATTTTATGTCAGAAAGCTCACTGATATCCTATCTTTCAGATTATGTTCAAAATTCTTAAAGTAAGTAAATCAATTTACTAAGCTACCAATAGGGATTTAGAATGTCGGGAAATTCGTAGTTAATCACAAATCGGATACTTGAAAATACATTTTAGAGCGCACTAAATAATTCAGGAGTAATTTAGGATAATCAGCAACTTCCATTAAGGTTGGAAGCCTACTAAAATTGCTGGGAAAAGCTGACAACAACTGAAATTATTTGGCGCGCTAGTGGCAGACAAATAAAGGGCTATTTTGGCCAAAGAGTTATTTCTGTTAATAAACAAATAAACAGACAGTTATGAGGGTGTTCGACTATTTAATGTGCAAAAGCTCTCTCGCTAAGTGTCACCGAGTTGAAAAACATACGTTCAAAAGTGGTGTTTAATCCTTTGTGTCCAACAACAACACAACAAACATATTTTATTTAATCCAAAGGCCGCAGTCTCAGCGTGTCGTCATAATTTTTTGTACTTTTAGCAGTCACGGTGAGGTCAACGTATAGGTAGTTACTCTTATATTGTAGGACGGACAAAGAATCTAGCTTTATTCAAGTCTCGTACACACAGTCGTATCTGTTTTCTACAGCGGTAAGCCAGATAACATAATAGAGAAATCCTTTGTTTGTTGCGCACCGTAACCGAGATAATACAATAACATGGATCGAGACAGCCGATCACGATGGAATTCGATATCGATTCAATTTGCAAACGGACGATTGTAATCGGAAACATATCGCGAGTTGACGGGCACTAAACAAACACGTGCACAATAGGAGTCGGTGTTATCGGCGCGTGTTTAACGACACCCGACCGGCACTACATCCACGGGTGAAATTTCGAAATATCCGCACACACCTTGTGCAAACCCGGGCCTGATGTGGGTCAGCCGCACGCGACGTTATCTCGGCGCCACCGCCACACACGGATAAACAATGAACAAGGTGACTCGAGGAAAAACTGAGGCGAATGCCCCACACTAATTCACACAAAAAATTGCATCCAACCGTAATCGACGGACGAAAAACAAACACAAAACCTCATCGGTCGAACTGTCAACATTATAGCCGGACGATGGTATCGGCGGCGAGGTCATCGCTTCCATTCTAGCCGCAAGTTTCACGTAACCACTGGTACTAAACGCGTAAATACTACGGCCGGCAGCGCAACGGAACAACGTTCGCTGCAATCGCGCGGAGATTTCGAAATGCGAAATTGTCACCGGTGCGGCGCGCGCGCATGCGATATTATCCGTCTGGGAGATCGCGCACAGATGGCGCGTTGCGTCGCCGCGCGAAAAACACGCGTACGCGCGCCGGTTTTCACAATGCCACTGTTTCCCGCGGCCGCGGCGGCACCGGCGGCCGAGTCAATTAGCCGCGCGACCTCCGCACCACTCCGCGGCCCAAACGACAACAGACGGACACCCGCGGCGAACAATCACCCGCACAATGAGATGAACTGATCCGAGATTTACATAACTTAACGCTATCCTCATAACATTTGCAGTATGGACGTTTTGTAGATCATAACTTCGTAAGTATAGTGCGTGCGAGGCATCGCGATTGGTCGCTGGTAATCATATCGAGTAGAGACCGGATCGTAATTTTTATGATGAGTTGAAATTGGCGCGGGCGTCGGCGTGACGTCACGGGACTAGTGCGCTGCGCCAGCGCACACGCGGACATTGCCCGACTTACACTAATAACTTGACATGCTTATGGGATGGTCTCATCTTTTTTCCGAACCTAAGTGCTGAAAGACGCAACACGAAATCTGAATAAAAATTAGGTCGATACCGGTACTGAAACATGTTGATTAAAATAGAAGGAAAAAATAATAAAATTCGAGACTTCCTGGTTTCAGTGAGTACGAATAATGTACGTGACCACCTATATTTCATTTTTGGGTTATCCAAATCCACGAACATGCTAACCCAAGTTTTAATGATATCAATTTTTCGGTTCCACTCATTCTGTGGCCTTTTAACCAGTCAGTATCTCACAGTCCAATTCAACTTAATCAATCGTACAATTTAAAGCAGCTACGTCATAATTGAGATGGGACTTGACCGGGACAGAGGGCACAGAACAGAGGGCCTAGACAAAGTAACATTCGATTAGCGATGACGCTAGTAGAAAAACCAAAAAATGTATGGGGTTGACATAAGCTATCGAAATGTCACGTGATCATAGGTCAACGAATATAAAGTAGCTACACAATGTTAACATCATTCGATTCTATGAAACGAATCGACGAATCCATAGAGATGCATAGCCAAGTGGCACTTTTTGACAAGCGTTATCGCTAGTTTTCGATTCTTACGATGGAAACATAAGCTAAAGCGATAGCGATTGTAGAAATAGAATCGCTCCGACGCGAATGCCATTTGTCTAGGCCCTCAGGCTTGTCTATTGAACCAATTACACCCACTCCTTCCGCGATATATGTATGTTATAAATACTTATAAAGATAGCCATAAATCTATTTATCCATCCCAGTAATAAACTTTTTTATTGTCTGATTTAAATATGCTGTAAAATGAGGACAACCAAGATCCTGGAAATTCTAGAAGCTGTTTAGATGCTTCCTGGGACAATAAAAACGATGTTTAAGTGTAGAAGTTGGTAGTATGTGGAGGCTTTGCGGTTATAAGTTTGATTAAAGTTGTAGTTGGAGAAGATATTCTACTGCCTGGAACTTTTCATTAACGGTTTTTAGATCATGAGTCCGAAGAGGAATAGGAAGTTTAATCATTCATTATAGTTTATTTATTTATCAAAACTTTATGCACAAGTAAAAAACATACTGTACAAAGGCGGACTTAATGCCTGAGGCATTTGGCTACCAGCCAACCTTAGGGTGATGCAGAGACAAAACATGGCAGGTGCAATATAAGGGATAGAAAAATAATAATTACTAATAGATAAATACATACATACACATAACGAAAATAAACTTTGTCAAGGGAAATAACGATAGGTAGAGGAGAAAACGAATCCAGAAAAATGATTCTGCCAACTTCTTACGAATATGTGCACGAGTCTTCACTTTAAAACATGACCGACTGGTTGCCAGCCTGATGTTCAGAGAGAGCGCATTCCAAAGAAAGACAGCCTGGACAAAGAAAGAGGAGTGAGTGGAACCAGAGCGGTGAGGACATCGTAGAAGACGATTGTTGGTGGAACGAAGATTTTTACTATGCGCGGAGCATAAGTATTGAACATGAAAAGTGAGGTAAGAAGCAGAAATGGGTTGGCCGAGTATAGAAAACAATATAGACCGAGCCCTCAACTCTCTGCGCTGACGAATGGGTAACCATGGTATGGTTATTTCTGCAGCCTAATTGCGTAGCAAACAATAGCAATGCCTTTCATTTTGACAATTTATCAATATTTATTCGTAGTATCTTTAGTTATTGACCCTGTCAAGCAGACGAATTTGGCAATCATAATATGTGAAGCAATGGTTTATTAATTTCCAATCAAAGTCATTCAAATTGTGATAGCAAGTGTGGTAACCATATTTGTATTTGTAACCATATTTTGATTTAAAAGAGTGTCCATGGAGTTTCTTGCCCGTTCTTCTCCATAGGTACCTACTACGCTTTGGAATGGGCAACTAGCTTCATCTTTCTGACTGACCGACCCCTTGACAATTCAAAAGTGCCTGTAATTGGTTTATTTGAAATAAATGCTTTGAGTATTTTTTTAGTTTTTTGAGGTATACCGTTAGGTTTATCTTGCTTTAATCGACGTATTCTTAAGCATAATATATAAGAAGCAAACATACAAAAAATCTAATTTTTCCTCTTTCAGTTCAGAAAACCAACAAGCAAGTTATTTAATTCTAGCTGTAGTTTTGCTTTCAGATATTTGATTGGGATGCTAAGTCTTCACAGCAATGATTAAGCGCAAGAAACAAGGACATGACACTAAGAATTTATATTGTATTCATTATTTAATTTCAAATCCTGTTATCTTTACCCAATCCTGACAACTTTTACATGGCCTCTTAACTAGGTATTGTGTATTGATATTTTTAAATATTTTTTATCATGTGCGTTTTATTCGTGCTGAATAAAAAAAATATCTTTCTTTCTTTCTTTCTTTTCTTTCTTTCTTTATTAAACAGCATTAGTTGTTACTGTCAGTTATGAAATTTAAATGAGATGAGGGGCAGACAGACCCATGAAATAGGAACAAGAGCAGTATCCTCGGTAGGAAACACAGCATAAAATTTACTTCTACATCTTGATTGGCATCTCCTAATACCGCATATTACACAATATCCTACTGTTAAACAAAGGCCAATTAAATATTTGAAATAAAAATAGAAAATAGCCCACATTTCATGATGTCACTCTTCATTGCCCACAAAAATTGTTTAAGTGGCATATATTAATCTCAACCACTTAATTTAGATACTTTGGACCAACCCAAAATAACTATTTAGAAAATGATTCCTATAACCAACAGTGGATTGCGATAGAGGTACTGAATTATTGATTAAAGTAAATAAGAATTAGGTAATTTATGTACAGTTTATCGGCTGTTCATTTAGTCAATACAGCCTGTATTCTAAGACGAATATCGGTTAGCTTCAGTCGCTTTTAAAATGTTCACGTCAATCGCAAAATTAACCTAGGTTTCAAAGGTTTTCAACCCATTCTCGTGTCGGTATGGTTAAAACCTGTTTATTTACAACCTTTGAACCTTGCAACTGGTACAGTGTTGTGGGTTTCCCGTAGGCAAACGGTTTTCCTGAACACAAAATTTTAACTTCCTGGGTCCGTTGGATTTGAAAGCAAAACATAAATGACGTATAGTTTCATATCAAATACAATATGAAGCGTGTTTTTTTGTAATACAAAACAATAAAGAATGCATGTTAACGTTACAAGCTTATCAATTAATACGTGCTTAATCACTAATACGTTAATTAGTACGCCACATCGTCGCAACTCGTGAGCAAAGACAAACTTCGCAACAGAATTCCACTATCAGACAATGTAACTATGAATTTAATATAGCGGTACACGAAAGTTGCTCGGCGCGAAATTACACTGGGATACATTAATAAGGGTGGAAGTTCGCGGCGCCATCTTGCGACCCTGTGGTCTCCTCACCTGTGCCGAGAAAACCCAATTTTGTTATCTAACATACCGTCATGAAGACGACTGTTAACGAAGCCCTCTAATTTGGACCTTTTCGAGAACAGATTTTTTCAAGCGAAAATAACCTTTTTAACTAATTGTCAACGTGTCTGATTCCGCAATAGATGTTAAAGGGACTAATCAGACACACCTTACATCGTCAGAAATATCAATTAATGGCGGGCGGACGTATTAAACGAATAGCCGTTAGGAAACAACAGCAATCCCATTCGAGGGCGGGCCACGTATTCAATTAACAGAATAGGATTCTGAATTGTCGTTCATAACGCTCACAAAGTTAATTAAAATATCCCTAATTGCGCAGCGTCTACAGGCGGTGGGACGAACAAACCGTGCCCCGCGTTGGGCGCCAAAATTTCCCACAATGTTTGTACTTATTAGAACAAGTTCCTCCGCCTCTGTTTGCATACAAGTTCGGGCGCTTCCGTTTTATTTACAGACGGTTTGGAGCGTACGCCAAGTTATACGGACGGCTCACTAAATCCTCGCGGGACGTGTGTGCCTCGGACTCCGGCGAGGGTGCCCCCACAGTGCCATGTATGATTGTTAACCTAGCCACGATTATGTGTGAAAACATAGTTGCCCAGCTCGCAGTATTAATTACGAGTCTGGCTAATGAATTGTAGGAGACAGAACTCCCATTTATAATACTGCATCTGCATTTGCATCCGAAATATATGTATCATATTCTGACTTTCGTTGTAAAGTTTCCCTCTAAATCTCGACACATTTTGCAGCATGTAATAACTGAAAATAAAAGGACTACATTGGTTGAATTTTTATTTCAATTCAATTCCGTGTCCGAAAACGTACTGTCAAGGAACAGAAAACAATAACAGAAACTGAAACAAAGCTATCACATTTCCGAATCCGCCGAACGTGACTGGATACGTCTGATCGCTGCGGCGGACGGCAAAAAAATGAGAAATATCGCTGTCGACGTAACGCCAATCTGAATATGGAAATGGCCGCCGCCCGGATTCGCAATGCGGGTAGATAAGAATTTTATAGCAAAAGTACACCCGGCCGGGTAAACATTGTGCGAAACGTTGCGATAAGTGAGCTACTGAATCGTCATCGGTACAATTCGCCCGATAAACCCCAGCACAACGTTTTGTATTCCACAAACGAGACACGTCCCCGCTCGGACATACGGCGGTAAATTATTTACGGAATAAATTATTCATTTATGATAATAAGTGAAACGACATCCAAACCTCGTATTTTCTTCGAGTTTTCGTGAAATAAAATGTCTTTTTGAGAACAGCACCCTAATTGCGTAACACTCTGTCAGTCACAATCCGAATAATTTTGAAGAATATTGCTAATCCATTGCTTCATATGTTCGAAAAATTTGTCTGTTCAACAACGTAAATGACGCAATGAATGTTGTTGAACTGTCAAAATAAAAGCCATTCCTACTGTTAGTGTGTTACGCACTTACCCCGCGGGAATACATTTCGTCATAAAGATGGCAATTGATTGACAACAACTTTTGTACTTTATTGCAGAATCAATAGCGATGATGCAAGTGAACAATAAGTTTTAATAACTTAAGCATTTAATTAAGCTGTAACGCGTAATGTTTATGGTTGTACTAAAATAATAATTTACTGCAAGTAGATTTATTATCCTATTATTTTATAACTACTACATATGTGTTGTTATTAAAATAACTCGAGCGTAACAAGAGAGTTACTTTAACGAAGGATATAACCAGATATTTAAGTAACATAGAGAGGTGGTTACTAAGCAAAGTATTTATAGAAATTACCAAAGATAACCCGCAATTCTGACTAGATTGATAGGTAGTAATTGATAGACAATAACTGAGCAGATGCAGAAGAGGGTTTTTTTGGAGGTCCGCTGAAGATATTGGATAATACATTAGGTAATGACAGTGTAGCTGACTGCCCAAGGAGGGCTGTGTACCTTTTGCCCACTCCTGGAGTGTATTTTAATGCAATTAAACCAATTCGATAAAAGCTTCACAGCCACAGGGATACTACACATTTGATTAGATTGGCACATTCGATTAGGCAGCAGGTAGGTATTTATTGAACAATAAAACCAACCCGGCGAAATGACTACACATATTTGGCTTTCATTCGGCTCGTGCCGATCGGTAAAATACCTTCGGCATCAACCCTTGCTGAATCATGTTCGGGTCAGCTCTACACAGTTCGGATAAGCCGAACGGCATTTTCCCAAACATATGTCTACATGTATTCAATTTTGCCGCCCGGTTGTGCCGAATCGTGCAGACCGAACAAGTTTACACCCCTTTACTTAAGGTTGAACTAGTTGCGGGCTCAAACTCACTGGGGGGCGTGGCCAAAAAGTACGTTGTGTCACCTGGCATCGTGTCCGACAGAGATATTATCAGTGATGAGCAGTTAGATGCTAGTCTACACGCAGTACGCACGCGTAGTTTGCACGCACACAAAAACCATTATTTTAATTCATAGTAAACCGAGCGCGTAAAAATTACGAAAAGTCCTTTGGAAAATAGTTTTATGAAAAAAACACTGCATATATCAATTACAAATAAAGTTTATTAAACTCATCGATAATTGAGCTTTGTCGGTGCCGAGTTTATTTTGGAGATGTTACACTTTTTTTATTACTTATTGACGCTCAAAGTTGCGTTAAAATTAGCAAGAAAAACAAATCTTTTTTTGGCTCATAACTTATTTCACTATTTTGTTTCCGCACAGAAAAAAGTAATAATAAGACAAAGCGATATCATGTTTAACTTTGGATGTACAATGTCAAACAGTGGAGTAATACCCTCCCGAAATTTGTATGGAAAAAATATCGACTAGTGCAACCTTAATGTAGCAAATACCCTTTCATATTACGATTGCTTCAGGCTTAACTCTGCTACGTCTACCAAAGACCAAAGATAGAGTTATTATAGCTAAATATGATAATAAAGTGTCACGAAACTATGGCAATTAAGCTCCAGAACCACAGTAGTTGGAACTGTGCCCGATTTCAATGTTGTAGATACATAGAGTGACCCTAGCTCATTTATTGTAAACGAGGACCTACTGACCTTATGACGCGCATTGGTTTTATGTAACGATTAGTGATTTGGCGCTGTTTTGGGTAATTAAGTTTTGGCCTTTTGCCCTACTTTTTTAAAGGGATGGCTTGTGGTAGTTAGTGGGTACAGTGTTAGAGAATATGCAGCATTTTGTCTATGCGTGTCTGTAAAATATATTCGGAAAAGAGGGACGACTCGGTCGTTCCGATCCGATGCGATGCGAGCCGTTTGATGGAAATCATACTTAATTCTAACCTAGGAACTAAATACCCAGTCTAAAACATTCAATAAAAAAGCAAGTAAAATTGACCAGCCTAGTAATTACCATCTTTTTGGAGACACATTGAGACGAACAATGTCAAAGATTTGACTTAAACTGAGCACACACGTGGTACTGATATCATTATCCGCCTAGCCTTCTCCCAACTATGTTAGGGTTGGCTTCTAGTCTAACCGGATGCAGCTGAATACCAGGATTTTACATGGAGCGACTGCTTAACGGACCTCAACAACCCAGTTACTCTGGGTAATACGATATCCCTTGCTAAGACTGGTTGTCAGACTTTCGGGCTTCTGGCTACCCGTAACGACTGTTAAAGATCCACGAATGACAGCTCGGACCAACGGTTCAACGTACTTTCCGAGGCATAGAGGGACCTCGGTATGTCAAGATGGTCACCCATCCACCGATTAACCGCGACAAGCATAGCTTAACCTGATCGATCGACCCGTGTGGCTGTTATTACTTAGCACCCGGACTCCTCGTGGTACTAATAATCATGGTACTAATAATCATGGTACTAATAAACAGGAACTAATTTGTTGTTAGGTGCCTGGGGGCCTACTCCCAAAGCACGAAGTCTGTAGTTTCGGCTGCAATTACGACCGTACCCAACTCCATATCAGCTACGGACATAAAATTAAGGCGGGGAATGGAAGACACTAAAGTTACAGTCTTAGTGTTAATTGACTTCTCCAACGCTTTTAATACCGTCAGTCACGAAGTCCTTTTATCCATCCTTTCCTATCTTATGGTCTCTCGGGAGGTACTGGAATGGTTTGCCTCTTATCTTCAGGGGCGTCAGCAGTCTGTTCGTGCTGGAGACTCTTCGTCGAGTTTTTGTGATCTTACAGCTGGCGTCCCTCAAGGCGGTATATTATCTCCTATTTTGTTCTCCATTTTTATTAATTTCATTACCATCGAGCTTCGGACTGCGTATCATCTTTATGCTGACGATTTGCAGCTTTATTGCCAGGCAAGTGTTGACAACATATCCGACGCGGTTGAGGAGCTAAATCGGGATTTAGGAGTGGTTAAAAACTGGTCTGATCGATTTGGGGTGGCGGTTAACCCTAACAAATGTCAAGCTATAATTGTAGGGAGCCCCCACAGTATGAGGAAGCTAAATGGCTTAACAGTGCCACCTGTAATGTTTGACAACGCAGTTATCCCGTTTAGCTCCGATGTTAAGGATCTTGGTCTACATGTCGACACTTGTCTTGACTGGCGAAAACAGGTCACGACTGTTAGTAAAAAAGTCACCGGTACGTTGCGGTCGCTCTATCGGTTGAAAAACCTTCTCCCATCATACATAAAGGCAATGCTTGTACAGTCCCTAATCTTTCCCATAATTGACTATGGTGATGTGTGTTACTATGACCTGAATGCTGATCTCCTCAGTAAACTTGACCGCCTTCTAAATAACTGCATTCGATTCGTTTTCAATCTTCGTAAGTACGATCATGTGTCCGCGCACCGGTTGCTTTTAAAATGGTTACCCATTCGTCAGCGCAGAGAGTTGAGGGCTCTGTCTATGTTGTTTTCTATTCTTGACAAACCTACTTCTCCTTCTTACCTCACTTCAAATGTTCAATACTTATGCTCCGCGCATAGTAAAAATCTTCGTTCCACTAACAATCGTCTTCTACGATGTCCTTCCCACCGCTCTGGTTTCATTCACTCTTCTTTCTTTGTCCAGGCGGTCTTTCTTTGGAATGCGCTCCCTCTGAACATCAGGACGGCAACCAGTCGGTTTACTTTTAAAGTGAAGGCACGTGAACATATTCGTAAGAAGTTGGCAGAATCATCCCAGCGCTGATTTGCTGGATTCGTTTTCTCCTCTTCCTATCGTTATTTCTCTTGACTAAGTTTATTTTCGTTATATGTATGTATGTATGTATCTATGTATTAGTATTTATTATTTTTCAAGTTATCTATCCCTTATGTTGCACCTGCCATGTTTTGTCTCTGCATCACCCTAAGGTTGACTGGTAGAAAATGCCTCAGGCATTAAGTCCGCCTTTGTACAGTATTTTTTTTTTACTTGTTCATAAAGTTTTAATAAATAAATAAATAAATAAATAAAATTAGTTTGGAGACCAAACTAAGAATTAATGACAACACGATTTGGCACTTGTCCCTACTACCGATGTATTTTTGCCCGTCCGCAATATTCAATTTGACACTTGTTTTGATGGGCCGACTTCTTTCGGACGGGCCCGTATCTGCGTTGACTGACTTAGAGACTAAACCCACGGTTTCTAATCTCATTTGTTGTCCCTACATACTCACTAGTGGCTCTGTGAGCTGTAGACCTCGCGAGTCAGTTTTTGCATAGCTTAAAACTGAATAAATGTTCACCGCGCGGTTTACCTTCACCTTAAAACAAAATCCTTAAAACAAAAAGCGCGCGCAAAGAGCGTGAAATGGCTGAAATAAGTTTTTTTTTTACGTTTTTGACCCCCATATCTCCGCCATTTTGAAAACTTTCGAATAACTGAATCGACAAAAATATTGCATATAATTAACGAACTTGTTCACAAAATTTCACGAGAATCGGTTGAGAAGCCTGTAGAGAACAGCCTGACATCCGGACATACGAAAGCATTTTTGCCCAAACTGAAACGGAAACGTTTCGCTCTCGCTCGGTCAATAAACACGTAGTTCCTGTCCAGTGTTATAATTGACGAGTGACAGTAGATGTAGTTTATAGATAAATGCATTGTATTGTCACATCAACAACAGCCATAATGTGCACTCAATCGTTTTATATTGAACACTAGCTTCCGCCCCCGACTTCGCCCGCGTGAAATTTCTTGCTCCCTGACTCACCCCGTCGCATCGCATCACCTGCCCGCGCTATAACTTCGTTTTCGCTTAGCGTTCTTGCTATTTTTTTTCTTTTTTGTCGCCTCCTAAGGGTCATAGCGTGATTTTAAGTAGCCTATAGCCTTCCTCAAGAAATGAGCTATCCAATGGAAAAATAACTTTTAAAATGCGATCGAGAGTTTCGGATATGACCCCTACATATAAAATACAAACAAATTTTACCTCTTTATTGACCGGGCGAGTGCGAAGTGTCTCCGTTTCAGCTTGGGCAAAAATGCTTTCGTATGTCCGAATGTCCGGCGAATGGCTGATCTCTACAGCTCGCATTTCCAACCGATTTTCGTGAATTTTTGTGAGCAGGTTCCATATACAAATCAAATACATCCATAATAATAATAATATATCCATATGGAAATTTTTTGGTCGATTCAGTTTTCCGAAGTTTTTCAAAATAGCGGAGATATGGGGGTTGAAAACGTAGAAAAAAACATATTTTACCCATTTGCCCTCTTTGCGCGCGCTTTTTGTTTTAAGGTGCGCGGTGAATATTTATTAAGTTTTAAGCTAGGCAAAGACAGACTCGTAATATTAGTATAGACGAAGCTAATCTCACCTCGTTTCTCTAATGCTCTGATTCAGACCAAAATCTAGACAAAGGGCGCTTTCAAGACCACATCTTGTCATAATAATCTCCGGAATATTAATGAATCATTCACCATGCAGTTTTCGAGAAAAAAGTATCCATGATAGAGGGCGTGCAGACGCAGGAGACGGATATTTTCATGGAGATCCTCTGAAGATATTGGATAATATACTAGCTTTTGCCCGCGGCTTCGCCCGCGTGGAGGACGGAAATTATCCCACGGGAACGTCCTACCGGGATAAAAAGTATCCTACGTGTTAATCCCGGTTATAAGTATGTGTTCCAAATTTCATCCAAATTCGTTCAGTAATTTTGCGTGAAAGAGTAACAAACATCCATCCATTCATCCATCCTCACAAACTTTCACATTTATAATATTAAGTAGGATTAAGTAATGATAAATGATAAATGATTTTATTTCTGTAAGTAGGGTTGTACAAACACTTTTACACGTCAATCATAGTTTAGAACTAGATGAGGTCGGCGTTTCCTATCTGACTACTCTGAGAAGAAAGGCCGAAACAAACTCAGAGGTCACAGTCTCTTTTAAAGTGCAGACATAATCTTGGTCAGTTCATGTGAAGACCATGTAGATTTGAGTCTGAAATGGTCATTTGAGGAAAAAAACCACACAGAAAGAGTGGACCTGTCCAGTCAGTGCACGCATTTGTCAGTAATCGTGCAGCTCAACTCAAAACTTAAGGAGCTCAATGCCAGCCTTCTGCTGATAAGTGATATGAACACCTCAACTGAGGGATAAGCAGTACAACAGACCGTCACAGACCTGTAGGTACTGCTTTTTTTTTACCTTCACCCATCGACACAAAGTCTAATTTTTATGTCCTAGCTACAGTTAGTTTATAACTCTACAGCGGCGAGGTGTCAATTTTTGTAAGAGAGAAGCCGAAGCGATGCCGGTTTTAACTTACTTACTTATCAATAAATTCAAAATTAATTCCTTTACTGAAATTAACACCATCTATCGTCAAGTAGTAGCACCAAAACGACGCTAACACTAAAACAACTTTTTTTTTTTTATATTGAAATAAACTCAACTATATTAGGTACTATCGTTCTAAAATTATTATAGGTATATCAAGAATCGAAAACAATACAATTGAACAGGTGAAAATTAAATGTTTGTTGCAATGTTCCTCCATTCCCGTTCTCGCCGACGCATTTTTTCTATAACTGTCTTTGTAGTAAGCCGTTGCACAGCGGCTTGGTCTCGCCCATATCAAGCGATGCCACGTGACCTAAAGTGACGTCATGACGGGATCGCTATTGTATAAATTTTGACCTTTTGGCGCAAGGTTATCTTAGTTTTTTTTTGTTATTGTAATTCAAAGCTAAAAATAAGCGTTTTTGTTGTTTGAATGTTATGGTGAATTAAATACCCGTAGTGTATCTATATTTTTTGGCAATAATAGACATTATTGACAATGCCAATTTTCAATAGCGTTAGAGTTGCTGATGCGAACCTCCGAAGGGAAGCCGGTAGGAATCGTGTTTTATGGTGCTTTCGCCACTGTAACTCTAATAAATAAATACCTACCTAACTTGTCCATCACTTCAAAAGCTTAAAAACTCTTCAAAGATAATAAAACTCGGAAGATATTAACAATCCTGTGGGTCTGTTCAACGTCGACAGCGCCATCTATCAAGCTAAGCACGAACTACTAAAGCTATAAAACCCTGAGACAGACGCTGATAAAGTGTCTCTACTTAAACTACAAGCGATGTAATTAGTCAAGAGCTTTTTTATTTCATTTCATAATAGCGCTTTACGCTCTAAGATTTCTGGCTCCCCAGCTTCTAAAAGCCAAATTAATTTAAATGCACTGTCGTTTGATTTGATTGGATGTTGGGATTTTATTCAGCCAATCAGATGAGTCACCGTGAGATTAGGCAGTGTTTGTTCAGACTATCAGAATTTTAAAGTTAAAGTAAACAAAGAATTATCTTCTAATGGTAATATCGCAGACTTTACGTGTTCAAGGTTTTTTCATAAATTATTATGACATAAACTACATTTATACTTCAGATTTTTGTATTTTCTACCTAGTACAAATCTTAAATTCATTCACTGACATACAACGCACAGCGTAAGCCGCTTGATCTAGATCCATCTAAACCCACGGTTCCTAACCTGGGGTAAAATTACCCCTGCGTGGGTGAAACTCGTATTTTCTGGGGGTAATAAACAATAAAGGCTCCCACAAACAGGAGCGACGCGACAGCACTACACAAAGGCGCCGCTCGTTGCGCTACACGCGGTGCCTTTGTGTCGGGCGTCGCGTCGCGTCAGTGTGAACGAGCCTTAAGACCGAATCTAGCTCGCCAGTGCATTTCATGCCCTAGCTGTGTAATGTGATTGTAAGATCTTACTCAATATTTTTGTGCAATTTTTATGTCTAATAAATTCAATTTGTATTTATATGTTTTCTAGCATTGGTAACATGAGGGGGGGCGGGGGTAAATCAGTTTCCCTAGCTAAGCCATAGGGGTGACAAGATCGAAAAGGTTAGGAAACGCTGAAAAACATATTTTTGAGCGCTTACACTGCTAACGCTGGCTAAACCTTTCGAGATATATCAAAATAATGTACTACGGAATTGTATATCTTAAAATGGTCTACAGAAAAGTCCGTGATGGTATATGTCTATCTCCTAAGGATAACCTACAGTAACCATTTTTATCTTTTACATATTACTAAAAATGTATGGATAATTTACGAAGCTATTTTAAACAATACAGTATTAATCCTTATCCAATTAAATACGTTGGATACGTTGTGCATTTATTGTAGATCAAAATTGCGCTTTACAGCATATCATTAAAAGGAATATTTAAGAAGATATCACAGATTTAAAACTGTAATATCTAACAATGGGGGTCGATATAGACCACTTTGGGTATCATCTAGAAGCATAAAATATTACAAAGAGTTTTTTTATAATGAAAGTGAGCACAAAGGAGGAATTTTTGAAAATTCGTTCCCTGATGGGGTTAAAAAGAGGATGAACGTTTGTATGGAAGTTCGTCATGATTGCTGATGGGAAAGTCTCACATAAAATAAGACCTCCTTTTACGTAAACTAACGCGACTTAGGGCCGGCGCACACCAGGCGAGGCGCAGCACGGTGCGGTTGTCACTGCCAAACAAATATCAACGTTGTGAGACTAAAAATAAAGTTAAGAATGAATAACCTCAGACGCGCGCCTCTTTCCGCCTAGACTCGAGGTAGTGGAAATTTATTTATATTCAACTTTATTTCAATTGTTCCAAGGTCGATATTTGTTTGGCAGTGATGAATGCGCTGCGATGCGCCTCGCCAGATGTGCGTCGGCTTTTAGTATTTTGATTTGCCGATCATCACCGTTATCATAGCAGCGATACATAATCGTATAGTGAACTTATTATCCTAGGACTTACCGTGAACAGTCAGCTCGGAATCCCTATTGATCTCGTACAAACGCAGCGCCTCGTCCAGCTCCAACTGAGTCGATATGGTGCACGGATCTCCTTCCTCATCCACCCACTTCATTGTAAACACCTAAAATTGAAAGATTTTATTTGAATAAATAGGTGCTGTGACTAACTGATCATGTTTGCCGGGTCAACATGGCCAGAGATCGCTCTAAAATAGAGAGGTTTGGAAGAAAAAGAGGAGAACTTTGCCTAGCAGTGGGACACGATGTAAACTTATAAAAAAATATATACTAAAATAACTCTCGCGCCTAAACCACTGAACGGATTTCGATGATATTTGGCAAGGAGATAGATGGCATGCTGGGGAAGGGCAAAAGCTTTTTGTCCCGGTCGCAGGTTCCCGCGGGATAATTTGCGACCTCCACGCGGGCGAAGCCGCGGGCGTAGCCGCGGGCAAAAGCTAGTAAATAATATAGTTGCCCCATTTAGGATTTTCACCTGTATTGTCTACTGGTCAAAGTGAAATCGTTTATACCAACTAGTAGACCATTAAAAAGCACATTTATTAATGTCCAAATTTACAAGAAAAAAGAAGAATTGAGTCTAGTTACTCCTTCCAAAGGTTCGTTTCTAATGGCGAAGAATGGGAAAGTAACTCCATAGTAGCCGGAGGAAATATTTGTTCAGCTCGGAAATCGAACCAACCTGTAGCTGCGGCAACCTTGCCATCAAAAAACATTACCCTCCTTCTGGGACAATTCGGTAAAAAGAAAGATTATATTTTAACTTAACTAATATAAGAAGACCCGCGCTCAGGGCCGGCAGTCTCGACATAGCGACAAAAATCGGTTGCTAAGTCGTATCGACGTCAAATTTCTTTAAAAGATTTTCAACTTTATTTCTAAAGCATAAGGTTGAAAATCTATTAAAGGAATTTGACATCGATACGACTTAGCGACAGATTTTTGTCGCTATCTAATGTCGCGACTGCAGGGCCTGGGCTCTACTATCTTTTTATCTATCTCGCCTTGCAAACTTTGAACTTTACTTATCCTCACCTTGGTATCGTTTTTAGGCTTTTCCTAATGACTAGCATGACGATTACTCGGTTTATGGCATAACATAGATACAATAAGCAACTGCAATATTTGATTAATAGTTGTAAGGTAGATTTAAGAAAAATTTTACATATAAGTATACCAACCTGATCAGGCAAAAACCGACATATCGCCACCATCTCCTGCGTAAACTCCTCAAAGTTGATGTTGTGATTGATATACGTGATCATCACATCACCGCTATACACCGTCTTCACTCGCACATCGTTCTGGTGGTTATCCTGGTTCACCAGTTGGGTCGGCATCATGACAGGTTACGTCACTCTCCGTTTATCGCTATGCCTGGAAAAGGTAAAAGGTAAGTTGTTAACCAATCTGTATACATGTACCGTTAAACGGGGTGAATAAGGATGCAGGGGTGAATCGGGGGTGAATCGGGACGAAACTTTAAAAAGCATTTTAATATTTAAATAAAATGGTTTGTTGCCAACAAAGGCACTTAATCGTTAGGTAATTAAAATACAGTAAGTAAACACATTAAGTCCTTTTTGGCAACAAACTATATTATTTCAATGTAGTTTTCAAATCCCTTTTACAGTTTCGTCTCGATTCACCCCTGCCCCGTTTGACGATACTGAATGTGTTACTTTTCACAAGATTGTTTCAGAAAATGGCTAAGAAAAAGAAAGACAGAAAATATATGTAACATAAAAATAACATCACGCGTATATTCCTCGAAGGGTTAAGCAGAGGTGTAACTTTAGTACACCCACATTTCGCCAGTTATGTTTAAGTCCCATGTAATAGGGGGCGAGCCTATTGTCATCCACCACAAATAAAACCACACATACATTTACTGTTGTGACAGAATATGTGGCAATAACAAAAGTTAGCAAGTGGATTGGTGATTGCAGTGTACTGGTGAGAGTGCATTGAAAGGAGTTACTGCCTGGCCATTAGAGAAAATGTTGCCTTATTAATAACCTCCATGAGAAGTACCTACTGGAACTTTTTAACCGACTTCAAAAAAAGGAGGCGGTTCTCAATTCGACTGTATTTTTTTTTATTTGTGTTAGCTCAGAACTTTTTTCTGGGTGACCCGATTTGGATGATTCGTTTTTTTTTATTTGAAAGCTGGTGCTTCACATGTGGTCCCATTTAAATTTGTTCAAGTTCTGACCAGTAGTTTTTGAGTTATCCTTAATACTGCGTATTATTTCCATTTAGTTTATATTGACGATGTTTTAATAATTTCCTGTTACTGTTATTTACATATCAATTAGTCGTATACGAATTTGTGTGGGGTAGGTACCACAACCAAAAAGTGAAAAATTAAAACGTTTTTACAAAAAATCAACCGATTTCCAAAAAACACACTAAAAAACGTGAAAAATAACTTTAATTTCGGAAGCCGGTGGCCAAAAACGAAAATACAAAACCAGAGACACCGACTTTCGAAATTAAAGTTATTTTTCACTTTTTCTAGTACTTATTTTTTTTTTTTTGACAGTCGGTTTTTTTTGACAGTCGGTTTTTTTTTTGTAAAAAAGTTTTTTTTTACCTAAATCATCCAGGCTATGGTTTTTTTTTTTGCAAATGTCAGTGCTACTTAAAATAATTATAATACGAATCTCTATTATTACAGTTTGAATCAAATAACAATATAAATTATAGTGTCATCTGGCTTTTTTATCAAAAGCCATATAAATAGATAAGGATGAAATATTTAAGTATTTCAGATCAATTTCACCCATTAGTGTCACCTTTGTGTAAATGATCTATTCTAATTATTTTAAGTTTGCACCTATTATAAACAAGGAAGTATATGAGGAGTAAATCATGTTAAGTACAGAAAATTAACACCTCACTTATGTCAGGTAAATATGTAGAACAAAGTTATGAAACTATGACCACTAGCACTCTTGCTAATCGATATTTATATGTTCTCAGTCCTCATCTTTGTAACAAATCGAACAAACAACTCAACATTTACGAGCATTAATTCTGAAAGTGCAAATTGCTGCCCCGTGATTGGATGTTAAAACTTTCATATAGTGATACTGAAAGTCTTCTTGTAGAACCAATCTAGTTCTACAGTGAAATCTGCATACTCATACGTAATCACACACACGCACTCGATACAACAACTCACTCACATCGCACACACCATACAACACACTTACACAACACATCACATAGCGCACTCACACCTACAGTTACTTTTTTCTTATTACTAACTTAATCCTACTTCTTCATGTATCCTTTTATCACCTTTTAGCTTTTTCCAACAAACATCGGCTTACATACATTGTCAATACGCCAACTCATTTTAAACAGAAGGCAATGCCTACTGTGATAATTTACATCAAAATAATGTACATACAAATTATATTTTTAAATATTAAAATATAAAAAATATAGAAGTAAAAAAAAATATTATTAAAATTTAATTTTAAAACAAATTGTGGCATAAATTGTCAATGATGTAGCTATCAGCTACTACAGGGTTTTTAGTGGCAGAATAATCTGCATTAGGATTTGTGCTAACTAATGGCAACAGGCTCGCCCCCTGTTACCTTGATGACTAAAGCCACGGACACATTACTGTGTCGTGTTGTGTTGTGACGCAGGAACCAATCAAACTAATTGGTTCAGGATTACATCAAATCACAACGAGTTTTGATTGGCTAACCCTGCGTCAGACGGCATCATGACATGACACAACACAGTAATTTGAATCCGGCTTAAAACATAATTGGCAATATGATGATGTACAAAATACCTGTTCCTAACCCTTTGGAGAATACAGGCATGATATTAGGATAGAATAGTAAGCCTTACATACACATCATTGCTATGATATATACATTGGAAATATGGTTGATTGACCAATTCATTTTTCTCCGAGGTTTAATATTCTTGTAGAAGATTTGTATGTGTAAAACACATACATATATATTAAACTTTATTACAAACTAGTTCTTTAGCGTTATAAGTTAGTTTTGGCCTAAACTACTTGCTAGTTTTAACCGTGTATGTATCAGTATAAAATGCATAGTTTAAATAACAATTCATATTCAAACTACAATCATTTTTACACTGACATTTCAAAGCTTCTGCTTCATCAACACTTTATCTTGACTATATCCATTCAAACTTGTATCAAGTACTACATGTTGTGATAAATGTCCTGACATAAATTTTTAAAGTAGAAGTTCAGCATATTGTGGATTATTCTTTAATTAAAACTCAACACACCCAAATGTTTTTGACAGGGACACTACATAGTAGGTGTAGTTTCATATTTGGATACAATGCTATATTACTACAACAAAGCCCCATTGTTTCATAACTATAGGGTTATTAGCTGATGAATCCTAACTTTTTAATGGTTTTCAGATCATGTTTATCTCAAAAACTCTCTAGATATACTAAAAACATGTGATGTATGACAAAGAAATGCAGTAGCAACTATCATAGGGTTTCTAGAGGCCACAACTTGGTCATAACCTAGTGCAAATAGGATTACTTTATTTGCAATCTCTGCACCACTATATACCTTACTGACAAAAGCTAATTGCGGCTTCGCTACACCAACTTCCCGTTTAGGCACGTATAATAGAACCTTTATAATAATAACTGTGATAACATTCCCATAACGTGAATCATTTGAATAAGTATAATTAAGTACACAATGCACACCTTTACGAGAATTCACACTTCACGTAACTATGTCCTTCAGTGCTGACACAAAAAGGGATCAAAATCCCATTGATAAAAGTGTTAATTTATGTAATACACGGTAATTATCGAAATTATATGTAATAACAACAAAACTTTGACACACACAACATTATTCACTAACTGACATTCAACAGGAAACAGTTACATGTTTTCATTGCAGATGACGCTTTCTTTCATCCTATATGAATTTCAACAAGAGGGAATGAAATAGGTATACCGGCGTCTCATAACCCAGGCAACATTCCATTGTAAAGTTTATAGTGACGTGCCAGCTGTTTCCGGCCTCAAATCAGACATGTTCAACTAGAGACATGATTTAAAACTACAAAAACAATGCAAAAAGACTACAAGTTTTAATACATCATGCCATGAGATTAATTTTATTTTCTATTGATCAATTCATAATTCAATAAATCATTATTGTTCTAATTAATTGGTAAAACTATCGAGAATAACAGAAAAACTACGTTCTGAAACAAGAAGGAATTTCACAATGAAATACTAAACTAAATAGAATTTCCGGACGCTAAATTTTGCTGTCAAATTACGTCAAGTTATCAATTCGGGTTGGGATTTCCTAATATTTGGAATAAAACAATTTTAACAGTAAAAACACTTGTAATTAATTTTACATATTTATTTGTATTTTCTACGTTCTCATTTAATCATGGTAAGTTGCCCTTTTGGTTAATAGAAGTGCTTTAACGTTCTATAACACTATTTGTTATGATGACTAATGCACCAAAATTAACGGAATTTACTAAATCTGTGCTATGGTTTATGATTATTGCAGACTGATCAACAAATGGATTGTGCGTTGGACTTGATGCGGAGGCTGCCTCCGCAGCAGATAGAGAAAAACTTGACAGATTTGATAGATCTGGTGCCTAGTATGTGCGATGACCTGCTATCATCAGTAGACCAGCCACTAAAGATTGCTCAGGACCGTAGTACAGGAAAGGACTACTTGCTGTGCGACTACAACCGCGACGGCGACTCTTACAGATCACCATGGTCAAACACATACGACCCTCCACTGGAAGATGGGTCAATGCCTTCAGAGAGGCTAAGGAAATTAGAAATCGATGCTAATCACGCCTTCGACCAGTACAGAGAAATGTATTTCGAAGGTGGTGTCAGCTCTGTATACCTGTGGGACATGGATCATGGGTTTGCTGGTTAGTTATTCATTGACATATATTTAGGATATTTAGGTTATGAACAGGAAACTAAATGATTTATTGTTACAGCCTACAAAACAAGTTGCCATGAGAGTAATTTATTATATTGTATTACCTGCAATGTTTAATTGTTAATAATATCGAAAAGGTTTATTATTTAACTCATCAAGCATCGTTAATGAGACACAATTGATTATCTATTGTTTTGGCCCTCTAGCGGGCCACCTCGGGCTTGACTAGCTAAGACTGGCTGCCTCCACTGTGTACAATAAAAAAAAAAATTATAGTCTACTTTATGAAATACATTTGTACATTGCTTACCTCTGTAATATCCTTTTGTCCCACATTTTTAGCTAATAAAAACACTTACCAGTAATAAATAATAATTTACGTTCCATTAAACCATATTACACAATCTTCCAGGTGTAATATTGATAAAGAAAGCTGGTGACGGTTCCCAAAAGATCAAAGGCTGTTGGGACTCCATCCATGTAGTTGAGGTGATTGAGAAGAGCTCCGGCCGCAACGCTCACTACAAACTCACATCCACGGCCATGCTGTGGTTGCAAACTAATAAAGAAAGTAGCGGTACCATGAACCTTGGAGGCAGTCTGACTAGACAGGTAAACAAATGAATGAATTTAAAGGCTACATCGCCTTAGAATCCATTTTTTATAAATTCAGCACATTCTGGCCCCCTGCACAAGGACAAAGTTAAATATTTTTTTGCAATTTGTCACTTAAAAGGCACTTTGGAATATCAAGGACTTTCCCAAAGTCCTTCTAGGAACTAATTTTTTCATGTTCTGCCTCGAACCAGCTGTTGCAGCAGTTGCCATTTTACGTGGAAGTGACCCATATTTTCCCCCAACTCTTTCTTTTCTGTAGTTGTGTGATTTTCTCTGCGTCAAGTTTACCGCATAAAAGTATTTTATTTATATTCTGTATGAAACAGGAGCCCTCAGAATAAGACAAAACAACCTTGTGCAATTTCTCACCAACTCTGCCTTAACAGCCAGCATTCTATTAAAAGATATTACATACAATTTCAGGCAGAACAGGACTCAGCAGTGAGCGACGTGACGCCGCACATCGTGAACATCGGCCGCATGGTTGAGGATATGGAGAACAAGATCAGGAACACGCTCAACGATATCTATTTTGGTAACCAACGTCTTATCAAGCCGGTAACTGTATTTCGCGGCTAAATAATGACAGCCACACGGTTTGATCAAAGGTTAAGCTACGCTTGCCGCGGTCGGTTCATGGATGACTTTCCATTACATAAAAAGAGCCCCTACGTGCCACGTTAAGCCGTTGGTCCTGGCTGTCATTCGTAGATCTTTGACAGTCGTTATGGGTAGTCAGAAACCCGAGTCTGACAACCAGTCTTAGGTAATAGGTAATAGGTAATACGGGCTGGTGTCCGCAACTCCACGTCAATGCGCGTATTTTGCGTACGGGTGGGAAAATCGATCATTCGATCCACCCCAGCTCCTCGAAAAAGGCCAGCAACGCCTTGGTGTTGCTGACAATCTCACGTAGGGTACCTGGGTTACCGAAGTACTTTGCCCTGTACGTGGCGACCACCGGGCAGTTTAGAAGCACATGAGCTGCTGTTTCGTCGTCCTCCATGCAGGCCCTGCACAGCGGAATGTCTGTGACTCCTATGACAAAGAGGTGTTTATTAAATGACCCGTGGCCAGTTAAAGCTGCTGTAACTGTACGCAACTGTTGTTTAGTTAGTCGGAGAACCTGTTTCGCAAGGCGGCCATCAATTGTAGGGAGGGCTTCCTTAGCCTGCCTGCACTCACCTTGGTCCACCCACAGTTTGTAATGTTGGTCCCTGGTGCGTTTCCTTACCAGAGTGCGTAAGTACCCGAAGGGGAGTGGCACGATGGGTTCAGGTCCCACTGGTGCCACGCTCGACCCCCTTCTGGCAAGTTCGTCAGCTGCGTCATTACCTAGCGAACCGCTGTGTCCCTTGATCCATTGAATGGTTATGTTATTGAGGCTACCCACCTGGTTGAGGCGCTGGTGGCACTCGTATATTAGCCCAGAATCAACTGTGTGACTGTTTAGCGCTTGTAGAACAGCCATGCTGTCTGAGAGTATGCGGATTGAGTGGTCCTTAACTTCCCTGGTCATGATGGCCGAAGCGGCTAGAGAAATACCCATGCACTCGGCCTGGAACACTGTGTTATGGACCCCCAATGGTGTGGCTAAGTGCATATTGAAGTCCTCCGAGAAGATCCCAGCACCTGTACCACTACCTGTTTTAGATCCATCCGTGAAGATGCGCAGCTCTGCAGGACACAAGCCCTCGCAACGGCGATCCTCGTACAGTTGGATTTTGTATTTTTTATCAAAGATAAATTGTTTGGGTACCCGGTCATTAATGGCTTTCGTAATGGGGAACTCCTTATTGAGTCCCTCTAGCAGCGCGGTGTGTGGTATGTCACTCTTACCCCAGAGATCTATTGCATTTAGACGTGCCGCCGCCATCGTCGCTTCCTGCTGTATGAACAGGTGGAGCGGTGACAACCAGTCTTACAAGGGGTATTGTATTACCCAGTATCTGGGTTGTGGAGGTCAGATAGACAGTTGCTTCAAGTAGAATACTGATAATCAGCTGCATCTGGTTAGACTGAAAGCCGACCCCAAAACAGTTGGGAAAAAGCTAAGCAGATTGAACTGCATGTTGATGGACCTGAGTATTTCCATTTAGTCTAGTAGCCTATTTCACCACTTCCTCTTAAATACATATTAACTTTCTTGCAAATGATTTCATATACATTCTGTAAGATATATAAAATCTTAAATTCATTTATTCATTCACTAACAGCCAATGCACAGCTTAAACTAGAGCCAGAAGCACGAAATCTTGCGCAAGAGTTTCCAATAGCGAAAGTGAGCCCTAATGAAGGATTTTTGAAATTTCATCCCTTAAAGGGAGATTGAAGTAATTTTTGCCTATGGGAAATCCCATCGGGCACACGGCTTGAATAGTTAATAAAAATCTTAAATTCATTAATTACCTGATAAACAACACAGCCCATACCGCTGGGTCTAGAAGCATGGCATTTTGCACAAGAATTCCATAAACAAAGAAAGTGTTCACTAAGAAAGGATTTTTTTTTAATTCTTCCCCCAATATAAAGAGGTTAAAATGTGGGATGAAAGTTTGAATGGAAATTCGTCATTTTTGCTAATGAGGAATCCCAGCACATGGCTTGTAGGCAATAAAATAGCTTCTCATGGGCAAACTCACTACCCTTACTACAAGCTTTTGCAGCAAGTACATGTAAATATAAAGCAGCCTGTCCCATCCGATTTTTTTTATTATGTTTACAGGTACATTTGAAAGTATGTACGATTTCAACATAAAAATCTTAATGTTTCTACATATGCGCAAGTTCTATGGCCACAGCGCGAGCTAGTAACTTTCTTTGTTCAACATGAAAAAATATATATTTACGTTGTGGCGTAATTAGATAACCTTTTCAGCAGAGGACTATAAAGGGCATAATGGCTTATCACATGTTCATAAATATTCAGCAGATTATAGCAATTAATCATGCATAGTAATGTAATCAGTCAAACTATCGAATTTTCTTTTACAACTTTTAGAAATACAAAATGACTCAAAGTTTTTAGTAAGAAACACCTTACTTTAGTACATTATTATACCAAGTTCTACTAACATTTCTCTCAAAACAGGTAAAACGAAGGACATAGTGAACGGCCTGCGGTCCGTGGTACCAGCGGAGGTGGTGCGTCGCAAGGCGGCCCTACAGCATGACTTGGCCGTCGCGCTACAACGCAGACACGTCGCTCGCGACGACTGAGTAAACGCCTGCCAATGTGCATCGCCGTGTTTACGTGAGTTAGTCTTCTTTAACTGTTGCATTTTTTTTTGTAATCCATCTCGCAGGTCAACCTAAGAGATTGTCAGCTGCTTAATCGGGCTATCCTCGGGATGCTTTAATAAATAAAGGCCTCCAGCCGAAGCATTAAACTTATAAACAAAGCGTCTTTACGCAAAGGGCACCCCCTGTAGAGTGTAGGGTACGTACCTGGTATTGGGGCATCGCTAGGGGAGCAAGGGACAGGCTGGATAGGATCAAATTTTATGCTGCACCCACCTAAATCCTCTAAACCTCTTTCGAGTTAAGGGTATTTGACTGGTACAGACTCTGCAGCAGACAACTGTTATTATTATTTTCCAAAAAGAATGTAATATTTAATGAATGTGTAGGAAATGGCTGATTATATTATAGATTAGATTAGTTGATTAGATTATAGATAGTTCAACTCATGGTATAATAATATACTTCGCCAGGTATAGCATTCCGAGACAGTAGTCACGTGGGTGACACAAGCCTACGTCATCACCGCTGTGCTACCAGTAGCGTGTAATAATAACTCCCAACCGCCTTTATTACCTGTGCGAATCCGATAAAACAATGAGGTTTTAACTGACAATTACGTTGGTATATGTTTAAACGGAATTGTTTCGTTTGATTAGAAAAACGCAATGACAATTTAATTATATATTTTTTAACAGAATGGTGACTGAAAATGTTTCCATAATTCGTGTTTTGTTGCAATAAAGTGGCAACTAGATAGTGACGTAAGCGTGTGTCACTCGCGGAATGCCAGACCTTGTTTCTTAGACCATGGTTCAACTCATCTGTGCGCGCGGCGCCATGTGTGCGTGCGCTTTAATTTGTGTGGCGGTGTCGCGGCAGTGATCGTCTTGTCGTCCGAGCAACAAGTGGTATATACAAGGTTTACCCACGCTTAGCGCCGCGCGCACAGATGAGTTGAACTATCTATATCTGTAACAAAGAAAAAATAGTTTTATAAATCTAAAACAAATTAACAACTAGAATATTAATGTATAAAACTTTTATTTTCAGATGAGGTGGAGATATTGGGTAAATTGTGTTAATTAAGGATCGCTCACGAAAAGAAATGTGAACATACGAAATTGTGGAAACTTATGAAGGATAATTTAATATAAAAAATATATTTCTCGTCTATTAATAAAATAGTGTATTGAATTTAGAAATAAATCAATGCGGCCAGTATGGTGCTTTGAACAAAATAGTCCTTATATTTATATATTTTTTCTTCATAGATATTATTGGACTTGTAAGCATGTAAACTATGTAAAAAATGTCTCATTATGTATAGATTTTGGAATTAAATTCGCCCAAGTATCATCCATCTCATTTACAGTTGCATTTTCATTGCTTAGTATTTTCGTTTATTGTAGTTTATAAACAAATGTATTTTTAACTTGTAAGGTTCTATGTAAGAGATACGGCATACATTATTATAATAATGTTAAGGCAATGCAACAAGCCAATTTTAATGTTGCAATTTATTTCACATAATAACAATAGATTTTAATTGGCCTCTCTAAATATATATTTATCCGCATTTTGGTTTTTATTTGATCACCTCAACGTATTGAAGCATTGCAGTCCAAAACAGAGCTTCATATCTCTATCAACTATTTTGGCCAGACTGAAAGTACGATTCAACAAAAAACTTGTACGTCCACATTTCTGTTCAATCTTTCCCATCCGTCTTCAACCTACCAAAGGTCCAACTAATTTAGTGATAATTTAACAGCACTGCTGATAAGAACAAGAGTTCCAAATCATTGTTTTGTACACTATCCAATAGCAACCTTATTGCAACGACAATAAAGATCACTGTGATTTTGATAATGATGCAAGAAAAGAGACAACATTACTGTGAAAGGACTGTAATGTAACATTACTATCAAGTGGATTATGCTGTGCAGGTGCACAACAAGGTCCCTGTTAAGAAACACAATTAATAACATGAAGCTTATATAAATACTACATAGATACTGGTTGTAAATACTGATGTGACTACATCTCTTGTCTATAAGTATTTACTTCTGCCTGTCATGTAAACAGAAAAAACCCGTATTTTGTCTGAATATTGTAAATTAATTAAAACATTAATTATATCAGCAAAGAATAATTTGTGTTCATTTCATTTTATATTATAAATGCGACGTCTTTAACAGTCCCATAGTTCAGACACAGCATTCGATCCAAATTCATGATCAATAGAAGATTATACTTCCAAGGATCACCACTAGTGGTGCTAGCAGCACAAGCAGTAAACGATTATTGTCAGCCACATAGATTTTACATACTTAACACATATCATAAACATTACGCTTGTTTTGCCCGAAGGGTTGAGCAGAGGTGAGACTGTCGGTCATATGAACCCCCATGGCCCCATTAAGTATTTCAAGTGTTGGTAATTTTGACCCACCATGCTAAGCAACAACAATAATCATCGCCGTTAGCTGAATGTTCCTGGATGTAAAGATCATCAGTTCGTTTGTCAAAGAGACTTGCATCATTTAGATACTTTGGTCGTTTAACATGTATAAGACGCTAGCGGACAGTCTTGCCCCCGTTAAGCTATGGTTTCCTAGAAGAGTGATGGCCGCTACATAGCGTACAGCAATTTACCGGCGAATGACGTCACTGAAACGTTATTCATGAACGTTAGGTCTGTTTTCCTAGAGAGAGTTTTTTGACAACGTGAAGGCAAACCCCGCTGCCATCATTTTCATAACAGACGTCACTGCAGCGATTATGTGGCGGAGGATTTGGATAATTTTTACTTACATACGTGGGGCCCCTGTAGCTTGGGGGCCCCGAATCATTGATATGGTGGTGCCTAGCTACGCCCCTGTTATTTAGCTGCATAAAGTTCATAGGTACCTAATGTATAAAATGAATTTATTTAAAAAGGAAAACAAATTACATGTTCTTGTAGGTGACTGAAATAAATTCCCCTCACTTCCATGCAGCTACCCACATCACTTCCATGCAGCTACCCACAAATCTTTTTAGGTTGAAAATGATCTCAAAAATCATCTGAGAAGTTTTGGCGCGGTGTGAAATTACTTTGTACGTTTTTTTTTACAACTTCCACATTGGATTCCCCCATGTGTACGGCGACTGATTCTCACATGCATGATTATTAAATATTAAACAACTACACTAGACATTTTTGTTCGGTATAAAATTGGTCTCAAAAATCGGACAGTGCCTCTTTTATAATTTCGAAGAGACCACAATTTTGTCATTTACTTATTTCTTGAAGATCTTGATCGAATTACTGAACGGCAAAATTATTCTTTCTCTCAACTGTCACAACTGCTTCTGTCAGTCAGTGTCACTGTCATTGGTCAACCAAGAAACCATCTGAAGGTGAGAAGTCAGGCAGAATATTAATAGTTACGAAGTTTTCGTTAAGTTTCAGATTGTTATTTAGTTTCTAATAATGAATATAGACTCCGTATTGATAGATGACGACGATGTTGATATGGTGAGTGATTTATTATCGTATCTCTCTTCATGTAAAGGCGATATACCCTATTTGAAGCAGTGTTACTGACCAACTTCGTTTTAAAATAAATTTGTGGTTTGTATTCCTTTATGTTTTGGATTTAAAGTATGTTTTTGAGGATTATAAGTATATTATAGTGTGTAGTGTCTGTGTATTATAGTTATTTTTATATTACTTTATCTTTCCTTAAAATCATTTCTACAAACAGATTTAGTAACCGACTTGACAGATGTACTGTGTGTATGTAACACTAGATAAGTAGTCAAGTACCTATCTAGCATGAGTTTGTGCATTATGCACCTAGAAAACAAACAACTTGTAGATTCAAATGATGTCATTCTAAGAGGGTAGGCTGCACAGAGATAAACATTATAACAAATTCTTTTTAACACATATGGAGTTAAAATTCATAAGTTAAAACTCAAACAAAAAACATGTCCAATGTTAGCTTTTCTCTTTCTTTCATTATTATGTTATTTTGTCAGGAACCTGTTGTTATACTTGATGAAGACGATGAAACAATAATCCGTGAAAGAGCAGTTGGTGTACCAAGTATGCCAACAATGGAAACAATCGTTTTAGATGATGAATCACCAATAATAACTGCAGGAACAGTAAAAAATAATGCTGCAATAATTATCAATAAGCCAACATCTATAGAAAAATCTGAAACATCATTTATAAATAATCTTAAAAATAATAACCTAATGGATAAAATTGTAAAAAGATGTATTAACATGGAAAATGCTACCGGAATGCCAAGAGTAGTATATAAAACAGTGTTACCGTTGTATAGAGATACAGATAATACATTTAAAGAATCGGAATCATTTAGAGCATTGTTGAAGAAGACTTACAAACTCTTGATGAGAGATCCTGATCACAAGTTTCTACATGTCAAGACATTGTGTGAGGAGTTGAAATCTGGAGGGTTAAGAAGAAAAGTGCCTTTTGTTACACTAGCTACTAGCTTGAAGAAGAATGGCCACCAATGGGACCACAAAGGTTTGTTGCTATAACCATATTACTAGGTATTTCGTTACTACCATTTGTAGACCTTTACATCAGGTTAGTTGGCATGCTAAAGAGGAGGCCTATTCCCAGCAGTGGGATTGGAGACTGATTGTGATGATTTTGATGGTCCGAAGTCACACACTTACACATACATTTGGGCCATGATTGTTGCAAGCCAGTTTACCAATGAATATCCAAATGAAGTTATAGAGTATCACTGGTTGTACCATTGTCTATTGAGAATCAGTTGTTGGCTTAACAGCAATGTGCACCATTTATTTATTTACGCACATATAAACAGACAGGAAGAAAGGCACAGAAAATACGTGCAAAGGTGATGCTTATTTCTAACTAAATCTCTTCCAGCATACCTGCAATACGAGAGTATACTAAAAGCGATGTAGACAATGTGTGCAAGAGTAGAAGGGAAAACAAAATACATCAAATCAAAAACAATTTTCCAATTTTATTGTGTAGCAGTTGAATCTATTTTTTAACAGGTCAAAAGTGTCTTCATAAATTTATCATTCAGCCTGGAATCATCCATTGTTGGGTATAGGCTTCCCCTTTCTTCTGCCATGCTTCCGGTTCTGTGAATCCTCATTTAAGTTTTTCCCGCGGCTTTGACGATATTGTCAACCCAATACGCTTTTAGATGACCCTGGTTTCTTTGGCCTAACCTTAATAAATTATTTGGATACATTCATGTGAAATTTTAAACATTTGCAGAATTAACTAGTAGTAGTAGAGAAATTAATCAAAATAATGCAGAAAATAGACACACTCATAAAATTTATAAAAACAAAAACAAAACAAGAAAAAAAGTTGGTCATACAGGAACTAAAAGAAAAGCTAAAACGTCAAAAAGTCGTGTAGTCAGGTCAAAATACGGAATTAAAACAAGAAGTGCCACACATGCTGAAAAGGAAAAGACTGATATTATAGATTTAGATGATTCTGAAACTGAATCTGTAGATAGGTCAGCAAATGATGATGGCAAAAATGATGTAATTATCATAGAAGAAACAGAACCTAGTGACCAGAGAAATGATAATGTGAACACAGTACTGCAAGAAACATTAGAACCCGAGTCTACAAAATGCAATCAAGTTGTACAAGAAACTTTAGAAGCAGGTTCTAGCAAAACAAATAAAGTAGTACAAGAAACTTTAGAAGAAGATTCTAACAAAGAAAATAATGATGAAAATGGTAAATCATCAGATAACGAAATGGATTATGAGCTTCTGATTCCCAAGAACCATGTACATGTTTTGCCAATAGAGTATGAAGTTTCAGACAATTCCACTAAAGATTTAGACACAATAGCGCGCCTTGAAAATCAAATTGCAAATTATAAACAGATAATTGATAAATTAGAAGAGGCAGAGGTGATCACTGAAAGTCCTTTTTGGTCAGCATACTACCAATGTTCAAAGTGAGTTTGATAACAATCTATTATTGCTATTGGTAGAGCTTGAAAAAACTCTTGACCTTGCTTGAAGAAAGTAGGTTCAGCATACAGTTTAAAATTAACTTTTGTTATCATTTTCAGATACAAAGAAAACGTTGTGGCATGTTACAAGCAGATATGTGAATTAAAAGGAAACTGTAAAGACATAGTAAAACGGCGCGAGATTCGATTGATCGTCGCTGAAGGTCATCCGCCTGGACCTGCCAAGAGGCTGGAAGAGTTTCTGAATAGTACAATAGATAGAACAGGAGCAGTGGAATTCCCTGATTTTTCTGATGTAGTAAAATGTGTGGTAGAATCAAATTTGACTGATAGTCTGGCCTGGAATAGACAACAGGTGATGCAAGAAGGTAGGAAGCAAAACTTTAAACTACTTACATGCTATAGGTTTGTTCTTTTTAGCATGCTTTTATGGTCACAGAGATTTTGATTATGGAAAGTTCAGACAGGTTGTTTCATTTATAAATGTTGAAAACTTAATGTTACAGCCGTAGCGTTATTCCGTCAATGCGGGCAGGCGCTGCGGAAACGACGGCAGAAGCGAGAGTACAGGGATCTGTTGAGTTTGATACGCGACAACGAAGAAACTGACGACCCTGCTGAAAAAGATCCAATTTTGCTTGCTAAGTTGGAAGAGAATAAGCTCATTGCTAAAATAAAAGAAGAGGAAATTTTAGAAAGGTATATTTTTACTGCAATAATTTTATTCTTTCGAACTGTGACCTTGTAGATAGGTACAGTCGCCAGGACATCAAGTTACGACAAACTGTCAGATTTTCTCATTCAATTTTGAACTTAACCATCAACATCTTAAGGTTTAAAATTGTTTGGAGAAATTTGAGTTTCGTGTAGCTTGACCTGCTGGCGACTGTACTGTGCGAAAACTTCTCTAAAACGTTTGATCGTGATCTCTGGATGCTAATTGCTAAGGCTTCGCTGTTGACCATTTATTTTAACTTTTTCAATAAGGGCATACAATGTGGCAAGTGACATAATTTTCGTAGGTGACCCTCAAGGTGGTGTATTAGGACTTCTCTTGTTCATTCTATCTGACTTCTATGAATCTATTTATATCTACGGAAAACATAGCGAATTTAACACCACAAAAAGACCGCTGTGACGGATTATGGCGTTTCTATGGTTCTAGTTGCTAACAGAAATTCGATGAGCGCACAGTCCAGCAGTGTTTGCTATTATTTTTTGACATTTTGAGAGCAGCAGATTTTCAGCAGTTGACCCGCCTCTGTCGTGTTTATAATTATTTACTGTATTACTTACAGATACGTCAATATGGAGAATAACGCATTACGAAGAGTCGGAGTTCCCCAAGTAGGCAATGCAGTGGAATTTGAATCAGACCAAGATTCTAGTGGTTCAGACAGCGAAAGCGACCAAAATATGACTTTACCAAGTAATATAACTCCTACTATTAATAACCAACCTCATACAGGAGAGTTTTTAAGGAGTAACATAAGTTTAAGTTTACTACAAACCAATAATATAATTGTAACCTCTACATTTAGAAATAACCATTGTGATCCAGGACAAAGTTCGAAAACGAATGATGTAATTGCTAATTATATAAAAGTAAATCCTATCCTTTTAAAGTCACTGAATACTCCAGAAATAACACAGAATCATGTAGAAGGAGCAGCTACTAATGAGAATCAATGTGCTACAGGAGAGAGTTCAATAATTAATTATACTATTAGTAATAATTCACTGCTGCCTACAAATACTATAAATTTTACTCCTGACACAATGCATAATGAATGTGAACCATTCGCGTGTTTAGACAAAGAGGAGATAGTTAATTCTAAATTAGAATTAACGATTACAGAGACAGTTGTCGGTTTCAATAATGCAATGATAAATGAAAATAGCGACATGAGTTCAATAAATAATATGAGAAATGTTGAAAACACCACAGAGATTCCAGCAGATAATGAATCATGTAATGCAAATGATGTACTAGACAATGTTTCTAGTACAGCAGATGGTATTGAACAAAACTGTGATTCTAGTATTAGCAATGAAGGTGTTGAAGTTAAGTCAGAAGATGTTAAAAGAGAACCACTGGATATTCAAAATATGTTGGACGAATTAGGAGATGGCTTTGTATGCCAAGTATTTGATATTGAAGATCCGTTCCTAGTTATAGAAATATCTTCAGATGGTTTTACAGATGATGATGAGTTACAATAAAATGTATTTATTATTTTAATCTAGCTTTTCGTCATTCACAGGGATCCCTTTTAGTGTACTTACATACAATACTTAGCAGTAATGCATATCTAGTTTTCATAATAGCTTGGCTTTGTAGTTTTTCCTGAGGTCATACTTGGGTCATTAACTCATTGTGTCATATTTACACCTGGGTTTTTTATCTATACATCTAGTACTCCACACTCATTTTACTACAGGAAATCTACTACAGCACCACAATCAATAAAAAAACAAGGCCAATGACGTTGCTTGTCTATTACCGGTTAATAAGTTTTCAGTTGGTCTGGTTGTTCGTGCCGTGCGAATATTGCATAGGACGGCAGCTGTTAGCCTTGGCTACCCCGAAGAAATCCGATAGGTATCTATATATGTACCGACCAGATTTCTTTCCAGAGTTAAGTTTTTGCACTGGTATCGCAAATGGTTGGCAACTAAACCAACTTGATTTGCTTCAAGTAGTAATAGGTCTGCTCGTCGTAGGCGATTTTAAACTTGCAGCCACCTACTGTAGCCGTATATGACGTGCTAATACCATCATGGTTCCATTGCGAAAAAGAGATACTGCTATCGGTCATATATAGCTCCGTCTCTCTTTCACGCTGGAACAGTGATGGCTTTAACGCGTTATAGTAAGGCCGCTGTACGGATCATAGATTCCCAGATACTAATAAGATCAAGTTAGTGTATCTGACTGAATGTAGACCAATGACCGTGTCTTGTATGGTCGCCAAAGTTGTTGGATTATTCCACTCTGCTCTCCAGTGGGACCAAGGGGAAGTCTTTTTTTTAATAGGTATGTAGGTAAGTATGTCGGATTCAGTAAAATCTGACAAATTTTAATAACCTTAGGGGTGCCCAAATTCCAGAGTTGCTTCGCTCGCATTATTACAATAATCAGGCTTTTTTATAATCTTTTCTCATTTCTTCAGACTGCCCCGTTAATCCAGTAGTCGCAAGTGCTACTGCTGAACATGAGGTCCTGTGGTCGATTCCCAGGTCGGGCAAAAAGTTATTGGGTTTTCCAAAAGGAATTTCTCAATAGCAGCCCGGTTGATGGCAATAGGCTCGCCCCCTTTTACATGGAACCTGAATAAAACTGGCGAAATGTGGGTGTACTATAGGTACGTCTCTGCCTGACCCTTCGGGGATTACAGGTGTGATGTTGTTTTTTTTTATATACGTCCATGACCCAAGTACTTAATTTTAAGTTCAAATAGATTAATAAAACAAGTGAATCATACAAGTTCTCGACAGCTTGAATGTTTTGGAGGGGGGTCATGACCCCGTAACCCTGGGACCGCGCCTGCGTAGTGCAGCGCCACACCTAAACTTTGATGACATCAGTAGCTTATAATTCCATCTCTGATATGTATGTAGTTCGTGCTGTATACTTACCACCTGTTTTGTACACACGGTTACATATGAAGCGATACATTTCCAGTATAAGCTGTCTCGCATTGTTTAGGATTTCCGTACAATGAGAGATCACCTTATACTGAAAATGTATAGCTTGATATGTAGCCGTGTGTACCTGTACTAATGAGGTTTTACTAGCTCACCCAACTATCTCTAACGGCCTGGGCCTGCAGTCTCGACATTAGATAGCGACAAAAATCTGTCGCTAAGTCGTAACGATGTCAAATTCTGTTAATAGATTTTCAACTTTATTTCCAAGGCATAAGGTTGAAAATCTAATAAAGAAATTTGACATCGATACGACTTAGCGACAGATTTTTGTCGCTATTCATGTCGAGACTGCAGGGCCTGGCCACGACCTTGCTGCTGTCAGCAGTAGCTTGCGCGGCTTGAACAAATGTACGGGCGAGTGGTTGAGATGCTACGACTCAGAGCGGTACGGACAACAGCAGACTGAGCGGCGGCTTGACGATTAACATATTAGACGATTTTGTAACGGAAAATGAACCCATTATATTTATTATATAGGCCGATAGAAAAGTTGTCAGTAGAGTAATTATGTACTTAGATTGGAGTATTCACAAAGTAATTTCTGAGGGCCTAGGCAATTTGCATTTGCTTCGGAGCGATTCTATTTCTACGATCGCTATCGCTAATTTTTCATCATACGAATCGAAAACTAGCGGTAACGCTTGTCAAAAAGTGCCACTTGCCTACGCAGTAACCGTTCGACGCTGTCGATTCGTTTCATAGAATCGAATGATGTTAACATTGTTAAGCAAATTTTTGTTCGTTGACCATGATCCCGTGACATGTCAACCTCATACATTTTTTGGCTTTTCTACTAGCGTCATCGCTAATAATAATAATAACGTTTATTTATCAAAATGTAAGAATACAATATGTGCATGTTCGGTGAGCCACAAACTAAGCGTCGCTTGTATCTTGTGGCTCAGAAATCGAATGTTACTTTGTCTAGGCCCTCTGTACTGATCGCGTATCGCCGCTAATGCTACTGAGCAGTATGTGGGATGGACGACGTCCCGCCTGCCGACACCGCGCCGCTTGGTCAAGAGTCGTGGCCAGCCTGTAAGCCTCTTTAATAATTTTAACGTTTTTACATCACGTTAATGTGATTTTCTCAGTTAGTTATTATCTACTCATCTGCCGTTTAGTTGAAGAAATTGTTACACTCGCTCCTGCATCTATACGTAGGTTCTCGCTCTTCAGAAGATAACTAGAGTAGCTATTTCGTCGAATATTTTCTGAATTGAACTGTTGGTTTCAAGTCGATAGAATTACAGATTGCATCAGTTTTAAACTCTTTTCACGGAGTTCGCGCAGATAGGTCAACGACACTTCCAACACTGTAACTACGAAAACCGCCCTTACTTTTAGGACATTTCTATGTAATAATATATGCTTTTTCAACTATATAATTTGGCATGTCCATGGCAAGCGGTAACTGTACATCCTACTTCACGTAAACTATCTTGCTCCTGCGACTTCATAGTTGTAACTGTGTCGAGACTTTGTAATTGATTTTAATAGTACCGTTGAGTTAATTATTGTATTGGCCCATAGGTTAGTAGTTACTAATCGAAGTAGGTACATATTTGACAATTTTATTCTTATTAAGTAAATAATGTAAGGGTGTAAAATAAAATAACAAGGAACTTAAATATGTGAAGAAACTAAAAAAATCTACTTAAAGGGTGCTAAGAATCACAACTCACGGTATTTCATTTTGTACAGATTTAATTCGACAGACTGTTAAATAGGTACTTATTACTGCTTTACATTTATTTATTGGCCGTTGCTACTAATTCGGTGCCGTTTGTTCACACAAAATGACAAACATAGAACTGCATCAAGAGAGGGTTATTGAAATGTTTCAACTAGTGTCCATTATCCATCGGTCTATCCAACCTTACGTATATACAGAACTTCAGCACTAAATACCGTCACATTAGTTATTCAACCTGTCCTACGCCCCAATATAAAAAATAATTTTAAGTTTCCTAAATTAAAATCCGCAGATTATTAGGATCATTACAATTTTTAACCATCTCTTCATCACAAGGTCTTATGATAATGACCTAGCAGTCGACCGTCTCGCACAGCGCAATATGTTTGACACACAAGCTACACACAGGAGTGGCACATAGTCGGTGAGACTCTTTAAGTGAAACAGAAAGCTCAGAAAATAATGCCGGGTCCAGTGATATAGCTCGCTTCACAGATTCTACTGAGTGCTCTAATGTAAGCAACAGACCATGTGTGCAAGAGAATCAATTCCTAATAATAACTTATAGGTGCACCAATTAATTAATTCTAACGGCTATGAATAAATTCACATTTAATCCACAAACGCTATTCTAAGCTTCGGATATTACAAGATATATCCACAACAAGGAAGGAATACATTGATTCAAGGTTCCATTGGGATACAACAGCTTATCTTTACAGAAAGAAAAGTTACCTTTTTACTAAAGTATTTTATTTTACACCTCCCGATGTCTTTACATATACTTTAGGTTTTTTATAAAATAAAAACCTGATTACAAGCTGCTTAGTATAAAAACTTTACCAACAATAACGATTATGCAATTTCGAAAAAACAAAAAAAAAATGTACAGGGAACATAAACTGTCGTCTATAAACAGCCTAAACTTTCAGTCTACAACCTGCAATGGTACGAATTTTGAATGCATAAAAAAATATCTCTCCTATAGGGCCTTACCTTACATTCTTACATTAATTTTCGTATATCATATCGTCTTTGACAATCTGAAGTTAAAAGAATATTGATGAGTCCACTAACATACAAATGAATGGTACCCTATCAAGCCCTTGAAGGCAACACTTGCTAGAGAGTGGCCGTCGCGAATCACTACATTTAAAACATGGAATTGAGGCAATCTTAAGCCACTCGATAACGTGTAACATCTCATGTGTTCAAATGAGCAAACAAAGAGAGCAAGGAAAGGCCGAGTGAGCACAAATTTACATTATAAAATCAACTATTTCTTCTACAAAATGCATCGTCAGTCTCACCTGAAGATATTCATACTCAGGAGACATTCTCAGTCAGTCTTCAATGATTTAGCACGTCACGGTTAAACGAGAGGAGCAGAACACTGCACGCCATGGAATGCACACCACAAGTCCTGTGGGTGTTATATGAACAGATGGCAAGTGTAACACATGAAGGGGCGCCACGTGCGTGTCGCCGGCACGTCGTCGCGATGCGTGCCTGGGGGCTTACTCTCTAAGACCGTCAACGAAGATACGGGCAAGTCCGAAAGTAGTTCGATACTTCGGAATGAAACCTACTCCCGATTAATTAACTTTTTCGGACGGGCAGAAACACATTGTAAGGACAGCCGTCAAATCGTGATATCCATTCTTAGTTCGGGCCCCAAACTAATCTTACGTCCGAAGGTGATACGGAGTAGGAAACGCCCGTAACTTCGGCTAAAACTACAGACTTCGAGCTTAGAGAGTAGACCCCCTGTAGAGGACTAATCAATCACACACCACATTCAAGAATTTTCTTTATTTCTATTTTTTTGCGCATTTTCTCGATTTTTTATGTATTCATTAATTTAGCATTAAATTATGGTAATAACTTCAAGTTTGCGTCCATCTCTTTTTTCGGGTTAAATACCGTTATAAACTTTTAATATCCACCACGGGATATTTTATCACACCGATGTCGATCAACAAACCTTCGGCGGCTCGCGGAGCGCAACGTAACTTTAACGTTTAGTAGACGTTGTAAGCGAAAAGAGAACAAACAAAACAAAAACAAACGTGAAGTTCCGGCCGGTCGCACGCGGCCGCCTGTCGACGTCGCACTCCACTCGGGGGCACACTATTACACTTAAGTATAAATAAATTAATGCATCAGCGTCCCACGCACGGTTAATTCATTACATTTATCGTATGCATGTGCAATAATCGTGCGCTGTACATTTAATGCTGGTCGGCCAACAATTAGCTGTAGTCAAAACTCAGACGCCGAAACCATGTGGTCTCACAAGTTTGTGAAAGGGTGGAAATGGCGACGAGTTTTCAGTACAACAACTAGAGACCCCACACGATTAAAAATTGACACATATCTCTAGAATGTTATCCTTACAACAATGGGACCGCATCATTGGTACGGCTGCAGACCATGAGACCAATGCCATCGTCATGAGATGCCCCCGGAAGCGGAGTGGACGGCGACAAGCCAGCACTACGTCACACCATAATATTTTATGTTAAATTATACATAGTATTATGTTTTACATTTATGTAAGAGCTGTTGATTGTAAAAAAATTATATGTATGTATATCCCTATAAATGCTGAGTTGGTTTATTTGTCGAGAGCTGTGTTTGCCTTGACTGCGATCACACACTCCTCACCGCAAGACTTCAGCACAGTGCACTGAAACAATACAATTGAACATGTTAGTCATACAGAATAAACAAAAAACAAAACAAAATTAAAAACATCAGAGTTGAAGATTAAATATTCTTTATCAATAAATTATTGTCACACTTATTGTACACATTTTAACTTATACAATGACATCGTACTGCAATAATGACATCATATTTCGAAAAAAGACCAGTTCCATTACATAATTTATGAAATTCGCCTCAAGACGAAATAACTGACCTAGCTTGTATTACCAACGCCCATTATAGACATTATCGGCGACGTAATCAACAGGAAAATGATACTTTGTATCGTGTGGAAAATCCTAATTCCACATACTACAGGAATTGTCAACATCATTGATTAGGTATAGAAAGATAAGAAAATAACAATTTATAAAAAAAAAAAAAAAACCTTAACACAACACAAAGAATGGATTTTTAAATAATAATCTAAACTGTAAATAGAATTTCTAAGTCATAAGTTACTATATCAAGGACACCATTATAGATTTTTTACTATTATATTTATAAGTGACATTAGACCCTGACACTAGCGCTTAGTATTCAAAATGTTCTGAATAATTGATTGCGGTGACGTGAATCAAGTAAACGTTGTCTCAAGAACTACTAGCGATACATTCAGCAGTACGGTTACATATAGTAAAAAAATATGGAGAGAATGTTAGCGTTTTGAGAAACTAAACTTGGTTATAATAAGAGTACTTTCACATTTTGAGAGCAAAAATCTTAAAAGGTTTTTATCTACTCACATATCGTAAAAGTCGAATGATAAAGTTAGGAATGATTAAGTTAGCCAATATGATACAGGGCCAACCCAAGTTAATATCACCAAGGAGTTTGCACCATGGGATGCATATGCGGGGCACGCCATTTTTATAGCATTACAAAAAAGTTTGGATTCCAATTTTTACTTGTCTGTGGCAGCGCCCGTATTAGGGCATGCGCGGGGATGTGCTGGGTTTTGGCGCCATTCATACGTTCTGTTGTACTGAATTTCATGGGAAACTTTGATCTTTTATTTAGTAGGTTCAATCCCAATGTATGAGAGTAGATAAAGTAGTGTATGAAACTGCACATAACTAGGTATTAAAATACTCGTACTACTCGTGGTACTGTTTTAATAGTCCTCAATAAGCAACAGTTTCATAAACTACTATTATGGCGGGCCCTGCAGTCGTAAATAAAATCATCATCTTGAAGGAGCTACATTTCCATAACTGACATTCTTTTATTCAAGTCCCTGCATAACATGTAGTTACTATGGCACAATAAATTATTATTTATTGCTTTCAGTATTACAGTACAATCTGAATAAATAATGCCACGCAAAATAAGCAACAAAGGACATTTAGTCTGTACGTGTAGAACACTATCTACGTAGGTGTGTAGAAATAATTTCCTGCCCTCGTGGAGTGAATGGAAATTCTATCGGAATTTTCATCACATTCAGTAGTAACACGGTAAGTAGGAAACAAGTTGGCTCCTCTCCAACCACGTTGTCTACATGTGGTTGAGAGGCTAAAGATCATAATACAATACAAATAGTGTCCATCTTTCGCCAACATAATGACTTTCTAACCTAGCTACTTCCAACTTTTTTAATCGTTGCGCGTTGTGAAAAAATATTGAGAGAATCAAACTTGCTAAATAACTATAATGTACTCAAGACCCAACTGTCCATATGGCTAGCAATGAATACTAGCCCAGGGTATGGGGCAGAGATTTTATGTACGAGTGGATTTAGCACCAACAAGTTATAGGAACATGTCAGAGACTCTATACTCGACAATAAGCTTCGCGGCCTAACTAGTAGAATTATACTTTTGCTTACAAAATAATTTCAACCTCTGAAAGTTTGCTGTTGAACAGACTTCACCACCAGTCACCATGCCTGGCAGACAGATTAGTGAACACTATAGTAAATAACACAGGCGAGTACTGAACTAAGATTCTTGAACACTGCTAGTCGATACCTGGAGTGCATTGCTAATACCAGTACAATTTTACTCAGTGTTAAAAATCTTGTTAATTTCACATTCTATCAAATTTTATATAATTTAACCTTAATTTTAAGTTTTTTGTTTACTTGTATTAACTGATAACTTGTATGTGGTGTAATAAACTGTGAATACATAAGTAATTGGTTATTATTAATAATTAAATAAGCAGGAGAAAAGCCCTCAGGTAAGCTAGTACCTAATACTGTAAATCAATCCCGTAATATTCAAGATTACATTACAAATTCTATATTTTTTACTTGTAGTAACCGACAACTTTTATGTGTAGTGTGAGTTATGAATAGATTACGGGGAAAGTCAGGGTAGTCCGCGAAATTAAAATTTTCATACGCATTTTACTATTTGCAGGTCAGGTTGTAATAGGTCGGGGAAAAAGTTTTTTTGTATTCTATAGGTATAAAGTTGTAGTAAATCTCTTTGGCTGCACTGTTTGAATCTGGCTGGTTTTAATACCATTAAATAGAAAAATATAAAGTAAAAACGGTTTCCCGCCATTTTTCAATTGTTTTTCTGTCCGCCAAAATGAGTGAATCTAACGAAGAGATTCGATACATTTTGAAGTTTTATTACAAAAAAAAAGGGAAAAATGCAACACAAGCCGCAAAAAAAAAAGTGATGTTTTGGACTTAACGCAGTGGCAGTAAGAGTAGCTCAAAGTTGGTTCAAGCATTTTCAGTCCGGTTTTGATGACAAAGATGCAGCTCGCTGTGGTCGTGTTACGGATAAAGGCATGCCATGAGATTGTTACGACATATCCAAAGAGTTACGGGTTGATCACAAAATAGTTCTGACCCATTTGAAAAAGTCTGGGTAAACAAAAAAGCTTCATATTTGGGTGCCACACGAGCTCTTTCTTAGTCTTGCATTTGTAAAAAATATGAAATAACTTTTTCCCCGACCTAACATTTAAGTTTACATTACAAATGATCTATTACGTGTAAATACAACTAACTGAGTCTTCAAGTACGTGCTATAGATTATGCTACGCAAACGTAATAGTTTTATGATCTCAGAAATCAGACAGATATTTATGTATTTACTAATCGGCATGCGCCACGTGGTGCATTGTTCGGAGTCAATAGTCGGCCGTCACGTTTGTTCTAAGAAGAGCAACTTGTCTTCTCACTACGTTACTTTTATCTTTAAGTTTAGGTATCGATCGAATACTAGGTATCGATCGAATACAACCTTTTTATTTTTTTGGGTATCGGAATTACAAGACTACCGTGTGTTTTTGTAATCGAGAATCTGTCCAACTATTTTTGTTCTTCCATGTTTGTAACTAAGAAAAAACGGAATTAAAGGGTATTATTTACTTTACCGAATAATAAAGGCTTTTTATGTCCTGTGTGTGTATTTTAGATAGAAATAAAATACCTATTTTCAGTTGGATTACCGGAATTCTACACTATAATAATCGCAATTTGTTATCTGTTTGATAGTGTGGAACTGAATCCGGATTAAGATTTGCGAAATATCAGTTATGAACTAATAACTTTACAAATTGTCGTGTTCAGGCGCCGTTATAATGCAGTAAAATGACAAATAAACTGCGATACAGTCCATCAGAGCCATTCTAAGCTGTTATTATGATTGAATAGATTTCAAATGTACGTATTATTTTTTCAGTTATAAGAATGTCTGCTATAACCTCAAGGTACGAATTCTAAGACAAATGGATGTTTACAATAATAGGAAATTGATTTTGCTACACTAAAAAATACGGACGAAAATCTGCTCGCTTTTTCGAGAAATGAGCCTTATTGGCTAAAACTGGAAAAGGGAAAACACAAAGCGTCTATAAGGTCAAGTATAAGATGTCAGGCCACTTCAGAAGCGGTGAAAATGTTACAAGGGAGAACTTGCGAAATTGCGACTTTTCCTTATACGCAACGTTCGAAATTTCAATCAATTTATAATTAGAAATGCGAGGGTCGACTTAGAAACCTGGCAACAACTTGAAAGAAATGGGAGCTTATGAGTAATTTCTGTGTTTAGACAAAATTTTGTTTCATCTGCTGCACCCTAATTGCGTTACACACTTTTTCAATCAAAATCTGAATCATTTTGAAGGATATCGCTAATCCCTTTGCTTCATATGCTCGAAAAATTTGTGTGCTCAGCAACGCAAATAACGCAATGAAT